>CM046878.1:364087521-365354772 GCA_025667525.1 Glebionis coronaria
ATATATATATATATATATATATATATATATATATATATATATATATATATATATATATATATATATATATTATATATATATATATATATATATATATATATATATATATATATATATATATATATATATATATATCTACTCCTTTATAAAGGAAAACAAGGATGGTTGAATGTTGAAAATAGAATGGTCCCACCATCTGTTTAAAATACTTGTACTATCTTTATTATCTTAAAAATATCGGTCCTACACAAACTAAGTATAAAACACACACATCCTAAACATAAAAAAAAACACACACAAAACACAATCCATCTTCCTCTTTTTTTTTTTCTCTCTCTCTCTACCTTAACAAACTCACCATAACACCCATTTCCCCCATCACTGCCGCCACCATTACCCTAATTTCTGCCACCCTCTGACTTGCCATCATCTATCAATGGTTCGGTAGGTTAGAGTGGTTTCAAATTTTTTGATGGTTTGTGGTGTGATGTGGTAGTTTTGGGTGTATTCTTATTGTTGGGTGTCTTTGATTGCTTCATGATCTATTGTGGTAACGGTGAACGAATATTCTGTTTTCTTTGACTAGATCCAAATGTATGTGAACGAATCTCACCTTTTTCGGTTTCTCGTGTTCTGTTTTTAGACCGGATCTGACTATATCACTTATGGTTAGACCGGATTTGTCGGTTTGCCATGTTGTTTGGTTTTGAGATGGTTATTGACAAAAAAAAGATGCACACTGCTACTCTTCATTTTTTGAGTAAGTGGTCCCTCTTCAACTTCTTGCTGTGAGGATTTGTCATGTCCTCTTCTGTGTTTTTTGTAGTAATGCACACGGCTACTCTTCATTTTTTTATTGTGTTTTGTCATATCTGATTTTTTCGTAGTAATCCAAACCTTTTATGGACACTTTTATTTGCAAAATATCTTCTGGTTATAAAGTTCATAGGCAAGTTACTAATTTTGGATTTTTATTATGGCTTTAGTATTGTATTTATCTTACAAAAACGTTATTCATGTTAGCTCAATTCCTTTATGTGAAGATACACTAAGATGCAGTTTGATACGTAAGAAAGTTCCAAGAATAATAAGAAGACTACGCTTCCGTTATTCTTTCCAAAAATGTGAGTATATCAAACTTTTACCCACTGGTCCTAGATTGGAGACTATTGAATGGAGTGAAGAGTACGATAGTCCTATATTGGCTTTAGTATTGTATCGTCTCTTTTTTTTTACTACACCGAATGTGTAGAAGCAAAATCCTGGCAAGCAAATACAAAAGTTTGTGTGTTAACACATATATAAGCAGAAACAAACACCACTGATTGAAATTATTAATTTTTTTATTTTTATTTTTTATTTAAAGATTAAATTTTTATTGTTGATTTATGTTCACTTAGTTGTTTGCGGAGTTAGATAGTCATGAACATGAAAAGATTAAGGCTATGAACCAACAGAGACAATAGAGAGACGACGAACCAAGAGTTGATCACCTACTATTGATGCTTTTCTATCATATCAATGTACATAAATGAAGTGTTCTGAAGTTGGACATAGTGCCCCAAAAATATCGTGTATCGATGCACCAACAGATCATTGGGAACCAGTTGGCGTGTCTGTTGATTTGCTTATGGGACAAAAAGTGATTGCTATAGGAAGATGAGTTTTTTTTGTGTTTTGTTCAATCGTTTAAAGTGGTTCAGTTTTTTATACATTGTTCGAGATTGTTTCATGAGGTCTCATATAACACTAAGATGTTCTTTACGTTTCAATAGTGATACTATGTTTCTACAATATATATGTTGGTTGGTATATGCATTACTTGCGCAAGTGCGGCCCGAATCTTTAGCCATATTTGTTGCGGGCGTGTTTGGTCATTTTTTGATTTTTTTTTCATTTTTTAAGAACTGATTTTCTTTGACTGTTTGAAAATGTGTATGCTTCGTTGCCAACCAAAATTTCGGTTTTGTGGGTTGGTGTCGATATCTTATTTTGTGCCGTTTGAATAATACTATATTTACATGGATACCAAGATCTAAATTAAAGTCGTATTATGAATGCTTATTATAGTTGGATGGAATTTTACAATGCAACAGCTATTACGAAATCTGAGCCAATATATGTAAAATTAGAATTTTTGTGTGGTGCTTCAAAGTTAAAAGGGGTATTTTTTGAATTATAAGGAAATGGAATTCGCTGGTGGTTCAAAGTACGTTGACGGCTGGTGTATAGACGTTTTGTCTTCATATATATGATTTTCGTTTAAAAAATCCAGTATATTACTTTGGATATCTTTGAAAAAAATACTGTATTTTTGGTAGAATTTCTTGCTTTTTGCCTTATCTTTCAGTTGAATTTAAATATATCTTCAAACTAACTCATCTTTGATATTGGGTTTATCATTGTAGTTTGTTCGAGGTGGTTTGGAATCTCCATGCAATGACAAAAAATTTATTCTCGGGCCAACAAATTTTTTGCTTAAAGCAAAAGGTCGACTTTATAAAGTATAAAGTAATGCAATCTTGGTATTTGTTCCAAAAAGATTGACAAAGATACCTTACTTACATGAGTAAATAGAATAATTTAATACATAGATAAATAAGTAAATGGTAAAATTAGTTTAAGCTTAATCAAAAAAGATTTTTCTTTACAAGAGAAACCAAAACGTAATTGACTTTGTATACGAATTTGACAATGTTGAGTGTTACTATTATTTCTTACAATTAGACATTATTAACTATAGTAACGATGTGTCGCTTTATAATATAAGTGACTGAAATTGATTAAGTAATGAAACTAAAAAATGTTGTTCAAACATTGGTTGACGTACTAAAATAAGTGAGCGTGAAGCTTAGAGACGAAGCCAATATCTAATATGATCACGTGCATAAACGCTTTTAATCTTAATATAACATAGTTACAATGCGAATTAAAAGAAAGAGAAACACTTTTTGATAAACCAGATGCATTTTAGATTCATTTGAGAGAAATCAATATTTGCTTTAAAAGTTAATAATATATCAAAAAAAATTAAGTGTCTGCGAGACATCCTAGCTCCGTCTTTGATGATGCTACATCTAGAGGTTGAAAATTATATTTGATAATGTAACTTATAAAAGAACTTATGAACACTTGAGTTAGACACTAATAGGACCCCAAAACGTAAACAATTAATTTACACATAATTTTTTTTAATTGCACACATAAGTCCATAACAAACTAAACCAAAACCTTAGACACTCTCCTTGACGATAGCTATAACAGACTATTGTCTAAAAAACAAAAAATAGGCATGCGCATGCATTGTTGTTAGCTTTAAAACATGAAACACGCACGGATTGTCAGTTTAGATATATATATATATATATATATATATATATATATATATATATATATATATATATATATATATATATATATATATATATATATATATATATATATATATATATATATATATATATATATATATATATATATATATATATATATATATATATATATATATATATATATATATATATATATATATATATATATATATATATATATATTTGTATATATATATATATATATATATATATATATATGTATATATATATATATATATATATCTATATATATATATCTATATATATATATATATATATATATATATTATATATATATATATATATATATATATATATATATATATATATATATATATATATATATATATATATATATATATATATATATATATATATATATATATATATATATATATATATATATATATATATATATATATATATATATATATATATATATATATATATATATATATATATATATATATATATATATATATATAGATATATATATATATAGCGTCGTAACCCGCCCAACGGGCGGGGTCGTTTTTTGTTGTTCCAGACGATTTATTATTTGTGCGTTTTTAGTTTATTATTTTTTTAATTTAACCTTTAGTTTATTTTAGTTATAGTTTACGCTTAATAATGTTAAATTTATGTTTAAAATATTTTTTTATGAGTTTTAAATTCAATTCGAATTTAAATTAAAAATTCTTAATAATTTTAATTTTTAAAATCCGAATAATAAAATTTGTTAAACAATTTGATTTTCTTAGAAGAAATTTAAAACGCGTTTTGTGTTATATTTATGTTTGTTGCCAGTGTGCATATAATTTTTTTATGGAAAATCAGGTCGACGCGACGGTCCACTCGATTGAACCGGTAACCTAGTGACTCGACCGGGTCGATTCAAAACATGTTTTTCAAAACACAGCTAAAAATAGAAATTTATTTTGTAAAAATTTATATGTAAAACTTTTATGAATGTAGCATCTCATGTGATGTATAAGGCTTGTTGTTGTTGTTTTTTCCTTTAAATTATGTACTTGCATCTTTGTTAGAAAAATGTACTTGTATCTAATTAAAGTTCTTTTACTATAACTTAAACATTTTACTTCGTATTATGTACATGAGATAAGGTAATAGTAACAGTACCAGTGTATGACTTATGATTGTCGTTTAACCTTTTATTATTTGTAAAAAAATTGTTTTAATAGCAATTACAAATACTTAACTAAACTAAATGTATTTTAGTTATAACTTTTCAATATATTTATTAATTACATTAAAAAAATTAAATAAATATTTATATGATATGAGATACTAAAAGTTATTTAAATATTAAAAAAACACGCATGACTTGTAACTATTGTTTACTCCCTTAGTCCCAAAATAAATGTCTACTTTTCGGAGTCTCTTTTCGTAACTTTGACCGAAAATATGTTTGTTTATGTTATATAATACTTGACAAAAGTTATATAAATGATAAACACATTTAAAATTATACCCATTCATAGACATTGAATCAAGTGGTATGTAATACACCGAAAATAATTATGGTTAAAGTTGCTAAAGAAAAACTTTAAAAGTTAAATGCGGACACTTAATTTAGGACAGATGCAGTAATTTTTTTGTTTAGCTAATACCCGTCTGATACTAACATACACATGTAGACAAGAATAGCTTAATGAATCTAAGTTCAAATATAAAGTAACATATGAGAGGATAAATACAAAATAAACTAAACATTGTACATATAAAGCCTATATCCACTTTTTGTATACCACTTTTTTAGCTCGCAATTTTAGTATTTGTTGCATCACTAAACCCTCGATCGTTTCTTTGTATTCATCTTGATTTGAGGCACATGTGCCTTGTTTATTGTTTGTTCTAAACAAAGTTAAGATTGAAAAAGTAAGTAAAAAGATATCTAACAACTATTATTTTTGTTTCAAAATAAGTGTGTATGTTTGATTTTTAAGTTTTCTTTGTGTAACTTTGACCATAATAATATTTGGGTGTGTTATATTCGATGCGAAATGAATGGGTTGAGTTTAAATATTTTTCTAATTGATTTAATTTTTAGCAATTACTATATATAACATAAATAATCATATTTACGGTCAAAGTTTTAAAAAAATCGAAAAATCAAACATGAACATTTATTTTATAACGAAAGGAATAATTTTAATATGTGAATTATGTTATATGCAAATAAATCACATATACATCTCAAAGATTTTTTTCTCTAACAATTTGGATGCGTCAAGTAACGTAACCTTCACCTTTAATTTATATGCCTAGAATTATAATATCAAAATCATAGGTAAAATAGCATATGCGAAAAGTATGAACTTTGATACATCATGTGGATTTTTACTACTTTATAAAGCATTTATATCATTTTTATATTTATTAGTTTTAAAAATTCAGCCTCTAAACATTTTTTTATAAATAAAAGGATTTGTGATGTCTTTTGCTAATACGAATTATTAAAAATCTCTACTACATAATGTATTAAAATAAAACATCAATGTAATTTTCAAATGCAGACGTAACTGATATCAATATAAATAATGGCTCATTTACACTATCATTTACTTTCTATATTTGTAACGGCCAATAATTTTGATACATCTAACAACCCATTAAAACTTGAAAGTTGTAACAGTACATTAATCGAGCCTTTCCCATGCCTTTAAGCTATATAGGTAAATTTAGTTGCATCTACACCATTATTCATTTGGTTAAAAGACCTGTAAGACATTTGTATTAAGGGCTAGTAAAGCTTTTGTTCTTTTATAGAGTTTGTTTTTGTAGTCATCTTTTCAATTTTGGGTGAATGCGGTTTTGTTCCCTTATAGATTTGGTTGTTTTGTCCTATCAAACATAGGTATCTTTGATAGTGAGAATGCGGTTTAGTCACTTGTACAAAAGTTGTCAAGATTTAACCAACGCAACAAAAGAAGCAACGCCGTAGGGGTGGGTGTCTATTGTTTGGGTTTGACCTACGAAAACTGCAAATTGAACCGAATCGAAATTAAATTAGAACCAAACTGAAAATAAAATTCGGGTTGTGGGTCATAACCAAACTGAACTACGAATTCGGTTTTCGAGTTGGATATGAGTTTTAGCTATCGGACCCGAAATATATTTATATATATATATATATATATATATATATATATATATATATATATATATATATATATATATATATATATATATATATATATATATATATATAATAATTATTAAAAATTAATCCTAATATAGTAAATAATTTTTATACTTGAAATAAAAAAAATTGCTAAATATTTATATAATTATATTTTAATAAGAAAAATTCGGATAATTCGAGTTTTTTGGTCAACCCGATAACCGAACCGAGTTCAAATTCGGTTATTGGTTCGGTTGAGTTGAAATTTAGTTCGGTTCGATTTTCGGGTTGAAAAAAAAAACATTATCCAAATATTTCTAACCGAAAAAACCAAACTACCTGAGTACCGAACCGAAGAACACCCCTAAGCGACGGATACTACTGGAATGCAATTGGCCTCTAATTTCATTTCTTAGGTTTGTATCAGGCTTTATCCGGATATCAAATATCAAATTAGTTGGCAGTAAAGAGTGAAGACGGATAATAGTTGTTCTACTTTATCTTCTAAAGACACTTGTGACTAATAATAGATTGATGACCAAGAGAAATTGTACCAGACATCACAATCTATGGACACGTAAATCTATTGCATTCTATCTACTCTAGGATTGATTTATAATGTTGCAAAATAATTCACTTGTTATCCATCCAAAATATAACATCTGCTTAGTTTTAAGGTTTCCAAAGATCTAAGATACATAAATACCTTTAGTCCTTCATCCTATACATGCATTATAAAGAAGATTAATGGAATGGGCAAAGTTGCAATGTAACTTATTAGCTACAATCTGCTTCATCCTCATCAGTAGCATTTTCATTTTTTTTACTTTGAACCAGACCTGTTACTTTTTCCTAATGTACCCCAGACTTCATCCTTGTTAACCTTCTCCTCCGTCGCACTAAAGTTGAACCCCTCGGTAAATTTCATCACTGGGCAGACTCTCGCAAGTGATAAAATCTTCTAATAGGCAACACAAATTATCTCATTCTTTAAAGAATCTTGTAAATTAACTCAGAATTCTAGTGTAACCTATTTAAATCCGTAAATGGGCGATATTCGTGTTGAGCAGGTGTTAAACAGGTTAACATGTAAATCCGTATAAAAATATAAATAGGGGGACACAGGGGTTATATAAGTACAAGTAACAGCTGGCCCTGAGGCATTTTTATTTACAAAAAAGGTGACATGTGGAATAATAAATGTGAATTTGATTTTGTTAGGGAAAGAAGGAAGTTAAAATAGGAGTATGACGAGTTTAAAGTAAGGACCAATGCGTTACCTGAATTGATTAGTAAAAGATCAGACACGTGGAATGCTCGGGAAGAAATATTAGCTAAATAGAAGCAAAGCTTGAGAACATTTTCTGTACCTAATTTTCCCATGGACTCATCAAACAAAACACTACTATATCTATTTAATATTCAATTTTACGATACTTAGATATTGGTCCATGTGAATGGTTTGTTGGTCCTCATAGACTCGTTGGTTCAATTTCGAATATGTTTTGAACCCTTGCCTAACCTACCCTTCTACCTGACATTATTAGACCAGATGTATGAAATTAACGGGTCCGTAAACATTCAATGATATGGTTATAAGGAACTGTATTACAAATTGCCAAAAAAAACATGAACTCCTAAAACCTACAACCGTATATAAGGTAGTAAACCACAGTGTACCTTATAATGGAATTCTTTTTCTACTTTAGAAGATTCAAATGCATTGCCGTTATCCAGCTGGCAGCAGGATGGTTACTATAGATAACTTTTTCATAACCACGCAAAAGACACACATCCAAACACCCATGTAAGACTTTCTGAGATTGTCCCTTCCTAAGCTTATCTAAAGTCGCTGCAGAAAATAAGTAGCAATTTTTAACCATCAAGGACTTGGCATTCTATCTTTGTTTCTTATTTTCAAAATAAAGCCCACTAAATTACGAAAGGAGGACCCTAAAATCTTAACTTATTTGAGGTTTCTTATCTAATACCTAGGGTAACTAAAGGCTAGAAAGAGAATTTATACTGCTTATACCCCTCAATGGGAATCAAAGAAAGGAGAGGTAAAAATCCTGGTCGAATAAGCAAGAGTCGGGCCAGATAACGGATTTTCATAGAGGTGTACTTCCAAAGTGTGTTTAAAAAATCCTTTTAGGTGTTTTTTCATAAAATATAGTGACTACTCACTATTTGTTATCTATTTTTTCACATTTTGAGCTTTCCAAACTAATCGTTTGACATGAAGGTCTTTCAACATAACCAATCTTAAGCCTCTGAAATAATTAGTGGATGAGCTAATAAAAAATTATACTATCAATAGATACTTGAAATTACTCATGTACACCATTTATGTGTAGTCGGTAACACTCTCGTGAAAAATGTTGTTCGATTTAAAAGAAAGCGGATTATCAAAACTATTAATCAAATGAAAAATAAGTATCGATTTTGTAGCAGCAAACGCTTAGATTATATTGTCGTTTTATTTTCTTCACCCTTACATAGAAGCACCTTCACTTTATTTAGTGAATCAGACATGAGTCAGTTTTCAAACTGATTTTGTCTCAAATCAGTCCTGTAGATTAGACTTGTTTAGAATTCAAGCATATGGTGCAAGTCATAGGTAGTTTCTTCTTAACTCAATCCAAATTTCATTACTTTTTGTTGTAGCTTAATACTTGATTTGAGTGTCTGCTCTTAGACTTAGTTTTGTTCTCTATTTCTGTTTTACTTCCTTTGATTCTCTACATCTTTAAGTTTCTTAACAGGATAGAAGAAATTAAGTCTTAATCTCTTATCTTGTGTTTGGGATAACAAAGTTTAAGTTGATTTTGAGTAAACCAGTAGTTGAGTAAAGTTTGTTTAGATGTATTTTAGGTATCTAGTGTAGAGTTTACATTTTGTACTCAAACAAAGTCAAAGCAACAAGTTTTTGCATTCATAAAAGTCAACAGGTTAAAGGTCACGTTCAGGGCTCTGGTTTCTATTTTTCTTCCTCTATTTTTGTGTCCTTTAACCATCTTCAAGCGGCCATACTGTTCAATGTTTAGTAAACCCAACTAACGGCGATGTAGTTTTGTATTTCATTAAGTAAATACCACAAATAACTACCCTCATCATATTATATCAATTATTACATCATTTTCTTTTATTTTTATCCAGATTATGCATCATATATATTTGATTATTTGAAGTAGCAATTTAGGATACATGTTAGTGTAACAGTAGGTATATCGGCCCCTGATTTGAGTTCTTATATTAACTTCATCCAAGGCCGTATCTTTTCTTGGCCACCAACATCCTAAACCGTGAAGATCACATTTTAGTTATCGAACGTTTTCTACATTGAAACCTGCAACAAAAGGAAATAGTCACAATTCTTGACCAAACTGCGGGGTTTCAAGCATGTATACCTGTTCACAAAATACCACACAGATATTTTTTTAATGAATAAGTACAAAACTTGATCTGGAAATATTAGAAGCAACTTACTACAACTTCAGTAATTGTTCAATAACGCATATCCAAATAACCTGTAGATCAAATTATCAGTCATTAAAATAGTTTTCACCAATTAGTTAGAGGTTAATCATCTTTATTTGGGGAGTGCTAGATGCTAACAAGTAACTACAAACTTACCATAATGGATATCATTTTGGCACACTTGGCTAGGGTCTGAACTGGAAAGCTAACATATTTAAGATCCTGGAAAAGAAATAGAAGACAAAAATGTTAATATGAAGCTCATTTGAAGCACACGGAGCAAAGAAATTTTTATGACTCAATTAGAACTGAGTGTAAAAACCATGTGGCCTCATATTGACATGTTATGGTTAGTATGTTAGATATTGATAAAACACAATACTTGTAAACGGGAGTAACTAGATCCAAGGCCTTTTTGCTCGTCTGCAATAGAAACTAAAGGTAAGCAAATAGTAATAAAGTACTACGGAGTATAATAAAAAAGATGGGTTTTTATGAACACAATAAGAGCTTTGTCGGCATTTATCCAGCCTGGTGACCATAGTCGGCTAGACGCCTTCCCAATCACAAGGTCACAAAGCCTTTGCCCTAATAAATCAGACCTTTGAACTTAACATTGACTATAACAAATAGTGTTGAAGACCTGGTTGTGACAAATCGCCATAGCAGCAGAAGGTGGTTGTGACCTAATAATTTATAGCTGGCATACCCCCTAGAACGTGGTAACAGATCTTAACCACAGTGCAACCAATTTTCCACTTGGATTTCAGCTTTCGTCCTTTGAAACTCCATACCTTGAGTCCCTAAAGTTTACGCAATTTATGTAGATTTTCAATGCAAGATCACTGTCAACGGTCTGCAGCTAAAATATAAAACAACCCAATTTTTAGTAATGAAAGGTTCATTGTAAATATATAAATAAAACTCAAAAACTTTGATATTTGTGTACTTTGCAAGATCTCCAAGCTCCTAACTTCATTTCAGCTTGTCTTCTACAACCAATTCTCCAACAGGTTCTTCTTATTCTGATTAACAATAAGAAGCATGAATTTCATTGCCTGGAAAACTCTTCGTTCTTCAAGACATTACCGTACGGGCATTACTTTGTTGTCGGTATCTTTCCAGTCATAAGCCACTACAGCAGCAACACGATTTGCAGATATTTTAGCACCAGCACCAACTGATGAGATGGTTTTCTTCTTCAGGAGGTCTAATGTCAATAGTATACGGGAACACAGTAGTAACCCTATCATCTACTACATTGTACACCTTATCAAAGTCAGCGACTTGTGAAATTAGAATCAGTATTCGTCCAGATAGTTTTTTCAATATTTTCTAGAATAGGTTATTAATCCTTTCTGATCTTTCTAACAAAGGCGACACTTGTAAGTAAGCTCCTTGTCTCTGTTAAAACAATAAGCAAAATAATTGTTATACATCAAATTCAAACATGCAAAAAGGGAAATAGAGAATTGGTGTTTATCAATTTTTGTTTCATGCACAATCATATTCATACAGTATATCTTAATAACCCCTTTTGCTACAACTACTTATGTGATTCCGGTTATTCCTTATAATGTAATCAAGAATGCCGAACATTTGAAATATCTCATATAAAGTATACTACCATTGCCAAAGACCCCCAAGAATCAGTTTCAATGACCTAATGGTGTCATTAGAAGAAAAATAAAAATTTCCATAAACCTAAAACTGCACAAGGATTGTTTAACCAAATAGCTCAAGATAGGCGTCGTCAATCTTCTCAAGAGGGTCAATCGCATAAGCTGGAATCAGATAGCCATTAGCTTGTTAAGAATCTTGTCAGTTTCTTGCTTCTCTAGTGAACCCATTCCTGATCCTTTGACAGCAGGTAAAAACTGGAAAAAATAGAAAGAAGTGGACGATGAAGATATAACATAAAAATAAGAACCTGAATAAACAAATGACATATACTAAAAGTTACGGGTTTGAATTGCACACCTTCCTGTATTTCATATAATGTTTTGGGGGCTTTTCACCAGCCAATTTTTTGTCGATTTTCCCACCACTGGCAGTTGAAGTTGTTGTCATTCCTGCTGCAATTTGTAGTTCACCTTTGCTAACTTTCCTCAGATATAGGGTAATGCAGTTACAACAAGTTGCAGCAAGTTACGGGTCTTGTGACACTAAGTACATCTATGAGATTAAATAACAAATGAAGTCCAGATTCATAAAGACACGTTGGAACCCTAAAGGATTTTTTATGGAATGACTAATTTATTCTATACAGCAGATTAAATACCTGCCTCTTTTTCCTTATGTCTTTTTCTTTGATACAAACTCAGCTTTCTTTTCCTTCTTTTTGACATTGGTTTTGTGAATCCTTTCCTTGATTTAAGTAACTTAAATTATTGCCATGTCATTAGGCTAGCGTTATGATACGAATCAAATTGGCTAAAAGCTGTTTAGATCAGAACTAATAAGATAAAGACTGAATTTATCAAACGGAAACAAAAAAACAAAAGATAGTACAACAATTATAGCTGTAGTCACTCCCTAGTCGATAGACTTTTCCCAGTAATTCCCAATCCCTAGCATCAATGATTCTGAGGTCTATTTAAACACCCTAACTTACTGAACAAGAAAATACTAATAAAGGAAAATATCTTAAAACATAAATATCTAAAATAAACCCCTCCAGGAAAGCAATATTAATTAATTGCTCTAAGGTCCCTTGACTTGTTTCCTGTGACGTTGGAAGACTTTGCCCCACTTAGGATCAGGATTCGTATCATTACCCCCTGCTAAAAGAATCACCTTGTCCTCAAGGTGGAATTCTGGAAACTACTCACGTATCATATTAACGGGTTCCCACGTAGCTTCATACCCTGGTAGATTCTTCCAACGAATCAATGCTTCTCGTTCACCCAGAGTTGGGTTGCTTCCTTCACGAATCCCAAGTACTTCTTCAGGTTGTAATATTACTTCCATATCTTCTGTTAAACCTTCGGGCAACACCGGCTCATCAACTTCACTGCCAATAACCCTCCTTAACTGTGATACATGGAAGACGAGGTGTTTTGATGATGAGGCTGGTAATTTTAACTTATATGCCACTGCCCCAATTCTTTCTACCACTTCAAATGGTCCAAAATATTTAGGAGCGAGCTTTTCATTTCGCCGCTTAGCAACTGACTGTTCTGAGTTTCAATAAAACATGATCACCTACCCCAAAGTCTCCTCCCTTCGATGCCTATCAGCTTTGCTTTTCATTGTTTGCTGGACCTTAAGCAAATTCTTCCTGAGTTCTTCAATTATCTTATCTCTCTCTTGAAAATAAGATTCGACCTCGAAAGTGGGCGTTGAGCTTACCTCATACGGTATTATGCGCGGTGGATCCCTACCATAGATCACCTTAAAAGGTGTGGTGTTAATAGACGTATGGTAAGAAGTATTATACCAATATTCTGCCCAAGACAACCACCTTGCCCATTGCTTTGGATTTTCCGACGAGAAACATCGTAAGTAAGCTTCTAGACTACGATTAACCACCTCAGTTTGCCCGTCGGTCTGGGGATGGTAAGCAGTACTCCGTTTCAATTTAGTTCCTTGTAATTTAAAAACCTCCTTCCAAAAATTACTCATAAATACTTTATCTCTATCTATGACCATGGAAAGTGGCACACCATGCAATCGTACAACCTCTCTTAGAAAAGCTGTCACAACGGTAATCGCTGTGTAAGGATGTCGTAGGGGAATGAAATGGGCATACTTACTTAATCGGTCAACTACCACCATTATGACAGTGTACCCTTCTGATCGTGGCAACCCGTCAATGAAATTCATGGTAATCTCATCCCACACCTTCTCTGGTAATTCTAGTGGTTGTAACAAACCTGCTGAACTAACGTTGAGTACTTATTTCGTTGACACACAACACATTTAGAAACCATCTTCGCGACATCCTTTCTCATTCCTACCCAATACAGTTCCATTGCCATTCTCTGATAAGTTTTTAAGATACCTACATGCCCTCCTGTGGCGCTTGTGTGGAATTCTGAAAACAGTGAAGGTACCCATCTTGAGGACCGTGGTAGGACTAGACGGTTCTTGTAGAACAATCTTCCTTTATCTATTTGATACCCCTCGTAATCTTTATGTCCCTCTTGCACTTGTTTTTTTAATTAGTTCCAGTTCAGGATCTTGCGATAAATCCTGCAATAAGTCTTCAAAATCTTGAATACTAGTAATGGATATCGCATTACATGTACTTGTTTCTTCCTTTCGTGACAGTGCATCAGCAGCTCCATTTTCTTTTCCCGGCATATACTGAATATTAAAATCATAACCCATCAGCTTAACAAGCCACTTTTGATACTCTTCAACCACCATTCTCTGTTCTAACAAGTATTTTAGACTCTTTTGATCAGTCCTGACCATAAAATGCCTACCGACTAAATAAGGCCTCCACTTTTGGATCGCTAATACATCGCCATCAACTCTCTTTCATATACTGATTTCAACCTCGCCCTTGCTCCTAGGACCTGACTAAAATAAGCAACCGGCCTGCCCTCTTGCATCAACACCGCCCCTACTCCTTTTCCAGAAGCGTCGGATTCAACAACAAATTCCTTGCTGAAATCTGGTAATGCGAGAACAGGAACTCTTGTCATAGCATCTTTTAGTGCTTTAAATGACTGTGTTGCCTCCTCCGACCAATGGAAATTATCCTTTTTAATTGTTCGGTAAGAGGAGAGGCAATTTTCCCATAACCCTTCACAAATTTCCTGTAATAACCAGTTAAACCTAGAAAACCCCGTAATTCGCGTAAGGTTTTTGGACTCGGCCACTCTAACATAGCCTTAATTTTTGAAGGATCTGTCGAAACTCCCTCGCCCGTGACTATATGTCCTAAATATTCCACCCAAGTTTGAAAAAATGAACATTTCTTTTTTTGGCATATAATCCATGTTCCCGTAAAATAGATAAAACGGTTTTCAAGTGCTCATTGTGATCGTATGCATTTTTACTATAAATGAGGATATCATCGAAGAACACCAAAACAAACTTTCGCGATAAAGGACTAAATACCTTATTCATGAGGGGCTGGAATGTTGCCGGTGCATTTGTCAATCCAAATGGCATCACCAAGAACTCGTAATGGCCTTCGTGAGTTCTAAATGCGGTCTTGGATACATCATCATCTTTCATTCGGATTTGGTGATACCCGGACTTTAGGTCAAGCTTGGAAAATATCGTTGCCCCATGTAATTCATCAAGTAACTTATCAATGACCGGAATAGGGAACTTATCCAGAACTGTCGCCATATTTAAGGCCCTGTAGTCCACACAAAATCGCTAACTGCCATCTTTCTTTTTAAGTAATAACACAGGGCTTGAAAAAGGACTTGAACTCGGTTGGATCACTCCCGCTTCCAACATTTCCTTGACCAATTTCTCTATCTCATTTTTCTATGCATACGGATACCTGTATGGTCTTACATTGATAGGTTGGTACCCTCCTTGAGCACTATAGCGTGTTCATGGTCACGATGAGGATGCAACCCTCTAGGTAAGTGGAAGACATCTTCAAATTCGGCTAATAACTGATTGTGTTCCTCCGTATGCTTAAGCGTTAACTCTGATGATGAATCTAGGCTTTTCATCTCAACTAAATAACCCCCCTTCTCTTTCTACAAAGACCGTACCAAAGCCTTATAAGATACCAATGAACGACATAGCCTCGGATCTCCTTTAATCACAACCTTTTTGTTTTCAATTTCAAAAGACATCGTTAAATTCTTCCAATTAACCGATGTATCACCCAATGTTTGTTACCACTTGACTCCGAGTATTACATCGGCGCTACCTAAATCGAGGGGATAGAAATCTTCAACAATCTGTAATTCTAGAAATGTTATCAATACCCCTTTGCAAATTCCTTGACACCTCTCGAATTTTACATTACCTAACATTACGCTTACTGAACTCTCTCCCGTGATCAATAACCCCAGTCGCTTCATAACCTTCCTTGACAGAAAATTGTGAGTGGCACCACTATCGATCAATACCACTACTTCTTCATCACCAATGATTCCTCGAATCTTCATTGTGTGAGGCGACGTAAACCCCATAACAGAGTTTAATGATACTTCAACCATATCCAAATGCACGTGTTTTTCACTTGTCTCATCAAATTCATCTTCAGTCTCATCCCCGTCACCTACTAACAAGACCTGTAAAGTCTTTACATGACAACGATGACCGGGCCCAAACTTTTCATCGCACCGAAAACATATTCCTTTTGATCTTTTATCAGCAAACTCCGCATCTGTTAGCCTTTTAAATGGTCTTGGCTTAACAGTGGCATCATTACTCTTGGTAGCATTAAACCCTTGAGAACGATCTGTAACTGGTCCTACCATGTTACGGGTGACACTTGAATTGCCTGTTGTAAAGTCTTTACATGACAACGATGACCGGGCCCAAACTTTTCATCGCACCGAAAACATATTCCTTTTGATCTTTTATCAGCAAACTCCGCATCTGTTAGCCTTTTAAATGGTCTTGGCTTAACAGTGGCATCATTACTCTTGGTAGCATTAAACCCTTGAGAACGATCTGTAACTGGTCCTACCATGTTACGGGTGACACTTGAATTGCCTGTTGTAACAGTTGTCCGCAAAGTACTCCGATTTGGCACGCTGCCTCCGATCGTCTTGTTCTCATCAATCATGATGGAGAGCCTCATAGCTTGACCTAAATTCGCTGGTTGCATTACCCGAACCGACGATCTTAGATCAGGCTTTAAACCTTTTATAAAGGTTCCTTCCATGACTTCTTATGAAACTCCTCTAAGTTTCCCCGCTAGATGCTCGAACAAGCCGACATAATCCCGTGTTGTCCCATCTTGCGTTATTGCCAAAAACTGCTCATACAAATTTCCCTCTTGTGAAGGTTGAAACCGTTCCAACAATCTTCTTTTAAGTTCTTCCCATGAACGAAACTGTGTTCTCTGTTCACTCCACCGAAACCATGATAGTGCCAAACCCTCCATACACAAAACTGCAGCTCTCAATTGCTCTGGCGGTTCTACTTCTAAAACCTCAAAGTATCTCTCCGCCTTGTAAATCCAACCATGGGCGTCTTCACCATCAAAAAGTGGCATCTTGATTTTTCTCATTCGATGGTCATAACCATGATTGAAGTATCTTACGTCAATGTGATTCGTTCCTGTACCAAGACTGGTACCTATACCAAGACCTGTCCTCGTAGTGTTTCGAGTCTGAGTGTTATCCTTCGTTATCACATCTTCCTCAACCAGGTTTATTCTAGTAGACCCCCCGAATCCATCATAGTCACCCCAACTGTTGGTAACCTCACCCACCATCCCACTGCCCTTCCCTCGCCCACCATCAGCGCTAGTTCTAGTGTTGTGTGGTAGCAGCGGAAGACCTAAATCGTCAAATTTCAACCCCGTTTGGCTATTTTTTAATGGACCATCAGGCTTTGATGTTTGTTTGTTAGACAATGACAATAAAATAGTCTTCACTTCTTAGTATCGCTTGTCTTCTAATTCTTGTCTCCTCCTTAATGCTTCAACTTCAGAATCCAGCTTGTTTCCCAAAGCTGCCAATTCCCCTTTAACTTCTCCAAGGAATTTTTCCAGATCTGCTTCCAAGTTTTCAAATTTCTTTGCTGCCATGATTTCCAGAAGTAACAATATCTAAAATCGAAGGCAAGGTTTTTTTTTCAAGATCTAAGGGCTCGGATCTTAGGGCTCTGATACCAATTTGATACGAATCAAATTGGCTAAAAGCTGTTTAGATCAGAACTAATAAGATAAAGACTGAATTTATCAAACGGAAACAAAAAACAAAAGATAGTACCACAATTATAGCTATAGTCACTCCCTAGTCGATAGACTTTTCCCAGTAATTCCCAATCCATAGCATCGATGATTTTGAGGTCTATTTAAACACCCTAACTTGCTGAACAAGAAAATACTAATAAAGGAAAATATCTTAAAACATAAATATCTAAAATAAACCCCTCTAGGAAAGAAATATTAATTAATTTCTCTAAGGTCCCTTGACTTGTTTCCTGCGACGTTGGAAGACTTTGCCCCACTTAGGATCAGGATTCGTATCACGTTATTACTGGTTTTTCATCCAAACCTAAACAACTTGATATCGTTAATCAAGTAAATCACACGACGTAATTAAAACAACATTTAGCATTCATTTTTATCAGCTCATGTATCTGAGCACGAGAGAAAACATACCAGCGAGAGTATATTCAAAATCTGCACGTAACTGAGCATGTAAAAGCGAGAGGCTAACCGGGCGCCATTTTGTCACCGACAACCAGAGGTGGCCTATAAAGAGAAATAGGAACCAAATCACAGAAAGCATAACATTATATCAATTAGCCATTTTTTAGTCGAAATTGCTTACAACAACTTCATGGGTCAGGCTATATAAGCCAAAACAAACACCCTCTTAAGTTTTTGGTTTAGTTTTTATGGCCCAATCAGTCAAATGATCAAGTGACCAAAACTGAGTTCTTGATAGTTTAAAGCTTAAATTTTGTACATGAAATTGGAGATGACAAAACTGGAGAGGTCTGAACTTGTTAGAATACAATGCCAGCAGTCAATACATGCAAACCAAATATACAACTGTTATCGTAAATAGATTCCTGGATAACTTCATTTTAACTTAGGAAATAATAGTAAGGCCATCCCTTATATGTAATCTCATTGGCCGCGAGTGAGAAAATAAATCTGGCACAGAGGTTAGTCTTTATTGACATGCAAAACGTTTTTATAGCTCTCGATCAATATGGTTTTATAAGAGTTTTCTCTAGGGCTGATTGTTCGGGATCCTCTCTCACCATCATCCCTTAAAGCATACTCCACTGGTACTAAACCCCATAATCATCAGACTATAAGCAGGGCACATATGGGATGCAATTGTGTCCAATATGACACCGTCACTTGCGAGCTATAGTGCAAATATGGGAAGAAAACACCAGTTGCGCACCAGTAAATCTCTGACTTAACTTTTTACTGTTCTTACAAATGCAAATATGGTAGGAGCTGATTTTGCAGCAGCCAAGCTAAAGGTATAGCAAGCTGCCTAAAGACAGTTTGCTTCATATATTCCTCTTTTCGTAAGTTTATAAAAGTTGGACAAAGTTATCTTGTTGATTTGTCTTTGCAGAAGGTTAAAAGCAAGGAAACTGTCTAAAGTTTCTTTTTAATTTAAAGTAGGGCACATATGGGATGCAGCAGGTTATAATTCCTTTTTAAAACCGGACACAAAGTAACATATGGACTGTGAGAATGACGCCAAACAAAATAATCACAGAATTGTGATTTGTATTCAAGTAATACGGATAGAGAGAATGAAATGCAAGTATATTTTAGAAACGACGAGATGATGACAAGGAATCTTTACCTGGCGCTAGAAGGGCTTCCTGAATAAACATCATGCCCATTGTAACCACTCCCAGAAATCTGAAAGAAAATAATAACAGTGATAAAAAAAAATATTATTTTTTACACGGGTGTTTGGCTTTGCGTTTTGGATCTAATAACAAACAGAGTTTCTTATTTACCTTTGCTGAAGTTGTGCTGGCACGGTGATATTTTTCTAATGTAATAGTATCTATCTTTCTCCCTCCATGACCCCTCCATCAATATCCATATCCTCCACCTCTTCCATTATAACCGCCACCTCGAAACCGCCCTCCACCACGGCAGGGCACACACCAGTAGCAGATCCTTTATCGCTGAAGATTCAGAAGGTTGGCATTTTTTAAGGTTTGAGGGCACATATTTTATAGACCAGATATATGATGTCCAGTAGAAAATAAATGTTTTTGCTGTATACCTGAGTGCCCATAAACAAAGTTATGAAGCTGTATTTGATACTGCCCTAAGCACTAACTGTATTGTATGGATGAGTTGATGCACAAATACTTCAATAGACTCAAATTCCACATGGACATGTCGATCATGAGCTGGCTCCACCTGCAATGAATCGTTTGTGCCAAGTACTAACCAATGTATATATGTTGATATACTAAATCCTGCATACAAAACAAAATGGGAAACTATTATCATAGTGTACTAAATGATGATATGGTATAAGCTTACCAGACATTCACAAGATTCTTGAAGTAAAGAGCGTTGAAAAAGCTCGAAGTTATTCCAAGGTTCATTTGTGCTACTCCAATAAGAATGGACATTTTCATCTTCAAAGAGTTAAGAAAAGGCAATTCACTACGTCTCCCGTGCCATGCATATTAGATGCAACATATAAGATGCAATTAGGATTAAAAATAAACAATTCAATAAAGATCAGATAATGCTAATTAAAGAGAACCATGATTGGTTGATTCATAAAAAAAAATAATGATTGCATACTGATAGGTGTGAAAACACCCATACTTTTTACCACTTAATTACAATAATAACCGAGCCAAAACGTGTATTTTAGGTCATTTATGTCGGAATTATGCGTGGTTTGTGTTTTTGTTGTGATTTAGGATCAAATTGTGAAAAGGGGAGAAAATACGGGATTTCACGGGCTTTTATCGAAGAAAAAAACAAAAGACGAAGTCAAGAAATCAAGAGTGGAAATAGAACGGAAGTCCAAGACCAATTCTAAAGATTTATCGAAGAAAAAGTCAAAAGACAGAAGTTTACTAAAAGCCGAAGAACTCAAGTCTAATTTATTGAAGAGTTACAAGACGAGTTTGAAGAAATCCCGAGACAGTCATTAAAGTCAAAAGATTAAGAAGATTAAGGACTTAATGACGCAATTAGAGAAAGAGGAAAGAGGGGAGGAAGCTTCCTTCCACTAACCACCTCCTCCCTTATATATAGTTTGATAGGACTTCATTATTAGTTGTTGGGTGGCTTGACAAACCACCACTTCCACCATTTTCATTTACCTGCACTTTAAATTCTTGCACTTTAATTTCTTGTATTGCACTCTTTAGTTCAAGTAAGTTTTATTTAATTATTGTTGAATCTTTACTTTTCTTGTTTAATCTCTCGTCTTCCTTTCTTGCTTAGTCTTTCTTTATGATTCATGTTTATGTTCTTCTATTTTTATGGTTTTCAATCAAGTGGGTTTTGATTGATTTGGCTTTATTTGTTGGTGTTATTGATTTGAATTGATTGGTTATTGTTAGTAGATCATTTGTGGTTGTTTTGGTTTAATCTTTTGGTTGATTTGGTTAGTTTTGATCTAGGTTCGTCTTTATTTTCATCCTACTGTTCTTCGTATTCTTTACTGTTCTTCATGCTTGCCCAGATTCCGGATCAAATGAGTTCATGCGGAATGGTTATTATTCCGAAGCAAGGTTCTTTATGCGGGATGTTTGTTATTCCGGATCAATCACTTCATTCGGAATACTTTATTATTCCGGATCAAGTCTTTCATCCGGAATATTGATTATTCCGGGTCAAGCTCCTTCGTTCAGAATATCATTTATTCCGGATCAAGATCCTTCGTTCGGAATATCATTTATTCCGGATCAAGCCTTTCATCCGGAATAATATTCCGGATCAAACTATTTATTCCGGATCAACTTCTTTTCTCTTTTTATTCTGGATCAAACACTATATTCCGAATCAAATAGTTTATTCCGGATAAGTGACATATTCCGGATGAACTGTTTTATTCCGAATGAGTGTTTTCCAGTTTTTAGTTTTAAGCTTTACTTTTCCCGCCTTTTTCTTTATTTGCACTTTTACTTGCTTTCCCTTTTAGTTTAAGTTTTAGTTTGAGTTATTTACCTTTATTGCTTTTAAAATCTCGTCATTTATTTTCCGTCAAGTTCTTATCTTTCATTGTTGTTTCTTTTTACCGTCTTTATTTTTATTTGTTTCAAGTCTTTATCTTTCATTAGTTTTAGACAACGACCATTCTCTTTCCTTTTCACCAAGAACAACTGAGTCGCACTTTGAACCGAAAATCAATTCGAAGAGATACCGAGAAACGAACAATTCAAACAAGTAAAATTCAAACATTAAAATGGCGCCGCTGCCGGCTCTTTTCGTGAGGATTAACGGTTTTTTGTGAGAGACGCGTTGGCTTTTTGGATCCGTTCACTCGTGAACGTTATTTTTCGTGTCAAAAATTTTCAAAAATCCAAAAACACTTGAAAAATCATAAAAAGCATTTCTTTTTCAAAGTTTTGCACCAAAAATATTCTTCTTGCTTATCTATTTTTCTTTATGGATTTTTATGTCCATTGCGTCGGGTGTGGGAGACGATTATACGGGAACGACTCATGACAATGTGCTTACTTTACCCACCCCACCTCCCGTTGATCTTGATTTCACATACTTTTCGTATGTTGAACGGACCTGTAACACCCCACTTGGATAAGTGGACCGTTACATGTATTTATGGCGTGTCATCAAAGCATAAGGTGAATGTCCTAAAACATTAACTGACCATAAAGGAAATACCGGAATCAAACATCGGCAATCCAAACATAAGCCCAAAACATGAAAAATAAAATACTGAATGAAAGGACTAATCAAAGTCCAAATAAGCAGAATAATGTAAGAATGCATAAAGTAAGAAGTCTGGATAGCTTCCATCCAAATGCACATGCTCTTAGAATCCTAACAGCGTCCTGGTGTACCTGCCGTTAGAACATGAAAGGAACTACGGCTGAGCATAACGCTCAGTGAACGGATATAAAACATGATTAGGAATCACTGGAATGAAGTAGAATGTTAAATACTGAAGCTGTAAGACTAATAAATAAGGTTGCAGCGGAAATCTGTAGATAATCTGTAAAGTCTGATTTATAAATAATAAAGCTGAACTGTTATCTGTTAAATCTGAAAACATGCATTTACTGTATTTTAATTGCCAAGAGCTTATATAGGTCATGTGCTGTAACAACTGCTGCATGAATACATAGAGGGGTGACCTCGTCATGCTGTAGAGGGGTGACCTCTAAATAACTGTGCTGGGTGGAGGGATCAGCTCCAATGTGAAGGATGTAGAGCACACACCACATTCACCTGCTAAACTGTAAGCTGTAGCCTAGGATGCATCCATACGCCCCACTAATAATACTGATAAAATGGCCAAGCTGAGCTGAGTGGGACGATGCAGGATATCACTCTCCTGCATGTGAGTCACGACACCGGTGCCTCTAGTGTCGTGGTTACGGTACCTCCGTAACTAGTACATAAACTAATCATGCTTGTATATAATGCTCATGCAATTTATTTTATTATTAACATGATTACTGATAAGCTTAAACATATACTGGGGAAAACATTTGGCTGCAGATGGGGAATCCTAATCATGCATAGGAAAGGAAGTCCTTACTGTAAGACGGGAAATCCGTACCTTGTGTCCAGTACTGAAATAAGACTGAAAGCCGACGGATCGAATCTGACTTCACGGATACTACATAAATAATGGACGCGAAAATAAGTTGACTGATATCCATTTATTATTAATGATTTTAACTATTCTTGGCTCGATTTATTTTATACTTATAATACTGTAGGTATATAATCTGATAATTCTGACAGTTCAATGTTACTGATAAGTGTATTCCTGTATTGTTGATTACTGATAATAGGTCTTCTGAATTTATGATATTACTAAAAATAGAAATCTGTTATAAATAGAAAGTTTCCTGAATAAGAAAGATTCCCAAATTTAGTTTTTCTGAAATAAGTCATTAATTAAATCATAAATTAAATCCGACTTTTAATTAGTTAAAAGGACAAAGCTAAAATCAATTTAGTCTTACTAATTAAATAAATAAAATAATAAATATATTTAACTTTATTTTTAAAACTTATTTATAAAACGTTTTAACCAAAACTTAAATAATTTCCAGTGTTAGTCTTAAGTTCCCCTTGCTTGTATTATTTTCCAACTGCTAGCATTATATTCCAACTGATTTTTGTTATGGTTCCCACTGCTAGTCTTAGTGTTCCCACTGCTAGTCTTAGTGTTCCCACTGCTTTCTATGAGTTCCCCCCTGTTAATGTACGGTTCCCACTGCCAGTTATATGGTCCCACTGTTTTTGCACTCTGACAGACCCAAACGCCCCCTTATCGCCTGGTAATCCCAAACGCACCCTGTTTTTTTGAAAATTAATCTCAAACACCCCCTGTTACGAGGCAAACACCCCTGATGGAGTTTCTTTTAGCTGCGGTCGCTGGACCGGACCCAAGCCGCCCCTGTGTGGGTCACGGCTGGGCAGAGAAAAGGCCACCCATCCTCATAAGCTAAACAAACACACCCCGTGGGGTTGCTGTCCTCGACGAACCACAACAAGAGACACCACCGAGAGTTTTCTCTCGGTTTCCATAAATCACAACTACACGACACCCCCTTAATTCCGTTTCTTGATTACTCTTCTAATTACTAATTTCTTGATTTGATGAAATAAATGTTCGTGTTTAACCAAAGAAAAGAAAGAAGAAAAAAAAGAAAAGGATTTACCAACTGTCGTGATTAGCAATCAAAACCCACACCTGAAATCGAAAAGATAATTAAAACTGGTCTTTCTTGTTTCTTGTTTTCAGCCGGCAGTTATCAAAAGACCGAAACCCTAATCTATTTTTTTTGTCGTCTGATTAACAAGGAAGGGGTAAAACCCCGTCTTTTCTTTCTTGCACCAATTTGGGCCGACCCATCAACCCTTTTTCTTTCTTTTCTTTTTTTTTAAAAACCGGGCCTAAAGCCCATTTACACTTTCTTCTCTTTTTTTTATACTTTTAATTAAATGTCGTGAATACTAGTTTTTTTTTTCTCTCGTGTCTTTAATTTTTCTGAAACATAATATTCTTTTCTGTATAATAATAAATAATACATACGTATTTTCTGAATCTTAATAATTATTTTCTGAATAATTATGAATTTGTAATATTTAAATAAAACTGAGACTGCATAATTAATTTCTGCGTTTATATCTCTGTCTAATAATTAATACTTATATTGTTTATTAATATTAAACTGCGTATTTAAATATTCTGATTTTTAAATACGGGTTTTACAATTCTTCCCCTCTAAAAACAATAATTCGTCCCCGAATTAAAGATCCGACTATACTGGGTTTTATAATTCTTCCCCTCTAAAAAGGAGAAATTCGTCCTCGAATTAAAGGTAATAAGCTGGTGAAGTTATAAGGACTGAAAGAACACGTAGACTGAAAAGACAATTAAGCTGAAGGATGAATTGTCTTCTAGTTAAGACATAATGCTGCTGATAGGTATAAACCTGACATGACTGAAATGATCATGCAACTTGACATGACTGAAGAGAACATGGAACGTGACATGACTGAAAGAACTTAACTGGATTTATTAAAGGAAAGGGGATGAGAGGTCCGGATGGACTCCTCCGTTTCGAGTGGCTTCACGCTCGAAACGATTCCTTCAAAGGTCTAAACATAATGAGCAAAATCTTGGTCCTGATGACCCTGTCCTGATGATGCTGAATAGTTTCCGGTTCTATACTTAAGATAGATTTTTTGAATCTGAGTGAATAAGCTATAGCATGTAGGATACATGAAGTGGTACGTATAATTATCCTGAAAAGATAACATTTATATCTCTGAGCAAGCTGCTGGGAATATATATAGGGACGAACTACGTGAACAATTGTGGACATGCTAAGTGAGCAATTGTGAACGTGGTTCATAATTATATGAGGAGCGCTGGCATGGAAGTAGAATATGATGAGTGAATCATACTGTGAACGTGATACTAGAACATATTATGAACGTATGCTGACTGAGGAATGAATGCCAAACGATACGGCCTGAGATGTGAAATGTCTGCCTGGTTAGGGAATAGTTGTGCTAAACTTGAGTCTGGTCTCTCAAGTTTTCTGTAATCGTATTCGGAAATAAATTGAGAAACGTGTATCGTGAAGTTGCACAACACTAGAACGTGAACAATGTTATGAACGCTAACCTGAGCTTAAATCATGAGATAGCATAAAAGATGAACTGAAACAGCATCATACTGCGAATGAGACGTAAACGTGAAAGTGAAAATAAACATGACTTAAAATGGGCGTAAACATACACTTGATCGTGAACATGAATTCTGTCTGATATGATGGTCACCGGAATACTTGAAATCGTACGATTTACTGCTAATTTTCTGCAGGTCCACTACTGCGTAATTCTTCCGGATGAGAGGAAACGCGTAGGTTGATTACATGGTCGACAGTCACTTAGATAGTATTATACTTTTTCTGAGTCTGACAATAATCTCCATGGAATCCTGTCTCTTTCTGTTCAGATTTTTCTAATGGTAACACACTAACATGAAGGCGTCTATCTTGAACCTGCGGTATGTCAGGCATCTAGATATGAACATAGCTCTATCAATGTGTAATACAGTTTCTATCAAAATTCTGCCTAGGCTTATGGGACATTCTGGTGTGAATCTGGTTGAATAGTCATAGCAGAATTTATGCGTTAACCTAGGCTTTAGTGATGACTGTCAGCAATTTCTGCGTTAGCAGTCAATTGATTTCTAGAAAAATTTGTACTTCGCTCACAGTCGTCAGTCGGGACCATCAGGTTATGGCCTTCACCTTCACAGCATTGTTTGAAATTTCCTCCTGCTACGGTAGTATGGCTCAGAATGCCACTTTGTTCCATTGAAATTCATATCTGGAAAGCTGTGTATATAAAAAAAAAAATAACTCTTATCGAAGATTCTATACAATTGTGAGAAAATGACTCTCGTATTCTTCTCTAGAATTTAGCATACCAAAATGTGATCAATGAATACGCTGACGATTTTGTCTGAGAATCAAGAAGAAAAAAATTTATTCATAAATTTTCATACTATAGCTGGAGCATTAGGAAGCTCAGAAGTACAATTTAAAATTTTTAGAGTGGCTATAATATGTGCAACAACGGTCTGAAGAACATCATGTTCTTCCCTCACCACTGATGGTTGCATGATCTTGAATTTTTCTGGAAGAATGTTTAAGACCCTCGTAGTAGGTTAATTAAACTTTCTATTCGTGGAATGAATATCGATTAAGAATGGTGATCTGATAAATTTTTCGATGGTGCGCTAGGGCGAATGAAGCCTCATTCCGGTAATCCTTGCAGCAAATGATGCAACCCTTTTAACTTAGATGCAACTCTGGAATAAGAGTTTTGAAAACAAGCACTATTCTTGAGAGAAGCTCGATGTTAGAGTATGTCTCGTAGTTAGGGAGGAATTTCTAGAATGAGATCTGGAAATTTTGCTATAATCTGCTGATCATGGATTCGAAGAATTTTAGGAGTAAATTTATTACTGGTGGCTAAAAGTCTTCGTAGCTATGGACTGATAAGTCACGCGCTTATAAGGCAGAAATAATTGGTACAGATTTTTCTGACAGAAAGTATAATGAATATATTTGGGATTTAGTGAGACGGGTCTCGTCGTTAACTGAAAGTAAGGCTTTAATAAATATGGTAATACTGTTGAGTCCTTTCTGGGTGAGAGGCAGATAACTACCTGGTTTAAGATAGAGCCGACATATGAATACTTGAAGTAAACGTGGCAACTTTCATTGATTGTGTTCGTCTGTAACCTCACAGAATGAACACTGCGTGTTTAACCTGAGTAATAGTCTAGTGGTGGTGACTGAATTTTTAATGATCTGATTCATGCGTGGCATAATAGAATGGGTATACCCCTTTCTGAAAGGTACCCTGGATTTCTGAGGGCCTGGTTTAGAAACATACTAGAGTTATGAGTTCTGACTCGTATTTTGAGGAAAGATTTGTATGACGTGTACCATGACTGGTGTCCTAATATGTGTCTTCTGAAAAGATACCTGAGGCCTATGCCTTTGACTGATGCCTTGACACGTGTTTTAGTAGATGAATCCGAACAAAGTTAAAAATTTTGGTAACTGGTAGGGTTGGCGGACCGGTTAGACTACTGACCTCTGTATTTCTGGTCACGTCCGTTCCGGAGTTCCGATGGTTACTGACTGATTACTTATAAGCATGGTGGTTGTCACTACTGCTTTGTCTGTCAATTTATGACGATCATTATCATGACCCTGATTCATGTAACTATTCTGCTGAGTGGCCGGCTGAGTTCCGGTTCCCACTCTTTGAATATACGGTTGGCTGAGTGGAGTGTGACATCTAACTTAGAAGGTAAAAGTATGTAATGGATGATGGTTGAAATTTTGTCTTGACATAAAGTTCAAATTTATAGTTTTCGTCCTTGCTTTGCGGTGTCTTTATAGTATAATAGCATCAGCATCAGCATCTTGAGAAATCTCCAAAGTATCGGCAACATCAGCAATTTTGAGGTCTTCAAAGTGTTCGCAGCATCAGCATCTGGTAAAATCTTCAACTCACGAGCAGCATCAGCACCTGGTAAAATATCGACAAGGGGAAACGCCCGAGATGATTGAGGATCGATTAGCAATATCCATGGAGTAGGGTACCTGGTGTACACCTGGACTACTGTACATGAAGTACAAAATGAATATTGCACATGAAGCATATCGAGACATTGTACGTGGAGTACACATGTATCACTGTACAAGGAGTATAACTGGGGTACTATACAGAGGGTCCATATCGACTACTGTTCATGGCACTGGTGGGAATTTTATTAGATGGTAGATACTGGTGTCGCTTGTCTGACGTGATCTAGGAAATAAATTGATTTAAACGGTAGTAAACTGGTCTGAAATAAGTAACATGATAGCCTGTAATTCATGCGTCGACTTACTGCTAGTTATATCAAGACTGAAAGTATGATATAATCGTAGTCCCAACAGTGGTCAGGATGAAGCATGATTAATGAAGGCCAATCCTGATTTATCATGAAAATGGGTTTTACTGAAATTCTTGTGTATGAGAACATCATTACTTTGCTGAAACATAATCCTCGTAAGGAGACATGCACTTAGTCAGCATGAAAACGACATTCACGTGAGAGTATAAACTTGACTGGTTCAAAGAAAATAGAAGAATAATCAACTGAGGTCTAACATCAACTGATGTTGATAGTTATGGTTTAATCCACAGTATTCATAGTAGGAAGCATGTGACTAAGAATGGGCGATTCTGTTTCGATCCATACTTGTCAAAAATTTATGAGAACTGTCATGTATAGAAATTTACAATCTGAGACTAAATATGGTTGGCTGTAGTTCAAACCATACTTGTCAAAATTTTATGGAATGTCATGATATGACAAGGTGAATAACTATGGATCGGTTCAAAATAGCATTTGACTGAAAAGCATGAAATTTGACCTGAATAATGGTGAACGGTTATGGTTGGTTCACTAATTAATATTTGACTGAAAACATGTATCTGACATGAGTAAGGATGAATGCCTAGGTTCGGTTTACCAATGCAAAATCTGAACGGGCAAGGATGAACGCCTATGAGTCGGTTCACCAAAACGAAAATTCGCAGAAAAGCACATGCGACTAAATATGGCCAGTCCTGTACCAACCTTTTACTTAGTCAAAAACTTTAAGAAACCGACTGATAACTGAAGAAAACTTACTAATTAATGCATGAGAAACATGAAAGATAACAATGCCAAAATCTGGAAAGTTCCTGGTGACTACCTGATTGCAGTAAATTACACCTCTTAGAAAAAAGGCGTAAAAGCGGTAAGTATCAAACAAATGATTTTAGGGAAAATCAAGTGTTAATGACCCTTAATGGTGTGAAAGTTCGTTTCCCAAGGAGGTATATGTGTGTGACTAAGATGTACAAGATTAGAGATTAATATTTTGTTTAGAAGGGGATTAGAAGAGAAAATAACGAAGACGTAAAAATAAAAATAAACACAAAATCACTACTAGAAAGTTAAAACGTAGAACCTTAAAAACCACAAAAATAAAAATAAATTCTAAAAATTACCAAAAATTCACCAAAAATCAAAAATAATAAACTAAGAGTTTACCAATGATCAAAACTTTTTCAAACCTTTTAAATAATTAAATATTTAATTTTTAAATGCTAATTAAAGCCCTAAAAATCAAATAAATTATCAAAAAGCCCAAATAAAGATTTTTCAATTGATAAAACTCAAAAATGACCTAAAATGATTAAAAACTATTTTTAGAAATTTTAAAACTAATAAAAACTATTTAAAATGATTTAAAAACTATTAAAACTTAAAATAATTATAAAAATTAATCTAAAAGTGATAAATTAATCTAAAAGTTGCTAAATTCCTATTTTAATGTATTTAACCTAAGAAAAATGTAAAAAGTTGGAAAAAGTGAAATTTTAAAAATAATAATAAAATAATAATAAAATAATATTAAAAATCCAAAAATTATAAAAAATTCTAAAAACTTGCAAACTAGTTTATTTTAACCTAAATAATCAGAAAATCAAAGTGAAATTACCAAAATACCCCTAATGGGCCCTCAAATGGGCCAAATCAAAAAACAGTCAACCTAAATGGGCTTTTGGGCCCAAAAAGTCAAACTTGGCCCAATTGACTTGGAAAAGCCCTATCGGACTTAAAATTCAATTCTAAGAACAAAACTCTAAAGGCCCAAAAGCTGAAAATGTGCTTATCACAGCTTATTGAACACCAAGCTTATTCTTATTGGGCTTTTCAGCCCATTAAGCCATAAGCTAATGCCATAAGCTCTAATTTGACACACAACCCTCTTTTTGGATGCTTAAGAGATCTGTCAAAAGAAATTTCCAATAAGCTAACTCAATAAGCCAGAAAATAGAAAAGCAAAAATTCACAAAACGACAAAATAGTCGTTTTTGAGAAATGATGCACCTCAAAGGCTGATTCAACTTGCAAAAGCTTTCAAATGGACTCAATATGCAATATAAATCAATAACAATCCAATAAGCACAAGAAATAAGCCAGAATAAGCACAAATGAACGTATGTAAAAGTCAAAGGACTTGGTTTTCTAGTCAAACCTAAAAGTCAACCACCCAAATGCTCCAGGATGAACAAATGTGTCAAAATATGAGCACCTATTACAAAAACAAAGTTGTTGCTGGTTAAAATAAGCTATTATAGCTTATTGATAAGCTGACACCAAAATTGCACTAGCAGTGGCAACCAGCAGGGGAAAGGAGTTCCCACTGCTTTGACTAATTGACCAAGCTTATTTGAGAGTTCTGGTTTGATTCAATTGGAAACAAAGGCACCCTTGTGATCAGTGAACCACAAGGAGTCAATAGCAACAATAAAATCACAAAATGATCCACACAATAAGCCACAATAAGCCAAACAGTCCACAGATATGCTCTAGATATGCAAATAAGCAGTTAAGCACTTAATAAGCAGATTTAAGCAAAATAAGCCAACCAAACTTAACTAGATGCACACACAAGCTATATAAACTAACAATAAACACAAAGCAACAAAAATCAAACACTGAATCAAAGTAAATAACAAGATCAAAGCACTAGAAGTTACTGATGAACAAAGATCAATATGCAGAAACAGTTTGCTGATATACTTGACACTTGATCCAATTTCAAGCCTCAAATCCTTCTACCCTGCTGTGACTAACTAAGATTTAGCACTTGTTACCCTTAACCTATGCTTAGATCTAGGTGTCCTCAAAATCCTAGCCAATTTTACCAAGTTATGAAGATTTTATAGCCAATCTATGAATCAAAGTGTTCAAGACCTCAAAACCTGCAAACAGATGAACATATGCCCCCAAATAAAAGATACCAATACTTGCATACAACACACAAGCACTTAACAAACCACAAATCCAACTTATGCAGTAATCCCAAACACCCTTTTAAAACTTATTTTCACAAATTTTCAAAGGCTTATGAAGATTCAACCCACAAATCAGATCAGTAACACCTCATTAACATCAAACAAAACCAAATCAACAATAATCAACAACAATAACACAGATTCAAGCAATAATCCACAAAAATCACAAATAATCAGAAACTTAAAGAGAAAATGAAAAGGGAAGAAGGTGCAAACCTCCAAGACCTACATCCAGGCCCTGGATTGTTTGAGCTGAGGTACTAGAAAAACAAGTACCAGCTTCCACTGCTGCTAAGATGAACAAACACAAAGTGAGATAAAAAATAATGCCAACTTTCTGATTTTTGAAACCCAAGCTTTATCAACTAAAACCTTGCCTCAAAAACCTTCAAACATATAAATGGAACTCAGATTTTAGCTTCTCAAACACCAAACTTTTATAAATAACAGATTAGAACTCAAAATTTTAAGAAATTCAAACTTTATTTCATAAAAAGGAATTACAAAGATTAAAAGCTAAAATCTGGAACAAAGGGACTCTCACATGTTGAGGTCTCCTTTTATAGGCAAATGCCTGGCTAAACACTATTCACAAACCCTAGAAGTGAAATTCCCTAAATGCCCTAAGTCCTTCTAGACGTTTTCTTCATTTGAGCTGTCCAAATTGATCCTGGATGTTCATTTTAGCTTTGTGATGAAGCAATGAATCATAGCTGTTGATTTGGACACGTCACTTAACTTGGAGGCCAAGTTGCATTCTGATTGGTGGAAAGGGAATTGGGGGTGGGGTCCATGGTGAGTGGGAGTGAGGGTTTTTGGTGTGGGATGCGTTTAAGGTGAGGTGAATCAAACGTGTGCCAAGGTAATTTCATTTTACCCTTTGATTTAAGTGGTGTAAAATCTGGGCTGGTAAAAGTGAATAGTACTCTTTTTGATCCGTTTTTGGTGGATTGGAGAAGTGTTTGGCGCAAATACTTGTTTGAATGTTTCAAATGCACACTTTCAGTCCTTCTTTTTCCTTTCTTTTGGCATTTGTGGTGAAAAGTCTATCAGCGCCCATTTACACTTGTAACAACTTTCACCACTTGTCACTTTTGGCACAAAACTTTATAAAAAGTGTTTCAAGGGTTGTTTTTGCCATTTTGAGATATTTCAAGGACTGATTTTGAACATTCTTGATCATCAAAGGTCTTCATTGTATTTTTGACTTCATGAGGGACCATTATTGGCAATTTTGATTTGTTGAGGGACTAATCTTGCCATTTCTTCAAAGTTGAAGGACCTTTTGTGTAATTATGACAAACTTAAGGGACCAAACTTGTAATTATGAATATACAAGGGTTTTAAGTGTCATTTCTTCAATAAATGAGGATCAATCTTGTTTGTCTTTAAGTCTTCAAGGGTATTTATTGAAAATTCCATGATTAGGGCCCGGTTCTTTGTACGGCTTCGTTTCTCGTGTCCGTTTTTCCTTGTAACTTGTGATCTTTTGTCTTTTTCATGATATCCATACCTAAAATACACAAGTAAACAAACACAAGCATATAGATGGTATTTTATGAAATTTTTGTGCATTTAAAGCCCGAAAAGAACGATGAGATCATGTATAAATGCCATCTCATCACTCCCCATACTAAGCCATTGCCGTGCCCTCACGCAATGCTAGAATAAAGTATCTAAGCATCACCAAAGTTCAAATTCTATTAACCTTTATTGAAGAGTAAAAAGACTTGCACCATACTACGAAGATGTGTAAAGACATAATGTATGATTTTTATCACAAAAAGTGACTTTTAGGGTCAAAGAATAGAAACAAGTAAATGTCCCTTAGAGCAAACTTCGTCATCCTTGATTGTCACATTCCATGCTAAGTGCAAAAACAAGATCATTGTTGGTACAAGTCACAATGCTAACACTACTCATACGTCCAAATTGTGTAATACTCTTTCTCCCCGCAATCCTAGTTATTATAAAAGGAAATGGGTTACTAGCATTTTTATCTATTTGTCATGGGTCACAAGTGATTCAATTTGTCTTATTTGAGTAGTTATTAGTCCGAAAGCAAAGTAGCACGATTTGATCAATAGTTAGCCGAAGGACAAAATCTTTTAAAACGGCTTCTTGTGTATTTCCTTAAGTTCATATCTTGGCATAACTCGTTTCACGATTTGAGACCTTTCTCGGACCGATATTTGGCATGTACTTCATACTTCAAATCTTGGGAAGACGTTCTTGAAATTATGGTCTTCTCTTCATATATTTGGAATTTCTTCACTTGACGTTTTTGAGAGATTCTTCATATTGGACCACGACTTCATCATTTTTCTTCAATCTTTACTTTGGATTTTGATATACAACGATCCGCCTCCTTTTCGGACTTGGATATATTTATCCTCATACCTTGTTAGGGTCTTTTTGGATAGACTTTCTCCATGATCTTTAGGGAGTAATTGCTTCTCGTCGTGTGTCTCGATCCTTCATATTGATTTAGGAATAATGATACTTCACATCATCTTTGGATCTTTAGCAAAAATAGAGCTCCTCATGCCTTGTTAGGGCCTTTTTGGATGATCGCCAATCTTCGCGTCCCACTTTAATAAGTTATGCCTTGGCTATGAACTCTATTCAACCCCGAGCAACTTTTAAACGATCTTGCGCTAGAGGCTAAGTAACCTTTCAGATCGTACGACCTTACTTATTGCAATTATGATTTATTCCTAATGCATTGATCTTATGGGAAGAAAAAGCCACAATTAAAAACATATGAGTTTTTGAAAGAACACTTTCATGTTCTACATTTAGCATGATCACTTGTCTAACTCTATCATTTCTCGTTCTTCACTATTTAAAGACCTCTAATTAAAGAGACTCGTGAATACTTAGCCATGCAAGTCAAAATTAAGCCAAATTTGGATTAGCTTTCATTAAGACTATATCAAATCAAAGTTTTGGGTTTTCAAGCCACCTATAGGATCTTGCACTTTCTTGGACTTTTTCAAGTTTAGAGAATGCGTTTTATAGTTCCTTGATAAGTGACTTTCTAGAATCAATTATAGGAACTTGCGAAAAGTTCTTGTTCTTAACCCGTATGAATTAAGACTTTCGCGTTTTAAAGTTCCCTATATAAAAGTCTAGCAAAACTTGAATTGAGCGGGTTAAGGAATGTAAATGGCTCCAAATGCCCATCAAGTCAAAAATTAACTCTAATTCTTCCCAACGGAAAATATACATTCGTGTCTTAAAAAACACTTATGAAAAACTAAGAAAAATTTTAAATTTTGGCTATTTTTAGCCTTATTAGCAAAACAAAACATTGAAAATTGGAAAGCGTGAGGGCGTAGCAAAGCAAGTACCTATTCACCCCCCCCATACTAAAGGTAAACATTGTCCTCAATGTTTCGAGTCTAAAGGTGGAGCACCCCCATACTAGAGACGAAGAGTCGAATGCTTAGGATCTAGCATGGAAAGGGTGATCAACAATATATCTAAAGCCGTTTATTAAGTATGCTAAAAGATAATTGTTAGAACAATAAAGGATATGTCATGGAATCGTGAAAAACTTCTTCAAACGAACGATGGAGGCTCACGTAAACGAACACGAGAGTCTTCAATCGTAGATGATGATGATGATCTAGATAACACAATCACAAACAACCACGAGACAACGAGTTGAAAGGGTACAAGTCCCCTTATAGTGAATAGTGAGCATAAAAGATAAGCATGGGATCTCCCCCACGAGGCACCTCGTTTTTGATTACCGAGTCATGAGCTCGACTCGATCCCCTCAATGCTAATTATCATTGGGGAATGTGACTTGGTCGAGGGCAACCATTGAAGGAATTTCCCCACCAAAGTAGTGCTTAAGCCTATGTCCATTCACCTTAAAATTAGGACCATCATCTTGAGCTAGCTCAATGGTCCCATATGGAAACACTTGTGTAATGGTGAACGGACCCGACCAACGAGATTTCAATTTCCCGGAAAATATCTTAAGACGAGAGTTAAAAAGCAACACTTGATCACCAACGTTAAAAACCCGGTTTTTAATCTTTGAATCATGAAACTTTTTAGTCTTTTCTTTAAAACTTAATGAATTTTCATAAGCATTATCCCTTAATTCATCTAATTCATTCAATTGTATTTTCCGGTGATCTCCCGCGGTCTTCAAGTCAAAATTAGCATGCTTAAGGGCCCAATATGCCTTATGCTCCAACTCAATGGGCAAATGACAATTCTTCCCATAGACTAACTTATAAGGAGTGCAACCGATAGGTGTCTTATAAGCGGTCCTAAAGGCCCATAAAGCGTCATCGAGTTTGTCGGACCATGAAGCACGGTTTTCTCCAATTGACCTCTCTAAAATCCTCTTCAAAGCTCGGTTCGAAACCTCGACTTGCCCACTCGTTTGCGGGTGATAAGCCGTAGAAAGACGATGTGTAACTCCATATTTCTTTAGAACCTTTTCGAATTGGTCATTACAAAAATGGGTTCCACGATCGCTTATAATAGCACGAGGGGTTCCGAACCGAGAGAATAATTGCTTCAAAAACTTCACTACCACACGAGCATCATTAGTAGGCAAAGCCTTAGCTTCCACCCACTTAGAAAGGTAGTCCACCGCGACGAGGATATATTTGTTGCCATGAGACGATGGGAACGGCCCCATAAAATCTATTCCCCATATGTCTAAAATCTCACATACTTGAATTATGTTTTGCGGCATTTCATCATGTTGAGACGATTTTCCTTGACGTTGGCACGAATCACACGACTTCACAAGTGCGTGTGCATCACGATAGATAGAAGGCCAAAAGAAACCGGCATCGAACACTTTCTTAGCCGTGAGATTAGCACCGTGGTGACCACCCGTGGGTCCCTCGTGACAAGCTCTAAGGATATTAGAAGCTTCGGCACCAAACACACAACGTCGAACGAGTTGATCCGCACAAATCCGAAAGAGATAAGGGTCGTCCCAAAAATAGAACTTGACGTCACGAAAGAATTTTCGTTTTTGTTGTGTCGTCATACCCTTGATTATGAAATTGCCCGCATGGTAATTTGCAATGTCGGCAAACCATGGGGTGGTGTCTTTAGAATTCACTACACCGAGAGTCTCAAGAGGAAATGTTTCGGTAATTTCCTTGTTCTCGAAAACATCTTTGTGAGGATCTTCTAGACGAGAGAGATGATCGACCGCTAGATTCTCGGCTCCTTTTTTGTCAAGCACGGTGACATCAAATTCTTGGAGGAGGAGCATCCAACGAAGCAATCTAGGCTTAGCATCTTACTTAGCTAAGAGATACTTGATAGCCGAATGGTCGGTATACACGATGCTTTTAGTCAAGACGAGATAAGGTCGGAATTTCTCAAAAGCATAGACCACGGCAAGGAATTCCTTTTCCGTTGTGGTGTACTTTAATTGAGCCTCGGTCATCGTCTTACTAGCATAGTGGATAGGACGAAAATGCTTGTCATAACGTTGCCCTAAGACGACCCCTATAGCATAATCACTTGCATCGCACATGATTTCAAAGGGTAATTCCCAATTAGGAGCAACAAGAATGGGAGCTTCGGTAAGTTTCCTTTTGAGAGTTTCGAAAGCCTTAACACAATCCTCATTAAAGTTAAAAGGAGCATCCTTCTCGAGAAGGTGTGTCATAGGACGAGAAATCTTCGAAAAGTCCTTGATGAAACGACGATAAAAGCCCGCGTGGCCTAGGAAACTCCTAACTCCCTTAACGGTTTTGGGATGAGGTAACTTGGCGATGACGTCTACCTTAGCTTTATCGACCTCAATCCCCGCCTTCGACACCTTATGTCCTAAGACGATTCCTTGTTTACACATGAAATGACATTTCTCCCAATTAAGCACAAGATTGGTTTCTTCACAATGTTTTAACATTTGTTCGAGATTAGATAAACATGACGTGAACGAATTACCAAACACCGAGAAGTCATCCATAAACACTTCCATCGACTTCTCGATCATATCATGAAAAATCGCCATCATACACCGTTGAAACGTACCGGGTGCATTACAAAGTCCGAAAGGCATCCTACGATAAGCGAACGTTCCATAAGGACACGTAAAAGTAGTCTTCTCTTGATCACGAGGGTCGATAGGGATTTGAAAGTAACCGGAAAAACCATCTAAAAAGCAATAGAATTCATTTCCCGCAAGTCGCTCCAACATTTGATCCATGAAGGGCAAAGGAAAGTGGTCTTTACGAGTGGCGTCATTTAACTTTCGGTAGTCAATACACACCCTCCAACCGGTCACAACACGAGTGGGAATTAACTCGTTGTTCTCATTAGGCACAACGGTTATTCCTCCCTTTTTAGGGACACAATGGATTGGGCTCACCCATGGGCTATCGGATATAGGATAAATCATTCCTGCGTCAAGGAGTTTAAGGACCTCCTTTTTAATGACATCGTGAATTTTGGGATTCACCCTTCTTTGACTTTGAATTGCGGGTTTGTAGTCCTCCTCCATTAAAATCTTGTGAGTACAAAATTTTGGGTCAATACCCTTAATGTCGGATATTTTCCACGCAATTGCCCCTTTATGAGCCTTAAGAACTTTCAAGAGCTCGGTTTTTTCATCATTAGCAAGACCTTTTGCAATAATAACCGGCAACTTGTCATCACCTTCCAAGAATGCGTATTCAAGGTGAGAAGGAAGATCTTTCAATTCAAGGATAGGTGGTTCCTCGATTGAAGATTTTGGTTCAACACTCATAACTTCCATCGGCGAAAGAAATGGTGGAATAGAAGCATCATCACTAATCAACACCTCATCTTCATTGTCGATTTCATTTGAAGTGACATCGCCTCCTTGGAATGGAGTGAGATTTGGTGTGGAATTAGCAAGAATCGGATCCAAAATAGTGGGATTGCCACTTGACGAACTATCGGAAAAACCTAACACTTCTTGTGAAAACTCATCGCAAACCACATCAACGATGTCAATGTGATTGATGGTAGCGATTGCATAAACATGAGAAGGTTTCGAGTTTTGAGTAGCGTTTATAACAAGTTCCTCTTCGTTGAATCTCAAAGTGATAGTTCTCGCATGAACATCGATAAGCGATCTCGAAGTATCTAAAAATGATCGACCTAAAATTAGAGGAACTTGAGGATCCGCGGGGATGTCAACTACTATAAAATCAACGGGATAGTAGAACTTCCCCACTTTCATGAAAACATATTCGGCTACTCCACATGCCATAATCGTAGAATGATCGGCCATCTCGATGGACATGTTCGAAGGAATGAGAGCCGGAAGCGAAAGCGATTTCCAAATGGAAAATGGCATCAAATTAATGCTCGCACCAAGATCGGCCAAGGCGAGGCATTCTTTCATATCTTGTATGTCACAAGGAATGAGAAACTTTCTGGGATCACCAACTTTTTCCGGTATGCGGTTAAGATAAACCGAATAACAATTAGCAAGCTTTGAAAGCTTTTCCTTATCGCTCATCATACTTTTAAAAGTGGAAGCGAAACGAGGCATATACAACAACGCGTCAGCTAAACTTACATCAAAATGCACTTGTTGAAACATTTTTATAAAAAGCTCGATTTGTTGTTTGTTACGTTCTTGCATTTTCTCTTTGTTTCGTCTCGAAGGGTAGGGTAAAGGTGGTGTGGGTTGGGCATTAGGCAACGGCCTTGGAAACTCGGGTTCCACAATTGGTATTGGTTCAACCGTAGGTGTGGTTTGAGCGGTACTTCGTGGGATTGCAATGTGCTCCTTTTCGACCATCACCTCGGGTTCTTTCTCGATTTCCTTCTCCTTAGAAGTACTTGGACGAGAGATTGGTTCCTTGAAAGTTTTACCACTTCGTGTGGTAATAACCTTCATTTCTCCCTTCGGGTTTGCAATGGTATCACTAGGAAGACCACCCGAAGAAGAGGGTTTACACATGATTGCTTCAAACATCTTAGCCATTCGGTCCTCAAATTTTGATTGCCTAGCATCCGCTTATAATAACTCTTGCTTAATCTCATGTTGTCCTAATTCCATCTTTTGTTGATTTTGTTGAAGACGTTGGACATTTCCTTCCATTTTGTTTGCATGAGTTTTAAGTTCATTAGCAAGTTCATTTTTAAGCTCGTTTTTCAACTCGGATCTTAAGCTAATCATCTCACGTTGCATATTATCAAATTTAGCATCATTTGCTTTTGCATAATCCAAAAATTCTCCTTGCAAATTTTTAGTGTGAGCATTTTGAAAACCTTGTGTAGTGTTTTGAAAATCACGGTTTTGATTTTGATTAGAGATTTGTCCATTCCCACTTTGATAATTCCCTTTGTTGTAATTGCGTGTATTGCCTTGGTAATTACCTTGGTTGTTGTTTCGATAATTGTTAACATTTTGGTTTGGTGGAGCTTGATTTTGGCGGGAACCTTGACCGTTTTGGTTGTAAGTTCCCGTTGCTACATAAGCACTCGAAGTGTTACCATCCGCGGTAATGCACTCGGAAAGATCATGAGCTCCCCCACAAGATAAACAACTCTTAGCAACCGCTTTAACCGAAGCGGAATTGGAAGCTTCTTGAGTCTTCCAATGGGACATTAGATTAGCAAATCTATCAAAAAACCGATTTTCCTCATTAGCTTCATCATGTAAGGCATTAATGCTATGAGACGATTGTGACAAAGATGACGAACCCATATTGGCAACACTCGGTGTGTTACGAGGGTTATAAACCTTAGATCTATTTTCAATGATTTGTAAAGCCTCATTTGTCGTCTTGCACAAAAAATTACCACCCGCGGCGGCATTCAAATAATCTCGTTCATGATCATTAAGCCCATTATAAAAAGTATCCACTTGATGCAATTCCGTAAAATCATGGTGTGGACATTCATGTAACATCTCTTTAAATCGTTCCCATGCCATTGAAAAACTTTCATTATTTCTTTGCACAAATCGTGAAATCTCATTTTTCAAGTGTGTTGTTTTAGATGGTGGAAAAAACTTGTTCACAAACTTAGAAACGAGATCGGCCCATGTCAAAATCGAATTTGGCGGTTCTTTCTCGAGCCAAATTTTTGCGGGTCCATCCAACGAGTATGGAAACAACATCATCTTAATGGCGTCATGTGGAACATCCTTAAACTTGCTAGTGGCGGTGAGACGGTTAAAATTCCTAATGTGGTAATGCGGGTTGTCTTTCTCATGACCTCTAAACTTATTTGCTTGCAACATCGACATTAAACCCGTCTTAATCTCGAAATTCTCCGCAAGGATGGCGGGAATCACAATAGCCTCTCCAAAACCCTCGGTGGGTACTTGTAGCAACTCCATCATAGTACGATTAGCCATGACGACTTCTTGTTCTACAATAGGTTCAACAATTGGAGGTTCTTCAACAATCAACGTCTCTTGATTGGATTGCTTTTGAAGTTGTTTACGAGCTCGTTTTGCTTGATTACGAGTGATCATAAACTTCACGAAGAATGGGAGGTGAGCAAAGAAGATTCTTTTTGGGTGTTTTGTGAATTTTCAATTTTTTTGTGTTTTTGATGATATTTAATTTTTTTGGATTTTGGTGTACCTTCGTAGACAACAATCTACAAAATCTCTCCTCGAATCAAACTCTTGATTAAAGAAGGCTCAAGGAATGAAAACGATCACGTGGAGTGAACGCCTTCGAATGACTTTAGAACTTTGGTGAAAACCAAATTGTTCAAGAGGGTTTAATCACAAAGAAAACCAAGCAAATATATTATACGTAATAATACTTTGGGCGGCAAAACCCTCGATTAGCCTTCAATCTCAAAATAGTCACAAGCAAGCGGGGAAACGAGGCGGCGCGAAGCACTTAAGAGCCTTTTTCCTTAGGGTATATTTTATAATACCCGCCTTATACCCACCTTATAGTTTGTATCTTTCAAAATCGAGCTTCACGAAAGTATTTATCTATTTTTGCCTTTTTCTTTTTGTTTGAGATTCGAATACAATAATTAGGAGATCAAATCCCAATTAAGGTTGTGTTTTCACACTTTTGGAAATATTGTATATTGATTGTGATACTTAATACAATACAATAATAATATTTGTACAAGAAAAACCAAGAAAACCGATAATACGTATTAGTAGAGTTCTACTAATACAAATACTATTTGGTTAATATTAAAAACAACAATTCAAATTAATCACGACACACCTCCCCGACAGCGGCGCCAAAGTGATTGCAGTAAATTACACCTCTTAGGAAAAAGGCGTAAAAGCGGTAAGTATCAAACAAATGATTTTAGGAAAAATCAAGTGTTAATGACCCTTAATGGTGTGAAAGTTCGTTTCCCAAGGAGGTATATGTGTGTGACTAAGATGTACAAGATTAGAGATTAATATTTGGTTTAGAAGGGGATTAGAAGAGAAAATGATGAAGACGTAAAAATAAAAATAAACACAAAATCACTACTAGAAAGTTAAAACGTAGAACCTTAAAAACCACAAAAATAAAAATAAATTCTAAAAATTACCAAAAATTCACCAAAAATCAAAAATAATAAACTAAGAGTTTACCAATGATCAAAACTTTTTCAAACCTTTTAAATAATTAAATATTTAATTTTTAAATGCTAATTAAAGCCCTAAAAATCAAATAAATTATCAAAAAGCCCAAATAAAGATTTTTCAATTGATAAAACTCAAAAATGACCTAAAATGATTAAAAACTATTTTTAGAAATTTTAAAACTAATAAAAACTATTTAAAATGATTTTAAAACTATTAAAACTTAAAATAATTATAAAAATTAATCTAAAAGTGATAAAATTATTTTAAAAGTTGCTAAATTCCTATTTTAATGTATTTAACCTAAGAAAAATGTAAAAAGTTGGAAAAAGTGAAATTTTAAAAATAATAATAAAATAATATTAAAAATCCAAAAATTATAAAAAATTCTAAAAACTTGCAAACTAGTTTATTTTAACCTAAATAATCAGAAAATCAAAGTGAAATTACCAAAATACCCCTAATGGGCCCTCAAATGGGCCAAATCCAAAAACAGTCAACCTAAATGGGCTTTTGGGCCCAAAAAGTCAAACTTGGCCCAATTGACTTGGAAAAGCCCTATCTGACTTAAAATTCAATTCTAAGAACAAAACTCTAAAGGCCCAAAAGCTGAAATTGTGCTTATCACAGCTTATTGAACACCAAGCTTATTCTTATTGGGCTTTTCAGCCCATTAAGCCATAAGCTAATGCCATAAGCTCTAATTTGACACACAACCCTCTTTTTGGATGCTTAAGAGATATGTCAAAAGAAATTTCCAATAAGCTAACTCAATAAGCCAGAAAATCGAAAAGCAAAAATTCACAAAACGACAAAATAGTCGTTTTTGAGAAATGATGCACCTCAAAGGCTGATTCAACTTGCAAAAGCTTTCAAATGGACTCAATAAGGAATATCAATCAACAAAAATCCAATAAGCACAAGAAATAAGCCAGAATAAGCACAAATGAACTTATGTAAAAGTCAAAGGACTTGGTTTTCTAGTCAAACCTAAAAGTCAACCACCCAAATGCTCCAGGATGAACAAATGGGTCAAAATATGAGCACCTATTACAAAAACAAAGTTGTTGCTGGTTAAAATAAGCTATTATAGCTTATTGATAAGCTGACACCAAAATTGCACTAGCAGTGGCAACCAGCAGGGGAAAGGAGTTCCCACTGCTTTGACTAATTGACCAAGCTTATTTGAGAGTTCTGGTTTGATTCAATTGGAAACAAAGGCACCCTTGTGATCAGTGAACCACAAGGAGTCAATAGCAACAATAAAATCATAAAATGATCCACACAATAAGCCACAATAAGCCAAACAGTCCACAGATATGCTCCAGATATGAAAATAAGCAGCTAAGCACTTAATAATCAGATTTAAGCAAAATAAGCCAACCAAACTTAACCAGATGCACACACAAGCTATATAAACTAACAATAAACACAAAGCAACAAAAATCAAACACTGAATCAAAGTAAATAACAAGATCAAAGCACTAGAAGTTACTGATGAACAAAGATCAATATGCAGAAACAGTTTGCTGATATACTTGACACTTGATCCAATTTCAAGCCTCAAATCCTTCTACCCTGGTGTGATTAACTAAGATTTAGCACTTGTTACCCTTAACCTATGCTTAGATCTAGGTGTCCTCAAAATCCTAGCCAATTTTACCAAGTTATGAAGATTTTATAGCCAATCTATGAATCAAAGTGTTCAAGACCTCAAAACCTGCAAACAGATGAACATTTGCCCACAAATAACAGATACCAATACTTGCATACAACACACAAGCACTTAACAAACCACAAATCCAACTTATGCAGTAATCCCAAACACCCTTTTAAAACTTATTTTCACAAATTTTCAAAGGCTTATGAAGATTCAACCCACAAATCAGATCAGTAACACCTCATTAACATCAAACAAAACCAAATCAACAATAATCAACAACAATAACACAGATTCAAGCAATAATCCACAAAAATCACAAATAATCAGAAACTTAAAGAGAAAATGAAAAGGGAAGAAGGTGCAAACCTCCAAGACCTACATCCAGGCCCTGGATTGTTTGAGCTGAGGTACTAGCAAAACAAGTACCAGCTTCCACTGCTGCTAAGATGAACAAACACAAAGTGAGATAAAAAATAATGCCAACTTTCTGATTTTTGAAACCCAAGCTTTATCAACTAAAACCTTGCCTCAAAAACCTTCAAACATATAAATGGAACTCAGATTTTTGCTTCTCAAACACCAAACTTTTATAAATAACAGATTAGAACTCAAAATTTTAAGAAATTCAAACTTTATTTCATAAAAAGGAATTACAAAGATTAAAAGCTAAAATCTGGAACAAAGGGACTCTCACATGTTGAGGTCTCCTTTTATAGGCAAATGCCTGGCTAAACACTATTCACAAACCCTAGAAGTGAAATTCCCTAAATGCCCTAAGTCCTTCTAGACGTTTTCTTCATTTGAGCTGTCCAAATTGATCCTGGATGTTCATTTTAGCTTTGTGATGAAGCAATGAATCATAGCTGTTGATTTGGACATGTCACTTAACTTGGAGGCCAAGTTGCATTCTGATTGGTGGAAAGGGAATTGGGGGTGGGGTCCATGGTGAGTGGGAGTGAGGGTTTTTGGTGTGGGATGCGTTTAAGGTGAGGTGAATCAAACGTGTGCCAAGGTAATTTCATTTTACCCTTTGATTTAAGTGGTGTAAAATCTGGGCTGGTAAAAGTGAATAGTACTCTTTTTGATCCGTTTTTGGTGGATTGGAGAAGTGTTTGGCGCAAATACTTGTTTGAATGTTTCAAATGCACACTTTCAGTCCTTCTTTTTCCTTTCTTTTGGCATTTGTGGTGAAAAGTCTATCAGCGCCCATTTACACTTGTAACAACTTTCACCACTTGTCACTTTTGGCACAAAACTTTATAAAAAGTGTTTCAAGGGTTGTTTTTGCCATTTGAGATATTTCAAGGACTGATTTTGAACATTCTTGATCTTCAAAGGTCTTCATTGTATTTTTGACTTCATGAGGGACCATTATTGGCAATTTTGATTTGTTGAGGGACTAATCTTGCCATTTCTTCAAAGTTGAAGGACCTTTTGTGTAATTATGACAAACTTAAGGGACCAAACTTGTAATTATGAATATACAAGGGTTTTAAGTGTCATTGCTTCAATAAATGAGGATCAATCTTGTTTGTCTTTAAGTCTTCAAGGGTATTTATTGAAAATTCCATGATTAGGGCCCGGTTCTTTGTACGGCTTCGTTTCTCGTGTCCGTTTTTCCTTGTAACTTGTGATCTTTTGTCTTTTTCACGATATCCATACCTAAAATACACAAGTAAACAAACACAAGCATATATATGGTATTTTATGACATTTTTATGCATTTAAAGCCCGAAAAGAACGACGAGATCATGTATAAATGCCATCTCATCACTACCCACTAGTCACAGGTCAAGTTTTAGAGCCTACAGGTCGAACCTATAGCTCTGATACCATAATTGTAACACCCCACTTGGATAAGTGGACCGTTACGTGTATTTATGGCGTGTCATCAAAGCATAAGGTGAATGTCCTAAAACATTAACTGACCATAAAGGAAATACCGGAATCAAACATCGGCAATCCAAACATAAGCCCAAAACATGAAAAATAAAATACTGAATGAAAGGACTAAACAAAGTCCAAATAAGCAGAATAATGTAAGAATGCATAAAGTAAGAAGTCTGGATAGCTTCCATCCAAATGCACATGCTCTTAGAATCCTAACAGCGTCCTGGTGTACCTGCCGTTAGAACATGAAAGGAACTACGGCTGAGCATAACGCTCAATGAACGGATATAAAACATGATAAGGAATCACTGGAATGAAGTAGAATGTTAAATACTGAAGCTGTAAGACTAATAAATAAGGTTGCAGCGGAAATCTGTAGATAATCTGTAAAGTCTGATTTATAAATAATAAAGCTGAACTGTTATCTGTTAAATCTGAAAACATGCATTTACTGTATTTTAATTGCCAAGAGCTTATATAGGTCATGTGCTGTAACAACTGCTGCATGAATACATAGAGGGGTGACCTCGTCATGCTGTAGAGGGGTGACCTCTAAATAACTGTGCTGGGTGGAGGGATCAGCTCCAATGTGAAGGATGTAGAGCACACACCACATTCACCTGCTAAACTGTAAGTTGTAGCCTAGGATGTATCCATACGCCCCACTAATAATACTGATAAAATGGCCAAGCTGAGCTGAGTGGGACGATGTAGGATATCACTCTCATGCATGTGAGTCACGACACCGGTGCCTCTAGTGTCGTGGTTACGGTACCTCCGTAACTAGTACATAAACTAATCATGCTTGTATATAATGCTCAGGCAATTTATTTTATTATTAACATGATTACTGATAAGCTTAAACATATACTGGGGAAAACATTTGGCTGCAGACGGGGAATCCTAATCATGCATAGGAAAGGAAGTCCTTACTGTAAGACGGGAAATCCGTACCTTGTGTCCAGTACTGAAATAAGACTGAAAGCCGACGGATCGAATCTGACTTCACGGATACTACATAAATAATGGACGCGAAAATAAGTTGACTGATATCCATTTATTATTAATGATTTTAACTATTCTTGGCTTGATTTATTTTATACTTATAATACTGTAGGTATATAATCTGATAATTCTGACAGTTCAGTGTTACTGATAAGTGTATTCCTGTATTGTTGATTAATGATAATAGGTCTTCTGAATTTATGATATTACTAAAAATAGAAATCTGTTATAAATAGAAAGTTTCCTGAATTAGAAAGATTCCCAAATTTAGTTTTTCTGAAATAAGTCATTAATTAAATCATAAATTAAATCCGACTTTTAATTAGTTAAAAGGACAAAGCTAAAATAAATTTAGTCTTACTAATTAAATAAATAAAATAATAAATATATTTAACTTTATTTTTAAAACTTATTTATAAAACGTTTTAACCAAAACTTAAATAATTTCCACTGTTAGTCTTATGTTCCCCTTGCTTGTATTATTTTCCCACTGCTAGCAATATATTCCAACTGATTTTTGTTATGGTTCCCACTGCTAGTCTTAGTGTTCCCACTGCTAGTCTTAGTGTTCCCACTGCTTTCTATGAGTTCCCCCCTGTTAATGTACGGTTCCCACTGCCAGTTATATGGTCCCACTGTTTTTGTACTCTGACAGACCCAAACGCCCCCTTATCGCCTGGTAATCCCAAACGCACCCTGTTTTTTTGAAAATTAATCCCAAACACCCCCTGTTACGAGGCAAACACCCCTGATGGGGTTTCTTTTAGCTGCGGTCGCTGGACCGGACCCAAGCCTCCCATGTGTGGGTCACGACTGGGCAGAGAAAAGGCCACCCATCCTCATAAGCTAAACAAACACACCCCGTGGGGTTGCTGTCCTCGACGAACCACAACAAGAGACACCACCGAGAGTTTTCTCTCGGTTTCCATGAATCACAACTACACGACACCCCCTTAAATCCGTTTCTTGATTACTCTTCTAATTACTAATTTCTTGATTTGATGAAATAAATGTTCGTGTTTAACCAAAGAAAAGAAAGAAGAAAAAAAAAGAAAAGGATTTACCAACTGTTGTGATTAGCAATCGAAACCCACACCTGAAATCGAAAAGATAATTAAAACTGGTCTTTCTTGTTTCTTTTTTTCAGCCGACAGTTATCAAAAGACCGAAACCCTAATCTATTTTTTTTGTCGTCTGATTAACAAGGAAGGGGTAAAACCCCGTCTTTTCTTTCTTGCACCAATTTGGGCCGACCCATCAACCCTTTTTCTTTCTTTTCTTTTTTTTTAAAAACCGGGCCTAAAGCCCATTTACACTTTCTTCTCTTTTTTTATACTTTTAATTAAATGTCGTGAATACTAGTTTTTTTTTCTCTCGTGTCTTTAATTTTTCTGAAACATAATATTCTTTTCTGTATAATAATAAATAATACATACGTATTTTCTGAATCTTAAGAATTATTTTCTGAATAATTATGCATTTGTAATATTTAAATAAAACTGAGACTGCGTAATTAATTTCTTCGTTTATATCTCTGTCTAATAATTAATACTTATATAGTTTATTAATATTAAACTGCGTATTTAAATATTCTGATTTTTAAATACGGGTTTTACAGGACCTTTCTCCCATTCAAGACTTATCCCTCCGCCTCTCCTTTATTGATGTCCTGCGGGAACGAGGACAAGGTCTTTGATCCCGGTATTACATTCGAGGCTTCCCCATAGACCATTTAATTCGGGGACGAGTCAGGCTCGTGACTCGGTTAATATAAACAAGCGATTTTTGGGAGGCAACCCATATATCTATCTATCTTTCCTTGTTTTCACCATAAGTGTAGGGGGAGCCCCGTGGTGTTTCTTGTTTTCTTTCTTATCATGTGCAGGGATTAGAGCTTCAAAGACACACTCTTGATGACTTTTGACGAACCGTGATTCCGTGTTTCCATCTTCCCGGTTCTATCATAAACTCTTTGCGATTCACTATTTTATATTTCTCAATATTAAAATAGGAATCTCTTTAGTTGTTTCTTTCTTAGCGAGATTTAAACAAAGTGCACAATGTCCTAAGTGTAGGGGAGTTTACTCCCACATGCTTAAACATTGAGGACAATGTTTATATTAAGTGTAGGGGGACTTATATCAAAGTTAAGTGGTCTTTTCCTTGTATTTGTCCTCAATTTAACCGGAAAATCAATTTTTCGACATTTTTCAAATTTTTTTATCTATTTTGGCCTATTAGTTTTTCTTTTATTGTAGTGATTTTATTACGTTGCTAGAATAAATTTTTAATAAAGTGGTTTTAATTTTCAAACGTTGTGAGTCTTTTGACTCAACCCGAGTTTACTTGTCTAAGTTTACTCTAGCTAGTATCCTTAACGTGTTTAAGTCAAGTTTTGCTAGGCTTTTATATAGGGAGCTATAAAACGCGAAAGTCTTAACTCTCACGGGTTAAGAACAAGAACTTTTCGCAGGTTCCTATAATTGATCCTAGAGAGTCGTTTATCAAGGGAACTTTAAAATGTGATTTCTAAACTTGAAAGAGTCTAAGAGTTCGCAAGATCCTATAGATGACTCGAAAACCCAAAACTTTGATTTAAGAGGCTAAGCATCCACGAGTCTCATTCCTTGAGATTTTAAACTGTGGAGAACGAGAGATGATAGAGTCAATTATAAGTTTGGTATTCTTTCGTGAATTTATGTGAGTTAATTATGAGCCTATTCTCCCATCGCTTGCTAATAAATTTATCTGCAATAAATAAGGTTGTACGATTTGAAAAGTTACTTAGCTTCTAGCCCAAGATCGTTTAAAAGTTGCTCGGTATGGATTAGAGTTCATAGCCAAGGCATAACTTATTGAAGCGGGATGCGAAGATTGGCGAGTCCAAAAAGGTCCTAACAAGGCATGAGGACTACATTTTGTTGCTAAAGATCCCAAGTGATGTGAAGAATCATTTATCGAAAATCAATATGAAGGATCGAGACACACGACGAAAAGCAAAAACTCCCCAAAAGTCATGGAGAAGTCTATCCGAAAAGACCCTAGCAAGGTATGAGGATAAATAAATCCAAGTCCTAAAAGGAGGCGGATCGTTGTATATCAAAGTCCAAAATAATGATTGGAGAAAAAATGAAGAAGTCGTGGTCCAAATATGAAGAATCTCTCAAAACTTCAAGTGAAGAAATTCCTATTATGAAGAGAAGGCCATTATTTCATGAACGTCTCTCAAGGTTTGAAGTATGAAGTCGCTGCCAAATATCGGTCCGAGAAAGGTCTCAAATCGCGAAGCGAGTTATGCCAAGATATGAACTTTATGAGGTCCCGAGAAGGAGTTTTAAAAGATTTTGTCCTTTTGCTAACTATTGATTAAATCATTCACTTTGTTTTCAGCCTAATAAACTATCGAAATAAGTCAACAATGCATCCTCGTGATCATTTAAGACAACAATAAAATATAAGAGATACACCTAGGAATAAGGGAGTCTAAGTGAATAATTAGCCCACATGAGTTCGTGTTAGTTTGCTAACTTATAATAACAATGATCTCGTTTTTAAGCTTGGTTTGGAGAAAGTGAAAACTTGAGGATGATGATTATTCATGACATTTCCAAAACCCAAGGTATGTTTTTGATTTCTTTACTTTGAATGTTTATAATTTTCTATCTCTTTAATAAAGGCCAACGTGGATTGATTATGATGAAAAAATATAAACATGCTTTGTAACTAATGCATTACATGAGGACATTGCAATGGTCAAGTGTAGGGGATTTGATAGGTGTAAAAACACCCATCCTTTTTACCACTTAATTACAATAATAACCGAGCCAAAACGTGTATTTTAGGTCCTTTATGTCGGAATTATGCGTGGTTTGTGTTTTTGTTGTGATTTAGGATCAAATTGTGAAAAGGGGAGAAAATACGGGATTTCACGGGCTTTTATCGAAGAAAAAGACAAAAGACGAAGTCAAGAAATCAAGAGTGGAAATAGAACGGAAGCCCAAGACAAATTCTGAAGATTTATCGAAGAAAAAGTCAAAAGACAGAAGTTTACTAAAAGCCGAAGAACTCAAGTCTAATTTATTGAAGAATTACAAGACGAGTTTGAAGAAATCCCGAGACAAAGTCATTAAAGTCAAAAGATTAACAAGTTTAAGGACTTAATGACGCAATTAGAGAAAGAGGAAAGAGTGGAGGAAGCTTCCTTCCACTAACCACCTCCTCCCCTATATATAGTTTGATAGGACTTCATTATTAGTTGTTGGGTGGCTTGACAAACCACCACTTCCACCATTTTCATTTACATGCACTTTAAATTCTTGCACTTTAATTTCTTGTATTGCACTCTTTAATTCAAGTAAGTTTTATTTAATTATTGTTGAATCTTTACTTTTCTTGTTTAATCTCTCATCTTCCTTTCTTGCTTAATCTTTCTTTATGATTCATGTTTATGTTCTTCTATTTTTATGGTTTTCAATCAAGTGGGTTTTGATTGATTTGGCTTTATTTGTTGGTGTTATTGATTTGAATTGATTGGTTATTGTTAGTAGATCATTTGTGGTTGTTTTGGTTTAATCTTTTGGTTGATTTGGTTAGTTTTGATCTAGATTCGTCTTTATTTTCATCCTACTGTTCTTCGTATTCTTTACTGTTCTTCATACTTGCCCAGATTCCGGATCAAATGAGTTCATGCAGAATGGTTATTATTCCGAATCAAGGTTCTTTATGCGGGATGTTTGTTATTCCGGATCAATCACTTCATTCAGAATACTTTATTACTCTGGATCAAGTATTTCATCCGGAATATTGATTATTCTGGATCAAGCTCCTTCGTTCGGAATATCATTTAGGGGGTGTTTACCAAATTAAATGAGAACATGTATGCCTCTTAATAAGCATCTTAGTGGGAAGAGTGAAGCTTTAGTGGGTCTCCCAACTAAGAGGTTTAAATAGTTTGGGCCCACTTTTGCTTCCCACTAAGATGTTCCAAAAGAAAAAGAAACACCCCCTTATTCCGGATCAAGCTCCTTCGTTCGGAATATCATTTATTCCGGATCAAGCCTTTCATCCGGAATAATATTCCGGATCAAACTATTTATTCCGGATCAACTTCTTTTCTCTTTTTATTCCGGATCAAACACTATATTCCGAATCAAATAGTTTATTCCGGATAAGTGACATATTCCAGATGAACTGTTTTATTCCGAATGAGTGTTTTCCAGTTTTTAGTTTTAAGCTTTACTTTTCCCGCCTTTTTCTTTATTTGCACTTTTACTTTCTTTCCCTTTTAGTTTAAGTTTTAGTTTGAGTTATTTACCTTTATTGCTTTTAAATTCTCGTCATTTATTTTCCGTCAAGTTCTTATCTTTCATTGTTGTTTCTTTTTACCGTCTTTATTTTTATTTGTTTCAAGTCTTTATCTTTCATTAGTTTTAGACAACGACCCTTCTCTCTTCCTTTTCACCAAGAAAAACTGAGTCGCACTTTGAACCGGAAATCAATTCGAAGAGATACCGAGAAACGAACAATTCAAACAAGTAAAATTCAAACATTACATACCTCATACGAAGACTTTGTTGTGCTAGAGGATAAGCAATTGCAATATTCAACTCGCCACCACCGGTTTGTAATTGTCCACAGTTGGCACCTTGCTAACTCCCCAAAAATTATAGAAATTAGAATACAATATTTATCACAAACCCACGATTTTTATTTATAAATATAATGAAAGTCAAGAATTTCTTCTAAAATAAAACACAACCCCACAAAATTAAACCACATACCTGCAACACTAAAGAGCTCAAAGCAACAACATATAAAACCCCTAACTCGTTGGAATCAGATCAAGTAAAAATGCGGGAACCCAAAATACTCAATATAAAAGATACAACAGGTCACACCTGTAACCATAAGTTTCTAAAAGAGTTTCACCATTAAAAGGATCCTGAACCTCGATCATCTGATTCACTCGCTCCTTTTGCGCCTTGTTAGAGTGTGAATATGATTATGATTTGATTATGATTATGATCTGATATGATTATGATTTGGTGTTGTTAGAGGGTGTTTTGGTTGTTGTTAAAGTTTATAAGGTATACTTTGATTGTGATCAAATCAAGGGTAAGATTTCCAACAAGACTAAATACCGATAATATTACGTGAATATATAAACAAAAAAACACAAAAGGAAGCATACCTCTATTTTACGTGAAAAATATTACCCTCACACAGATAAAGGAAAAAAGAAGTTCGACGAGACCATCCTGCAAAAATAGAAAGAATGCTACAACCTCCATATGACTAAACAGAGATAACCATGTCTATAAAAAAACATGAATAAATGCAATAATGAAAATACCTTTTGTAATCAACCTACAAAATTATCATAAACAAAAAAAAAGCAAAGCTAAATAAGATTATCAGGGTTTGAGAAAAAAACGTATTACATACACGCTTTATTAATTTTTGTAAATTCATACATGCTTTATTAACCTACAAAAAAACAAATAAAGAAGGAGGTGTAACTTTTGTTGTGTGAGATTCCTTGAGAATTTAGGATTTGGATAATTGTAATTATGGAGTATATATGTACATATGAATGTATTAGTAGGTTAGTTTTTAGAGTTAATTAATTTTGTTTTGGATAAAAAAATACAAAAACTTGGTTGGGTTAATTGGTAAACTTGGTTACTTCCAAACCACCAGGCCCATGTTCGAATCTTGTTGTTGACATATTTTGAAATTTTTTTAAATCCCTTCATAACGCAGTTTTCAGAAGAGCGTTTCCAAAACATGATTTTCAAAGATCTGCGATTTCTCACAGCCAAAAACGTGGAAAATGGAGATCTTTTAGGGATTTGTGAAATACTATTGGCTAATAGCTGCCATGTCACATATGACTGGGATTAGAGGTGTGGTATCAAGTCATAGTTATACCTATATAATATATATATATATATATATATATATATGTATATATATATATATATATTTTTATATATATATATATATATATATATATATATATATATATATATATATATATATATATATATATATATATATATATATATATATATATATATATATATATATATATATATATATATATATATATATATATATATATATATATATATATATATATATATATATATATATATATATATATATATATATATATATATATATATATATATATATATATATATATATATATATATATATATATATATATATATATATATATATATATATATATATATATATATATATATACATATATATATATACATATATATATACATATACATATATATATATATATATACATATATATATATATATATATATATATATATATATATATATATATATATATATATATATATATATATATATATATATATATATATATATATATATATATATATATATATATATATATATATATATATATATATATATATATATATATATATATATATATATATATATATATATATATTCTAGTGGCAAAACCTGTCCGATGGACGGGTATGACTTATGATTGTCGTTTTACTTCTTTTTATTTGGTAAATATTTGTTTGTAATTTTTTTTGCTTAGTTCTTTCAATGAATTATCAGTCGTGATGACTTGTATTTTTTGTTTATGTTTTTTATGAAATTAATTATTTCTAAGTATTGTGTTTATGTAAATGTTTGCTTGCATATTTTTAAGTATAATGTTTGTTATTTAACTTTTTTTTAGTATAATTGTTTTTTAATGCAAAACCCTCCAGATGCGGTAGCGATCCTTCTTAGTATATGAAAAGAACAAAAATATTTACGCACTTAATGAAGAACAAAAATAAATGTTAATACGATAAGAGAAATTAAAATTTAATAAATAATCTGTCAGTACAAAGTATATGTTTTTAGTTCAAATGTGAAATTAAACTAATTTATAAACAACATTGGTCGTTAAATTTGTGTATTTTCATCTTTGTCACAACATAAAATTTGTAACCCTTCCTACTCTTTATGTTTGAGACAGTGAGATATAGTTACCATGAGATAAAACCGGCCTATAAAGAAACAACTTATCTTGCAATGATGCTATTTTTTATCATTGCAATGATGTTATTTTTTCAAAGATAAACGAAATAAGTATAACGTTTTAAAATAAATATATAACTATGAAGATGAATATCTTTTAATAAAGTCCTTATCGTCGACACTTGTTAAAAGATAAAAACTCACTACATAAATAAAACATTTTTTAACTGATAAACTGGTCATATGCTTAACTGAGTCTACATATAAAATATTATAAATCAGTAGCGTAACCACATTGAGGGTAGGGGTGGCCACGACCTACCCACAAAGTTACAAAATCAAGCATATGTAGTGTAGTTTAAAGCCCGATTTATTATCATGTATTAACATTTGGCAACTTATAATGTTAAATGAATAATTTTGTTGCAACATTTTTACATAGTTATACGTCTTGATATTTTTAGCAATTGCTAGCGATTTTTTATATTGTTTTTGGCCCATCACAAAACAAATTTCTGGCTACGCCCCTGTTATAAATATTTAAAAGTATAAATTAGAACACTTATTAGTTACCTTTTTTTAAAATACTTGTTTTCATGAACCAAAACAACTTAAATTAACTTGAATTATATTGTTGGTCCATCCATGATTGATATATAATTACAAAAGTAATAAATAATAAGACACTTACTAAAACTGTTACCAAGTATTGAAAAAGTCATTCCCATATTTATTTTGGGTAAATATGAAAAAATATAGTCACAGAATAAGAGATTAATAAACTCAAACACGGAATTGCCTACGGTTAAGCCTCATGTTATTGTTTAACCGGCTAACGTCTACACGTGAGATTGCGCAAATAGTACGAACACTACCATGGAATATTATTATAGTATCAATTATTTTTACCCATTGTTATTGCTTGAAACCTAGGTCCCTTGCGCATAGACAGGCCTTTTAATCGAAATTTACTTTGGCTTTTGAAATCAATCATACTATTCCTTGACTTTGGACCGTTACGTGAAATATTATTTTGGACTTTAATATTATATAGCTTTGCTATATTAATAAGCAAAAATAATATATCTTCGATTCATGATTTAGTTGCAATGACATACATATCGAAATCAAATATAAATAGATAGATTTACCTAAAAATGTCAAAATAAAAAAATAATCTTTGTTGATAACAAAACAATAAGACCTGTGAGTTCTGTTTTAAGCATAATCTTTAACTTTTGCTTCATAAGCTGGTCTATAACGGGATAAAAGAGTTTGTGAAACCAACCGTATTACTTTTTGATAGTACTGGTCAACGCCAAGCTTCTTGCTGTATTTTTTAAGTGTTATGTATAAGCATTAGTATCAAGATACTATCAAGAACAATTCAAATCATTTATCGTCAGGGAGAACGATGCAAGTTGGCATAAATCACAATGATAAAACTTATAGTTTACTTTTTAAGCTAAACGAAAATTACTGCCGATGTCACGAATAAAAATTGATACATAAACATATAAATACTTGGATAGCTGATGGTTGAGTTTTTACACACCTTTAGGAAAAGGATGCGTAATTAGGGTTAGTACACAAGTGATTTAGGAAAACCACGAGTTATGACCCAAAATGGGGATCATTCTCAAGGAGGCTTGGTGTGTGTGTAATGAAATGATTAATTATGTGATTATATGATTATGAGAAAATAAAATAGAAATGGGATAAGAAGAGAATGACGGTTACGATGACGATTTACACTAAGACGAAAAGGTCGTACACGTGAAACCGTAAAAGCACCAAAATTAAAAATTTACCTTAAAAATTCCTAAAAAATGATAATAAATCCTAAATAATGTAATAAGAGTTTACAAAAAATCAAAAATCACCCAAACCTTTTATTTAATTAAATAATGATTTTTTAATGCTAATTAAAGCCCTAAAAATCAGTTTAATTAACAAAAAGCCCAAAATAAGTTCTATCATTTTGTAAACCTCTAAAATACCTTAACTTAATTAAAAACTATTTTTGAAAATTTTAAAATTAATTAAAACTATTTAAAAATAATTAAAAACTATTAAAACTTAAAATAATTCTAGAAAATAATTAAAAGACCCTAAAAATATTTGGAAAGTTGTAAAATTCTTAATCAAGTGTCTAGAGTCTAGGAAAAATGTAAAACTTAGAAAATAAGATTTTTAATTTTTAATAATAAAATAATATTAAAATATTAATAAAAATCCAAAAATCCTAAAAAATTCTAATAACTTGCAAATTAGCCTAATTTAATCTAAACAATCATAAAATGAACTTGAAATTACCTAAATACTCTTAATGGGCCTAGAAAATGGGCTAAACCCAAAACAGTCACCTAAATGGGCTAAATTGAGCCCAATAAGAAAAATTTTGTAAAAATGACCCGCAAAGCACTACTTGACTCAAAATTTGATTTTGAACAACTTTTTCCAAAAGCTGAAAATGTGAAATAAGCAAGCTTATACCAAACAACTTATTCTTAATGGGCTTTTTGGCCCATTAAGCTATAAGCTAATGCCATAAGCTCAAATTAGACACACAAGCTTCTTTTGAGCTAAATAAGACTTCTATAAAAAGAAATTTGAAATAAGCCAAAGGAATAAGCCTGAAAATGCAAAAAGCGATCTACAGAAAACGACAAAATAGTCGTTTTTTAGTTCTAGGCTATCCCAAGAGCTGATTCAAATTGCAAAAGCTTTTAAATGACTTAAATAAGCTATATCAACAAAAAGTTTTCAAATAAGTTGACTCAATAAGCTGGAAAAATCAAATAAGCACTTATGAAAAAGTCAAATAAGTTGGTTTTCTAGCAAAAAGTCAAAGTCAAAGTCTAATAAGCTCCAGTTCAATCAAATGGGTCAAATAATGAAGATCTATCACAAAAATAAGTTGTTGCAGGTCTGGATAAGCCAAAATGGCTTATTGATAAGCTGGATGGCAATTTGTACTAGCAGGGACTAGTTTTGAGTGTTGAGCAGTGGAAACTTTTTCCACTCCTTGACTTGTTGACTTTTTTTATTTTTGGTGACTTTTTTGGAGATTCAAGTTACACAAAGGCACCCAAATGATCAGTGGATCATAAGGAGTCAATCACAACAAAGAAATCACAACAACCAACAGCCAAATGATACAGTTAATTCAATCAATCACCAGATCTGACACAGACATGAACAAATAAGCAGTTGAGGTTCATTAAGCACTTTTAGCACAATTCAGCCAGCCAAACTTAACCAAATGCATACACAAACATTATTAAACTTAAATAAGCAAGTCTAAACAGGTTTCATGCACTGATTCAAAGTATTAAGCAAGATTCAAGCACCTTAAGTTACTGATGAACACAAACACATGCAGTTTTTACTTTTGCTGATGCAATTGACCAACAAGCCAGATTCAACCACTCAAATCTATCACATATGTTATATAAATGATGTTTAAGCAATTTTTATCCCTAAGCATGCATAAAATCTAGGTTTTACCAAAATCATAGGTCAAAAGTAGTTAAAATCAAGTAGTTATAGCACAATGTATGATTTGAGGTTTCAAGCCCAATAACTTGTAGTAAAATGCACTCAACCAAGCATATAGCAGATACCAAGCATAAACACAACCTTCTAACAACACAATGACCAATTATGATCTCAAACAGGTAATCCCAAATACCCCTTTATCTTTTTAATCCAAAAATTAAACAAGTATAAGTGTGATTCAGTTTACCAAATGACTAATCTAGCATACTAACAACATTAACATGCAAGATAAGCAGATTCAAGCCAAGAAAACAACAAGAACACAAGTAGAGCACAAATTCACCAAAAATCCAAAACTTATCAGATTTTCAAGGTTTTAAGACAAACCTCATGGATGTACATCCACACCCACGAATGTTAGAGCTTATGTGCTAGCACGAACAAGCACAAGCTTCCAACAACAACCCTGCTAAGATTCAACAGAGTTAGAAGCAAAATATCAAAACAGAAAGGTGACTTTTTGGAAAATAAACTTGATTAATGCAACTTTTTGTACCCACTCTTGATTATCCCCAAGATATGAGCTTCACAACACCTTAATATCACAATTAGGGTGCTATGATCAGCTTATATCCCAAAAATTCCAAGATGTACCAAGAATCTTAGCAAAATATCAAATTTTAGTCTAATGTGTAATTTCTTACACAAGGTTTACAAACACGTTTTAAGGTTCAATTTCAGTTAACATATAACATAAACAAGCTTAAAATTAAATGGCCCTTGGTCTTTCTTCAACAAACTCAAACACAATTTCATAAATCAGAAAGTAGGATTTACAGGTTTGTGAACTAGGAAAAACCAAAAGCAAACGTAAATATGAGACCCTATACCCTTTATATAGAGGGTGTACGTGGTCTGCATAAGCTAAAAACTCAAAACCCTAATGTAGTAGAAGTCCCAAATTGCCCTTGTAGCTTTTTGAACTCTTGTGAATCATGTGACTGCATTTTGTTGTCTTGTGGTAGCTGGCAAGGAGAAAGTTGATCAAAGGGTGTGAAATAAGATTAGGATGTAAGCTGAATCCTTGGACGTTGGATGACTGCCCAAAATTTGGCAGTTAGCTCAAGCTTGTAGCAGGGGAATCTTGTGTGGGACAAAGGAGTGAGGTGGAAAGCATTTTTGAGGTTGGGAAGTGATTAAGGGGTCATCAATCACTAATCTGGAGGGTTTTGTGGTTTAATTGTTACTTAATCAAAAACTCCCAATTTTTGTACGAACATGAAGAACAGCTCATTTGATCTTTGTTGTGGGTTTAAGAGGTGTTTAGCGCCTGTTTTTATTATTAATTAAACTTTTTGAAAAGTTAGTTAATAAAAAACGGTGAGTGGGATATGATGTGGAGCATTGGTGGATTCTGATTGGTTGTGGAGTGGTAGTGGGGCACGTGTCACCCCACTACTGGTCTAGGTAAATATTGTGTCTGGGCAGCTTAAGCCCCTCTCCTTTCTTCTTTCTTCCATATTGTAAATAATCAAACACAATCCGTTTTCCTTTGTAATCCAACTTTTCATTTTCACACTTTTGCCCCAAAATATTTTGTAAAGTAAATTCAGGGGTATTTCTTGCCATTTTGTGATTCTTGAAGGACTGGTTTGGTATTTTCTTCAAGGATAATGGTCTAAACTTGTATATTGACATTTTAGAGGACTGAAATTGCCAAATCATGTTTGATGAGGGACCATTTTTGCCAAGTCTTCAAAGTCAAGGGTCCTTTTGGTAATTTTGATATTTCCAAAGGACCAAATTTGCCAAGTCTTGTATCTTGGAGTTCATCATGGTGTATTTGACTTTGAGAAGGACTAATATTGACATTTTAGCTTTGTTGAGGGGCTAAAATTGCCAATTCTTCAAAGTGGAGGGCCCTTTTTGCAATATTGACAATCTTTCGGGCCCAAACTTGTAATTATGAGGATACAAAGGTATAAAGTGTCAATTTCTTCGATATTGGAGGACCCTTCTTCATAATTCTTCAAGTCTTCAAGGGTTTGTCTTGGGAATTTCTTCATTACGGATTTGTTTAGTGTGCGGCTTCGTTTCCCGTGTTCGTTTTGCATGATTCTTGTGATCTTTTGTCATTTTCTCTATATCCGTACCTAAAATACACAAGCAACAAACACAAGCATATATATGGGTATTTTGATGATATTTAATGCATTTTAAGCTCTTTTTGGACGATGAGACTATGTATAAAAGCAGTCTCATCATCTCCCCCATACTAAACCATTGTCGTGCCCTCACGCAATGCTAGAATAAAGTATCGTAGCATCTCCAAAATTCATTTTTATTCACTTTATTGAACGATAAACTAGCTATACTACTACTATTGCTACTACTACTTATGTTATAGACATAATGTACGATTTTCATCGCAAAATGGGACGTTTAGGTTCATAGAATAAGAACACGTGAATGCTTCGTTAGAAATAATTTAATCGTCCTCGATTTTCATCCAATTCCATGCTAAGAGTGCAACGAGATGATTGTCATTATAAGTTAGTAATGCTAACTGTTGATGCAAAAGTTGGTTGATCCTTGCTAGACCCGAATTAGGCTTAATTCGGGTTGGCTGGGCTACGGCTCCTGCACCAAGTGAATCGTTTGGTTGGGATCCTGCACACTAAACAGCACGCGTTAGGCTTACCGTGGGAATGTTTCCCACGATTAGACTCCGGCGTGAGAGTAAGTAATCGATTTAGGGTTTATGTGAGTTTAGAGTATGAATCGTAATACCTTTGTGGAACCCTTGAGGGTTCCTTTTATAGGCAGTGAAAGTCTAATGGGCTTTCACTGATGCTTCGGCCCCAAGGAAGAGATAACCACCAGAATTAGAATGATTGTTATCTTCTAATTCTAGTAGTGAATATCCTCTTCCATTGGGATAAAGATATATCTAGACAGAATATTATTCTGTCTAACCCTATGTCGGCCGCTCCGGGCCGTGGGCCGCACACATGTGCGGTTACTGTTCATCCAAGCCCATAAGCCTGAATGACATTATTCCACCCATCTGTGATGGGCCGGATACGGGTAGTACCCGTGGGCCGGGTTCAGGACCCGGTTGGGGACTATACGTCATCATGTCCCCCCAGTCTAGTTGTTACAGTCGTAGGCGTAACCTCTAGACTATCAAGGTGCTCTCCGGACATACCAAGGAAAGACCTAGGAAATGAAACATTAAAATGTTTGTTATTCTGGCCGCACGTGGCGACCCGTCGTAGGAATAGTTGATGAATACTACCTCAGCCGCACGCAACGGCCGAGACAACTTAAATGTAACATTAAATACGGTCTTACGTAAGAGCCGCATAACCTGACACAAGAATAAAAAACATTAATGATAGTCAACTATCCAGTCGCATGCCTGTAAAAGTGCACCATTAATGCCCACCCTTGAGCCACGCAAAACTGCTAAGAAGTGACCCGTGGGTCCCCCTCTGATTTTGCAGAAATGTCAGAAATCCTATCCATTGGATAGGCTAGGTGGCTGACACGTGTCGAATATCCATGGTACCTCGGAAACCGAGGCAACACTATATAAGAGCTGGCATGCGTGTTTGTTACACACACAACTCACCCCTTCTTCCGCCATTGTTAATCTCAAGCTTTTATCTCCAAAATTTTTGCCTTCTTTTCCACGGATTTTCGTCGCCGCAGGTTAGATCATCACGCCTTTAAAAACCTTTTTATAAAACATGGTAAAGGACAACCCCCTTATCACGGATGTCCTTAACGTGATGTCTGCGGAAAAATACCTCGACTTTCTTTCGAAGTATTATGTACCCGAAAGCGTACACCCCACCTATCCAGGTGATGGTGAAGCGATTACGGACGCACCGCCGGGGAAAGTAGGCATATATACACGCCTGTTTGACTCGGCCAACTACCGTATACCCTTGTCCAAGTTCTTGGTAGACCTGCTGTTATATTATGACTTTCATATAACCCAACTTCACTGCATAGGGGCGTGTATAATCAACCAGTTTGAGATTACATGCCATACCTGCGGAGTAACCCCCACCGTGAACCTTTTTAGGGCTTTCTACTTTCCTTAGTTAGTGAATGGGTGGTTGTCGTTCAAGAAACGACCCGGAAATGCCCTCATGACATATAGGAAACCTCTAGACTCCCTTAAGAACTGGTACGACCATTACTTCTTTGTAGATGAGAAGGTGTTCCCCACCCCCTTCGTACTTAAAACCCAAGCCCCCAAAGATTATCCGCCCAAATCCAAAGATTATAGCAGCCGGGACCTGAAAATACTAGATACCCATCGCACAGACTTCCATAGAGGGTTGCCGGAACATTTTCTGTGCTTAGTAGGGATAAGCCGCCGTTACTTTGGGAGGGATGACTTATACCCGTGCTTCTTAACGGAACAGGGAGAGGGTAGGTCCAATATATATGTTGTAGATTTGATTTGTCACACATATGTAGAACTTTTACTAACCCATATACTTGTAAAAAATTTTTGCAGAGATGAACCTTCACGGACTAATCCGCCAGGGCGACCCCATGAAGGTAGAGGAAGGATTCCGGCCGTTGAAGCCGAATGAGCTCCCCTTGCTAGAAGCACTAGCCAACCGTACGATACCGCTCGAAGAGACATCCGAGCCTAGATCGGACGAAGAAGAGCCCGTCATCGAGAAATCCCCATTGGATTTCCACAATGAAGATGGCGAAGACCCATTGCTAGAGGGGGGAACCACCAATCAAGAAGAAGATAATGACCCCAATGAAGACACCACTCAGGCTTCCGGGTCCACCCCGCGTACCTCTAGAAAGAGAAAGACAACCAGGCGGGTGGCGAAGAAAATGGGGGAGGAGGCCGGAGTCGCGAATGCTCCCCCCAAGAAGCTGAGGAAAGACCACCCACAGTACCAAGAAGGAAGTGGCACCACGACTGCCCAGGCCGACCCCACCCCGAACATGGAAGGGCCAGTCTTGCGAGTCGCCCCTATGAGCGCCGTAGCTCCCACCAGCCCAGACCCTGTCATTGGCACCTCGTAAGTACCCCCCCGTGAGTATGATTCATATCTTTGTATGATGCATAGACTAATATTATTAAATAACAGGGCTAATCCGGCAGCCGTAGCGCGGGGGAAAAAGGGAGAAATCCATCCCCCGCACCAACCAATAAGCCCCCATCACCTGCCGCCCCACACGCCAAGGAGCCGCGCCCCGAGGGGCCAAAAGAAAACCTGCGCTTAGCATGGAATCTATCAAGTTTGACACGGCTGGAGGCAGAATCCGAGTGTTCAGAATTTATCGAACACATCACCCCGCCTGCCCTCGCCCAAGATCTAGATGAATTAGATCATGAGGCCCTTATCGAGCAGTTTGACGTATCGTCCGCACACCAGGTGACGGTGGGTGCCGCGCTAAGACGCCGTCTAATCCAGGCCCTCACTAATGTGAATCGTGCAGACAAAAGGATAGCCCGCCGTGAGGCGATGGTCGTGAAGAACGAGAAGACCATCGCATCATTGCAGGCGGCATTATTGACAGCCGAGGCAACGGTGAAGGAGCAGGCGCATCACGCCGACGCCAAAGAGAAGCGTATTGCTGAGTTGGAAGCCCTCGTAACCGCATCATGCTAGAAGGTAAGATTTCGAAATGTTGTACATACACTCGTACTTTTTGTATGCATGTCACCCAAGAAAAATATATATACTGGTAATAACTCCAAATTTCATATGTAGGTGTCTGCGGCTGAGGCTGCTACTAAGGCTGTGACCGTGCAATCCTTCAACATCGCCCAGGAGCGTGACGCGCTGAAGGAAGAATTGACGCGGACCCAAACCAACCTTGAAGAGCAGGTTGCCTCAGCTGATGAAGAGCTAAGCAAGATGGTTGTAAGTTGCGCTAAGAGGGTATGTCCCCCCCTACTAACCGCTACAGCCGGTCGTAGGTGGATTATCGGGCAAGGACTGCGACTTGCTGTAAGTAGGGCATTGGACGCTCCACACCTACTGCAGGCGTTTGCCGGGGTCGTATCCGATTGAATCGACCGTGGTAGGCATGAAGGCCTGGTCAAAGCTGTAGAGATGATAGGGAAAAATGAAGATATCACACAGCATCCGTATCACAACCTTTCCGCAGCGGATAATATGACTGCGTCCATGAATGCTTTGGCAGAAATCCAACACCCTCTCCTAGATGAGCTTGAGGCAATGAAGGATGCTCCAAACGAGACGATAATGTCCCGGCTGAGCGCTGATCCCATTCCTTTGACATTGGCCACTTACGATTCCGCATCCAAAACAATGAAAGGCGAGAAGCTGCTTGTAGAAGCACTGGATGCTATTGCAGTCAAAGCCCGGGATGGGAAGGACGCTCGTGGGGAGGTCCTTCGTGCTCTAATTGAGGAAGGGAAGAAGGACCTAGGGGAATTCCTACCCCCCCTTGTAACTTATCTGTTGTAAACTCTTGTGATTTTATTCGTCCGTGTATGTACACGACTAAGACATATTTGTAATAACTTGTCTTTTTATTTAGAAGTCCGTGACTACCACGGCCATTTTGTTTATTTTTACTTTTGAAACTTGTGTATTTCATTGTATTCCAATGTCGCATGATATGTCACGTCTTACACATGAAAAAGGAAAATACATACAAGTCTATAATTTACTAGACATGCGACGTGCGTCTTTATTATGTGGAGCACTGTGCGGCTACGGCATATGAGACTTACCCCAACGTCTTGTGAGTAAGGTGTCTAGTAAGGATACATGATCCATGCGGCTGGGGTTGCATCCCTCTTACGCGGAAAGTTGAATTAGTAGGTTCACTTAATCCTCTTACCCCGCCTGGAGGCGTATAGTACATGTACAGTAATTTGAAAGAATGCATATGAATAAAACATAACATATTATAATATAAGTAAAATTCATACGACTAACAAAAAATCTAAAAAATGATTTGCACGAAACAGGTCGTGGAGCTAGCTAGGCACCACGGCATTTTATTAGAACGTTTACACTTTTGTTTGAACAATAATGACAAGCCCTAAAAAACAAGAAGAGAATCTAAACAAACATGAGAAAAACAAAACAGATAAAGCCGCATGGTTCTTTATTAAGACCGCATATAGCGAAGTACCCATGCGGAAGCCGTAGCTTTTCAAAGATAGCACCTTTTGAGATTGGAAATATTCCATGTGCGCTCTAGGTCGCTGCCATCCATGTCACGTAGCTTGTACACGCCTCGTCCCAAGGCTTCAAAGACTTCATATGGTCCTTCCCACTTAGGGCCCAGCTTTCCTGTGTTCTCCGCTCGACTTGCTTTGTTAGCACAATAGACGTAGTCTCCCGGTCGGAAAGAAACACCTTTGACCTTGGCGTCATAATAAGCCTTCATCCTAGCCTTGGACTTAGCCTCATTGATGGCTGCTATTTCCCTTTTTTCTTCCAACAGATCCAGGTTGATTCGCAGCTGTTCATCGTTCGTGACGACATTAACCTCCGCCGTGCGGATGGTAGGCATTCCTATTTCTGCTGGTATAACAGCTTCAGTGCCGTAAGCCAATGCAAATGGAGTATCTCCGTTGGCTGTTTTGATCATAGTTCTATGCGCCCATAGCACATGTGATAACTCATCGACCCATTTACCACTTCGTTCATCCAGACGCGCCTTGATGCCATTCCCCAAGCTTCTATTAGCTCGTTCGACGAGGCCGTTTGTCTGCGGATGCTTAACAGATGCGAAGCGCCGCTTGATGTTCAATGATGCACACCAATCTTTGAACGGGTTGTCCGTGAACTGCTTGCCGTTATCCGAGATGATTTCTCCTGGTAAACCAAAACGGCACACAATATGTTCCCAAACAAACTTCTTAACTTGTTTGCCTGTGATAGACTTGACTGCCTTGGCCTCTATCCATCGTGTGAAGTAGTCCATTGCAACAATCAAGAATTTAACTCCCCCCGCAGCTACAGGAAATGGTCCTGCAATGTCAATTCCCCACTTATAGAATGGCCATGGGGACGTGATAGGTGTAAGCTCCTGCTGCGGGTGTCGCGGTACTGGCCTATGCACTTGGCAATCACTACACTTGCGAATCATGTCGCGCGCGTCTCTGTGCATGGTGGGCCAATAGTATCCTGTTCGTAAGGCTCTAGCTACCACGGATCATGGACCTGCATGCATGCCGCACAACCCTTCGTGTATGTCACTGATTACGTAAGCGGCCTGACGTGGTCCAACACACCGCAGCCACGACTGCAAGAAAGAGCGTTTGTAAAGGATGCCTTCTCAAAGTTCGAAGTGCTGCGATTTCCTTCTTATGCGCCGTGCTGCTTTTTCCTCGTCTGGAAGGGTCTCACTAGTCAAATAGTTGATAATTGGGGTCATCCATGTAGGTCCATCCTCTTCAACTATAGCAGCAACCTCCCCTTCCGTTATAGATTTCTCCTTGAGTATTTCCACCAAGACTTGTTTAGACAAGTGAGCGAAGCTTGTGGATGCGATCTTGCTAAGAGCGTCCGCCTTCTTGTTCTCGCCCCTTGGCACCTGCTTGATGGAAAACTTACTGAAAGTCGCGATTAGCGACTTGACTTTTTCCAAGTACCTGACCATGTTGTCCTCCTTAGCCACATACCCACCTAGAATATGGTTCGCTACAAGCCGTGAGTCCACGTAGGCCTCAAGGTTGCGGACTCCCATTCTAGCGGCGATTTTTATACCCGCAATTAATGCTTCATATTCCGCTTCGTTGTTGGTGGCCGTGAACTCAAAACGGATGGCGTACGTGAATTCCATTCCTTCTGGATTTGTGAGGATGAGACCTGCTCCGGACCCGTCTGTACACGAAGATCCGTCCGTGAATAACACCCATGGTTCTGTTGGGATCTCGTCTTGCTTGATGATTGGCCCTTCATCATCCGGCTTCTCGATCAGGAAATCTGCCAGGATCTGGCCTTTAACGGCCGTTCTTGGCCTATAAGATATATTGTGCTCCCCCAATAGGATGCTCCATTTCTGTAGCCTCCCTGCCACATCTGGTCTAGAAATAACCTGCTTGATTGGCTGATCCGTAATGACTACAATTGGGTGCGCCTGAAAGTACCGGCGCAACCGCTTTGTAGCAAACACTAGTGCTAACACCAATTTTTCCATGGAGGAATAATTCAACTCTGGCCCTTGTAGTGTTCTACTTATAAAGTAGACCGGAGTTTGTACTGTATCTCTATCCGTCATAAGTACCGCGCTTATTGCGCCATGAGTAGCTGAGAGATACATAATGAGTTCCTCCTTTGGCCGGGGAGATACTAGCATAGGGAGAGATGCAAGATGTTGCTTGAGTTGGCCGAAGGCTTCCTCGGCTTCCTTCGTCCACCGGAAGTCTCCCTTTCTAATGCACTTCTTGAGTGTCTTAAATAGGGGTAATGACTTCTCCACGGATTTAGATAGGAACCTATTCAGCCCGGCTAACTTCCCATTCAAGGACTGCACCTCCTTCCGTGTCTGAGGGGACGGTAGTTGTATCACTGCGTCCGTCTTCTCTGGACAAGGTTTGATGCCATTTGGATCGATCAAATATCCAAGGAACATACCCTCCGTTGCTCCAAACGTACATTTCTTTGGATTTAACTTCATGTTAATCCTTCTCAGCGTGTCGAATGTCTCTTGGACATCCCGGATAAGTGCCTCCTCCGTGTGACTTTTTATCACCAAGTCATCAACATAGACTTCCAAGTTGCGGCCTATCTATGATTCAAAAGCTTTGTCCACCAACCGCTGATATGTAGCACCGGCGTTCTTCAGTCCAAACGGCATTTTCGTATAGCAATACACACCCTGGCTCGTATGGAACGCCGTTTTTTCTGCATCCTCCTCCGCCATCTGGATTTGGTGATACCCTTTATATGCGTCCAAGAAGCATTTAAAAGGATACCCACATAGGGACTCCACCTTCCAGTCGATTTCCGGTAACGGGTAACAGTCCTGCGGGCAGGCCTTGTTTAGATCCGTAAAATCCACACACATGCGCCAACTTCCGTCATGTTTCTTGACCATGACCGGATTGGACAGCCACTCGTGGTAATATACCTCGCGCATGATGCCTGCATCCACCAGTTTCCATACTTCCTCCAATATCACTTGGCTGCGCTCAGGCGCCTGGCCGCGCTTCTTTTGCTTGATGGGTTGGTACCCTTGGCGGATCTGGAGCTTATGCTCTGCTATCGCACGTGGCACACCTGTCATATGCTTTGGCTCCCATGCGAATATATCTAGGTTTGCACTTAAAAGGGAGCACATGGCCCTTTTGCCGCTATCCGAGAGCGCCCCTCCTATGGATACTTCCTGTTCTGGATAGTCGGGGTGAATGGCCACCTTCCAATTGGGAGGTGGTGATCCATCTTTGGGCGGAACAGGTGGAGCCGCTGTTGTCACGGTGTGACACTCGGATGCCGGTACGATTGTGTTGTAAATGGTAACAATTCCCCCCTCCACGGGGAATTTGATCATCCCGTGTGCCGTAGAGGGTACCGCCCGTATAGCCAAAATGCCTGGTCTGCCTATGATTCCATTGTACGGAGAGTGTGAGCGTATCACCATGAAGTTCATCCACGCCGTAGTGGAATGTTCCTCATTCCCAATGGTCACAAGCAAATGTAATTGCCCTATCGGCCAAATAGTGTCTCCACTAAAGCCAGTATGCGGCAACGTGGCCGGTACTAATTGGCTTCTTATTTCTGGGCATAACTGCACGAAACAGTGTTCATACAATACCTCTGCTGACGATCCTCCATCCACATACATGCGACGAACGTTGTGTGTTCCAATGCTTATCTCGATAGTGAAAGGCACATCGGTCACATCGCTTGCCGTGATGAGAGGGAACGAGATTTCCCTGCCGCGTGAAAATTTTTGGCCAACTTTCTGCCTCGTGTGGCGCTGTCTGGATTGGATCATGTATATAGTCGAAGGTTTGTCCTTTTGGGGATCCTTCTTATCATACTTCTTGTTGTTGTCTTTTCCATCCTTCCAATCCTTAACTACGTGCTTGAGTTTGCCTGATTTGATCAGTGACTCAATATGCTTCTTGAGCTGGATACACTCCTCCGTACCGTGGCCTTTGTCATTATGGAACTCGCAGAAGCGACTTCCTTGCCGACGTTCCGGGGGAGTGGTCATTGGGGGAGGCCTTGGAAAGTTCGCCCCTTCTGTCAGCAAGATCTCCCGGTAGGACATCTTTAGGGGGGGTGAACTTATCGTCCGACCGTCCTCCTTTGCTTTGGCTCTTATAGTCTGAACCCTTGTTATTGTTCTGATTACCTTGACCGCCCGACTGTCTCCGGGACTGGTCATTTGACCGGTACCCATTTCCTCGGGATGGGTAGGCCGCAGCAACAGCTGTTTCTCCTTCTATGAAATTTCTGACCCTTTCCATGAGGTCATCATATCTCTCTGGACGCTTGTCATTGAGGCGCCGGATCAGTTCTCTGTCTGTTATGGCGTGCATGTAGTCAGAGATTTTCAGGAGCTCCGGCATAGTTCTTGTGCGCGTGCACTCATCATTGAAGCGTTCAGTGAAGGCTTCTGTGGACTTCCCCGGCCGTTGCTTGACAGTTGCCAATGAGACCGGATCCCTATTATACTTCTTCCTTTGAGTATAATTGTTCTCAAACGCAGTGCGTAGTTCCGTGAAACTATCAATGCTCCGTGGGGGGAGTGCCTTAAACCAGTCACGGGCGTTTCCGATCAAGGTCGAATTGAACATTTGGCACCATATGGGCATGGGCTATCGCTCAATTTTAGCCTGCGTATCAAATATTTTAAGGTGATCCACAGGATCACCGGACCCATCATAAGTCTTGATACATGCCGGCATGCGACGTTTGGTGTCCTCAGAATAGTTTCGTATGCGGAGGGTAAACGGGTCTTCCCTGGGATCCGCTCATAGCCGGGTGAGCCTAGGGTCATCCCATGGTTCACACCATGGACGCGAAAGATCTTCCGCTTCCGCATCTCGATAGTAAGGGCAACCATAATACTCATCATTGCTTGGTGGTGGAGGGGTGCGCCTAGGCCGGCGGCGCTTAGGCGGATGGTCATCTGAGTCCTCCCCAGACGGGTCTGGGGACGGCGGTGGTGCCCCATCCTTTGAATAGGGACCACTTTTTTGGGATGAACCAGGAGCCTTTCTCCCAGTGTTCATTTTGTCCCACACACTCGGGCGACGTGCAGTTCTGGCCAACTCTCGATCTGGTCGTTCGGGTGAGCCATCCGACTTTTCTCCCTCTCGTGCTTGCATTAGTTCCTGCACGAGGCGATCCCCTATGCGCTCAAACACATTCCGGGGTTGAGGAGTTTCCTCAAAGGTGCCCTGTTCCTGAGGCCGAGCTCTCCTTTTTCTCTGATTTTGGGAGGAGGTGATTGGTCCGGTGTCACCAAAGTTGAGTCTGGACTGGAGGTTCCTTCCCAGATTCAACCTTGATGCGATCCCCGGGACGATCCTCACGAAGTTCTGCGTGAGAACTCGAGTAAGATCCTCCTCGCTGAGTGGTAGGACCTCTACCTCTTCCTCTACTGATGGTCTGCGCGGCTCCTTGTTAGGAGGGTTGGGCGCACTCCCTGGATCCGGATTGTCCAGGGTTGAGGTAGGTGGGGGTGTAGTGGAGATCGTGCTCGTCACCCCCAATGGCTGGAAGCCACCACGGTTGCCAGGTCCGCCTGCAAGGCGGCAAGGTGATTGGCTGGGGATGAGTATCGCTTCCCCTTGGGACTTCCGGTTTCCAGGATTCATATTCCTGGGATTGGCTTGCTGATGCCCCTTCGTCATTGGAAATTCGAGATGAGGTCTTGTTCTAGCTTAGTGTTATGGGTCCCACGGTAGGCGCCAACTTGTTGATGCAAAAGTTGGTTGATCCTTGCTAGACCCGAATTATGCTTAATTCGGGTTGGCTGGGCTCCGGCTCCTGCACCAAGTGAATCGTTTGGTTGGGATCCTGCACACTAAACAGCACGCGTTAGGCTTACCGTGGGAATGTTTCCCACGATTAGACTCCGGCGTGAGAGTAAGTAATCGATTTAGGGTTTATGTGAGTTTAGAGTATGAATCGTAATACCTTTGTGGAACCCTTGAGGGTTCCTTTTATAGGCAGTGAAAGTCTAATGGGCTTTCACTGATGCTTCGGCCCCAAGGAAGAGATAACCACCAGAATTAGAATTATTGTTATCTTCTAATTCTAGTAGTGAATATCCTCTTCCATTGGGATAAAGATATATCTAGACAGAATATTATTCTGTCTAACCCTATGTCGGCCGCTCCGGGCCGTGGGCCGCACACATGTGCGGTTACTGTTCATCCAAGCCCATAAGCCTGAATGACATTATTCCACCCATCTGTGATGGGCCGGATACGGGTAGTACCCGTGGGCCGGGTTCATGACCCGGTTGGGGACTATACGTCATCACTAACACTACTCATATGCCCTAATCACGTACTTATCCTCCCATTTTCCTAAGTTGTATCTCTTATATTTTATTATGTCTTGAATGTTTCACGAGGATACATTGTTTGACTTATGCAATAATTAGAGATTTAGGTCTAAAAATAGAGTCCTAACGGTGTAACCAAGACCATCAAATCAATAACCCCTCCTAATAGACAACGATGTCAAAAAATTAAGTCAACAAGAAGGATCGATAAACACGGTATTATAACAGTTTTGAACATGAGACTTATTACCAACACTTTTATACGCCCCCTAACGGAAGGGGCTTATTATCTTTGGTTTACCTCCATCTTTTATTCAACTTCGCCATGAAGCTTTATTTATGACTTTGGTCTTGCCTTGCCTTTTATTATCCACCTCATTGGTAGTTTTATTAGCCAAAGACGTATATCCTCACGCTAAGGCGAATTTTGGATCTTTAAAGCTTCAAAGATTAAGGCTTGATTCACTTTCAATTTTGCATAGATCTTTCGGCCTTGTGGGGCTTCAAATTGTTTGCTTGATTTAGGTGAGCACTTGAAATCTTATTATTGGGTGAAGCTTTTGATTATTCGGGTGCCAATACTTCAAAACCGTGACGCTGGCGATACCTTAATGTCTTCCCAATTTAATTACACGGAAGCTACTAGAAAAGACTAGAACCCAACAATCAAGACTAAACCGCTAAGTCAATATTTATTAAGCAAAAAATATTTACATGCAAAGGGAGAATAAGCAAACAAAGAGAACACATGAGTTTTTGAAAGAATACGAGTACTCTACGTTTAGCATAGTGACTTATAATTAACCCTATCATTTCCCGTCCTCATTTAAGAGACTTAGCCTAATGTGAAGTTAAGGAATTGAAGCTAAGTGCTCAACACGCATGATAGGTGTGTAAACACCCATCTTTTCTACCACTTAATTACAATAAAAACCGGACCAAAACGTGTATTTTATGTCTTTTATGTCGGAATTATGCGTGGTTTGTGTTTTTGTTATGTTTTAGGACGAAAAGGTGAAAAGTGGAGAAAACACGGGAATTCACGGGCATTTACGGACTTTTATTGAAGAAAAGGATGAAAGACGATGTCAAGGAGTCAAGAGAGGATAAAGAACGGAAGTCCAAGACCAATTCTGAAGATTTATCGAAGATAAAGTCAAAAGACGGAAGTTTACTTAAAGCCGAGGAACTCAAGTCTTATTTATCGTAGAATTAAAAGATGAGTCCAAAGAAATCCCGAGGCAAAAGTCATCACATTCCAAGATTAACAAAAAGATTAAGAAGGAAGGACTTGATGGTGCAATTAACAAGAAAGGAAGGAGGGAGGAAGCTTCCCCTAACCACTCCCTAATCACCTATATAAACCCCTTTTACTCATTCATTTAGTTCTTGTTGACTAATCGTGACAATTAGTTCTTCCACTTTATTTCATGCACATTTAATTACTTGTCTTTTAAATACGTGTTTTGCACCTTTAATTACCTTTAATTTCAAGTAAGTGTCTTTTTAATTTCTTGCACCTTTACTTTATCTTGTTAATCTTCTTCTACTTTTCTTTGATTTACACGCGTTTTTATCTTGTTGATTTGTTAAAGGTTTGATTTTATGCCTTTGATTGTTTTAAATCATTTGTTTTCATAGCTTATTTGATTTATTTTCAAGTTTATATAGTTTTTATAAAAGTTAATTTTTATATAAAAGTTGTTTTTCTTAAAGTTTATCTTTTTCATATCTTAAAAGTTTTCAACTTTCAGTTTTATAGCTTATTTTTACACGGTTTTAGCTAAGATTTTCGTCTAGTTCTTATTAGGATTATAGCTTATTTTTCTAGCTTATTTTTGGTTTTCCTTTCTGTATTCTGATTGGGGTCCAATCGGAAAAGGGTTTTACATTCAGATTGATTCAATCTGAAAAGGGTTTCATTATTCCGATTGGGGGGAAACTTTGGTATTCCGATTGGGGGTTGGTTGGATATTCCGATTGGGGTTTAAGTGACAATATTTCGATTGGGGGGGTTCTTCCATATTCCGATTGAGGTGTTACTTTGGTATTCCGATTGGAGGTAAGGTGACAGCTATTCCGATCGTGGGTTCCAATCTACATTCCGACCAAGTCACCAATATTCCGATCAAGGTAGGTCTTATCATTCCGATCTGAGGTTTGTTGATTATTCCGATTGGTGTAGGTGACATATTCCGATTGGGCATCTTTGACTTTCCGATCAGGTTTGGTTTGATATTCCGATCAAGGTGTGATCGGAAAATATTCCGATTGGGGTATTTTCCATACTTTTTCTTGTTTAATTTTTAGTTTACATTTCTAATACTTGTCTAATTTTAATTCTCGTCACGTTTTAATTTTTAGTCATTTAAACTAATTTACTTTCCGTCACGTTTTTAAATATTGCACACTCTCTTTTAATTAGACTTAGATTTATTTTCACGCACTTTACCTTAACGCCACTTTACTTTCAACGACATTTACTTTTAAGTTTTGCACATTTAAATTTAAAACCAACCAAAATTATTTGTTTCCACCAAAATAAAACTGAGTCACATAGAAAACTAAGATCAATTCGATTAGAACACATCAACGAACACAAATCTTTTTAACCTGAGTAAAATCTAATATCAAATGGCGCCGCTGCCGGCTCTTTTCGTTAAGATCAATAGTTTTCTGTGAGAGACACGTTGCTTTTTGGGATCCGTTCACTTGTGAACGTTACTTTTCTTGCATAAAAAATAAAAAAATCATAAAAATTAGAAAATTGATAAAAAACCATAAAAATTAAAAATTTCAAAAATCCAAAAAGATTTTATCTTTCTTGTGTATATATATTGTCTTTGTGTTTGGTTTTGTTTTCTTTTGCATTTTCAGGTGTATGCGTACTAGATCTTCTAATTATCAAGAGCCCGAGCCTCAAGAAGATTTAGATATGGCAGGTGTTAACAACAATAATCAACTACCGCACCTCAATAATAATAATAATAACAACAATGCTCCCCCACAGCCCGATCTTCGGACCATGGAGGAACTTTGTCAACCAACAATGTTTGGACGAGGAGGACCGATTGCGCCGATGCAAATCAACGCTCCTGAGTTTTCGTTGAAGCACCACATGATTCAGCAAGTACAAACAAACCCATTTAGAGGATTGCCTGATGATGATGCCAACAAACACCTCGACAAGTTCATTACAATCACCCAGAGCATGAAGTTGGCTGGTGCCACTATGGATGAACTTCGCCTACAACTCTTTCCACATACTTTATTACATCATGCCGAGAAATGGTTTGATCGTCTCCCGAAGAATTCTATTCACACTTGGGATGATATGACTCAACGCTTTCTATCGCGCTACTTTCCACCATCCATGGTCACAAGCCTTCGAAATCAGATCAGCGGTTTCATGCAAGATCCCGATGAATCTCTTTTTGATGCATGGGAGAGATATAATGTCTTGATCGACCGTTGTCCAAACCACAACATGCTTCCGGTCACCTTGATCGATACTTTCTACAACGGATTGACTTTTCGAGATCGTGATACGATCAATGCAGCCGCCGGTGGCACATTCATGAAAAGGAGACCCGAGGAGTGTAGAGAGTTAATTGAGAACATGACTACTCACCACAAAAATTGGGATTCCTCTGCTTCTTCAAGGAACAACCCGAGAGTCAATGTTTCCTCCACCTCAGCAAACCCTGATATGACCGAACTCACCCGTGTGCTGACTGAAATGAGCAGAAGTATGCAACTCTTGGCTTCAAACCAACAACAACAACAACAAGTTAAAGCTGTTGCTACTCTTTGTGAAACATGCGGCGGTCCTCACCCATACACCGATTGTCCTTCAACACAAAGAAATCCGGAAAATGTGTATGCAGCTTATGGTAATTATTCACCGGAAAATTACCAAGCTAGACAACAAGGGGATAGAAATCTGCTGAGCTACCGTTCAAACAATTATCTTTCACCCGGTTTTTCTCCTCAAAACCAAAACCCCGCCAACAACTACACTAGAAGCAACCAAATCCCACCAAGAGCTTCTAATCCTTATCACCCACCCGCCCAACAAAACCCACCCAGTAATCCGGATGTTGAGGCTATCATGAGAACCCAAGGTGAGCAAATTAAGAATCTGCAGAGCCAAATTATCAATCTGAAAGGAGATATCACAAAGCAAGGAAACAAGATTAGATCCGAGCTTCGAAATGATATTCAATCATCCTTCAGCAATCAAACCAATGATTTGAAGAATATGCTTGCTAGTTTCTTACCTGCCGCTCAACCTTCTTCTTCGAGTTCTCTACCTTCAAACACCGTCACAAATCCGCGAGCTAATGTGAGCGCTATTACTACACGTAGTGGAGTCACCATCGTAGGACCACCTCCACCACCATCATCTACACCTCCTCCACCACCATGTATCCCTACTCCTCCTATACCTAGTATTAGTGCACCATTACCGTCTCCGCCTCGACGTGATGAAGTTCCCACGAATGATCCTTCAACATCTCAACCTTTACCTACTACACCTGCACCCTCACCACCCAAACCCAATATCCCTTATCCCTCTCGCTTGGGCAAGAACAAAATGCTAAACAAGGAGGATGCTCAAGTAACTAGCTATATCAAGATGATTTCTCAAATGAACTTCAACATTAGCTTTCTTGAAGCACTTGTCCACATGCCAAAATTTGTCAAAGCATTTAAAGAATTGCTAAACAAGAAGGAGAAGCTGATTGAACTCGCCAACACTCGATTAAATGAAAACTGCTCTGCAGTTATTCTCAAAGAACTTCCGGAAAAGCTTGGAGATCCCGGTCGTTTTGTGTTGCCTTGCGTGTTCAACAAAACTGAAGAATTTACTGCCCTTGCTGATCTCGGGGCTAGTATTAATTTGATGCCACTCAGTGTTTGGAAAACACTATCATTGCTCGACCTCATTCCAACAAAGATGACTCTCGAACTTGCAAATCGCACTCTCGCTTACCCCGTTGGTATAGCTGAAGACGTGTTTATCAAAGTTGGCACATTTACTTTCCCGGTCGATTTTGTCGTAGTTGATTATGAAATGGACCCTCGTATTCCTTTAATACTTGGTCGGCCATTCTTGAGAACCGGACGTGCTTTAGTAGATGTGGCCGAAGGTGAGTTAATCTTACGAGTCGGGGATGATTCAAAAGTTTTTAAAATGGGGAAGCTTACCGGCAAATCTTTTGGACGAGAATCAGTGAATATGATAAATGTGCTCGATGACTTTACCGTCTATGACAATCCTCTATTCGATTCTTACATCGATAATCCACTCTTTGACGATGATGTGGATGATTCTCGCTCCACTCTGGACGCTTCTCCCATCTATGATTCTTCACCGGTCTTTGATGCTTATGATGATGATGATTCTAGCTCAGATTCGGATGATTTTGATTGTACTTCTGAGTATCCCGAGCTGCCCACATTCGATGATTTTGATGAGGCTGATACTCTCTCGAGCGATTCTTCACATGATGAAGATCCTCCGTCATCACTCGATCCTACTTTGGACGATTATTCATTTGAGGAAGATTTCTCTGAATTTCTTAACACATATTTCCCTCATGAGAGTGATGCTCCTCCTTTTGACTTTGAAGATTATCACCTTGATCCTACTTTGGATCTGAAGAGCATTTTGTCAAAGGAGAAGAAACCGGTTAACACCGAAATCCGTTGCACGTATGATTTAACACCTCTTTGTCCCATTTCTGAGGACGAGGTTGTGCTTCTTTGCGGATCTTCTTCACACTCGGCTGAGCCGGAGTGCTATTTTCCCCTAAAGGAAAAGGTGTTCGACCCCGGTATTGAAATCTTTAAGCCATCTCAGTATCCACCTGATGAAATAAAAGGAAATATCTTTGGAAATTTTGAAGACATGCTTGCTCCACTTCAACTTTGCTTCCACCGTGCTCCATCGCTGCTTAAGGGAACCTTGCCACTTCTCTTTTGGCTTGCCTTGTTAGCCTTAAGCTCTTGCTTATTGATGGACGAAAACTATGTCTTCGATCCTGGTGGATTTGTTTCATGCTACTTCCGTTGATGATCAAGGTCGAGTCAGGCTCACGACTCGGTTAACAAAAACCAAGCGCTTCTTGGGAGGCAACCCATGCATCTATCTTTTCGCTTTCTTTACCATAAGTGTAGGGGGGACCCTTTGGATTGCTATTTCCTCTCCTCACTTCTTAATCAGGGATTCGAGCTTCAATGATCCACTCTTGATGTTTCTTGACGACCCGTGATTCCGTGTTCTACTTCTTCCCGGTTCTATCCTAAACTCTTTTCGATTCACTATTTTATATTTTCTCAATATTAAAATAGGAATCCCTTTAGTTGTCTTTTCCTTAGCAAGAGTTAAACAACGTGCACAATGTCCTAAGTGTAGGGGAGCTTACTCCCACATGCTTAAACATTGAGGACAATGTTTATCTTAAGTGTAGGGGGGACTTCTATCGAAGTTAAGTGGCCTTTTCCTTGTTTTTGTCCTCATTTTAATCGGTAAATCAATTTTTCGACATTTTTCAAAATTTTTGATCTATTTTGGCCTATTAGTTTTTCCCTTTGTATAGTTATTTTCTTTCCTCATTAGAATAAATGTTTAATAAGTGGTTTTAATTTTCAAACGTTGTGAATCTTTTGACTCAATTCGAGTTCACTCTAGCTAGTATCCTTAACATGTTTAAGTCAAGTTTTGCTAGGCTTTTATATAGGGAGCTATAAAACGCGAAAGTCTTAACTCTCACGGGTTAAGAACAAGAACTTTTCGCAAGTTCCTATAATTGATCCTAGAGAGTCGTTTATCAAGGGAACTTTAAAATGCGATTTCTAAGCTTGAAAAAGTCCAAGAATTTGCAAGATCCTATAGGCGACTTGAAAACCCAAAACTTTGATTTAATAGGCTAAGTATCCACGAGTCTCATTACTTGAGATTTTAAACTGTGGAGAACGAGAGATGATAGAGCCAATTATAAGTCGGTATTCTTTCGTGAATTTATGTGAGTTAATTATGAGCCTATTCTCCCATCGCTTGTTAATAATTTATCTGCTAATAAATAAGGTTGTACGATTTGAAAAGTTACTTAGCTTCTAGCCCCAGATCGTTTAAAAGTTGCTCGGTAATGACGAGAGTTCATAGCCAAGGCATAACTTATGAAGCGGGGCGCGAAGATTGGCGAGTCCGAAAAGGCCCTAACAAGGCATGAGGGCTATGTTTTGTTGCTAAAGATCCAAAAGTGATGTGAAGAATCATTTATCGAAAATCAATATGAAGGATCGAGACACACGACGTAAAGCAAAAACTCCCCAAAAGTCATGGAGAAGTGTATCCGAAAAGACCCTAACAAGGTATGAGGATAAATAGATCCAAGTCGATAAAGGAGGCGGATCGTTGTATATCAAAATCCAAAATAAAGATTGGAGAAAAAAATGAAGAAGTCGTGGTCCATATATGAAGAATCTCTCAAAAATCCCAAGTGAAGAAATTCCAATTATGAAGAGAAGACCATTATTTCATGAACGTCTCTCAAGATTTGAAGTATGAAGTCGCTGCCAAATATCGGCCCGAGAAAGGTCTCAAATCGCGAACCAAGTTATGCCAAGATATGAACTTTTTGATATCCCGAGAAGCAGTTTTAAAAGATTTGGTCCTGTAGCTAACTATTGATTAAATCGTGCACTTTATTTTCAGCCTAAATAATTATCGAAATAAGTCAAACAATGCATCTTCATGATCATTCAAGACAAATAATAAAATATAAGAGATACCCATAGGAATAAGGGAGTCTAAGTGAATAATTGGCCCACATGAGTTCGTGTTAGGTTACTAATTTATAATAACAATGATCTCGTTTTTAAGCTTGGTTTGGAGAAAGTGAAAAGTTGAGGATGATGATTATTCATGACATTTTCAAAACCCAAGGTATGCTTTTAATTTCTTTGCTTTGCATTTTTATAATTTTCTGTCTCTTTAATAAAGGCCAATATGGATTGATTATGATGAAAAGTGTAAGCGTGCTTTGTAACTAATGCATTGCATGAGGACATTGCAATGGTCAAGTGTAGGGGATTTGATAGGTGTGTAAACACCCATCTTTTCTACCACTTAATTACAATAAAAACCGGACCAAAACGTGTATTTTATGTCTTTTATGTCGGAATTATGCGTGGTTTGTGTTTTTGTTATGTTTTAGGACGAAAAGGTGAAAAGTGGAGAAAACACGGGAATTCACGGGCATTTACGGACTTTTATTGAAGAAAAGGATGAAAGACGATGTCAAGGAGTCAAGAGAGGATAAAGAACAGAAGTCCAAGACCAATTCTGAAGATTTATCGAAGATAAAGTCAAAAGACGGAAGTTTACTTAAAGCCGAGGAACTCAAGTCTTATTTATCGTAGAATTAAAAGACGAGTCCAAAGAAATCCCGAGGCAAAAGTCATCACATTCCAAGATTAACAAAAAGATTAAGAAGGAAGGACTTGATGGTGCAATTAACAAGAAAGGAAGGAGGGAGGAAGCTTCCCCTAACCACTCCCTAATCACCTATATAAACCCCTTTTACTCATTCATTTAGTTCTTGTTGACTAATCGTGACAATTAGTTCTTCCACTTTATTTCATGCACATTTAATTACTTGTCTTTTAAATACGTGTTTTGCACCTTTAATTACCTTTAATTTCAAGTAAGTGTCTTTTTAATTTCTTGCACCTTTACTTTATCTTGTTAATCTTCTTCTACTTTTCTTTGATTTACACGCGTTTTTATCTTGTTGATTTGTTAAAGGTTTGATTTTATGCCTTTGATTGTTTTAAATCATTTGTTTTCATAGCTTATTTGATTTATTTTCAAGTTTATATAGTTTTTATAAAAGTTAATTTTTATATAAAAGTTGTTTTTCTTAAAGTTTATCTTTTTCATATCTTAAAAGTTTTCAACTTTCAGTTTTATAGCTTATTTTTACACGGTTTTAGCTAAGATTTTCGTCTAGTTCTTATTAGGATTATAGCTTATTTTTCTAGCTTATTTTTGGTTTTCCTTTCTGTATTCCGATTGGGGTCCAATCGGAAAAGGGTTTTACATTCAGATTGATTCAATCTGAAAAGGGTTTCATTATTCCGATTGGGGGGAAACTTTGGTATTCCGATTGGGGGTTGGTTGGATATTCCGATTGGGGTTTAAGTGACAATATTCCGATTGGGGGGGTTCTTCCATATTCCGATTGAGGTGTTACTTTGGTATTCCGATTGGAGGTAAGGTGACAGCTATTCCGATCGTGGGTTCCAATCTACATTCCGACCAAGTCACCAATATTCCGATCAAGGTAGGTCTTATCATTCCGATCTGAGGTTTGTTGATTATTCCGATTGGTGTAGGTGACATATTCCGATTGGGCATCTTTGACTTTCCGATCAGGTTTGGTTTGATATTCCGATCAAGGTGTGATCGGAAAATATTCCGATTGGGGTATTTTCCATACTTTTTCTTGTTTAATTTTTAGTTTACATTTCTAATACTTGTCTAATTTTAATTCTCGTCACGTTTTAATTTTTAGTCATTTAAACTAATTTACTTTCCGTCACGTTTTTAAATATTGCACACTCTCTTTTAATTAGACTTAGATTTATTTTCACGCACTTTACCTTAACGCCACTTTACTTTCAACGACATTTACTTTTAAGTTTTGCACATTTAAATTTAAAACCAACCAAAATTATTTGTTTCCACCAAAATAAAACTGAGTCACATAGAAAACTAAGATCAATTCGATTAGAACACATCAACGAACACAAATCTTTTTAACCTGAGTAAAATCTAATATCAACGCACGGTCGAGTAAAAAATTACTCTTATTCTCGCCATCGGAAAACCTACATTCGTGTCTTCAAACACTTATAAAACATGAGAAAATTTTTAAAATTTGGCCATTTTTAGCCTTATTTTGCAACAAAACGATAAACAAAAAGATAAATTTTGGAAAACGTAAAGGTTTGGCAAGGCAATTATCTATTCACCCCCTATACTAAAGTTAAACATTGTCCTCAATGTTTCGAGTCTAGGGGTGCAACCACCCCCATACTAGAGACGTAGTCGAATGCCTGATCTAGCATGGAAAGGGTGTAACCGTTAAATTTAAAGTCGTTTATGAAGTGTGCTATAAACCTAAGGTTAGAACATCAAAGGATATATCATGGATATTGAGAAAGTCTTCAAAGCAAACGATCGAGTGCTCCCATAAAACGAACACGAGATGCTCCAATCGTGAAGATCATGATCATCTAAAATCCACAATTCACAAACAACCACGAAACAAAGGTTGGAAGGGCACAAATCCCCACACGTTACTACATTAGAAAGCGATAATATGTACATAGGATAAGCATGGGACTCCCCCACGAGGCACCTGGTTTTTGATTACCGAGTCATGAGCTCGACTCAATCCCCTCAATACTAATTATCATTGGGGAAGGTGATTTGGTCGAGGTAGTTCAAGGATGGAAATTCCCCGTCAAAGTAGTGCTTCAACCTATGTCCATTCACCTTGAAATTGGGGCCATCATTTTGAGCTAGCTCGATGGTCCCATATGGAAAAACTTGAGTCACAATGAATGGACCGGACCAACGGGATTTCAACTTACCAGAAAAGATTATCAAACGAGAATTAAAAAGCAAAACTTGATCCCCAATGTTAAAAACCCGGTTTTTAATTTTAGAATCATGCAACTTTTTAGTCTTTTCTTTATAAATCAATGAATTTTCATAAGCAATATCCCTTAATTCATCCAATTCATTTAATTACATTTTCTGGTGTTTTCCCGCGGTCTCCATGTCATCATTACAATGCTTTAGGGCCCAATAAGCCTTGTGTTCCAATTCAATTGGCAAGTGACAATTATTCCCATACACAAGCTTATAGGGAATGCACCCAATGGGTGTCTTATGAGCGGTCCTAAAGGCCCATAAAGCATCGTCCAACTTATCCGACCAAGATTGTCGGTTTTCCCCAACGGATCTCTCCAAGATCCTTTTCAACCCTCGGTTTGAAACCTCGACTTGCCCACTCGTTTGTGGGTGATAAGTCGTAGAAAGCCGATGTGTAACCCCATATTTCCTTAGGACCCTTTCGAATTGGTCATTACAAAAATGGGTTCCACGATCGCTTATGATCGCACGAGGGGTTCCAAACCAAGAAAACAAGCTTTTCAAAAACTTGACTACCACACGAGCATCATTGGTGGGCAAAGCCTTAGCTTCTGCCCACTTAGATAGGTAGTCAACCGCAACAAGGATGTACTTATTACCACGAGATGATGGGAACGGCCTCATAAAGTCTATGCCCCAAACGTCAAATATCTCACACACTTGGATGATGTTTTGTGGCATTTCATCTTTTTGTGAGGCTTTTACTTGTCGTTGGCATGAGTCACACGACTTCACAAGTTCATGTGCATCTCGGTAAATAGTAGGCCAAAAGAAGCCGGCATCAAACACCTTCTTAGCCGTGAGATTAACACCATGGTGACCACCCGTGGGTCCCTCATGACAAGCTCTAAGGATATTAGAAGCTTCGGTGCCAAAGACACAACGTCGGATGATTTGATCCGCACAAGTTCGAAACAAGTAAGGGTCGTTCTAAAAGTAGAACTTGACGTCACGAAAGAATTTTTGTTTTTCGTGAGTCGTCATACCCTTAATGATGAAGTTACCCGCATGGTAATTCGCGATTTCCGCAAACCATGGGGTGGAAGAATCAAGTTTAGAATTCACTACACCAAGTGTCTCGAGCGGAAATGTTTCGGTAATTTCCTTGGGCTCGTAAACACTTTGGTGAGGATCTTCCAAATGAGAAAGATGATAGGCCGCTAGATTCTCGGCTCCTTTTTTGTCAACAATTTTGTGATCAAATTCTTGAAGGAGGAGAATCCAACGAGGTAATCTTGGCTTTGCATCTTGTTTAGCCATAAGATACTTGATAACCGAATGATCCGTATACACTATGCATTTTGTCAAGACGAGATAAGGTCGAAATTTCTCAAATGCATACCCCACGTCAAGGAACTCCTTCTCCGTTGTAGTATATTTAAGTTGAGCCTCGGTCATCGTCTTGCTAGCATAGTGAATAGGCAAGAAGTGCTTTTCATGACGTTGACCCAATACGGCCCCAATAGCGTAGTCACTAGCATCACACATGAGCTCAAAGAGGAGGTTCCAATTGGGAGCAACAAGAATGGGAGCTTCGGTAAGTTTCCTCTTAAGGATTTCAAAGGCTCGTACACAATCTTCGTCAAAGACAAAACGTGCCTCTTTTTCAAGAAGATGTGTAATAGGTCGAGAGATCTTTGAAAATCCTTGATGAAACGACGATAAAAGCCCGCGTGTCCTAGGAAACTCCTAACTCCCTTAACGGTTTTGGGATGAGGTAATTTGGCGATGACGTCTACCTTAGCTTGATCTACCTCAATCCCCGCTTTCGAAACCTTGTGCCCTAAGGTTGGTTTCCTCACAACGTTTCAACATTCTCTCGAGATTCGACAAACACGAAGTGAACGAATTACCAAACACGGAAAAGTCATCCATGAAGACTTCCATCATCTTCTCGATCATGTCATGAAAAATAGCCATCATGCACCTTTGAAAGGTTCCCGGTGCATTGCAAAGTCCGAATGGCATTCTACGATAGGCAAACGTTCCATATGGACACGTAAACGTAGTTTTTTCTTGATCACGAGGATCGATGGGGATTTGGAAGTAACCGTAAAAACCATCTAAAAAGCAATAGAAATCATTTTCCGCAAGACGCTCCAATATTTGGTCCATGAAGGGCAAAGGGAAAATGGTCTTTACGAGTGGCTTCATTCAACTTTCGATAGTCAATGCACACTCTCCATCCGGTCACGAGTCTAGTGGGAATCAACTCGTTGGCATCGTTTGGCACAACGGTCATTCCTCCCTTCTTAGGGATACAATGAATAGGACTCACCCAAGGGCTATCAGAAATAGGGTAAATCATTCCCGCGTCAAGGAGTTTTAGGACTTCCTTTTTGATGACGTCGTGAATTTTTGGGGTTCACCCTCCTTTGACATTGGATTGCGGGTTTGTAATCCTCCTCCATTAAGATTTTGTGGGTACAAAATTTGGGGTCGATCCCCTTAATGTCGGATAACTTCCACGCAATTGCTCCTTTGTGATCCTTTAGAACATCGACAAGTGTAGTTTTTTCATCATCCGAAAATTCCTTTGCGATAATAACCGGCAACTTGTCTCCCTCTTCCAAATAGACATATTCGAGATGAGGAGGTAAATCTTTCAACTCGAGGATAGGTGGTTCCTCAATTGAATATTTGGGCTCGATACTCATAACCTCCTCTGGTGGAGGAAATGGGAAATCGTTAAGGAAATCCTTGATAATCGAGAAGTCCTCATCGTTGTCGAGATCTTCGTTACAAGTACGTGGAACATTGAATTCTTCCAACGTAAAACCACCACCTTCAAATGGAGTGAAGGTTGGTGTCGAGTTATCAAGGATGGGATCTAACATAGTGGGACTGACACTATTTTCATCATCACCAAAACCTAGAACTTCTTGTGAAAATTCCTCGCAAACCACGTCAATCATATCAACGAGGTTTATGGTTGCAACGGAATAAACATGAGAAATTTGAGAGTTTTGAGTTGCGTTTATAACAAGCTCCTCGTCGTTGAAACGTAAGGTGATTTTTCTAGCATGAACATCGATCAAAGCCATAGACTTATCTAAAAACGAACGATCTAAAACGAGAGGAACTTGAGGATCCGTGGGAATATCGACAACGATAAAGTCTACCGGATAATAGAACTTTCCCACTTTCATAAAAACGTCTTCCGCCAATCCACATGCGGGAATCGTGGAATGGTCGGCCAACTCGATAGACATTAGTGAAGGAGTAAGATTAGGAAGATTGAGCGACTTGAAGATTGCAAGTAGCATCAAGTTAATGCTAGCACCAAGATCGGCCAAGGCAAAGCATTCTTCCATATCTTGGATTGCACAAGGGATCAAGAATTTACCGGGATCACCGACTTTTTGAGGTATACGATTAAGATAAACCGATGAACAACTAGACAATTGATGCAATTTCTCCTTGTTGTTCAACATACTCTTGAAGTTAGCGGCAAATCGAGGCATCATGACCAAAGCATCGGCGAAACTCAAATTAAAGTGCAAATCACGAAAATTTTTCATAAAAAGCTCAAATTGGTAATTGTCGCTCTCTTTTCGTTTCTCCTTCCTAAGTCTCGATGGATAGGGCAAAGGTGGTGTGGTTTGAGGCATAGGCATAGCCTTTGGAATCTCGGGTTCCAAGGTTGGTAATGGGTCAACCGTAGGTGTGGCATGAGCGGTACTTCGTGGGATTGGAACATGCTCCTTTTGGACCACCACCTCGGGTTCTTCCTCAATTGCTTCCTCCGTAGGAGCAATTGGTTGAGGAGTCGGTTCCTTAAGTGTCTTACCACTACGTGTGGTAATCACTTTCATCTCACCCTTAGGGTTTGATACGGTGTTGCTAGGAAGACTACTCGAAGATGGTTTACACATAATTGCCTCAAACATAGATGAAATTTTATCTTCAAACATAGATTGCCTCTTCTCGGCTTTAATCATCTCTTGCTTAATTTCATGTTGCCCTTGTTCCATTTTTTGTTGGTTTTGTTGTAACCTAGTTACATTCCCTTCCATCTTGTTGGTATGGATTTTAAGCTCATTTGCTAACTCATTTTTTTAACTCTTTCTTCAAGTCGTTCTTAAACTCGGATCTTAGGCTAATGATTTCTCTTTGAATGTTGTCAAACCTAGCATCGTTCCCATTAGCGTATTCAACAAATTCATTTGGAAGATCTTTCAAAGTTTGCAAACTTTTGTTGTTGTTTTGAAAATCATTTTGATTTTTGTTTGAAACTTGATTATTAGCCCCTTGATTTCCATAGTTTCCCTTGTTGTAATTGTTTTTGAAACCAACTTGATTGTTGCGATAGTTGTTGTTAGCATTTTGATTTGAACCAAAACCCGGTGGAGTCAATTGATTAGAGCGGGTAACTTGACCGTTTTGGTTGTAAGTTCCCATGGCCGCGTAGGCACTCGAAGTGTTACCACCGTTGGTAATGCACTCGGAGAAATCATGACCTCCACCATAATACATGCATGAAACCTCAACCGCTTTAGCCGTAGCGGGAGCACTTGGTTCTCCAACTTTGAACTCTTTCAAAAGACCCTTATGCTTATCAAAGATTTTGTTTTCCAAGTTCGCCTCAATTTGGCAAGCATCGATGGTAGTAGACAAAGAAGGGGAAGCCGAAGACGAAGCCTTACGAACACTAGATGTGCTACGAGGACTATACAACTTAGATCTATTCTCAATTATCACCAAACCTTCCTCAACCGTTTTACACAAAAAATTACCACCCGCGGCGGCATTAAGATAATCCCTTTCATGCTCATTAAGTCCATTGTAAAACGTGTCAATTTGATCCAAGTCGGAAAAACCGTGATGAGGACATTCATGTAACGTTTCCTTAAACCTATTCCAAGCCGTTGAAAAACTTTCATTAAACTCTTGTGAAAATTTTGAAATCTCGTTTTTCAAATGCGTTAGTCTTAGAGGGCGGAAAAAATTGGTTCACAAACTTAGACACGAGATCCTTCCACGTCAATATAGAATTGGGTGGCTCTTTCTCTAACCAAATTTTTGCGGGCACCGCTAAGGAATACGGAAAAGGCATCATCTTAATCGAGTCATTAGAGACATCCTTAAACTTGCAAGTGGTGGTAAGACGATTGAATTGGCGGATATGGTTGTGTGGATTGTCCTTCTCATCACCACGGAATTTGTTGTTTTGGATCATCGACAACAAACCCGTTTTCACCTCAAAATTCTCCGCAAGGATAGCGGGAATCACAATAGCCTCTCCATAACCCTCGGTGGGTGCTTGAAGCAACTCCATCATAGTTCGATTCGCCATGGTTGGTTCTTTCTCTACAATGGGAGATTCTTCACTAGAAGATGTTTGGTTTCCTTCCTTTTGACGACGTTTACGTGCACATCTTGCTTTGGAGAGAGTTTGCATAAATATCACGTACAACGAGGGGATGAGCAAAGAAGATTCTTTTTGGTGTTTTGAATTTTTCCAATTTTTTTTTGGTTTTTGATCGTTTTTACTTTTTTTGGATTTTTGTGATTGTATTAAGTAGACATAAATCTACAAATCTCCTCCTTAATCAAATCACTTGATTAAAGAAGCCTCAAGGAATGAAAACGATCACGTGAAGTGAACGCCTTCGATGACTTTAGAACGTTGGTGGAACACCAAAACGTTCAAGAGGGTTTAATCAAATGAAACCAAGAAAGTATATATGATACTTAGTAATACTTTGGGCGGCAAAACCCTCGATTAGCTCTCAAAATCAAATACTCACAAGCAAGCGAGAAACGAGGCGGCACGAAGCACTTAAGAGCCTTTTCCTTAGGATATATTTTATAATATCCGCCTTATACCCACCTTATAGTTTGTATTTTTGAAAATCGAGCTTCACGAAAGTATTTATCTATTTTTGCCTTTTTCTTTGGTTTGAGATTCGAATACAATGATTGGGTAATGACCTCCCAAGTCAAGGTTGTGATTTCTCACTTTTGGAGTACTTGTGTATTTATTGTTCTACGTATACAATATAGTAATAGTATTCACACAAAAAACGAAAAACCGATAATACGTATTAGTAGAGTGCTACTAATACAAATACTATTTATGGTTAGTATATAAAAACAAAAATTGCCAAATCAAAACACAACACGCCTCCCCGGCAGCGGCGCCAAAATGATGGTTGAGTTTTTACACACCTTTAGGAAAAGGATGCGTAATTAGGGTAAGTACACAAGTGATTTAGGAAAACCACGAGTTATGACCCAAAGTGGGGATCGTTCTCAAGGAGGCTTGGTGTGTGTGTAATGAAATGATTAATTATATGATTATATGATTATGAGAAAAGAAAATAGAAATGGGATAAGAAGAGAATGACGGTTACGATGACGATTTACACTAAGACGAAAAGGTCGTACACGTGAAACCGTAAAAGCACCAAAATTAAAAATTTACCCTAAAAATTCCTAAAAAATTGCAATAAATCCTAAATAATGTAATAAGAGTTTACAAAAAATCAAAAAACACCAAAACCTTTTATTTAATTAAATAATGATTTTTTAATGCTAATTAAAGCCCTAAAATCAATTTAATTAACGAAAAGCCCAAAATGAGTTTTATCACTTTGTAAACCTCTAAAATACCTTAACTTAATTTAAAACTATTTTTGAAAATTTTAAAATTAAATAAAACTATTTAAAAACAATTAAAAACTATTAAAACTTAAAATAATTCTAGAAAATAATTGAAAGACCCTAAAAATATTTGGAAAGTTGTAAAATTCCTAATCAAGTGTCTAGAGTCTAGGAAAAATGTAAAAACTTAGAAAATAAGACTTTTTAATTTTTAATAATAAAATAATATTAAAATATTAATAGAAATCCAAAAATCCTAAAAAATTCTAAAAACTTGCAAACTAGCCTAATTTAACCTAAATAATTAGAAAATGAACTTGAAATTACCTAAATACCCTTAATGGGCCTAGAAAATGGGCTAAACCCAAAACAGTCACCTAAATGGGCCAAATTGAGCCCAATAAGAAAAAGTTTGTAAATATGGCCCAAAAAGCACTACTTGACTCAAAATTTGATTCTGAACAACTTTTTCCAAAGGCCCAAAAGCTGAAAATGTGAAATAAGCAAGCTTATACCAAACAGCTTATTCTTAATGGGCTTTTTGGCCAATTAAGCTATAAGCTAATGCCATAAGCTCAAATTAGACACACAAGCTTCTTTTGAGCTAAATAATACTTCTGTAAAAAGAAATTTGAAATAAGCCAAAGGAATAAGCCTGAAAATGCAAAAAGCAATCTATAGAAAACGACAAAATAGTCGTTTTTGAGTTCTAGGCTATCCCAAGAGCTGATTCAAATTGCAAAAGCTTTTAAATGACTTAAATAAGCTATATCAACAAAAAGTTTTCAAATAAGTTGACTCAATAAGCTGGAAAAATCAAATAAGCACTTATGAAAAAGTCAAATAAGTTGGTTTTCTAGCAAAAAGTCAATGTCAAAGTCTAATAAGCTCCAGTTCAATCAAATGGGTCAAATAATGAAGATCTATCACAAAAAATAAGTTGTTGTAGGTCTGGATAAGCCAAAATGGCTTATTGATAAGCTGAATGTCAATTTATACTAGTAGGGGCTAGTTTTGAGTGTTGAGCAGTGGAAACTTTTTCCACTACTTGACTTGTTGACTTTTTTGTCTTTAGTGATATTTTTGGAGATTCAAGTTACACAAAGGCACCCAAACGATCAGTGGATCATAAGGAGTCAATCACAACAATAAATCACAACAAGCAACAGCCAATTGATATAGTTAATTCAATCAATCACCAGATCTCACACAGACATGAACAAATAAGCAGTTGAGGTTCAATAAGCACTTTTAGCACAATTCAGCCGGCCAAACTTAACCAAATGCATACACAAGCAATATTAAACTTAAATAAGCAAGTCTAAACAGGTTTCATGCACTGATTTAAAGTATAAAGCAAGATTCAAGCACCTTAAGTTACTGATGAACACAAACATATGCAGTTTTTACTTTTGCTGATGCAATTGACCAACAAGCCAGATTCAACCACTCAAATCAATCACATATGTTATATAAATGATGTTTAAGCAATTTTTATCCCTAAGCATGCATAAAATCTAGGTTTTACCAAAATCTTAGGTCAAAAACAGTTAAAATCAAGTAGTTATAGCACAATGTATGATTTGAGGTTTCAAGCCCAATAACTTGCAGTAAAATGCACTCAACCAAGCATATAGCAGATACCAAGCATAAACACAACCTTCTAACAACACAATGACCAATTATGATCTCAAACAGGTAATCCCAAATACCACTTTATCTTTTTAATCCAAAAATTAAAAAAGTATAAGTGTGATTCGGTTTACCAAGTGACTAATCTAGCATACTAACAACATTAACATGCAAGATTAAGCAGATTCAAGCCAAGAAAACAACAGGAACACAAGTAGAGCACAAATTCACCAAAAATCCAAAACTTATCAGATTTTCAAGGTTTTAAGACAAACCTCATGGATGTACATCCACACCCACGAATGTTAGAGCTTATGTGCAAACAAGAACAAGCACAAGCTTCCAACAACAACCCTGCTAATATTCAATAGAGTTAGAAGAACAATATTAAAACAGAAAGGTTACTTTTTGGAAAATAAACTTGATTAATGCAACTTCTTGTACCCACTCTTGATTATCCCCAAGATATGAGCTTCACAACACCTTAATATCACAATTAGGGTGCTATGATCAGCTTATATCCCAAAAATTCCAAGATGTACCAAGAATCTTAGCAAAATATCAAATTTTAGTCCAATGGGTAATTTCTTACACAATGTTTACAAACACGTTTTAAGGTTCAATTTCAGTTAACATATAACATAAACAAGCTTAAAATTAAATGGCCCTTGGTCTTTCTTCAACAAACTCAAACACAATTTCATAAATCAGAAAGTATGATTTACAGGTTTGTAAACTAGGAAAAACCAAAAGCAAACGTAAATGTGAGACCCTATACCCTTTATATAGATGGTGTACATGGTCTACATAAGCTAAAAACTCAAAACCCTAATGTAGTAGAAGTCCCAAATTGCCCTTGTAGCTTTTTGAACTCTTGTGAATCATGTGACTTCTTTTTGTTGTCTTGTGGTAGCTGGCAAGGAGAAAGTTGATCAAAGGGTGTGAAATAAGCTTAGGATGTAAGCTGAATCCTTGGACGTTGGATGACTGTCCAAAATTTGGTAGTTAGCTCAAGCTTGTAGCAGGGGAATCTTGTGTGGGACAAAGGAGGGAGATGGCAAGCATTTTTGAGGTTGGGAAGTGATTAAGGGGTCATCAATCACTAATCTGGAGGGTTTTATGGTTTAATTGTTACTTAATCAAAAACTCCCAATTTTTGTATGAACATGAAGAACAGCTCATTTGAACTTTGTTGTGGGTTTAAGAGGTGTTTAGCGCCTGTTTTTATTATTAATTAACTTTTTGAAAAGTTAGTTAATAACAAACGGTGAGTGGGATATGATGTGGAGCATTGGTGGATTTTGATTGGTTGTGGAGTGGTAGTGGGGCACGTGTCACCCCACTACTAGTCTAGGTAAGAATTGTGTCTGGCCAGCGTAAGCCCTTCTCCTTTCTTCTTTCTTCCATATTGTAAATAATCAAACACAATCCGTTTTCCTTTGTAATCCAACTTTTCATTTTCACACTTTTGCCCTAAAATATTTTGTAAAGTAAATTCAGGGGTATTTCTTGCCATTTTGTGATTCTTGAAGGACTGATTTGGTATTTTCTTCAAGGATAATGGTCTAAACTTGTATGATTGACATTTTGGAGGAATGAAATTGCCAAATCATGTTTGACGAGGGACCATTTTTGCCAAGTCTTCAAAGTCAAGGGTCCTTTTGGTAATTTTGATATTTCCAAAGGACCAAATTTACCAAGTCTTGTATCTTGGAGTTCTTCATGGTGTATTTGACTTTAAGAAGGACTAATATTGACATTTTAGCTTTGTGGAGGGGCTAAAATTGCCAATTCTTCAAAGTGGAGGGCCCTTTTTGCAATATTGACAAACTTTAGGGACCAAACTTGTAATTATGAGGATACAAGGGTATAAAGTGTCAATTTCTTCCATATTGGAGGACCCTTCTTCATAATTCTTCAATTCTTCAAGGGTTTGTCTTGGGAATTTCTTCATTAGGGCTTGGTTCAGTGTGCGACTTCGTTTCCTGTTTTCGTTTTTGCATGATTCTTGTGATCTTTTGTCATTTTCTCAATATCCGTATCTAAAATACACAAGCAACAAACACAAGCATATATATGGGTATTTTGATGATATTTAATACATTTTAAGCCCTTTTTGGACGATGAGACTATGTATAAAAGCAGTCTCATCAATAGCTTACTACTACATCCGTCCCATAATAAATGTCTTACTTTAATTTTTCAGAAACTTTAACCATGTATAATTTTATTTTTGGTATATAGTAATACTTGATAATAGTTATTTGAATAAATAAAGTTTTTAAATATATTTTCAATGGTATAACTTTCATCAAGTATTATATAACACGAACAAAAATATTTGTGGTTAAAGTTAAACCGAAAATACTAAAAAAGTCCAAATAGACACTTACTGTGAGACGGGAGAAATATTGGGTTTACTAAAAGTAACAAAATACATTCAAACTTAGATAATAGCAAAAAAAAAACGAACGAAACTAATTTTATATCCAATCTACTTGAAAGTCCCTTAATATAACAATTGTTGATAAACTATAACTCTTGTAACCACGAAACATAATGAAATACTTTTCAAACGCGTAATGCTTTATTAAATATTATAAACAAAGTATTACAAAGTGCTATGAATACACTCGTTGAATGACAACAAGATATGAACCCTAGACACAAGTAAACTAGATTCGAGACTCAAGTTTACAAGGGAACCAATGAGACACTGGTAGACAGCTGGGGGCTCAGCGGTTCCAAGGTGAGAAAGAACTTAGATAAATTATCCAAGCACAAGGGTTAAGTTAATTCTTCTTTCTCACTCCTATTTATAGTGTACGAGGTTTCTTCCTTAGTGGGAGTAGTTGATACGTGTCACCTTCTGAATGGAAGAGTACAACGTATTAAATGCATGTCCAAATCAAGACATACCTTTAAACAACTTTAGGTGAACAGTTCTGCCAACTGTTCACCTTTTGTCCCACTAGGTCGTACTAGGCTTTATCTTGAATCTCTTGTTTTGCCCCGCTCAAAACACTTGGAAGATTCTCCCGCCTAAACTATAAATGATTGGATAAGCCCCGTATCCCAGACTTCTAGGGTTCTTAAGTGATCTCTGAGTGTTGTCAACTCAGAGATCCTTGAACACCAGTACATTCCTTCAACATCCCAGCTATCCATAATCGATGGTGAGTCTGACTTCAGATTGTGTTCGACTTCTCTGACGTTGTCTTTGACTTGAATGTTCCTAGTGTGCCAGCTGAGGCTTTGCTTTCCACTGGTCTAGTCTCTGTCGCTGGTCCTCTCAGCGATAAGCAAATACTTAGTCTAATTAAACAAATCTAGACTGGGCCATAGTTAAAACTTTCATTGGCCCAACAATCTCCCCCTATTTGTTTATAAATTATACTAAGTCTAAAATTATTATAAGTGAGTACACAGCTTCTTCTTACACATAATTTAACAAACATACCTCAAAGTTTTATTAAACATAAAGAATCTAGTCTATTACAAACACACCCAGAAGTGTAAACATAAACAAAAAGTAAAAAGGTTCTTCAGCGATCGAGGCCTTGATCATAGATTCTCTGGGCTTCAACTTTGTCACTCCTAGAGTTGATGACAAGTTCAACTTCAAACTCAAAATCCTCAGCTGCTTTGCAATTCCTTAGGATGCCCTGTTTGAGTCTGATAAGCTGGATGGTTGATGCCAGATGTAGTTCATTCATCCGCTGAAAGCAATACTCATAATTACCATTCATAAAGACCATACCTGTCTCTGGTTCTGAGTATACTTGGCCCCCTATTGGTTTGGTGATCTCTTTGGGCAGAACCAAGTTTATGTGCATCCCATCAACAACAATGTTTTCAGTAACCATCTTCTCCACCAGAGGCACCATGTGGGTTTTCCTTTTCCTTTGTCCTTGAGAAGGTTGTTGTTGTGAAAGTTGAGGAGGCAGGGGTACCTTGAGCTTCTTTGCCGTGTCTCTTACCCAATTTAGCTTTGCTTGAATATTCTTCATCATTTGGGCAGCACCAGGCCCAGTCTTCTTTTGGGCAAGAGCCAGCATTTCTAACCATTCAGAGAGGCCCAGATCTCTGAGTTTAAAGTCACTGGAGACTTTATAGTTTGTTAGTTGGTTCTCTCTATAAAGGGTCATCACCACCTTTTTGTTCTTGTCAGTGTAACATGCATAATTGGTGATTTGACCAAGTTCAGCTCTCTGGTTTACAAGTCTTTCATATTCCTTTAGAAGGTTGCTCCTTTTAACCTCCAATTCTTTGAGCTTCACCAGCTGAGCTTCCTTTACAGCAGGAGAGAGTTTGTTCAGAGCTTCTTTACTTTTGAGTTCAGCCGCTCTGATGTTTGCCAGCCTTTGGCGTTCCAAGATTTGAGCTTTTGCCTGCTCTGGTGTGAGTGGTGGTTCATCAGCGCTCTTGAATTTATTTAGATCAGAGTCTTTGGAGAGCCTTGCTATAGATCCACCTTCTTCTTGGAGGGAGTGCAGGGTTATTTCAGGCTGTTCAATAGCAATTCCTTTTCCCCTATCCTTTATTGCAGCAGTGCTGGGGTTGAAGGATCTAAGAGGTTGTGGTGTATGAATCACTGTTGAAGGTTTTGGTTGTTTGAGTGACTGCTCCCCCTTAGGTGAGGCAGTGTCTTCTTCTTCTTTAGAGGTGGAGGTTGCTGAATTCTCCCCCTCAGGCATAGAGCCGGTAGTAGCTGTGCCTGAACCAGGCTTAAGGAACATGATGAATTCTTGATGAACAAATAGGTAGATTTCCTTAAGTTCCTCTTGTAACAGCTCTTGAAGAAGTTTTCTTGAAGGCTCAGACGCCTTAGCAATATCTACAACATTTGCTTTGACAGCTGATGTGAGGATAGATGGTATGTATTGCTGGAGGCTCTGGTCAATAACAGCTGGGAGGTGAGCTTGCAAGGCACTTCCCAGTAGTTGCGAAAGTAAGGCAGTCATAGAGGACTCCATAGATGAAGTTAGTGAAGTCTCTAGTGTTGTGGTGAGCTCCTCAGCATCATGGGTTAGGGTTTGTAATTCAGAGAGGATGACATCATTTGTGACTTTGGGCTTGGTTTTACTGATGTCACCCCTCTTAATCCAGAGAGCCTCAGTAGCGAGTTCCTGAACATCTTTCATTCGAGGAACATGGACAGGCTTGAGCTTTTGTAAATGTTCTAAGTGTTGCTTGGCCCCTAGTTCCATGACATTTGGTAATGTTGAGAAGGGAACTGGGGTTGGTGCACAGAGCCTCTGGTCCAATAGCCGCTTAGCAGCTAGTTCTTGCACATTAGGCAATAATGGGAAGGAGATGGGTTTCAATTCTAATGTAACTTGTTCATCATCAGCATCCATATCAACATAATATGAAATGGTCAAGTCCTCTTCGATAATGAAGACCTCATCCTCTGGCATGGAATCAATGTCTGACATGGCATCAAGATCTATGTGGGGGACTTCAGCATTTTCATCACCAACAATATAATAGGCATCATCATTCTGCTGTTCTTCATGAAGATTATGAGCCTGTTATGACATTTGTTAGTAACCAGTTGTGAAAAACAAATGAAGTTATAGATCGCCATTCGCTGCCCCTAGGAAAGCTGGGTGTGATTATCCAGCCCCCCCCCCTAAGGATTTCTCCTTGGGACTCTTTTAAGTGTGAAATAGTTATGTTGAAGGGTCGCCATTCGCTGCCCCTAGGATAGCTGGTAGTGATTATCCAGCTCCCCCATAAGGATTACTCCTTGGGACTCTTTTGAGTTGTGAAAATTATGTGGTGAATGGTCGCTGTTCACTGCCCCTAGGATAGCTGGGTGTGATTATCCAGCTCCCCCTGAAGGATTGCTCCTTGGGACTCTTTTAGTTGTGAATTCATGGAAGTTAAAGGTCGCCATTTATCGCTGCCCCTAGGAAGACTGAGGGTGATTATTCAGTCCCCCCAATAGAATAAATTATTTGGGACTCTTTAGTTGTGAATTATTTGAAGGTAATGGTCGCCTTTTATCGCTGCCCCTAGGAAGACCGAGGGTGATTATTCATTCCCCCCAAAAGAATAAATTCTTTGGGACTCTTTTTCAATGAGGGGACCCAGAGACTGCGTGAAGCGCAGAGATTCTGGGTCGGGACCTATAGCATGCTCAAGTTGGTATGAACAAGAGCACAGTCCAGAGGGTGAAGGATCATCGGGGTGCGTTATGAGCACAAATGAATCATATCCTTGTGTTAAGACAGAGTGTACAGATAATCCTAAGTGTTCTAGGTGCTGACACAGACACTCTATGGGTTGAGGAAAACCCTAAGTCTTCATCACTCTCTCCTACAGAATGTTGAGAGTGATTGTATGTGAGCCTCCAAGAGAATAAAATGGCAAACTAATACCTGAGAGATATCAGCGTTGAGAAGGTTCTTAGTCGTCTCTGCTGACTGGGAGACGCTAGACTCTGGTTGTTTGTCAGCGGCAGGCTCTTCAACCACATCCATCAGAGAAGGGGATGGGTTCTTCTTGGTCTTCTTGGACTTGGAAGGATTAACAAAAGGGGTTTTAGAGGAAAGGGGGATGTCTTTCCTCTTCTTTTTCTTTTCCTCGGGCACCTTGGGCTGAGAAGAAGACTGCACAGTGGTCTTTAACAAAGACTTGTTAGTTGCTCTTTCAGCATTCACCTCATTGTGAGGGATCAAGGGTTCTCCATCAGCAACCGGTAACCCAGCGACCTGCATCATGTGCCTGCTGAGAGGCACTTCGTCTTCCAGAGGGGTCTTTAGTGATGCAACAATGATGTGATAAGGAGAGAAAGAGATAAGTTCATCATTTGTGTAGCCTTCACCCAGCATGTCTTCTAAGAGAAGAGAGAGATATCTTGTGTAGAAGATGGTGGTCAGTCTGTTCTTCTTCCCTTTGTTTTCTAGCTTAGCGATGAGGTCAGAGTAAAGTATATGGGCGATCCCTATATCTTGTCCCCAAATTAAGCTGTAGGCAATAGCTTGTTGGGCTCCATTAAGTTGATCATGAGACCCCTGGTTTCCACCCAGATATTTCACAATATATAACATCAGCGTTCTCAAAATAGGTGAGAAGTAGTTCACTTTGATCAGGGATTTGGTCTGGAAACATTGTGTGGTGAAGGGTTTATCATTGTCGCCATGAGGACGAAGGGTAGCAAGAGCCTTCTTCACAGTGGCGCTGGCAGGCAAAGCGGACATGCCTTCATTGACTGGAAGTCCAATGACTTTGCCAAAGGTATGAAGATCAAAGGTGAGAGGTTGGGGATGAGTGGAAAGGTTGAAGGTGATGTGTGAAGAGGTTGGATCAACTTCCGCGCTATACCAGAACTCCTTCAAATATTGGTGGTAGTATGTGGAGGGTACTCTGGTTATGGATTCAAAAATGGTGGAGTTTTTGAGGAAGGAGAACAAAGGTTGGTAGAGTGAATTGGTGTGTTCCAAGAGAGCTACACAATTGTTCAAGGCAATTTTGCCATCGTGTATCCCAAAATCAACGTTCGAGGCGGCCAGAACGGTGAAAGCGGTGTTAGATGATGAAGACGCCATTGTTGAAGTGTGGAAGAAATGAAGGTTTTTGAGAAGATGAATAGTTGTGTGTGTGTGAAAGTTATGAGTAATGTGAGTTTTGAAAAGTGAGTCAAGGGTTTTTATAAAAGGGTTAGCCGTTTTACAATTAAGGCATTTAATGCAAAAAATTACCTTTTAGGAAAAATGGGACCCCTTGACTCTTCATGTGATAAATCTGTCCCTTGGAAAGCGGGAAAGTTGTTGACAATAAAGGTTTATCATTTGAATTAAATATGTTAATATATTAAGTACCATTGGAATGTAACTACCTCGTTACATTTAATTCCCTTTAATGCCCAGAGACAAAGGTCAGAGATCATTTATCAGATTTGTTTACCAATATTGAGCATACCCAGCTCAGCAACCAACCTAGTAAAACTTGGCTCAGCCAGAGGTTTGGTGAATATATCAGCGCGCTGGTATTCAGTGGGTATAAAATGAAGCTCAATAACACCTTTTAAAATATGGTCTCTGATAAAGTGATACCTGATGTCAATATGCTTAGTTCTGGAATGAAGTACCGGATTATTTGAGATGGCTATAGCACTTGTGTTGTCACAGAATATGGGAACCTTTTCATAAATGATCCCATAATCAGCCAGCTGAATTTTCATCCAGAGAACTTGAGCACAACAACCAGCGGCCGCTACGTATTCAGCTTCGGCTGATGACATGGCCACAGAGTTTTGTTTCTTGGCGCTCCAGCATACTAACTTTCCTCCAAGGATTTGACAACTCCCAGAGGTGCTCTTTCTATCCAGACAGCACCCAGCGTGGTCAGAGTCTGAGTAGGCTTTGAGGTAGAAGCCTGATCCATTTGGATACCAGAGACCCAATGTGGCAGATCCTTTTAACTACCTGAAAATTCTTTTGACAGCTACAAGGTGGGATTCCTTGGGGTTAGCTTGGTACCTAGCGCAGAGACATGTGGCAAATTGTATGTCTGGTCTGCTTGCTGTGAGGTACATCAGTGACCCAATCATGCCTCTATATAAGGTCTCATTAACAGAGACCCCTGAGTCATCAGCTCCCAAGTTGTTGGGAGGAAGCATGGGGCATTTCATTGATGCACAATCAGACAAATCATACTTCTTGAGCAAATCCTTAACATATTTCTCTTGACAAATGGAAATTCCTTTTGAATTTTCTTTAATTTGAAAACCCAAGAAAAAAGTTAATTCCCCCATCATGCTCATTTCATATTTTTTGGTCATTAATTTGGCAAACTGTTTGCTCAATGTAATATTGGTTGAACCAAAAATTATATCATCCACATAAATCTGTACTAAAATGACATCACCCTTGGACCTATAAGTGAACAGGGTTTGATCAATGGTACCTCTGGAAAATTTATTTTCAATTAAGAACTTTGATAGGGTTTCATACCAGACTTTAGGCGCTTGTTTCAGCTCATAGAGTGCTTTGTGAAGTCTGCAGACGTGATCATGATACTCACTGCTTTCAAACCCTGGGGGTTGATAGACATATACTTCCTCTGCAAGCTTCCCATTGAGGAAAGCACTCTTCACATCCATCTGATACACAGTAAACCCCATACAAGCTGCAAAGGCTAGGAAGATTCTGATAGCTTCCAATCTGGCTACTGGTGCAAACGTTTCATCATAGTCAATCCCCTCAGATTGATTATATCCCAGCACCACAAGCCTAGCCTTGTTTTTGACAATCATGCCAGCTTCATCCCTCTTGTTTCTGTAGACCCATTTAGTTCCAACCACTTGCTTCCCATCTGGAGCTTTTACTAGAGTCCACATCTTGTTCCTCTTGATCTGATTTAGCTCATCTTGCATTGCAACAACCCACCCTTCATCTAGAAGCGCAGCAGCCACATTAAAATCAGCGAAAAGGCATTCATTCGCTGAGGCGGTTTCCAGAGATCTTAATTTGCCTCTGGTGGTGACTCCCTCAGAGGGTTCACCAAGAATATTCACCAGAAGAATATCTTGGTTCCTACTCCATTTGGATTGAGGAGCAGGAGTCTCTGTGGGTTCAGGAGTCAAAACAGGTTCAATGAATGCTGAGGGTTCTTCACAAATTATTTCTTCATCCATAATCTCTTCATCAAGAGGAGAGATTGGTTCGATGAGATCAGCATTTACAGTAGTGGGTGGAGTGATTTGTTCAGCATTCTCAACTTCTGGAGTGATGTTAGAGATTGAATGAGGATCAAATGCATGAACATAAAGGAAGTCCTTGTGACAGCCCTTGGATGATTCCTTGGGATGTGAGAAATCATCCACTGGATAAGATTTAACTTCATTGAAGTCAATGTCACATTCTTCTGAGTTGTTGTGGTTGATGACAGCATCTGCTTCATTGAAGGTGACATGGATGGATTCTTCTAATTCTTGTCTGCGGATGTTGAACACTCTGTAAGCTCTGGAGGTGAGAGAGTAACCAACGAAGAATCCATCATCAGACTTTTAATCAAATTTACCCAAGTGATCTCTGTAGTTGTGAATGAAAACAGGGCAACCAAAGACATGGAAGTAGCTTACATCAGGGGCTCTCTTCCTATATACTTCATAAGAGGTCTTGCCATGTCTCTTCACAATAATGGATTTGTTTTGTGTGTGACAAGCTGTGTTCACAGCTTCACCCCAAAATTGTTTAGGAAGTCTTGATTCGCTGAGCATTGTTCTAGCAGCCTCTATGAGGGTTCTGGTTTCTTCTTTCAGCGACACCATTTTGCTCAGGGGTGCCTGGGTTAGAAAAGTTCTGTGATATTCCCTTTTCATCACAAAAGGCTTCCATGGCATGATTCTTTAATTCAGTGCCATTGTCACTTCTGATAGCCTTAACTCTACAATCATTGAGATTCTCTATTTCTCTGATGAAGGACATTATTCTTTCAGCAGCATCACTCTTTCTTTTGAGAAAGAATACCCAAGTGAATCTAGAGAATTCATCTACAATGACTAGTGTATACTTGTTGTGATTAAGGGATTGAGGTTTTACTAGTCCAAATAAGTCCTTGTGAAGGAGGTGGAGGCACTTATTTATAGAGAATGATTGTTTAGTCTTGAATGAGGCTCTGTGGTGCTTCCCTTTCTCGCACGCTGAGCAGGGTCTGTCTTTGGTGAAGGTCAGAGAGGGAAGCCTAGCTACTAAATCATTCTTGGCCAGTTTGTTAATGTTTTTGAAGTTGAGATGGGAGAGTCTCTTATGCCATAGCCAATTTTCACTATCAGATGCTTTGGCATAGAGACAAGTGTTTGTCCCTTCTGGACAAGATGTCATGTCGATGACATACACATCCCTTCTCCTGGGTGCAATAAGAACAACATCATCATTTTGATTGAAGATTGTTCCTTGGGTCTTGGTGAACAGAACTTTGAAGCCAGCATCGCAGAGTTAACTAATGTTGATTAGGTTGTGCTTCAATCCATTGACATAAGCGACCCTTATGAAGGTTATTCCATTACAATCCACTGAGCCATAACCCTCAGTAGCCCCTGAGGAATCATCTCCAAAGACCACTTTAGGACCAGACTCCTTTTTATATCTATGCAGATATTGTTTAACCCCTGTCATGTGTTTGGAGCACCTGCTATCCAGATACCAAACAGATTTCTTCAGATATTCCTACATAGATATAACAAATCCAGATTAGTTTCTATGATGAACCCACTTTCCAGTGGGTCCATGTTGTCGCTGACCAGCGACATTGGTCCTTCTCTGGTTACCTCCCCCTCTTTGGTTGCAATCCCTGGGTTCATGATGCATGCTTCCACAGATGTCACATCCAGGATAATGCTCGCACTCATCAGAGTGATGGTCGATGAAACCACAGTACTTGTAGGGGGGTTAGGTCTGTAACCCTGAGAGTTATCTCTGGGTTTAGGCTCAGCCTTTCTTGAGGGTCGATGAGGAGTTTTAGATCTCATTTGAGTTTCGGTTCTTTGAACCGCTATGATCTCCTCATGCTCTATGGATGAGTGTTCAGTGGACTCGCATGTGATACTTTTAGGTTTCTTAGAGCAATCCTCGGATGAGTGATTCTTGAAACCGTAATGCTTGCAAGGTCTGAACAAAGCTCTCCCCTTGGAGCTACTAGAACCCTCACCAAGAGAATTAACAGATGGACTATTAACTCTGGGGTTGATTTGTTCTTTCAACCCTTTTACCTCTTCCATCAGGGTGAGGAGAAGTTGCTTGGTGGGAGAAAGCTCTTCAAGGGGAGGAGTGGGTTTGTTGGAGTCCTTAGCCACAAAAACCTTTTTATTCGCTTTGTCAGCGACTTTGAGAATTGAATTCCAAGGGGTTTTAGTTTGAGGTTTTGGGCCAAGCAAGGAATCAGATGGGTTGGCACCAGCGAGTCTTGGTGGAGCTGGTACCTCTGATTCTTTGTCAGAGTTCTTCTCATCCACAGAGGTGGAAGAAGGAGAAGAGACATCTGATGGGACAAATTTGACATTGGGAACAGGGATATGTTTTTTGAATCTACCCTTTCCCCCAATAGCCTGAACCACATCACCAGGTATGGATTCAGCGACTATTTCTTCCACTGTGGATTGAGCCAAATTCCATTTCTCAATGGTTTTTCTAAGTTCAGAATTTTCATCAGACAAAGACTCGTTTTCAATGGATAATTTGCTCACTTCATTTTGAAGTTGATTAGCAAGATTCACAATGGTTTAAGATTTGTTAATTCAGATTGGCAAAGATTAAACTCTGTTTTAAGACTATGAAATTTGTATAACAGGTTTTTTCTTTGCTCTTCCACAAAGTGGAGGTCAACCAAGGTATAGTCACTGACATGGTCTCTATCAGGACCTTCAGTCATAGATAACATTCTTTGTACCTTTTTCATGGTGATATCCACCCATTGACCAGATCTTGCTTCACTTTTACCCACAACGGGTTCTTCATCAGAGACAACCATAAAGGCTCTGACGGTGGTGGTACCTTCATCCTCAGAAGTGAGAGGTTCATCATCCCAGTCGAATGAGGCAGCGATCAGACCTTTTTCAGTCTTCTTAACATCCTTTTTCTTTGCTGCATCATCGGCTTTCTGATTGAGTTTTAGCAACTCAGCTTTCAAGGCTTTGTATTTGACTTTATAGTCCTTCTTCCCTTCTGAGTCAAAGAGAGAGGTTTGCTTGAAAGGTGAGTTGAAAAACTTCTTCTTGCTGTTGTTGTTGCTGGATGAAGGGAAGCTTGGAGAGGAGGTTTTGTTTGACCAGCAATCTTTTTGATAGTGACCAGTCTTTCCACAAGTGTAGCATGACACCTTGGATTTATCAACCTTTGCAGCTCCAACTCTACCAGATCTCTTGTAGTACCTCTTTTGATCAGCTAAAAGAGCTCTGTCATGGAACTCAACATGTAATTCATCAAGAAATTCTTGACTACTTCTGGTGTCCTCTTCAATGTCAGAGTTGTTGTCCTAAAAGGAATGGTTAGCAACAAGAGCTTTTGAACCAGTGATACTGGTGGTAAATCTGTCAGTCTCTGATTTCTAAATAGAGTCAATTAGCATTTCTTCATAGTTATATCTACCAAACAATTGGGCTAAAGTATCATTCTTTATAACATTATTAGCTCTTAAGGTCTGATTCAGGCTAAGCCATTTTCTAGGTAAGCTATTGACAAAAGTAGCATTAACCTCAGCCTTAGGCAGAACAACTCCATTGTTTCCTAAATCATTCAACAAAATCTTAAGCCTAGTATAAGTTTGTGCAACAGTTTTTGTTTCCAAAGCTTTAAAAGCATTAAACTTAAGTCTAAGGGCTTAGATTTTGGTTTTTTTTGTTTCCTCTGGACCTTCATACCCTAGAACTAATTCAGTCCACATCTCCTTAGCAGAGTTGCATTTAATGATGGACTTCATAATGTTCTTGGGTAGGCAAGAGACTATGATACTTTTGAGTCTCTTGTCCTGGTTAGCCAGACGTCTATCCGTTGGATACCATTGCTTAGCAGGTTTCTTAATGGGTCTCTCAGGGGTAGAGGAAACGGCCAGTGGTACATATGGACCATTTTCTAAGATTTCTATCAAGAAGGGTTCTAAGCCATCTAAATATATAAGAAATTCACTTTTCCAACTTGAAAAATCCTCTTCATCGAATGCTGGTACATTGGACACATGTGACCCCCCTCGAACATCAAGTAGTTGGGGAAGGTCATCATCATTATTACCAGTGCTTACAACTGGTGTAGGCATGGTAGTAGATGTGGTGGCCGGTATGGTGGTCGAAGTAGTACCTAAACTAGTTTGACCAAAAACTGGAGGAGGTATAGTATCAGCCATATTAAGATCTTGATTTTAAAAACTAGAACGGTTTATGAAAAGTTTTATAAATCAAACCGCTCTGATACCAATTGAAAGTCCCTTAAGATGACAATTGTTGATAAACTATAACTCTTGTAACCACGAAACACAATGAAATACTTTTCAAATGCGTAATGCTTTATTATGTATTATAAACAAAGTATTACAAAGTTCTATGAATACACTTGTTGAATGACAACAAGATATGAACCCTAGACACAAGTAAACTAGATTCGAGACTCAAGTTTACAAGGGAACCAATGAGACGCTGGTAGACAGCTGGGGGCTCAGCGATTCCAAGGTGAGAAAGAACTTAGATAAATTTTCCAAGCACAAGGGTTAAGTTAATTCTTCTTTCTCACTCCTATTTATAGTGTACGAGGTTGCTTCCTTAGTAGGAGTAGTTGATACGTGTCACCTTCTGAATGGAAGAGTACAACGTATTAAATGCATGTCCAAATCAAGACATACCTTTAAACAACTTTAGGTGAACAGTTCTGCCAACTGTTCACCTTTTGTCCCACTAGGTCGTACTAGGCTTTATCTTGAATCTCTTGTTTTGTCCCGCTCAAAACACTTGGAAGATTCTCCCGCCTAAACTATAAAGGATTGGATAAGCTTTGCTTATCCCAGACTTCTAGGGTTCTTAAGTGATCTCTGAGTGTTGTCAACTCAGAGATCCTTGAACACCAGTACATTCCTTCAACATCCCAGCTATCCATAATCGCTGGTGAGTCTGACTTCAGATTGTCTTCGACTTCTCTAACGTTGTCTTTGACTTGAATGTTCCTGGTGTGCCAGCTGAGGCTTTGCCTTCCACTGGTCTAGTCTCTGTCGCTGGTCCTCTCAGAGATCAGCAAACACTTAGTCTAATTAAACAAAACTAGACTGGGCCATAGTTAAAACTTTCATTGGCCCAACACTACTAACTAATTTAAGTATCAATATATCTACACAATCCATCAACTTTTTATACTACTTTTTTACTTCATTCGTGCTTTCCTCGGATCTAAGCACCTCAACCATTAAGTAGTTATAGAAAAGTAATTAAACTTCCAATATTTAGTTACATGTGTCACAGCTATAAGTTTTCAGGTGCCTTCTTAAAATCTAAATAACCAATTCATACAGCAACTCTAATAAACAACCTTCAAAGACATAAGATAAAAACATTATAAAGTTGTAAGACGACACTCATTCCTCCATTATAGCTTTGGGTTGTCACTCTGGCTGGCTAAGTGAGTCTCACATCTGACAATGAGTTTTAAACATGTATAAGAACATAAGATATCAATGTTGTATCTAAAAAGGACACGTGAAAACAAATGAGCACAAAGATAATATATTAGAACTGGTTTGACATAAATGATGCCATAAAAATCAGTTGACAATTGGAATATTTTGATGCCTTTCGTAAAGATTAGAACCTATGGCTTTATGGCTTTAATGTATGATATTAGTAATAGTTTGGCTAGATAGAAATGTGGACTGTTTATTTTATGAGTTTGTGAACGTTGTAACTTGTGAGACTTACATTTAAAAGGGTTACCTTAAAACAGACTTCTAATGTCGTTAAAGCTTATGAGGCTTGGGGTCTGCCTGCTAAGAAGAATGTGTATGATAATGATGTTTTTAGTGAGATCTTATTGACTATGAAAATGGTTAGTCTTTATAGGAGGATTTATGGTCGCGGTGACTGGATAAGGTATAGTTGGGTTCCTTTTGTGTTACTCTTAACTCTAGCAAGGGTTTTTTCTTGGTTTTATTGGACTTCTCTAATTACAATGTGTGGAATTTCAGTTCGGGTTCTAGGTTTGCATCCATTTGTTTAAAGGGTAGGTTAGCTAGATTTTTTATACCGACTCACTAAGATGTCAAGTGAAATCATTATTTTATGGTGTTATGTCTATGGGCACTAAACATGCAGACTCATGATCTCTCAATATCATTGAATACTACTGTATATAACTGATACTAAAAACCAAATAAGAGATAAACAAAAAAGAGTACTAAGCAAAGACTCACCCAGAATCACCATTGCGTCCTGCAACCGTAAGCACCATAAGGGTCTCCATTGCTATGTCCCTGTAAAAAGCGAACCTGTAACCAATATAAAAGTAGTTGATCAGATTTTTTTAATAGCATGAGATTTAGAACAACACTGAAAAAACATACTGATTTGGGGCCAAATGACACTTAAAAATAACTTGACAGAGAAATGGAACATATGATGGCATGTCCAATCCAGAATTGACCATATCTGATCCATAAACTTGAGAGAGTAATGTTGAAAAGTTGTTTGACCTATTATATGACCTACCGTAAATATCTGGGCTATTTGGGTTGTTTGGCTTAGCCTACTATCTTGGCCAGCTTAAAATCTCGGTTATATGGCGGTTTGAATTAGCTTAAATATTATCTGGGCTATGACTTGGAAACAACACACACAATGTATCTGAAGGTTTATGATTATCATAACAATTATAAAAACCCTAAAATGGATCAAAGAACACACAGCGGAAGCAAATTAACAAGATCTTTAATTAACACGATTATAATTAATCAAGGCTAGGGTTACATACCTTTATCCTAGCAAGATCTACAAGTTGACGGAACGGTCACCGGTAGAGATAGATCACGAACACCACCAAGATGTAATCTAAAGTAAGATTACACCACGATCTTGTACACACGTGATACGGTGAGTTAACCGTGAGTCTAGCACGAACAAACCGAGCTTCCAAGTCTATGAAAGATCTACCCAACAACCCTAGAGAGGGGCTAGGACTAGATCTAGAATAGCTTATTGAAAATCAAAGAAGAACCCTAATGGGTGTTTGTTTTGGCCGGCGGTTTGGAGCAAAGAAAGAGAGATATGGAGTGAAAAATTATGAGGCTTTAGGTTTGTATATATACACCTTGGAAAACTTCTCTTCCAAGGTTAAACAAGATAAAGCCACAAAATCTTTTCTCCTTATCTTTTTCTCCCTATTTAGGCCGGATATACACAAGCTTCAAAAGAGGTTTCCGGAACTTTTCCGACTCCTTCTTTTAGCTTCTTTAACCTTCTATAACGGTCGTTTAATACTTAACTTTTAATTACTTAACGATCGTTAGCTACGGTTTGATTTAATAAATATAATAAATATATTTAATAAATAAATAAATTAACTCTTCACGTAATGTGTGCAATCCCGTGATCTCGAGTTCGCTCCTATCATACGACTATCGACTTTTAAGTCCATAAACTTTCAGCTCCCACTTGGACAAAATTCGAATATCGTGATCACATTGATTAGCGTCTAGTTACACTAACAATGTCACTAGTACAACTCGAGTAAGGTTTCCTGGACAAAACCTTTTAATGATATATAATCATTATTATTATCCTTTCCTTTCAAATACATTGTTAATAAGGATATGGATCTCAGTCATTCCTTTCATTAACTATTCTGTTTCTCATTTACGGATATAGCAAGATTACCAAAACACATTTGGGTGTGGCCACACAAACATCTTACTATTCCCCCGAGGGGCCCATTTGTATTTATACTTCAAATCATAATTTGAAGGAAACGAATCCCATTTCGACTACAAGCAAAACACATGAACTTTGCAACACTTCTGAAAATAACCCTTATGACTACCAGTTACATTTAGCGTTAGGTTACCTTACAGAAATGCACTATATTCAATGCAGTTTTCTGGCATCTCAGGTCTAAGGATAACTATTTATGATTTACTTAATGACAAAGATCCATAAAGTAAAATCACATAGTTGGGATAAGTCCAATATTTGATCCATCAAATATCATCCAAAATTGACCAATATACTTTCAATTATACTCTGTCACTATTTTGAATTGTCTTAGTTTAATAATACTCCCATATTATTAATCGACAACGGACATTTAGAAACATCATAATGCTCACAGATTAAAACATGTAAAATAGGATACAAAATCAAATAATAGAAAAATAAACGAAATCCAATCTTTATTTCATCAATTCAATAATGTCTTACATCCTTTATCCAACTACTAATCAACAAATTTATTGCATGAATTCGCTAGCTAGTTGTAGCCCAATTGCCTTGGCATGCTTAACTACCTTTGGCCTAGATAAAGCCTTAGTAAAAGGATCAGCTACGTTATCATCTGTGTGAACTTTTATTAATTTTATTTCTCGAGCTTCCACTTGTTCTCGAACGTAGTGATATCTACGTTTAAAGTGTCTGGCGCCCTTCATGACTCCAGGGTCATTGGCGAATATTATTGCCGCAGAATTGTCGCAATATATATCAATAGGTTCTTTAATTGAAGGCATCACTCCAAGATCTCCAATAAACTTCCTAATCCAAACAGCTTCCATTGCAGCTTCTGAAGCGGCCATGTACTCAGATCGAGTCGCATGCATAGCAATGGTTTTCTGCTTACTGCTCTTCCAGTCAACTGCTCCTCCATTGATGACAAACACGTAACCCATCTGAGACTTCGTATCGTCTTTATCACATTGCCAGGACGCATCACAGAATCCTGTTACATTCAATTCTGTGTCTGGTTTACCCCCGAATACCAAAAACATATCTTTCGTACTTCTTAAATACTTTAGAATATGCTTAACAACAGTCCAGTGGGACTTTCCTGGATTCTGTTGGTATCTACTGACGAAGTTCTGAGCAAATGCCACATCGGGCCTTGTGCATCTTACATCATACATAATAGATCCTACAGCCGAAGCATAAGGCACCTTCTTCATGTAAGCCACCTCTTCAGGTGATGATGCATCTTTCTCATGACTTAACTCATGCTTAACCTCCATCGGTAAGAAACCTTTCTTAGAGTTATGCATGTTATATTTCTTCAATATCTTATCAATATAAGCATCTTGGCTAAGACCAATTAACCGTCTACTCCTATCTCGATAGATCTTAATTCCCAGAATATACGCAGCATCTCCTAACTCCTTCATAGAAAAACATTTACCAAGATAGTCCTTAACTTCCTTAAGTCTTGGAATGTTACTTCCCATGATCAATATGTCATCGACATATAGAATTAGGAACACTACATTACTCCCACTAGCTTTGCGGTATACACATGGCTCATCACGATTTTGAACAAATCCAAACTTTTTGATTTCTTCATCAAATCGCTTACTCCATTGACGTGATGCTTGCTTCAAACCATAAATAGACCTTTGAAGTTTGCACACGCGTTTTGGATATTTAGGATCAACATACCCTTCCGGTTGTTGCATATAGATGTCTTCATCTAAGCGACCTTCAAGAAGGCAGTTTTAACATCCATTTGCCATATCTCATAGTCATAGTATGCTGCTATAGCTATGAGAATCCTAATAGCTCGTAAGTCTGTTACAGGAGAAAATGTCTCCTCGTAGTCTACGCCAAAAGTTTGAGTAAAACCTTTAGCCACTAAACGTGCTTTATAGGATTGTACATCACCATCCATGTCAGTTTTCTTCTTATAGATCCACCTATTTTTCACTACTTTATCATTTTTAGGTGCGTCTACAAGACTCCAAACATCATTGATTTCCATGGATTTCATTTCCTCATTCATCGCAACTATCTATTTTGACTTTTCTGGATCAGACATTGCGGATCGATAGTTAGCAGGTTCACCAAGATCCCCTACTTTCTCCTCATCATCCTTTATGTATAGACATAGTTTGTCTAGCGCGCGTATAGCCCTTTGAGACCTACGTGGAGGAATTAATTCCGGTGAAACACTCAGACTTTCTGGTTCTACAAGAATTTCATCGCTAGTATTTTCAGAAGGCAATGTATCTTCTTGAATTTCTTCAAGATCATAATTTCTCCCACTGAATTCTTGATTTACAAGATCATTTTCAAGGAAGTCTCCATACCGAGCCACAACTATTTTGTTCTCAGCCGGATAATAAAAGTATTAACCCATAGTTTCTTTAGGGTAACCTACAAAGATACATTTTACTGAGCGTTGTTGGAGTTTATCTCCAGAGTCACGTTTCACATACGCCTCACAACCCCAGATTTTCAAATAAGACAAGTATGGCTTCTTGCCATGCCATAGTTCATATGGTGTCTTATCAACCTTCTTTGTGGGAACCATATTCAGAATACGAACAGCAGATTCAAGAGCATAATCCCAAAAAGATAATGGTAAAGTTATAAGATTAAACATAGATCGTACCATATCCAATAATGTACGATTTCTCCTTTCAGATACACCATTTTGTTGTGGAGTATACGGAGAAGTAAGTTTCTGAACAATTTCATTCTTACTTAAATAATCTTTAAACTCTTGACTTAAATATTCACCACCACGATCAGAATGAAGAGCTTTAATCTTCTTTCCTAGTTGTAACTCTACTTCGGCTTTAAACGTTTTGAATGTTTCAAATACCTCATGTTTATGTTTAAGTAAATAAACATAACCATAACGGCTATATTCATCCGTAAACGTCAAGAAGTAGCTAGCACCTTTCCTTGACACATGTCTAAGTGGTCCACACACATCAGTGTGTATTAAACCAAGTAGTTCAGTAGCCCTTTCAATATTGCTATTAAAAGGTTTCTTGGTCATCTTCCCAGAGATACAAGATTCACATTTATCAAATGATTCATCATTGATACTTTCCAAAAGCCCATCACGTTGAAGCTTTTGTATGCGAGTCTTCCCAATATGGGCAAGCCTACAATGCCAAAGATAAGAAGAGTTCTTGTCTAACTTACTCTTCGTATTCATGCTAAAAACAAAATTATTTTTTCTCTTGGGGTTTTTATCATGCATGTTAATTTCAAAAACACCATTCACAGAAATTGCATCAAAATAGAATAAACCATCTTTGAAAACAAAAATTCTATTATTATCAATCGTGTGAGTAAATCCAAGATCAAACATACAAGAAAGGGAAATGACACCCCTAACAATTGTAGGTGCATAGTGACAATTATTTAAAAACAGTACTAAACCCGAAGGTAAAACTAATTTAAATATTCCTATAGCTTCAACCGCTGCTTGTGCGCCATTGCCCACTTGCAGAAATTGTTCCCCATAGGTAAGCCTCCTTTTCAACTCAAATCCCTGCAAGGTATTACAAATATTAATACCACATCCCGTATCTTATACCCAGGAGTTTGATTTGTATGAAAGATTAAATAACTCTATCATAAAAAAGTTACCAGAAGATGGTGCTGCAGCAGCTTGCTCAGACTTCTTCTTATGTTCTGCCATTTCGTGGAGATAGAGAGAGCAATTCCTCTTCCAGTGTCCAGTCATCTTGCAGTAGTGACAAGTCTCATCTTTCAGAGATTTCTTAGCAAAGTTCTGCTTTGGTTTTGATGTAGTCGCAACTTGCTTCCTCTTATCAACCTTGCCTTTGCCTTTCTGCTTCTTATTCACTTGCGTTTTTGGTTTTACACTCTACCCTTTTGTACATAAAGTACTTGAGGAGTAGCGGTGGATGCCTTATCTTTCAAACCCTTTTCGAAGTCAATGAGCATTGCATGCAAATCATTAACTGTCTTCCCCGTGCAATGCATATTATAGTTACGAACGAAATCATTGAAGTCCTTATTAAGGGACCTATTGATCAAGTTAATAGCCATATTATTATCAAAGGGTTGTCCTAGTGATATGAGTCGTTCCATATAACCCCCCATCTCCATATAATGAGCACTTACGGACTTTCCAGGAGCTTGCTTGCAAATATGTAGAGCATCAACCAGATCATAGATCTCTACAGCTTGCGGTGTTTCATACACAGCCTTGAGTTCATCAAGCATTTGCTGAGGAGAAGCTAGCTCATACTTCCTTTGAAGTGATGGAGCCATTCTCCCTAACATTACAGCAGCCACCTCATGGTGCTTCTTAACGTTAGCAGTGTGTTGAAGCCTTTCCGCATCAGTTGCTCCTTCAGCAAGATCCTCCGGAAAAGGAGTTTCCAAGATATTGATGGTACCCGCTGCTCTCAGAACAATTCTTAGTGAGCGGTACCAATCATTGAAATTAGGGCCAGTAAGTTCAGGCTGTTCAAAAAAAGCTTTGAACGCCGAGCTTATTGTCAGATTGTTTTCGGGTTGAGCCATTTCTACAGAAATAAATTCAAACATTAGTATTTTCGATAATAAAATTCAAGAAAATAAAATTACCCCGGTAATAAAACCATAGTATTTTCCTTGAAAAAAAACTAGAATCCATATTGACATAGATTTATCACATCAGTTAATCTGCTAGTGACAAATGTATTCAACACAGTAACTTGTCGAACAATAATTGACAAACAAATTTTCAATTTCTAGATTTGTTAGGGATTTACATTGCCAAAATCATTTGCATTGTAAACATGTTTTATCCCTATTTTATGCCTTAAGTTTCCAGTTCTCACTGAGTAACTCAATTAAGTCGACTAATCTAAAGAACGTAAAACCTTCATGTGCAATCTTATTCAGTCATGAAGTTTTCTCTCCATTACAACATCGTCTGATATCTTATATGACGACAATTGTAACTTCAAGTGTTCGTCAATTAGAGGGAATAAGACTTAAATTTTAGGGTATAGATTTTGGTGTCAAAATCATGTACGGAGAAGCATGCATACATCTCCATAACATAAGTTTAATAAAACGTTTAGTAAACTTTTTGGTGAGACTAAAAGTTCATCATATATTTGCAAGTTGAGGTATTGGTTAAACCAATCAACCTTAAAGAATTATACCAATAACAACCGTAGGTAATTCAAATTTTGACGCAGAGGCGAGCCGGGAATTTGGTCAGCGCTGAAGCATAACACCTCCTTCCTTAACCGGGTACTTGACCAGCGGTGCGTTATACCCACTTTATAGTTTGTCAAAATTGAGTAGGCCGTTAAGTTGCTATTGCAATTCTAATCAACACAAATCATATGTAATTTAGATCTCAAAACAATTCATTAATTTTGATAAGATTTAGTCCATATTATTTTTCTTAAAAAAATTACCCTTGTTTACAACATACAATGTAAAAACGCATGAAAACAAGTAGTACAAAAAAAAACTAAATCAAATAGCCACATGCAATAACAATTTATTCAAAGAACATTAAATCTAGGGTTTTTATGAACATAAAAAGTCTTCCCTAATTTTAAAACTTTGAATCAAATAAAGCAAATAGCAATCAAAATTATATGATCCGTAAAAACATGCATGTTTATTACGGATCTCCCACATTCTCTTAACAATTAAAAAACTACTACGGATCGTAACCACGCATGACATAACAATTAATTCATGCAAAATATCTAAAGTTTAATTACCATGTAATTTTAGGGTTTACTAAAAAAAAATTTATTTATAAAAATTCGGCAGATCCGAATTTAAAAAACAAAAAACAAAAAACCTAATTTTTTATAAAACCTAAAACACAACATGTAATTATTAACACCAATCAATATTAGTTAAAAAAACTTTAGATCTTGATAATTAAAATCATGTTAAAACGGCTCTCTGATACCACTGAAGGTTTATGATTATCATAACAATTATAAAAACCCTAAAATGGATCAAAGAACACACATCGGAAGCAAATTAACAAGATCTTTAATTAACACGATTATAATTAATCAAGGCTAGGGTTACATACCTTTATTCTAGCAAGATCTACAAGTTGACGGAACGGTCACCGATTGAGATAAATCACGAACACCACCAGGATGTAATCTAAAGTAAGATTACACCACGATCTTGTACACACGTGATACGGTGAGTTAACCGTGAGTCTAGCACGAACAAACCAAGCTTCCAAATCTATGGAAGATCTACCCAACAACCCTAGAGAGGGGCTAGGACTAGATCTAGAATAGCTTATTGAAAATCAAAGAAGAACCCTAATGGGTGTTTGTTTTGGCCGGCGGTTTGGAGCAAAGAAAGAGAGATATAGAGTGAAAAATTATGAGGCTTTAGGTTTGTTTATATACACCTTGGAAAACTTCTCTTCCAGGGTTAAACAAGATAAAGCCACAAAATCTTTTCTCGTTATCTTTGTCTCCCTATTTAGGCCGGATATACACAAGCTCCAAAAGAGGTTTCCGGAACTTTTCCGACTCCTTCTTTTAGCTTCTTTAACCTTCTATAACGGTCGTTTAATACTTAACTTTTAATTACTTAACGATCGTTAGCTACGGTTTGATTTAATAAATATAATAAATATATTTAATAAATAAATAAATTAACTCTTCACGTAATGTGTGCAATCCCGTGATCTCAAGTTCGATCCTATCACACGACTATCAATTTTAAGTCCATAAACTTTTAGTATCTACATCAATCGTCGATCTGTATAAAACATTATCTGTTTTAACCTCGACCCGTTTGATCAGTTACTCAAAATCCACTTGAGCCACCCATTTTTGACCATATTATTAAGCGTATACATGTTTTCAAATTTACCTTGCCATCGGATCTCTGCTCTTTTAGCCTAACAATTTCATGAGCTTGAGCACCAAAAAGAAGAAAACGTTCTTTCTAACTTCATGTCGTATTTCAACATAGGTAGCGTCCAATGTTCCAATTTGGATGCAACCATTAAGTGCAACCTTCATCTTGCTCATCCTACTTGCCTCCGTTGCAGCAATGCTAGCAATCAAAGGACACCATTTATCCAGCCCATATAATGAAAAAAAATTGTAAGATAGTTTATACTTATATACTTGATGTGTTGGGACATATCACTCACTGGAAACAAAACTTTAGTAACTATAAAATTGTAATCTAGAACACAAAACAACCTAAGAAAAAAAAGAAAAAAAATGGACATTAGTTGCTTTTGAGTTGATTAAGGAATCATTCAATATATCATGGTTTATAGTGACATCGACATTAGTGATGAATTTCAAAATCCTCTTGGCTTGGACGTATGTAGCAAATGCTCACTGAAAATAAAAGTATCAAGGTTAGAGGGTACTAACATGGTGTGAAATGGTGTTTGATTTGTTAAAAAAATTGATAATAGAATAAAAAAAGGTATTATTTTGCTCGAATTTGTGATATATCTAAAAAGGGTATTATTTTTTAATTATTGAGCCGAGAATATATGCAACTTCTCTATACAGTTCTACAATAAGATTTTTGCTCATATTTACTTCTATATTTTAGAAGCTAAAGCAAGGTAAATTGAAGGAGCTTACTTGAAACACTCGGTAAAACTAAATCGCTCATGCTACAAAATCATGTAATTCCTTCTTCCCGGATCCACTAAAATCATATGTCCTAAGCCCTCTAATGAACCTGCATCACCATCGCGCACATCACCAAAACCACTGCCATATTTATGATCGGTTAGACTGTGATCACGACTATAGGCCAAGTTTAGGATAAGTTGTTATTCTCACAGTATTGCAACCTTAACGTTAGAGATACCACATTGTTGCTGATTGGGTTCTCGAGTACATTATGAACACTGACCAAAGAACATGCAATTTCTGTGTCATTAGCTTGAGAGGATGGTTTTGTATTATGGCCCGTATCTTGTGCTTGATCAAGTAACGTCTTTTTAGTTGCGAGTTCTGATGAAGAGCTGGACTCCATTGCGAAAAATAACATTCGTGATATGTGCTTAATAGTTGTAGAATTACTAAATTTATTAAGACGCAATTAGTTAAAGAGTATGGGCACAAAAATTATACCTGAAATCACAATAATTCACGTCGCATTAGCAGCCATCTCCTTTGAAGTCTTTCAAACTAAATACTGCATATAATTGCCAATTGTGGTTTTTTCTAGGCATAAATCTGATATTGTAAATGGTAAATACCTTTATGATGGTGCACAACAGTTATATGAGATATAGTGAGCCCATCCTCATTATTATCAAACATAAGATCGGGATAGGTTCTAAGAAACTCATCTATAAATCTGGTGTTGCCCTTTCCTGCAGCAACAAATAATATTCTAGGAGATCCTTTTAGCACATCCTTAATTTCAACAATGTGCATTGTTTAGAAAATACATCTCCAAATGATTTCTACTTCCTTTTCAGTTGTTTTATGTATGCAAGCAAAGTAAAGCGGATAAAGTTGATAAAGTATTTCTTAGTGATAAAAAACGAATTTGCCAAAATAAATCATAATATCAGATGGTTACATGTAGGACATACATGGCATTTAATAATTAGGTGGGTCAAGCTCTATCAATGTTCTAAATCTACCTCAAATTTGTATCAATATTTCCATGATGTTACCAAAAGATGTTCTCGAATCATCCACAAAACTCTCCAAATTTAAAGGTGTGATCTCTCATAAATTCGTTTAGTAACGTGTTCTAGTTTATGGATCAAATAATCAACATGTATTTTCATGATTCTGTGAATATTTGATAGCAGAGTTGCATACAATGCTTCTCCCAAAGGGATCTTAAAAGAGGGTGCAACAGAATTAAGATAATCGTAGTTTTCTTCATGAAAAAGATAAAACCAAAGTTAAACACAACAACCATGGTTACTGTAAAACCCGCATGCTTTTACCATGAATAGTACCCTTAAGATCGTACGTACTAGATTAAAACTTTCCTTTTATAGTATGATTACGTTCACGTGTTAGAATTTTACGTATTACGTACGTGTTAGAACACGATATGTATTTATTACGTACGAACGCACAATAATTATTTAAATAATAATTAATCACGAACATGCGATCATGAAATCATGAACGTAATTTAATCACGAGCTAATATTAATTACGTATATATATTTATTACGAACACGAATAAATATATTAAGTCGCGCTTAATATTTAACGAGAACACATAAAACACGAACACGACTAAACACGAACGAACATTTAAATAATTAGACTCGGGAAATGGTACGGGTACCCCATGTGGGGCCCCCTAACCGCGGCTACACCAAGAGGTGGGCCCAGCCCATCAAAACTTTTACTAAGAAAGGGGTTAAGGGAAAATCTTTTAACCATTTTCACTTTATAGTAAATTAAACAAAAACCCTAAAAGATTTTTCTCCTTCCTCCTTGTCCTCTCTTTTGGCCGCCACCTATAAGCATCAACAAGGGGTGATTCAGTTTGATTTTAACCTTGGAATTTTTCCAATGATTGTTGTGTGTTCGTCCTTGATTGATCCACGCATTCGGTATAACCTTTTTAACCTTTTCTTTTATGTTTTGATTGAATAAATTACATAAGATCGTGATGTTTTTTTAAACTAATTAAAAACATTTATTAAACATGTCTATGATTATGGGGTAGATCAAAACAAGGGTTTTTAGGGGTGTTTGTCTTGCCGACGCCTAAACCGAACCCCTAAGGGGTCTCGGCTTGGCTTGTGAACCACCACCGAGACCTCATGGTCTCGGTTTGGTGGTGTGGGTCCCACGGCAGCAGCAAACAAGGGAGAACCCCGAAGTGGTTCGGGGTATGGTGTTGATTACGGGTCCGGTTCATGGTTTCTAGTCACGATCCGGTTCATGGTTTATGTTAAGGTTATGTTTTTAATAATCATATGTTATAAATTAAATTAATGAAATATGACGAGATTAATTTAAAAAAACATGACTTAGGTTATAATTTAATTATTAGATCATGGATTTTTAACCTAAGTATTTATTTTTCTAGACTTTATAATTAATTCATTATTAAAAACCATGGCTATAATTAATTAATTAACATGACTTAGGTTATATTGTTAATAATTATTAATACATGTTTTAACCTAAGTATTTAATTTTATTTAATTAAAAACATGAAATATTTAATTAAATACTTTTAACATATAGTTTATTTAAATTACATGTAATAATTAATAAACTATACCTTATATCATTATGACTTAGAAAAATAATCAGAAAACACTTAAGCTTATATACTTAGCTTATTTAACCAGCTTTTATCTATTTATGGAAACTTTCTATTTTTAGAAACTTATGTAATTAAGGCAGCTAATCTATTTATGGAAACTTTCTATTTTTAGAAACTTATTTAATTAAGGCAGCTAATCTATTTATGGAAACTTTCTATTTTTAGAAACTTATCTATTTTAAGCAATAATTCTATTTTTGGAAACTTTCTATTTTTGGAAACTTTATATTTTTGGAAACTTTCTATTTTTGGAAACTTTCTATTTTTGGTAACTTTCTATTTTTGGAAACTTTCTATTTTAGGAAACCTGGTATTTTTAGAAAGTTACTTATTATTACACAGTAAGTATAATAATACATGAAATACAAGTAATACTTAATCAGAATAGACAGTATATAAGATAAACACAGTTTAAAGCTTAAAACAGTAAAACATGACATGAACGTATAAAATAAGCTAAGACATGACATAAAACCAGTTACGTATTTAGTAATCAGATACTTATACACGTATGTATTTATGTAGCATTAGTGATACCGAAGTAGGACTCTCTTCCGTTCGTCTTCGTTCACTGGACATAAGGTACGGATTCCCGTCCTTTCAGTATGGACATTCTTTCCTTATTAGGATTCCCCGTATGCAGCCAACTGTTTTCCCGTAGTATAAGTTTATACGTTTGATTTGCTTATGTTTAATTTAGAATACCTATAGCCATATACATGCATGACCAGTTTCACCTAGTTATGGAGGTACCATAACCATAACACTAGAGGCACTTGTGTTATGACTTCACCACGGCGGAGTGATTGCTCGTGGCGTCCCTTCAGCTTTTGGCCATTTATTATATTTATCATGTGGGGCGTATGGGTGCATCCTAGTTATATGTTTTCCAGCAAGATTACTCAGTGTGAATGTGGTGTGTGGCTTGCATCCTTCACAAGGAGCTGATCCCTCCTACCCAAAACCAGTATATTAAATTAGAGGCAGCCCCTCTAATTTGCATGATGAGGTCACCCCTCCAAGTATTCATGCACGGTGGATTTTCATGACACATATTGGCTAATGGTAAAATATGTTAAACAGTTTTCATAAGATAAACATAAGGCTTTAAACTATAAAACCAGTTTTATGAACATGTTCCAGGTTTTCCAGGACTTATACATTCCCGCTGCTATTAAGTCTTTTATTATGTTCTAGTCATTTATACTATGTCTATATCCGTGCACTGAGCGTTTTGCTCAGCCGTTACTTTCCTTTCCATGTCCCAAAACGGCAGGTACCCTAGGAAAGACTCGAGCATTTGGAGGGCGTGCATAGGATGGAAGCTGCTAGAGACTTCTTTTCCTTTTTGCCTTCATATACTTATGCTTGTTTAGTCTTTCATTCATTTCTTTTGCTTTATTATGTTTTGGGATTATGTTTGGTAACCGATGTTTGATTCCGGTTATCCCTATGGTCATGTATGTTTTAGTACATATTACCTTGCATGCTTTGATGACACGCCATAATTACGCGTGACATTCCATTATCAAAATGGGGTGTTACAATTATGGTATCAGAGACAAGGCTTCGACCTGTAGGATCTAAAACTCGACCTGTGACTAGTGGGTAGTCACCAGGAGCTTCCTTAGCCAACGTTTGTTATTCTACGTATTGATGTTTTCAGCGCATTGTTGTTTTAACCATGATGTTTTCAACACCTTGAGGTTTTAACCTTGATGTTTTCATTGATATTGTTTTACTAATATGGATGGACAACCGTCATTCATATTTAGTTATGTGTCATTGTTTCATGCATAATGTTCCTCGTGAACAGTGGCTATGTGGACTGAATCCCAGTAGTTCATAATTAGTCACATAATTTTTTTTCTGATAAGTTTTGACAGACGAGTTTCATTTATTTATGTTTCATGTATCATTGTTGCAGGAATTATGACTAAGTAATGGTTGGTACAAGACTGGCCCTATTTAGTCGCATGTGCTTTTATCGAAACTATTAACTTTGGGACCGACCCATAGGCGTCCCCTCGCCATGTCTTTTGTTTTGGGACCGATCCATAGGCGTCCCCTCGCACATATAAAGGTTTTTATAAATTACATTACGCATTCATACACTGTTTTTCATGCATAAAATTTTTCTCATGATTTATTGGCATAAATTTTTTTTCATGTCCCCTCATAAGTTACTATGTTTTTATGTCAAGTATGTTTTCATACTGTCATGGTTAACTTCAGTTTCATGTTGATTATGTTATACACTCCTTCATGATAGATTGTTTCATGTATCTTCATGATAATTCCGTCTTCATGTTGATTACGTCTTACGCCTCTTTTGTTATTTATGCTTTCATGTAAGACACTGTTGGATTTCATTGAATCTTGCTTTCATGATAGTCATGGTTGGTTTTCATTGATCATGCTGTCAGGCAAATCATCGTTGAATTTTGTGTAACCACACTTTAACGTTTCTCGATACAACCAGAATGATGTTTATGCTAATACTGCCAGGTTATCATGATGGTTCTTCCTAACCGTCTAACCGATACACCTTCCCTAAATCATGACAAATGATCGACCCCATACCGATCATTTCATGTGCATTCCGTGTGTACTCCATGTATCGTATCCCATATGTATTTCACATACCTTAATCCACGTGTATTTCACTTGCAATACTTCACGAGTATTCACTAGTCGATTCTGAATCATCTCAGGCGTATGTTCACTTGCTGATATTTTACAAGATTGTTGATGTCGTTCATAACTTAGAGATGTTACTAAAGGTTCATGTTTCTGATTATTCGAGACGCTGCGAGATGCGGATGCTGTTCACAACCTGGAGATCCTACGAGACGAAGACAAAGGCGTCAGAACAAAGCAACTGGACGAGAAGATGCTTCACCACCAGACGAGTTCCATCAATCATTATCCCAAATTCTTAGTTACATGTCACACGTCATTTTGTTGTCGTTTCAGCCATATGAGTGCAAACCGGAACCAGCCGGCCACTCAGCTGAATAGTTACATGAATCACGGTCATGAGAATGACCGTCATGGAACTAACAGACAGGACGATAGTAACCACTACTATAACAGAAACTATCCTAGAAATCGCAATCGAGGCTCTGGCCGCAGACGTGATCAGACATACAAAGAATCAATAGTCCAACCGATCCGCCAAGTCTGGCATAATAACCTAGTATTGTAGTTCTATTGTTTTACGTCTCGAGACACATGTAAAGACATCAGTCAAGACACATGTCTCACGTATACTTTCTGAAGACACATGTCAAGACACCAGTCAAGACATATGTCATGCTTATAGTTCCAAGACACGAGTCAAGACACATGACTCGCGTCCAACTATAGAACATTTCTAAGAAATTCAGGGTACCCTCCAAGGGTATATCCATTTTGTTGTGCCATGTATTAATCAGGCCACAAGAATTTCAATACCATTACCGGCGCATCGGTGAGAACTGTCACGTTGCCGATGTCACTTTCATTTCTTTCACCATAGTTCATATATTCATGACCATGAAGGACGCCTTTCGTAGTCCCACGTATACGAAGGTTTTCCTTCAGCTTAATGATGAGATCCAAGCCGTTAACGCATTTCCTCGGATAGACACGAGATGAATTTTATCCTAATTATGCACTATGAACAGCACACCATGCTACGATTCATAATTATGTACAGTAATGTTCAGGCTCCTGAATACATTCAGCTTGATTTTCCATCAGGAAAATATGTACAAATTATCTATGCTTACAAGCATGTGCGTTGTTAGCCATGGTCGCTAAAATTTTCTAGTTGTTAGTAACACACGACCACTTAAGTCTTTTACGCATAGCCAGTTGATTATTCCAAAATCTTCCTATACATTCCAGAAGAACCTACAAGGAGAAGGATGGTATCATGAGATTATATGTCGACTACCGTCGATTTAAATAAATCACCATTCATGACCGTTATTCTTCTCCACGTATTGACAACATGTCCAATCGACCCTTATAGTGTTAATCACTTTTCCAAGATCGAACTCATGATCATGCTGCCAACAGTGACGAGTGAAAGAGCAGGACATGTCCATGACTGCTATTCGTACACGACTCGGTCAAGCTAGATTTATGATTTTGATTTAGCCTTATCAATTCTCCAGCAGCATTATGGACTTAATAAGTTGAGTTTCCATGAACTCATAAGCAAATTCATTAGTATTTTCATTGAGGATAACCTAATTTTCCTCTAAGCCTAGAGAAGAACAGGAAGACCATATCTGCACTATGTTGCAAATTCTATGACAAGAGAAATTTTACCCTTGAAATTTTTTCCAATATCAATTATGTTTGATTACAGTAACACGCTGAATCACATGGCTTCCTACGGTTAATCTTACCATGACTCAGCTTATGCGTAAAAGAGAGAACCCTACACTACATTAGGTGTTCTAGAAAATCCTACGCTAGGAGAAGTCTAGATTCAGAGACTCAGAGTTTTGCAAACTCCTATGTATCAAGTTCTACGAAGCAAGATACAGTTACGTTCATATCTAAGTACCTGACATACCAACAGGTTAAGATAGGACACCAACAAACTGGGATGTTTTCATCATCTGAAATTGTGAATTGAAATGGGACAAGATCTCCACGGATTTTGGTTACCAGATTAACGCAAACTCAGAAGAAGCATGATGCTATCTGGTTTATTGCAAACAGTTTAATCAAGTCTGCAGAATCCTTACATCCGCAAGGATTTCAGAACCAACAGATTGATCGGACATGTTCCAGCCAAGGCTCATCCGATCACTTGGCAATTCCTCAGTTATCGAGTCAGACAAATATTCATAATTGTGCTCCTTATTTACTTCACGTCATTGTTCTAATTTCACGACTTTCTTTCGCGCTCGCGTTCATGACACTATTAACGTTCATGATGGCATCTCGGCTTACGATATTACGTTCATTTTTCTCTCATTCTGGGAAGTTTTGCAAGAACTTGAGAGACCAGACCCAAGTTTAGTATAACTCCCTATCCTCAAATAGACGTTTCTCGTCATATTCTATGTCTCACCTTGTAGCGTTTCGCGTTACCGCCATTATATTCTATGTTCACGATATGTTTCACATGTCATGATCATTCCACGTTCCTCATATCATGATCAGGATATGTTACACGTATCATGGTCACGATATGTGTACTCATACTACACTCATCATATCTCAACGTATCACGTTCAAAATTTTTCACGTATCACGTTCAAAACATTTCACGTACTACGTTTCTTTATGTCACGCGCATCGTTGCTAATTATCAGTTAAGTTAGAATGTTTTGCATGATAACGTTTTAGTTGCCCTTACACGTTAATTCTTATTCCACGGTCGAATTTAGGGGATCTACCTTACGTTGATCACCAAGAATTTCTTCGTATTTCAAGTCAAGGTCAGGAGGACCAAGATTTATCTTCGCGTCAAGATCTTGTGAAGGAACCGTTCCAAGAGGGAGGCCACTTAGAAACGGACATGTTCATCCGGACTTCTTATCCGTTTTTCTCTTATCAATTAGATATGTCCTTTCAGTCACGTCACGTTCTATGTCCTTTCTAGACATGTCCCGTTCCACGTTCCTTCTACCATGTCACCTGCACGTTCATTTATCTTACATACCCTCTCGATTTGATTCGGGTATGTTTCTCTCTCAGTTACGTTATCTATAATTCGGGGACGAATTATTCTTTTTATGGGGGGAAGAGTTGTAAAACCCGCATGCTTTTACCATGAATAGTACCCTTAAGATCGTACGTACTAGATTAAAACTTTCCTTTTATAGTATGATTATGTTCACGTGTTAGAATTTTACGTATTACGTACGTGTTAGAACGCGATAAGTATTTATTACGTACGAACGCACAATAATTATTTAAACAATAATTAATCACGAACATGCGATCATGAAATCATGAACGTAATTTAATCACGAGCTAATATTAATTACGTATATATATTAATTACGAACACGAATAAATATATTAAGTCACGGTTAATATTTTACGAGAACACATAAAACACGAACACGACTAAACACGAACGAACACTTAAATAATTAGACTCGGGAAATGGTACGGGTACCTCATGTGGGGCCACCTAACCGCGGCTACACCAAGAGATGGGCTAAGCCCATCAAAACTTTTACTAAGAAAGGGGTTAAGGGGAAATCTTTTAACCATTTTCACTTTACAGTAAATTAAAAAAAAAACCTAAAAGATTTTCTCCTTCCTCCTTGTCCTCTCTTTTGGCCGCCACCTATAAGCATCAACAAGGGGTGATTCGGTTTGATTTTAACCTTGGAATTTTTACAATGATCGTTGTGTGTTCGTCCTTGATTGACCCACGTATTCGGTATAACCTTTTTAACATTTTCTTTTATGTTTTGATTTAATAAATTACATAAGATCATGATGTTTTTTTAAACTAATTAAAAACATTTATTAAACATGTCAATGATTATGGGTTAGATCAAAACAAGGGTTTTTAGGGGTGTTTGTCTTACTGACGCCTAAATCGAACCCTAAGGGGTCTCGGCTTGGCTTGTGAACCACCACCGAGACCTCATGGTCTCGGTTTGGTGGTGTGGGTCCTACGGCAGCAGCAAACAAGGGAGAAACCTAAAGTGGTTTGGGGTATGGTGTTGATTACGGGTCCGGTTCATGGTTTCTAGTCACGATCCGGTTCATGGTTTATGTTAAGGTTATGTTTTTAATAATCATATGTTATAAATTAAATTAATAAAATATGACATGATTAATTTGATATATGTAGTGTGTTTATGGCATGTCATAAGCACTAGTTTCCAAGCCTTTGCTTGAGGTTAATGTGGTACTTCGGCCACATTCCTGTGTACTTAACATTATTTTTTGGTTAATATATTTACCGGGGTAACCCATTACCAAAAAAAAGACATGATTAATTTAATAAAACATGACTTAGGTTATAATTTAATTATTAGATCATGGATTTTTAACCTAAGTATTTATTTTTCTAGACTTTATAATTAATTGATTATTAAAAACCATGGCTATAATTAATTAATTAACATGACTTAGGTTATATTGTTAATAATTATTAATACATGTTTTAACCTAAGTAGCAAAGTCCATGAACTCACCAAGTTTTTGCGAATCCTCAAACCATTTGCTCATCAAATCTGATATTTTCACTTTGATAAAAACAGCCCCAGACTCTCTCGTAATAGATTTTGCAAGCATAGTCTTCCTGGTGCCAGGTGTACCAAATTAGACGTAATCAAGGAACTTCAGACAAGCAGCTTATCAATTGGAATTTGGCACACGTATAAGATGAGATAAATATAAGAAACCTCAAAGTATAAGGTTGCAAATGAATAGGCTCTTCACATTTTCATACTGAGAAGAAAGTTGTGCCTCCATGGCGACTTCATAGTCAGGATTCCCACTCTTAATTAAAACATTCAAATCTGTAATTATGCACATAATTATACATGATATTAGATTTTAATCCTACAATTTTTCTACCTCTATCATTACCTGGCTCTGTAATAACTTCACCTTGGAGATTTGTATTTTTGCTTCTAAAAGTGGCTTCTCGTCTGACTCCAACTTAGCCAGTTTGTTAGCCATTGTGTCATCCGGTACATGCTGCTTTGGTCTCATATACGGAAGCTTCAATTCAGACAAACTTATTATTTAAAAGAACTTATTTATGATGAAACTTCCCTTGAATAGGGAGTTCGGGAGTTCGTTGTTCTGCTTATTTGATTCGGATAAGTGATAAACAAATTGAATAAAAATGAATACTATCTCTTTTATATAAAATGTAATAAAAAATGAATACAACTTATCTATATAAAAAAACTTATTTGGGACGGTGTAGAGTCGTTCCATCGTTGTACCTAATTTTAAATAACTATAAAGCATGAACTGTCCCATCTTCACATACGATGTATACAATTCCCAACTTAAATTTTACAGTAATACAATTATACGACCACCAAGGTTCTGATATCTGGGTAATGTATGTTTGAATATCAAGTTAATAAAGATCCATTGTGTCCATTTATAATAGGTCGGCTCTATTGTAGATTTTTCACCATCCTTGTGTTATGAGAAGCCTAAAGATTTAAGCTGAAGTTCCATGATACATCATATCCGCTGCTTGTCATGCACCTGATGTGTTTCTCCAGGCTTATGATTATATAAGCTTTCACATGTCTGCATAAAATAAGTAATGTGTATGAATATATTAGATTACTACAAATCAGTTTAATGAACCTACAAGATGCTATTGATCGATGCAAATTCTAAGGATGAAGCTCAAATCTCATGATATATATTCAATAGTATTTACCTTTACGCGAATCCGCTTCTTGACAGTAGCGAACAAAGTGTTGAAGCTTTCACCAGAGCAGAGCGACGGATGATGATGGTCTTGAAATCTGAAGGTCTGTTGAAAGCTTCAGTTTTTAGCAGCGATAGGTGATGAAGGCAAGACAACATCTTCTGTTGCACTTTTAGAATATTTTTTCCCCATTCCACCCATCAATGTGCCTTTGGTTTTACCTCATTCTACCCATAAGTCCATTCACATAATTCAGTTGTGGGGTTAATATTTATTGTGAAAAGTCATACCCGTCGCTATAACTGTATTTGGACTCTTCATGGTTGAAGGAGTTTCATCAAGTAAACCACTGATATCCACATGAAAAGTGAACTGATGACTAAGATGACGCAGTCTATTGTGAAAACGGGGGCTGGTAGTTCACGCAAATGGCATGGCGTACTCATCATCGAGTAAATCATTTATGATATCAAGGTGAGGGAATTCGGCACCTAACAAACCTTGAGGATGAAGCTGTGTAAGTAGATTATCCCTTTGAGGTGATTTATAGCAACCCGAAAATTTTGACCGATCTTTAAACAAAGATTTTTTGAACATTTACGGATCTTGTTAATTATTTTCGATAAATCAACGAAGATCGTGTTAACTAAATTCAAATTTATTTTAAGCATATTTCTATAATTGGACGAACTGAGAAATTTGAACTTTTACGTTTACGCTTCATAAATTAAATATTTAGTATTTAATTACTTGTAGTATTATTCGACATTTTAGAGTCGGACTGAGCAAAAATAACAAAAATAGTAGTTGAAACGAATCAAAACTAAAACTTTGAAAATATGAAGAAATAATATTTTTCATTATATTCTAAAACGTTGCTAATAATGTGAGTATTAGAGTTTACATTTTATTTTTACGTTAAAATCTAACCGAAATAGCTAAATTGATTAAACGAGCATTTAAATAAATAATAGCAAATATTATCGAAACGCGACGAAGTAAGGACTCATATTTATTGGAAAAATGATTTTAAAAACGATGGCGCAAGTCTCGTGACTTGAATCGTCCGTTAAGTCGTCCAAACGAGCCTCGAATGCTTATTGTACAAAAGTAAATAAAACATTTACGAAATTTACCCTAAACTATTATCTATTTTCTATTAGCATTTTAAAGTTCTAGTATATATATTATTTTTCCTTCATTTCCTTCATTTTTACTCTCAAACAAAACACACACACACATATAGAAGCTCTCTCCCACTTCTCCCATGGCTGCCACCGGCCACCGGAAAACTTTTCCGGCGATATTTTTCCGGCGAACTCCATTATTTCTGGCGAGACAAAAAATGCTCCAAAAATCCGGATCTATCCATGCATGGTGGTCACATAAAGTGAAACATGTAGATCTAGTCCGGATCTATCCATCCATGGTGGTTACATCAAGTGAAACTTGTAGATCTAGTCTGGATCTATCCATGCATGGTGGTTACATCAAGTGAAACTTGTAGATCTAGTCCGGATCTATCCATACATGGTGGTTGCATCAAGTGTTGACAAGATCTTGGATGGTTGCTTGCATGCATCACTCACTAGTACAACGACTTTGATAAGCCTTGTAAGATCTACATCTCGTTCTTAATTATTATTCCTTTTATTTTTATTGATCTTATATATATATATTCCAAATATATATAAAAAAAATTGATTAATGAGTATTGGGACATTGTATATGAATTTTTGACACTAAAATAAAGTTAACGAGCCCTAGTAATGATTTCATTTATACAATTTTCGAACAATAGCTAAAACAGATTGCATGTCGAACTCAGTAGGTTTAGGATACTGAAAACTTACAGATTAAGATAGATAATTGTCTTGTGATTAATTCCCCGGGTGACTCGTCCCGTGACGAATTTTAGATAGTGAGATATGACCAAAATAGTAAAACTAGACAGATCTGAACATACTGTTTTGATGGACTATTTTCTCGTAACATTTGTATACTGACCTGACCTATAAATATGTAAAACTGAAATTTGTAGCTAAAATCATGAAGAAGTAAAATCAATCGGATGGTTTACCAATTATTTACGGTTTAGAAATGGTGACCAAAATAGTGAAAACTAGTCAGATCTCAACATACTGTCTTGACGGACTGTTTTCTCATATAAGAACTCAGAATCATTGAAAACGGCAAAACTGTAGGTTGTAGATAAAATCATAAACAAGTAGAATCAATCGGATGGTTTACCAATTATTTACGGTTTAAAAATGGCGGTCAAAATGGTGAAAACGAGTTTGGCTTCCCAAAAACGGCCAACTCTTCTAAGTGACAAAATGGGTTAATTAGATATAAAAAGTATAAATTGGGGATAATTAGACTTGTAATCAGTAAAGTACATGAGTTAATAATGATTTTGGTTAAAATAACACACTTAGATGATTTAGGGTTCAAGAGATATGAGTAAATTAGCAGGACATGTCGGGAAAATTGTAATAAACGGACTATAACCCATTAACGTAAAAAGTAATGTTTTCATACAAACCGACGTGGTAGGACCCACTTGTCGGGAATTTTAGACTTAGTTATATACTGATAATTATGGAACCCGAGACCCGACAAACATAAAATATTAAGTGTACGTGTTTGTGATGCGTTCTAGAACCCAAAACTATATAAAGTGGACTTGGGCCAAAAAGCCCAACTTACACTTGTAATGACTATTGGGCCATTATTGGGGCTGAGATTTATAACAAAGTTAGAAGTGAAATACTGATTTTAAATGGACTTAAGTTATATAATCTTGTAATGGGCCACTATTGGGCTTAAGATGGGCTAAAAGTGTCAAATTGGATATTACACTAAAATGGTTAAGTTTTCTTCTAAAAGTTTTATAAAGAATCATAAAACTTATGCAATGTCCAAGAACTTATTAAAATATACTTATTACATATATGTACGATTCATTTACCGTCTCGAGCCTAAGACGTGCCCATTATCTTTAGGTCTCGTGTGATCATGTATCGACCATTGACATTTATTCTCGATTGACGTTCGTTCTCTATTAACTATTGTGACGATTGTATCAGGTGAGTCTATAGCCTCGCTTTTAACATGTTTACTTGTTTTATTAAACCTGCGATGGGGATAACATGCTTGTTTTGTTAAATTAATGGGTGCAACTATAAGTTGCGAGAACCCTATATACTTGAAAAGTATTAATTGAAATTGAAAGGTACAACTATAAGTTGTGATAAACTCATGTTTGTTTTAAAATAGAACACAAGGAACCTGATTGTATGCTTGTATGAAATTTATTGCATACGCTAGTTTTAGCCTTAAAAGACACATGAATCGTGAATTGTTAATCGAAGTAACTCTAATACTATGGATAGATCTATCGGGGTGACGCCCACTCCGATCGCGACTAGCTATTGCGTGGTGTTGTGATACACTAGTAATGAAACATCGGATGCATTGTATAAGAGAAATATACGCACTTGGCTAGGTGTGTTGGGCTGAAATAATATATGTTAACGTTCAATGTCACGAGGCTTATGTAATGACACCGATGATTATGTCCGTGCAACATAATTGTCTTTCGATGAATTATTAAGCAAGGAAAGTTATTTTGAATAATTGTGTTCTCTTTATTTAAATTAAACTCTATAGATTCACTCGGCAAATTTTGCTGACTTTTTAGCATGTTTTATCTCAGGTCCATTGTAAAGGCACTCGGGGATGCAGGTTTCGTGAAGCTTGTATATTTGAAATGTTTTGGCCCGCTTTTATAAATTATATCCATTCAAAGAACTTTATCATTTATTGTGTTTGTAAACATTAAATTATCTGGGACCGTGTGTGATGAGATTGTAATTATACATAGTCTCATCGTCCAAATCGAGCTTAAAACGCTTAAAATATCATCAAAATACCCAAATATGTGCTTGTGTTTGTTCATTGTGTATTTTAGGTACGGATATCGTGAAATCAACAAAAGATCACAAGAATCAAGCAAAAACGAACACGGGAAACGAAGACGCACAAAGAACCGGACCCGAATCATGGAATTTACAAAATTCCCTTGAAGTTTTGAAGAATGTTAAGATTGGTCCCTCATCTTTTGAAGACTTGTCATATTATACCCTTGCAAAACTCTATTATTGCATTTGGGTCCTTAATATTTCAAGATATTGCATTATCAACCCTTGAAGAATGGTCAAATTACAAATAAAGCCCTTGAAATTAGTTTGATAAACTTTTTGTGGCAAAAATGGGAAAAAGAAAACTTCCATATAAAGAGAAGTTTGATATGGGCTGTTTAAAACCTGGTATAGGAAGTGTGGGAGAGATAAGGGGCTTTTCTTGGCTGACAAACAAACTTGCCTCCACCATTAACAAACCGACACGTCACCTCCCCACTCACCCCATCCAATCACAACCCCCCAATACCCCCACGTCATTACTCCACTTCGTCTTTTTATTAAACTGATATTATTCAGTTTATTAACTTGGAGGTAAACAAGATTTTTAAATCATTAACCCCTAAACCTAATCTATCATCACTGTTAAACCACCTTCATCCTCTAAACCCTAAAAAGAACCCAGGCTTAATTACCCACAAATCATAACCAAAATCTAATTAATCATATGGGTTTTCATCCCAACCCCACTACCAACACACCCTTACACCCAGAAAACGACCACTCACTCTTTTGTCCCCTCCCCTGCTACACCCTTCACGTGGTACTGTTCACATCAAACGGCTCAATGCCATTCCTTGGTCCCAAAGGTGTAACAAACGACAAAGATTAAATCCTTACAGCTGTATCAACCTGACAACATCACATGGACGATTTTTGACCAAGACTCCAAGGGCACAAGAGGAATTTCAGTGAATTAGGGTTTAGGGTTTATACCCTATTGTATTATTTTATTAAGTCTTCTAGATTATTCCTAGACTAGTATAAATACAAGCAACCTGTGCTTAGTATTTTTTTTGTTCCAATTTTTGTAAAAACTTTTTATGATTAATGAAAATGAAAGTATTGAGTTTTTTATAAATTTTGTTCCACTTTATTGTGTTTTCCTAGTTTAAATATTTACTTTATGTGCAATTTAGTTAAAGTTCTCAAAGTATCATTGGTTCAAGGAATTTTTCATGTGTCGTTGTTTTTAAAATTTCTTCAAGACTTCTGGCCAAGATAAGGTGGAAGTGAAAGTGGAAGCTAAAATCTTGGCTTGTTGATTTTGAAGTGGTTTTAGATTTTCAAAGTTGGTTCAAATAGGTTTTTCAACAAAAAATCAATTTCCAAATTTTTTTTCAAAATCTTATTCTTCTTTACTGTTTGTGACTTACTGTCCATATAAGCTACCCATAAGCTGCTTGACAAACAGCTTATTGGGTTCTTATTGAACTTGAATTTTTCTATTTGGTTGGCTGTGTTTGTGCAGGGATAAAACAAGACCCTCATCACATTTCATCATTTTTTTCTCCTTAGAAGACATTTGTGCTCTTTTCTCTACAACAACTTCTCACAAAGCCAAAAGCATAAGCCTCTAGCTTATAGGAGAAGGCCTCAGCTGGCCTTTGTGTGGTTGGATGTTAACCACACAAGGTAACGGGCTTGAACCCTCCTAGAAATAGAAGTTTTATGTGATTTTTTGTGACTTTGTATGATGATGAGTATGTTATGTTCATTTGTTATTTTACTTGCTTAGTTATGCTTCTTAGGTGAGTTTATGCATGTTTAGTTGGTTTGTAACCAGTTTAGTTAAAATTTAAGTACATTTGATTTGCAAATTTTCATTTTCTATGTATAAAGGGGTGTTTGGGATTAGGGGTTGAGTTAAGAGACTGACAACCTATTGGCTTAATTCAGCTTAAACACACTCTATTTGTTAGCTATTGGTGTTATCCATACTTATTTCTGAGATTGGTAGGTTAAATATAAAAGTTGCATGCTAAAACTTGGCCATTATAGCTAAAAATCAGTAAGTTGCCCTTATCTACTTGTTTAGGTGTAAATTGGACCAACCTTTTGTTTGATTTGTTAGATCTTGGTAGTATTTAGGGGTAGGACTGGTTTTGTAGAGGTTTGTGAGTCAAGTGAGTGAGTTTTAGTCAACCAAAACTCACCCATTTGCCAAACACATCAACAAAGGACTCATCAGACCACCCCCTTATATCAGTAACTATTCTTTGGGATTTTGTGTTTGATTCTGTGTAGTAACTTGTGTATTTTATATTTTTTCTGACTCCTCACAACCCAACTGGTTGTGGGGCTGCCAATCATTGCCCAAGAATCTAATTAATCAGCAAGTTATAAGCACTTTAGTCACCAGATACAATTTTTTGTTGAAAGCAGTGGGAATCAACTTCCCCCTACTAGTGTAAAAGTTTGTACTGCTAGGCTAGAAGACAAAACAGCCATAGATGTCACTGTCAGTTCTTTAGAATTTTGTCTTTAGTGGTCTATTTTAGGAGTTTTAACTTGATTTTAGTTTTATTATTTTTCTTATTTTAATTCTGATTTTTCTATTTAGTTTGTACTGCTAGGCTAGAAGACAAAACAGCCATAGATGTCAGTGTCAGTTCTTTAGAATTTTATCTTTAGTGGTCTATTTTAGGAGTTTTAACTTGATTTTAGTTTTATTATTTTTCTTATTTTAATTCTGATTTTTCTATTTAGTTTAATTTTCAGTTACTGTTCATTTATTATTTTTTAGATTAAAATGCATTTTAAATTAATTTTTAATTTACTGTTTTTGTCTTTTTGTGTCAAAACTTAATATTTTTCACTTCTAAAAATTTTCCTAGATTTAGAAAAGTACTTAAAGATTTTTAGTTTAAAAATATTTTTACTGTTCACTTTTTAATTAATTTTTAGAGTTAATTTTAATTTAATTAGGGTTTTATTAATTATGTTTTGTCTTTTAGTGAAAAATTTTACTTTTTTCAAACTTTTTCATTTTTCTACTGTTCAATAGTATAATTTAGGATTTTTAAAATTGTCAAATTATATTTATCATTATTTCAATATTTTTAATCATTATTTTAGTTTAAAAATAGTTTTTAGTGTTTTAAAAATAGAAAAATATTTTTGAAAATTTAGGAAAAATACTTTTTAGTCTTTAAATAACATAAGTGAGTTATATGTCCAGTAAAATAATATTTTGGGCTTTTTCTTAATTATATTTAATTTTAGGGCTTTAATTAGCATTTAAAAGTGAATATTTAATTAATAAAAGGTTTTAAAATATATTTATTGAATTTTTATTCTTATTTATATTATTTTAGACTTAGTTTTCATTTTTAATTAATTTTTAGGTTTAATTTTTAATTTCGTCATGTTTTACGTATTTACGTTCGCGTTTTACGTTAATTCGTCGTAGTGTAATCATAATCGTAGCTCGTCTTTAATTTTTCTCTTCAAAACCAAAAATGTCACTAATCCAAACTTTGATTTTATATAATTGGCATACTTAATCCACACACCTCCTTCGAGAACGAACCTGCATTTATTCGGTTTTACGTTTTTCCTAAAGCGTAAGACTTAATACTTGCCGCATTCATACTTGTCTTTCCTAAGACTTGTATACGAAAACACTACATCAATTTTTGGCGCCGCTGTCGGGGAGGTGTTTTTAGTGTGCCATTATTAGTATCGTGTTTGTGTGAGTAGTGCGTTTTTGCTTTTCAATTTTTGGAAAGCGTATATAACGTACATACTCATTTTTGTTATTTTTCCTTACTATATTATAGTATCCAAATAAATCGTGTTTAATTTTCCTAAATTAAACACATAACAATCTTTTTACTATATTGTAGATATCCCATTATCGTTTTCGTTTTTCTTTTGAATATATTACTATATTGTACTTACGTAGACCAATAAATATACAAGTACTCCAAAAGCGTGAAAACGCAACCTTGATTCGGGATTTCATCACTCGATCATTGTATTCGAATCCAAAGCAAAAGTTTAAAGGCAAAATAGATAAATACTTTCGTAAGGCTTAATTTCAATTAACACAAACTATAAGGTGGGAAATAAGGCAGTTGTATTTCACGACCTAAGGGAAAAAGGCTCTTAAGTGCTTAGCGGCGCCTCGTTTCCCCCGCTTGCTTGTGTGTGTTTTGAGAAAAAGGGTTAATCGAGGGTTTGCCGCCCAATTATTATCTACGTATATTATATTTGCTTGTGTTTTCAAGATTAAACCCTCTTGAACGATTTGGTGTTCCACCAACGTTCTAAAGTCATCGAAGGCGTTCACTCCACGTGATTGTTTTCATTCTTTGAGGCTCCTTAATCGAGAAATCGATTCGAGGAGAGATTCGTAGATTTGAGTCTACGTAATACAACAAAAATCCAAAAAAATTAAAAACAATCAAAAACCAAAAAAATTGAAAAATCGAAAAACCCCAAAAAGAATCTTCTTTGCTACCCCCCCCCCCCATTCTACGCTTAGTGCATGCACACTCGATCGAAGGATTATTCTAATTCTAGCGACGCTTCGAATCGACGCAATCGTAATCGAAGGAATCGACGACGTAGACGAGAATTAGAAACCGACGTTCCTAATATCGTTGTTGAAGAAACCTTAGACGAGATGGCCGACAATCGTTCGATGATGGAATTGCTCCAAGCGCCCACCGAGGGTTATGGAGACGCGATCGTAATTCTCGCTATCGAAGCGGAGAATTTTGAGATTAAGAGCGGAATGCTTTCGTTAATCCAAGCTACGAAGTTTCGAGGTCGTGAAGCCGATAATCCTCACGACCATATTCGGATTTTGATCGTCTTTTGGCCACGAGCAAGTTTAAGAACATCGACACCGATGTGTTGATCCCAAACTTAGATCGATTTAGCTTGTGTAAACGAGATTAAATCAAGTTAAACACGTAGAGAAACTTTGTTTATGTATAAAACAATTTAAGTGTTATGCGGAATTAACACTCAAACAAGAACACACAAACAATTGTAAAACAAACTTTCACTTGATTTATAATAACGAACCTGCTTACAATGAATGTGTTAATCGTATGAAAACTTATATAAAACATAACCTAAAGGTCTTCTTTTATAGACATAAGAAGCCTTGTACAAGAGTCTACGTATCAGCTATTCTAGGTAAAGATAATTATAGAAAATACATTGTTGATCCTATCTTTACTAGAAACATAATACGCGTAGACCATATCTTTCCATCAGTGCTTGTATTCAACCTATCAACGCTTGACTTCTTCCTGTCAACGCTTGATCTGTCAACGTTTGTTTTCTTCCTATCAACGCTTGTTTTCTTATTGTTAGCGTTCAAGTGTACTGGCTACATTTTATTCCCAACAATCCTCCCCTAAACTTGATATCTACGCTAGTAACAAGTTTCTGAATAAAAATTAAGAACTAGGAGGAATCTTACAAATCTTATCATATTGGTAATAAACATGCCTAATCAAATCTTTGGCCACGTCACTTGAATAGTCAATCTCTAGCTGTGTTGTCTTCATCTTGTCCCAAACTTCTTTGGACATGGGATACTCAGCATCTACAAGAAGATAATCAGCAAACTTTGTAGAGCTCAAATAATACACACCAGCAGCTGAATACAAACGCCATTGAAGACCACTGATATCATCCTCAAGATCCTTCAAAACAGGATCTTCTTCTTCTGGTACACACATTCTCTTGAATGTTGACCAAAGTTTTATTCCATTGATTGAAGTAGGTGCTTCAGTCTCATACTTGGCCATCAACAACCTCCAAAGGTCTGCCAAGTCTTCCCTATCCATACTTGCAAAGAGAGACATAAGAGTAGTAAATATGTGTACCTCTTTCCCATATCTGCCAATCTTCCAAAACCCACTTGCATCTTCTTCATAGCTAATGATAGGGTTTCTGGCATCAAGAGGTAACACTTGTACCATATCAGAAGCTTCCATGGGTGAGAGCTTAATGCTCCTTCTAAGAACAGCTTCACTGGGAACCACTTTATTTAGATTGATAGGTGTGAAAACACCCATCCTTTTTACCACTTAATTACAATAATAACCGAGCCAAAACGTGTATTTTATGTCATTTATGTCGGAATTATGCGTGGTTTGTGTTTTTGTTGTGGTTTAGGACGAAAAGGTAAAAAGTGGAGAAAACACGGCATTCACGGGCTTTAATCGAAGAAAAAGACGAAAGATGAAGTCGAAAGATCAAGAGTGGAAAAAGAACGGAAGTCCAAGACCAATTCTGAAGATTTATCGAAGAAAAAGTCAAAAGACGGAAGTTTACTTAAAGGCGAAGAACTCAAGTCTAATTTATTGAAGAATTACAAGACGAGTTCAAAGAAATCCCGAGCCAAAAGTCATTAAAGTCCAAGATTTGAGAAGATTAAAAGGCTTAAAGACTAATGGTGCAATTAAGTGAAAGAAGAAAGAGGGAGGAAGCTTCCTAAGCTCCTCCCTAATCCCCCTATATATAGATTAGGTAGTTGTATTTTCAATGTGGTGGGTGGCTTGACAACCCATCCTTCCCCCATTTTTATTTCCTATACTTTAATTTTGATGCACCTTAATCTTCATGTAATGCACCTATAAATTCCTTTTAATTCCAATGTTAAGATGTAAATGTGTCATTAAATGTGTACCATGCAACCAAGCGTGGAATAAAGTTATATTTCAAAAAAAATATTAAAATATTAGTGTGTCATAAGTGTATTGAAAAACTAGGTGTATCACAAAAATATATGTAAAAAAAGTTAACATTTTATAAGATATATATAATCAAATTAAGTGTGTCAAAAGACTAATTTGTTTTAAAAATGTGTCACACGAAATTTGTGTAACTAGAAACATATCAAAACACTCTAATGTGTCACTAATATATTTCAAGAAAAATTATATGTACTAACCATACCACATTATCACATATATATAAAAAAATTATAATGTATCACTAAAAGTATACTAATTTTTAAATGTGTCAAAAGCATACCCCCAGTTAACGATTTGAAAAACAATGCTCAATTCATTAGATGACTATTATGTACTAATAGGGTACTAAATTGCCGTAAAAAAATAATGTGTTGATATATGTGTCCCAACAAAAATGTTGTGTCACTGTATGTGTTAAAAAAAGTTGTGTGGATACTAAATATAGTGTGTACTAATATGTTTCGATAAATATGTTAAGGTAATTTTTAACTATAAATCTGTGTTAGTGCATCAATAAATATTAAATTATAAAATAAACATTTAGGATCTAAAGATTTATGATTCGGAGGAAAGGAAAAATATATGTCATCCAGAGATCATCTAATCTATCTTACTACTTTATAAAGGATTTAACTCCTTTCTATATTTAGTAGTCTTAAAAAATTTAGCATAAAACATTTCTTAATTAAGAAATAATACAATGCAAAGTTATATAGTCACATCTCAATAAATTGTAACAAATGAAAAAAATTGTAACAACTCAATAAAGATGTAATAAAGATGTAATAAACGGAAAAAAGATTAACGGTTGTAACATTCATGAGAGTTGTAATAATCGATTCAATGAAAATTAAATACAAAGTTGTAACATTCATCACAAATCATATATATACCCATGATATATCATTCTCTTCATTCTCGTAATTATGTCACCGAGCTTTTAAAACCCCATTGTTATGCGACCAACATCCGACATCACAACTGCCAAACTAAACATACCGCTTAAACCCACACCACCACCCGACCACACGACCACCGAGACCAACACCCGCCGCCAAAAATTTATTCATCGGATACCCGCCGCCGCATTGCGCGGGTACCCGGCTAGTATAGATATAATTTGGCATATATTCTTCAAAAGAATATTTAAAGAATATGGAGTTACAAAATTTACGAAATAAATTTGAAAATGAATTCATCAAGTCAAACGTAGGTATGTAATAACTCATCAAGTGGTTAAAAGAATGTCATTAGTTTTAATGTTTATTACAATAATGCCATCAAACTAATCTAAACTAGCATTTATTATATTAAATCTATAGCGATACATCTAACGGTCGAAAACGGTTCTTATTATTTTTATTTTAAGGGTGGTCATCATAATAACGCCCGTCTCTCTCTCTCTCTCTCTCTCTCTCTCTATATATATATATATATATATATATATATATATATATATATATATATATATATATATATATATATATATATATATACACTAGCTTTATGGCCCGTCCGATGGACGAGCTAGCTTAAAGAAATTCTTTTGGTTAATGAATAAGTTAAAAGGTAATTAAGTTCATTTTATATAATGGATAATCAAAGATTGTGAAAAATGATATTATAACTTACATAAAGCATAATAAATCTTTGGATAAATGTTAAAGCTCATCTACACTTGATAAAGTCACACTAAAAATGTTGGCTTCAATAACCTAAAATAAATGAACATTAAGTAATAACAAATTGAGTCTATATTAATAAAATAAAAAACATATTTTTAACGTTAATATAAAATATACTAATAAACTTCAAAATGACACTAATATATAGTGATTAAGTAAATAACAAAACATAAAAATATTTAAATTTGATATATAGTAATAACAGAAATTTTAAAAGTTAAACGTTCTTTCAAATCTACAATTTCAATTTAGAATAATAGATGGAGTTCAACTATATAAGCTCATGCAAAAAAATTAATTTCTATATTAATATTATATATAAAGGGCGTATAACTCAATCATGTCTCCAAATTAAAAATTAAAATAAAAAGCAATTTTCCACCATTAAGTCATTTTTAATCTCACATCTTAACTTCAAATGTAACCTCAAACCATAAATAAAGATAAGAAAATCAAATCTTAACTAATAGATTATTCTTAATTAAGATAAGAGGTGTAATCTCGATCATTCATTTCTTTTGTAAGATATTTTTATAACAATCTATTAAAAAACTATTTTTATTTTTCAATTAAAGTATCTTTTAATCTATTTATTTTTTTTATCATCTATTTTTCGTTGTTCCTAAAATTTTTGTTTATTAATTCAACATCAATTTTGATATACTTTGCAATTTTTTACCTTTTCCATTTTTAGTAGGTTTGTATTATTTTTATTCAAATTCTTTACATTTTAACATTAGGTTGTTCGCCAAAAAGATAGACATTGAATACCTGCCGTCGTATGTATTATGTGGATATCGTGCTAGTAGTATTGAAATGTGAAAATAAGATCAAATTATTGTTAAACGTAAGTTTTTTATTGTTGCTAAAAGAAAGGTGAAACATCAAACTAATTGCTTATGTAAGGTTACTTATATGGAACATTTGCCTCTTTATACGAAAGTCTGAAAGTTCATTTGAGATAATAGACGTCACAAAACACACAGGTCGTGTTAAAGAGTATAAATTATTAAACTGATATCTTTGTTGCCGTAGAAGAGTTTCGATTATTGCTCCTATGACTTTGAATCGTCTTGTATAAAATGTCTGTTTAGGGAGTACTAAAATGTTAAAGAATATAAATTATTAAAATGATCAAATTTTATTTGCACAATCCAAGTTCTTTCATTAAACAAAAGTGCTTTAGGGAGTACTAAAATGTTGTTTTGAAGTGGTTATGTATTTTATATATAATCAAAATAGATGATTAAATGTCATAAATGGGTACCACTTTTGGATGAATTTATAAGGTTTAAAACTATGATGATCACTTACTTATTATTTTTAACATTCGGCTACTTCTCTTAGTCAATAAATTAGTAAATGAATCTACTATAACGACATATTTGTATATAAAGAGAAATCTTGGGTAACGGGATTAAAATCTCACAAAATTGTTTTAGAAGTTCAATTGTTCAATTTGTTTAACCTTTGATATTTAGTATGTAACCAAATTGCTTCATCAATAGAACAATGCAACCAATATCTTAAAGATATGATCTGGCGGATCTCCTAATATTCAATGAAGCAAAATGAATGATCTTATATAGGGATGAGCATTTGGACCCGAATCCCGGAACCGAACCGGAACCGTACCGATTCCCGATACCCGAATCCCGTTCGGTACGGTACCGGTACCACGAAATAAGGTGAAAAGAAATTCGGTACCACTAATTCGGTACGGGACCGGTACCAAATCGGGAAATTCCCAAAAAAAAACGGGAAAATCCCAATTTCCCGGTACCGGTACCGATATCCGAATCCCGTTCGGTACGGTACCGGTACCATTAATTTATGCTTGAGAAAAATTCGGTACTGGTTCGGTACGGTACCGATACCGTGCTCATCCCTAATCTTATATGATCTATTTTTGTATCTCCCATCTATCATCCTATAGATGTGCTTTCATGTTGTCATTTCTTGTTGCAAACAGAAGCATTCTATCAAATCTCAGACCAAATCAACTATACTTCACAGTCTCATAGTGACATTAAAAGTTTAGGTACATATGACTCAAGTGGTAGCCCCATATCAAGAATCTTTCATACCCATTGAAAAAAAACATGTTCCAAGTCTCCATTTATCATATTATTATCTCCAAGAAAGATCTATCACATAAGAACCACATCTTATGTAATTCTCTGACTTCTTTCTTCACCATCGCCTTTGTCTAACCTTAACTTTTTTAGAGATAACTAATATATATATTGTTACATAACCCAGCAGATCAGTACGGGTAATGAGAGAGTCAACTGCACCAAAGATAAAAACAACGCAAAATGTTTCATCAATATCAGTAGCTTCACAACTTGCATAAACTCCAACTGTTGTGAAACAGCCAACCGTATGCCGTCATCTTCAAAAGCAACTGTAGAAACTAGAAGGGGGGGGGGGGGGGGGGTGAATAGTTTCTCTTCGATTGGTGACCAAATTAAAATTACTTTCAATTTGGTTTGTATCAAAACTATCTTTTGCTTCAAGTTAAGTTGCATAATGATTAGGTTCAATTCAAATGCACTTGCAAGGATAATAGGTAAGTGTAATGATAATGAAATAAGTAAAGAGTAAGGAAGAAGACAACCTAGTGGGAAGACACCAAGATTTATAGTGGTTCGACAACGAGGCTCTATCCTCGTTTCTACTCCACTCCTCGAGTACACCTACTCGAGATTTCCACTATATCCACAAGCTCTCTTTTCGGCGGAGAAAACCTTACATCGTTGCTTACATTATTTTCCGACACTAAGCTAAATGTCGAGACCTAATCTTTAGCTAGGACCAATCTACACAACGTTGCCTACTTCACAATTTAACGACACAAGGCTAGATGTCGAGTTCTAATCTTAAGGTAGAACCAATCTTCACGACGTTGCCTACTTCACCATTTTACGACACAAGGCTAGATGTCGAGTTCTAATCGAAAGCTAGAACCAATCTTCACAACTCTTCACTTTGAAGCTAAGTGAGAACTTCACACAACACAACTACTAATCACTTTCAAGTTTAGTGAGAACTCACAAGACACAACCACATCACTTTATAGTTTAGTGAGAACTACTAATCAAATCTATTACAACTCAACTAGACTTATCCAAGTACACACATGTAGCTTGGATTTACACAACACAAATCCAAGCAAACACATATGCAATGGATGTACACAACAAATCCAAGTATCCACAAATAACTTGGATGAACACAGCTAGTCCAAGTATTCATAAATACATTGGATTGACCTAAAACAAAAAGGGTATCATGATGAATATGACTAGCTCATAGATTCATCTTTATCACAACACTAATGAGTGAGTGATCTTCTTATTGGACAAGGTAAAGGAGGGGATCAAGAGGACAATCATATGTAAACATCCTTAACACTTTAAGTGATCATTTACTAATGATTATGCTATAGAGAATAGAAAGGGGGCTGAAAAAAAGTCCAAGAGGCTTGCTGGAAAATGAGATTTGATCCACTATTTAAAGGAGACAAAGTATAACGGATCTATAACGGCTAGTTGTGCGCGGTACCTTATCTCGACCGGCGGTTCCATATCGCTAAGGAACCGCGTAGGTACTTAAGGTACCGCCACTAGAGTACGCTCCGTTTTTTTGTCTTTTAGTGAGGTAGGAATATCTAAGGTATTTGAAGCCTTCAAAGGATATTCTAACAGCATTTAGAATATGCCATTTTCAAATTTTCATTTTCCATTTGAATACAACATTTTCTAAAAAAGAAAGTTTATTAAAAAGTCTTTTGTCATATTAACAAAAGTGAGTTTTAAGAATAATCATTTTGATGATCACTAAGTATGATTAAGAAAGGTTAGTGATATGATTATTACCTTGATGATAGTGTTAGTTAAATAATTCATTTTGTGTTTTACACTAAATGTAATGTATGGTTTGTTGTGATCAAAACTAAGAAAGATTAGTTAACACTAATAATGTTTTTAGGCATCACTTGCATTAACAATCTCCCCCTTTTTGATTACGAAAAACGATAAACTCATTTACGTAGAAACACAAAATATCGAATTATTAACTAGTTTATCACTATCATTTATCCCCCTTTGTCGTAGCAAAAAGGTTAGCACAAGTCTTCGAAGAACAACGAACTTTGCTAGTAGCTCCCCCTTGGTGGTTGCTCCCCCTTGCTTGGGGCACCAAGTTTGTGAGCTAAGGTGACATGCTACATAAAGGTTAGTATAAAGGAAAGAAACACCAATGTATATATGATCACTACCTACCAAGTAACTTGAGAGGGAGAGAGGGAAGAAATCTCAAATTAGAAGCAAGTATTTTGCTAAGTTTATCCAAAAAGGTAATTGACAAAATCAAACTTCAATCCAATGAAGATAATAAGCTTGTCAATGGGTTAAAGTTTAGAATTGATGGAATCACCCATAAGCAATTATAAAAATTAACCATGATCAACTCAAAATAGAACTAATGAAATAACACACGAACAACACAAAGGTTACATAAAAGAAAAGACACAACAAAGAAGATAGTCAAACACACAATATGAGTATCTAAAAGCAATAAATATGGAAAGTAAACTACTAAGCATAAGCTAGTCTAATAGTGATATTTTCCAAGATTGCTTAAAAAATAAAAGACTCTAAAAAGACGACGATGCATCATTTGAAGTTTTGTACATCGGAACGAAAACTTGAAATAGGAGGTCGAGTGAGGAGGAATTCAAGAAAATTTAACTTTTCATACACATGAGCAAGTTCAATTTGTTGAAATCGACAACAAGCACACGAGGATCCATGATGCAACACAAAATCGGTTGATGGGGGTATGGCATCAAACCTAGGGTTTGGTGGTGGTGGGGTAATGGGTTTGGGAATGTTTTCACAATGCCTTGTGAGGTTTGGGAAGGTTGAAAGGTCATTGAGTTGAGGGGTGTTGAAGGATTGTGGTGGTGGGGGAACATTTTCTTTTGCTCCGGTGATGGGGTTTATGGTATAAGTCTCATTCTAATACTTGATTGGAGAGAAGGTAGGGTTTTTGGGTGGTTTGGAGGAAGATGGTTCATTCTTCTTAACCCAAATGGGTCGAACCGAGATTTTTGGTTTCTGATATGAGCTTAATTACTCATATCATTTGTAGCTTAAAACAATGAAATTATGCATGATTTATATCAAAAATGCCTTGGAAATGCTTGTTTCTTGTTTTCATGTGTGTAGGTACCAAGTTCGCGAGAACCGATGAAAACCGACACGAGAATGAAGAAAAAGATCGAGGAAGCCAAAATCGAGCTCGACACGAGTGGATTTAATCATTTATCGAGTAAACGGGCCAAGTGGGGCCCACAATGGGGTAAATGGGCTCAAAAGCCCATTTAAAGTGCAAGTTAATTTAAAGAGTTGTTTGAAAATCCAAGGAAAGCCCATTAAGCCCAAATTGGAACGGATGAAGAAATAAACATGGAAATGGGGCAATTTATGGCCCAATTGAGAGTCTAAAGAATAAAGGGGAGTTTATGGGCCTAAAGACACATTAGGGTTTTAATCTTCTGAAAACAAAGGTTATTTGGTCAATGGGTCTTTCACCTCAAATAAATAAATGAAACGAAATATTCACTCATTCATTCGTTTCACCTCACCAAACTTTCCCCACTCTCACACATACCATTAACTTTCCACCATTTAATAAAAAACGAATATTCATCCACCCACTCCATTTATAACTTTACACGTTTTATATCACACACAATAAACAAATAACTCTCGATGATACCTATGTTTTCACCCTTCTTCCCCAATTTCACCCTAAAAAAAACCAGTAAACATAAAAACCCTAGGTCAATAAAAAAACGTTTTTACAAAGGGCTTTTGATTTAATCGGTTAATTTATACCAAGGGGATTAAAACCCCCATGGTTTAAGTAAGAGAAAAGATGGAGAGGGGATGCTACGTGGCCGAATCTTACTGGATGCAACACCTCAACTCCCACAATCCACCAATCAGAGCGCTTGAAAGAAGCACAACTAGCACACGGATGCCACGTTGGCAATCCGTGTGCTATTGTGAATTACCTCATCCGTCGGATCAACCCAAAACAGGAGAGAAATAAAGAAGCGAAGATCAAAGGCTGAAATTGATAAGGAATATCCCAAGAATATTCGAAGATACCGCTCCTCAACAAGCCTTGGGAGGCTATAAAAAGCCCCATTATTTTCATTGTAATCATCCTTTTCTTTACTTTATTATTATGCTGTCAAAATAGTTGTAGAATTAGTTCTTGTATTTTTCTTTCAATCTTGTAATTTCTTTTGAGAATTAATAAAAGATCAGTTTAATTTACCAAATTGTTGTCTTGTTTTATTTATTTTCAGTTTAAATCAATATATGAATTAATCTCTTATAACTATTATACATTAATAATAATTGATGTATTAAATTTAGACTAATCAATAGTCTAAGTTTAATATTAAAAGTAAAAAGGATTAAAAGAACTTTTCCCCACTGGAAAAGTTATATACGAATCTACTCGGATCAATTTAAATTTATGGAGATAGTTCGAATGATGTAACATGACGGTTCGTTTGGTTTGATGAATGGTGGTTTGTGGTTCGGTTCTTAGGATGCTCAGCGCATACCTACATCTCAAAGGTTATCTTCAACAAGGTGCACTTTACTTTTAATTTTTCATGTTATTAGTTTGTTAAAATTAGATGATTAAATGGTTAAATGTCTAGGAATTAAGTTCGTTATGGATCTGCTAGCTTGTGATGTTTCTGTTTAGACATGATTCGAAGTCGATTGGTAGAAGTAAAATAGATTGGTTTTGAACTTAAAAGTTATGTTTTCTTTTACCTGAATGTTTAATCTGATAACTAATCAGTTTTAAATTTAAGGTTTATGATAAATCTGTTAAGGTTACTTGGATTTAATAGATTGTATAGATTTGTTTGTATGAATTGTTTTAGAGTGCTGATGAAATTTTGGATTGTTGAAAGAACTAATTAGATAAGATTGTTTGAATGAGATTTGGCTAAAATCAAGTTGGTTTATCAGTATTGTTGAATATTTGTGAGTTGTGAGATTTATGATCTACTGATTTAGTATGTCTTAGTAATTGATATTAATTCACCTGTTAGTAACTTGTATTTGCATTTGATTAGTGAACTGCTTATTGGACTTTTACTCGCCAGATATTATGTTAAGTTCTATTTTTGACTGATTGGAATTAACCGATTTGTATTCCGATTTCTGTTATGCGATTTCTTTGCTAAATGTTATTGATTAACTGATTTTTCTATTGTAAATGCGCTATTGATTTGCTTGCTTACGTGGTATTCTGCTTGGTTGATTTGTGTAGTTTAAGCTTATCAGATTTTACTAATCTGATAAGCCCATATAAGCTGATTACTGTCAGCTTTTCCAAATAACCTTACACAAAGTCTTTCCTAAGACTTTCTTTGATAACTGGGAAAAAGGAAATTATTCCAAAAAAAATAATGTCCATGCTTGGATTCGAACTCGTGACTTGCTGGTTAACAGACCAGTGTGTTTACCAACTGGGCTAATTACCCATTTGAGTTTATAACTTGTTTTTTAATTAATATAGTGCGTTTGTTTTGACTGATTTTTTAGCTAGTAACGTCTCTACTTTAAATTCGTTTTTAATTCTAAGATTTAGTGATTTTGAAAAGAAAGTTTATTTAGTTTTCATATATTACTAATAGTGTAAAAATTTAAAAATAAATAAATATATAAAAATTAAAAAATGTTTTTATAGTTTGATTAGTTTATTTTTATATAATTAGATTTTTACAAATTTAGAATTTAATAAAATAGATTTAAATTAGATTTGTTTTATAGAAATTTTAATAAGGTAAATTAGTTTTAAAGTGTAATTAGATTTTTTTTCAATAGATTAAAAGTTATTTTTTTTTAAATAGATTTATTTTTATAAATTTTAAATTAGATTAATTATTAAATAGTTTTATAATTTTTAAATAATTAATTGTGTTTTTAGATTTTAATTATTAGGCGGGGTTTACGATTCATGCACTTTAGGGTAACTTTAAATAGCTTAAAATTCGTAGATTTTAATTGTAGTTTAAAAACCGAAAACCAATTCAAATCAATTGTCCAAATCAAAACGAAACGTCTCAAATTCATAAGATCTTCGTGTACAACGAACTCGAATCACTCACGTGTTTAATTGAATTCGTCATTGGTATTATTAGTCTATTACTTTTTCCTAAAGGTAATTTTCTAATTTACCCTATAACGTATCTCTTATTATCACATATACTATCCACGACACATCAAAAATTTTGGCGCCGCTGCCGGGGATCTTGTGTACGATCCGTCTTTTGTGGAGATTTGTTGATCGTGGATTTGAAGACCCTTTCCGTCCTCAGAAAGTTTTGTTATTTTTCCATTACATAGTATGTATCGTTTTTCTCGTTTTTTGTGAATAATTGTAATACGTAGAACAATAGTTTTAAATACTTTTCAAATAAGCCTTAGTTGGGATTTCATCACCTAGCTATTGTATTCGGACCCAAAACAAAAATAAAAGGCAAAATAGATAAATACTAATAAGAAGTTTGAACTCGATTTATACAAACTATAAGGTGGGTATAAGGCGACGTGCTATAAAAGGCCGTCTAAGGAAAAAGGTTTTTAAGTGCATTGTGCCACCTCGTTTCCCCGCTTGCTTGTGCGTATATTGAGAGGGACAACCTATTATTGGTTTGCCGACTCAAGTAGTATTAAATCTTATTTTTGTTGTTTACTTATTGAACCTCGAGACGTTTAGGTTTTCACCTATCGTTTCAAAGTCGACCAAGGGTAATTTACTTCCATAGTAGTTATCCTTATTCCTTGTTTTTTATCGATCAATTTTGATTGAGCAATACCAAAAAAAAAATACCAAAAATAATCTTCTTTCTTGTCTAATTTCTTTTCTTCAATCCTCTAAATTCTCGTCTTTGTAGTGTATGCAATTACGTTCTTCTCGTCTTGTGATTGATTTTAATAGGCTTGAAAATATTCCTCGTAGAAATAGAAATCGTCAACAACGAATAGTGGAACCCGAGCTTCCACCTATTGTTGTAGAGATGGCCAATGGAAGAATTGCTCCGTGCACCCACCGAAGGGTATGGGGAAGCAATCGTTGTGCCGGCTATTTTGGCGGATCATTTTGAGATTAAGACGGGTCTTTTATCGCTCATTCGTGCCGACCAATTTTGTGGCAATGAGACCGATAGCCCGCATTCTCACATTCGGAATTTTAATCGAATTACCTCGACTCTCAAGTTTAGAGATGTGCCGAATGACGTGATTAAGCTTATGCTTTTTCCGTACTCGCTCGAGGGTAATGCTAAGCTTTGGTATGAAAAAGAACCACCGGGTTCGATTTTAACTTGGGATGATTTAGTGTCAAAGTTTATGAATTACTTCTTTCCACCGTCCAAGACAACACAATTTAAGAATGAGATCACTAGATTTGAACAAAAAGTGCATGAATCGTTTGGGGTTGCTTGGGAAAGATTTAAGGATTTGTTAAGACAATGTCCACACCACGGTTTCTCGGAATTGTATCAAATAAATACTTTTTTATAATGGGCTAAATATGATTGAACAAGATTCTTTAAATGCCGCCGCGGGTGGTAATCTTTTAAGAAAAACACAGAGAGACGCGTGGAGAATAATTGAGGATAAGTCTAGAGCACAATATTCACGAAACACACCGGTTGTTTCCAATGAGAATTCATCTAATCACGAGATTTCTAGATTGGACTCTAAGATTGATAGTGGATTTGCGACTTTGTTGAGTGAGATTAGGAAGAATCCTCATGGATCGATTAATATAGTTGAGAATGTTTGTGTATCATGTGGTGGAGCACATCCTAATTATGCTTGTTTAAACACGGGTTTTAATCAAGCAAGTGCTTTTGCCGCGACGGGAACTTATGGCTCCAACGGTCAAGTTCCTCGTCAAAATCATGTTGCTCCACCGGGTTTTCCACCGGTTCAAAATAGGTACAACAATGGAAATAATGGGAATAATTTTAACCGTGGTAACCAAGGGAATTTCAATCAAGGAAATGGGTTTAATGCTAATCAAAACAATCAAGGTTTTCAAGGGAATAATCAAAATGATTTGTCAAGTTATATCAAGTCAAATGAGGCAAATATGAAAACTTTTCAAAATAACATTCAAGGGCAAATTAATACTTTGAAACTTGACTTTCAAAATACGATTAAAGGACAAAACAATAAGATTGAGCTTAATCAACAAAGGCTAGAGCAAAACCAAAATCGTATGCAACAAAATTTGGAACAAGGTCAAAACAAATTGCTTTCGATGTTTGAATCTTTCATGAGTCAACCTTCCTCGTCTTCGGGTGGCTTACCTAGTAACACCATTCCAAACCCGAAGGGTGAGATGAAAGCTATAACCACACGTAGTGGGAAGGCTTTAGACGGACCTTTGCTTCCACATGTGAATACCTCTACGGTGAGGGAAGTGGAGCAAGAACCCGAGGTGGTTAAAGAAAAGGAAATTCCTATTCCACCAAAGGTAGACCAATTGCCTATTCCGGAACCCGAGCTTCCGAAGACTAAACCCACACTACCCTACCCTTCGAGACTTAACCAAGAGAAGCTCCGCGAAAAGTCCAATGCTCAAATGGCTACTTTTTTAGAGATTTTTAAGAATCTTCATATTAATGTTAGTTTCGCGGATGCATTGCTTTACATGCCTAAGTTTGCTTCGACCATTAAGAGATTGATGAATGATAAAGGGAAATTGGTTGAAGTGTCTACATCTTTAGATGCTAATTGTTCCGCGGTTCTTACACAAAAGCTTCCCAAAAAGCTTTGAGACCCGGGCAAGTTTGTGATACCATGTGATTTCCCTAATATGGAAGAATGCTTAGCTTTAGCCGATCTTGGTGCTAGCATTAATTTGATGCCTCTTTCCGTGTGGAAAAGGTTATCACTTCCCGAGATTACACCTACTAAGATGACTCTCGAGCTAGCGGATCGATCGATTGCCTTACCAAAAGGTATAGCCGAGGACGTGTTTGTCAAGGTAGGGAAACTCGTCTTTCCAACGGACTTTGTGGTTTGCAATTATCCCGAAGATTCTCGTGTACCACTAATTTTGGGAAGATCGTTTTTTATGACGGCTAGTGCTTTAGTTGACATGAAAGCGGGGAAATTGACTTTAAGAGTTGATGAGGAACATATCACGTTTGATATTGGTCATATCTCTAAATTTTCTTCCAAGTACTACGAGGAATCAATTAATCAAATCGATTTGATTGATGTTACTTGTGAAGAATATTCTCAAGAAGTTCTTGGATTCTCGGCTTCTTCTAAGAGTGGCAATCCCACTTCTTCGAATCCTATTATCTCTTCGGCTAAGCCTTCACTCACTCCATTTGAGGGAGGTGACTTCATTCTTAAAGAGCTTGAGAATAATGGATATTCAAAAATCGAAAAGGAGATTGATGATTACCTTAGCACACCGTTTGATCCTAGTGAGTTTGATAGTGAGAATTTTGATCCCGAGGGAGATGTTGCGTTAATTGAAAAATTGTTGAATATGGATCCTTTTGAATCACCACCTATGGAACTAAAAGTTGTGAATGAAAATGAGATTAAAGTAAAAACATCTATTGCGGAAGCAACCGAATTAGAACTTAAGGAATTACCCACTCATTTGGAGTATGCTTTTCTTGAAGGATCGGATAAGTTACCGGTGATTATTGCTAAGGGATTAAAGGAAAATGAAAAGGATGAGCTTATTAAAGTGCTTAAGAAACATAAACGGGCCATTGCATGGAAAATCTCCGACATTAAGGGTATAGATCCCAAATTTTGTACTCATAAAATTCTAATGGAGGATGATTATAAACCCGCTATCCAAAACCAAAGAAGGGTCAATCCAAAGATTCATGAGGTGATAAAAAAGGAAGTCACTAAACTTCTAGACGCCGGAATGATCTACCCTACTCGGATAGTCCATGGGTTAGCCCCGTGCATTGTGTTCCAAAGAAAGGAGGAATGACGGTTGTTACTAATGAGGATAATGAATTGATTCCTACTAGACTTGTGACCGGTTAGCGTGTTTGTATTGATTATAGGAAGCTTAATGATGCCACTAGGAAGGATCATTTTCCATTACCTTTTATGGATCAAATGTTAGAGAGACTAGCGGGGAATGAATTCTATTGCTTTTTGGATGGATTTTCCGGCTATTTCCAAATCCCCATTGACCCTCGTGATCAAGAAAAGACCACATTCACTTGTCCTTATGGAACATTTGCCTATCGTCGCATGCCTTTTGGACTATGCAATGCTCCGGGGACACTCCAAAGGTGCATGATGGCCATTTTCCATGATATGATCGAGAAAACCATGGAAGTCTTCATGGATGACTTTTCGGTTTTTGGGGAATCTTTCACTTCATGTCTCTCTAACCTTGAAAGAATGTTGCAACGTTGTGAGGAAACTAATCTTGTGCTTAATTATGAGAAATGTCACTTCATGTGCAAAGAGGGAATTGTGTTAGGACATAAGATCTCTAAGGCCGGTATTGAGGTTGATAGGGCTAAAATCGACGTGATTGCCAAATTGCCTCCACCCACCACCGTTAAGGGAGTAAGGAGTTTTCTCGGCCATGCCGGCTTCTATCGTCGTTTTATAGAAGACTTCTCTAAGATAGCTCGGCCTATGACCCATCTTTTGGAAAAAGAGACTCCTTTCATCTTTTCGGATGAGTGTATTCAAGCCTTTGAGATGCTTAAAAAGAAGTTAACCGAATCTCCAATTTTAGTTTCCCCGGATTGGGATCTACCTTTTGAAATTATGTGTGATGCTAGCGATTATGCGGTAGGTGCGGTTTTGGGGCAACGTAAGCTAAAACACTTCTTGCCTATACATTATGCAAGTAAGACTATGACGGATGCTCAAACAAAGTACACTACAACGGAAAAGGAGTTACTTGCCGTTGTGTATGCTTTTGAAAAGTTTAGACCATATCTCGTCTTGTCTCAAACCATAGTGTATACGGACCACTCGGCTATCAAATATCTTCTTAATAAACAAGATGCTAAGCCGAGGTTGCTCCGGTGGATTCTCCTCCTTCAAGAATTCAATGTCAAAATTCTAGACAAAAAAGGAGCCGAGAATCTCGCGGCCGATCATTTATCTCGACTTGAGAATCCTCACCAAAGCGATCGAGAGAACAAGGAAATCAATGAAACATTTCCTCTCGAGACGGTTGGTATGATTGCTTTTCGTGGTGATGATAGTACCCCATGGTTTGCGGACATCGCAAATTACCATGCGGGGAAGTTTGTGATCAAGGGTATGTCGTCCCAACAAAAACGAAAATTTTTCAAGGATATCTCCTACTACTTTTGGGACGACCCCTATTTGTTTCGTGTGTGCGCGGATCAAGTGATTCGTAGGTGCGTGTTTGGCAAAGAAGCTCAAGATATCCTTAAATCTTGTCATGAGGGACCCACCGGGGGACATCATGGTGCTAACGCCACCGCGAAGAAAGTCTTTGATGCCGGCTTCTTTTGGCCTTCCATATATCGTGATGCCCAAGACTTGATCAAGACTTGTGATGCTTGTCAACGTCAAGGAAAGAACTCACAAAGGGATGAAATGCCTCAAAACATTATTCAAGTTTGTGAAATCTTTGACATGTGGGGGGATCGATTTTATGGGGCCGTTTCCATCTTCGAAAGGAAACAAATACATTCTCGTAGCCGTGGACTATTTGTCTAAATGGGTCGAAGCTAAGGCTTTGCCCACGAATGATGCTCGAGTTGTGGTGAAATTTTTAAACAACTCTTTGCTAGGTTTGGAACTCCGCGGGCTATTATAAGTGATCGTGGGACCCATTTTTGTAATGAACAATTTGAAAAAGTTCTAAAGAAATATGGTGTCACTCATCGACTTTCTACGGCTTATCACCCTCAAACGAGTGGTCAAGTGGAGGTTTCAAACCGAGCTCTTAAAAGGATTTTGGAGCGTTCTATTGGAGAAAATCGCACTTCATGGTCGGATAAATTGGACGATGCATTGTGGGCTTTCCATACGGCTTACAAGACGCCAATTGGTTGTACACCATTTAGGTTGGTCTACGGAAAAGCATGCCACTTGCCAATTGAACTCGAACATAAGGCGTATTGGGCTCTTAAGCATTGTAACTTTGATTTGAGGACCGCGGGTGATCATCGCAAGGTTCAATTAAATGAACTAAGTGAGTTAAGGGATCAAGCTTATGAAAATTCTTTGATCTATAAAGAGAAGACTAAGAGGATTCATGACTCTAAGATCAAAAACCGCATTTTCAATGTTGGTGATCAAGTCCTCTTATTCAACTCTAGACTCAAGATTTTCTCGGGCAAGCTTAAATCCCGTTGGTCCGGACCATTCACCATTGCACAAGTTTTCCCTTATGGCACCGTTGAGCTAGCTCAAAAAGACGGGCCTAACTTTAAGGTGAATGGTCATCGTGTGAAACATTACTTTGGAGGGGACATACCTACGGAGGTTGTCCCGGATCTTCAAACTTTCCCTAAGGACCAATGAATGCGGGGATCGAGTCGAGCTCATGACTCGGTTAACAAAAACGAGGTGCCTTGTGGGGGAGTCCCATACATTCTATCCTCTATCTATTTTCTAACACCTAATAAGGCTTGATCTTTCAAGCTCGTGTTCGTGTTTTGTTGTGTTGTGATCTTAGGTATGACCCTAATATTTGAAGACTCTCGTGTTTGGTTTTTGCCGGTTGATAGGTGTGTAAACACCCATCCTTTTACCACTTGATTCTGGCTAAAACGAGACCAAAACACGTATTTAATATCATTTGTTTGGAGTTATGCGTGGTTTTTGTGTTTATTATGTTTTCAGAGCCAACCGGATGAATATTTAAGAAAACATGGGATTGCACGGGTTTTACTGAAGAAAAGGACTCAAGATAAAGTCTATTGTCCAAGAGATGCAAAAGATTTGAAGTCACTGGGCCTATTCGAAGATTTATCGAAGAAAAGGACCAAAGATGGAAGATTTACATAAGTCGAAGAAACTCAAGTCTATTAAACGAAGAAATTAAAAGACGAGTTGAATTTAATCGACGACGAATCCCGAATCAGAATCGAAAACGTCAACTTTTCTGAAAAGACGAGAAGACAAGAAGAACGGGAGAAAGCCCACTCACCAACCAAAAGAAAAGCCTATAAATAGTCCACCCTCGCACATTTTAGCCAGTTAGTTTTTAGTTTTTCCTCTCCTCCCCTTTTTTCTCCCTTTTAGTTCGTATCATCACCAACACCACTAGGGTGTTTGGTGATCTTGATCTTTGATTTTTAATCTTGTAATTTTAATTCTTGTTTTGTGATTGTTACAACATTAATCATCAATACAAGTTCTTGTTTAATCTTTCCATTTCATCTTGTTCATCATCATCTTTTATTTCAAGTTTTCAAGTTTTTATTTGATTGATTTGATCTTCAAAAGTTGTTGGGTTTTGTGTTTTTGTTGATGGGATTTGTAGTTTATGGTTAGTAGATGCTTTGTGATTAGTTTATTTAAGTTTTTGGTGAAAAACTTGGTGATTTTTGGATCAAAATTGGTTTCCTTGTTCTTCGGGTAAACGACTGTTTTTATGTTCCCAGGTTCCGGATGAACACCAAAAGTTCCGGATGAACATACCCTTTAAAAGTTCCGAATGAGTTTTGTTTGAAAAGTTCTGAACGAAAAGTTCTGAACGAAAGTTCTGAACGAAAAGTTCTGAACGAAAAGTTCCGAACGAAAAGTTCCGAACGAAAAGTTCCGAACGAAAAGTTCCGAACGAAAAGTTCCGAACGAAAAGTACCGAACGAAAAGTTCCGAACGAAAAGTTCCGAACGAAAAGTTCCGAACGAAAAGTTCCGAACGAAAAGTTCCGAACGAAAAGTTCCGAACGAAAGTTCCGAATGAAAGTTCCGAACGAAAGTTCCGAACGAAAGTTCCGAACGAAAGTTCCGAACGAAGTTCCGGATCAAGGTAAAGTAGAAACTTCCGAATCAATTTTCTTTTGAGCATTTTTAAGTGATATTTACTATTTTTTTTAATGCTTCAATTTTAATTCAAGTTTTATTAATTGCTATTAAAAATTAATCGCTTTTAGGTTAAGTTTACATCTTAGTGCATTTAAACCCTTAGTAGATTAGAAAACCAATCCCCTTTTTAGTAACCAAGAACAATCATTCCACTTAAGGCCGAGATCAATTCGAGAAGATATCGAGAGTAAAATTGAACCCCTAGCAAAAAGCTAATATCAAATGGCGCCGCTGCCGACTCTTCTCGTTAAGATCAAAAGTTTTTTGTGAGAACTTGGATTTTGGGATCCGTTCCCCGTGAACGTTACTTTTTCACGAAAATTTTCAAAAACAACTAAAAAATATAAAATTTTCAAAAATAAAAAAAAAATTAAAACAAAAAAAAACATAAAAACCAAAAATAGTTTTGCCTTGTTTCTTTGTTCGTTCTTTTGCAGGTGTATGCGCACTCGATCCACGTCTTATCAAGAGCCCGAGCCTCTCGATAACTTAGACATGGCTGGTGTACAAAACAACAATAACATACCACCTCCGAACAACAATAATAACAACAACAACCCGCCTTTCAACAACATGAACAATAACAACAACAATGAGCCCCTTCCGGATAATCGCCCGATGATTGAACTGTTGCAAGCTCATGTCGATGGCAACACGGATCCAATTGTCATACCTCCAATTGCCGCCAACAACTTTGAGCTAAAATCAGGCTTTATCCAGATGGTCTCCGCTCAACCATTCTTGGGACGTACCATTGATGGCCCACACGACCACATAAAGAGATTCTTGCAACTCACCAACACGGTCAAGTTCAATGGTGTTCCACAAGAGGTTATAAGGTTACAACTTTTTCCCTTTTCTTTAGAGGGACAAGCCTGGCATTGGCTTGCTAAGGAACCGCCACAGAGTATTCTCTCGTGGACGGATTTGGAAACAAAGTTTATCAATTACTTTTTCCCACCCTCTCGTACTACCGCTTTGCGGAATGAGATCATAAATTTTAAACAAAACTACGATGAGTCGTTCAGTGAATCTTGGGATCGTTTTAAAGATCTTTTAAGAAAATGCCCACAACATGGTTTTACCAAAGTACATCAAATTAATACTTTTTACAATGGTTTAAGCATGAGTGACCAAGATTCACTGAACAGTGCCTCGGGGGGTAATCTGTTGGCTAAGACTTCCAATGCTGCTTGGGACATCATTGAGAATAAATCTCGTGTGCAAACCAAGAGTGTTCGGACCAATGTCGCTAGTGCTAGCACTAGTGACACCGACAAGCGACTTGACAAAATCACTACGCTTCTTGAATCGATTGTCACCCACACCGTCAGCAACAACAACAGCAACAACGCTAAAAACGCTCAAGTTAGTGTTGTCAGCCAACCTTGTGAGATATGCGGTGGTTCTCACTCCTACACTACTTGTACTGCCACCCAAGACTACCCTGCTGAGAATGTGACTGCGGCATATGGCACCTATCCTCAACCTGCTTATCAAGCTAGACCTCCAGGTGACCATAATTTGCTTAGCTACCGCTCCAACAACTACCTCTCACCACCCGGTATTCCCCCAAACAACCCAAACCAACAACCAAACCTCAATTGCCCTCCTCAACAACAACAACAACCTCGACAACCATACATACCTCCTCACAAGCAGCAACAACCACCTCAACGAAACAATCAAGTCTACCAACAACCTGCTTACCAACCACCTGCATACAATGCTCCTCCCAACCAACCCACCGCTCTTCACCAAGAAGTGGAAACCTATATGAGGACCAATGATGTGATCGTGGGAAATCTTCAGAAAGAAGTGCTCAACCTTAAAGCAGACTTGGTCAAGCAAGGAAACGATTTGAGAGCCGACATGAGAAATACATTGGACAGCCAAACAAATGACTTGAGGAACATGATGGCTAGTTTCTTCCAAGGTAATCAACCCTCTTCTTCGGGTACTCTTCCGAGTAACACCGTTGCGAATCCAAGAGGGGAGATGAAAGCAATCACTACTCGAAGTGGCAAAGGTACCAAGGAACCCGAGCTTCCTATACCTCCACCGATGGTTGTGACTAAGGAGAACGAGTCACCTGCTCCTATTCCTCATCCTTCTCCTTCCCCAATTTCTCCACCTATTCCTTCTACCCCTCCTCCACCCAAGGATGTGAGTGATCCTATTCTTCCAAAGCCTTCCTCTTCTTCCAATATACCTTATCCTTCTAGGTTGAGGAAAGAGAAGCTTAAAAGCAAGGACGATATTCAGGTTTCAAACTTTCTTAAAATGTTTAAACAACTGAATTTCAACATCTCCTTCGCTGAGGCTCTCGCTCACATGCCAAAGTACGCGAAAATGTTTAAAGATCTTCTGAGCGACAAGGAAAAGCTCCTCGATATTGCCAACACCCAACTTAAAGAGAATTGCTCTGCAGTACTCTTAAGGAAATTGCCAACCAAGCTTGGTGATCCGGGTCGTTTCCTTATCCCTTGCAACTTCCCGGGAGTAGATAATTGCATGGCCCTAGCCGATCTAGGTGCCAGTATTAATCTCATGCCTCTAAGTGTTTGGAAGCAATTATCTCTCCCAGAGCTAGTCCCCACCAAAATGACTTTGGAATTGGCCAACCGTACGGTTGCTTATCCAGTGGGGATAGCCGAAGACGTCATTGTAGGAGTCGACAAATTCACCTTTCCTGCTGATTTTGTTATCGTCGACTACGAGATGGACCCTCGTGTGCCACTAATTGTTGGTCGTCCATTCTTGAGGACCGGTCGTACTCTCATTGATGTTGAAGCCGGTGAGCTTATCATGAGAGTGGGTGACGATAAAGTAGTCTTCAACATGGGAAAGTTGTCTAAACAGCCTTATTCATATGAGAGTGTTAATTGTATTGACGTTCTTGATGAGGCTTGTGAAGAACACTTTAATGATGCTTGCAAAAGTATTCCTACCACTCTTCCCAATGTTGAGACTGTGTCCTCTATTGATTCATCGTTGTCTCTATTTGGAGATAGTGATTTATTTTGGAACAATCTTGAAGACACCATGGGAGATGTGAATTTAGCTACTAATGATTCTCCTGTCGATGGGGATGAAGACATGAATTTCTTTGACAATCTTCTCAACGAAGACAATCCTTCGCCTCCATCTCCCACGGTCATTGCTATCAATACTCCGACTTCGAATACGCCTCCCGTTGAAAATCCTCCGGATTTAGAGCTTAAGGAGTTGCCGCCCCATCTCGAGTATGTATTCCTTGAAGAAGAGAAGAAGTCGCCAGTCATCATTGCTAAGGACCTAAAGGAAGAAGAAAAAGCCCGACTTATCACCGTGTTGAAAGATCACAAGAAGGCTATTCCTTGGAAGATTTCTGACATTCGTGGAATTGATTCTCACTTCTAAACACACAAAATTCTCATGGAGGATGACTTTAAGCCCACAATTCAAAGCCAACGAAGGGTGAATCCAAAAATCCATGAAGTCATCAAAACAGAGGTTATCAAACTTCTTGATGCGGGTATGATTTACCCTATTTCGGATTCACCATGGGTTAGTCCAATCCATTGTGTGCCCAAGAAGGGCGGAATAACCGTTGTTCCCAATGAACACAACGAGTTGATTTCCACTCGTCTCGTTACTGGGTGGAGAGTTTGTATAGACTACCGCAAACTCAATGATGCCACGAGAAAGGATCATTTCCCTCTACCTTTTATGGACCAAATGCTTGAACGTTTAGCGGGTAATGAATATTACTACTTTCTTGATGGTTTCTCGGGTTATTTCCAAATACCCATCGATCCCCAAGATCAAGAGAAGACAACATTCACTTGTCCCTATGGCACATTTGCTTACAAAAGAATGCCTTTTGGCATATGTAATGCGCCCGGGACTTTCCAAAGGTGCATGTTAGCTATCTTCCATGACATGGTTGAACAAACCATGGAAGTCTTCATGGATGATTTCTCGGTCTTCGGGGATTCCTTCTCTTCTTGCCTTGCCAATTTGGAACGTATGCTTAAGCGGTGCGAAGACACTCGCCTTGTTCTGAATTGGGAAAAATGCCATTTTATGGTAAAAGAAGGCATCGTGCTGGGACACAAGATTTCCAAAGTCGGTCTTGAAGTAGACCGTGCTAAAGTCGATGTTATCGCCAAGTTGCCTCCACCTTCAACCGTGAAGGGTGTGAGAAGTTTTCTGGGTCATGCGGGCTTCTACCGTCGATTCATCAAAGATTTTTCTCAAATCGCTCGCCCGATGACCCACCTCTTGGAAAAATATACACCTTTTATCTTTTCCAAAGAGTGTCTTAAAGCCTTCAACTCGCTTAAGGATAAGCTTACTAAGGCACCCGTCTTAGTTACCCCTAATTGGGAGCTGCCTTTTGAGTTGATGTGCGATGCTAGTGATTTTGCTATTGGTGCGGTTCTGGGACAAAGAGTGAACAAACACTTCCAACCAATCCATTACGCTAGCAAGACAATGACAGGGGCTCAATTGCATTACACGACAACCGAAAAAGAGCTTTTAGCTGTTGTCTATGTAATATTTCGTTTTTAGTGTAGTTGTCTTCTCAGCTCGATTCGAATTGATCTAACAATTTCTAATTAAGACTTGACTGTTTTTGGTTGTAAAAATCTTGATTGGTAATCTATTTCTAATTCACAATTAAACAAGCAAAAATGTAAAAATATCTATATACTACGTATATGTACTACGCTAAAACAAATTGCACGTAAAACAATTAAATGCACAAAATAAAAATGTAAAACACAATTATATACTACAAATAAAAATGTATAGTGTAAAAAAATGTAAAATCGTAATTTCTAAATTTGCACTTAACTCTTGAACATTATTACACATTTAATAAGCCCAAATAACTATCAACCTTTAATCTAATTATTAAAAGAGCTGGCCCAAAATTTATCCAGCCCAACAATCTTAAACTGATCCAACAGGAAGATAACGAAGAGGACTAAAAATGTAACCACCTACCTAACGGATCTCACTACTAACTGCATGTGGACTGTGTATGGAATGCATTGTATCACTATGGAGGATCTAAATTGTCTAATATCTAAACTTGTAAAAAGTAATTTTAACTCTGTATTTTTATATTCCTAATTCTTATTTTCAACTTTTCAATACTCCCATTAACAACTAACTTTCATAAATCCTCTAAATCCTAGTCACTTACTCAGCTTATACTAGTTCTAAATTCAATAGAATCTACCACTATATAACAAAGTTCTTTCAAGCAGCTACTATATTAACCAAACAGTTAAGCTATGCACTGGTGGGCCAAAAGCATATTAAAGTGACCAGTAAAAAAAAACAGTGAAGATCAAACCTGAAGAAAACAATCCCAAACGCTACTAGCAACAAACTAAATCAAGCTAGATATCAATGACAGAATGAGAAACTGCTATGAATTAACTAAGCTGCATTCACAAGTCTACACAAATCAAGGAAGATCGTAACAAACGTAAAGCATCTCAAAACAGATCTTATATAACATTTTGCAGTCAAAATCTAAACTCCTACGCAACTAGAGCTAAGAATTTCAGAAACATAAAAAACAAAGTAACCTTTCGTCCAGGCCTAGTCCGCTGATGGCGAGGGTTCAGCGCTGAGCTGCCCTTTCTATCTGCTACTGCTATAAACTGAAATCAACTGAACTCCACTCTAAATGTCTGCTGACGTGTTCTTTTGAATCAGCAAAGCGAAACCTACAAAATCGAAATGAAACGAAGAAAAACCAAACAGAATCTACGATTCTGAAACCTGCAGTACTGATCTAAATTGAATGATTGGCTATTGAACTTTTCCTGAACAGAATTAGACCTACGACTTACAATTCAATTACTGAATTCTTGCCTAACAAATCGCTCATTTACTCTATCTTCAATCTGTTTTAAAATCTTTGAAAACATAAATTTGATGAAAACTAATTTTATCAGTATTGCTTATGAACTAAACAAGCTACTGACAAAGCTACTTCTCTGGATAACAAAATGAAGTCAAAATGGAAACTTCTAACTAACTGTATACTCAGAAAGAGATAAAACTAAACCCACAAACTCCATAAGCTAAAGAACAGCTTATATGATTAATTCTAAAAATGTGTACCAAAAGTAAATGCAAATAAGATCGTACTTTTTACATTTAAAACCTTAGAACTCGCCTACTCCTAACTTTATAAAAGCTGATTTGAGAATTTGAATTACTAAAAGCTTCTCATAAGCTCTTTGAGCTTATGAGCTTATTTCTTTGTAAACTACTCTTCTACAAGAACTGATTGGAAACATAATCGAACACAAGCTTGTGAAAGTAATAGACTAACCGTATCTCTAACGTGTACCATCAATGATTCTAAAAATAAAAGCTTAAAAATCACTTACCAGCTTAATCGAACTATGAACAGTAGTGAATAGTGAAAAACAATAGAAAAGAGAAATTTTATTTACTGAAGATTCAAAGTTTATTAATGGCAGTTATCGTTATAACAACATAACAGAATTGTAACTGATCAGATTCACAACTAGCACAGAATTAAAGAGAAGAGATTTAAGAAAAGTTAAAACTCCATTAATGAAGAAAAGAGGAATTTGTTATAACAGAAAAACAAAATCGGTTACAAGATTAATGGACTGAAATTAAACTAACTAACAACTAATCCTATCTAGATTACAACTACTGTGTGTAAACCTACACCTAAGCTAACCGAATGCAAATGAAGCCTTCATCTCTTATTTATAGCCGCCAAGATGGTAGAAGTGACGTGGTCTATCCAATGGTTGGATGCCACGTGTAAAATACGAGGATTGGCTAATTCTTCATCTTCTTCCAATTTGGGGATTTCTTTATCTTCGAGTCTTGATTTAATTAAGTAGTATCTCCTTGTAGAGGAGATCAAAAGGAGTCTTTTACTAGTTGTAAACTTCGCTTGATTCTTTCTTGATCGTGCTTGAATCGTACTTGCAGGTAATGGAGGATAGAAAAGATAAGTCGGCTGTTTTCTCTCTCTTCAAGTTTGGAGAAGACGCGAGTTTATGTGTTTTGTGTTGAACTTTGACCGGTTTGGTCAATGACCAAGGATAAGTAAATACTAATCTTTCCAAAATTTGCTATTTGGTCCTTTTCTTTTTCATTTCTTGCCAAATGGTTATAAAACTTTTAAGTAATATCTTTTCCATCCTTTATCATTGTAGTAATTGCACTTTAAGCCCTTGATCTTTGGAAGTTTGGCAAATAAGGTCCTTGGATCATCTTTCGTCCTTTTCTTCGTCTTTTGATCAAATTAATCCTTGAAAACTCGTGTTTGTCTCAAATGTACCTATTTTACCTGAAAATATACAAACACCAAATACACGCGTAATTTTGATAATTAACAGTTAAATATGATGTATTTGACTGTGTTTTTAATGGTTTTAGGATCATAATTGATGAGTGTTTTCACACTTATCAACTCCCCTCCACTTGACCATTGCCATGTCCTCATGCAATGCAGCATTTTAAAGCTACAGGTTACACTTTTCTCATAATTAACCCACCTTGGCCATTATGGAATGCATCTACACTACTCTACACTATATGATGCATGATTTTAAATATTTACAATGCAATGCAAAGAAAACAATTCTATTTATATATTTTTGATTTTATTGAAATGGTTTTGATGGAAATAACTCATAAAGAAATCAATGACTTAAATTAGGGCTTTGGTACCATGGACATTTATCACCCTCAAGTTTCACTTTCCCCATACCAAGCTTAAAAATGGAATCATTGCATTCACAAGTAAAAAGTGCATCAACTTATTCATGACAATTAAATGTGGAACCGGTTATTATTTGAGCAAATTGCTTGTGGGCAAATTTGTCATTATTCAAGCGTGAAGTATAAGAAATGTAAAATCCAAAAATAAGGAAGCACGGTTTTAATCCTAAGTAATCTTCTCATCCATTACTTGAAAAACCGCTCACAATTAATATAAGTCCGTATTAAGAGTAATAAGTCATTCGCCTTATGTGTAAAATCCTCATGTCATGCTTTCATAAGTAACTACACACTCGCTAAGGAAAGAAAAATAAAACTCACGCAATAATTTACATCCGCATCTTTTTGAGATTTTGGATCTTCAACCCCGCAACCCGTCAAGGTAATATTGGATTGGAGCAATCTATTGAATCCCCGCAACCCGTCAAGGTAATATTGGAACTCAATAGTCACTATAATTAACACCACACTGCCCCTCTTGGGAGTCTTGCATTATTTTTTTTTTTTTTTTTTTTTTTCTTTTTTCTTTTTTTTTCTAGCCACTCATTTTTTTTCATAAGCCGCTCTTATTTTTCTTTATTCCTCACCAAGAAATTTGCAAAGAAGAAAAGGAAAAACACCCGCTAAATATGGAGCATGACATAAGTCTAGTACACATAAAACGTGCTAACTTAGAATCTTAAGACGTACTCATATCAACCATAAATGATTAGCCAAAAATGCATAAGAGATTACAAACCAATTAAAACCGTACTTGATTATTTATTAACAATTATATACATGCGAAGAAAGTAGAGGTAAAGAAGAGAAGGGTTTAGCCATAAGTAATTGCCATGAAGTCTATCTAGCCCTTTTACACTTGCTTCAACTCTATCATTTCCCATTCTCCACAAATTTAAAATTTCAAAGAATGAAATTGGTGGAAGCTTAGCCTAATAGACCAATGAAGGACTACATGGTTAAGGATACTAGCTAGAGAGTGCTAAAATAAGCAAACTCGGGTTGAGTCACAATATCCATGGCGGGCCTAATATGTCAAAGAAGTCTAAATTTGTTAAAACCATGTTTTATCTTATTTTTTTTCTTTATATATTTTTGATGAAAAACAAAAGAAGAAATATATACAATGCAAATGTGATATGAAAAATGATTGATGAAAAAATTATGAATGCATATTTTTGTTGGCCAAAGTAGATCAAAAATTTGAAAAATGTTGAAAATTCAATTTTCCATTTTATCATGAAATAAAGGCAATGGTCTAGGTAAGGTCACTTCGATAGAAGACCCCCCTACACTTAAGCTAAACATTGTCCTCAATGTTTAAGAGCATGGAAGTATAAAAACTTCCCCTACACTTATGACAATGAATAGACTTTGCTTAACCCAAGTTAAGGAAGAGACAACTAAAGGGTAATCATTTTAAGCACAAGTGTTTTGAATATCGCAATAGCAAAAACTAATCGAAGTGAACCAGATACACGGGCCTCCTCCATAAGCTCCAAGTATGAAATGTGAGAGAGCAACCCTTGAAACAAACACCAAAAAACGAAGAAAGGCACCCCTCCACTTCAACTCTACTATAACATCCTTTTAATTAAACCTAACCTATTGAAAATCTACTCTACGTTTTCTAACCTAGTTATTCATTGCTTGAGTTTTTTTAACCCTAAGTCGCTAGCTCGACTCGGCCCCGAATTAAGTTGTCCTTGGGGAAACCATCATGGAGAGTAAAGAATATCACTTTGAAGCTCGTCTCACATGATACACTCAAACTTAGCACGTTGCCATTTACTATAAGATTTACCAAATCTGCCTCGATAAATGGAACGGTCCAACGTGTCTCAAGTTTGTCCAACATACAAAATCTCTCAAATATGAAGCACTCCAGGATCAAATACATAATTTCCATCTCGACATTCGAACAACTCCAAAATAGGTAGCATCACCAAAGTAAGCTCATACAAGAAGTCCATATCAATCGAAAGCACACTCTTAAGTGGAGAAGATGAAAACCAATATTTCCCAAACATATGTATCCCAGGATCAAAAACCTTTCCCTTCATGGGAAAATAAGAAGATGAACTCGTATCAACCATATAAGATTCCCCCTTAGTGATCAAAGCATCATGAGAATATGAAGGTGTAGGTATCAAAACATTCATAACTATTATGTCCATATTGGGCTCATCATCATCATCAAAAGGTGGGTAATCTTCCATAGAAGGCATAGAAAAAGGAGGATCAAGATTAATAGTGTCTTGTGGAGGAGGTGTAGTCTCTATGTTCCCAAAAAGCAATGTAGTAATAAGACGAACCTCCTCTTCCAAATTAGAAACACTATCGTCGACCTCTATATCAAATTGTGCAAATGTATCCTCTATGGTGGTATCAATCTCCATAAAAGAGTCCATATCAAAGGTTTTGAGTTCTAAAGGTGCCTTAGATGAAAAAGTATCAATCTCTAAGAGGAAAGGATCTTCATCAATAACCAACTTCAAGGGTGGGAGGGTGGGAACATAAGGCTCAAAAGGAGGTGTATTAATGAGAGAATCACTCAAAGGGATGATATGATCATGAAAATCAATAGGTGTATCCTCAAAAACCAGTGAAGGAATATCAATCAAGGGTTCTTCTTCTATAGACTCATTATTAGGTTCTTCACACTCCTCAAAAAGTGGATTATCAAAACATGTCTCAAAAAGAGGATTTGAATGTATCACAAAATCACTTAGAGGAATAGGTGAAGGAGTCATAGAAGAAATGGAGTCATCATCATCAGAAGTAAAAGACTCATCACTATCATAAGGATCATCAAAGGTTTCATCACAAGAATCATAAAGTGGTAGAGGAGAAGGATCCACTTTTCCTATAAGAGCAAACTCTTCATCCAAATTAGGAATGTTATCTTGACAAGACAAATCATCGGATGATATAGCATAAGACGCGTCACTAGAATCACAAGTTTCATCCTCCATTTGTGTCAAGTCTTTCACAAACTCTTCCTCAATCTCATTATCCCTTTCTTTAAACAATTCATCAAGATCGAAATCACCAAAATCACTAGTAGTAGCATGAAGGTCAATACGTGATAAAATCTCAATGTGATCATGAGGAGAAGAGGTATCAACACAAAGCTCATCACATAGTTCATTCGAAACCCTCTCAAGCTCTCTTTGGATTGGGATAAGGTTCTCAACACTAGAAACGGTTAATTCATCCAAATTGGTGTTTGTATTAGTGCTAAGAGGCTCGTCCCCCATGGTTAAAGAGTCGGTGGGTTCCACGTGAGGTAAAGGTGATGAAGATGTGTCATCATTAAGTGTCATGCAAATCGAAGGTTCCTCATAATCTTCATCTAATAAGCATTGTTTAAGCAACCGAGCATGATTAGCAATAAATTGTTCTTCTTTTTCTTCTTTATCAATCTTAATGAGTAAATCGTCTAACTCTTTCTGGAGGAACTGAGAAGATTTGTTCACCGATGCTCTATAAATGTTACCAAAATTCTCGATATTAAACCGTTTGTTCCTTAAATCATCCTCAAGAGACTTAATTTCTTCCCTTAACCAACGAGATTCTTCTCTCATTTTCTCGATACTCATTTCTATCATAAGATTAAGAGCCTTTAATCTATATCCATCGAATCTTCCTAGTTGCTCGACTACAACAGAAATCTCATTGCGCTTAATAAGAGTATAAGAAGGCGGATCCCTTGGTCTACAATCATAACCATAATGGGGTTCTTTTCCACAAAACTCACATGAATAAGTCGAAGAATGGGGTGGAGGTGGATTTCCATAATTAGGTGAATTATATGTTTGAAAAGAGTTTGGATTATGAAAGTTATCATGATTGTAACCTTGAAAATTTCCTTCATTTTGAAAACCCTCATAATGTGAAAATCCTTGATTTTGAAAAGTATCTTGATTATAGCATGGGAAATTTTCATTATTTTGAAAGCCTTCATTATTTGAAAATCCTTGATTATGAAATGTTTCTTGATTACAGCCTTGAAAATTATCATTGTTTTGAAAACCTTCATAATTGGAAAATCCTTGGTTTTGGTATGGCACATTAAAGGTTTGATCATGAAATGATGGTGGAGGTTGTGATGAAAAACCGGAATTTCCCATATAGTCATTACAAGTGTAGTCCATTTGAGTGTTAGGTTGAAAATTAGGGTTCTCGGTTCCATTGTAAGCATATCCCTCCCCATAATAACCATTATTTTGATCACATAAATAAGTATCGTGTGGACCACCACAAGTCGAACAAGGTGAATAATTAACGTTGGCGGATTGTTGTTGTAAAATCTCCAACATGGAACGAGTATCCATGTGTAACAAGGTGGCCGAATGTATATACAAGTATAATGACGTTTAAAAGCTTCCTCGGGGAAGGAAGTGATACACCAAAGGTGGTATGTTTACACGTGTGCGAATACACGTGTAAGTAAACACGAGGAATGAGGGAGTAGCCCTCGGTCGACTTTTGAAGGAGAAAAGATTATCTCCCTCGAGGTTCGATATAAAATATCCACAAGAAAGTATATATATAATTACTACTTGGGTGCAAGACCTCCAATTAAGCCTTCCTTCTTAGAATACGCACTAGTGAACGGGGGGTTAGGTGGCGCGAAGCACTTAAGTACCTATTGACCCTTAGACGGCATTTTATAGCACGTCGCCTATCTATTCACTTTAGTAGTTTGTATTCTTCGAATTATTGCCAATTGGAAGTATTTATCTATTCTTGCTTAATTTTATTTGATCGATACGCGTGTCAAGGACCGGAACGCCCCTCAACACGGTGTATTGCCTCGGCAATACTTATGGAAGATAGGTATGTTGGTTGTTCGTATATGTATACTTATTTACATATAATAATATATCAAAAATATTTTTGTATTTATTTGATTTTTTAAGAAAAATACTATATCTACGTAAAAACCGATAAAAACGAATAATATATATTTTTTTGTTGTAATCTTTTAGGAAAAAGATTACGTTTTGGATTTTTTATTTTTTTTGGTTCAATTCTTTAGGAAAAGAATTGACTTTGTGATTTTTTTATTTTTTTGTATTTTTATCTTTTTGATTTTTTATGTTTTTGATTTATAATACGTAAAAAATAACGTTCACAAAGTGAACGGATCCCAAAATCCAATCGTCTCACTCGAAATCGTTAATCTTCACGAAAAGAACCGGCAGCGGCGCCATTTAATATTTCGTTTTTAGTGTAGTTGTCTTCTCAGCTCGATTCGAATTGATCTAACAATTTCTAATTAAGACTTGACTGTTTTTGGTTGTAAAAATCTTGATTGGTAATCTATTTCTAATTCACAATTAAACAAGCAAAAATGTAAAAATATCTATATACTACGTATATGTACTACGCTAAAACAAATTGCACGTAAAACAATTAAATGCACAAAATAAAAATGTAAAACACAATTATATACTACAAATAAAAATGTATAGTGTAAAAAAATGTAAAATCGTAATTTCTAAATTTGCACTTAACTCTTGAACATTATTACACATTTAATAAGCCCAAATAACTATCAACCTTTAATCTAATTATTAAAAGAGCTGGCCCAAAATTTATCCAGCCCAACAATCTTAAACTGATCCAACAGGAAGATAACGAAGAGGACTAAAAATGTAACCACCTACCTAACGGATCTCACTACTAACTGCATGTGGACTGTGTATGGAATGCATTGTATCACTATGGAGGATCTAAATTGTCTAATATCTAAACTTGTAAAAAGTAATTTTAACTCTGTATTTTTATATTCCTAATTCTTATTTTCAACTTTTCAATACTCCCATTAACAACTAACTTTCATAAATCCTCTAAATCCTAGTCACTTACTCAGCTTATACTAGTTCTAAATTCAATAGAATCTACCACTATATAACAAAGTTCTTTCAAGCAGCTACTATATTAACCAAACAGTTAAGCTATGCACTGGTGGGCCAAAAGCATATTAAAGTGACCAGTAAAAAAAACAGTGAAGATCAAACCTGAAGAAAACAATCCCAAACGCTACTAGCAACAAACTAAATCAAGCTAGATATCAATGACAGAATGAGAAACTGCTATGAATTAACTAAGCTGCATTCACAAGTCTACACAAATCAAGGAAGATCGTAACAAACGTAAAGCATCTCAAAACAGATCTTATATAACATTTTGCAGTCAAAATCTAAACTCCTACGCAACTAGAGCTAAGAATTTCAGAAACATAAAAAACAAAGTAACCTTTCGTCCAGGCCTAGTCCGCTGATGGCGAGGGTTCAGCGCTGAGCTGCCCTTTCTATCTGCTACTGCTATAAACTGAAATCAACTGAACTCCACTCTAAATGTCTGCTGACGTGTTCTTTTGAATCAGCAAAGCGAAACCTACAAAATCGAAATGAAACGAAGAAAAACCAAACAGAATCTACGATTCTGAAACCTGCAGTACTGATCTAAATTGAATGATTGGCTATTGAACTTTTCCTGAACAGAATTAGACCTACGACTTACAATTCAATTACTGAATTCTTGCCTAACAAATCGCTCATTTACTCTATCTTCAATCTGTTTTAAAATCTTTGAAAACATAAATTTGATGAAAACTAATTTTATCAGTATTGCTTATGAACTAAACAAGCTACTGACAAAGCTACTTCTCTGGATAACAAAATGAAGTCAAAATGGAAACTTCTAACTAACTGTATACTCAGAAAGAGATAAAACTAAACCCACAAACTCCATAAGCTAAAGAACAGCTTATATGATTAATTCTAAAAATGTGTACCAAAAGTAAATGCAAATAAGATCGTACTTTTTACATTTAAAACCTTAGAACTCGCCTACTCCTAACTTTATAAAAGCTGATTTGAGAATTTGAATTACTAAAAGCTTCTCATAAGCTCTTTGAGCTTATGAGCTTATTTCTTTGTAAACTACTCTTCTACAAGAACTGATTGGAAACATAATCGAACACAAGCTTGTGAAAGTAATAGACTAACCGTATCTCTAACGTGTACCATCAATGATTCTAAAAATAAAAGCTTAAAAATCACTTACCAGCTTAATCGAACTATGAACAGTAGTGAATAGTGAAAAACAATAGAAAAGAGAAATTTTATTTACTGAAGATTCAAAGTTTATTAATGGCAGTTATCGTTATAACAACATAACAGAATTGTAACTGATCAGATTCACAACTAGCACAGAATTAAAGAGAAGAGATTTAAGAAAAGTTAAAACTCCATTAATGAAGAAAAGAGGAATTTGTTATAACAGAAAAACAAAATCGGTTACAAGATTAATGGACTGAAATTAAACTAACTAACAACTAATCCTATCTAGATTACAACTACTGTGTGTAAACCTACACCTAAGCTAACCGAATGCAAATGAAGCCTTCATCTCTTATTTATAGCCGCCAAGATGGTAGAAGTGACGTGGTCTATCCAATGGTTGGATGCCACGTGTAAAATACGAGGATTGGCTAATTCTTCATCTTCTTCCAATTTAGGGATTTCTTTATCTTCGAGTCTTGATTTAATTAAGTAGTATCTCCTTGTAGAGGAGATCAAAAGGAGTCTTTTACTAGTTGTAAACTTCGCTTGATTCTTTCTTGATCGTGCTTGAATCGTACTTGCAGGTAATGGAGGATAGAAAAGATAAGTCGGCTGTTTTCTCTCTCTTCAAGTTTGGAGAAGACGCGAGTTTATGTGTTTTGTGTTGAACTTTGACCGGTTTGGTCAATGACCAAGGATAAGTAAATACTAATCTTTCCAAAATTTGCTATTTGGTCCTTTTCTTTTTCATTTCTTGCCAAATGGTTATAAAACTTTTAAGTAATATCTTTTCCATCCTTTATCATTGTAGTAATTGCACTTTAAGCCCTTGATCTTTGGAAGTTTGGCAAATAAGGTCCTTGGATCATCTTTCGTCCTTTTCTTCGTCTTTTGATCAAATTAATCCTTGAAAACTCGTGTTTGTCTCAAATGTACCTATTTTACCTGAAAATATACAAACACCAAATACACGCGTAATTTTGATAATTAACAGTTAAATATGATGTATTTGACTGTGTTTTTAATGGTTTTAGGATCATAATTGATGAGTGTTTTCACACTTATCACTATGCTTTTGAAAAGTTCCGCCCCTATCTTGTCCTTTCTACAACTATTGTGTATACCGATCATTCCGCGTTGAAGTACTTGTTGACAAAGCAAGATTCCAAACCAAGACTTCTTCGCTGGGTTTTGCTGCTCCAGGAATTTAAAATCGAAATTCGCGATAAAAAAGGAGCAGAAAACCTAGCCGCGGATCATCTCAGCAGACTTGAGGATCCTTACCAGGGGGATCATCCGAACAAAGAAATCAATGATTCTTTTCCCTTGGAGACCGTAATGTCTATAAATTCGAATTCTGATGAAACCCCGTGGTTTGCGGACTTTGCAAACTACTTGGCGGGTGGAATTCTCAAGGAAGGGTTGACGTCTCAACAAAAGAAAAAGTTCTTCACCGACATTAAGACTTACTTTTGGGACGACCCTTACCTATTCAAACAATGTGCCGACCTAATTATCCGCCGTTGTGTTGACGGACCGGCAGCTTCAGAAATCCTTGATGCTTGCCACAAAGGACCCACCGGTGGTCACTTTGGTCCCAACTACACGGCCAAAAAAGCGTTTGACTCGAGATTTTATTGGCCCTCCATATATCGTGACGCTCACGATATGGTTAAACGATGTGATGTTTGCCAAAAACAAGGCACGATCACACATAAAGACGAGATGCCTCATAATTTCATTCAAGAGTGTGAAATCTTTGATGTTTGGGGTATCGACTTTATGGGGCCATTCCCTTCTTCTAAAGGAAACAAATACATCCTTGTAGCCATTGACTACGTCTCCAAATGGGTTGAAGCCAAAGCTTTACCCACTAATGACGCAAGGGTGGTTTGTAACTTTTTGAAAGCTCTTTTCGCTAGATTCGGTGTGCCTCGTGCCATTATTAGTGATCGTGTGACTCATTTCTGCAATGACCAATTTGCTAGAGTCATGGCTAAGTACGGTGTAAACCATCGTCTTTCCACAGCCTACCACCCACAAACTAATGGCCAGGCTGAAATATCCAACCGAGGACTTAAGCGAATTCTGGAAAGAACCGTGGGAGAGCATCGTGCCTCATGGGCTGATAAACTTGATGATGCTTTGTGGGCTTTCCGTACTGCTTACAAGACCCCGATCGGCTGTACGCCTTATCGTCTTGTGTACGGGAAAGCGTGCCACCTCCCCATTGAGTTGGAGCACAAGGCTTACTGGGCCTTGAAGTGGGCTAATTTTGATATTAACAAAGCCGGTGACCTACGCAAGATCCAACTCAATAAGCTGAATGAACTTCGGAATGAGGCTTATGAAAATTCTTTGATCTATAAGGAAAGAACTAAGCTCATTCACGACTCCAAGATCAAACACCGAGAGTTCCATGTTGGAGACAAAGTCTTACTTTTTAACTCTCGGTTGAAAATCTTTTCGGGCAAGCTCAAATCTCGTTGGTCCGGCCCATTCACCATTGCCTAAATTTTTCCATATGGTACTCTCGAGCTCGCTCAACCTGATGGACCGAATTTTAAGGTGAATGGCCAACGAGTGAAGTTGTACTTTGGTGAGGACACCTCTCAGGAGGTGATTCCATCCCTCACCACGTTCCCCATGAACTAATTTTGGGTCGAGTCAGGCTCGTGACTCGGTTATCAAAAACAAGCGCTCCTCGGGAGGCAGCCCGAGTATCTACCCTTTTATGTTTTAACCTCCTAAGTGTAGGGAGACCTCTATAGGTTCTTTGTCTTTGTGTGGTGATGTGATTACAGGGATAAGTGCACTCTTGGAATATTTGAAGAACCGTGCTCCCGTGTTATCCGAAATCCGGTTCTATCTCTCAACTATCGTGATTCAATTTTCTTCATACTCACATTTGAAATTGATCACTTTAGTCGTCTCTTCCTTAACTCGAGTTAACCAACGTGCACAATGTCATAAGTGTAGGGGAGACTTTTCCCACATGCTTAAACATTGAGGACAATGTTTATCTTAAGTGTAGGGGGGACTTCTATCGAAGTTTTAAGTGGACTTTTCCATGAAAATGCCTTCATTTAACTAGAAAATCATATTTTTCAACATTTTTCAAATTTTTTTATTAACTTTGGCCATTTAGTCGTAATTTTTAAATTTTTATCATTGCTTTCATATGTATATATCCCGCAATAAAGTCAAAAATATTAATAAAGTGGTGTAGCTAGTTTAGAAGTCTTTGACATATTAGGCCCGTTGCGTTTATTTTGACTCAACCCGAATAGACTTATCCAAGTTTATTCTAGCTAGTATCCTTAACCATGTAGACCTTAATTGGTTTATTAGGCTAAGCATCCACGAGTCTCATTACTTGAGATTTTAAATTGTGGAGGACGAGAAATGATAGAGTCAATTATAAGTCGGTATTCTTGCACAAGCTCACTTGGTGTAATTATTTGCCTATTCTCCCATCACTTGCTAATAAATTATCTGCAATAAGTAAGGTCGTACGATTTGAAAAGTTACTTAGCTTCTAGCCCAAGATCGTTTAAAGTTACTCGGTAATGATAAGAGTTCATAGCCAAGGCATAACTTATGAAGCGGGGCGCGAAGATTGGTGAGTCCGAAAAGGCCCTAACAAGGCATGAGGATTCCATTTTATTGCTAAAGATCCAAGATGAGGTGAAAAGCATTATTCCCAAAGTCAATATGAAGGATCAAGACTCACGACGAAAAGCAATCAACTCCCATAAAGATCATGGAGAAGTCTATCCGAAAAGACCCTAACAAGGTATGAGGATAAATAGATCCAAGTCCGAAAAGGAGGCGGATCGTTGTATCTCGAAATCCCAATTAGAGATTGAAGAAATAATCATGAAGTCGTGGTCAACAAAGTTGGAGTACCTCTCAAAAGTCTCCAAGTGAAGAAACTCTATGAACGATGAGAAGACCATTATCTCAAACACGTCTCTCAAGATATGAAGTATGAAGTACATGCCAAATATCGGCCCGAGAAAGGTCTCAAATCGTGAACCAAGTTATGCCAAGATATGAACTTTTTGATATCCCGAGAAGCAGTTTTAAGAGATTTTGTCCTTTAGCTAACTATTGATCAAATCGTCCTACTTTGCTTTCAGCCTAAAAAAACTATCGAAATAAGTCCAAAAATGCATCTTCATGATCATTCTAAGACAAAAATAAAATATAAGAGATACACCTAGGAATAAGGGAGTTTAAGCATATAATTAAGCCATGTGTGTAAGTGTTTGATTTGCTAACTTATAATAACAATGATCTCGTTTTTAAGCTTAGCTTGGGGAACGTGAAACTTGAGGGTGATAAATCTTCGCAGCACCAAAGCCCTAATGTAAGTCCTTGATCTCTTTGCAAGTTATTTCCATGTAGCTATTTTCGAGTGAAAATGGTTTTCTATCTTTTTGTTTCCTTTAAAGTTTAATTTCTTTTAGTACTTTAGTTTTTGTTTGGTAGTATTTTAATAAGGCCAAGGTTGATTAATTATGAGAAAAGTGTAAATTTTGCTTTATCACTAAGCATTGCATGAGGGCATGGCAATGGTTAAGTGTAGGGGATTTGATAGGTGTGTAAACACCCATCCTTTTACCACTTAATTCTGGCTAAAACGAGACCAAAACACGTATTTAATATCATTTGTTTGGAATTATGCGTGGTTTTTGTGTTTATTGTGTTTTCAGAGCCAACCGGATGAATATTGAAGAAAACATGGGATTGCACGGGTTTTACTGAAGAAAAGGACTCAAGATAAAGTCTATTGTCCAAGAGATGCAAAAGATTTGAAGTCACTGGGCCTATTCGAAGATTTATCGAATAAAAGGACCAAAGATGGAAGATTTACATAAGTCGAAGAAACTCAAGTCTATTAAACGAAGAAATTAAAAGACGAGTTGAATTTAATCGACGACGAACCCCGAATCAGAATCGAAAACGTCAACTTTTCTGAAAAGACGAGAAGACAAGAAGAACGGGAGAAAGCCCACTCACCAACCAAAAGAAAAGCCTATAAATAGTCCACCCTCACACATTTTAGCCAGTTAGTTTTTAGTTTTTCCTCTCCTCCCCTTTTTTCTCCCTTTTAGTTCGTATCATCACCAACACCACTAGGGTGTTTGGTGATCTTGATCTTTGATTTTTAATCTTGTAATTTTAATTCTTGTTTTTTGATTGTTACAACATTAATCATCAATACAAGTTCTTGTTTAATCTTTCCATTTCATCTTGTTCATCATCATCTTTTATTTCAAGTTTTCAAGTTTTTATTTGATTGATTTGATCTTCAAAAGTTGTTGGGTTTTGTGTTTTTGTTGATGGGATTTGTAGTTTATGGTTAGTAGATGCTTTGTGATTAGTTTATTTAAGTTTTTGGTGAAAAACTTGGTGATTTTTGGATCAAAATTGGTTTCCTTGTTCTTCGGGTAAACGACTGTTTTTATGTTCCCAGGTTCCGGATGAACACCAAAAGTTCCGGATGAACATACCCTTTAAAAGTTCCGAATGAGTTTTGTTTGAAAAGTTCTGAACGAAAAGTTCTGAACGAAAGTTCTGAACGAAAAGTTCCGAACGAAAAGTTCCGAACGAAAAGTTCCGAACGAAAAGTTCCGAACGAAAAGTTCCGAACGAAAAGTTCCGAACGAAAAGTTCCGAACGAAAAGTTCCGAACGAAAAGTTCCGAACGAAAATTTCCGAACGAAAAGTTCCGAACGAAAAGTTCCGAACGAAAGTTCCGAACGAAAGTTCCGAACGAAAGTTCCGAACGAAAGTTCCGAACGAAGTTCCGGATCAAGGTAAAGTAGAAACTTCCGAATCAATTTTCTTTTGAGCATTTTTAAGTGATATTTACTGTTTTTTTTAATGCTTCAATTTTAATTCAAGTTTTATTAATTGCTATTAAATTAATCGCTTTTAGGTTAAGTTTACATCTTAGTGCATTTAAACCCTTAGTAGATTAGAAAACCAATCCCCTTTTTAGTAACCAAGAACAATCATTCCACTTAAGGCCGAGATCAATTCGAGAAGATATCGAGAGTAAAATTGAACCCCTAGCAAAAAGCTAATATCACCGGTCCACTTGATCTTCCTAGATTTGAATGCCAAAAAGGGGCACAATCTTTATCCCTTGATTTTTATCGACTAACGTTTTATCTTGAGGCATAATTAATAAACGGCTTATAGATTTGCGTACTCTTTCCATGTTAGGAATTTGCATTAGACTCTTCGTGTTTTAGCAAGGGGTGTCACTCTTGAGCTAAGAAACATTGAGGACAATGTTTGGTTTTAGCATGGGGGAGTCAATCGATATAATCGCTTGCAATTGCTTTTGTCATGTCCAAACGTAGTTTTTCTTATTTTTCAATAAAAAATTTAAATTTTTTGTGTAATTTTTTAAGTTTTAATAAATAAAATAAGTGTTTTTGACACGAATGTAGGCTTTCAATAAGAATAGTTTTTGACTTGACTCGGTTTTTAACTTAGCTTTTCCTTAACGTATTTGAATTAAGTTTTGCTAGGCTATTATATAGGGAGCTTTAAAACGCGAAAGTCTTAATTCATACGAGTTAAGAACAAGAACTTATCGCAAGCTCCTATAATTGATCCTAGAAAGTCGTTTATCAAGGGAACTTTAAAACGCAAATTCTAAAACTTGCAAAAGTATAAGAAGATGCAAGATCCTATAGATGACTTGAAAACCTAAAACTTTGATTTAATAGGCTAAGTATTCATTGATTTCATTTTTGGAATTTTACAATATGGAGAACAAGAGATGATAGAGCCAATTATAAGTTTGGAATTCTTTCGGGAATTTATGTGAGTTAATTATGAGCCTATTCTCCCATCACTTGTTAATAAATTTAATTGCAAAAAATAATGTTGAACGATTTGAAAAGTTACTTAGCTTCTAGCCCAAGATCGTTTAAAAGTTGCTCGGTATGGATTAGAGTTCATAGCCAAGGCATAACTTATTGAAGCGGGATGCGAAGATTGGCGAGTCCAAAAAGGTCCTAACAAGACATGAGGGCTATGTTTTATTGCTAAAGATCTCAAGTGATGTGAAGAATCATTTATCAAAAATCAATATGAAGGATCGAGACACACGACGAAAAGCAAATACTCCCAAAAAGTCATGGAGAAGTCTATCCAAAAAGACCAAAATAAGGTATGAGGATAAATGAAGCCAACTCCAAAAAGGAGGCGGATTGTTGTTAATCAAAATCCCAAATAAAGATTGGAGAAAAATGAAGAAGTCGTGGTCCAAGTATGAATCTCTCAAAAATTCAAGTGAAGAAATTCCTATATGAAGAGAAGACCATTATTTCGTGAACGTCTCTCAAGGTTGGAAGTATAAAGTCATTGCCAAATATCGATCCGAGAAAGGTCTCAAATCGCGAAACAAGTTATGCCAAGATATGAACTTCATGAAGTCCTGAGAAGCAGTTTTAAAAGATTTTATCCTTTAGCTAACTATTGATTAAATCGTTCACTTTATTTTCGGCCTAATAAACTATCGAAATAAGTCAACAATGCATCCTCGTGATCATTCAAGACAATAATAAAATATAAGAGAAACAATTAGGAATAAGGGAGTTTAAGTGATTAATTGGCCCACATGAGTTCGTGTTATTCTACAAACTTATAATAACAATGATCTTGTTTTTGCACTTGGCATGGAAAAGTGAAAAGTTGAGGACGATGAATCTATTTGAGTTTTTTTTTAAGTGTCAAATGTTGAATAATGGTGTAGTTATAGTTCTATTTTATCATTGCGTAAGGACACGGCAACTGCTTAGCATGGGGGAATTTGATATGAGCTTAATTACTCATATCATTTGTAGCTTAAAACAATGAAATTATGCATGATTTGTATCAAAGATGCCTTGGAAATGCTTGTTTCTTGTTTTCATGTGTGTAGGTACCAAGTTCGCGAAAACCGATGAAAACCGACACGAGAATGAAGAAAAAGATCGAGGAAGCCAAAATCGAGCTCGACACGAGTGGATTTAATCATTTATCGAGTAAACGGACCAAGTGGGGCCCACAATGGGGTAAATGGGCTCAAAAGCCCATTTAAAGTGCAAGTTAATTTAAAGAGTTGTTTGAAAATCCAAGGAAAGCCCATTATGCCCAAATTGGAACGGATGAAGAAATAAACATGGAAATGGGGCAATTTATGGCCCAATTGAGAGTCTAAAGAATAAAGGGTCGTTTATGGGCCTAAAGACCCATTAGGGTTTTAATCTTCTGAAAACAAAGGTTATTTTGTCAATGGGTCTTTCACCTCAAATAAATAAATGAAACGAAATATTCACTCATTCATTCGATTCACCTCACCAAACTTTCCCCACTCTCACACATACCATTAACTTTCCACCATTTAATAAAAACTGAATATTCATCCACCCACTCCATTTATAACTTCACACGTTTTATATCACACACAATAAACAAATAACTCTCGATGATACCTATGTTTTCACCCTTCTTCCCCAATTTCACCCTAAAAAAAACCAGTAAACATAAAACCCTAGGTCAATAAAAAAACGTTTTTACAAAGGGCTTTTGATTTAATCGGTTAATTCATACCAAGGGGATTAAAACCCCCATGGTTTAAGGAAGAGAAAAGATGGAGAGGGGATACTACGTGGCCGAATCTTACTGGATGCAACACCTCAACTCCCACAATCCACCAATCAGAGCGCTTGAAAGAAGCACAACTAGCACACAGATGCCACGTTGGCAATCCGTGTGCTATTGTGAATTACCTCATCCGTCCGATCAACCCAAAACAGGAGAGAGAATAAAGAAGCGAAGATCAAAGGCTGAAATTGATAAGGAATATCCCAAGAATATTCGAAGATACCGCTCCTCAACAAGCCTTGGGAGGCTATAAAAACCCCCATTATTTTCATTGTAATCATCCTTTTCTTTACTTTATTATTATGCTGTCAAAATAGTTGTAGAATTAGTTCTTGTATTTTTCTTTCAATCTTGTAATTTCTTTTGAGAATTAATAAAAGATCAGTTTAATTTACCAAATTGGTGTCTTGTTTTATTTATTTTCTGTTTAAATCAATATATGAATTAATCTCTTATAACTATTATACATTAATAATAATTGATGTATTAAATTTAGACTAATCAATAGTCTAAGTTTAATATTAAAAGTAAAAAGGATTAAAAGAACTTTTCCCCACTAGAAAAGTTATATACGAATCTGCTCGGATCAATTTAAATTTATGGAGATAGTTCGAATGATGTAACATGACGGTTCGTTTGGTTTGATGAATGGTGGTTTGTGGTTTGGTTCTTAGGATGCTCAGCGCATACCTACATCTCAAAGGTTATCTTCAACAAGGTGCACTTTACTTTTAATTTTTCATGTTATTAGTTTGTTAAAATTAGATGATTAAATGGTTAAATGTCTAGGAATTAAGTTCGTTATGGATCTGCTAGCTTGTGATGTTTCTGTTTAAACTTGATTCGAAGTCGATTGGTAGAAGTGAAATAGATTGGTTTTGAACTTAAAAGTTATGTTTTCTTTTACCTGAATGTTTAATCTGATAACTAATCAGTTTTAAATTTAAGGTTTATGATAAATCTGTTAAGGTTACTTGGATTTAATAGATTGTATAGATTTGTTTGTATGAATTGTTTTAGAGTGCTCATGAAATTTTGGATTGTTGAAAGAACTAATTAGATAAGATTGTTTGAATGAGATTTGGCTAAAATCAAGTTGGTTTATCAATATTGTTGAATATTTGTGAGTTGTGAGATTTATGATCTACTGATTTAGTATGTCTTAGTAATTGATATTAATTCACCTGTTAGTAACTTGTATTTGCATTTGATTAGTGAACTGCTTAATGGACTTTTACTCGCTAGATATTATGTTAAGTTCTGTTTTTGACTGATTGGAATTAACCGATTTGTATTCTGATTTCTGTTATGCGATTTCTTTGCTAAATGTTATTGATTAACTGATTTTTCTATTATAAATGCGCTATTGATTTGCTTGCTTACGTGGTATTCTGCTTGGTTGATTTGTGTAGTTTAAGCTTATCAGATTTTACTAATCTGATAAGCCCATATAAGCTGATTACTGTCAGCTTTTCCAAATAAGCTTACACAAAGTCTTTCCTAAGACTTTCTTTGATAACTGGAAAAAAGGAAATTATTCCAAAAAAAATAATGTCCATGCTTGGATTCGAACTCGTGACCTGCTGGTTAACAGACCAATGTGTTTACCAACTGGGCTAATTGCCCATTTGAGTTTATAACTTGTTTTTTAATTAATATAGTGCGTTTGTTTTGACTGATTTTTTAGCTAGTAACGTCTCTACTTTAAATTCGTTTTTAATTCTAAGATTTAGTGATTTTGAAAAGAAAGTTTATTTAGTTTTCATATATTACTAATAGTGTAAAATTTTAAAAATAAATAAATATATAAAAATAAAAAAATGTTTTTATAGTTTGATTAGTTTATTTTTAAATAATTAGATTTTTACAAATTTAGAATTTAATAAAATAGATTTAATTTAGATTTGTTTTATAGAAATTTTAATAAGGTAAATTAGTTTTAAAGTGTAATTAGATTTTTTTTCAATAGATTAAAAGTTATTTTTTTTAAATAGATTTATTTTTATAAATTTTAAATTAGATTAATTATTAAATAGTTTTATAATTTTTAAATAATTAATTGTGTTTTTAGATTTTAATTATTAGGCGGGGTTTACGATTCATGCACTTTAGGGTAACTTTAAATAGCTTAAAATTCGTAGATTTTAATTGTAGTTTAAAAACCAAAAACCAATTCAAATCGATTGTCCAAATCAAAACGAAACGTCTCAAATTCATAAGATCTTCGTGTACAACGAACTCGAATCACTCACGTGTTTAATTGAATTTGTCATTGGTATTATTAGTCTATTACTTTTTCCTAAAGGTAATTTTCTAATTTACCCTATAACGTATCTCATATTATCACATATACTATCCACGACACATCAGTTTCTTTGAAAGCTTGCATGAGGAAGCTTTGGGTGAGTGGGGTTGTGACAAAGAAATGTCAAGGTTAGGAATGTAGGAGTTAGGCATTGTGAGAGTGTGAGAATAAAATCTCAAGGTTGTGTGAGAATGAATTCTCAAGGTTGGGAAGGTGTGAGAATGAAATCTCAAGGTTGTGTGAGAATAAAATCTCAAGGTTGGGGTATAAGTAAAATGTAATCAAGGTAAGAATTTGAATACAAAAAGTGTGGTATCAAGGAATGTTTAGTCAATTTGAGTAAACAAGGAATCTTGACAGGGTATAGGGTTTTAAAAGTTTTGACCAAAAAATTCGTCAAAAACTGATTTCTGCCCGCGGTACCTTAAATGGGCCGGCGGTTCCATATCGCTAGGGAACCGCGGGACTTTAAGGATCCGCGTCCAGTGGACTTGAAACCATGTTTTTCCAGGGTTTTGGGAAAAACTAAGACTTTTTCAAAAAGTTGCAAATCTTGGAATTTTACCTCTATTAGCACCAAATTATGCTAGGGTTGCATAAAGCAACACATTCACAAAGAATGTCTTGAAAAAGGGTGACAAAATAATTTAGATATCATCTTGAACCAATTTTAGTCAAGTTTTTAGAGGTTGTGATAGATTTAGGTTCAATTTTAATTTCAAATTAAAGTTGATTAATGTGCACATAAGGATAGAAACACATAAGGCTAAATCCATAGATCAACATCATGAAACACTCATGAAGGAAGCAAGTACAATGACAAATAAAACTAACTAATACATAGCTAGCTTAACATTAAATCTTGATAAGTTGTCTTCTTTGGCTTGGTTTTGTTGAAAAAACTTATTAAAAAAACTTATCATTCATCTCTTAGGAGGAGGCATGGAGAACAAGGCAAGCAAGAACTCTTGCAACCTCATATGTAGTCCAAACATATCCATCCTAAGGTTATGGATGATGTAGTGGTTGTAAAGACAATATGGACAACTAGGACCATGTGTTTGTTGAAACCCATAGTATGGATCACCCAAGAGGAGGGAAAGAGGAACACCCAAAATTGGGATGTTTGAGTTGGGTGGATGTGGAGGAGGCATGTTCTCCAAGGGTGATGAAATAGGGTGAATTTGGAGGGGTAAATGGTGAAGTCACCAAAGTGTCATCAAAGTCATTCACAAAAGGAATGCTTTGGATTAGTTGGGGTTGTGTGGTCACATCCAAGGGTGCACTTGGAGAGAAGGGTGAAGAGAGCTCATTCATTCTTGAGTTGAATGAAGAGGTGGTAGAACCAATGGAGTGGTTAGTACCATGGGTGGATGTTGTCTTGCATGGTGCAAGGGGTGGTGAAGGTGATGAAGAAATGAGGATAGGAGTCATCTCATTCTTAGGTGTGTGGAAGGGTGAGGAGTTAGGCTTGGCTACCTTAATCCTTATTTTGAGTGTTTTCCTTGGGGTGGAGGTCTTGGAAGTGTTTGAGGTTTTGGTACACACCATGGTTGTTTAAGGGTGGTTTAAGGGTTTAGGGAAGGAAGTTTTGATGTGTGAAGAACATGACTAACAAGGTGGGTTTAAATGGGTGAGGGGATGATCCAAACTAGTAATGGGTTAAAATCATTTTAGGTGAATAATGAATTTAGGTAACCTAGTTTAGGAAATGTGCAGTATATTACTGAAAATCATGCAGTGTTTACACAGAATTAAGAAAACAGTGTAAAGAAAAATATGCTGTCGGGAACAGTGGCGGCGGTTCCTTATCTAGGACCGGTGGTTCCTTATCGATAAGGATCCGCGGGTCGATATGGAACCGCGACCAGAGGTCTTTCAAAAATTTCACCTCCCAAATTTTGGTTAACCCAGAATTTTACCAAAAGATTTACAAGCCAAAGTTAACTACAGATCATAATCTAATAAGCTAACTATCACAAAGATGCACAAAGCTATGTAAATCACAAACATCATGGCATAAAAAATATTAAGGATCAAAATAGATAACAATCCAAACATGTAGCATAAGTTAATACACATTCAAGATAATAAAAAATATTGTTCAACATTACATGTTTACCAACATGTATTCTTTGAAAAACTTCAAAGCTTTCACCTTCTCTTTTTACCCAATCCTTTGATCATATTCCCCAAGAACTTGAAACCCTTTCTTGACTCAACCCGGTGTTCATGCAAATCACCTCGGGTTCGAAGATTTTGACGGTAAAGTTCCTCTAAATTGAGATTATTAGGAACTTCACTAGAGGAATGGTGAGGAGGGTAAGCAATGACATCTAAACCATCCACGAATGAGTTTGTGGAGTGGTGAGAAGAACTCGAAGAGTCAATGGGAGCACTTGTGTCAATGCCATCACCATCACTTGTTGGCATGTCCATGTCCTCATCATTGAACTCTTGTTGGTCGGATTTACGATCAGATCTTGTCTTTCTCTTATATACCTCTTGAATAGGTAGCATGACCCGTTTGACCGGTTAAAACTAAGAAAGATCAAGATTTGGAAAATCACGGCCAACCCTTTTAAAAAGGCGAGTGAGAAGCATTGCGTAAGGGAGGTTTGTTTTAGGCTTGTGAATAGCATAATTGATCCGTTGAGCGATAAATATGCCAAATTGTAATTGGTGTTGGTAAAGATGCAATATAACATATGCACTAAACATGCCGGAACATGATCCCGGTTTCCACCAAGACAAAACACATTTTCCCTAAGGATATTGGTCCATTGAACCATATTATCATTAAGGTCGCTTAAGAGAACCTCATGACGTTTCACCGAACGTACCTTAGTATGAAGGCTTCTCTTAACGGGTCGATTACGCTTTTTGGAGACAATGTCGACAATGAAGTCAAGATCAATTTCCTCATGATCATTTGGAGGAAAATTGTAGGATTCAAGGAGAGCACTAATCTTCCATTTATCCGTGAAGCGACAAGTGCCTACAAATAGGACATCAAGAATTTGACCAAACACTTCGAGAGAGTATTGAATGAGTTGATCTTTCAAGATGAACCTAACAAATATTCCATCGTTGTTTTCAATGACGGAGTATATGCTAAAGAACTCCAATAGGAATCGAGGATAGATGTCTTCCTTAATGTTCAACAAACAATCAAATCCAATGTTTCCAAACATGGACTTGATGTAGACATAATCCTTGATATCCTTTTGGACAACTCTACCCTCATGAAAGCAACGAGATTGAAGTGAAGAAAAAGTATGGGCAAGGTGAGTTGAGTGACAAAAGTCGGATAGGTTTGGCATATACTTTTTGGTGAGTTGATGATCCTTTTGGTATTGTGAAGGCATGATTAGTACCTAAATAAACACAAGAAAATATTTCTCCAATCACTCATATGAAAAATAAAATCAAAGATCAAAAATATAAGAATGTGTTATATCAATTTCTTGACAAACAAAGGATTGAATCCGTATCATTCTCATACTCACAATGTAGTTATTCCATTATTTACCAAGAACATATGAACTATGTTGGATCAACAATGTACTAGAACATTGGTTTTTCAAAACAAAGTTTTTTTTAGGTAAGCATTAACAATGTCATTACCTATCCGTTCATGGGTTCATCTCAAATCCATCTTTTAACCAAAATCATTTAGCCTAAATTCGGATTTGTTCTACAAGTGGGTTTTAGTGAAATCTTAATGAATATGAACCTAAGGAGTCATAGTAAAATAACCATGTCAACCCACATTCCTATTAAGGTTTTAATTCAATTTCAATTTTAAAAATCCCCAATTATGAAAGGATGAATCCTAGAACAAAATAGATGAAATTGAAAGAAAATACTTACAATTAATTGATGTTAGATGAAGGATGAGTGAAACCCACAACTTGGAATCAATTAATTTGAGTGATTGAAGGTTTTAGAAGCTTCAACAATGGTGGAAAAAGGGTAAATCGTCGGCTGTGTGTTTTTGGGAGAGAGAGGGTTTGGTTTGAAAAAGAATAAAATAATCAAACTGGCGCTCTGATAAAAGTTACTGCCCGCGGTTCCTTATCGATAAGGTACCGCGGGTTTGAGCCGCCTAGATAAGGAACCGCCTACAGAGGCAGGTTTTTATCTATGAAAAACGCCAAATTTTGAAAACCAAGTTTTTCTAAGATACTTAAAAATATATCATGAACCTTTTAGAATAACATTGGATCATCAAGAAACTAAGCAATATGCCTTAACGAAGGATTACGAGTTAAATCAAGATCGAAAAGAACCGAAACGGACAAACGACTACTCGTAGCAAAACGGCAAAGTGGAAAGAAGTCAAGGGAAGTGAATCAAGACTAGGACCAATGCTCAAGGGATTAATGACAATCTTCAAATAGTGGTAACGAAGAGCTTGTGTCATATATAGTGGTTTAAGACGTGCCTTTCCGACGAAACGTTAAACGGCTTTGGTAATGAATAAACACAAAGCAATTATTCAAGTGTAGACTAAGATCACTTTCAATAACAGTCTTAGTTTAAACCAAAATATGAGCAAGGTATTAATTCACTTTCTCTCCCATAAAGGGCCTACTAACCGTATGGGTGCAAACCATGGAAATCATGCTTGATACTTTAAGCTACTACTAACTCACTCTACATCACCATAGTGAGTCAAGTATCCAAGCAATGAAGGTTTGAGAGGATAAAAGGAAAGAATCACAAACCACAGACAAATGTCAAGGCAACGATGCCAAGAACAAGCACATAGTCAAGTAATGATCAAAAGAATGATCAAAGGGCGTGTGGAAGAACGAAAGCGTACCTTGGCCACAAAGAGCAGTCCATCAAGGAATCAATGCTATGCCCAATCAATGACTATGATGAGTACTAAGTCTTCAAGGACTAGTATCATTCCCAATCATCTTGGTATCATCATAAAAAGATGTTAAAGATCAATGAAGATGTGTCTTCTACAAGTGCAAGTAACTCAATCCACAACCAATTAAGTGATTGATCTTCATGAGTACCTACACAAAGCAAGATGAAAACTAGTAGATACATTTCAAGAGTATATCTAAAATGCATAAAGGCTACTAATCTTAAGTGGGATGCAATATTATCAATTAAAGGACATATTTTTCAATAATAAAATAGTTTTGACCAAAGAGAAACTTTAGTACAACTTGACCTTCTAATTTGAGGAGACAATGGATTGATCCAAGTTTCAAAGTACAATATACTTCAAAGATCTTAAGTGACCATCGCTCTGATACCAATTGTAGAAACTAGAAAGGGGGGTTGAATAGTTTCTCTTCGATTGGTGACCAAATTAAAATTACTTTCAATTTGGTTTGTATCAAAACTATCTTTTGCTTCAAGTTAAGTTGCATAATGATTAGGTTCAATTCAAATGCACTAGCAAGGATAATAGGTAAGTGTAATGATAATGAAAAGGAGACAACCTAGTGGGATGACACCAAGATTTATAGTGGTTCGACAACGAGGCTCTATCCTCGTTTCTACTCCACTCCTCGAGTACACCTACTCGAGATTTCCACTATATCTACAAGCTCCCTTCTCAGCGGAGAAAACCTTATATCGTTGCTTACATTATTTTCCGACACTAAGCTAAATGTCGAGACCTAATCTTTAGCTAGGACCAATCTACACAACGTTGCCTACTTCATAATTTAACGACACAAGGCTAGATGTCGAGTTCTAATCTTAAGGTAGAACCAATCTTCACGATGTTGCCTACTTCACCATTTTACGACACAAGGCTAGATGTCGAGTTCTAATCGAAAGCTAGAACCAATCTTCACGACTCTTCACTTTGAAGCTAAGTGAGAACTTCACACAACACAACTACTAATAACTTTCAAGTTTAGTGAGAACTCACAAGACACAACCACATCACTTTATAGTTTAGTGAGAACTACTAATCAAATCTATTACAACTCAACTAGACTTATCCAAGTACACACATGTAGTTTGGATTTACACAACAAAAATCCAAGCAAACACATATGCAGTGGATGTACACAACAAATCCAAGTATCCACAAATAAATTGGATGAACACAACTAGTACAAGTATTCATAAATACATTGGATTGACCTAAAACAAAAAGGGTATCATGATGAATATGACTAGCTCATAGATTCATCTTTATCACAACACTAATGAGTGAGTGATCTTCTCATTGGACAAGGTAAAGGAGGGGATCAAGAGGATAATCATATGTAAACATCCTTAACACTTTAAGTGATCATTTACTAATGATTATGCTATAGAGAATAGAAAGGGGGCTGAGAAAAACGTCCAAGAGGCTTGCTGGAAAATGAGATTTGACCCACTATTTAAAGGAGACAAAGTATAACGGATCTATAACGGCTAGCTGTGCGCGGTACCTTATCTCGACCGGCGGTTCCATATCGCTAAGGAACCGCATAGGTACTTAAGGTACCGCCACTAGAGTACGCTCCGTTTTTTGTCTTTTAGTGGGGTAGGAATATCTGAGGTATTTGAAGCCTTCAAAGGATATTCTAACAGCATTTGGAATATGCCATTTTCAAATTTTCATTTTCCATTTTAATAAAACATTTTCTAAAAAAGAAAGTTTATTAAAAAGTCTTTTGTCATATTAACAAAAGTGAGTTTTAAGAATAATCATTTTGATGATCACTAAGTATGATTAGAAAGGTTAGTGATATGATTATTACCTTGATGATAGTGTTAGTTAAATAATTCAATTTGTGTTTTACACTAAATGTGTTGTATGGTTTGTTGTGATCAAAACTAAGAAAGATTAGTTAATACTAATAATGTTTTTAGGCATCACTTGCATTAATAGCAACCAAACCTACAAGTACAAATGATTTAAGTTAAGGTCCTTACGGATTGTATTGGTTAGCTTATCATAAAGGATATATTCAAAGAGATGTTGCAGAGAACTATTTTTCAGCTTCTACTAAGGTACTAAACCTTGGGAAAGCTTGTCATATCTTCAAAATAAAATACGCCATTAAGCACTTCTGATATTAAATTTAGCCTAACCCCCAACCTGCATAATTTCTTTCTAGTTCATCAATCTCGTTTTTGCCCAATTTAATTTAGCATTGTCTTCATTCTTGCTAAGAGCATAATATCATATCATATCAAGAATTGATGGTCCTAATATACATCCTTCTTTTCTTTTGATACACGAAACATAAACATAACAAAGTAAAAGATTAGCAGCCCCAACAACGGAGACTACAACCGCAACCAAACATACCCCATCCTTTCTGAATTTAAGAAATTCATATGCATATCTTATTATAGCCTTAATTTCATCGTTTTAAGCATTTTGAGCGAACTTTGAAGTTTGAGCGACTTAACACAATACAAACTGATGAATAATTGATATTACCTTAGAGGATTAACTTCAAATCCAACAGGCCTTGTAGTGTGTTCGGATGTCCTTGTGATATTTGACCGTGCATGTCAAATGATCGTTGAGCAAATATTTTCTTCTTTAGTCTGGACATAACCACCAAGTAGAAAAATCACTAACTGAAAGTTGTTTCTTTACTCACTCTTGATCTGGAAAGACTTGTTGGCCATGTCATTATGAAGAGAAGACTTCAAATCTATATTTTACATTAGGTGCCTAGATGAATTAGTGGAACATGTGTTTCCTCGTAAAAGGTGAATGTTTCTCTCTTTAATCCAACTTTTCATAACTGATCCACTTTAACTTGCAGCTCACATCACTCCTCTACAACCCTGCAAGTGAAGGACATACGTAAATACCAATGAACATATATGGATGTTAATTGTTTACAAACAATTGTATTCACTCTATAATATAAAATAATTATCTAAAATCATACTATGTACAACATAAACAAATATAAAAAAAACTGTAGATGAGTAAAGTACCTAATTTAGAGAATTTGATCCGGGTTGTATTTTCCATGTTTGACGTAATTCTGGATGTATTTATTTGAGTTTTTTTATTTGCTTTGGTTTATAGTTGAATGTTTGGTTATGAACCTATTGTTTCCAGGAACAGGTGTATATACATCATAAATTTTTCATGGTAAAAAGGGTAGTTCAAAATTAAAAGAAAACTTGTGCACCTCGTTTGACTTGTTCAGTATCATGTATCGCTGATTTTGAATGGTAAGACTTTCGTTGCTCTTCCGGATCATTAAGCCGAGCTTCCTCGTCTACTCGTCCTTTCTCAGCCAACTCCTTTCTTACTTGCTTCAGTTTGTCTTTCTTCAACGCCTTCGATCATCAGTTGGGTTGGTGTTAACAGTTTCCATCATTTTCTAAGGGTTTTGGCCTATAAATGTTGATTAGTGTTTGCACATAAAAATGGCCTGTAAATGTTGGTCGCGGTGGCTATGATCAAGTTCCACTAAATCAGTTTTAACATTTTAATCCAACTAATCATTCTATTAGGATAACTGAAATTAGATATGAACCCCGAATGTTACTGATCAGTACTGAGATTAATATAAATCCTATGAGAAAAGCTTGTATGGTTCGAAAAATATGTGACATAATAAAAAAAAAATATGTGACAGAATAAAGGGTTAAAGGAGCTCTTTCTTACCCACATTTTCTATAAGGGTAATACATAACTTTTAGCTATCGGCGATTTAAACTCTTCTCATATGATGATTGTAAGCTGTACTTTGCCAGAATTCTGATCACCTTTTATACACATAAAACAAATAATCAAACTTTGTATATTATGCTTTATTCACATCATCTGCTTATTCATAGACCATTCTTTTGCTAACCATTTTAGTCACAACTTTTATTACTGTACAAAAAATTGTCTCATAAACATGTAGCAACTTTCATGTCATTTTGTTTAAAGTAGGTGCAAAGTCTCTGTTTCTCAAAAGCACCATGTAGCATATCAAAGGAAGGTTTATCCTATTTCATAATAGCAATTAATTTTGTTTATAGCGCACCTTGTTGATGTTAGTGGGACATTACCATCCGCGAACCACTGCATATATAGAAAAAGAAGTCGATTAATTCAAAACATTAGATGCAACTTAATTTCTTTTGGATGAAAACTAATATGAATGTCATGTGTCAAATTTTAGTAACATGTTAAACCACACACTAAGCTCATTTCACTCAACCCCTTAACTGGTATCATATAAATGTGTCCGAATTGGTAATAAAATGTAGAGGTTTGTTTGTACATGTTGCAAGTTTTTTTATAACTGTAGGATAAAATAAGTGTTAAGAAGTTATACGACGGAAACCCATACCTTTTTATGACAGAAAACATACAGTAAAGAGATGTTACATTTTGATTTTCTTGGTTTTATGGAAGGTACACCCCTTTGTCAAGAGCTTGTAACACAATGTGGTACTCTGAAACTGAGGAGTGTATAGTCTAGATAATTTAGTTTATCAACATCAATCATATGTGTAGTGCACTTGATAGGGCAGACAAAATTAGGGTCTTGATTCCCAAATCCATGAGTTTCTTGAAAATAAAGGAAAATACGTTAGGGAAACATAACAGATGGCAAAGTTGATCTATAGTATAAATCTTATTACTTGAGTAAAATGACTCGTCATAAATGGATATCAGCAAACTATAGTAATTCCACCATTTAGGCTAATCAAGGTGAACTTACAAAGTTACAAAACCAATTTATAGGAACTCAAATATAAAATGACAGCTGAAGATAAACCTGAAACTATAATAACTTTGACTTTTTGAAGGATCATTCAGAATAAGCGCGCAAGTTAAGAGAGTAGTAACAAACAGTTGCAACAAAAGAGAAGGCACCAAAGTTAACGACTATCAAATACCGAACAAAATCAAGTACAATCATCATCAGAACTAAATAACCATTGGCAACTCATAACCATAATCCAATAGTCACGCACCTACCTCTAGCATCGCATAACATACTAAGCAGCAATGATAGAGTTTGTGGCATGAAAAATGATATACTATTAGTGTAACTATAATCATCATCAGAATCACCCTTTCCAAGCTCATAACCCAAGTGAGCAACATTTAAGTTTCATAATTAGATATCATGTCCTATAATCATATACACATGAAACTAAATCAAAAGGTCAGTTAAAAATGTCTTTTCAAAAGAAGATCGCCGCCTCGCAACAACTTTAGAGGGTGCCTAAGATTGCTTGCTTACGTGCTTATAAGCATTGGGAAACAATTATATGTAAAAACCCATATATAAACAATTTAACATCAGCGAAACAATAAAAATGAATCCGAACAACACAATCATGTCAAAGGAATAAATAAAACAAATATCTTCATTGATCGAATTTCAATTCTTTTAGACAAGTTGAATACCTAACTCAATTAACAGAAAATGTAAATTAATTTTAATATGATGAAAAACCACAAAACCAATGAAATTAAAAACCGAAAAAGCCTAATTTTATAAATAAAGAAGAAAAAAATAAGTCTTACCAAATGAAGTATCCGATTTATTAGTATGGTTGATTTGGTTATTCTTGCTTCTTTACATAAATCTAACCGGTGATGGCTCTATACGAAGCCGCTAAAAAGTGTTTGATTTGTCTTGTAATGAATATTGGTTTTGGTCCAGAATTGAATGTGATTTTTGTGTTTTCTTGTTAGAAATCCGAATGGATTCATTTATTTGGCTTAATCCATAGTGAGTGAGTGATTTGTCTTAAAATGAATAGTGATCTGATATCCATTTAGGGAATAAGATATTAATTTAGGATTTTTAGATCAGGTTTTTTAGGTTTTGATTTTAATGATCAAAAGCAGGGATGCGTTTTTGGGATCGAATGAGAGAAATGGAGGCGATTTCTTTTTTTGGGATACCAAATGATATAGTGTTATAGCTCATGAGGGATAGTATGGTAGTTATGGAATGGTTATTGATTTACACGTGTCATTCTTTTAGAATTTTGAAGTTAAGGAAATGTTTAACCATCCTTCCTATAGGGTTTTTTATTTGATTTGATATATATATATAGCCGAATAACCGTATTATTGATCTTATACTATCTTTCTGTTGTATATATAGGTTCATGATAAACCGTTTATGGGAGGAGGGATCTTAGTGACTCTACATACACATAACCCTTTATAAATAGGTTATAGGGAAAATTATTAAAAGAGTCTATTAATTTTTTTAAATTTTTCATTTTAGCTTTAAGAACATGTTTTTTCTATATAGATTCAGCTTAATCGATAAAAAAACAGTGCAACAATCACCAGATTTTAAAAACTGTCCAAAAAGTAAGGCAACTTTGACACATTGCCTAAAAAATAGGGCAATAGAGGACACATGGCGCACTATGTACATGATTACCCTGATTGCCCTGATTGCCCAATTGCCCTGATTGCCTAATTGCCCTGCACCTAATCGTTCTAGACAAGCTTTTTAGACCCATGTCAAGAATTGAAATTGGGGCAATGGAGTGTTTTGATAATTTCCCCTTATAAATAATCCTAAAAAGCAAAATACAACAAAAACTTCTCAAAATTATGATAACAAATAATTAAAAAAACAAAAAAGGTTTATCATACACAGAGCTATATATACACTGAAAATTAAAAAAAACTATATACACAAAAATATATTTTTAAATTACAAACCAATATTTGTGCAACCAAATATTCACATGGTACAAAACACACTTATTGGATGGCCAAACACAAAAAATAAAAGAAAAAAAAGTTTTGCATTCCTTTAAACAAAACGAGACCTATTACCAATACATATAATGGATACATACACGTACTTTTTGTAACAAATTATCAACCAAACAAGTACTTAGGTGTAGCAAGAAATAATAATATCGAACGATAATTAACGTGTATCCAACATAAAATTTTCTAAAATAAAAACCAATATTAGTACAACGAAAGCTTGACATGGGACAAAACAAGACTCTTAGGGGGTCAAGCCCTAAAAATATAAAAATTAGTTTCATTTAAGTTTACTTTTAACAAAAACAAGTCCTACTACAAAATAATATAATTAAAACACATACGTGCTTTTAAAAAAAGATCTATGAAACCAACCCGCCCATTAGGTGGGTTACACTGCTAAATTTATCCAAAAGATAAAAACCTTACATAGATTTATGTACATTCGTAAATTAACAGGACACCAAACACAGTTGTTGGTTGTACCAATGCCTAATACAATCAAAGGTTAATTTACGTTTAACAAACCTTTTCTGAAATACAAACCGATATTTACACAACCAAGAATTCATATGGGACATGACACAATACGACAATAATTTATGTTTAACTAACATAAATTAAAGAAACCGATATCGGTACAACGAAAATTTACATGGGAAAAAACACGTCTGTTGGTTGGGGCAAGCCCTAAAAATATATAAAACTAATACCCAAACGTAATTTAAAAAACGATTTGCGAAATGACCCCGCCCGTTGGGCGGGTTATGTCGCTAGTATATATATATATATATATATATATATATATATATATATATATATATATATATATATATATATATATATATATATATATATATATATATATATATATATATATATATATATATATATATATATATATATATATGTATGTATATATATATATATATATGTATATATATATATATATATATATATATATATATATATATATATATATATATATATATATATATATATATATATATATATATATATATATATATATATATATATATATATATATATATATATATATATATATATATATATATATATATATATATATATATATCTTACATTATATATAAGAGGAGGGATATGCCACATAAGCATGTGTTAATCCACGTCATCATTATTAATAAGGAAATAAATATTTTAAAAATTTTGATTCATATACCACATAAAAAAGTATAAGCGGGACTCGAACCTGCGCCTTTTCCTTAACAAGCAAGAGCTTAATCCAATTGAGCCAAGCAATTATTTATGATCATCTACCGAAAACCATATAATTGTATTAACATTAGTTTGAAAAACTTTTACCTATAAATCTTACCCATCACATATAGTTTCACCCTAATTTTCCTTCATTATTCGAAACTAAAATTTCGCAATCGATAATTGAGAGTACCTAAATTGCAGTGATTCTTTTATCAATCACAGGTAAACCTAATATTCAAATCAATATCAAAAACACAAAATTCTATTAAACCCTCAAAATAAACCCACAAAATCTAAATCTTAGACCAATCCTGGTATCAAATCAAAAATAAGTTGACCATTATTTTGTTTATATCAATGTATTTTAACTACGGTTCTCTATCTTTTATATCTGATTCAAAGATTAAATCAGTATGCTATTGCAAACTTTGCTGCTAGGTATGGATTTTTATGTGACAAAGTAAGCAGCTCTCTCTTCGTTTTTTTTAATTTTTGTTTATGGGGCATTTTAAGTACAACTTAGGATATTACAGGATATTTGTATGATAGTTAGCGTTAATTTTTCCAAACATTTGGTTGTTTTTTCCTATTTTCCAATCTAAAATTTAAGGTTTTAATCACGTATATGCTGATTTTTAATTCAAGTATTAATTGCCAGAAATCAACTTCTTCATGAGCTTGGCCATGGCCATGACCATGATTGCTTCCGAATATAGAGGTAAACTTATTTCTAGAATGTCTAACTTCATCTTATTTGAACCCCTCCCATGATCTGCCAGGTAACTGTGTTAAGTAACTATGGTACCCATCTTCATTCTTTCAGGTTTAATTTGCCGCAACCTCATCATATACAATATGCAAATATACTATTTCTTTCTATACATGGCAGCCTAAAATGAATATAATTGGGTTATGTTGTATCTCTATAACGCGTGATAAGATATACGCTTAACAACATTGTTAGGCAAAATGAACAATGAGATGAATTTGTTTGATTACATCATTGTTGAAGAAAAGCAAAGGAGGTGTAGGAATCATACGATAATTCCCTTTAATTTTTCTCTGTGAAGAGATCTTTTCTTTTATCACGGTACTAAAAAGGAGGAAGATTCCTTTGCCTTGAACTCATCCATGTTGACACTCCAGTTTTCAAGCAGCTGTAAGTAACTAAGAACTTATATATCTATGTCTTATCTATCTATCAGTTCTTGTGCAATTGAGTAACAAATGCAACCATCTCACTGTTTTCTTTATTTCTTTTTTCTTATTCTAAATTTTTTTACAGGCCGCTAGACATGTAGAGTGGCTCCCAGTGGATAGGTACAAATCCCCTGGCCTTACACAAGAGAAGGGACAAGAGAAGCTGTCAAAATATGATGCTTCAGGTGTACTATGTGAGAGTTTTTTAGAGACCCACTGGTCATATAAACCATCAGAACTGTGAGGTGCATCAGTATTTGTAGAGAGATGACACAGCATGGGTGGTAAATACCGGTACTTGCCGACTTAAAACTACCAAGGTATTATTGTACCTTTGAAATATTTAAGAAATATATTACAGTATTTTTTAGTGTAGAAGATTTATGTATTGACACAAGGAAATAATCTTAACTTTCAAAGCTAAAAACCATTTTGGCTACGATAAAAATGGATCCCACCAAACAAAATCACAGTTACAACTTAATTAAAATAACTATTCTTTGAAGAAAGTTGTAGGCCTATTAAACTTGGTTTGGAGAATTGAGTGGTATGAATAAATCTCACTTGCAGCTAACGGATCAATTTCACTTAATGGTTCTTTATTTTTACTGATAATTAGAGTTGTTTACTTATGGGGCTTAGAAAACTATATACATTGAAACAATACTCAACTGGCAACGACTCCAAGAACAATATTTAATGATATGTGACAGACTGGCGGTTGAAGCGACGAGATTTTAATTAAAGAAGTGGGTGTCAACAGGTCTGGATCACTATTGTGTGGTCCACTATTTCAAAGAAAGATTTTGATCTTATCAGCAATGGCAAAGGAGTTTCAGAAGATTCCTTACTGATCTACCCGAAGCTGTGGAACAGGTTCGATTAAATTGGACCAAACATAATTCTCACAAATGAAAAGGCATGTATAATTTCTCATTCCATAACAATAAGGCGTGTCTATAACTGATAAGCAAACGATATGTTTTTCTACATAAGGACCTAATCACTCGGTGTCTCTTCAGCTATCACATGTATAGAAATTTGTCATATTTGCATTTAAACTAAAGCAACAAGATATCTATACATTACTTTCATTAGCTAATGCACAATGAATGTGCCTTGCTGTAGCATTAAACTCAGTAACAAACAGCCCTTGGCGCAACACTATGCCCCTATAATTAACCCGTTTTGAGTGGAATTTGTTATTACACATTAACTGACCCATTTTACCCCAATCATGAAATCTCAACCATGGAATCATGGATGATTATACCATGGTCTTAAACACTTAGGCTTCTTGGGTGGAAAATGTGATTGATACAGATGGGACCCATGTGTTCTTCAGGAATTTTGAGGGCACTCATGGAGCCTGCGAAGAAATGCATTGGTCTTTTAAATTTTGTTAACAATAGTCTCACTATTGTTGTGGGTGTTTTTCATAGTACCTTTTAGTGGTAACCACAAATGTCTTCCCTTTTTATTTTATGATCCACCTCCATATATATGGTGGTTGAGTTATTCACTCTTTGATTCAAAATCCGGGTGGTAAAAAATTAAAAATTCACAAGGATATGCTACATAATGTAGAACAGTCAACGTGTGATCTTCATTGATTTTCACGTCTTTTTATTTCATTTATTAGTTTTTGTTTATGATATGATTTCTATCGAGTTTCTTAGCTAAAAATATTAGTAAGGAATAAATTACCATTGTGGCATGCTGCGAATAGAAAATATTAATGCTTCTGACATATATCTTATATAGGGTACAGTGACATGCACCATTTGAGAGTCGTTTTGTCATGATGATATCAATACATACGTATCTGAGTATTGGGGTTAAAGGAACGTTTAGACATATGGATCCATGCTATTTTTATTCAGGCAAACTTACAAGAAAGTATAATGTTTACGCTTTTGGGGTTGTTTTGCTTGAAGTGATGTGTGGGAGGCCTGCAGTTTATGAAAGTAACGATGAAGATCAATGGGGTTCAGCACCATGGGCTAAAGACCGTATCCGTGAAGGAAAGCTCAATCGTATTATTGATACTAGACTCACAGGGCAAAACTCTAGCAAATCTTTGTAAAAGTTTACTGGTATTGCATGCCGCTGCCAGCATGATATTCTGAATCTGCGACATACCATGGCTGAGATCATAGACATGCTTGAGATCATACTTTAATTACAAAAGAGACTGGATTTTTCTGAAACGGAAGGGAAATTTAATAATAAAGTTTATTTTCTATTTGCAAGCAAGCCGAATGCCAGCACTTTAATATCTGCTCTCACATTAGATGCTGAAGGTGAACCATGCAATGAAACTTAAGGTAAGTGATTATGTCATTCGAGTTTCAAACTCTTTTTAATTTATCATCATATCAGCCTATGGCAAACGCTGGTAAGAGCGTTTAAGTTAAACTATTTATTTCTAAAACAGTTAAATAAGTTTTATGTGTTTACATTGTTGATCAATATCTATACATTAGTTGGTTGGTGCTTGCTTAGTTTAAATCCAGATAAATCACTTCGCATAAGAAACGTTTGGAACCCATTTATTGTATGGCATCTTACTATGTCATATAAAAAGTGGTTTCATTAACGATAGTATTTTCTAAATTTAAACTTCAAACATGTTGTTCGCCTGATTTCCTAAGTGATTGCTTAGTTTTAAAGGTGATATAGCAGTTTACATAAGCAACGCGATTGGATCACATCTTACAATGCAACTTAAAAAGCAGTTTCATTAAAGATAATAATTTGGAGATTTAAATCTTGAACAAATTGTTCGCCTTATTTCCTAAAAAAGTCTATTTAATTGGTGCTTTCGTCAGCTGAAGATAGTTTTGGGACCCTCAAAGTTACTGGACCAGTCCACAAATGTTATTTAGGGGGTGTTTGGATTTGCATTTTAATAGTGGTTTTGTGAGATGGAATAATTAGTACAGATAATTAGGGGAGTGCTTAAAGCAATGTGTAAAGCTATCAACAAGATGTAGTCTCATAAATTCTAGGTTTGTCTTCTCTAAAAAAACATTAAAGTGGAATGAAGGTCATTTCTGTTTCTCTTTGACAATACACAAGATTGCTGAAGCTGTTTGTGATTTTGTGCAGGATTACATTGCACCTTCATTCCCATATAAAAGAGACGCGATAAATGGGTCAACCGACTTTGGATGACCGAGGCGACAGGGGGTTATGTTAAGTGTGTGGCTGTATATGTAGCAGAAGTAGAGTTGGCCTCCGTTGGGTCAGTCATAAATGGCAGATGTGAGGGAAGTATTGTAACTTTTGGTTTGATTTTCTTTGCTTTTAAGTTGTGAATGGCTGTTAGTTCATCGGATTTAAATGTGGAATTGGTCTCCGCAAGCCTAAATTGTGTCCATTTCTTGTGAAATTGTTTACTGAGTTAGACATTTGGAATTATTTAATAAATTATAAGGAACTATGTTTTTTTGTATGTTTTAGTTGTTTGTAAATTATTGTGAATATATGGAATTGTGGTGTATAGTAGGAAAAATATTCTGTTTCGAAGTGAGAGAAAGTCTATTTAATCTTCTATTATGTGAATTGCTTGTAAAGAATGATTTTTTGTTACTATCTAGAGCCTGTGCGAACATGTTTGATGTAAATGAAGCTTCATGTATGGTAGTAGTAGCTATCTGTGGACTTGGTGTATAAGGATGTACATGTATTCTGTTACCAGTGTCCGAAAATTATAAGGATGGATGAAGATTGGTGGACATGGCATGCTATCAGACGAATACAAAAACATACTCAAAGCTGTAGAGGTTATGTAGAAGAGCCTTCGTCAACAGACATGTCACATGGTATATATGATGATATAGTCAAATCTCGAAAGACCATGAAAACCCTACAAGCTTACATGAATCAGTCGGGTCATCACTATCTGGTAAGAAGATTTATTATTATTTTTTGAGTATTATATGTGCATCTGATGTACTTTTTACTTTTGACATATTTCTGATCAAAAACTACCACTCGCATACTTCCAAGAGAATCTTCCTGTTACATTATCACCTCTTCAGGCGTTTGTGTTACTCATCATGGGCTTGTAGAACCAAGATGATTCTTATGCCATGGTTTGTTGCTCAATTTCTCTATTAATCATCTAATCTGATTATTCCAACGCAATTCATTTTAACTATATATGTTTCTATATCATAGGAAGTTATGGGCCAGGATAAACAAACTATATTGAGCATGTTCAAGAAAGCCATCATGAAGTTCTACAAATATATGGATTTGGTATTTGCAAAACAGTTCAGGCAACTCTACCTCCAGTATAAAAAAGGGCTAATGACTTAAAAATGCATCTAACTTGACACTTTTTTACGTTCTGTGTATCCATCTTTTTTCTTTCCCATTATGGTCATCAAACTTTCAAAAGTCGGTCATTGTGTGTATTTTGTCGCTATTTTACCATGTAAAATGACCATTTTATCCTTCAAAATTTTGAAAAAGTAAGGGCAAATAGTCACAAAATACACAGAATGATCGACTTTTGAAAGTTTGATGGCGATAAAGAAAAAAGATGGATACACAAAACACAAAAAATGTCAAATTAGATGCATTTTTAAATCATTTGCCTAAAAAAAGTAACAAGTTTCATTCTTCATAACATTATTTTTGTTTAATTTCCGTTTATTGAATCTAAATCGAGTAAATAATGCTTTGCAGTTCTGTATCCATTTCGACAGATGTTCTTGCGGCCTTATACAGTTTCAGTAGACGAAGGTCTTGATGAAGCTGCTAAGAAAGTCAAGGTTGGCATAGATTAGTACATGATCTTTGCTTGACGCTGAATGAACTTATCATTAGATTCTAAAATCCGATTATTATCCACGCCAGCCTTTGATAATATCCGTCGGGCTAACTCATTTTCTTTAAACTTCTTTTATATGTCCTTACTCTGATCTAGATTGCACGGGAATCATATAGACTGGCTTTTCATAAATGTTCTACATTGCACTAAAAATTTTAACATTCAGTATATGTAAGCCCCAATATGTTAGCTTTTCCTTCAAGCAAAGGTTCTAAAAATGCGATATATATATCACAATGAGTGGATCGCACAGGTTACGATGGAACAGGTCGTTTATGTTAATTAGTTTTTTTCTAAGTTGTTGATATGTTGAGTATGATTAACTTGTGACGGAATATATTTTAGATGTTTTGCGTTATATTATGTCACAAAAGTTGGTACCAGAAAATTCTTGGCTTTATCAATAATACCCGTCACTTCATCATAACTGGAAGATGTGGCTTTCTCGTCCCATAAGGCCATAAGGGGGTCATTAAAACATAGATTATTTGCATACTCTAATGAGAGATTATTTATATTAAAATAAAAAAATATTATTATATCAAAAGGGTCATCATACATTTTAGGATAAGTTGAGTTTAAAATATTGTTCACCCTCATTTGTTCCATAGCTGTAATTAAGCTGGTTACATTATTTTTGTACTTTATCCTTGATCCTAATTTTAGCATGCTTTATAAATTTAGATCTTTTGCGTATGCGTCTATAATTAAAAGGGTTTTTCTACCTTTTGCATGATAAGAATACATAAAGTACATAAAAAGTACACCGGGTCTCACAGAAAAGTACACAGGAATCCCCAAAGTGTGAATCCATGTGTACTTTTCTGTGGGACCTGATATACTTTTTATCTTCTTATCATGTGCCTTTAGGGCCCAAGATAGAAAAACTCTAATTAAAAGCGCATCTTAATTAGCACTAAAATCTAACTACAATTATAGGTGCAAATAAACCGGATAAAAATGTTCGTATCGGTTTTTTCCAAAGCGGTTTTTCGGTTAAAAATGTTCGTATCGATTTTTTTCGGTTATAAATGTTCGTTATCGGTTTTTTTGTAAAAACCTGATTTACAAAAAATCGATAAAACCGGTCAAACCAATTCGGATTCGCAAAATCCGGTTTTTTAAAAAACCGATTTTGGTTTTCGACCGGTTTTTTAAAAATCCGGTTTGAGCTTGCACCTCTAACTGCAATAGGGAGTCATTCAACCTATTTCACTTTGTATAATCGATGTCTTTATAAGGATTCATTCTTAGTAACATGTTTATACTAATTAAACCGATGTACTATAACTTGGGGGCACAAAATGGGGCATTGAAGATCTGATCGTTACCTGGCCGGGTAACGACTGGACGACAGAGTATAAATGATCGTTATGCAACCTGTTTGCAACCATGGTGAAATTAAGATGTTTCCGTCACTCGGTCTCCATTTACAATTCTTAGCCTAATTACTTTTTGCGTTAAAGAGGAGACGAGGGAGAAGAATAATATTGTCGGAAATAGCCGTACAGTGAGTGACAGGTAAGAACACCTCTTCCTTAATACATCAAACGAATATTTGCAAATTATCAAAAGTAACTTAATTTTTATTTATATTAAAATACAAAAAAAAACACATTTATATATAAAAAAACCCCGAAGGTATTCTATCAAAAACAATAAATAAAATAAAAGTCATGCCGACTAATCATGCATTAAAAACAATTAAAGAAAGCGGTAAGTAACCTACACTATGCTTAAAAAAACAAACAAATATTTACCCAAACAAGAAACTTAAAAACAAATAATTTTGTAAATAAAAACTTAAACAACGAATACAAATCATCTATATTGATAATGCATTAAAAGACAACTATACAAAACAAAAAATTTACAAACAAATCTTTATCAAATAAATAAAAAGTTAAACAAAAATTAGAAGTCATACCCGTCTATCGGACGGGTTTTGCCACTAGTATATATATATATATATATATATACATATATATATATATATATATATATATATATATATATATATATATATATATATATATATATATATATATATATATATATATATATATATATATATATATATATATATATATATATATATATATATATATATATATATATATATATATATATATATATATATATATATATATATATATATATACATATATATATAGCTTTTAGACCCGTCCGATGGACAGGCTAGCTTTAAGTATATGTTTTTAATGAAAATTGAAGTTATGTGTATTTGTATTTGTATTAGAATTTTAGTATATGTAGTGTTAGTTATGACATTAATATTTTAATAATGTAGCATAGAATGGATAAAAATAACGTAGTTTAAGATATTTTATTTATTTAAGAATTTTATGAGTTAATTGAATTTGCATACGTTAACGTTATGAATAAGGTTGTTACATTAAAAATTTTAATAATATTGTATAAAATATTTTATGTATTTTTTAATTTAATGAGGTAATAAATTTTGTATATGTTAATAACTTTTTTACATTATTTTGTTTTGAAATTAATATTATTGTTAAGTTTATGGAATTTTGTATTAAGGCATTTTCTTACCATCATTTTATGGAAACTCTTTGTATTTAAAGCATTGTTTCACCATCATTTTATGAAAACCCTTTAATGCATTTCAAATATAAACCCTTGTATTTAAGGCATTGTTTCACCATCATTTTATGGAAACCCTTTAATAAATTTCAAATAGAAAATCTTTGTATTAAAGGCATTGTTTCACCATCATTTTATGGAAACCCTTTAATGAATTTTAAATGAAAACCCTTTGTATTTAAGGCATTGTTTCACAATAATTTTTCAAATGGAAACCATTTGTATTTAAGGCATTGTTTTAATGAATATCAAATAGAAATCCCTTGTATTTAAGGCATTGTTTCACCATTATTTTATGGAAACCCTTTAATGAATTTCAAATGGAAACCCTTTGTATTAAAGGCATTGTTTCACCCTCATTTTATGGAAACCCTTAAATTAATTTTAAATGGAAACCCTTTGTATTTAAGGCATTGTTTCACCATCATTTTTCAAATGGAAACTATTTGTATTTAAGACATTGTCTCACCATCATTTTATGGAAACCGTTTAATGAATTTCAAATGGAAATCCTTTGTATTTAAGGCATTGTTTCACCATCATTTTATGGAAACCCTTTAATGAATTACATGTATCATTTTTATAGAATGTTGTATTTAAGGCATTGTTTCACCATCCTTCCTATATAAGTGTTTTTGATTTGATTTGACTTGATATATATATATATATATATATATATATATATATATATATATATATATATATATATATATATATATATATATATATATATATATATATATATATATATATATATATATATATATATATATATATATATATATATATATATATATATACTAGCGTCGTAACCCGCCCAACGGGCGGGGTCGCTTTTTTTCCTGGTTTCGGAGGGTTTATGGTCCGTGCGTTTTTAGTTTCTTGAATTTATAATTTAAACTTTTGTTTATTTTAGTTATAGTTTACGCTTAAGTAACGTTTAATTTATAATGTGGCATGGGTAAATTTGGAAAATTAATTGATTCTGACTTCTTATGTAAGAAAGTGGATAATATTTTAGGAAAAATTAACATAGTAATGAGGACAATAAAAATGGGACCGAGGAAGTAATAGTTTAATAATTTTAATGGTTTCTATATATTTTAACATCTCACATGCGTCTGCTCTTGTGAACTTGATACGAAGTGCAATGATATTCATATCTCATTCACATGAAAACGGGTCAACTTGAGAATTTCATAAAACGATTATACATTTTGTATATCTCTTGATGCTTAATGCTTGTTAAATTTGGCCCCCTATCCTGAGTAGGAGTATTAAATATGGGGATCCCATTTTAACTGGTCAGTTACGGTGTCACGGTTACAATATGTGTGCCCATCTAATGGAGTTCACACTTTTCTTTATTTCAAGTTATGGTTCAGGGACATTTTCTGGATGAACCTTTAGTGAACAGAATGAATGATGATAAACTATAAAAATTAACATTTCCAGAAGTAGCAAACATGTCCATAGTTGAATATTAGAACCCTACAACATTGGCTAACACTTTGTTATAATCGCTTGTCAAACTACTTGCCTCGTCGCTGAAGTAAGTTATTGATGTTTTTCCCGTGTCGCCCTCGACAACTGGCTTGAAGCAATAGCTAAATTTACAAGAGATAAACCCATTGTTCATGAATAAAGACGTATATTAAGTTGATCACTTTTGATAGAACCCTTGGTCGATTTTGTGGTTCGTTGTAGTAGTTGAATGTAAGTTACCTGTAGCCGTTGGTTGAGAGGTCCGTGATCTTTGCAACTTAGTAATGTTTCTTGCTGGATTCCCTTTTTTCGTAAGTCGAGCACTTTTGATAGTACGACTGCTTTTTCGTCCTAATTTATATGGTTGCTTTAGCCGTGAAAACTGTTTAGGGTCGGGTATAGTTTTCAAGGTAAAAAACCCTACCCGTTAGACGCGAACAGATGCAGCAAAAATGGATGCAATTAGCTGTTTCAAATGAGCTGTTTTTTCTAGATCCCATCTATATATTAAACATTATAGTGATAAAAGCAACTACTGCATACAACAGTAGGTCATCGGTTCAAGATGGTATTCAGATACTGGCATGCGTTCACACATCTAAAAGAGCACAACCTACAACATCAGTTTTATTATTATTTTAGAACTTATAATAGGGCTAATGACTTAAAAATGCATCTAACTTGACACTTTTTACCGTTCTGTGTAGCCATCTTTTTTTTCCTATATTATCATTAAACTTTATGATTTCGTACATTGTGTGTATCTGGTGACCTGCTTGATTGGTTAGCAGGTTGCCTTAACGACCGTTAATTTTTTTATTACAACGTTAGTCATTTATATTAACGGCCATTAACATACAAACTTAAAATTTGATTTTTTTTAAAAATAAAACGTAAAACCTTAAAAAAAAGTATATAACTTTATATAAAAAATTACGAATAAATTTATGCATGCTGCATGCATATATAGAAAAATTTAAAACATTATTATTTTTAAACGTGTGTTAGCGTGTTTTATATAACTTAACATTTTCGTAGTTAATTTTTTGAAGAAAATCATTACTTTTTCTTTAAATTTAAGAGTTTCAAAATTAAAAGTCGTACTTTTTTTCCAAAAAAAATTGAAATTTTTTAATTTCTTTTTTCTACAGAAAAATCGTACGGTTATAGAAAATAACAAAATTTTGTTATTTTTATTTTATATATTGTTTGAATATATAATTTTATATAGAAAACCTTTCTACGAAATAAATTCTTTTGCAAATATTTTTCTTTTTGTAATATTAAAACTTTCAAAGTAAAAAATCGTACTTTTTTAAAAAAAAACTTTTTGGAACCTTCGCATTTTTTTGCAGATAATCATGGTATTTTTTAAGAAATTAAAGTCTTCAAAACTAAATTACATACTTTTTTACAAAACAATTTGTAAGAAAAGTAAAATTTTTTGCGTAAAAAAAATATTTCGAAAAAAAATTAAAAAAATATATATATACATACAATTTATATAAAATAAAAAAAACATTTGTAAAAAATTACGATTTTTTGTAAAAAAGAATTTCAAAATTTTTAAATTTCTTTGTAAAAAAGTACGACTTTTACTTTTGAAAACTTAAATTTTTTTTAAATAATAGTATGTTTTTCTTCAAAAAAAAAATTCGAAGGTTCCAAAATCTTTTTGTAAAAAAGCGCGTTTTTTTACTTTGAAAATTTTAAGATTACAAAAAGAAAAAAAATGCAAAAAAAATTATATATACACACAATTTATATAAAATAAAAATAACAAATATTTAAAATTTTGTAAAAAGGTACGATTTTTTGTAATACAAGAATTTCATAAATTGCAATTTTTTTAAAACACGTTTTATATAACTTTTCAAAGTTAACTACACATGTTTAAAAATAATAATGTTTTAAATTTTTCTATATATGCATGCGTAAATTTATTCTTTAAATTTTTTTATATAAAGTTACATACTTTTTTTTAAGGTTTTACGTTTTATTTTAAAAAAAAATCAAATTTTAATTGTGTATGTTAATGGCCGTTAATATAAAGGACTAACGTTGTAATAAAAAGTTTAACGGTCGTTAAGGCAACGTGCTCACAATGTGCGAAATCACAAAGTATAATGATAATATAGGAAAAAAAAAAGATGGCTACACAGAACGGTAAAAAATGTCAAGTTAGATACATTTTTAAGTCATTAGCCCCTTATAATATAACCAATGGTTCTTACATGAGCAGATCAGATGCAATTTTGACACCTATACATGAAGAGCATAATGGAAAACATTTGGTCTTTTTAAGAATTAAAAGACAAAGCTACACGAATTAGTCACCACTACTAAATTATAAGGGAGTGACATATAAAAACAGAGGAGCTACTCATTACAGAACATTCTTCTGTTTCTATATGTTGGCTAATTCAGATTCAGGTAATACAAAGCCCATTAAGTCCTTAATGCAACAACTACTGGTTGAAAAGGTAAACTATGATTTATATCTTTTTCTACTGTGATATATTTGAGGACGTTATAATACGCTATAGTAATTTTGGTAAACATACTTTTTTGTTACTTATTGGAATGCCATATATACAAAATTAACTTGTGTGTAAAGCATTGTTAAAAAATATAATTTAATAATAATCTTTTTTTAAGAAATGATTTAGGATCATTTCCGCAATTAGAAAAATACAATTTATGCAAAGGCTTGAAACATTTCTTTTCAAGCTAAAGGTTTTTATTTAACCTGTTAGTCTGTTAAAGATGTAACATCACCCGGAATAACCAAAAGAGAGGAAGAAAATAAACCAAGAAAGGCAACAGTTTAAGTGCCTCTGGAAGAATTAGTAGTCCAGATGACGACACAGTAGCACAAACTTTCACTGCCCCTAGAGCTTTGGCCCATCGACGTATCAGACCTGTTGAGTCGAGGAGTCGAATCTGAAGGCGGGGGTGTTTCAGGAGCCATTTATGCTAATCCAAGTGATTTGGGTCTCTGGGTATTTTCGTTCGTTGGGGTGTTTCAAGGGTGAAAGCTTAAACAAACACAACGAAATCACAGTTCACATCACATTCTAAATAACGATGAGAAATAAAGTATTAAAAGTTTAAAACAATATAGTATGATATATTTATTGATTACTTGTATACCTGAAGAGCTGTAATTGGTTGAGCTACTACGTCCAGCATATTGGTCTGTACCATTTCTACCCCCATGGTTTGAGCTATTACCATCATGAGGTCTGAATTATGTTGTATCTTTAAAACGATAGTTGCTGTCTCGAACTTGCTCTCAAAATAGTTGCTGTCCAGAACTTACCTGTCAAAAAACGCTTGTTGTCCAGAACTTGTGTTCAATGAATAACAAATTCAGCTCATTATCAAATAACCGGACCAAGTGCGCCTACCACCATCTTCATTATCCTCTTGTCGATGCATTTGAGGCGCGGCTGGTGAACTTCTTGTTGAACCATGAGTTGTTGTGGCATGAACTGCTGTAGATGAGGTTCAGAACTTCAGGATTGTCTTCTTGCGGCTGTGGGCCGTGACAGATCAGATACTTGGCATTGTCATATGATCCACCCAACGCTAAAGATGGAGCCAAGTTTGATGGGGCAGTTAAGTAAGTAAACCTAGTAGTATTCACCTCCTGCCCAAATCGTCCAGTAACAACACCAAACCCTCTATTAAACCTAATTAGATCAATCTGTTGATGATATAAGTAGCCAACTCCTGCTTAGCATTATGCAAATCAACTTGAACTTGCTTTAACTTATGCTGCAAAACCGAAATCAAACCAACACATCCATAAACAGGATCCATTAAAGGCGCATCAGCCTCACACACTAAAGAATTAACTGCGTCCTCTCTGTGAGAAGTACTCAACTCATTCAAAATCTTAGCAATGCTACTCGCTCCGAAAACTAATGACACACCTTTGGTTCATCTTTTTCTGTCGTTTAAGATTTATTAACCTTTATTTGTATCATGTTGACAGTTGGACTCATCTTCTTAGATCAGTTTGCATGCCCAACATTTGAGTTTCGATCTTCATTCCAAACATAATCATGGGGTTCCTGTCAGGAACGAATCAAGTCTGTAAGCATATCTAAAATCAATTTACATGTATAAAAAGTACTTGGTTTCTGAATATACCAACTAAATACCTATAAATTTTCCACTACAGAGAAATACAATAGGGAGTTCAATCTGCTAGCCTAAAAGGTATGGAATTTTGCTAACATTCAAGTCGAATACCATTTTTATTTATCACTTTTTGGAGCTACAAACCTAAACAACCTAAATGTGAGGAACGAATGATGAAAAACTAATGGTGCGAACACCGTAATAATATGAAATATCATGCAAACGCAGAGTATTTACCTGATCAAGGAGATGAAGGATCTCTTCTCTCTTGGAAATCTCTTCAGCACTCTCATAAACCCCACGTTCCATCAAGAGCCTCTCGAGAAGTGCATTGCTATCAATGTCAGTTTAAGTAAGTCCATTAAAATGAAATTGACTCGCTAGACCGTGTTTCTTCTTCACAGCAGCCTACTACTCCTTCTTAAGTGGTGTGACATCTAATATAAGGATATCTACAATAAATTAAAGACATTGATCCAGTGTTATGTAAATGAAACATCCATTTAATCATTATTAATATTTATAGGGTCAAAACCTTTTTTATAACTTAGTATAATTACATATCAAAAAGGGAACAAAGCACCAATCCACAGAGTCATTACTGGTAGAAAAATTTATGATTTTGAAACGCAGATTGATCTCTGTGTCTGTGGCTTTTTGATTAACAACACGTCTCTCGTTATTCCCTTGATTCCGCGTTACACATATTATCCACTTTTTTGAGCTTTGTTTTTTTATACATGTACAAAATCGAGATATGTGTCATCATATAGAAAACTCCTAAAACCGGTTAAAATGAAGACACTAAATTGTTACCTCCACTATTTTCAGTTCCATATCTACAACACGAAATCTAATCTCGCCGGAATGAATATCCAAGAATTGAAGGAACCTGTTATCAGCAGACTAAAAAAACAAAAATATACAAAGCCAAATCCCGTGCTTCTGCCACAAATCTTGTCGTATACAACAGAATCAATGATAATGGTTCTGTACTGCATGTTTTGTAATCTAGTATGCTCACCTTGGTATTTGCTTGAAAAATAGAAGTCACTATTTTTTAAACCAAGTGATGCAATGTCATGTGCATTAGTCAAAAAACGATATTTTTTAAAAATAAGCGATTAAGCGTAGTAAACATTGTTAATACATAAAGGGACTGAAAAGACAACATTAGGTTCTCATTCCAAAATGAATGCCTAAAGTCTATAACTTGCAGCATAAAAGTATGATTCAGTTCTATATTAGAAAAAGTATGATGGAATCCTTCTGTATAACAGATCTCGTCTGCTTCCAATACTCGATGACTCTATGATACCATGTGTCATGTATCACATTTTGCGCAATTAAGCATAATAGATCATGTACCACTTGACTATCAGTATTAAGTAGAATCAAAAGACCAAAGAATGAAAACATACTAATTGTATAATGAAGATAGCAAGTACCTATTCTTAACCAGAAAATCCTCAATTTGCTCATAAAGGATTGACAGCCGCTCAAAATGAACATGCCCACATATGTGATGGAAGTCAAAGTGCAAGTATCTACAAAAATCTACCTGTTTAACATATAGTAAAGGAAATATGTATTAAGATAATTAAGTATGAACTATCGTACCTCACATCATCACTAAGAAAATTCTGCACTGAAGTGGCAAATTGTCGAGTCAATCGTCCCTCGCCACCATGCTAAAACATAGAAAACAATCAAGTTAACCACATGTTCTTGCTAATATATAGAGCTAATGACATGAGAAAAGCATATATTACAGTATTGACAAGATCGAAAGCTACAACATTTCTATATGTCTTCCTTAAATCCAGAAAATGTCGCTCAGCGACTCGTGGCTGTAGAGTTTCATCATATACAAAAGCATTAGCCAGTTAAAATAGTGCAAAAAAATTATTTACAATATTACATATACTTAAAATATATTAACAAAGTTAAACAGGGTACACCCACCGCTTCCTCGGGTCTTAGGATATCAAACTTGGGCTTGTATGTTAAATCAACAATTTGTTCCCAGAGAAAAGGCATTGAACCTCTCACTTGTAAAACCAACAATGAAATAAACACTATTTGTAAGAGCTATCATTTTGATTTACAAAAGGTTTCATTAAAGTACGATGATGATATATCAATATTAACGTTTTAGAATCCTGATTTCAGAGTTGGGTAAAATCTGCAAGCGTAATAATCAGAAACTTTCCACCAAAACGCAATCCCAAACCCTATTTAAATCTTTTCCTTAACTGTGTATGTTGTAAACTTCTCAAGAGGAAACCGATATAATGTGTTGAGCCCAAGAGCAAATGGCTCAACACCAAAGGGTTTTAAACTCAAACCAAGCAGTCTAAGAAAGGGTCAAAACACAATCGAGGGGAAAGAGGTTCTGAATCCTCCTAAGCCGCCTACAGAGGTTGCGAGTCCCACTAAAAAATAAACTAAAACTGAAGTTATAATCGATAAAGTTCAACTACAGAGCGGTGCCAAGTTCACTCAAAGGACATACTTAATCCAAATTCTCCAGACAAAAACAATAGACATTATCACATCCCGTCCTTGTAAGACTCCTGAGCATCAGCAATCTTTTTGTTGGCCTTGTAGGTAGTACTGTAATCCAGTAAACATATTTTGTCATTAATTCCTTGATCCAATAAGATCAATATAACAATTGTTTTGGCTTTTATTATTAGGGTTTTGTGAGGATTGTTTTGTACCATTGTGCAGTAATGGAAGAGATATAACGCCCGTATATTAAAAACATCAAAAAACCGCTGATCTGGGGTTGTGAGGAGTTTTTGCATAAATCAAAATAAAATAAAAAACTGAGGATTTTAAAGATCTGACTCTATTGATTCCACCAACATCAATTGTGTTAGAAGAAAATTCGTCTTAGTTAATATGCATATAAATTTTGAACATAATATAGTTTATTTATACATGGGATCAACAACAACAAAAGTAAATTAAACAAATGCTATCACATATTTACCTGTTTCTTGAGAACAGTATGCAGCTTCAAGTTCTGCTTCAGCTGTTGCATATCTAATCGTTTGGATATGACAGAAATCCACAACTTGGAGATAGTCACCCATGCGTTATAGAGACTTATCTGTAAAATATTGTAGTATTAAGCTAACATGTACATATTAAGTTGTACCAAAATTCAAGTCACAGTCATAATTATTCTAAACAGATTTTTTACAAAATGTCACGTACAGAAGTGTTATCTTTAATTGAGCTAAGAACCTTTGTCCATACCAAAAGAAGGTATCATACTTATTAATGATCAAAGTTATTAAAACATTAGATTACATTAAATCAAAGCTTTAAAGATTATGTTTAGTTCTTAACTTCTTATGACTATGACCATTTTCTTGATTAAGAATATTGGATGTGACCTGAGCAGTTGCTCGTTGAACCTTCATGGAAGCGTCCGCTCTAGCATTCGCAAACCGCCATTGCAAATGTTTGTTATGCAACAGTCTCAACACATGTGCATCAACAATCTTCTCTCCCACCTTCCCTCTCTTTGAATCAACCGAAAAACTGAGAATCAAAGGTGAGTTCCCCGAATTCTTGTTAGACCTCACTTCATTAATCATCACAGACGGAGATAAATGGATTGCTCTCTTGATAGGCGGGGACACTTTTGGACCATTATCTATGACCGTACATCCAGAAACTGCCTTATTATTCTTCAAAAAGTGTGGCAAAACAGGATCAGAATCAGTCTGCACTCGTTTAACCGGATTAATAGTTTCTTGCCAAAACCTAGCAGAACAACTATAGCGCGAGAACCTCCACCTAGAACATTACCCAAGGAAACACACTTTGTATCAGAAGTGGCTTGATCAGTGATCATGGTTTTCCGTAATGCCTTAACAGCACTGGCTATCCTAGATCCATTTGATTTTATCTTATCATTTGTGAAATCTACACTCGTTGTCATAAAATCCCCTCGCCGTTATCTGTTATGTGTCTGCAATCAACTGTTCTCTGTGGACCATGGAACAATACATAGTCGGTAACCTAGATATTTAAAAGTTGAATTTAGTATTATTAGAATGACTATAAGTATCCCATAAGTAGAACTAATTCTATTAGAGTTATCTTTTCACACTTGTCTTCTTACAGCAATTGATTCAGCCACCTTTTTCATATTTTTTGGGACGGTCCTTTTGTACTTCATAGAAATGATAATGATGGATCTGTAGTTTGCCTTGATAGTTAATAGCACTGTTTATTACTACAGAAGTAAAGGATAGAAAAAAGGGTTATGTCGCCATAAAAGTTGTTAGAAATTTAGTGGGTTTAGCACTACTAACTGTACGATATACAGATATGTTGTCAAGATTAACGGCACACTGACTATATCCAAAGGAAGTCACGGTCCAAAGCTTTTACCCAAAGTGACTTTTGGATAAAATGCCATAACATGTTCTGTTTATTAAAAAAAGGTTAAAAACTACAAACCTTGGTTGTGTAAGCTTTGTCACCGTTTTCACTTATGTAGAATTTAATCGGCTGAGACAGTTACTGAAAGTCAAGACAACTAAAAATACGAAGAACCACCATAAGAGAATACCAAAAACAAAGCAGCCGGTGTCACTGAAATTACGTCTCAAAAGCTGGTATTCCATAACCGTGCAAGCCACTTTTCTTCTCAACATCATAATCTGACCCATTTTAACAATTCAATAATTACCCATTTTGACCCATACAAAAGTACCAGTTTGCATAGATATATTAAGAATAGTTACATTACCAAAAGTATTCGTTAATATCATTATAGTTTCTCCATGCAGAATGGGTTGCTTTGCCACCTTGATTTCTTTTGGCAGAGAATACCAAAAACAAAGCAGCCGGTGTCACTGAAATTACTACAGAAGATAGGAACTCTGTAAATGCATATTAGAACATCAAAATCAGATGCATAAAATGGTAAAAAAAAATAAAAACCATAAATAGGAATTGAACAGTCATGAATCAAGATAACTTGTAAACTCTCAGTTTGGAGTCTTGAATGGAAATAATAACCCGTCTTTTTTGAGAAGGTATAGCTCTTTGAACTGATGTAAATGCAGGGATTCGGGGTCAAATGATTCCTTAAATATTCCTTCTTACCCTACCAATAGAATAATTAAAGTTATAAATAAAATTTTGGATACCATGGAACCAACAACTGGGTAGTCAGTTTAGTCACTAATGAGAAAGATGAACAACCTTTTCGATTACACACACGTCAACGTTACTTCCGGATCCCAAGTCGTTAAATATACCATAGCAGATCACTTTGGTTACCAAAGCAGATCGCTTTGGTTACCAAAGCAGATCGCTTTGGTTACCAAAGCAGATCGCTTTGGTTACCAAAGCAGATCGCTTTGGTTACCAAAGCAACTACCTCTTCTCTCTGTATAAAAAAGTACCACTCTTAATCATCAAACTATTACCATAACAGGAAACTGATGAAAAAAGGAACAATAACAGCAAATGGATTCAAGAAGGCAATGAATCTTTCAATACTTAATCATGCTGGAATTTACAGAAATACTCTATAATCAGACACACAGAAAGAAGAATCAACAACTTACTTACAAAATCTTACATTCACAATAAACATAAACCACAAAAAAGGATATGCCTTTGAAGAAGAGTTCTACCATCCCCTGAGTCAACCAACTTGGTGATTACCAGAGCAGGAACATGAAATATGGAGATCCCTGTTTGTGAATCAAAGATTGAAGAAAAGAAAAAAAAGGATTACGATTGATTGTGAATCAAAGATCAAAGATCAAAGATTGATTGTGAATATGGAGATCCCCATTTGTGAATCAAAGATTGAAGAAAAGAAAAAAAAAGGATTACGATTGATTGTGAATCAAAGATCGATTGATTTCCTATGTCTTTTGGATTAGGGTTTACCCGTCGTTTGTATCTCTCCTCTTGTTATGCAATGAAACTTCAGCTTTGTTGTACGTTTTTACAGTCTGCATTCACCAAGTAATGAACGGCTGAATGGAATAAGTACATGGGTGATTGATTGTGAAACAAAGATCAAAGATCAAAGAACAAAGTTAAATGATCAAAGATCAAAGATAAGATCAGTTTCGTATGTTTTTGGATTAGGGTTTACCCGCAGTCATTTAGAGAGATATGGACGTCTTCTATGTTTGTGTGTGTTTTTGACCTGACGGCTGTAATATAAAAAATGAAAAAGAATAAATTTATATTAGTATATATAGTCACGGTATAAAAACGCGGTTTTTTAAAATTGCGGCCTGCTTTTTCAAAAGTGCGTTTTCGTAAAGTATTTTTGGAAGGCTTTTGAGATTTTTTAGCTAACAAACAAACACTATTGGTTTAGAGGTGCCATGTCACATATGACTGGGATTAGGGGTGTGGTATCAAATAATAATTATACCTATATATATAATATATATATATATATATATATATATATATATATATATATATATATATATATATATATAGCGTCGTAACCGGCCCAATGGGCGGGGTCGTTTTGTATTTCTTTTTTTAATAGTATGTTTGTGTATCGGTTTTATATATTTGGAGTAAAGGTTTTTTTTAATTTTTTAGGCCCTGGCCACCAGCGGATGTGTTTTGTTCCATTTTATCTTTTGTTTTTTTAGTACCTTTGCATATTAATTATATCTGTTTGCAATGGGACTCATTTTTGTTAAAAAAAAAGTTAAACAAATCTTTTGTTTTTGTTTTTTGGGTCTGGCCCACCCAACGGACTTGGTTTGTCTTATGTTCATCTTTCGTTTTACTAATATGAGTTTTTTTTAAGAAATTTTAAATATTATTAGTTTTGCTGCACCGAGTCGAATTTGCCAAAATCGAACTAAACCGAACTATAAATTTGATTTTCGGGTTGGATATGAGGTTGACAATCGAAACCAAAAACCAAACCAAAAATAAGGTATATATAAATTTATTTTTTTCCTAAACATTTATATAAATATATATGTTAATAAAATAAATAGTAATCCGGGTCGATATGAAAACGAACGAAATACATATTTGGTTTTCGATTCGGTTGGATAATAGTTTGGTTCGATTCAATTTTCTGGTAAAACTTAATGTTAAGTATTTATTTGTTTTACCTCACAAGTCTTTTATCAAGTTTTAAACAATGTTTTGAAACCCGGTTTTTAAATCGAATCGGTTGAGTCATCGGGTCCGGATCAACCCGGGTCGAACCGTGTCGAACTGTGTCAGTCCGAGTTAACCCGGGTCGAACCGTGTCAGTCCGAGTTAACCAGGTTTTCTTAAAAAAATTATTTTTTTAATTAACAAAAATTATATATAAAAACCATAAATCTTTCCGTATATGGTAAAAATAAAATTATATATACCAACCAATTTAATATGTAAAAATAAAATTCAATCGTAAATACGTAAAACTTACATATTAATTTTTAAAAAACCCAAAAAAATCAAAACCCGACCGTGTCTCGAGAACCGGGTTGACCCGGGTCACCCAAACCCAGCGGGTCTAATCGAGTTTCGAAAATATAAAACCCTTGTCAATATGACCCGTTTTTTAACTGAAACCCGGTCAATCGGTTGAACCGTCCGGGTCGACCCGGGTTGAATACATTGGTTTTAACTTAAATTTAGTGATATAACAGCGCTTCGATTCATGAATTTGCTAACGACAAGGAACCAAAAGTGAAAGCAAACAGTGATTGTATGATCATTTCCACAGTTACTGTGGAAATTCCGTTATTTTTGCCTACACCCAAATCAAATTATGTAACTTACTCTAATCGAAATCTGTATATTAATTTCTAACACATTAATTCATTTATTTGCTTTATTATACTAAGTATACATGTGATTTGGTTATTAAAAACCTAGGAGACGATTTTATTGGTGAACTTTATTTAAACATCGAGTATACTACTTATTTGTATTTATATGTATATCGTAAGTATATGTGTGTAATATATATGTGTGTTTGCATGTGTTTTTGTGTACATTTATGTATGTATTTGCTATGAAGTTATTTATGTTTTGACCTATTTTATGGTGCTGTCAAAATACAAAAAAAAGGGGCCACCATAAGTTAGACTGATAGCTTAAATAAGTTATGCTTATATGGGCAAATGATCATTACATTGGAATTTCTGTCCAAAACTACTAATTCTAAAATGAAACCAAGTCCATTAACAATAAATGAAAGGTAGAGTAGATAGTAACTTCTATGAAAGTTGCGTCTTCGAGATCACTCGTAACCACCAAAGTAAAACAGCAATGTACAAATCTTCAAACGATAAATTTGCCCTTTTCAGCTTCATTCTTGTAGTAATAAAAAACCTTGTCACTTATCTTTCGTATTTGGGTTTCTCTCCATTGCTTGCCTAAATAAAATGTTACAAAAATTATCAACATTTTGAGGACAAACTTCAAATTCATGATGCGCCTAATGCTCCATGGGTCTTCAAGTTGCTACAAATATCAACCAAATTAATATTGATTTTAGCTTCTTATCCATTGTAGGTATATAAGCTACAAATATAGGCAATTATATGCAAGTTGGCTCACCATTCCTTTCGCGTGACAATACTTGAGTAAATCATTGAGTAAGAAATTAATGTTTGCATCTTGCAGAAAAGTTAACAATGGCCCAATGTGGCTTGTTTGTCAGAAGAATTTTGGTTCACTACATTGTGTGCAGGGTTCTTAAAACGGACCGTACTGAACCAAAACCAGACAGAACCTGAAGTAAAGATTTGGGATCAGAACTGAACCATGTAGTTGTGGGTCAGTTCCAGCAAAAACCAGGTTCATTCACGGACCAAACTCACGCTATTTTCTAGTCTGATATGGTGCCTAAACAACTTAATCTCTGAACCTCGGTATAAAAGTACAGATTTCATAAAATTGCATGACCAAAAATCGAAGAGATAAACATATGAGAAATAAACCGATGAGTGATCATATAGATCGAAGGTAAAAATTCAGCACATAAATACTTATTTAGCCATTTTAGTTTATGCTTGACTTCTTTAAAGCCAATTGATTATTTGAACCAACATTTACAAGTAAATGAGTAAAGATGAGTGAAATGATGATGAAGCACTCGGTCTTGCATTTACATTAATGTGATTAATACAAACAGAATACAGTGCAGCCTTTTAAAAAAACACCATACAGTGCATCTTTAGTTGGTAAAACTTACATTAGCTTCGGCAAATCCGAAGATCATTAATGTAGATGAAAAATGTCATCTTTCAATCCAAATTTATAAAGGAAATATGAAACATATACAGGTCAAACCTAAGATATTAGCTAAAAAGGTCAGAATTTATAAAGGAATGTATCAAATCTAGGATATTAGATTCAAGTATCCAATATTTTCACTGTAACACCCCATTTTGGAAATGGAATATTACGCATATCATGGCGTGTCATCAAAGCATACAAGGATAAATGTCTAAGCATTATTCAACCATAAAAGGAAATACCGGAATCAAACATCGGTATCCCAAAGTAAAGCTCATCACACACAAACATAAATACTGTAAAAGGAAGGACGAAACAATGTCCAAAGCAACTGTATCAAAGTAAAGGAAATGCATAAAGTAAAGAAAGACAGTAAAGCTTCCAATCCATATGCACCTACGTTTGAGATCTACGAGCGTCCCTGAGTACCTGCCGTTTTGGGAACATGAAAAGGAAAACGGCTGAGCAAGACGCTCAGTGCACGGATGTACAATAAAGCATGATATAGGATAAGCATGTAACATATAACAGCGGAAGACTAAGTACTGAGAAAACTGGTTAAGTAACATGAAAACTGGTTTTATAGTTTGAAAAGCCTTATGTTTAACCTGTGAAAACTGTTTTAACATATATATACCATAGCCCATATAGGTCATGAAAAGGTCACGTGCATGAATACTTGGAGGGGTGACCTCATCATGCTGATTAGAGGGGATGCCTCTAATCAATATACTGATTTGGGTAGGAGGGATCAGCTCCTTGTGAAGGGTGCAAGGCACACACCACATTCACCATGATAAACTGAATAAAACATGTAACTAGGATGCACCCATACGCCCCGACTGATATAATAATATGGCCAAACTGAAAAGGGACGCCACGAGCAATCACTCCGCCGTGGGGAAGTCATAACACCGGTGCCTCCAATGCTATGGTTATGGTACCTCCATAACTAGGTGAAACTGGTCATGCTTGTATATGGCTATAGTTTATGCTAAATTAACATAAGCAGTTCAAAACAATAAAACAAATGCTGGGGAAAACAGTTGGCTGCACACGGGGAAATCCTAATAAGGAAGAAATGTCCATACTGAAAGGACGGGAATCCGTACCTCAAGTCCAGTGAAATGAACGGAAGAAAGACTCCTACTTCTGGATCACTAATGCTACATGAATACACACGTGTATAAGTATCGATTCACTGATTACGTACTGGGTTCTGTGTCTTGTTATAGCTGATTTGGTATGTTTTAGGTCATGGTTTACTGTTTAAAGCCTTAAACTGTGTTTATCTTGTATTTCTGGTTTATCTGATTAAGTATTACTGGTGTTTCATGTATTAATATACTTACTGTATAATAATAAGTAACTTTCCAAAAATAGCAGGTTTCCAAAAATAGAAAGTTTCCAAAAATAGAAAGTTTCCAAAAATAGAAAGTTTCCAAAAATAGAAAGTTGCCAAAAATAGAAAGTTTCCAAAAATAGAAAGTTTCCAAAAATAGAAAGTTTCCAAAAATAGAAAGTTTCCAAAAATAGAATTTACTGCCTAAAATAGATTAGTTTCTAAAAATAGAAAGTTTCCAAAAATAGATCAGCTGCCTTAATTAAATAAGTTTCCATATATAGAAGGTTTCCATAATTAGATTAGCTGCCTGAAATAGATTGATTTCCATATATAGAAGGTTTCCATAAATAGAATTAAGCTGATTTCATAAGCTAACATATAAGTCTAAGTGTCATAAGCTTACTACTTAAGTCATATGATATAGTGTATAGTTTAATTATTATTTCATGTATTTTAATTAAACTATAAGTTAAGCATTTTAATTAAAGTGTAACATGTATTAATTAAAATGAAATGAAATACTTAGGTTAGAATGTGTATTATTATGAATAATAATATAACCTAAGTCATGTCTAAATTAATTAATTATAGGCATGTTTTAATAATTAATTAATTATAACTTATAACATAAAATACTTAGGTTAATTTAATGTCATGATAAACTAATAATTAAAATAACCTAAGTCATGATTTAATTAATATTTCATGTTATTAATTAATTATATCCTAAGTTCATGATTCATAAAAATTACATGTAACATAGATCATGATTTTAACCAACGAACCGTGAACCGGGTATGAATTCGACACCGTACCCCGGGCCAAACCCGGGGCACACGTGTCCCCTTGCTGCCGTGGGTCCTACATGAGCCAACCAAGACCAATTGTGGTCTTGGTGGTGGCGGCAATAGCAAACCAAACCCCCCCTCGGGTTTGTTTTGCTAGGCGGCTAGAAACAAACACCCCTTTAAATCATTCCTTGATTTTATTTAATACCAAAACATGTTAGATCAATGATTAATTATCTTGTTTTCATAAGAAAAATAACAACATGTTCATGAAAATAATCAAAGATCAAAAGAATTAAAAAGAATTAAAAAGAAGGGTTAGAAAGGTATACCACTATGTAGCTTGGAAAAAGGATGAACAAACACGTATTCTAACACTTGTTTTTAAGATCAAAATCAATCAAACACCCCCTTATGATGGTGTATAGGTGGCGGCACAAAGGAGGCAAAAAGGAGAGGAGAAAACTCTTTTTAGGGTTTTTAGTTTATTTCTTGAAAAATGAAAATGAAAACATGTTTAACACTTTACCCCCCTTAACTTGAAAAGTCCATGGGCTAAGCCCATTTCATGCATGTGTGCCGTGGGTATGGGGGCCCCACATGGGGTACCCGTACCTTTCTCGTGTCCCGATGTTTCGTGTTCGTTCGTGGTTAAACGTGCTCGTGTTTAACGTGTTTCTGTTTAATCTAACGTGTCGTTTATCGTAAACTTAACGCTCGTAAATATATTATAAGTATTTACGTAATTATTTTAGTTAGTATTTTAAATGGTGTTCATGATTTAATTATGTTCACGTGATATATTATTAACTGTTTATCATGGGTTCGTACGTAATCGATACTTGTCATGACATACACGTATGCACTTGCTTGATTATTAGCACATGAATGTGATCAATACTACATGAGGTAAGTTTTAATCTAGAACGTACGATCTTAAGGGCACTATTCATGGTAAAAGCATGCGGGTTTTACAATTCTTCCCCCCTAAAAAGAATAATTCGTCCCCGAATTATAGATAAAGTAAGCTGAAAAGAAGTGACATACCCGAACTCAAAATATGAAGTGAGGGTAAGAAGCCCGGATAGACTCCTCTGTTTCCCAAGTGGCTTCCCGCTCGGTATGGTCCCTCCAAAGGATCTTGACGAAAGGAATCGTCTTCCTTCTCATGACTCGTTCTTGCCTGTCGAGTACTCGTTCGGGTTCTTCTATAAACGTGAGATCTTCACGTATCTGTTCCAGTGGATACTGAACCATGTGAAGGGGATGATAATTGTACCCTCTGAGTAAGGACACATGGAACACGTTATGCACGTGCGATAGCTGAGGAGGTAACGCCAATCGGTAAGATACTTCGCCGATTCGTTCAACGATATCAAATGGTCCGATGAACCGAGGACTGAGTTTTCCTTTGATCCCGAAGCGTTTAACACCACGTGCCGGCGAAACCTTGAGGAAGACGCGATCTCCCACATTAAAATGTATGTCCCTACGATGCTTATCGGCGTAACACTTCTGACGTGATCGTGCTTCTTGCAGTTTCTGTTTAGCTACCTCAATCTTCTCATTGGTCATTTCTATAATCTCTGGTCCTTCGAGTGTTCGCTCTCCCACTTGATCCCAGCAAGTTGGAGCGCGACACTTTCTGCCATACAACATTTCGAAAGGAGCACATTTGATACTTGCGTGCCAGCTGTTGTTGTATGCAAACTCGACTAAACAGATGTAATCGTCCCAATCACCTGTCCATTCCAACGCACACGACCTTAACATATCTTCCAATGTCTGAATTGTTCGCTCCGATTGTCCGTCCGTTTGAGGATGAAAGGCTGTGCTCAGCTTAAGTTGTGTACCCCAAGCTTTTTGCAGACCTTTCCAGAATCGCGACGTGAAACGAGGATCTCTGTCTGAGACGATGCTGGAGGGAGTGCCGTGGAGTCTCATGATCTCCCTTCTGTACGTATCTGCGAGTTTACTTACCGGATCTTCCTTGCGTATCGGTAAGAAATGAGCTGATTTGGTGAGTCGATCAACGATGACCCAAATAGCATCGTGCTTCTTCTTGGTAGGCGGAAGACCGGTAACAAAATCCATGGTGATTTTGTCCCACTTCCACTCTGGAATATCCAACGGTTGAAGGAGACCGCCAGATCGCTGATGTTCAATCTTAACCTGCTGACAGGTAAGACATTTGGAGACATACGTGGCTACATCCTGTTTCATACCACTCCACCAAAAGTGCTGTCTGATGTCATGGTACATTTTTGTCGACCCAGGATGTATAGAAAATGGGGAGCTGTGAGCTTCAGCTAACAATGCTTCCCGGAGTTCTTGATTATCAGGAACACAAAGTCTCGTGCCCTGCCAAACGATACCGTCTGCGTCCATTCTGAATTCTGTCTGCTTCTCCAAATTCTGAATTATCGCCCAAATCTCTCCATCATCCTTCTGCGCTTCCTTGATCCTAGTCAGTAACTCAGGTTCTACTGTAAGATTCGCCCAGTATCCGTGCTGCCCACGTACCATGATTTCAATGTCAAGCCGCTCCAAGTCCCTTATGTTTTGTTCCTTGATCTCAATGCCGTTTATCATTCCGGACTTTCTGCTGAGTGCATCTGCTACTACATTAGCTTTCCCGGGATGATACTGTAGGTTAATATCATAATCCTTCAACAGTTCCAACCATCTCCTTTGTCTCATGTTCAATTCTCGCTGTGTGAAGATATACTTCAAGCTCTTGTGATCCGTGAAAATGTCGCATGATTCTCCGTATAAGTAATGCCTCCATATCTTCAATGCGAACACCACTGCAGCAAGTTCCAGGTCATGCGTAGGGTAGTTTTATTCATAGGGCTTAAGCTGCCGTGAAGCATACGCGATCACTTTCCCATGTTGCATGAGAACACAGCCCAGTCCCTTCCCCGATGCATCGCTATAGATCTGAAATCCACCTGTACCAGATGGGAGAGTAAGAATAGGTGCAGATACTAACTTCTGCTTTAGGTCTTCGAAGCTCTTCTCTCGATCTTCCGTCCAGACGAATTTCTCTCCTTTTCGCATCAGTTTGGTGAGAGGCAATGCCAGCCGAGAAAAGTTCTCCACGAATCTTCGATAATATCCAGCTAAGCCTAAGAAACTGCGGACTTCTGTCGCTGATGTTGGTCTTGGCCATTTAGTGATAGCCTCAACCTTCGCTGGGTCCATAGTGATCCCTTCTGCTGATACAATGTGACCTAAGAATGCCACCTTGTTTAACCAGAACTCACACTTGGAGAATTTCGCATACAGCTGCTTCTGACGAAGAATCTGTAGTACAGTACGGAGATGATCTTCGTGTTCCTCCGTGGACTTTGAGAATATCAAGATGTCATCGATGAATACAATGACAAATTTATCAAGGAATTCATGAAAGATTCTGTTCATTAGATCCATGAATACTGCTGGAGCGTTAGTCAGGCCGAATGGCATGACTACAAACTCATAATGGCCATAGCGGGTACGAAAAGCAGTCTTGGCAATATCCTGCTCTTTAACCCTTAGTTGATGGTAGCCTGACCTTAGATCGATCTTTGAGAAGTGTTTGGCTCCTTGAAGTTGGTCAAACAGATCGTCTATACGTGGCAGTGGATATCTGTTGCGGATGGTAATCTTATTAAGTTCACGGTAGTCAATGCAAAGTCGCATGCTGCCGTCCTTCTTCTTAACGAACAAGACCGGTGCGCCCCATGGAGATGCGCTCGGTCTAATGAACCCTCGTTCAAGAAGTTCCTGTAATTGGTCCTTCAGTTCTTTTAGCTCTATGGGAGCCATACGATACGGAGCCTTAGAGATTGGCTCAGCTCCTGGAACAAGGTCGATGTTGAACTCCACTTCTCTTGCAGGTGGTATGCCTGGAAGTTCATCTGGGAAGACGTCTTGAAATTCTGAAACTACTGGTTGATCCTGAATCGATGGGGATTCAGCATCCATGTCATGAACCGTAGCGAGATAACCTTCGCAGCCATGTGACAGTAATGCACGTGCTTGCAAGGTAGATATGACTTGTACAGACCGTCCGGGTATGAACCCGTTATGGATGTACTCTGGTGCATTAATGTCGCCGAAGATCACTCTATATGAGTGGCAGTCTATGGTAGCATGGTGCTTGGATAGCCAATCCATGCCGAGAATCATATCAAACTCAATCATGTCAAGAGGAAGTGCATCTACTGCACGAACTTTATCGTCAAACTCTAAAGGAAGACTCTTGTATACATGAGTTATTAATACAGAGTCCCTCAGAGGCGTGGAAATGGTAAGCTTAGTTTCTAATGGCAAGGGAAGTGTCCTGATGTTCTTAGCATAAGTAGTGGAAACAACTGAATGAGTGGCACCCGTGTCGAAAAGAACACATGCAGCCTGGCCGTACATATACAAAATTCCAGTAATGGTACCTGTAGATTTGTTTGCCTGATCGCGCGATGTCGTGTAGACACGCCCAGTGGTAGGAGGCGGTTTAGTATCAGCATGACCCGAAGTACCCTCCATTTCACCCTTACGGCAATCTCTCATACGATGGCCAGGGAGGCCGCACTTGTAGCACGCGTCGGAGTCACGACGACATGGGCCAGGGTGTCTGCGATGGCAGGTGCTGCAAAGAGGATGAGTGAATCCTCCAGCAGGAGTCCTTGCTTGTTGAGGGCCTGCTGATGACAGAACGTGTTAAGAATAAGGTATATGCACGAGTATAGGACGTAAACGTCGTAAGATGCTTACCAGTGTTAGCTGAACGGTTGGGCTGAGAACCCCTGTGGTTCTGGTCCCTTCCGTTACCGTGGTTCCTGGTAAAGATTAACATAGTGTCAGCATGAGAGATATAACATGAAATCATAAGAAGATGCGTAAATAGTAGGACCTGCTGTTGTTGGACTGTCCCGCATTGTTACGGTAATTGTCATTACCGCTGCGCCTTTCCACAACAGAACGGTCGTTAGAGTGACCGTTTCCTTTGGGCTGATTGGGCTGCTGCTGAGTAGCCGGCTGAGACCGGTCCCCAGTTTTCTGCCTGGAAGATACAGTTTAAGAGATGATTATAGAACATATAACGATAGGATGCGGTCTGGTTAACGCTAGAACATGAAATGTTTTACCTCTTGTCGGGTCTTTCTGCTTCCCCGAACTCATCACGTTCTTGCAACATCTCAAGCTTTCTTGCTGCGTCAGCCACTTGTGCTACCGTATTGAACGTAGCACATACTAGATTGTTCGCAACCGAGGTGCGAAGTGCCCACCTAAAATGGTGTGCCTGCTCCTCAGGAGTACCAGCCGCTGCTCCTAGAAAACCAGCAAGGCGAAGAAAGCGCTGCATGAATTCGTTGCTATTCTCGCCCTGTCTCTGACGTATCCCGTGGTATTCACGCTTGAGTTTGTCCTGCTCTGCCTTAGGAAAGAACTGTTCCATCACTCTTTCCTTGAATTGGGCCCATGTCAAACCAGCGACCCATTCATCACCTCCTTCTGACTGTGTCAAAGCTAGCCACCAGTTGAGTACATCGCCTTCAAACCTGTAGCACGCCAATCTTGCCTTGAAGGCGGGGTCACATCCCATAGCATTGAAGATTTTCTCAATGTGAGTCAGCCAGCTTTCAGCATCGCTGGGGCTATCAGTCTTTTCAAAAGCTCTCGGACGGAGCTTGTTAAATCGTTCCAACCATACTGCTAGAGTCACTGGGGGAGGAGGAGGAGGAGGTGCCTGATTCTGCGGCTGCTGATTATTCGCAGCTTGGACTTCAGCACGAATGTCATTCCTCAGTTGAGGAAGTAGGGCTTGCATGGCAGCCTGAATCGCACCATTGAGCTGCTCTTGCTCGCGTGTGAGAACCATCTGACAGTATAACATAAAACATATGATTAACAGTTCAAACATAAAATATATAAAAGAAAAATTTTATGCCAAAATTTCACGAGAAAAATTTTATGCAAGAAAATCTTTGTATGAATGCATGATGCAGTTTTATGAAAACTTTTGATGCTCGAGAGTGAACGCCTTCGGTCAGTTCACTCAAAATAAAAGACATATCGAGGGGACGCCTATGGGTCGGTCCCAAATCTAAAAGTTTCGATAAAACACATGCGACTAAATAGGGCCAGTCCTGTACCAACCATTACTTAGTCAAAAACCCTGTAACAATGACATGTATATGTATGCTTGAAAATGATGAATGCATGAAAACAACTGTCAGTTCTAGGAAGACCGTAGTGACTACCCACTAATCACAGGTCATATTTGAGAGCCTACAGGTCGAAACCAGGCTCTGATACCATAATTGTAACACCCCATTTTGGAAATGGAATATTACGCATATCATGGCGTGTCATCAAAGCATACAAGGATAAATGTCTAAGCATTATTCAACCATAAAAGGAAATACCGGAATCAAACATCGGTATCCCAAAGTAAAGCTCATCACACACAAACATAAATACTATAAAAGGAAGGACGAAACAATGTCCAAAGCAACTGTATCAAAGTAAAGGAAATGCATAAAGTAAAGAAAGACAGTAAAGCTTCCAATCCATATGCACCTACGTTTGAGATCTACGAGCGTCCCTGAGTACCTGCCGTTTTGGGAACATGAAAAGGAAAACGGCTGAGCAAGACGCTCAGTGCACGGATGTACAATAAAGCATGATATAGGATAAGCATGTAACATATAACAGCGGAAGACTAAGTACTGAGAAAACTGGTTAAGTAACATGAAAACTGGTTTTATAGTTTGAAAAGCCTTATGTTTAACCTGTGAAAACTGTTTTAACATATATATACCATAGCCCATATAGGTCATGAAAAGGTCACGTGCATGAATACTTGGAGGGGTGACCTCATCATGCTGATTAGAGGGGATGCCTCTAATCAATATACTGATTTGGGTAGGAGGGATCAGCTCCTTGTGAAGGGTGCAAGGCACACACCACATTCACCATGATAAACTGAATAAAACATGTAACTAGGATGCACCCATACGCCCCGACTGATATAATAATATGGCCAAACTGAAAAGGGACGCCACGAGCAATCACTCCGCCGTGGGGAAGTCATAACACCGGTGCCTCCAATGCTATGGTTATGGTACCTCCATAACTAGGTGAAACTGGTCATGCTTGTATATGGCTATAGTTTATGCTAAATTAACATAAGCAGTTCAAAACAATAAAACAAATGCTGGGGAAAACAGTTGGCTGCATACGGGGAAATCCTAATAAGGAAGAAATGTCCATACTGAAAGGACGGGAATCCGTACCTCAAGTCCAGTGAAATGAACGGAAGAAAGACTCCTACTTCTGGATCACTAATGCTACATGAATACACACGTGTATAAGTATCGATTCACTGATTACGTACTGGGTTCTGTGTCTTGTTATAGCTGATTTGGTATGTTTTAGGTCATGGTTTACTGTTTAAAGCCTTAAACTGTGTTTATCTTGTATTTCTGGTTTATCTGATTAAGTATTACTGGTGTTTCATGTATTAATATACTTACTGTATAATAATAAGTAACTTTCCAAAAATAGCAGGTTTCCAAAAATAGAAAGTTTCCAAAAATAGAAAGTTTCCAAAAATAGAAAGTTTCCAAAAATAGAAAGTTACCAAAAATAGAAAGTTTCCAAAAATAGAAAGTTTCCAAAAATAGAAAGTTTCCAAAAATAGAAAGTTTCCAAAAATAGAATTTACTGCCTAAAATAGATTAGTTTCTAAAAATAGAAAGTTTCCAAAAATAGATCAGCTGCCTTAATTAAATAAGTTTCCATATATAGAAGGTTTCCATAATTAGATTAGCTGCCTGAAATAGATTGATTTCCATATATAGAAGGTTTCCATAAATAGAATTAAGCTGATTTCATAAGCTAACATATAAGTCTAAGTGTCATAAGCTTACTACTTAAGTCATATGATATAGTGTATAGTTTAATTATTATTTCATGTATTTTAATTAAACTATAAGTTAAGCATTTTAATTAAAGTGTAACATGTATTAATTAAAATGAAATGAAATACTTAGGTTAGAATGTGTATTATTATGAATAATAATATAACCTAAGTCATGTCTAAATTAATTAATTATAGGCATGTTTTAATAATTAATTAATTATAACTTATAACATAAAATACTTAGGTTAATTTAATGTCATGATAAACTAATAATTAAAATAACCTAAGTCATGATTTAATTAATATTTCATGTTATTAATTAATTATATCCTAAGTTCATGATTCATAAAAATTACATGTAACATAGATCATGATTTTAACCAACGAACCGTGAACCGGGTATGAATTCGACACCGTACCCCGGGCCAAACCCGGGGCACACGTGTCCCCTTGCTGCCGTGGGTCCCACATGAGCCAACCAAGACCAATTGTGGTCTTGGTGGTGGCGGCAATAGCAAACCAAACCCCCCCTCGGGTTTGTTTTGCTAGGCGGCTAGAAACAAACACCCCTTTAAATCATTCCTTGATTTTATTTAATACCAAAACATGTTAGATCAATGATTAATTATCTTGTTTTCATAAGAAAAATAACAACATGTTCATGAAAATAATCAAAGATCAAAAGAATTAAAAAGAATTAAAAAGAAGGGTTAGAAAGGTATACCACTATGTAGCTTGGAAAAAGGATGAACAAACACGTATTCTAACACTTGTTTTTAAGATCAAAATCAATCAAACACCCCCTTATGATGGTGTATAGGTGGCGGCACAAAGGAGGCAAAAAGGAGAGGAGAAAACTCTTTTTAGGGTTTTTAGTTTATTTCTTGAAAAATGAAAATGAAAACATGTTTAACACTTTACCCCCCTTAACTTGAAAAGTCCATGGGCTAAGCCCATTTCATGCATGTGTGCCGTGGGTATGGGGGCCCCACATGGGGTACCCGTACCTTTCTCATGTCCCGATGTTTCGTGTTCGTTCGTGGTTAAACGTGCTCGTGTTTAACGTGTTTCTGTTTAATCTAACGTGTCGTTTATCATAAACTTAACGCTCGTAAATATATTATAAGTATTTACGTAATTATTTTAGTTAGTATTTTAAATGGTGTTCATGATTTAATTATGTTCACGTGATATATTATTAACTGTTTATCATGGGTTCGTACGTAATCGATACTTGTCATGACATACACGTATGCACTTGCTTGATTATTAGCACATGAATGTGATCAATACTACATGAGGTAAGTTTTAATCTAGAACGTACGATCTTAAGGGCACTATTCATGGTAAAAGCATGCGGGTTTTACATTCACAGAGGTATTAATTTAAATCATGTTTTTCACACCTTCAATGAACTATGTGATAGGTCAAGAGTTCTGACTTCTGACCTCATTCGCGTCAAGTTTATAGCCATTCAACCCACACATTAAATCACAAACGCATTTTATTTAAATAGTCTCATCTTGTAAATTTGTTGTCATCTTTTAGAAAATCCTAAAGTTAACCATCATTTTACAGGGTGTTTGGAAGTGCGGTATTCTGCTTATTGCCGCTTGAATTGCAGAAAATAAGTCTTAGCGTTTGGATGAAGTGATACATCTATTTCTAGCAAAGGCCATTTGAGGTACATTTTTGTTTTGCCGATTGTATTTTGCTTTTTTTGAGGTACCAATAGGTGAAAAACAGGGGTTAGGGGAGGTTGGCTAAGGGATCAAATTTTCAAAAGGGGTCTGAATTGAAACGGGTCAGACTGTGCTGGACCCGTATTGGGTTGAGCTACAAATAATTTTGTCCAAATTTCTAGAAAAAAATATAAATACCCAATGGTTTTGTTATGCACCAGAGTTTAACGCAATTATGAATTAAGGGCATGGTTAAACAACACCAAAATTAAACTTATTAACATATAGGCATGTTATCTAATTAACACGATAATAAATGCTGATACTATATTAATCCAGTTGCATCTTACCTTGTTCCATCGGCATTTCCTTCTGGTGTGAATGTATCGCGTGATCAATATTAGCTTACCAATAAAGGACTCGCTCATTTTTTGTTGAAATTTATTCAACACAACTGAAACATAAGGGTGTAAAACATTATCCTATACGTCATTGATATGTTTCAGAACCCAAAAACTCAGTTCTGATTGAGCAACATTGGGTACTATATTCGGACTAAAAGAAAAAGTAAGAGCTATAGTAGCACAAATGGCAAGTGCGGTATTTGTTTGCCAGTTACATTTAAATTAGTTCTCTTTTGTAATTATGACAAATGCCTTGGCAGTTTCACTGATCATGATCCCATTCACTCCCTGAAGGCAGCTATTTTGCATTCTACAACTGCAATTAACAATCAAAATATTAAGGATTTTGATTTTATCTTTAATACTTTTTTTTTGGTGCCCATCAACGAATGAATAGATTTGTGTGGTAAGTATTAGTTAAACAAAAGAATGGCTTCATAGTTACTCTTATTTTTATAAAAATTACAGGATATGTACGTTTTGTAGGTTTAGATCTTTCATAAACTTAATAAGGAGTAAATAAGGAGTACCTGCAGTCGGGTTAAGAAAAGGAGTCCCGGAAGTGCTAACAACAGAAAATAATAAAGCTCTAAGTCGCGTATGTGGAAATATAATAAAGTATGTGATACCTACAGATTTCTTCGCTTTTGATTCAACAGTTCCTTTCGCAAATGGCCTACCAATTCCTTCTCAGAAACAGCAAGCACCAAGGATTGACGGTCAGGAAGTCTTGGATGAAGCTAGGCACGGGGTTGCGCACAGTGGATTTTTACCACGGGCTGTTGTATCACATCGTAAAACCATATTCAATACCAGGAACTTATGCTGGTCAGGATCAACAACCACCATCATATCAGCCGTATTTTAATATCCCACTACCCCCATTTCAACATGGTAGAGCGTTTTATCCTTCAAAGGATCCTCAGAGAATGCGGGTGGTGATTCTTTCTCGAGATATGAATGAGGCTAGTGGGACGGCTGAGAATAAAAATGGTGTATCAAATCAGCGGTTAACTATTTTTATTTGAAGCAAACTAAATTTGACATGAAACGGCGCATGTGATGTGCCTTAGTATAAGGATAATGTACAGTTACTATCAGTTATTGCAAATTAAGAGGATAATGCATATTGCAACATAATAACAGCTAGTTTAAAATTTGAGAGGACACCAAGTCAAACTTTACGAAAATTGTTAGAATAGGAAGATTATGAATATAGGCCGATATTGATTAGCCAAATAAAATTACAGTTGTACGCAAGAAAAAAGTAGAAAGAAAAACAGAAAAATTATATAGTTGCAAATTTCAGAGTAAAATAGCTGTAAGTAAACACTAAAAAGCAAGATTATTACTATAAACAACATAAGGAAACTTTTTCTTATCGCTGTTCCAAAAAAAGGAAACTTTTTCTTATCTGCAATGCACAATTTTGATCTTAACATGGACACAACCGATAGGTGATCAGTGAGAACATCAACAACCATTCAGAAGTAAACACTAAAAAGAAACATTATTACTTATAAACAATATAAGGAAACCTTTTCTTATCTGCAATGCACAATTTTGTTCTTAACATGGATGCAACCGATAGGTGATCAGTTAGAACATCAACAATTTGTTGTTCACAAAGAGAACTTCCTGGACCAAGTTAATTCCATGAGAAGACTTGATCACAGCCTCCGTAATCTTTTCATCTTTACTGTTAATTCCAAACACAGGCTATAACAAACAGAAAATAATAATAAAAAAAGGCCAAGGAAGAAGGAAAAAAGATAACACCTTTTTATAATGCAATAAGCCATGTTTCGAAGGTACGATTGACTTTGGCATCAAACATCTTCTCCTTTTGTTTCAGCTTAGGAAGAGTTAGCTTTACTTGTCCACGATGAAACTCCATCTCAGCCTTGATACCACGCGTTGTGTAGATCTCATTAGCTGAATCAATCTGTCAAGATTCAGAATTCAGTAATATTGATAAGATTGTTTTGCAGTTAATCAAATATGGGCATGCTATGATTCGTTTGATGGAATGACCAGATTCTATGCGCATATCACAAAATTTCATTCATCTGGTTTTCAGCTTGGGATCACTTTGTTAGAAGAAAGTATGATTACTGATGGAATTAAAAAAACAGCCATAATTAAAAAATAATAAAATTAGAATCATCGATAACTGCATTGTTTTGATCAGTTAACAAAAATATGCAACATAGATTGAGAGAGGACCGAAAACTTGGGTGGCTCTCAAAAGATGTATAGCACTAAGTTTTGCAAGGCCCTTATACGTCATAATATCTGTCGTCATAATGCATTTTCATGTTTCTTGCACAGGAACGGGATGATAATGTGGTTCAAAGGCAACCAAAAATTATGTATCCCTGGAAAGTTTTAAACTTATCAGATTAAGCAGATAGCTTCACATTTATTAAAAGTGCAGCATACAGATATTGAGATTATGAGATAGCATTATACAATATTTACAATAAAAGGAAAGCTACTACAAATACCCACATAACCAGCGCAAAGTCAATCTGTAATTCTATTTCTGTAAACCAAAACAAATTAAGTAAATCAGTCACCTCTTTGTAGTGTCGCATTCGGGGACCCAATGAAAGTGAAGTTAAGGTAGCATCAGCAGCCACTTGTCTTCTTTCAAGCAAATCCGTATTTAAAAACTTATTACACCGAGACCAAAGGAACAACCAAAGGCTTGTTCGGGTGATTTTTCGGTAATTTTCTGAATCCTTTACCAAAATATTTTGTGTCCATGTTTTTTCCAACCAATTAGCATGTCAAATGTGATTACAAAATTTGTAGTCTTTCATTAACAATCCTATGTTTTTGGACAAAAAGGATCAGGAGGTTTATGTGCATCGAAAGTATACCTGGGGCCATCTACCCACTTGTATCACCCAAGGCTTCACGAACAATTTCTGAAAGTTGACTGAATAGCTGCTTCAGTACATCTATCCGAGTACAATACACGTATATGCAGTATGTTACAAAATATATGATCACACAATCTCAACAATAAGCTTTGTTCTTCTGCTCAAAAAGTAAAACGTAAGCAACACTAAATTGGTTAGATCCAATTTCTAGGATTTAATGCAGAAAAAGTTGTGACTTGTAAATGTCTAAACATGTTAACAAAAAAAATAACATACATACAATTGACAACGTACATGTAGTGTGCGATGTAGGCCTATAAATGGCACTAACCGAAGTAGATAATATAACACAATACCCATGCTTGAGTAGTGAGATCCATAATAGAAACTGGAAAAGAGTATGCGTATTAATTAATCTATTCTATGGAAATCTGACATAGGTCCTGTAAAATAACGTAAACTAACCTGGGGATATTAGGGTCAAAGAAGTTGCAGTATCGATCTTCAAAACCCTGCATCCACAGTGGTATTATTATAAGCAAGAAATGTGCAACTCTAAGGCGCTGAGATTACGTTTGAGGGTAGAAACCAAGTTGTCCATTGGATTGTACACCAATAAGTGGCATATATTCACCTATATACTCCAAACACATAATATATAAAGAAGCGAAACTGATGCATATAAGATACATGGAAACTTAGATTTTACCGAACCAACACGAAGAGACAGACTGCAACTAAAACTATTTCGTTGATACCTTATTGGCGTCCTTAAAAAGGTGAAACAACCAGATACATGTCACAGTTGTACGCACCACTTCCATTTTAGGACGCCAATAGACTTGCAACTATATCTTTATTACCTGACCCATTTAATATAAAATGAATGATTGGAAGACCTAAAAACAGTGCAAAAGAAACAACAAAGAAAATGCAAGGACATGTGTGATGCTTCCTAAGATGAATATACTTGTGTGATCACCAAACCAAATATGTATGATCAGCCATCAAACAACCAAATGCTTCCAATGGTAGTAAGAATAACCATACTGGGCGCTTATCCAATTTACTATACAGCTTAAGAGACATCGGTTAAAAAGGATATTGGAACATTGTTATGAAGCATGTAGAACCAAAGATAATTCCACTTATCCAGTTACCTTTCGTCAATATCATGTAGACTCAAAGATAAAGCAGCAGCACGACTTTTCCCCATCTCCTGCACAACCCTAGCTGCTGCATGAAGTACAGGCCTGGAGAAACTACAAAAAGGCTTCAAGTTCTATCAGGGTGTAACGAAAAGCATTCGCATCAGTAGAAGAGTAAAGAATTACAACAGATTAACTACCTTGAGGTTGAATACAGGTGGGGCTTGTGGGCTCGTTCTGCATATGGTAACTGGAAATTCGCGCACGTGTAGAAAAGAGATCTCCATTATTATTATAATAGACAAAACAGACCCCTGTGGGATGATTACATGCACGTGCAGAAGTACTACATAATGTTTATATGCATATTGAACATTTCATGATGAAAAGACCTACCCAAAAAGCGGGCAATGCACATAGCCTCATCCATGGACCACCGTCAGCACCCCTCATTTCTGAATATCATTTTAGTATCACCTAAATCAGCAAGAAATGACATTATAATTGTATGTACCTGAATCCATGTGAAAAAATTCATTAAGCTCATAAGCTGATAAGCTAATAACCATAAGCCTTTTCAATTAGGCGTACCTAAACACCCCAAAAGTCACTTTAGTTTCACCGAACGGAACAGAAAGTACAATGAGTTAGTGATAACACTCTGTTATACTAATGAAGAATTCAAGTGCTTACCTGTTGAGATCCCATACCAATAGTCATCGGCCACGAAGATTAAATAGTGACAAAGAGTAACTGATAAGCATAAACCCCAGGCATATAACTTTAACCAAAATACCAATTAACGTGAAATCAAAGACGATGGTTTATCTCATCTACTGAAATCATCATTTTCTCAACTACTTTTTTCTTCCAAATCAATGACTTGTCCTTTGATAGTTAAAAATTTATAAATAACTTAAACCACATACAATCTACCATAAAATATAATTATATATTCCCGAATTCACATACCTGTGATTACATCAGGTGTGTTACATCTAGCTAAGATCACAATTACAAGTTTAGATCATATCAATTTATAATACCAAAAAAGATTGGTTGATATAAAAAGCTTACTTAAATATTCATGCGCCACAAGAAATCGGTTTGAAGGAACTAATGCTGCAGAATCAATATTGTTTATCAATTGATACATCTCCTGACTGATTTTGTGAATGACGACTCTTAACTGATTCAACTGATATGATGACCTTGTATCTACATTGTAAGAAGTAGCTAACTAATTTCTTGATCAAACTACCAAATTATTTAAAATTCTAATTAAAAAGAAGTATTACCTTTTCTGAAGTTTTATAGATTAGCATGTTGACTATAGGCTGACTATTGATGATATATGCATCTGAAACATTTGGAGTTGCTCATATTCTTGTAACTTCTCAATCCGTACCAGATCCAGTTGTGTACTTGACTCTCTTGCCACCCCAATCACTCACATCACGACCTACTTTCAGTTCTTGCTGCTGAAACATACAAAAAAGTGATTAACGGGTAAGTACGTAAACATCAACTACTTCTTAGCCAATTAACACCTGCAAAATAATCTCGTTTAACAAAGACACTTAAAGCTGCCTCAAGTTCTATCTTTACATGTTATGTCACCTTACAACTCTGAAGTGTCTAGATTACGATCAAGGGGATACTCTGCTAATGAGGATGTGAGTCCGAGACTCCAAATATTAACACCCGGCCGCCATTATTATCCAATATCCATAACTGCAACAAATATAAACTCGTGTTAGGTTCTGACTTCTTAAAAATAGGCTAGCCCAAACAACCGCCAAAATAAGTAATTCAAACCACCCACATCACTTTTTCTATTACTGCTTAATAAAAAAAGAGATCATGCATCAGGCGACATCGTAATCAATTCATTTACAATATTTGGGTAGAGAAATGGGATGGAAACAAATAACTCGCGCGATCCAGAATAAAAAAAAACATAAGAGTTGTGTTCACCTATTTTTGCAATCACCAATTGTTATCTCAAATAAGGACGCAGGCGGAGTTGCACCCACACCGCGACATTCCATCCTGCCATGCAGCCCATTATAACCCATACTCTCCCAGAACACAAAGAAAACACCACAAAATCTATGAATCTGTAATATGATTAGAGTTTTGAGAATTAAGGGAAAACCACAAAAAAACATAACATAATTATAAACTTGTAAATTGAAAAGAACTTAAGAACACATGGACATTGTAACACAAAAACATAAGAATTTATAAACATACACGTAATAATGCAAAAGAAAACAGTCGAATGGTGTTTTAAGGTTTTACGGTTTGCAATGGTTTTAGAGAAAATACGGATGAATATATATTCTGTTTTGTATAAATCTAGGATTAATTTTATAAATATAATTTAGGGATGGATATGTATTGTGTATTTGTGTGTATGTTTTAGAGGAGCTATTAAAAGAGTTTTTAAGAGGAAATCACAAACAATTGGTTATCACAGTTGGTAATTGGTAAAGTTGTTTGGACTATAACAAACAAACCTGGGTTCAATTCTTGTCATTGGCATTTTTTTATACATTTCGAGAATTTTATCAAGACAATGTTTCAAAACGGGATTTTCAAAACTGTGTTTTAAAAACGTGATTTTATAATAAATGCGATTTCAAATCATTAGAAACGTGAAAAATTAAGATATTTTAGGAATTTCTGAAATACTATTGGCTAATAGGTGCCATGTCACATATGACTGGGATTAAGGGTGTGGTATCAAATCATAATTATACCTATATATAATATAGATATATATATATATATATATATATATATATATATATATATATATATATATATATATATATATATATATATATATATATATATATATATATATATATATATATATATATATATATATATATATATATATATATATATATATATATATATATATATATATATATATATATATATATATATATATTTGTGTGTAACCCAGATGAACGAGTTGTTAAGCTCAAATTGATATTGTTGAAGTGATTCAGACTCTATAGGCTAAGGTGAGTTCATAGTCTTACTTTTACTACTTTATAAATGATTTGGAAACCCGTAAGGGGGACATATGCTAAAATTGGAATACAAGTGTTTTAAAACTATATGTTGCCTCATTATTGACACTATGTTTACTTATTGCTATTAAGTACCTTTTTAATCATGGACCGCTAATCATTCCGTAGAAAATGAGGCTAATATTGTGAATAATACTATTTGAGGACTGACATCCTTTATCTGTGCAAGTCGCGCTTGCTAGCAGCCAAGGTTTAGAATTAGACTAAGTGGATACACTATATTTTGCAAAAACTCAAGTTAGTCCGACAAACTACCTGCTTAAGGGCAATTTGTTGGCCTCTGATAATGTCAAGTAGCGGGGTCATGAGCTAGTGCAATTAGAAATGCAACGGGGTCGGGTATGCGGATAATGGTTGATACCATCCCCATCCCCGAAGTTCAATATATATCTCCATCCCCAAAGTTCAATATCTATCCTCATCCCCATCCCCATCCCCATCGGGGTTTACGAGCTACATATCATCCCTATCTCCAACGGAGAATGGGGATCCCCAATGGGGAATCAGGGATTTTTATTTCCCATTTCAAAATTAACATTTAAAATATGTTTCAAATGACATAACCAATACAAATAACACAATACATTAATATAAAAAGATATTACCTACATTAACATTCATACGATTATGCTCAACATTAACAATAACAATTTATTGGAAGGTTAGTTTCAAATGAGATATTAACCATTTTTTTGAACAGAATATTAACCATTAATTGATAGTGTTTCAGATATCTAATAGATATATAAATGTATGTAGAGTAAAGATATTCGGGGGTGGGTTTAGGGACGGGTTTAGGGAACCGAGGGTATTACCATCCCCGCCTCCATACCTGCTTTTTATTATCGACGAATACCCACCCCATCCCCATACCCGGTCAACTCAAGGAATCCTCGGTCAAATCGGAGTCGGGTATCAGATTCTCCTTCAGGTTCGGAGCTTTTTGCCATCTCTAAGTGTAAGAAGTCTTGATTTTATATGATGGGTGTATATCGTAGCCCTAGAGTCATACATGTATTCAAATTATGTTTAAACATATGGATTCACTCAACCTTTGTGTTGGCTTTTAAGCATATGTCTCAGGTAAATGATGGTTGGTGGTTGATGATGGAGTGGTCTTGAAGTGTTATCATTCTACTAAATAAAATTTGATTTTGAGGACCTGTAATGTGTAACATCCGCTCTGAAAAGAGACTAAGTGTCACGTTTAAGGTGTCATATCCGAAACATAATAATATAAAGGTCCAAAATAAAACTTATTAATTAAAGCATAAAGTATGAAAAGTAAACTTCAAACATAGCCATATCCTCAAAACAACAGGGTCCAAAATGCAAAGTACTGAAATGATAAATGTATTCAATAATTTATTGACATGGGTAACTCTAGACACTCCCACATCATAACTCTCAATGCCTAGCCTCCCGCTTAATACCTGTCGCAGGAAAAGAAAACGCGGCTGAGCAAACGCTCAGTGCACATATATAATAGTAAAAGATGTAAAGTTAAGAGAAGTAACGGAAGCTACGGATAACAATCATAATGAACAAGAGATGATATAATGAGCATACAAAAGAGAATGAAAGAAAGATAAAGGAATGCCCACGAGCTCATACACATAGTCATACCACATCACATAAATTCACATAAGTGTACATAGGCGGCCAAACCTAATGTACTGAAAGCGATACGGGGCATAGCACATACCACCCATTCACTAAATCACATAATCATACGAAACCCTAGGATGCATATATACGCCCCCTACAAAACAAAGTCATAGTACACTAGCTCATGACTAGCATCACACCCATAATAGCATCATATAATTTGAGCTCACGAAAGGGAACGTCGGGACTAATGCTCCAGATAGTGTCAGGCCCCCGGTGCATCAGATGACATGGTCATGGTACCTCCATGACTAGTTCAAATAGCTTCGGCAAAAGGAAGGCATATCATAATCATAAAGCATACAAATCAAGGAATCATCAAACAAAGCATAGGAAGCATACGGAAGCAACTGAAGCACACGAATCATAGTGAAACAAAGGAGTCATAGAAATCATATCAAATCAGCGAGTAATCGTAAAGGGAATCACATCAATGGCTTATATCATGCAAATCAAATCTAAAAAGAGATAGGAAGGTCCTTGCTGAAAGGACGGAATATTTGTACCTTAACAAATCGCGTACACACGTAACTGCACACAAACGCTAATAATCTAACCACGTTTAATTTTTAAAACAAATCAACCATTAAAAACATATAATTAGGGTTTATAAAACCCCAAATTCTAAAATACGTAAAATAAAAGAGTACCATGGTGACACATAGATTTAGGGCTGAACATACTTACACAAAATATGCTTATGATGATTAGGGAATCACCACAACAATAAAAACACCAAGGATGACAAAGGATAGAGGATAATTACACAATAAAACCTAAGAAAATCAAGATTTCTTTAAGGTTTCTTTAATGGAGGATCAAGAAGAGAGCTTTAGTGAAATTTTTATGAAAAATATATTATGGGACACCATATGAACGTCTCATATTATACAAAGGGAGAGGTTTTGTGATTTTATCAAGTACCATATTTAGAGGGAACATGTTTAATGCATTTTTACATAATTTCTTGAGATACCACACTTTAAATGAAAATCATATATTCTTTGTTTTATTTAGTCTACAATCAGCCTAAAATACATATTATGAGGGAACAAAATATTTAATTAACTTATTTAGATCATATACAAAATAAACTCTAAAAGGCCTTACACTCTTTTCTCAAAATAAGCCCTAATTAAAACTAGTAAGTAAATATTTAGAAAACAAATAAAATCAAATCATATATATCATTAGTGCTTAATTTTATTAAAATAATAAGTATATATTAATTTTTTCCACTATTATAAACTATACATTATATCCTTTTAATATTCCAAATTTTATAACATAAAGTTTTATATTTAAAACTGCTTAATTAATTTAAATACACTTGTAAATAAAATGAAATCAAATCAAATTTTCTGAAATTAAATTAAATTAAATTTTGTGAAATGAAATGAAACTTCAAATTTTCAAAATGAACTTAAATGACCAAATTTCGTATTTCCAAAATGCGGGTTTTACATAATGTATAGTGTTTGTACAGTTGTTTTATTTAAAACTCTGATAAATAAATAAATGAAAACATCAGTTTTTTTAATAAAATGTCTCTTTGAGCCATTTTCTATTATTGGACTATGATACCTTGAAAGTAATAACTTAGATTAGCTTCTGCTGCTATACGTGAAAAATAAGGTGTTACAACGGGTTGATAGTTTGCAAAATCTGCTTCTCAGGGGTAGCGTCTTGTAACCTTACGGTCCGTTCACGCAACGGCATTACTTTTCCTTCCATACGTGAGTTGGATGTTTTAATATACGGTACGTCCGCTTTTTGTTCTTTGTTATTGATAGTCTAGTAGTCTCGGCTACGGTCATAACTACTAGGTTGGGGCCTGGGGGACATGATGACGTATAGTCCCTAGTCGAGCCATTTAGCCCGAGCAACGGTAACTATCCGTATCCGATCCATCACGAATGGATTAGCCCAAGAGGCCCAATGAAGGTGGCCGCACGCGGTTCTAAGTAGGTCACGCCTGGCTGCACACGGTTGTGGTTGGACAAAATCATAATCTAATTAGGATTATGATTTCACCTAAGATTAAGAAGATATCCACTCTCCTATTTAGAATATAAGGATCTCGTGTATATGGTAATTATCCTCATATTGGGCCACAAGTTTCGGGAAGCTTTGCTTGGGCTTCATCGGCTATATAAGGAACCCCTTGGTTTCATTCAAGGTACGATTCTCATAATCACTAAACCCTAACCGATTATCAATCCCAAAGCGACTACTTACTCTCACGTTGGAGTCTAATCGTGAGAATAATCCCACGGTAAACCTAATTGTGCTTTTCTTAGTGTGCACAATCCCAAAACAAGATTCACTGGTACAGGAGCCGAAGCCTTCAACACCCGAATTACCTCTAATTCGGGTCATCTAAGTCCAACCAACTTTTGTATCAACACGAGCTGACAATCCAAATTGTTACAAACTTTAGATATCCAAACCAAGTAAAAACTTGGTATAGTAAAGATGTGCAAAAGAGATGATCATTACATGATTCACCATTAAGCGAGCACCAAGTAGATTTATAGATGCAGGTCCATTATAAGTTAAAAGGAATGATTCAACAGTATGAATGAATATATCCTCTTTTGTGTTTCCAAATTGTTGCTAGTTTGGTATGCACAAATATAGTAATGTATCATCTATTTATCAATCTATGTCAAACACAACATTTTCACTCTCATGTAAGTAAGTATCCCTCTCATCACACCAACATTTTCATTTGGAGCACCAACACTGATGACGCATCACTGAATGCCAAATATGAACGATTAAAAGAAAATGAAGGACGCCCACCCGTTCACCAAACATGTAGACATATATGAAAGATTGCCAACAGTTTTAGACACCAACAGCTGTTTTTTCCAAAGCTTCTTTTCCTGTGATGCCATCTTTTAAAGAAAGGAAGTATGAATCATACTCTTTTTCTGGTGGAGGATTTTCCGGGTCTACTATGTATTGCTCGCTGAATGGAAGCACACATTTCACCTACAGCCAAAATACAATGATACAACCATTCAAATGTCATAAAAATAACTATATAATTTAATTCGCTTTTTGTATAAGGTGCCCATTACTAATTCCAAAATGATACAGAATTATTTAGGTCTCAAGGTGCGATATTGAAATGTTTAGTTCAATACGAAACTAAGCCACATTGAATTCAAAAAGTGGCACATTTGATTCCAAAATGAAAGATCGGGAGAATATAACCTCGAAGGTCTTATCACATGCATACGGGCTATCAAGAGCAGCAACACAGATTTTAGCAACCTCTTCTCTAGATATCTTCCCCTGCATAAACACAATATTAACAGGTGTAAAGAGCTATGGAAATGGAGTAAATGATTAGCCAAAGTGCATTTTAATGTATAAACAATATTAGATTAATCAATCAGAATTTTTAGATTATAGTTAATATAAATTTGTTTTTTTGTAAGGGTATTTGGTCAAGAAAAGCAATATAAATACAACAAATTTCAAATAAGGACATCCAATACTTTCCCACTCTTACAAGGGTAGATACGTTCAATCTATAAAAAAAAGGAACTATAGAAGGAAATTATAATAGCAAAGAAAGAAAATTTATATAAAAGAAGTTTGAGGAAAAAATTCATCCTTGTATTTGTCAAAATATAGTTTTCACACCTTTATCTGTCAAACTAAAGATTTTACTCCTTTTCAAAAGCAAGTTTCTATTGGCTCCTGCCAAGGGGTTGTGGGTTGAAGTCTCATTGGAGACATATGAGGAGATAGGTGGTGTATGCTGTAATAATTTTGCCCTTCAAAACAAAAAAAGTAGCAAATACCACAAATTGGATAATTTAGTGATTATATAATACCTTTTCCGTTTCTTTTTAACCTTTTGGTAATAGTGATATCTAAAGAATCAAAATTCTGGACATAATAGTGTTACTATGTTAAATTGAGGGACCTAATCTGCTACCCATACTTAACCTTAGGGACTTATTAAGTCATGTTTTAAACTTTCAGTTATTGGTTGAGGACTTGCTATGAATGAAGCTATGGAAAGCAAGGATTGATGTTGCCAACTTTGCTTTGTTGCTGCTGGACTTGGACTCAAGCCCATGAAGCCCACTTATGTGGTCCATAAGCATAACGGCTCTCTTAGCCCTTTAGGGTTTGATATAGTAGGGAGCGTCTATCACATTGTTTACATCGCCTCATTTTCACTCTTTGTGTTTTTCTTTCATAAAACACACAGTTACTCTCTCTATTCTTGATCTCAGAAACTTGTTTCATCTTTTCATTTTTGTTGTTTGATTGTAAAACTAATATCATGTATAATAGAGCTACACGTGAGTAGCACTGGTAGCTTATGTTTTATTTATTCTGTTTTGCTCTTTAAATCCTTGGTAATAAAAGTTGAAAGTGTTTTTTAGGTGATTTGATACATGTTTTTCTACATGGTATTAGAGCCAGGTTCTTGAAAATCGATGAAAATTTTTTTAGGGTTTCAAAATTTTTTTGGGGGTTTATTACAATACATACTTTTTTAGTAGATCTACTATTGAGATAGCTGGATCTGTTAATATTACTTATAGATTCAAAGTTTTGATGTCTCAATTTTTATTTTGAAAAATTAGGTTTTCTAAGATCTGGAGTTACATATCATTTGGTTACTTTTTTGAACGATTGGTGCTATTGTCTTTCGATTGAAGTGATTTTTCCTAATTTTCCTTGAGAAAAAAATTAGGGTTTCACTTTTTATTGAAAGATCTTTTGATTGGTGGTGGTTTCATAATAAGGATGTGTGTTCCTACTGCTGGTTCGTTGTTTTTGGTCATTTTCCCTATTTTTTCCTCGAAGGAAAATTAGGGTTTGTAATTAGGAGGTTCTGTTACTTCCTAGACTAAGTGAATTTAGGAGTAACAGTTCGATTATGCTTGTTTGTGGGTTTGGTAACACCTCTTACACTCTCTCTTTAACTGCTACTTGTTATTTGTGTTTTATCTTGTTTTGTTCTTGTTTGGGGTTGGTTGTTTTCTTATTATACCCTTTTATTGGATCCTCACCTTTTGCCTTGCCCTTGACCTGTCACCCTTGAGTGGTTTGAAAGCATGAGAACTTTGTTGGCATTGGACTGAGTTGTTTTTTGACCATTGTTGCTGAGAGTGTAACTGATCCAGTTACACTTATCAGTAAGCTTGATTTAAGTGACAGTTTACATTTGCACCCTAATGATTGAGCTATCTTGACTGTTGTTACTGTTAAACTTAAGGGGACTGAAAACTATCAGATTTGGGCTAATGCCATGTTACTTGCCTTGGAAGGTAAAAATAAAACTGGTTTTACTGATGGGTCTTGTAAGAGGTCTATTACAAATGAAGTTTTGGGAAAACAGTGGGACAGGGTGAATGTTGTTGTTTTGGGATGGATTCTAAACTCTATTTCTGAGGAACTCTTCCTTGGTCAGATTTTTTCAAAAAAAGCTAAACATGTTTGGAAGGAACTAAAAGAGACTTATCATAAGGTTGATGGTTCTGTGATTTTTAATTTGCATCACAAGATTAATACATTGAAACAAAATGGATCTAATCTTTCTGATTATTATCATAAGTTGAATGCTTTGTGGAAACAATATGATGCTATGATTGAGTTGCCTACTTGTGTGTGTTCTGCTTCTAATGATTTTAAAAAGCATAATCAATTGTGGAAACTGATGCAATTTTTGATGGGTTTGGATGATTCTTACATGAGTATTAGAAGTTCTATTTTGTCTATAGAGAATCTCCCTGATGTTAAGGGAGCTTATGCCATCATTTCTAGTGAGTAATCTCACAGGGTGGCTTCTGGTAGTGGTTCTGGGTCCTCTCAGAGGGCTCAAAACTCTGCTTTTTTCTCTAATGAGCCTGCTAGAAACAATGTTCAAAGACCTCAGAATTCTCAAAATTCTCAAGCTAGTAATTTCATACCTAACTTTGGCAACAATGGTAACTTCATACCTAACTTTGGCAACAATGGTAACTTTAGACCTAGTTCTAGCACCACTGGTTTTAGACCTAATGCTCCTAACAACAATGGGTATAGACCTAATGGCAATACTAATGTTGAAATTGTGTGTGAGAATTGTGGTTATAATGGCCACACCATTGATAGATGCTTTAAAATTATTGGTTATCCTAGTGACTTTGGAAAAAGAAAAGGGGGGGGGCAAAATTATAAAGGGAAAAATGTGTCCAACAATTCTGTTGGGACACCCTCTTCATCTGGGTTCACTAATTAACAATTGACCACTTTGCTCTCTCTTATTAAAGATAACAAGAGTTTTGCTAATGATTCTCAAAAGGGGGTTCATGTCAATATGGCAGGTATTTATTTCAACAATAGCAAAGTGTTTAATAATAACTTTGAAAAGTTTTTTGTTCTAACACTAACATCAAATCAAAACTGGCTTATAATGGGAAGGTTGTTGATTCTGGGGCAAATCAACATATAACCAATAATGAAACTGAGTTGGATAATGTTTTTGATATTTCACACTTTAATATTAAAGTGGCTCATCCCAATGGGACTGAGACTATTATTTCCAAAATTGGTAACCTCAAACTTTCAAATGGTCTGGTTTTGTTTGATGTTCTTGTCATTCCTGATTATTGTGTTACTCTTATATCTGTTCATAAACTTGCTAAGAATAATAAGGTCTTGGTTGTTTTTTATGAGAAAAAAAATATTTTTTTTGAATCAGGATTTGAATCCCCAAACTGTTTTAGGGACTGGTAGACAATGTGGTGGTATGTACTATTTAGATATAGAAGGTACTAAGTTGGTGAACAATTTCAATGTCCCTACTTGCTCTCTTTCTAAACATGACTGTCATATTAGATTAGGTCACCCTGCTGATCCTGCTCTAAGTGTTCTCAAAAATCTTTTGAACATAACTAATTTTGATCAAACTGATTTATGTGAAATATGTCAAAGAGCTAAACAAACTAGAGAACCATTTCCTTTAAGTGACCATAAAACTAAAGTTCTTGGTGATCTTGTTCATTTAGATTTGTGGGGTCCTGATAGGGTGACCAGTCACACTGGTCATAGGTATTTTTTGACTGTTGTGGATGATTTCACAAGGGCTGTTTGGGTGTATTTGATTAAGAGTAAAAATGAAGTTGACACTTACATTGAAATTTTTTTCAATCTGTTAAAAAATCAATTTAAAAGTAATGTTAAAATTTTTAGAAGTGACAATGGGATTGAGTTTGTTAAACACAGCTTTTAGAACTTTTGTCATGATAAAAGGATTATACACCAAACCTCTTGTCCTTACACTCCAAAATAAAATGGGGTTGCTGAAAGGAAACATAGGCATCTGTTAAATGTTACTAGATGCCTTATGTTTCAGGGGGGATACCTTTGAGATTTTGGACTGAATGCATTCTAACTGCTACTTATCTTATTAACAGATTACCTTCTTCTGTGCTAAATGGTAGATCTCCTTATGAGATGATTTATAAAATTCATCCCCAAATCTCTCTCATATTAGAACTTTTGGATGTCTTTGTTTTGCTACTATTTTAAATAGTCATGATAAATTGTCCAGTAGGTCTGAGAAATGTGTGATGATGGGTTTCTCTAATTCTCAAAAGGGTTACAAGCTTTATAGTCTTGACAAACATCAAATTTTTTTGTTTCCAGATATGCCAAATTTTTTGAATCTATTATCCCCTTTAAAGATGGTACTTTGAATAAAAAGAATAATAATGAAGAATTTGATGTTTTCCAAAGTGATAAAGCTTTGACCTTTTTTGACTTAGATAACCATGAGCTTCCCTATGATGATGAGAGAGTAACAAATGCACATAATGGTGACCATGGGTCACCAAGTGCTAGCAACCCACAGCCACACTTGATGACAATCACATTTCTGAGGGAACTTTGGAATTCAACCCAAGTCTTCCTTCTCATGTTCAATCATGGGAGAAAACTTGGGTGATACTTCTAATATTAATGCTCAGGGAAATCAAGGGTTGAGAAGGTCTTCTAGACCTTCTGATTTCCAAAAAACTATAATGATTTTGTTGTTAATTCAAAAGTCAAATATGGGATTGAAAATTTTGTGAGATATTCTAGGATCAAAGGTGATACCTTGTGTTTTGTGACCCAACTGAATAAGAATAGTGAACCTAGGAATTTCTTTGAAGCCTCTCAAAACCCACAGTGGGTTAATGCTATGAATTTAGAATTTGATGCCTTACTTAAAAATGATACTTGGGATTTAGTCGAATTACCTCATGGTAGAATTGCTTTGAATTCTAAATGGGTGTGGAAGCTTAAGTTTAAATCTAGTGGTGAAATAGAAAGGTATAAAGCTAGGCTTGTTGCTATGGGTTGTGGTCACAAATAAGGAATTGATTATGAGGAAACTTTCTCTCCTGTTGTTAAGATGGTTACTGTTAGACGCTTGATTAATTTAGTTGTTAACCAGTCTTGGCCTATATACCAACTTGATATTAACAATGCCTTCTTGTATGGTGAGTTAGACGAAACTGTCTACATGAAACCTCAACAAGGTTTTTATACTAGTAATAAAAATCTTGTGTGTAGATTAAAAAAATCTATTTATGGTCTTAAACAATCCCCAAAACAGTGGAACTCTAAGCTCACATATGTGCTTATTAAAAATGGTAATAAAAATTGTTGATGCAAAAGTTGGTTGATCCTTGCTAGACCCGAATTAGGCTTAATTCGGGGTGGCTGGGCTCCGGCTCCTGCACCAAGTGAATCGTTTGGTTGGGATCCTGCACACTAAACAGCACGCGTTAGGCTTACCGTGGGAATGTTTCCCACGATTAGACTCCGGCGTGAGAGTAAGTAATCGATTTAGGGTTTATGTGAGTTTAGAGTATGAATCGTAATACCTTTGTGGAACCCTTGAGGGTTCCTTTTATAGGCAGTGAAAGTCTAATGGGCTTTCACTGATGCTTCGGCCCCAAGGAAGAGATAACCACCAGAATTAGAATGATTGTTATCTTCTAATTCTGGTAGTAAATATCCTCTTCCATTGGGATAAAGATATATCTAGACAGAATATTATTCTGTCTAACCCTATGTCGGCCGCTCCGGGCCGTGGGCCGCACACATGTGCGGTTACTGTTCATCCAAGCCCATAAGCCTGAATGACATTATTCCACCCATCTGTGATGGGCCAGATACGGGTAATACCCGTGGGCCGGGTTCATGACCCGGTTGGGGACTATACGTCATCATGTCCCCCCAGTCTAGTTGTTACAGTCGTAGGCGTAACCTCTAGACTATCAAGGTGCTCTCCGGACATACCAAGGAAAGACCTAGGAAATGAAACATTAAAATTTTTGTTATTCTCGCCGCACGTGGCGACCCGTCGTAGGAATAGTTGATGAATACTACCTCAGCCGCACGCAACGGCCGAGACAACTTAAATGTAACATTAAATACGGTCTTACGTAAGAGCCGCATAACCTGACACAAGAATAAAAAACATTAATGATAGTCAACTATCCAGTCGCATGCCTGTAAAAGTGCACCATTAATGCCCACCCTTGAGCCACGCAAAACTGCTAAGAAGTGACCCGTGGGTCCCCCTCTGATTTTGCAGAAATGTCAGAAATCCTATCCATTGGATAGGCTAGGTGGCTGACACGTGTCGAATATCTATGGTACCTCGGAAACCGAGGCAACACTATATAAGAGCTGGCATGCGTGTTTGTTACACACACAACTCACCCCTTCTTCCGCCATTGTTAATCTCAAGCTTTTATCTCCAAAATTTTTGCCTTCTTTTCCACGGATTTTCGTCGCCGCAGGTTAGATCATCACGCCTTTAAAAACCTTTTTATAAAACATGGTAAAGGACAACCCCCTTATCACGGATGTCCTTAACGTGATGTCTGCGGAAAAATACCTCGACTTTCTGTCGAAGTATTATGTACCCGAAAGCGTACACCCCACCTATCCAGGTGATGGTGAAGCGATTACGGACGCACCGCCGGGGAAAGTAGGCATATATACACGCCTGTTTGACTCGGCCATCTACCGTATACCCTTGTCCAAGTTCTTGGTAGACCTGCTGTTATATTATGACTTTCATATAACCCAACTTCACTGCATAGGGGCGTGTAAAATCAACCAGTTTGAGATTACATGCCATACCTGCGGAGTAACCCCCACCGTGAACCTTTTTAGGGCTTTCTACTTTCCTCAGTTAGTGAATGGGTGGTTGTCGTTCAAGAAACGACCCGGAAATGCCCCCATGACATATAGGAAACCTCTAGACTCCCTTAAGAACTGGTACGACCATTACTTCTTTGTAGATGAGAAGGTGTTCCCCACCCCCTTCGTACTTAAAACCCAAGCCCCCAAAGATTATCCGCCCAAATCCAAAGATTATAGCAGCCGGGACCTGAAAATACTAGATACCCATCGCACAGACTTCCATAGAGGGTTGCCGGAACATTTTCTGTGCTTAGTAGGGATAAGCCGCCGTTACTTTGGGAGGGATGACTTATACCCGTGCTTCTTAACGGAACAGGGAGAGGGTAGGTCCAATATATATGTTGTAGATTTGATTTGTCACACATGTGTAGAACTTTTTCTAACCCATATACTTGTAAAAAAAATTTGTAGAGATGAACCTTCACGGACTAATCCGCCAGGGCGACCCCATGAAGGTAGCGGAAGGATTCCGGCCGTTGAAGCCGAATGAGCTCCCCTTGCTAGAAGCACTAGCCAACCGTACGATACCGCTCGAAGAGACATCCGAGCCTAGATCGGACGAAGAAGAGCCCGTCATCGAGAAATCCCCATTGGATTTCCACAATGAAGATGGCGAAGACCCATTGCTAGAGGGGGGAACCACCAATCAAGAAGAAGATAATGACCCCAATGAAGACACCACTCAGGCTTCCGGGTCCACCCCGCGTACCTCCAGAAAGAGTAAGACAACCAGGCGGGTGGCGAAGAAAATGGGGTCTGAGGCCGGAGTCGCGAATGCTCCCCCCCAAGAAGCTGAGGAAAGACCACCCGCAGTACCAAGAAGGAAGTGGCACCACGACTGCCCAGGCCGACCCCACCCCGAACATGGAAGGGCCAGTCTTGCGAGTCGCCCCTGTGAGCGTCGTAGCTCCCACCAGCCCAGACCCTGTCATTGGCACCTCGTAAGTACCCCCCCGTGAGTATGATTCATATCTTTGTATGATGCATAGACTAATATTGTTAAATAACAGGGCTAATCCGGCAGCCGTAGCGCAGGGGGAAAAAGGGAGAAATCCATCCCCCGCACCAACCAATAAGCCCCCATCACCTGCCGCCCCACACGCCAAGGAGCCGCGCCCCGAGGGGCCAGAAGAAAACCTGCGCTTAGCATGGAATCTATCAAGTTTGACACGGCTGGAGGCAGAATCCGAGTGTTCAGAATTTATCGAACACATCACCCCGCCTGCCCTCGCCCAAGATCTAGATGAATTAGATCATGAGGCCCTTATCGAGCAGTTTGACGTATCGTCCGCACACCAGGTGACGGTGGGTGACGCGCTAAGACGCCATCTAATCCAGGCCCTCACTAATGTGAATCGTGCAGACAAGAGGATATCCCGCCGTGAGGCGATGGTCGTGAAGAACGAGAAGACCATCGCATCATTGCAGGCGGCATTATTGACAGCCGAGGCAACGGTGAAGGAGCAGGCGCATCATGCCGACGCCAGAGAGAAGCGTATTGCTGAGTTGGAAGCCCTCGTAACCGCATCAAGCGAGAAGGTAAGCTTTCGAAATGTTATACATACACTCGTACTTTTTGTATGCATGTCACCCAAGAAAAATATATATCCTGGTAATAACTCCAAATTTCATATGTAGGTGTCTGCGGATGAGGCTGCTACTAAGGCTGTGACCGTGTAATCCTTCAACATCGCCCAAGAGCGTGACGCGCTGAAGGAAGAATTGACGCGGACCCAAACCAACCTTGAAGAGCAGGTTGCCTCAGCTGATGAAGAGCTAAGCAAGATGGTTGTAAGTTGCGCTGAGAGGGTATGTCCCCCCTACTAACCGCTACAGCCGGTCGTAGGTGGATTATCGGGCAAGGACTGCGACTTGCTGTAAGTAGGGCATTGGACGCTCCACATCTACTGCAGGCGTTTGCCGGGGTCGTATCCGATGGAATCGACCGTGGTAGGCATGAAGGCCTGGTCAAAGCTGCAGAGATGATAGGGAAAAATGAAGATATCACACAGCATCCGTATCACAACCTTTCCGCAGCGAATAATATGACTGCGTCCATGAATGCTTTGGCAGAAATCCAACACCCTCTCCTAGATGAGCTTGAGGCAATGAAGGATGCTCCAAACGAGACGATAATGTCCCGGCTGAGCGCTGATCCCATTCCTTTGACATTGGCCACTTACGATTCCGCATCCAAAACAATGAAAGGCGAGAAGCTGCTTGTAGAAGCACTGGATGCTATTGCAATCAAAGCCCGAGATGGGAAGGACGCTCGCGGGGAGGTCCTTCGTGCTCTAATTGAGGAAGGGGAGAAGGACCTAGGGGAATTCCTACCCCCCTTGTAACTTATCTGTTGTAAACACTTGTGATTTTATTCGTCCGTGTATGTACACGGCTAAGACATATTTGTAATAACTTGTCTTTTTATTTAGAAGTCCGTGACTACCACAGCCATTTTGTTTATTTTTACTTTTGAAACTTGTGTATTTCATTGTATTCCAATGCCGCATGATATGTCACGTCTTACACATGAAAAAGGAAAATACATACAAGTCTATAATTTACTAGACATGCGACGTGCGTCTTTATTATGCGGAGCACTGTGCGGCTACGGCATATGAGACTTACCCCAACGTCTTGTGAGTAAGGTGTCTAGTAAGGATACATGATCCGTGCGGCTGGGGTTGCATCCCTCTTACGCGGCAAGTTGAATTAGTAGGTTCACTTAATCCTCTTACCCCGCCTGGAGGCGTATAGTACATGTACAGTGATTTGAAAGAATGCATATGAATAAAACATAACATATTATAATATAAGTAAAATTCATACGACTAACAAAAAATCTAAAAAATGATTTGCACGAAACAGGCCGTGGAGCTAGCTAGGCACCACGGCATTTTATTAGAACGTTTACACTCTTGTTTGAACAATAATGACAAGCCCTAAAAAACAAGAAGAGAATCTAAACAAACATGAGAAAAACAAAACAGATAAAGCCGCATGGTTCTTTATTAAGACCGCATATAGCGAAGTACCCATGCGGAAGCCGTAGCTTTTCAAAGATAGCACCTTTTGAGATTGGAAATATTCCATGTGCGCTCTAGGTCGCGGCCATCCATGTCACGTAGCTTGTACGCGCCTCGTCCCAAGGCTTCAGTGACTTCATACGGTCCTTCCACTTAGGGCCCAGCTTTCCTGTGTTCTCCGCTCGACTTGCTTCGTTAGCACGATAGACGTAGTCTCCCGGTCGGAAAGAAACACCTTTGACCTTGGCGTCATAATAAGCCTTCATCCTAGCCTTGGACTTAGCCTCATTGATGGCTGCTATTTCCCTTTTTTCTTCCAACAGATCCAGGTTGATTCGCAGTTGTTCATCGTTCGTGACGATATTAACCTCCGTCGTGCGGATGGTAGGCATTCCTATTTCTGCTGGTATAACAGCTTCAGTGCCGTAAGCCAATGCAAATGGAGTATCTCTGTTGGCTGTTTTGATCATAGTTCTATGCGCCCATAACACATGTGATAACTCATCGACCCATTTACCACTTCATTCATCCAGACGCGCCTTGATGCCATTCCCCAAGCTTCTATTAGCTCGTTCGACGAGGCCGTTTGTCTGCGGATGCTTAACAGATGCGAAGCGCCGCTTGATGTTCAATGATGCACACCAATCTTTGAACGGGTTGTCCGTGAACTGCTTGCCGTTATCCGAGATGATTTCTCCTGGTAAACCAAAACGGCACATAATATGTTCCCAAACAAACTTCTTAACTTGTTTGCTTGTGATAGACTTGACTGCCTTGGCCTCTATCCATCGTGTGAAGTAGTCCATTGCAACAATCAAGAATTTAACTCCCCCCGCAGCTACAGGAAATGGTCCTGCAATGTCAATTCCCCACTTATAGAATGGCCATGGGGACGTGATAGGTGTAAGCTCCTGCTGCGGGTGTCGCGGTACTGGCCTATGCACTTGGCAATCACTACACTTGCGAATCATGTCGCGCGCATCTCTGTGCATGGTGGGCCAATAGTATCCTGTTCGTAAGGCTCTAGCTACCACGGATCGTGGACCTGCATGCATGCCGCACAACACTTCGTGTATGTCACTGATTACGTAAGCGGCCTGACGTGGTCCAACACACCGCAGCCACGGCTGCAAGAAAGAGCGTTTGTAAAGGATGCCTTCTCGAAGTTCGAAGTGCTGCGATTTCCTTCTTATGCGCCGTGCTGCTTTTTCCTCGTCTGGAAGGGTCTCACTAGTCAAATAGTTGATAATTGGGGTCATCCATGTAGGTCCATCCTCTTCAACTATAGCAGCAACCTCCCCTTCCGTTATAGATTTCTCCTTGAGTATTTCCACCAAGACTTGTTTAGACAAGTGAGCGAAGCTTGTGGATGCGATCTTGCTAAGAGCGTCCGCCTTCTTGTTCTCACCCCTTGGTACCTGCTTGATGGAAAACTTACTGAAAGTCGCGATTAGCGACTTGACTTTTTCCAAGTACCTGACCATGTTGTCCTCCTTAGCCACATACCCACCTAGAATATGGTTCGCTACAAGCCGTGAGTCCACGTAGGCCTCAAGGTTGCGGACTCCCATTCTAGCGGCGATTTTTAAACCCGCAATTAATGCTTCATATTCCGCTTCGTTGTTGGTGGCGTGAACTCAAAACGGAGGGCGTACGTGAATTCCATTCCTTCTAGATTTGTGAGGATGAGACCTGCTCCGGACCCGTCCGTACACGAAGATCCGTCCGTGAATAACACCCATGGTTCTGTTGGGATCTCGTCTTGCTTGATGATTGGCCATTCCTCATCCGGCTTCTCGATCAGGAAATCTGCCAAGATCTGGCCTTTAACGGCCGTCCTTGGCCTGTAAGATATATTGTGCTCCCCCAATAGGATGCTCCATTTCTGTAGCCTCCCTGCCACATCTGGTCTAGAAATAACCTGCTTGATTGGCTGATCCGTAATGACTACAATTGGGTGCGCCTGAAAGTACCGGCGCAACCGCTTTGTAGCAAACACTAGTGCTAACACCAATTTTTCCATGGAGGAATAATTCAACTCCGGCCCTTGTAGTGTTCTACTTATAAAGTAGACCGGAGTTTGTACTGTATCTCTATCCGTCATAAGTACCGCGCTTATTGCGCCATGAGTAGCTGAGAGATACATAATGAGTTCCTCCTTTGGCCGGGGAGCTACTAGCATAGGGAGAGATGCAAGATGCTGCTTGAGTTGGCCGAAGGCTTCCTCGGCTTCCTTCGTCCACCGGAAGTCTCCCTTTCTAATGCACTTCTTGAGTGTTTTAAATAGGGGTAATGACTTCTCCGCGGATTTAGATAGGAACCTATTCAGCCCGGCTAACTTCTCATTCAAGGACTGCACCTCCTTCCGTGTCTGAGGGGACGGCAGTTGTATCACTGCGTCCGTCTTCTCTGGACAAGGTTTGTTGCCATTTGGATCGATCAAATATCCAAGGAACATTCCCTCCGTTGCTCCAAACGTACATTTCTTTGGATTTAACTTCATGTTAATCCTTCTCAGCGTGTCGAATGTCTCTTGGACATCCCGGAGAAGTGCCTCCTCTGTGTGACTTTTTATCACCAAGTCATCAACATAGACTTCCAAGTTGCGGCCTATCTGTGATTCAAAAGCTTTGTCCACCAACCGCTGATATGTAGCACCGGCGTTCTTCAGTCCAAACGGCATTTTCGTATAGCAATACACGCCCTGGCTCGTATGGAACGCCGTTTTTTCTGCATCCTCCTCCGCCATCTGGATTTGGTGATACCCTTTATATGCGTCCAAGAAGCATTTAAAAGGATACCCACATAGGGACTCCACCTTCCAGTCGATTTCCGGTAACGGGTAACAGTCATGTGGGCAGGCCTTGTTTAGATCCGTAAAATCCACACACATGCGCCAACTTCCGTCATGTTTCTTGACCATGACCGGATTGGACAACCACTCGTGGTAATATACCTCGCGCATGATGCCTGTATCCACCAGTTTCCGTACTTCCTCCAATATCACTTGGCTGCGCTCAGGCGCCTGGCCGCGCTTCTTTTGCTTGATGGGTTGGTACCCTTGGCGGATCTAGAGCTTATGCTCTGCTATCGCACGTGGCACACCTGTCATATGCTTTGGCTCCCATGCGAATATATCTAGGTTTGCACTTAAAAGGGAGCACATGGCCCTTTTGCCGCTATCCGAGAGCGCCCCTCCTATGGATACTTCCTGTTCCGGATAGTCGGGGTGAATGGCCACCTTCCAATTGGGAGGTGGTGATCCATCTTTGGGCGGAACAGGTGGAGCCGGTGTTGTCACGGTGTGACACTCGGATGCCGGTACGATTGTGTTGTAAATGGTAACAATTCCCCCCTCCACGGGGAATTTGATCATCCCGTGTGCCGTAGAGGGTACCGCCCGTATAGCCAAAATGCCTGGTCTGCCTATGATTCCATTGTACGGAGAGTGTGAGCGTATCACCATGAAGTTCATCCACGCCGTAGTGGAATGTTCCTCATTCCCAATGGTCACAAGCAAACGTAATTGCCCTATCGGCCAAATAGTGTCTCCACTAAAGCCAGTAAGCGGCGACGTGGCCGGTACTAATTGGCTTCTTATTTCTGGGCATAACTGCACGAAACAGTGTTCATACAGTACCTCTGCTGACGATCCTCCATCCACATACATGCGACGAACGTTGTGTGTTCCAATGCTTATCTCGATAGTGAGAGGTACATCGGTCACATCGCTTGCCGTGATGAGAGGGAACGAGATTTCCCTGCCGCGTGAAAATTTTTGGCCAACTTTCTGCCTCGTGCGGCGCTGTCTGGATTGGATCATGTATATAGTCGAAGGTTTGTCCTTTTGGGGATCCTTCTTATCATACTTCTTGTTGTTGTCTTTTCCATCCTTCCAATCCTTAACTAGGTGTTTGAGTTTGCCTTATTTGATCAGTGACTCAATATGCTTCTTGAGCTGGATACACTCCTCCGTACCGTGGCCTTTGTCATTATGGAACTCGCAGAAGCGACTTCATTGCCGACGTTCCGGGGGAGTGGTCATTGGTGGAGGCTTGGAAAGTTCGCCCCTTCTGTCAGCAAGATCTCCCGGTAGGACATCTTTAGGGGGTGAACTTATCGTCCGACCGTCCTCCTTTGCTTTGGCTCTTATAGTCTGAACCCTTGTTATTGTTCTGATTACCTTGACCGCCCGACTGTCTCCGGGACTGGTCATTTGACCGGTACCCATTTCCTCGGGATGGGTAGGCCGCGGCAACAGCTGTTTCTCCTTCTATGAAATTTCTGACCCTTTCCATGAGGTCATCATATCTCTCTGGACGCTTGTCATTAAGGCGCCGGATCAGTTCTCTGTCTGTTATGGCGTGCATGTAGTCAGAGATTTTCAGGAGCTCCGGCATAGTTCTTGTGCGCGTGCACTCATCATTGAAGCGTTCAGTGAAGGCTTCTATGGACTCCCCCGGCCGTTGCTTGACAGTTGCCAATGAGACCGGATCCCTATTATACTTCTTCCTTTGAGTATAATTGTTCTCAAACGCAGTGCGTAGTTCCGTGAAACTATCAATGCTCCGTGGGGGGAGTGCCTCAAACCAGTCACGGGCGTTTCCGATCAAGGTCGAATTGAACATTTGGCACTATATGGGCATGGGCCATCGCTCAATTTTAGCCTGCGTATCAAATATTTTAAGGTGATCCACAAGATCACCGGACCCATCATAAGTCTTGATACATGCCGGCATGCGACGTTTGGTGTCCTCAGAATAGTTCCGTATGCGGAGGGTGAACGGGTCTTCCCTGGGATCCGCCCATGGCCGGGTGAGCCTAGGGTCATCCCATGGTTCACACCATGGACGCGAAAGATCTTCCGCTTCCGCATCTCGATAGTAAGGGTCACCATAATACTCATCATTGCTTGGTGGTGGAGGGGTGCGCCTAGGCCGGCGGCGCTTAGGCGGATGGTCATCTGAGTCCTCCCCAGACGGGTCTGGGGATGGCGGTGGTGCCCCATCCTTTGAATAGGGACCACTTTTTTGGGATGAACCAGGAGCCTTTCTCCCAGTGTTCATTCTGTCCCACACACTCGGGCGACGTGCGGTTCTGGCCAGCTCTCGATCTGGTCGTTCGGGTGAGCCATCCGACTTTTCTCCCTCTCGTGCTTGCATTAGTTCCTGCACGAGGCGATCCCCTATGCGCTCAAACACATTCCGGGGTTGAGGAGTTTCCTCAAAGGTGCCCTGTTCCTGAGGCCGAGCTCTCCTTTTTCTCTGATTTTGGGAGGAGGTGATTGGTTCGGTGTCACCAAAGTTGAGTCTGGACTGGAGGTTCCTTCCTAGATTCAACCTTGATGCGATCCCCGGGACGATCCTCTCGAAGTTCTGCGTGAGAACTCGAGTAAGATCCTCCTCGCTGAGTGGTAGGACCTCTACCTCTTCCTCTACTGATGGTCTGCGCGGCTCCTTGTTAGGAGGGTTGGGCGCACTCCCTGGATCCGGATTGTCCAGGGTTGAGGTAGGTGGGGGTGTAGTGGAGATCGTGCTCGTCACTCCCAAGGGCTGGAAGCCACCACGGTTGTCAAGTCCGCCTGCAAGGCGGCTAGGTGATTGGCTGGGAATGAGTATCCCTTCCCCTTGGGACTTCTGGTTTCCAGGATTCATATTCCTGGGATTGGCTTGCTGATGCCCCTTCGTCATTGGAAATTCGAGATGAGGTCTTGTTCTAGCTTAGTGTTATGGGTCCCACGGATGGCGCCAACTTGTTGATGCAAAAGTTGGTTGATCCTTGCTAGACCCGAATTAGTCTTAATTCGGGTTGGCTGGGCTCCGGCTCCTGCACCAAGTGAATCGTTTGGTTGGGATCCTGCACACTAAACAGCACGCGTTAGGCTTACCGTGGGAATGTTTCCCACGATTAGACTCCGGCGTGAGAGTAAGTAATCGATTTAGGGTTTATGTGAGTTTAGAGTATGAATCGTAATACCTTTGTGGAACCCTTGAGGGTTCCTTTTATAGGCAGTGAAAGTCTAATGGGCTTTCACTGATGCTTCGGCCCCAAGGAAGAGATAACCACCAGAATTAGAATGAGTGTTATCTTCTAATTCTGGTAGTGAATATCCTCTTCCATTGGTATAAAGATATATCTAGACAGAATATTATTCTGTCTAACCCTATGTCGGCCGCTCCGGGCCGTGGGCCGCACACATGTGCGGTTACTGTTCATCCAAGCCCATAAGCCTGAATGACATTATTCCACCCATCTGTGATGGGCCGGTTACGGGTAGTACCCGTGGGCCGGGTTCATGACCCGGTTGGAGACTATACGTCATCAAAAATGGTCTTAAACTAATAAGTTGTTTGTTGCTGTTCTTGTGTATGTTGATGATATTATTGTTACTGGTAATGATCGGAGATTGACAGTTTTAAAGATTTTTTGAAAGGTAAATTCAAAATTAAAGACTTGTGGAAACTTCAATATTTTCTAGGAATTGAAGTTATTTATACAAATTCAGGGATTTGTTTAAACCAAAGAAAATATGTGTTGGACCTCTTGTCTGAATATGGTATACTTGCTTGCAAACCAACTAAGACACCTTTAATGTCTAAACTGTCTATCACTAATGAGGCTTCTGAAAATGACCCTTTGCTTGATAACATTGTTGATTATCAGAAACTCATGGGTAAGTTAATCTACTTGACCAATACTAGACCTGACATATCTTATGCTGTGTATTGTTTAAGTCAATTTATGCATTCCCCTTTGAGGTCTCATCTAAAAATTGCTTTTAGAATACTTAAAGGGGAGTCCTGGTCTTGGGATTCAAGTTGCCAAAGGCTCATGTATGTTCCTCAATGCCTTTTGTGATGCTGATTGGGCTAAATGCATTGTTACAAGGAGGTCAGTTACTGGTTACTGTGTTTTTCTGAATAACAATTTGATATCTTGGAAGAGTAAGAAACAGCTCACTCTCTCTAAATCTTCAGCAGAAGCAAAGTGTAGAGCTCTTGTTTCTGCAACTAGTGAAATCATTTGGGTTCTTAAGATTTTGAAAGATTTAAATTGCTATAATCTTTTGGCTGTGAATCTTTTTTGTGATAGTAACTCTGCTATTAAGATAGCAGCCAACCCAGTTTTTCATGAAAGGACTAAACACCTTGAAATTGACCTTCATTTTGTTAGAGAAAAAATTATTAATGGTGTGGTTAAAACTGTGAAAGTGGATTCTGCAAATCAAATTGCAGACATCCTAACTAAAGGGTTGGAAACAGATTTGCACCAAAAGCTTGTTAACAAGCTTGGCATGATTAATTTGTATAGGTTGTCAGATTAAAGGGAGATGTTAAATTGAAGGACCTAATTTGCTACCCATACTTAACCTTAGGGACTTATTATGTCATGTTTTAAACTTTCAGTTATTGGTTGAGGACTTGCTATGAATGAAGCTATGGAATGCAAGATTGATGTTGCCAACTTTGCTCTGTTGCTGCTGAACTTGGACTCAAGCCCATGAAGCCCGCTTATGTGGTCCATAAGCATAACGGCTCTCTTAGCCCTTTAGGGTTTGATATAGTGGGGAGCGTCTATCACATTGTTTACATCGCCTCATTTTCACTCTGTGTATTCTTTCATAAAACACAAAGTTACTCTCTCTAGTCTTGATCTCAGAAACTTGTTTCATCTTTTCATTTTTGTTGTTTGATTGTAAAACTATTATCATGTAGATAATAAAGCTACACGTGAGTAGCACTGGTAGCTTATGTTTTATTTCTCTTTTGCTCTTTAAATCCTTGGTAATAAAAGTTGAAAGTGTTTTTGAGGTGATTTGATACATGTTTTTCTACATACTAGTAAAGCCAACCCGACACGCCCCATTTAGACCCATGTCAACGAATTACCATTACGCAAGCTAACCGACCAGCCCAATTTGCCACCTATGTCAAAAGAGGGCTTAAAATGAGCACAATCGCCATCAAACACCAAGTGGATGTAGATTATATGATATACCGTGATATTGTCTCCTTGCTCGAATATGAGGTCTGCTCCTGCAGGTTCTTCAGTCAGTGCACAAGGCCTAACTATTGTATATGGAATCCCACTTTCCCGTATTAAATCTTCACCCTGTAGCCAACGCAATCATGTTAATCATAGTTTACGGTTGGGTTATTATAAAGGAAGTTGTTTTTGTTTTAACAAAATCATATATAGTTAACAAAAACCAATGAAGCCATGAGGCACTCAACTAATTCAATAGCAAACAAATAGACCAATTAGTCAAATGGAAAAGGAATTACCTTACTCGCTAGTAACCAAGTGTTAGATAAGCGTTATTTAATGTAGGATGACAACCTTTTTGGGACAGAGAAAAATAGTAACAAGGACTATGAAAACAGGACGGAAGGAAGTACATTTTTTCCAAAAAGTAGTATGTGTAAATAGAACATGGTAACCTTTAATTTGAATGTTAGAATGGATCCCAGTTCTTTGTTCAATCTGACAGCAGGTGGTTGTTTACTTAGATCAAGTCCCGGTCTTTCAGGTCTGGTGACCCCAGCAGACCCCACATGAACAAATCTGTACAATAATTAATATGAAATGAAAGGAGCACAAAAAAAGGTCATCCATCCATAAGTAATGTTGATACAAAAAAGAAATCAAACCTTGGAGTGATGGGTTCTGCTATATATGCACGTATGCTTGATATTGGAAGCTCAAAGGGACCCTCTACGAACGTTGGATTCAGTTTCCCATCATATTCAAACTTGCTGAACATTAGCTGAATGTATGCGCACAAATGTTCTAATTTTCCGTATTTTTAAATCCAAAAGCAAAAACACACAAGAATAGTTAGGAAAGCATGCCTGTAACGATATGATTTGACTTGGATCGAAGGGCTGGGCATCCGCTACTGTTTTTGCCCGAAATATCGGTCTTAAAGAAGAAAAGGGCAATTGTACCTGAAAGTTGTAACATGTGCTAATAGATATTAGAAATTTAAAGATTAAAAATAATAAGTTGTGGTTCACTAACTTCAACACACACCGTTGTTAGTCAATCAAGGTTCTTTAATTGATATCACAATCACGTTTAAATAGCAAATTCAAGCATCCCCTTAGTTATAATTACATAAACAAAGAGCATCAGATTAATTGTTTTCCTCATCTTCCATAACCATTGCATGTATGCATAAATTTTTTTACCCAAAAAAATTATGCATACATGCATAATGGTTATGGAAGATGAGGAAAACCATTAATCTGATGCTCTTTGTTTATGTAATTATAACTAAGGGGATGCTTGAATTTGCTATTTAAACGTGATTGTGATATCAAATGATCACTATCAGATAATAGTTGTAGTAAAACTAGTATAGAAGATAGTGTTTGGATGTTCTTATAGTGTTCAGATATTTGAATGTCGAAAAATCTTGTTATCATCTGTGTGGCTAAATATAAAAGCACAAAGCAGCACATAACCAATTCTGTGTAGCCAAATACAGTATAAAAAAACGAAGCATTGTGACTTCACCATCAAAACACATAATTCTCTTTAAAAAATGAAAAATTAACAAACAACAAATTGATGATGTGTCACTTAACACATAATTCTCTTTAAAAAATGAAAAATTAACAAACAACAAATTGATGATGTGTCACTTACAGATTGCCATTGGTCTTTAACAGTGTCAAAACCTACTGTATAACCCACTGTATCCCAATCACGACTAGTGCGGACAATAAGCTTATAACGACGTCCATCACCTTTAAGGCGCAACTCCAAACCATCATACGCAGACAAATTTTCTGCAACGTCGAAGTTCTAGACAACAAATATTTGGTCAAAAACAAAACGGCGATGCAAAAGATTCATTCAATGCGATGTGGGAAATATTTCACCTTTGTCCTAATACTTGTAAAACCCCCATTGTTTGCGGTGGAAACAGTACCTGCAAAATACACACCATATAAAGTCCTTAAGTAGGACTATTCACCATAGATCAATTTTTCATTATCTTAAGAATGTACAATCAATGTACGAAAGTTAGTCTGTCACGGAAGGTCTCAACGATTAGAAATCGTGGTATTTTTGGTAACCCATAGTGCTAGCCGGTCATTAGTATGGCCACAAATCAATCATTGCAGGATGCAACACTATGTCAGGTCAAAAGTTCTATCCAGGTAACTGTTGAGGATTTCAAAGATGGTCGGAAATTGGACCAAAATTCACTATTTTACCCCTTCCATAAGCACTCATTCCTAATAGGGATGCCACTTGTTTGCAATGAAAATAAGTTCAATGTCGACAAGGATAAAAACTAACCAAGAATTTACATGTTGTTATGTTACAAAAATTAGAATTCTTCAACTTACCTTTAAAAAGACCTGTTGGTCCACCATTTTCACTACCCTTTGGGTCTATTTGGAATGAACTTTGACTTACTCCTCCCATCACAACATCGTCTAAAGCACCCCAAGGAAGGTCTTTCGATCTAGCATCTGTAAATACACAAACAAATTAAATCATCAAGGTTCTTTACTTTGTTCTTTGACTATGATACGACCGTGTTTTTTGCAGCTATTTTTGGGCGGGGGTGAGTAGCTACGCTGATAAAACTGAACTTTGAATAGAAAGAAAGAGCTACCTTCGAATCCAAAGACTAATTTTCCACTTTTAAGTCCAACACTTGGTCCTAATGCCTTAATCAGATTTTGCATTCCAATGTACTCCACCATTTCAGGTGAATCACCCTTAATCTGCTTGCATCAATCATATAATAACTGATTAATAAAATGTATTAGCAAATCAAGCTTGATTTCTGGGCAATCAGTTGGTCACCTCTGGTTCAAAGAATTTGATCCCCTGAAATGTAACATGCTTTTTCCGTTAGTGTGTATGATCAGCCACAAGTTATGAAAACAAACAAATAAACAAATGTCGGAAGTTACTTGACTGTATTTGGCCCGATCAGGAGTATCTCCTTCTTTTGGACCAACGATGACTGAAACTGCGCTAATTACTTTCTTAACTCCTTTAAAGTAGTCAGGTAATAGAGTGCTAGCTTTCGTTATATCTCCAACAACCTGAAAATTATCTTCATGTCAAATAAAATTACAGTGATGCACCCTAAACTTCATTAAACAGTTTACGCCCCCTAATATTATTGCCTCCTTCAAATGTACACATTACTCTCGAAACGTCAAACCCCGTGTAGTTTGATGATGTGGCATCTTACTTGCAGAAAGATGCTGACGCAGAAATTGGTTGGCTGACATGTACGCAATTTTTTTATTGATTTTTCATTAGGTTACTCCGTTAGTCCCGTTAGTGTTATAATTCATAGTACGCGTCTGAGAAATTGCATAAGAGATGCAACAAAAAAACACAAATTAACTCACCAAGTCAACATCTGGGCCCAACATCATTCTTGCTTTCTCTTCGTTTCTGACCTGCAATTAGAAACATGGTACAAGATCAAATACAATCTTTGCGAAAAAATTGATATAAATTATTTAAAGCAATGTTGTACCAATACTCTAACAGGCAATCCTTTCTTGTGCAAAATATCCACTACTCTTCTTCCAACACCACCCGTGGCACCAGCCACTAAAACTATCCCAGACTCATCCATAGACTTTTCAACTTCACTTGACGATGGACCAGACAGATTTGCAATCAGACTTTCAAAGATCTGCACTAAATAACATACTGAGGAAAATAGATATGTGTTTTTCGATGAGTGGCAACAAGGCAGGGTTGTTTGTGTAATGATTAGATTATAAAATAATTACTTAGCGTGTCAAATATGGTAAGTAACGTTTAAACAATTTGACGACATAGTAATGTGATTTGATCAGTTCAACATATAATACAAGTAGCATCATTTCCTGTGAGAATATAAGATTAAGTAGTAAGTCCAACAAACCTTAAAAGGTGATGGCGGTCCGTTAAAGAAATACAATGTCTTGACAAATCTAGCAAAGTCCCAACCCTGATTTTTAGAATCAGCTGCAACGATGCTCGTCCTCCGTTTGTAGGCTCTCAAATCATTTACATATAATGATTGTTGTTTAGAATTAATTTTATTATTTGCTTTAAGAAATGGATTAATACAAAGTCGAGCCGGTGCTGGAATGCTCTGCAAATCACACATATACAGTACTTTCAACATGCAAGAATTTGTTCACCTTAAGAAACAAGTATCAACACTTTGGATATTATTGATATACTGATACGAACCAATCCCATACTTGGAACCAACTGAGCTAGCTCAGTTGGCCGCCAAGGGTAACCTTGGGGAGGTATTCTTGTAGAGGTCTCGAGTTCGAGTCTCACCAAGAACCTTCAGGGGGCCAAATTAAGAAGCAGGAGTGGGGTTTATCCCCTAAGGAGAAGGTTCGAGGCTTGCATACTGCCCAATTGGATGTCACTGTAACCTCGAATGACTAACTACTAACTCGCCGTTCTAAAAAAAACCAATCCCATACTTGGCCGATGTGGGATCTTAACATATACTTACTTCTATTATACTAAACCTTGCACTTTTCACCACCATCAAATGCCTTTATTAATTAATTAGAGTAAAATGCAGAAATCATACCTGTGGTATATCATTGTTTTGAAAGTGCACGCGGCCTAACTGGTCTTCGTCTTACATATCATTTTGATACTTTGACTTAACAGTTGTTAAAAATTGACCGTTACCAAAAGGACAATTTTGTCTTTTTTTGTCTTCTTCCCCAAAACACAAGAAGATACCCAGATTTTGATTTGTATAATTCTTGGTCAAAAATCAATTTGAATAATTCTTGGTAAAAAAAACTATCCCCTAAAAACATCTTCTTATTGATTTTTGACCAAGAATTATACAAATCAAAATCTGGGTATCTTCTTGTGTTTTGGGGAAGAAGACAAAAAAAAGACAAACGATTATAACTCTTAGACGTTAAGTCAAAGTACCAAACTGATACAAAACACGAAGACGAGGTAGGCCGTCTGCAGTTTCGAACACTGGTTACTAAATCTGTAGGATTTCTGCATTTTATTCTAATTAATTACTAAATACGAATCAAACCTGAGCTAAGCATCACTAAAAACACAATATATGTTGGAAAGATACTTATTATAATAGACCAATTTTGTAACTCAAAACCAAGAATACCCTTCAAATAATATTGGTTTCATTCTTATGGTTCTTGGTGATAAGTTAAAAATATAAAGAAGGTGTTTTACCTGTGGATTGAGAAACTTGAAAGAGGTTGGACTATTATAACAACACTCCATGTTTTACAAATTAAATGTTGTGAAAACTAAAAGTTTTATTTCTGCAATTTCCTGAAAACAAAAGATGATACTCACACTACCACACATTACTCACCCCAAAGCTAAAATATCTCTTCTTGACCGTTAAGTTTGACTTCATTGGTATCTTTTTATAACCTTTTCTGATTTTTCACAAATTATTTCATTTTTTTAAACACACATCTATTTATGGAGTCTTTGATAGGTTTCTAACACAATATTATCACATCTATTTATGGAGTCGTTGAGAGGTTTCTAACACAATATTATAACTCTTAAACGTCGTTTGGTTCAAAATATTAAATTTTTAGAATTTTAAATTCTATTATATTAAAATTTCTCAGAATTTAAAATTCAAGAATTTAAAATACTTACGCCTGTTTGGTTGGCAGAAATTTATAATTTTTTGAAATATTTAATTTGGGCTAAACCAATTAACAAATAATTATTTTTATATATATTTTCTATTTAAAAGAGTAAAAATCGAATTTTCACATTTTATATAAACTTTATAAAAAATTATTTATATAAAAAATTATATAAATTTTATAAAAAATATATAAAACTTTTATTTAAATTTTATAAAAATATATATAAATATTATAAAAAACAATATAAATTTTATAAAAGCATTCTATAAAATTTATAAATTCTTATAAAAATTTATATAAATTTTATAAAAATATTTATATAAACCTTATAAAAAGTTTATATATTATAAAAAATCATAAGTTTTATAAGAGAATTATATAAATATAATAAAAAATTCATTAATTTTTATAAAATTTAATATAAATTTTTATAAAAAATTATAAAAAATTTATAAAAATTTTAAAAAAGTTTTATTAAAATATTTATAAAAATCTTAAAACAATTTATATAAATTTTATAAGTTTTATAAAAAAAATTCATTAAAATTTTATTAAAAAATAATTAAATTTTATAAAGAATTTTTATAAATTTTATAAAAAGTACATTAAATTTTATAAAAAAATTATTTAAATTTTGTAAGAAATTTTAATAAATTTTATAAAAATTATATGTATTTTATAAAAAAATTATATATAAATATTTATCTAAATTTATATAAATTTTATAGAAAATAATTTTATATAAATTTTTATAACTTTTTATATAAACATAAAAACCCAAATAATAACGACAAGAAAAAAAGTTTATGAAAAGTAATTTCAAGTAAATTAAATTGCCTCACTTTTTGGAGGAATTCTAATATCCTACATTTTGGGAATTCGATGAATTTTAAATTCCTTCGTTGCTTATACCAAACACAATATTTGGGGATATTAAATATTTTGAATATCCCCCAATATCCTCGAATATTCCCGAACCAAACGGCACCTTAGGAATAAATAGATGAGTGATTAGCAAGATACTCGCGCGTTGCAGCTGCGGGTATAATATAACTAAAATTTGTGAACGTAATATTTTATGAGTATACATATATTTATTATTAACTTTACAATTAATGATTATACTTCTAAGTTGAAACAACTTTAAATAATAATAAACCATTTCATATAAAAAATAGTATCACAAAATATGTGTAACATTCATCACAATATTATATAACATGTAAATATAGAAAATCTTCGTAATTTATATGTTTACACGTTTTTATATATATTATAATAACCTTAAAATCTGCATATTTTAATATGTACGATTTAATCGAATAAATTAGCAAAATTATTAGTATTTCACTAAATTTGTACTAAAATACATACATAGACGAGATATGTTTTGTAATATGCAAATTTATAAAAAAATTGGATGGTTTAAAATCAAACACAAATTTAATGTTAAACCTACCTAGTAAACAATTTAAATAATTGTATGTAAACATGTATATTCTATATCAATAATAATTTGTACATGTTGCATATTAATTTGCATTTACTTTGCTATTTAATATGTATTGCTCCCAACAAATACATAAATAAATTTATGAAATTTTTTAGCTGTAAAAGTTTGTACCAAAAGCTTACTACTTCAAATATTAGAGAGTGAGTGCAATCTCCATATTTATGTGTTGTTAAAAAATAGTATATATTTATGTAATATGGTTGTTTTTATCGATTTCGACGAGGTCTCTCCGGTTCGTATTCTGACGGCTTTTTGGCTAGCAGAACGGATTATGACACCGGTTCCTAGTTGAACATGTTGGTCTGGTTCGATTTTCAATATTATATACACGTTACATCATCATTTTAAGTAAGCAACATATGTGCGATTTTATAGATATAAGCTTTTAATTGTTGTATATTGTGCATATACAATTGTATTTTTAAATAATGGAGTGTATTAATTATATATTAGGTAGTATTAATTATTTTTATTTTCAAGTGTGTATTAATTATTATGTATTAATTAGTTTTAATATGAGTATTAAATTATGTTTTTATATTTTAATGATTTCTAATTATATTTATATAGTTGTACATTATGCATTACTACATGTAAGTTGATTTTTTAACATTTCTATTATTAGAAGTGATTTTCTTTTTAATAACTAGTATATATAAGAATTTGAGTTATTAAAATATTAATATCTCCCGTCTCACGTTGTCTATTACTGTAGCTAGGGGTGTAATCAAGCCAAGCTTTTATCAAGTAACTCGAGCTCGAGCTTGAGCTTGGCTCGATCAAGCCAAGCTTTAATCAAGCTCAAGCCCAAAAAATAGCTCGAACTATATCAAGCTCAAGCTCAAGCTTTTGATAGCTCGGCTCGAGTTCTTATCAAGCTTTTTCAAGCTCTATCAAAAATATGTTTTTATGATGAATTTATATAAGCAACTAATTATTAATTTGAGTATTAACCTAATTTTAAGGGCTAATTTTATAAATAAATAATATATTTTAGAATGACTTTTAACTATAGTTACATTTATATTTTAGTTCTTTGTATTTTAAATGATTCTTTATTTTGTAAATTTAATTATTACATTTACTCGGTACTTGGTAAAATACAATATGTGTATACTTATTTTTTGTACTCTTCTTAATACTAAACGCAACATGTCTAGATTGTGCTCGCATTCAAATCATGCAATGACCTTTGGGACCTTAATCGTATTAGAGTGCAAAACACATTTTGAAACCAAGATTGTATGATAATTTTGTTATTGATTTTATTAATGTTAAATAAATCAATTTTGTTTTAAGTAAATTTTGTTTTTTTTCTATTTTTATACAATATGTTTATTGATGAGTTTTATTATAAAAAATTAAATTTATACACAATCAAGCTTTTCAAGCCAAGCTCAAGCTTTTATCTAGCCTTATCAAGCCAAGCTTAAGCCTGGATTGGTAAAGCTTGACAAGCTATCAAGCCAAGCTCAAGCCTACGGTTTTAGTATCAAGCCAAGCTCAAGCCCTACTAAGCTTGAGCTCGGCTCGGCTCGATTACACTCTTAACTGTAGCCAAAGAAAAAATAAATGAAATTGTTCCTCTCACATTCGCTCCTTTAGTGGACGAAAAAAGAAAAAAACCTATTTTCTCTCTCCCAACTCAAAGAAGGTTTTCCGTCGTCGGATTCATTTTCCCATTCTTCTCATCGTTGACGGGGGTTAGATGAGCCGATAAAAATTACAAGTGGGTGTTGTTTGTGTGTGAGTCTCTAATAAGGTTTATCGTCGTTCGATCTGCCATCTGGAGTTTCATAGCCATTGATGGGTTAGATGGAAATCGTTGTTGACGATCGTTGGATAAACGTGCACTGTTAGTTCCTGATGTTGTTGATGTGCGCAACCGTTGAACAAGGGTTGGTGATTTACTATAATCGTATCCTAACCGTTGATTAAGCTAATCGATAACTATATATCATGGCATATATATACCACCAGTCATAACACACACCAATAATAACACACACACTCTCTCTCAAAACATTCAAATTTTGATCGGTTTTGATCTATATGTTTTTCATTTGTTTTGATCTAGGCCACCAGTTCGTTCATTGCCGGTATATATGTCATATAGAGAATTGTTCGTTGCTTCTATATATGTCGGGTAGCGGATATGATTGGTGTTTGAAAAATGGTGTGTTATGAGTTGAAAAAGGATGCTTCATGTTCGCTTTCGGTTTGGTTCCGATGGTGATTATAGCTGATGTTGTTTGGGTGTTTGGTGGTGGTTACTTTTTATGCCTATTTTTTAGCGTATGAACCTTCAATTAAATAAGGTAATTCTTATGAAAGTTGTGGGTTTTGGTATTTGTTCATTGTTACTTTTTCTCGATCTTTTAACTTACGAACTTATTGTGAGTTGCAAGTGGGATTTTATTTCATGAGCCCTGTCACAGGCTTACAAATTAGCCTTCTCATATATAAGCTGACTCGAATGACCTCATAGGCTGCTAAATTACCATGTTGTAAAGTAAGGAGTTTGTTTGCGCTTATTTACCTATAACATATGTATGTGTGATGGGTGGATCGGGAGGTGTAGCACCCCCAAAGTAACAACGCAGTGAAATATCAACTTCGGGTGTTACTTCATAGCACATCACACATAGTCATAGAAAACGACTCAAAAGAGACGTTTTATTAAATAAACCATTCAACAATTTCATTAAAATTAGAGTTCAATAGAAATAGGTCCCAACAATTCATACAAACCTTAAGAAAAATAAGATTTGTCAAATGTATCGCATGGAAATTGTTTATTTTGTCTTTACTTTATCCCGCGCGACTCCATGCTCCAGCTGCTCTAATAGCTAAACACCTGAGAATACATGCTAAAATGTCAACACAACGGTTGAGTGAATTCATAGGTTTTTAAATAAACAATCATGGGTTTTTAAATAAACCATAAAGCTTTTGAACACAAGAATCTCATCCACTGGCGATATTGCAACACATACAATATTTATATTCCACACTATTACGCTAAACTCATGACACCGATGCCTTAATCAATAAATTTTCCCTAGTCAGGTATCTTTCCAAATACCCCATACCTTACGTACAACACACCCGGCTGGGCCTCTAACTCACAGGTGCGACCTGCCCAGATGGGGGTCATCATTCCCAATGGATCCATTCGTCTGTGCGAGCGCCTACCCATCACAAGTAGTTAACGGTTCATGATTTATAGGGACTTTTTACTGGCAATGCGCAACTTAGCCTTACTAATAGTGTCTCATTAGCGATACAATTAACGCTTGTGTTCATTTTCCAAAAGCATTCAATTAAACGTGCTTACGTCTATTAACAACAACTTGTATTCGTTCAAGCATATATTCAAACAACGAATGTTTATTCACAAACATGTATCCTTTCAAAAGGATATATATAAACACATATGTTTATTTCCAAGAGCATGTATTCCCCTCGCAGGTTTATTAACACATATAAAGCAGTAAAAGCGAGGCTATGAACTCACCTGATATAGTTGTTACACGTAGATCAAGGAACAAACATCCAATAGTCGATACACTACTTCACGAGATAACAATTACTCGTTGATCGAGAACAATATTCCTAATAGTCGACACACGACTTCACAAGATATCAATCAATCTTTGATCGAGAGCGAGATGCCCAGCGGTCGACATATGACCGAACGAGACCTATAATGATGAGACACGTCTTAGGTTCGAGACTAGACATAAGTCATACATATATGTAAATAATTCACTTTAGTAAGTTTGGATATTGTATAAGTTTCATAAAAAATTTCAAAAGACTTTTGATAACAATTGCATGTATTATCCCATTATGACCATTAAGCCCAATAAAGCCCATTAGTGGTGTAAAACCCGCATACTTTTACCATGAATAGTACCCTTAGTAAACGTACGTACATATTAAAACCTTCCTTTTATAGCATGAACACGTGTCACGATTAGTAATTACAGAAGTTATGTACGTATAATTACACGATAAGTAATAAGTACGTGTTATTATTAACAATAATAATTATAGTCACGAACATATAATTATGTATTTACGTATATTATTAATACGATTAATATCGTTACGTACAAGTAATTATAATAACACGAATAATTAATAATAACGTAACATGTAACACGAACATCCGAGCGTGTAATAATTTAGACACGAGAAAGGCTTCGGGTTTCCCTTGTGGGCCCTACAAGCCGCAACACCAAGAGAAGGAAAGGGCCAAGCCCATGTTTTGTTTTATTAAAAATAACAAATAAGGAAGATATGCATTTACAGAGTTTTTCACAAAATCACAAAATCCCAATCTCTTTTCTTTCTCTCTTGGCCGGCGGTAACACAACACCACAAGGAGGTGTTTGTTTGATCTTGGTTAATTAAATTCAAGGAGTGTGTTCGTGTAAACGTTCTCCATTTATTCCACGTGTTTGGTAATCCGTAAAACCTTTTCTTTTTAGTTCTTTTTATTTTTATGATGAACACATGAACAACGGATTTATAAACAAGCATTAAAAACATGTTATGAATCATGGTGGGTAAAAAGTAAGGGTTTGTTCAGGTTTGGTTGTTCGACCGCCACTCAAACCGAGAGCCCCATGGCTCTCGGCGTTGTTTGGTTCACACCACCAACCGAGACTTATGTCTCGGTGGTGTTTGGTTTGGTCGACAGCAGGGACAAGGGACCCCGACATGCGTCGGGGTGTCCTTGTGGTTTTGGTTGGGTCTCGGCAGCAACAGCCCACCACCGGCACACAGCCGGTGGCAGTTTGGGGTCAGGCAGGGGGAACGCAGCGCGCAGCAGCGGGACTACCGGCACACAGCCTGTGGGAAACCACTGCTATTGGAAGCGGCTAGCCGAGAGAAGCAAGACCACCGGCTTAAGCCCGTGGCAGCCTTAACAAAGGCAGTGGCAACCGGTCAAGCCGATTTGCCACTGTTAAGGGGTGTTTGGTTCGGACCGGTTCAAGGGGTTCCGGGTCCGGTTCACGACATGTCTAAATTAATTACATTGGTTCGGTTCATGACTAAAATATGTACAAGTATTTTATTTTTACAAGTATTTATTTTAACAAGATATTAATTTAATTTAACATGACATGTAATTAAATTAATAAAATCGTGGACTTAGGTTAATCATTATTTAGTAAATAATACATGTTTTAACCTAAGTATTTAATTATTTAATTTAGACTATAGTATTAGTTAATTATTAAGACATGAAATATAATTAATTAATAAACATGACTTAGGTTATTATTAATATAATATTAATACATGTTTTAACCTAAGTATTTTTATACACTTTAATTTAATTAAATCATGCTTATATTTAATTAAATCATATAACATATAGTTTATTTAATTAACATGTTATTACTAATAAACTATACTATAACTACATGACTTATGATATTTAATCAGTAAACTTAAGCTTATATTATTAGCTTATTAATTCAGCTTAATTCCAAATATGGAAACTTTCTAATTCAGGAAACTTACTATTTTTTGGAAACTTTCTATTTTAGAAACTGATATATTTTAAGAAGTTAATCTATTTTTAGAAACTTCTATTTTTGGAAACTTTCTATTTTAGGAAACCTGCTATTTTTAGAAAGTTACTTATTATTACACAACAAGCATAATACAAGAAATACAAGTAATACTCAATCAGAATATACTAAATACATGATAACCACAACATAACGGGTAAAATCAGTAAAACAAGACATGAACATATAATACATGCTAAGTCACGATATAAAATCAGTTACGTACTTAGTAATCAGAATACTTATACATGTATACTAATTATGTAGCATTAGTGAGATCGAAGCAGGACTCTCTTCCGTTCGTCTTCTTCGTTCATTGGACATAAGGTACGGATTTCCCGTCCTTTCAGTATGGACATTCTTTCCTTATTAGGATTCCCCATCTACAACCAACTGTTTTCCCAGTATTTGTTTTATATGTTTGATACTTATGTTAGATTAAGAGCCTAAGCCATATACATGCATGACCAGTGTCACCTAGTTATGGAGGTACCATAACCATAACACTGGAGGAACCAGTGTTATGACTTCCCCATGGCGAAGTGATTGCTCGTGGCGTCCCTTTTCAGTTTTGGCCATTATATTATATTATCATGTGGGGCGTATGGGTGTATCCTAGTTACATGTTTACCAGTATTATCAGAGTGAATGCGATGTGTGCCTTGCATCCTTCACTAGGAGTTTATCCCTCCTATCCAGACTATTTAATTAGAGGCAACCCCTCTAATTGCATGACGAGGTCTCCCCTCCAAGTATTCATGCACGGTGGAACCTCATGACCTATATGGGATATTTGGCTAACTAAACAGATTTTCATAGAAACATAAGTCTTTTTAAACTATAAAACCAGTTTTATGAACATGAATTCAGATTACGTAGAACTTATGATATTCCGCTGCTATTAGTCTTATATGCTTATGTTATTCCATATCATACTTGTATATCCGTGCACTAAGCGTTATGCTCAACCGTTTTCCTTTCATGTTCCCAAACGGAAGGTACTCGTTGTTTGGTTCTCTCATTGTACCTTCCGTTTTCCTTTCATGTTCCCGAACCAGGCGCCAGGCCATGGTATGGTACCATGTTGTTTGGTTCTCTCATTGTATTCCTCGACACTCGTTGCATATGTGGCTTGTTGTTAAGCAGAGACTGAAGACCCAGGATCGTTTGCGGCAATGGGATGTTGGGTCTGCCGTTGATTTAAGCCTACTTCGGTGTCCTTTGTGTAAAGTCACTCTCGATTCTCATTCTCATTTGTTTTTTGAGTGCTCTTATTCTTCATAAGTTTGGACGCAAGCTAGGGTGCTTTGTGGTATGGATTCTATTCCTCCTCGTTTGGATGATGTTTTGGCATTTCTTATACCAATATCCGAAGGGAAATCTACTACTAGTATTATTGCTCGTTTGGTTGTTGCGGCTACTGTATATTTTGTTTGGATGGAACGGAATTCTAGATTGTTCAAAGGGAAACAGATTGCTGTGGATAAACTTGTTAGTATCATTACCTCTACTGTTCGCCTCAAGCTTATTACTTTCAGATTCAAGAAGATGACTACACGGTCTTTGGCTATTTTGGATCGGTGGAGACTTCCGTCCTCAAGTGTTTCTCATGATGGGGGTACCGGGTAAGGGTTGTACTCTTTTTTCCTTTTTGGGGTTTTTCCCACAGGTTTTCCACAAAAAGGTTTTTTAAGGAGGCAGGCTTATCTGGATCCTTTACTTCCATTATGTTGCTACTGGTGTTGTGGGGTGGTCGCCTGGTTCCAAGAGTTCTTCTTATTGGAGTTTGCTAATGCTATCTTTTACACTAGTTTTCGATTTGTACTGTTAGCTTAGTGTTGCTGTGTCTATGGCCTGTCATAAGCACTTGTTGATCAAGCTTTTGGCTTGAGGTTAATATGGTACTTCAGCCGTATTCCATTTGTACTTAACATTGGTTTTTTGGTTAATATATTTACCGGGGTAACTCCCTTTACCAAAAAAATGGCAGGTACTCAAGGGCGCTGGTAGACTTTAAGCGTATGTGCATATGGATTGGAAGCTATCTAGCCTTCTCTACTTTATGCATTTCATCATACATTTCGCTACTTATTTCTATGGACATTGTTTAGTCCTTTTCCTTTACAGTACTTATGTTTGTGTGTGATGAACTTATACTTTGGGGTACCAATGTTTGTTTCCGGTATTTCCTTTTATGGTCATGTAATGTATTAAGACATTTTCCTTGTATGCTTTGATGACACGCCATAATCACGCGTGACATTCCATTTACCAAAACGGGGTGTTACAATTATGGTATCAGAGCCAAGGCTTCGACTTGTAGGCTCTCAAAACACGACCTGTGATTAGTGGGTAGTCACTATGGTCTTCCTAAAACTGACAGTCGGTTTTCACGCATTCATTGTTTTCATGCATTCATGTTATATGTCATTGTCGCAGGTTTATGACTAAGTAATGATTGGTACAGGACTGGACCTATTTAGTCGCATTTGCTTTTATCGAAACTTTTAACTTTTGGACCGACCCATTGGCGTCCCCTCGCCATGTCTTTTGATTTGGGTGAACTGACCATAGGCGTTCACTCTCGCGCATATAAAAGTTTACATAAAACTGCATCATGCATTCATGCACTGTTTTTCCTGCATAAATTTTTCTCATGATTTATTGACATAATTTTTTTTTTCATGTATATATTTTATGTTTTGATCAGTTTAATCATGTATTTTGTGTTATACTGTTAGATGGTTCTCACACGCGAAAGGAACAACTCAATGCAGCAGTCCAAGCTGTGATGCAAGCTTTGCTTCCTCAGCTGAGGAACAAAATCAGGGCTGAGGTGCAGGCTGCTAACAATCAGCAACAACACCCAATTCCTCCTCCTCCTCCAGCAACATTGGTCACATGGCTGGAGAGATTCAACAAGCAATGCCCTCGATGCTTTGAGAGAACTGACAGCCCCAACGAAGCTGAAAGCTGGTTGGCTCATATCGAGAAGATATTCGATGCAATGGGCTGTGACCCCGTCCTCAAGTCGAGGTTGGCCTGTTACAAGTTCGAAGGTGATGTACTGGGATGGTGGAAGGCAGTCAAGCAGTCTGAGGGAGGTGATAATTGGGTGGCTGGTTTGACTTGGGCTCAGTTCAGGGAGTTAGTGATGGGACAGTTCTTCCCCAAGGCTGAGCAAGACAAGCTGAAGAGGAAGTACCACGGAATCAGGTAGAGAGCTGGGGAGAACAGCAACGAGTTCATGCAGCGCTTTCTTCGTTTGGCTGGTTTTCTTAGCGCAACAGCAGGTACTGCCGAAGAGCAAGCATACCACTTCCGGTGGGCTCTTCGTACATCGGTCTCCAACAACTTGGTGTGTGCTACCTTCAACACGGTGGCACAAGTTGCCGATGCAGCATGTAAGCTGGAGATGCTGCAGGAAAGAGAGGAGTTCGGGGAAGCAGAGAGACCTGAGAAGAGGTATTTATTCGTCATTCAGCAGTAACCATTTCAAATTCATTTAGTACTATTCAATATTTATCCTACTGTTTAAACTACATCATTCAGGCAGAAGACTGGGGACCGGTCTCAGTCGGCTACTCAGCAACAACCTACTCAGCCCAAGGGTAACGGTCAGAATCAAGATCGTTCTGCTACGGATAGGCGTGGCGGTAATGATAATTACCGTAACAACGATGGAAACTCCAACAACAGCAGGTCTTTACACTTACTCATTCCTTATATTACATGTGATAATTCATAATTCTGACACATTAGCAATCTTCTACCAGGAATCATGGTAACGGGAGGGAGCAGAACCAAAGAGGTTCACAGCCTAACCGTCCAGGTATCACTGGTATTACATCTTACGATTTCCGCATTGTCCTTTTGTACCTATAATCATGTCTCATATGTACTTTTCCAAACAGGCTCCCAGCCAGCAAGAGCACCTGCTGGAGGGTATACTCACCCTCTCTGCACTACCTGAAACCGTAGGCACCCAGGGGCATGTCGCCGCGACAGCGACGCTTGCTTCAAGTGTGGCCTTACTGGTCATCGCATGAAGGACTACCGCAAGGTCGAGATGGAGGGCACATCTGGACATGCTGATTCCAAGCCGCCTCCTACTAGTGGACGCGTTTACACGACTTCTCGCGATCAGGCCAACAAGTCTACAGGTACCATCACTGGAATCTTGTATTTGTATGGTCAAGCTGCATGTCTTTTATTTGACACAGGTGCTACTCACTCGGTCATTTCTACTGCTTATTCCAAGAATGTTAGGATATCCCCTGTGCCTTTAGAGAACGTAATAAACATTTCCACGCCTTTAAGAGACTCTGTACGCATAACACATGGGTACAAGAGCCTTCCCCTAGAATTTGACGACAAGATTCGTCTTGTTGACGCACTTCCATTGGATATGTGTGATTTTGACATGATATTGGGCATGGACTGGCTATCCAAACATCACGCCACCATAGGATACCATACATATCGGGTCATCTTCGGTGATGTAAATGCACCAGAGTACATTCACAACGGGTTCGTACCCGGAAGGTCTGTATAAATAATATCGACCTTACAAGAACGTGCACTGCTGTCACATGGTTGTGAGGGATATCTCGCTATTTTTCATGATTTGGAGGCTGAATCTCCATCTATCTAGAATCAACCGATCGTGTCAGAATTCCCAGACGTGTTTCCAGAAGAACTTCCGGGCATACCACCTGTTCGTGAAGTGGAATTCAATATTGAGCTCGTCCTAGGAGCTGAGCCAATATCTAAGGCTCCTTATCGCATGGATCCCATAGAGCTGAAGGAGTTAAAGGAACAACTGTAGGAACTGTTAGAACGCGGTTTCATTCGATCTAGTGCTTCTCCATGTGGCGCACCTGTTCTGTTCGTAAAGAAGAAGGACGACAGCGTGCGTCTGTGCATAGATTATCGTGAGCTTAACAAGATCACCACCAGGAATAGATATCCGCTGCCAAGCATTGATGACTTGTTTGACCAACTCCAAGGGGCCAAACATTTCTCCAAGATTGATCTGAGGTCGGGCTATCATCAGTTACGGGTTAAAGAGCAGGACATCACCAAGACTCCTTTCCATACACGTTATGGGCACTACGAGTTTGTAGTCATGCCTTTTGCCCTTACCAATGCTCCAACTGTTTTCATGGATCTGATGAACCGTATCTTCCATGAGTTCCTGGACAAGTTCGTCATTGTCTTCATTGACGACATTCTGATTTTCTCTAAGTCCAAGGAGGAACACGAAGACCATCTTCGTACAGTACTACAGATACTTCGCCAGAAGCAGCTGTATGCTAAATTCTCCAAGTGTGAGTTCTGGTTAGACAAGGTGGCGTTCCTAGGCCACATTGTATTGGCAGAAGGAATCACCATGGATCCAGCAAAGGTTGAGGCTATTACCAAGTGGCCAAGGCCGACATCAGCGACTGAAGTTCGTAGTTTCCTAGGGTTAGCTGGTTACTACCGTATGTTCGTAGAGAACTTTTCCCGCTTAGCACTGCCATTGACCAAACTGATGCGGAAAGGGGAGAAATTCGTCTGGACTGAAGAAAGAGAGAAGATCTTTGAAGACCTAAAGCAGAAGTTAGTATCTGCACCAATTCTTACTCTCCCATCAGGTACAAGTGGATTTCAAATCTACAGTGATGCTTCAGGGAAGGGACTTGGCTGTGTTCTCATGCAACATGGGAAAGTGATTGCGTACGCTTCACGGCAGCTTAAGCCTTATGAGGAGAATTACTCTACGCATGACTTCGAACTTGCAGCAGTCGTGTTTGCATTGCAGATATGGAGGCACTACTTGTATGAAGAATCATGTGACATCTTCATAGAACACAAGAGCCTGAAGTACATCTTCAGGCAACGTGAGTTAAACATGAGACAGAGGAGATGGTTAAAGCTGTTGAAGGATTATGACATTAATCTGCAGTATCATCCCGGCAAGGTGAATGTAGTGGCAAATACACTTAGTAGAAAGTCCGGTATGATAAACGACATTAAAATTGAGGAGGAAATTATAAGAGACTTAGAGCGACTAGACATCGAGATCATGGTACGTGGACAACACGGTTACTGGGCTAATCTTAGAGTGGAACCTGAGTTACTCTCTAGGATCAAGGAAGCTCAGAAGGATGATGGTGAAATTTGGCGATCATTCAGAACTTAGAACAACAGACGGAGTTTCGGTTGGATGACGATGGTATATTATGGCAGGGCACCAGACTTTGTGTTTCTGATGATCTTACTCTTAGGGAAGCATTATTAGCTGAAGCTCATAGTTCCTCATTCTCCATTCATCCTGGTTCGACCAAGATTTACCACGACATCAAGCAATATTTTTTTACGTCTCCAAATGTCTTACCTGCCAGCAGGTTAAGATTGAGCATCAGCGGTCTAGTGGTTTACTACAAACCATTGGACATTTTAGAGTGGAAGTGGTACAAGATCACCATGGATTTTGTTACGAGTCTTCCATAGACAAAGAGGAGGCATGATGCGATTTGGGTTATCGTTGATCGACTTACTAAGTCAGCTCATTTCTTACCGATCCGGTCAGCAAAATCGCTGATACGTATAAGAAGGAGATCATGAGACTTCATGGTGCTCCATCCAGCATCGTCTCGGACAGAGATCCTCGTTTCACTTCGCAATTTTGGAGGAGTCTGTAGAAAGCTTGGTGTACAAAGCATAAGCTTAGCACGGCTTTTCATCCTCAAACAGACGGGTAATCGGAGCGAACGATTCAAACATTAGAAGACATTCCATAGAAGGAATTCAATCACTACTAATTGGTATCTTTATTTATGCATCAATGACGATAGATGCATTCGCCATAGTTTCAGCATTACGGCAAAGCCGTGTCAAATATATAGCGGATTTGGGCGCTCTAGCCAAAACGAATCATATTTCGGCTATTACCTTCTCCATTACTATGTTCTCATATGCAGGAATACCCCCGTTAGCCGGCTTTTGTAGCAAATTCTATTTGTTCTTCGCCGCTTTGGACGAGATTCAACTGGACGACAAAATGCATTTTGTGGAAGAACCCGTGGAAATTATGGACCGAGAGGTCAAGGGGCTGAAGCCTAGTAGAATTCCCATTGTGAAGGTTCGATGGAATTCTAGGCGTGGACCGGAATACACTTGGGAACGTGAGGACTTTTTCAAGGAAAGGTATCCTCATCTGTTCCAGCGGCACGAAATGTGAGTATAAGAAGAGGCGAGCGCCGGGACGTCGCTCTCTTTAAGGAGGGGTGGATGTGATACCCTAGAACCGAGGTCACTAACGTTACCCTAAATTACGCTTATTTTTGAAAATTTTAATAAATTTTATTTGCTATATATTTTATTATTTTGGTTGAAACCGATGTTCGAGGTTATAATTTTGACGATTGACGATTTAAGAAGGAAGATGACGAATACGATCCCGATGGATGCCCAAATTATTGTCGTTTTATCGATGTTGTAATTTTTCGAGAATTTTACTTACGGTTCGTGTTAAGTCGAGTCGGGTGAGTTTTATTGCTTTCTGAGTACATTTAAAGTGTCCTAAAAGTATTTTGGAGTGTTTGGGATGATTCCCGACTCCCGTAAAAGTTTCTAAAATGACTAGTGAGTCAATCCCGTAAACTTATAGAGTCGTTTTTGTTTAAGGACGAAAGAAAGCTTAAATTGCACCCTTGGTCCCTCCCATTTCACAAAAAGGAACCAACCACAAACACACTTCACATTTCAAAGAAAAAAAAACCCACTCTCCCTTTTGCTCTCTCTAGACCGACGGCCAAACACCAAAACACCACCACCACTTCAATTTTTCTTGGGTTTTGATTAATTCCAATCAAAGACCACTTCCTAAAACCCTTTTGTAAGTGTTAATTCTATCGAAGTTAAGTGGTCTTTTCCTTGTATTTGTCCTCATTTTAACCGGATAATAAATTTTTCGACATTTTTAAAAGTTTTTGATCTATTTTGGCCTATTAGTTTTTCCCTTTGTATAGTTATTTTTTTTCCTTATTAGAATAAATCTTTAATAAAGTGGTTTTAATTTTCAAACGTTGTGAATCTTTTGACTCAATCCGAGTTTACTCTAGCTAGTATCCTTAACGTGTTTAAGTCAAGTTTTGCTAGGCTTTTATATAGGGAGCTATAAAACGCGAAAGTCTTAACTCTCACGGGTTAAGAACAAGAACTTTTCGCAAGTTCCTATAATTGATCCTAGAGAGTCGTTTATCAAGGGAACTTTAAAATGCGATTTCTAAACTTGAAAAAGTCTAAGAATTTGCAAGATCCTATAGACGACTCGAAAACCCAAAACTTTGATTTAATAGGCTAAGTATCCACGAGTCTCATTACTTGAGATTTTAAACTGTGGAGAACGAGAGATGATAGAGCCAATTATAAGTCCGGTATTCTTTCGTGAATTTATGTGAGTTAATTATGAGCCTATTCTCCCATCGCTTGCTTAATAAATTATCTGCTAATAAATAAGGTTGTACGATTTGAAAGGTTACTTAGCTTCTAGCCCCAGATCGTTTAAAAGTTGCTCGGTATGGATTAGAGTTCATAGCCAAGGCATAACTTATTGAAGCGGGACGCGAAGATTGGCGAGTCCGAAAAGGCCCTAACAAGGCATGAGGGCTATGTTTTGTTGCTAAAGATCCAAAGTGATGTGAAGAATCATTTATCGAAAATCAATATGAAGGATCGAGACACACGACGAAAAGCAAATACTCCCCAAAAGTCATGGAGAAGCGAGTCCGAAAAGACCCTAACAAGGTATGAGGATGAATAGATCCAAGTCATAAAAGGAGGCGGATCGTTGTATATCAAAATCCAAAATAAAGATTGGAGAAAAATGAAGAAGTCGTGGTCCAAGTATGAATCTCTCAAAAATTTCAAGTGAAGAAATTCCAATTATGAAGAGAAGACCATTATTTCATGAACGTCTCTCAAGGTTTGAAGTATGAAGTCGCTTCCAAATATCGGTCCGAGAAAGGTCTCAAATCGCGAAGCGAGTTATGCCAAGATATGAACTTTATAAGGTCCCGAGAAGCAGTTTTAAAAGATTTGGTCCTTTAGCTAACCATTGATTAAATCGTTCACTTTATTTTCAGACTAAATAACTATCGAAATAAGTCAAACAATGCATTCTCGTGATCATTCAAGACGACAATAAAATATAAGAGATACCCCTAGGAATAAGGGAGTCTAAGTGAATAATTGGCCCACATGAGTTCGTGATAGTTTACTAACTTATAATAACAATGATCTCGTTTTTAAGCTTGGTTTGGAGAAAGTGAAAAGTTGAGGATGATGATTATTCATGACATTTCCAAAACCCAAGGTATGCTTTTTAATTTCTTTGCTTTGAATTTTTGTAATTTTCTATCTCTTTAATAAAGGCCAACATGGATTAATTATGATGAAAAATGTAAACGTGCTTTGTAACTAATGCATTGCATGAGGACATTGCAATGGTCAAATGTAGGGGATTTGATATGTGTGAAAACACACATCTTTTCTACCACTTAATTACAATAATAACCGGACCAAAACGTGTATTTTATGTCTTTTATGTCAGAATTATGCGTTGTTTGTGTTTTTGTTGTGATTTATGACGAAAAGGTGAAAAGAGGAGAAAACACGGGAATTCACGGGCATTTACGGACTTTTATTGAAGAAAAAGACGAAAGTCGAAGTCAAGAAGTCAAGAGTGCAAAAAGAACGGAAGTCCAAGACCAATTCTGAAGATTTATCAAAGAAAAAGTCGAAAGACGGAGGTTTACTTTAAGACGAGGAACTCAAGTCTTATTTATCGAAGAATTAAAAGACGAGTCCAAAGAATTCCCGAGCCAAAAGTCATCACATTCCAAGATTAACAAAAAGATTAAGAAGGAAGGACTTAATGGGCAATTAAGAAGAAAAGGAAGAAGGGGAGGAAGCTTCCTCTAACCACTCCCCTAATCACCTATAAATACCCCTCTTATTCATTCATTTACTCTTGTTGGCTAGATTGACAAACTAGTTCTTCTACCTTTATTTTATGCACCTTTAATTACTTGCACATTTAAATACATGTTATGCACCTTAATTACCTTTTAATTTCAAGTAAGTGTCTCTTTTAATTACTTGCACCTTTACTTTATCTTGTTAATCTTCTTCTACCTTTCTTTAATCTTTGATTTACACGTTTTTATCTTGTTAAGTTGTTTAAAGATTTGATTTTTATGCTTTTGATTGTTTTAAATCTCTTATTTTCATAGCTTATTTGATTTATTTTCAAGTTTATATAGTTTTTACAAAAGTTATTTTTATATAAAAAGTTGTTTTTCTTAAAGTTTATTAATTTCGTGTCTTAAAAGTTTTTAACTTTCAGTTTCGTAGCTTATTTTTACACGTTTTTACCTTAGGATTTAGTCTTGTGCTTATTAGGATTATAGCTTATTTACTTAGCTTATTTTTGGTTCTTTCCTACGTATTCCGATTGGTCAAGATCTAAAAGGGGTTTTACATTCCGATTGGTATAATCGGAAAAGGGTTTGTATATTCCGATTGGGGTTGTACTTGGGTATTCCGATCAGAAGTGTAAGAGATATTCCGATTGGAACAAGTGACAGATATTCCGATTGAGGGTTTTCTTTGCCACATTCCGATTGAGGTGCGAACTTGGATATTCCGATCGTGTGTAGTGACAGTATTCCGATTATAGGGGTTCCGATTAGCATTCCGACCAGGTCACCATATTCCGATCAGGTAGGTTCATCATTCCGATCTGAGGGTCGTGGGTTATTCCGACTGGTGTAAGTGACATATTCCGATTGGACAACCTTGACATTCCGACAGGTTTGGTTTGATATTCCGATCAAGGTGTGATCGGAATATATTCCGATTGAAGGTTGTTTTCTCTTATTTTGTCTCGTTTAATTTTTAGCTATGTTTTTAATACCTTGTCTAATTTTAATTTCCGTCACGCTTTAGTTTTAGTCGTTTAATTATTTTACTTCCCGTCGCGTTTTTAAATATTGCACATTTTACTTTTAAGTAGACTTAGATTTAATTTTCACGCTCTTTTAATACTTAGCCCTTTACTTTAACGCATTTTACTTTAATCGTTTCGCACCTTTATTTTTAAACACTACAACGACACATCTTTGTTTCCACCAAAATAAGACTGCCTCACACATTAAACACAAGTTTTTCAATTCGAAGAGACCAACACAACGAACGATAATTTTTAACTGGGAAAATCTTAGTTATGTGTTGGTCTCTTCGAATTGAAAAACTTGTGTTTAATGTGTGAGTCAGTCTTATTTTGGTGGAAACAAAGATGTGTCGTTGTAGTGTTTAAAAATAAAGGTGCGAAACGATTAAAGTAAAATGCGTTAAAGTAAAGGGCTAAGTATTAAAAGAGCGTGAAAATTAAATCTAAGTCTACTTAAAAGTAAAATGTGCAATATTTAAAAACACGACGGGAAGTAAAATAATAAAACGACTAAAACTAAAGCGTGACGGAAATTAAAATTAGACAAGGTATTAAAAACATAGCTAAAAATTAAACGAGACAAAATAAGAGAAAACAACCTCCAATCGGAATATATTCCGATCACACCTTGATCGGAATATCAAACCAAACCTGTCGGAATGTCAAGGTTGTCCAATCGGAATATGTCACTTACACCAATCGGAATAACCCACGACCCTCAGATCGGAATGATGAACCTACCTGATCGGAATATGGTGACCTGGTCGGAATGCTAATCGGAACCCCTATAATCGGTATACTGTCACTACACACGATCGGAATATCCAAGTTCGCACCTCAATCGGAATGTGGCAAAGAAAACCCTCAATCGGAATATCTGTCACTTGTTCCAATCAGAATATCTCTTACACTTCTGATCGGAATACCCAAGTACAACCCCAATCGGAATATACAAACCCTTTTCCGATTATACCAATCGGAATGTAAAACCCCTTTCAGATCTTGACCAATCAGAATACATAGAAAGAACAAAAAATAAGCTAAGTAAATAAGCTATAATCCTAATAAGCACAAGACTAAATCCTAAGGTAAAAACGTGTAAAAATAAGCTACGAAACTGAAAGTTAAAAACTTTTAAGACACGAAATTAATAAACTTTAAGAAAAACAACTTTTTATATAAAAATAACTTTTGTAAAAACTATATAAACTTGAAAATAAATCAAATAAGCTATGAAAATAAGAGATTTAAAACAATCAAAAGCATAAAAATCAAATCTTTAAACAACTTAACAAGATAAAAACGTGTAAATCAAAGATTAAAGAAAGGTAGAAGAAGATTAATAAGATAAAGTAAAGGTGCAAGTAATTAAAAGAGACAATTACTTGAAATTAAAAGGTAATTAAGGTGCATAACATGTATTTAAATGTGCAAGTAATTAAAGGTGCATAAAATAAAGGTGGAAGAACTAGTTTGTCAATCTAGCCAACAAGAGTAAATGAATGAATAAGAGGGGTATTTATAGGTGATTAGGGGAGTGGTTAGAGGAAGCTTCCTCCCCTTCTTCCTTTTCTTCTTAATTGCCCATTAAGTCCTTCCTTCTTAATCTTTTTGTTAATATTGGAATGTGATGACTTTTGGCTCGGGATTTCTTTGGACTCGTCTTTTAATTCTTCGATAATAAGACTTGAGTTCCTCGTCTTAAAGTAAACCTCCGTCTTTCGACTTTTTCTTTGATAAATCTTCAGAATTGGTCTTGGACTTCCGTTCTTTTTGCACTCTTGACTTCTTGACTTCGACTTTCGTCTTTTTCTTCAATAAAAGTCCGTAAATGCCCGTGAATTCCCGTGTTTTCTCCTCTTTTCACCTTTTCGTCCTAAATCACAACAAAAACACAAACCACGCATAATTCTGACATAAAAGACATAAAATACACGTTTTGGTCCGGTTATTATTGTAATTAAGTGGTAGAAAAGATGTGTGTTTTCACACATATCATTAATCCATGGTTAATTCCAACATGCATTAACATGAATTTTTCCAAAAATTAATGATTTTTCAAAAGTTTAATTGGATGTTAATTAGCCATTTGCATGTTTAATTCATGGTAGAATGATGCTAAAACAGCAAACAAATCAACCATAATCAATTTGGTTGATGGGTTTTGATCACCCAAACCCCACGGCTCAAAGGGGGGTGTTTGGGGATCATGGTGGTTAATGTTTTGATGTTAGATTATGTGTTTAATCCTATTTTTACATGTTTTTAGATGGGTAAATCCATTTGCATGCTTATTTTTTGATTGGGTTTTTATGAGGATATTGATTAATAGGGGTTAGGACTGATAATGATGTTTGGGTATGCTTAGAAGTACTTAGGATGATGTCTAGTGTTGATAAATGGGTTTGAAAACGAGCGTTGGTATGATTTTGGTATAGTTGATTTTAGGCAGAAAGTTTGAGGTGTTTTCGTAAAAATTATTTTGTAAACAGGTCTTGTGGTTAGGATAGAGTTGTAGAGCATCTTCTTAGCTTCGATTTGGTATAAGATAGAGCTTACGACTCCTAACGAGTAAAAAGTTACGACGTTTCGAAATTCGTGTACCGGGAGATGAAAACCGTCATAATCCGAAATTATGCTTGGTTTTAGGTCAAATCCCGGGGACTATAGGTTTAGTTTGGTAAATGGTCAAGGGTTGATTTTTGGTCTCAAACCTGCATATTTGAGTATATTATAAGACTTAGGTGTCAAATGGGTCAATGGAGTATTTTAAATGGGTCAAATGAGTCCGACTTGGTCAAAGTACAATTTCAGTCCGAAAAACGTAGTTTTGGAAAAGTGTTGAGTAACGGGTCGTAAAAGCGAAAACTTTTAATGGGATTAAATATGTGTTTTCTACAGGTCTTAAAGTATTTTTGAGAATTTTCTCAAATTTTATAAAAAGGGTTAAGTCTAGTAAAACAGTCCGTACTTTTGGTAAGTATCGGCGAAAATGTGTAAAAATGAATAACGTTAATAATATGGACAAATGGTATAAAACGAGTAACACTTGATTGTTTTGTTTTGGCGTGAGTTGTAATTATCACGAGTGACTAATATGTATGTATTTTATACAGTACCATAAGGTTTATAAATGAGATTACTCATTACTCGTTATTGGTTTGATAGGTGTTGATTTACACGGGCATCCTCATCGTCGTCAGTGACCGTCACTCGAACTATCGACTACTTATTATATAAGGTGTGAATTTATAGCCTCGCTTATTATTATTTCAAACTGTTTTACCCGCGAGGGAAATGCATGCTAGTTTTCAAAATGAACATATGTCATGAATGATTGTTGGACCCAAATGTTGCCTTGAAATTGTGTTGAGTACCTAGTTGCAAAAGGCCCTAATTTCATGAACTATTAACTATTGTTTAGTCCTAGCGTGGATTAGAAATAGCCGCTTATACAAAGTGATAGTACTATGGGGTTGACTACCCTATCCGAGACGAGGGCTAGTACGTTGATACCCCCTGCGGACGGATAATTTGTGATAAGAGATAAGGTATAATTACAACTGATGCCTTAGTAGGGGCACTGGTTTCATCTGAATCACGCCGATAATTATTACGCGGGTGATTGAGTTAACGGTTTAGTGTCATGAGCTTAAACACAATTGTCAGTACCTTGAATATATATTGTTTGATCGACAAGTCTATGAATGATCGTGAATGGTTTTATTTCACATATGTTCAAAATGAATTGTAAAACCTATGAATTCCACTCAACGTTTTCGTTGACCAAATTTAGCATGTGTTTCAGGTAACCGATGAAATGTAGCAGGGAGCATGCTTTGGATGGATGTTGTGTGTATGGCTTGGAGTCTACTTGTTTTTCCGCCCAGTATTACTTAAACATTTTTAACTTTATGTCATGTTGTTGTGAAAACTGTAACTTTTGGGGTTGAGATTCATGGGGACCGTAACGCAAAACTCTGTTGTATCATTTGGGGTTGGAAAACCGTAGACATGTAACTTTTCAACAATTTTTAATTTAAGTTTAAATTTGACGTCTCTTTGGAGTCGTTCGATATATCTTGTGTGCGATGATAACTGCCTAGCACCCAAATGTTGTAGTTCCGCTGCGCATAGCATTTGGTGGGGTGTTAAAGATTGGTATCATTGTGGTCATGTGCGTTGGAATGGATATGAGATTGGGACGATTACATCTGTTTGGTAGAGTTTGCATACAACAACAATTGGCACGCCATCATTAAGTGTGCATCATTCGAGATGTTGTATGGCAGAAAGTGTCGCGCCCCAATCTGCTGGGATCAGGTTGGTGAGCGAACACTTGAAGGACCAGAAATGATAGAGTTGACCAACGAGAAGGTCGCTGTAGCTAAGAAGAAATTGCAAGAAGCACGTTCACGTCAGAAGAGTTATGCCGACAAGCATCGTAGGGACTTACGTTTCAACGTAGGAGATCACGTCTTTCTTAAGGTATCGCCGGCACGTGCTGTTAGACGTTTCAGAATCAAAGGGAAGCTTAATACTCGATTCATCGGACCGTTTGATGTCATCGAGCGAGTCGGTGAAGTATCTTATCATCTAGCGTTACCTCCACAACGTTCTCACGTTCATGACGTTTCCCATGTGTCCTTACTCAAAGCGTACAAGTATCATCCCCTTCACATGGTTCAGTATCCACTAGAACAGATTCGTGAAGATCTTACCTTCACAGAGGAACCCGGACGACTTCTTGACAGGCAAGAACGAGTCATGAGGAAGAAGACGATTCTATTCGTCAAAATCCTTTGGAGGGACCATACCGAGCGGGAAGCCACTTGGGAAACAGAGGAGTCTATCTGGGCTTCTAACCCTCATTTCATATTTTGAATTCGGGTATGTTCCTCTTTCAGTTTACTTTATCTATAATTCGGGGACGAATTATGTTAGCCTCAAAATACTGAGTCAAACAAGAATGTTTGGTCATAGGTTTATATTGTAATATTTATTAGAACGTTGTAATAGATAGTTAAAAGTCATGGTTCACGGGCTTAGATTTAAACTAATTAAATTCCAAAAGACAAGCCCAACCCAATATATAGTCCATTAAAGCCCGCATGTGGGTGGACTATATATACTACCCTCCTAGCATGTTAGGAGGGTGGGATGTTCATTAGTACTCTAATCTTTTCTAATCTAATATTCACCAAGTTAATCATCTCTCTCTCTACTTTCTCTCACTAATTTCTCTCTCTAGGAATCCATCTCTTTTCATCTATTTTCTATCATTAATCATAATAATAATATGGGACAACATTTGGTATCAATCGCCACGGGGTAGATTGTGTTTGGTTGTTTGGTTTGAGTTTGATTTGGTTGATTTTTCTATCTAAATCATCCCGAATTAAATTTCTTTTTAGTATTTCGGGCTATAAATCTTGATATAAATCATTTATATTGATTTGGTAGGGATTTGGTTTGGTTTTTGTGGTAAAAATCGCAAGATTTTGAGGTGTTTGGATTCATATTTTGGGTTACGGTTTGTCACTGCTTCAATATCATTCAGAAATAAGATTTTCGGAGAAGGGTTAATTATTCCGAAGAAGGGATTTTCAGAGAAGGGTTTATTATTACGAAGAAGTGATTTTTCTGAAAAGTGACTTATTCCGAAAAAGCCTCTATTCCGAAGAAACGTTTATTCCGAAGAAGGTATGTTTCTCTGAAATTTTCATTTTCTCTGAATTTGGTATATTCCGAAGATTATTCCGAAGATTATTCCGAAAAAGTCTCATTTTCTGAAAAAGCATTTATTCCGAAGATTATTCTGAAAAAGTCTCATTTTCTGAAAAAGCATCTATTCCGAAGATTATTCCGAAGATTCACGTTTTTCTGAAAATATCATTTATTCCGAAGAACACCATTATTTCGAAGAAGTGCAGTTTTCTGAAAACATCAATATTCCGAAGAAGTATCTATTCCGAAGAAGTTGTTTTTCTGAAAACATCATACTCCGAAGAAGTTGTTTTTCTGAAAACATCCATATTCCAAAGAAGTTGTTTTTTCTGAAAACATTAATATTCCAAAGAAGTTGTTTTTCTAAAAACATTACTATTCCGAAGAAGTAGTTTCTCTGAAAACTTCATTATTCCGAGATACCCCAATTTCTCTGAAAATTTTAGTTATTCCGAAAAAACCCAAAAGTGAAAATTTTTCGTGTGATTTTTCGCCTTCGATTTTTTGGTTTCTTGTGAAGACAATTTTTTGGGGATTTTAACATTTTTCATCGACAACAACAATCAATACACATCTACTTAAGATCCATTTTCATTTCATCGATTTCAAGTCTCTAGATATGGATTCTACTCAAGAGTATCGTGTCACAAACAACAATATCATGGTGGCGGGTAATAAAGAGAGACCACCAATGCTTGTGTCTGGTCGGTATGCTCAATGGCAATCTCGTTTCATACGATATCTTGATACAAGACCCAATGGTGATGTCTTGAGGAAATGTATTACTCATGGACCATATGTATTCAAAAAATCTCAATTCCTCCAAGAGCAGCCACAGATACTACTGATCCAATACCTGCAAGTGAACGTGATGAAACAAGAGACCATCTCACACCTGAAAATTTTGCCTGGCATGATGCGGAGAAGGAAGCCATCTATATGGTTCTAAGTGGGATTGGAGATGATATTTACTCCACGGTTGATGCATGCCCTACAGCACATGAAATGTGGACTGCTATTGAACGCTTGCAACAAGGAGAATCACTCAATAAACAAGATGTCAAAACAAACTTGTTTTAGAATTTTGGCAAGTTTACTTCAAGGGATGGAGAATAAATTGACTCTTACTACTCTAGGTTTTATAAAATGATGAATGACATGACAAGAAATAATCTGCAAGTCTCCACCATGCAAGTCAATGTTCAATTTCTTCAACAACTTCAACCAGAGTGGACACGGTTCGTCACTTTGGTGAAACAACAAGAAAAATTAGACGAGGTCTTATATCATCGACTCTTTGACATCTTGAAGCAATTTCATAATGAAGCAAATGAGATTCGAGCTGAACGTGTTGCCAAGACGGCTAATCCACTTGCTTTAGTGACTACTACTCAACATGTTCAAGGTCATCACTCTCGTGCTCCTAAGCCATACTCCACTACATCATCTTCACCACGATCTTCCACATCATCTAAGTCTTTATCATCCACAAGATCTCGAGGTAAAGTGCCAAGAGCACCATCACCACCATCTGAGTCCTCATCTGAAGAAGATAGTGATGAAGACCAAGCTCAAAAGAACCGAGAGATGAAACAACAAATTGCTTTCATAGTGAAGACTTACAAGAAAATCTACAAACCCACCAACAACAATCTTCGTACATCATCTAACACAAAGAACCGATATGTCGAGAGTCCTCCAAGTTATGACACACGTCGACGTGGTGAAAGTCCTTCTAGGTATGATCGACATAATCCAACACATGTTGAGGTTCTGCAAGGTATGATCGACAAACTGCCAAGTATGATACTCAGAGGATTACTGCTGCTACTGGGAATAAGGAAACTGTTGGAAGTCAAGTGGTTCAGTAGAATTGGATTCAATGTTTTAATTGCCAAGGTTATCGGCATATGGCAAAGGAATACAGGAAGCCGAAAAGGGTTAGAGACTCCAGCTATCACAAGGAAAGGTTGCTGCTATGCAAGAAGATGGAAGCAAGGGTTAAATTGTCAGCTGAGGAAGGAGAAATGCTTGATGATACTGATGATGAAGATTCTGATCAAGAGCTCGATGCACATTACTCATACATGGCAAAGGTTGAAGAAGTTCTCAAATTCACCGAAGATGACAATGGCCCTATCTTTGACACTGAGCCAATCGATAAGGCACACACTACTGATGAATATAATGTGTTTGGTGATATTCCTGAGCATAGTGATCTACCCAATGCCATTAATGACACGTGTATGATGGAAACGGTTGATAGCAATACCACACCCTATTCATCAGACATGTGCAATAATGAGTCTGAGGATGATCAACATGCAAATGAATATGATGAAGAGGAACGTATTACGCTTGCTAATTTAATTGCTACTTTACAAAAAGATGTCACTGAGAATAAAAAGAGTCAAAAGCAATTAAGAAGGCAAACGCTACGCTCACTCAAAAATTTGATGAATGCAAAGCTGCTCTTATCAAATCGAATGAGATGGCTGAAAGCTTTAGAGATGAGCTCCTTCAGAAAACCAAAGAGCTTGAGGGGTACAAGGGAAGTGCGTTAAAAAGTCAAAAGGACGATTTTGAAAACAAATATAATACAACTCTTGAGTTATTAGCAAAAGAGAAGCGTCAATATAATGTTTTCTTAATGGATGAACGTCAAAAAACGTACCTTGCCAATACCAAAGTTAATGAACTTGAACAAAAGCTCTCTATGACCACTACCGATTCTGCTAAAATTCTTGAGGATAAGAAACAAGAGGTAGATGCGTTAAAACAAGACTTCAAAAGTAGATATGATAAAGAAAACGAAAAAGTAACGAAACTAGAAGAACAAGTCGAATTTTTGAAGAAAGTTGTTTATAAAACGCATGATTCTATTCAATCCGTAAGAATGCTAGCACCTCCGTCGATGTTTAAGGGTCAAGCTAGCTTTGCAAGTCCTGAGTACCTTTCCAAAGCTCAAGCTGCGAACCCGTGTCTTTATCTTGATGAGACTGAAAGGACCGATCTTTATTGCATGCCTGTTAGTGCTAATAGTGAAGAGACTTCCCTTTGGGATGATGATAGTCAACCTCTTGTCAATAAGGAGTTTTTAAAACCATATAGTTATGCTTATGAGAATAGTCTTTATGGTCTTTTCAACAAACAAACTCAGAAAACCTGTGAGGAAGTGTTTTTAGAATGCAAACAAAAGAGAATTCAATAGAAGAAAGCATTTGCCCCTAAGAAATCTAATGTTTGCAAATACATAAACTACCTCCCTCTAGATGAATCTAAAAGCAAGAGTAGGAAAACATTAGGTATTCTTAAACACCACATAGATAATGTTAAATCTATTGTTGAAAGAGATTGGGCAAAACGTGAAAATGCTGAGTGGACACGTCCGATTCCTCAAGATATTACCTTGCTTGTGAAAGAACTCTTAATTCCTAACACGGCGTTGATTAAAGAAACTGTTCTTCAACTTGAGGAGTTCATTCAGACTGAAATGTATGATGATTTAAAATATGCTGAATCTCTTGAGAAACACATTGAAGATCTTCAAATGGAGAAGTCTGGTTTTTCAGATGAATATGATTTACTATTGCAAGAATGTGTTTCTAACGATGTTATGTGTGCTTATTTTACATCTTGTGATGATATTGATGAATATTCTGATGTTGCATGCAAATATCTTGATAAGATCAAAGAATGTGAGCGTCTTGAAATTGAGCTTTCGAAACGTAAAGAAAATGTTGATAAAAAGGCGTTTGAGTTACTTCAACACAAAACTGATTTCCTTCAAAAACCTTGTCATTCTCTTGAACTTGCTTTGCAAAAAGACGTTGGTAGTTTTCTACATGATAATAACTTGCAAGAAAAACTTTCCAAAACGTTTCGAGAAATGAATGAACAGAATTTGGAAATTAAAGGGTTGAAAGCTCAGTTACAAGACAGGGAAACAACGATAGCAGAGTTACAGAAACTCGTTGCTAAGATGGGTGGGAAAGTTGTGGAACCTAAAGTTGTGAAACTTGTTGTTCGACAACCCAATTCCTACAAGGATCCAAAGCCGTCTATCTTAGGAAAACCGATTCCGTTCTCCAATTCTTCTCATATGAAATCTAGGTTACCCCCTAAGACTGATGTGCAACCAAGTGTTCCAAAACCATCCATATCATCCTATGTTCCTCCATTTAGAAAGCACACTATTGCTAAACCCAACCATGTGAATGTACCTAGCACTTCTAGGACTCCTCCAAAACGTGTGACATTCACGTCCACAAAGGAATCTGTAGGTTCAAATGACCTCGTTCATACCCACAACCTAGAGGATGCGAAACAAGAACGGAAGATTCAGAAAGACAAACCTGTGTATAAAAACCTAGTTCACCTAATACCGCTAGAGTTCCACACACTCCTAATGGTAGTCAACCAAAACCTAGGATCCCTCTTCAGCAATCTAGGAATTGGAAACCATCCATGAATAGTCGTGTTTCAAACACTACGCCTGAACGATTTGGAAAACAAAGGAATACAAGTACTTTCGTGAATCCCAAATTCCCTGTATGTCCCACTTGCAAAAAGGGCATTCACAATGGAAATCATGACCATTGCATTCTGCAATACCTTTATGAGGTCAAATCTTGTTCCTTTGAACGAAGATCGAATACAGAATCCCATAAGACAACAAGGAGATACAAACCCGTCGTAAAGAAAAGCAACCACACCAAATCTGAAACGTGGATTCAAAAAGGACATAGTTTCTCTCCAAAGAAGTCTTCCGCTGTGCAAGAGAAAGCTACTCCTAAATCTAGTCTTCAGTGGAAACCAACGGGTCGGATCTTCACGGAAGTTGGTCTTAAGTGGATTCCAATAGAGAAGAGTGATGACACCTGCACCAGCACTAATGCTACTGTTCTACACGCTGAAAAGGAATTTGTTACTCCTAATTCTAGTATTTGTGCAAACTCTTCTTCTGTGATTGAAGGTACAACAGCGGATTCTGAACCCACTTCTCCTTCTTCAAAGGGTTCCAATTCTGTATATTCGATATCACCTTCTTATGTTGTACAAAAGTCTATTTTGGATTATTTTCGAAAAACTTGATAAAACACAAAAATATAATAAAATTTAAATATCCATAGAAAAACAAAATAAAAAAATGGAAAAACTTTCAAAATACCAAAAATATTCTTTTCGACATGTCTTTCAGTATCGATAATATGGACGTACCTAGAAATGTCGCTCAATAACGACACGGGTGTGTACATAAAGCTCGAATGAAAGTTGTAAATATTTTTCAAAACATGTCATTTCTATCTTTTTAATGGAAATTGTCTATTTTGGACAATATCTCCAACAACGGGTAGAACAATCTATCTTGGGTTGAGCTTGTCACAAAACATTCAACGTTTTGAGCTCAACACAATGGCTTGTAATCACTTTCAGATTGCAACCCGGAACTATATTCACGGGGGAGTGTACGATTTCGTGCTCTTACCCTTAACAAAAGAAGTTAAATCTTCTTACACTTGAGTGGATTCCTCAAGACATTCAAAGTCTATGAACTCAAGTTTATGCTTTAGAAAAACCTTTTCGACAAAATCAAAAAGCGTTGAACACAATTTTTTCAAGAATTTATCATTGATATTCAAAATCTTTCAAAAATTGTGTGTTCAACAACTCCTATCCTCAAAAGTTTAATGTGGATCAAATCCTCGTAATGACAATTCCATTGGATCAATTTTTGAGGGGGAGCTTTCCAAAATTCATGCTAAGTTTGACACATTTTTCTCCCGAAGATTTTCAAGACTATTTTTTAAAATATATTTTAATCAAATTTGGTATCTCTAATATCAAAGATTTTATATATTAGAGATAGGGGGAGAAAATGTGATTAAAATGTGATCTAAAGACTCAAGCACTCATGGTTTCGATCAAATACCCACAACATCTTTAATTCACGACGTTATTGGTGTCAAAAGGGTGGTTAGGTTAAGTCCTATGATCCAACCAGAACCGGAGGGATCTTCCCAGGGACAATTCAATAGATTATTAGAAGTCCTTAGGAAAGACAGAGTAGAATGTGAACGAAGCTGAATGCCGACTAAGTACTGATGACAGCACTGGAATAATCACAAGAAGGTGCCATTAATGATGTCTTGGTAAGCATTGAAGGGGTTGAAGAATGAAAAAGAAATGTAAGGATAAAGGGTCTAAAGAAAGAAGCCCTCCATACAACTTAGGCAGAAACCGGGTCAACTCATCATGAAGACAACTCATCATGGACCCAGTGATGTGAAGCACAACCCTTTCCTAGCTACTCAGGCTTCTCTCAAAAGAAGTTTGTTTTATTGTCACGGAGATCAACACGACTTCTATTGACTTTCTCACTCCGAGATAGTTGATATTGAATAGGTGGCATCTGCTCCAGCCTCCGACCACTAAAAGTGCACAAATCGAGTCTAGAGCCAAGAGATCAATCAAATCTCGTTAGGACACACGAATGAAGATCAAGAGAGTCCTACGCTATATCCTTGTGATATTGCTAGAACACTCAGATTGATACTACTTAGTATTCACAATGATGAGTGGAAATCCTTCCAGTGTTAAGATCAAACAGCACTGCGGTAGGTCATATGCAAGATTCTTTATGAATTTAACATATGTAAAACTGAAAAGCAACAGTGGTTTGATTCTGAATTGATTCAACTCGTTTCAGGTTTCTACGCAATATCTTTATGGTCTTGCCAGAACATTCAGAGTGATATTCATTAATATTCACAGTGACGAATGGAAATCCTTCTAGCGTCAACATCAAACAGCGCTACGGTAGGTGACTTGTGAGATTCTTATGAATCAAACTTGTGTCAACTGGAAAGCAACAATGGTAAGATTCTTAATGAATCAAACTTGTTCCAGGAATTTGAATTGACGACTTTAATCAAGCGGATATTTATCCAATTGATTCACTCTTTATGTTCGCAGTCTTGCTTTGAGATGGTCGAGTAAAGAGAACGGCTAGTACAGCCGCGAAACCCTGTCAAGGAGATTCTTAATTGAATCTACCTAATCACAGGTACGGTATTTAATATCGTATAACGGTCTTCACCGACCGGAGGTAAAACGCTACCGATTTAGGATGAATGTCAAAGCCATTCAGTCCGTGTCTATGTTTTGTCTCGAGAAGGTGGCATCACGGTGTACTCAGCAAAGTCAAAGATTCATAACCACATATTCATGCCCAAAGATTTATTCAACAATTAATAGTGTGAGCATGTGGATAAAGACCCAAGATCGCAAGATGGCAAAGACAAGTCAAGAATGATTTGAAGATCTCAAGATAAAAGACAAAGTCGAAAGACAACGACAAAGGCTCAAAGATCACAGCATGAAGAAACAAAACTACTGTTACACGTTCAAGACTCATTTATGACGAAATTCATAAATCTCCATTGGAATCCAAATATCAAAGAGGAATAACCTCACATTGGGGGAGATTGTTAGCCTCAAAATATTGAGTCAAACAAGAATGTTCGGTCATAGGTTTATATTGTAATATTTATTAGAACGTTGTAATAGATAGTTAAATAGTCCTGGTTCACGGGCTTGGATTTAAACTAATTAAATTCCAAAAGACAAGCCCGGCCCAATATATAGCCCACTAAAGCCCGCATGTGGGTGGACTATATATACTACCCTCCTAGCATGTTAGGAGAGTGGGATGGTCATTAGTACTATAATATTTTCTAATCTAATATTCACCAAGTTAATCATCTCTCTCTACTTTCTCTCACTACTTTCTCTCTCTAGGAATCCATCTCTTTTCATATATTTTCTATCATTAATCATCATAATAATATGGGACAACAAATTATTATTTTTAGGGGGAAGACTTGTAAAACCCGCATGCTTTTACCATGAATAGTACCCTTAGTAAACGTACGTACATATTAAAACCTTCCTTTTATAGCATGAACACGTGTCACGATTAGTAATTACAGAAGTTATGTACGTATAATTACACGTTAAGTATTAAGTACGTGTTAGTACACGATAATTATTAACAATAATAATTATAGTCACGAACATATAATTATGTATTTACGTATATTATTAATACGATTAATATCGTTACGTACAAGTATTTATAATAACACAAATAATTAATAATAACGTAACAAGTAAATACGAACACACGAGCATGTAATATTTTAGACACGAGAAAGGCTTCGGGTTTCCCTTGTGGGCCCTATAAGCCGCGACACCAAGAGAAGGAGGCCAAGCCCGTGTTTTCTTTTATTAAAAATAACAAATAAGGAAGATATGCATTTACAGAGTTTTTCACAAAATCACAAAACCCTAATCTCCTTTCTCTCCCTCTTGGCCGGCGGCAACGCAACATCACAAGGAGGTGTTTGTTTGATCTTGGTTAGTTAAATTCTAGGAGCGTGTTCGTGTAATCGTTCTCCATTTATTCCACGTGTTTGGTAATCCGTAAAACCTTTTCTTTTTAGTTCTTTTTATTTTTATGATGAACACATGAACAAGGGATTTAAAAACAAGCATTAAAAACATGTTATGAATCATGGTGGGAAAAAAGTAAGTGTTTGTTCGGGTTTGGTTGTTCAGCCGCCACTCAAACCGAGAGCCCCATGGCTCTCGGCGTCGTTTGGTTCACACCACCAACCGAGACTTATGTCTCGGTGGTGTTAGGTTTGGTCGATAGCAGGGACAAGGGACCCCGACATGCGTCAGGGTGTCCTTGTAGTTTTGGTTGGGTCTCGGCAGCAACAGCCCACCACCGGTGGCAGCTGGGGTCAGGCAGGGGGAACGCAGCGCAACAGCGGGACCACCAGCACACAGCCGGTGGGAAACCACTGTTGTTAGCAGCGGCTAGCTGAGCAAGACCACTGGCTTAAGCCGGTGGCAGCCTTAACAAAGGCAGTGGCAACCGGTCAAGCCGGTTTTCCACTGCTAAGGGGTGTTTGGTTCAGACCGGTTCAAGGGGTTCTGATTCCGGTTCACGACATGTCTAAATTAATTACATTGGTTCGGTTCATGACTAAAATATGTACAAGTATTTTATTTTTACAAGTATTTATTAAACAAGATATTAATTTAATTTAACATGACATGTAATTAAATTAATTAAATCATGGACCTAGGTTAATTATTATTTAGTAAATAATACATATTTTAGCCTAAGTATTTAATTATTTAATTTAGACTATAGTATTAATTAATTATTAAGATATGAAATATAATTAATTAATAAACATGACTTAGGTTATTATTAATATAATATTAATACATGTTTTAACCTAAGTATTTTTATACACTTTAATTTAATTAAATCATCCTTATATTTAATTAAATCATATAACCTATAGTTTATTTAATTAACATGTTATTATTAATAAACTATACTATAACTACATGACTTATGATATTTTATCAGTAAACTTAAGCTTATATTATTAGCGTATTAAGTCAGCTTAGTTCTATATATGGGAACTTTCTAATTCAGGAAACTTACTATTTTTTGGAAACTTTCTATTTTAGAAACTGATATATTTTAAGAAGTTAATCTATTTTTGGAAACTTTCTATTTTTGGAAACTTTATATTTTTGGAAACTTTCTATTTTAGGAAACCTGTTATTTTTAGAAAGTTACTTATTATTACACAACAAGCATAATAATAAAAGAAATACAAGTAATACTTAATCAGAATATACATAATACATGATAACCACATCATAACGTTAAAATCAGTAAAACAAGACATGAACATATAAAACAAGCTAAGTCAAGAAATAAAATCAGTTACGTACTCAGTAATCAGAATACTTATAAACGTATACTATTTATGTAGCATTAGTGAAATCGAAGTAGGACTCTCTTCCATTCGTCTTCTTCGTTCACTGGACATAAGGTACGAATTTCCCGTCCTTTCAGTATGGACATTCTTTCCTTATTAGGATTCCTTGTCTGCAGCCAACTGTTTTCCCAGTATTTGTTTTATATGTTTGATACTTATGTTAGATTAAGAGCCTAAGCCATATACATGCATGACCAGTGTCACCTAGTTATAGAGGTACCATAACCATAAGACTGGAGGCACCAGTGTTATGACTTCCCTACGGCGAAGTGATTGCTCGTAGCGTCCCTTTTCAGTTTTGGCCATTATATTATATTATCATGTGGGGCGTATAGGTGCATCCTAGTTACATGTTTACCAGTATTATCAGAGTGAATGCGATGTGTCTCTTGCATCCTTCACTAGGAGTTGATCCCTCCTACCCAGACTATTTAATTAGAGGCAACCCCTCTAATTGCATGACGAGGTCTCCCCTCCAAGTATTCATGCACGGTGAAACCTCATGACCTATATGAGCTATTTGGATAAATAAACAGATTTTCATAGAAACATAAGTCTTTTCAAACTATAAAACCAGTTTTATGAACATAAATTCAGATTACTTAGAACTTATGATATTTCGCTGCTATTAGTCTTATATGCTTATGTTATTCCATGTCATACTTGTATATCCGTGCACTGAGCGTTATGCTCAGCCGTTTTCCTTTCATGTTCCCAAACGACAGGTACTCAAGGGTGCTCGTAGACTTTAAGCGTACGTGCATATGGATTGGAAGCTATCTAGCCTTCTCTACTTTATGCATTTCATGATACATTTCGCTACTTATTTCTATGGACATTGTTTAGTCCTTTTCCTTTACAGTACTTATGTTTGTGTGTGATGAGCTTATACATTGGGGTACCGATGTTTGTTTCCGGTATTTCCTTTTATGTCCATGTAATGTTTTAAGACATTTTCCTTGTATTCTTTGATGGCACGCCATAATCACGCGTGACATTTCATTTACCAAAATGGGGTGTTACAAGTGGCCCATTAATGGCCCATTAAGTGTCTAATTGGCTTAAGCCTATTATATGACCAGGTTTGAACTCAAATATTAAATATAATTAGGCCCAATAATGTCCCAATAGCCATTATAAGTGTATCTTTAGCTTTTATGGCCCAAATCCACTTTATATGCATTACGGGTTCTAAAACGCCTCCAAACGTTGACGATTTAATATCTCATGTTGGTCGAGTCTTGGGTTCTATAAACATCAGTATAAAACTGAGTCTACAACTCCCGACAAGTGGGTCGTACCACTTCGGTTTTCATAAAAATTGTCACATTAAACGTTAATTTAATATAGTCCAATTCTTACAATTTCCCGACATGCCTCATCGATTAGATCGTTTCTCCTAAACCGTAAATAATATAGATGAGTTTTACCAAAGTCATTCTTAAATTATGTAGTTTACTTATTATAAGTTAAATTTCCCCTAATTTATATTTATCATAGCTCATTTACCCCTTTTCTCACTTAGAAGAGTTGGCTGTTTTAGGCAACCGACTTCGTTCCCACCGTTTCGGCTGCCATTTCTAAAACATAAAGAACTGGTAAACCAACCATTTGAATATAGTTTTTCATGATTTTATCTACAACTCTTAGTTTTACCTTTCTCAATGGTTCAGGGTTCTTATTATAGTTGTGAGTCAGTTTATAACGCATGTTCAGATTCAACACTTTTTATCTTTTCAGCCATATCTAATTCATCGTGTATCGTCACGAGACGAGCGACCTGGCCAAATAACCACAAAACATAGGGCTATCTCTCTATATGTCATTCCAGTGTCTTATTCCTACTAAGCAATCACAAAACCACGTTTGGTATTGACCTGAATTCATAATCATCTCAATCTATTATAAGGCTTGTATAGCTTGTATTTCTTATTAAAAAATCCATATACAATGTTCAAATAAACGATATAAATGATTACATCAATAATTACATAGATGAAATAAGATATACATTCTTTTACAAAATAAAAATGAACAAGACCAATAAAAAGGAAACAATGGTCTTACACTAAAAGTGTTGGTGGAAGTAACCTAGTCAAGAACCATCAATCTAGTTCTCCAACCCAAGTAATATCAATCATCAAGAAATAAAATCTCTTGTAAGATATCTAAATATTAAGCTCATGAATCTCAAAAATATGATTCGATGATGAAGATGAAGATGATGCTTTTGTTTTAAGTAAACAAAGAATTCTATTAGGTAATTAACCCTCCAACTTTTATCCATAAACTTTACTAGAAATTGAATGGATCCAAATAACTCGACACTATAGCCAAGAAATTCAACCGCATCACAATAGATAATTAGAAAGATGAATGTTAAAGGTGATTTGTTGTTGTTCGGTTGTAATGAGAAAAACAATGGTTCATTGTTTGATGGGAGAATGAAAAAAAATAAGAGATTTAGATGTGTAAGTATTCAAGATATACAATGAAGGTTACACGTGTGTGTAAGATGTGAACAACACAACAATGTCATATGACACTTAAAAAATTCTGATATCCCATGTAAGATGGTAAGATTTTATTAAATTTTGTCAACTTATTGGTAAAAGCGGGTATTATCGATGTCTGATATTTTAAAACTTAAGCGATTTGAAAGATACGTGTAAAACACGAAAAATAAACGCTCAATATAAAATAAAAACATTGGCGATCGGATAACACTGATATTTTTATAAATAAATTAGGGCTTATAAATTAATAAACGTTAACGCGTTGTATAAACGAATGACGCCTAAAGGCCTTACGTAAATTACGAAGAATGCTCGTAAAACGAGAAATTAAAACGATGACAACAATAAATATTTCTATGTCATAGCGAGGATATTCACGGTCGATGACGGACATAGACTTTGTCTATAAATAATAAATGACACATATTCGATACATAAAAACCTTAACCTCGCCGGTTAGCCGATAAATCAATATTATTCATCGAAAGAACATGACAAATAAAAGTCAACTAATAAATATTGATTCGAATACTAGAAATAATATTAGATCTCGGTGTAAATGTTGAAATAAAATTTTGAGTTACTACATTATCCAACCCTATAAGAAGCGACGTCCCGGCGCTTAATTCGTCTTAATAGTCTTTAGCTAAATGGCGAAGATGTGAGAAATAGACAAGTCATTCACCGAGGTTGCTAATGAAGGTTGGATGAACAAAAGCCTAAGCAATGCGTATACATAACGGGCACAATGAACTGTTTGAATGTAGCTTCAATCCTTATAAGGAAAGATGAATACATAACTCGACGTAAAAGCCATTGGAAGCGAAAAATTAACAAGTCGTCAATTTTTGAAAGTGCTTCAGGGTACATTACTACTAGCTTATCAAACTTGTGGCAGTCTATATAAGTTTGAAAAAGACCACATGACAAACGACGAGTCGAAAGAAGTGGGCGCATTTGAAAAATTTTCATTGCGACAATCAATTCAAGACTATCGATGATTACATCGATCAAGTCGAAACACATATCGTCCACGGTCTCATCAAAACAATTACGTCATAAAAATAATCGCATGGATCGCACATAACTCCATCGAAAACTTTACAAAATATTCAAAAAGAGATAATTATTGTTGGTCGTGCAAAATCACCCAATTGCACGATCTCGAACATGCAAACCTATTTCGTCAAAAGCGAATTCATCGACACAGAAATAGTTTGGAGTATACATTACTCTATCGAAAGAATGATGATACAAATCGAACACAAAGCTATCACTAAGCACATATAATCACATTACGACATGCTTGCAAAATAGCCAAGCCATGCCAAATTAATAATTTCAATCAAGTTAAATCATGCTTGCTAAATAGCCAAGCCATGATGAATAAGAATATTTGAAAGGATTTTCGGATAAGTCCATTCAAAGGAAAATTTTCAAGTTAAAGGATGTTCACGGGCCTGAAAGCCATGGATGCATGTCCAAATTTTTTTTATCATCGAGGGGTGCTCACACACGGATCCATACCCAAATGATATGACAGGGTGCTCACAGGCGGATCCATACCCAAAAGATATTACAGGGTGCTCACAAACGGATCCATAGACAAAAGATATTATAGGGTGCTCACAAATGGATCCATACTCAAAATATTTTCTCGTTACGTTCGAAAAAAATTCTTCGATGAACCATCGATAATAACAAACAAAATTACAAAATCGTTTCATTCACGATAAGTTTTCGGTGATAAATTAAACCTCAGACAATCCACAAGTACACAACTAGTGTCGATTAGACAAGTCATCAGTTCTCAGAACGGGTGATGGTTCCTAATGGTTAGCTTATCAAGCTTGCAATAGTCAGGACATATTAGAAATGGTCCATAAAGACAAATCATAACTCGAGAGAAGACTAACAGGTTACTCGCACATAGACGATAATCGATAAAGCCATAATGACGATGGTAATGAAAAATTCATACCGACGAAACTCGAGTCAAAGAAATACATTCGTATAAAGAATAATAACAAACCAAGTGAGGCACACTTGAACCCACTCATTTATAATTCGTTGTTTACATCCAAAGGCGTCCCAATCCATGTAAACAAGAATTATAAATTTATGGTCTAGGAACTTAATTTTCTTGTTCAAATAAAAAGACGTCCCAATTTATTTCAACAAGACGATTATAAATCCTCCTACTCAGGTAATACCGTCACAAAACACGATATCAAAACCAAATTACATGCCACGACAAGTACAAGGTGTCAACAAACTTACTTCATGATTTCTGTATTCAAACGTCCCATTCCATCTGAATAAAGATACCATAAACAATCTAAGGTCCAGTGGTGTTTAAAACTTTCTTATTCAAATGTCCCAATCCATTTCAATAAAAGATCCTTAAACGACACATAGTTGGGAGATCTCTATATTTAAATGTCCTGTTCCATTAAATGCAAGGTATTAAGTTGCTCAACTAATGACTACTATGAGCATATCTTTGTAATACCCAAATTATATATAGTTGATTTGGGTATATATATATTTTAGGCCCAACACAGGCATCCTCATTTTCGTCAATAAAACGTAATCACATACAATCAAATTTAACGTTATATTACGTCGAATACGTCTCCTCGGAGAAATGTTTCTTCAAAATCATAAGAAGTAACGGAAACACGAATATCACATTAATTAATTAATTACGTTTTAAAGGGAGATGTCCTAAAATGGCACATCACGATGCGACGACAACAATCGAGCATAAATTAGACGATATGTGATAGATTACGAAACAATATATAGATACCCAAAGTATTAAACGAGTTTCATACTAGTATTCGGATAATAATTTAATTATCGAGATCGGTGATTGGCGGTGAGGCCAAACTTTGTACAAAACAACATTATAAAATGAACTATAATCACGCAAGGACCATTGCTTCATGCGCAATGTCTTCAAATACCATAGTATGTATATACATATATATACAATCATTCCTACATACACATAGGATGACATTATCACAACCAATCATTGGTTTCCAAGAGGCATGAGCGCGTAGATACTTTGTAAGGCAACAAAACAATTTTATCAAAGAGCTGTTATAGTCCAGGTTTTGAAAATGACTCAGTTCACTATAACAAGTGCTCTAATACCAATCTCTAGCACCTAAAAGATATTACATGTAAAATCCATGATTTTACCTTGATAAAAATGTAATAAAAGTCTACCCAATAATACCAGAACATTCCTCAACCTAGTAATAATAATCGAGTTTCGAGGACGAAACTCAAGATGGCATGTGGATGGTGTAAATCCCGAGAATTTTTCATACATCAAATAGTAATAAAGTATATTTCAAAATTTATTTTGAGAAATACAAAAGTTATTGGAATTGAAAACAAGACAAAGGTCGCACAATCTGCGTACCGACAGTTTAAAAATTTAAATTATATAATTTATTGTTGAGAAATACTTGATAAAATGATTTATTAAATTACTTAATATTTCATTTTAATAATGTACGGAGAGATTAAATGAGAAGTATTTTTATTAAAATGATACTTACTTTATTAAAACGATAAATGATAAATAATCATCATTTAAATGAACGCACACATTATTTATATTTATAAGTCATATAAATACTTCATTTTATTGGAAACGTCATTTTAAAATCAATGACGCAAATTGTCGAAAGACGAATCAAATTTTATAAAACATAAACGAGTCCCGAACCGTTTATTAATAAACGTAAAATAAAAGTTACGCTTTAAACCCCTACAAAATAATTGCAACATAAGCACTTAACTATTATAAACCTTGCAAATAGATTTTATAACTTTTGATTGGTATATATAGGTACAATAGGGTTTCATCTTCATTTTAACCCTAACCCTTATATCACACACACACTCACATCTTAAAGTGGCAGCCGCCACTTTTCCGGCAATATTTTCCGGCCAACTTCCGGCCACCTTCACCATTTAAAAAAATCGTTCCAATGCTTAGATCTTATAGGTCGACCCAATCCACCATCAAAATCGACCCCCCACCCTGCTTGTTTGGTCGTCGCAGCTGTGCAACCACCAACATCCACCTTGTTCGTGGCCACCAGCCACCATCCACCACTGCTATAGACCGCATCCATCATCTCCAGCCGCTGCCACCACCATTCGTGGTTCCTAGCCACTTTTGTGGCCACCACATCCACCATCGCAGCCTCCTGTTGCCATCACCACAACCATCAGCCGTCCCGTGCATCACCACCACCACCTATATCTAGCCGCCATTGTTTCACCACAACCGTGGCATCACGACCACCATCTCCACCAACAACAGCCGTCGCCACTGTCCATATTATAGGGGGTGTTTGTCTCGGATCTATATACAGCCAAGGGGTGTTTGCCTTGCTGTATTTTAGATCTATAACGGGGCTGTTATGGTGGGTCCATTGCTGCGGGTTTATGAAGCGAAGAAGGGTGTTTGGAGCTGCTGGTAAGACCAGCAGTGGGAGTGTTTGGATCTGTTGATTAGCAGTAGGGAAGGGGCGTTTGGATTTGCAGTTAGAGGCCAGGAAGAGGGCTGTTTAGGACTGTTGTTGGAGCAACATGCAGGACTGTTTGGATCCGCTGTTGGAACAACATGCATGGCGTCTAGAGTGGATGTTTGAGCAGCAGCCTCAGGAGTGTTTGGATTTGCTGATTAGGGTGCATTTGGAATAGCAGAAAGGTCTAAGTGGGGCGTTCGGGACTGCTGATAGGCTGCCGAGATGTATATAGCAACAGGGGTATGCTTATGATGTAATATAATTTTGCATTTAGCATATTACCATCGTTAGTGTATTATTTTCCATCGTCAGTTATAGGTTTCCACTGTTAGCTTTACAGTTTCCACTGTTAGCTATACAGTTACCACTGGTAGTTATAAGTTACCACCGTAGCTTAAATATTGACTACTGTTTCCACTGTTTTAATATTATAGCCACTGTTTTGACTTAAGTACCTACTGTTAGCTTTTATTAGCCACTGTTGGTACACAAGGACTATTATAATAGTTTTTAGAATAAAAATATTATATTTTACTAATGGGGAAACATGTTTTAAATCGGGATTAATTAATAAAAAATTATTATTAATTATTTTTGGAATCTTATAAACTACTAAATAAATTTAATAATTTATTTAAAAAGACTACAATATCGTATAAGTTTAATAAACATCAGGGGGTACGTGGAAACAGTAAATGGACAACATGCACACTTAACTATCATCATAACAGTATATATAAGAATAATTAAATATACTGTGATAACAAGAATAAACGTACGATCAATTAAACAGCATGCATTTATTATTTATGCATATACTGAGACATACTCAATTACTTAGGTATTCGATGTACTGTGTGGTATGTGATTTGTATACTTGATCATCCTCGAGCTGTATTATACAAGTGAGTTCATAGCCTCGCATTTTAAATCTTTTTATGATTTTACTAACCCGCGAGGGGGAGACATGCTATTAAATAACTGTAACTTGTTTTGACAATATGAATGATAATTATTTTATAGAATGTAAATTGAACTGTCGTCTTTAATTACATTTGCCTATTGTAGAAACTGTTAAATTATTGTAATTGACCGAATGTTATAAATAGATCTATTTGGGACTGACCATCCCCATCTGGGTGAGTCATGCTCACTTTGCCTTGGCCGGGACGACAGATGTATACCATGTTGGAACTAGGGTTTGGCGCCTTTTTGTAAGGCCCCGGTTCTCATCTGTTTGGAACCATGGAAGGTTAAGCTTCAGTTTTAGGCAATAGGAAGAAATGTAATTACTATGTAGTATATAGCTTTGTGCAATGATACTATCTGTAAGGTTTGTGTTCCTAAACTTAATTTTATATTGTTTAGCACATTATTAAATGGAATAATTGGACACTTTAAACTTGATTTTATATCAAATATTGAACAGCACTAGGTAGGACATTTAAAGTTCTAAACTATGATTTTACCAAAACTCTATGATTTCACCAACTTTATGTTGACTGTTTTAAGCATGTTTTTCTCAGGTAATTAAGCAAGATTATTTGAGCATGGACTGAGCATCATTTAGGAGCATAAAAATGATGGGGGATCTATCTTTTTACTGGGATATTTATAACAAATGATATTCAATGATTTAAACGATTGTACCAAGTTAATGTTTATATCAATTGTATTTCAAAAATCATATAATTATGATCTGTCCTTTGTAAGCTATTTGCTCATCGATCCACCACTGTGATACCCGATCTGGGGTGTTACAGAGAATGGTATCAGAGCATTAGTTATAGAGAATCAGATAAATTTTTAAATAAAATAAGAATAAAAATATTTTTCTTTTATTTAAAACTGGACTATAACTTTACAAAAATCTTTTGGGATTTTTTTTAGGACATATTTAGAGAGCATATAGAATAGAGAGCATGCATAACTATATGATTTAAGTGCGCATTCATTATTCTATGTATTTATAATTGTTGATGGTATTAGATGCTAACTCTTTATGTATTTACGTATTATGACTATTTAATATTTATTATAAAAATATTAAAACACTCAAGATATTTAAATAAATATATATAAACATGCCATGTTAGTAGGGAGATTTATACTAAAGATGTTCTATCTCGATATTACGTTTTGACTGAGTGGTTAGGTTTACGATTTAAAGTGCCCTCGCTCCTCACACGTTTATAGAATGGCTTCTGAAGTACGATGGCCCGAACAATGCATTGTAACCACGAACAATCTAATACAAAACAAACTCTTGTAAATTTCTAAATGGAAATCTAAATAAAATCTTTGGAAACATTTGGAAATCTAACAGAATCTCTAGAAATCATTAGAAAATCTAAGAAGATTTTAAATCTCTAAAAATCTAAATAGATCTATTTATTTTATTAAATCGGTGGAAAATCTAAATTGATTTTATAAAAATCTAACTGAATATTATACATCTTACAAAATCTTAGGAAATCTAAATCAGATTTTATAAATCTTAAGAAATCTAACGAAATCTATTGAAAATCTTGGAAATCTTTGGAAATCCTTGTTAAACCTAATTAGATTTTATAAATATTGAAAAATCTAATAAAATGTTGAGGAAATCTACAAATCTTTGTAAAATTTTAAGTTATCTTTAAAAATCTTGCCATGTATTTGGTAAACCTAAATAGATTCTTATAAATCTAGGAAAAATCTAAAAAGGATTCTAGAAAGTCTTAGGGGAAAACTTAAAAATTTGAATTGATAATTTTTTTTGAGGATCTCGATTAACTTTGTTGAACTTATAATAAACTTGTAGAAACTTAAGATTTGTAAAACCATGACCTATATAGATCACAACATATTTCTTATATGTCATAGGACATGTATAAAAATTGTTTAGTAAGAAACATATGATTATGTACTTAAAAATAGTCTGGGTAAAAATCATGAAAACATTTTTGCATTTAATTATAGACGTGGGATATAAACTTTATTGACGGACTTCTGATGAACATGTAAACTTATGATAAACTTAGATCTTATGTATAGACTTTAAAATTTACTTTTAACCAAGTAATAAACATAGATTTCATAATGAAAACACATGGAAAACAAATATAGCTTGAGCTATCTGATTCGTTTTTGAACTTGTAATAAACTGATGAACTTGTAATAAACCTATATCTTAATTTTTGGGACCTTGTAAATTAAGTGTAAACATAAAACAAGATTGGACTTTATCTTGAAATACTATAAATGATATTAGCCGTGAGTTATAAGCTCATCTTAAAGCATATGACTAACATGCAAACTTGTAACTAACTCGGATCTTATTTGATACACACAGAAATAAAATATACCGTAGGTTTTTACTCTCTATTTAGAGATCTAGACTTAATCTTTATAAACTAGTAATAAGCTTGTAAGGTTTCATAAATTTCACACCTAGATAAATGGTTAAGTATTATTAATGGACTAGTTAAGCCCATGCAACAATAGCCCAAAACTTGAATATAGGCCCTATAGGCCCAATACAATATAGCTGAATCATTAACTAAGCACATTAGGCCATTTAGTGCCTTGTGAGCCCACTTAGCAAACCTTAAATTATTAATGGACTAAAATAGGTTTAGGCTCATTAGGAAGCCCATTATCTCTTTCGGCACATTTAATAAGCCTACTTAGTGTTTCTATACTTGAATAAAGTTTTTATACCAAAAATAACCTATAAAAACTTTTGGACTAAAAATGTAAATTTATTAAACTCATGGCTTAAAACCGTGACAGTTGAAACTTGTCTTGATAAAACCGTAATTACAAGAACTAATATTATAAATATTTGAAAGTCTAGGGATTAATAAATGCCATTCGTGACTTATTAAACCTTAAGGACCATTCTTGTAAACTCTTGAAAGTTAAATTGTCATTTTACAAGCCCTAAGGACTAAAAGTATTAAGAATCGGAAAGTGTACATTTAGTAAATTTGGAGGGACTTGTTTTTGCAAATGACCAAAAATTTAACAAGCCCTAGAGCCTTTTATTTCATTTAATGAATTAAAAACTTTAATAAGTCCTAAACTAAAAAGGACTAGAACCATCACTTTCTCAAACTTGTAATCAAAGGGATTATTATTTAAATGCGGAAACTTTGAGGACATTAAATAAAATATAATAAATATTATTATTTTTATAAACTGTTCATATAAATTGTATATGAAATTTAATGTACATAGATTATAAAAGTAAAATACAACAATTGTAAGTAAAATACTTTTACTTAAACAGTATTATTAATAACAAATTTAAATGGAAGTTATTAATACTTGTACAACGATGTATTTAACTAAGACACAGTAACGCTAATAAATTGTCTAAAAACGAGTTGATACTGTAATGAAATCCAAATAAATCCTAAAAATCTTATACTAAGATTTTTAAAATCCTCCACGATTGATTATGTATCAGTTTAAGCTTATACGCTAATTATTTCATATAATTAATTGATAACTATTATAATATATCATTATATTATATATATATGAGCTCCTTGTTTGATACGTATTCTTGCGCACGTTATCACGCATCCGCATTTATTTTCTTCCGCTTACGGTTTTGTACGTATACCTACGGAACGCAACTTATAAACGACTTATACACGTTTGCTTTTGATGATTTCATGTGGTATTATTTGGATAATTTTGCATCTTTAAATGATGCGGTGGGACCCAAATCAAGGTACTTATAACTCTATATTTAGATGAAACCTAAATATATAACATGAGTCTCTTGAGTATAAGTTAATTATAATTTCGTCTAAAGACGTTATGGGACGTCTAAAAGTGAAATCATATGTCACCGGCACAAGTTTATTTATAATTTCGTATTAAGATGTTATGGGACGTCTGAAGACGAAGGTTATAAATAAACGGGCCGTAAAGTATCTTAATAATACCTATTATCTTAGACGTTATATTTGTCCTAAATAATAAGTGATTGTAGGTAAAATTACACCTCTTGTTTAGGAAAACAAAAGAGAGTAAATGAGCGGTAAGTATTAAGTGTACGTTTAGGAAAACGTAAACACTAATGACCCTTATGAAGTTCGTTTCCCAAGGAGGTATATGTGTGTGACTAAGATGTAAATGATTTGAGATTAATATATGGTTTAGAAGGGGGATGAGAAAAGAAGATGACGAAGACGTGAAAATTACTTCTACAACGACAAACGTAAAACCGTAAAAACTACAAAAATAAAAATTAATTCTAAAAATTACCAAAAATTCACCAAAAATCAAAATTAATAAACTAAGAGTTTACCAATGATCAAAACTTCTTCAAACCTTTTAAATAATTAGATATTCAATTTTTAAATGCTAATTAAAGCCCTAAAAATCAAATAAATTATCAAAAAGCCCAAATAAAGATTTTTCAATTGGTAAACCTCTAAAATGACCTAAAAAGGTTAAAAACTATTTTTAGAAATTTTTAAACTAATAAAAACTATTTAAAATGATTTAAAGGTTGCTAAATTCCTATTTTAATGTATTAAAGCTAAGAAAAATGTAAAAAGTTGGAAAATGTGAAATTTGAAAAATAATAATAAAATAATATTAAAATAATATTAAAAATCCAAAAATTATAAAAATTCTAAAAACTTGCAAACTAGTTTATTTTAACCTAAATAATCAAAAAATCAAAGTGAAATGACCAGAATACCCCTATTGGGCCCTCAAATGGGCCAAAACCAAAAACAGTCAACCCTAATGGGCTTTTTGGCCCAAAAAGTCAAACTTGGCCCAATTGACTTGGAAAAGCCCAATCTGACTCAAAATTTTATTCTAAGCACAAAACTCTAAAGGCCCAGAAGCTGAATGTGAGCTTATCACAGCTTAATAAGCAAGCAGCTTATTCTTATTGGGCTTTTCAGCCCATTAAGCAATAAGCCAATGCCATAAGCTCTAATTTGACACACAACCCTCTTTTGGGATGCTTATGAGATCTGTAAAAAGAAATTTTGAAAAAGCACACTCAATAAGCCAGAATTAAGCAAAGTACAAATCCACAAAACGACAAAATAGTCGGGTTTGAGATTTAGGGCACCTTAGAAGCTCTAGTTTGTTGCAAAAGCTCACAAATAGCTTAACTAAGAATAATCAATCAAGAAAATCACAAAAAGCCAAGTAGAATAAGCTGTAAGAACCAATAAGCTGGCTGAAAAAGCCAAATAAGCTAGTTTTCTAGCAAAAGCTTAACCAAAAGACTTGTAACCTTCCAGATTTGTTATTAAGCTAAGAAAAATGATTTCTATTACAAAAGCCAAGTTGTTGCATGTGCCAATAAACAGTTCTAAAAAATAAGCCAAATTGTGCTTATTTGACCAAAAGTCAAAGTACTCCAAAGTTCACCAAATGATCAGGAATGGTATATGGGCTTGTTATAAGCAAATTTTATGAAGGACTCAAGGAGGAGGCCTTGTGAATCAAGAGGTCAGTTGACCTTTTGATGGCAGATTTTAGCAATAAGGGCTTAATAAGCCAGTTAGCTTATAAGCCAGATACAAAGCACACCAAATAGCAAAATCCACTCACAAGCAGCACTTAAACAAGTTCCAAGCAGCAAAATCACAAGGCATACACAAGGATAACAAATGCAAACACAAAATGAGGTGGTCACTTTGCTGATGCAAATGACCACTTCAGCCAACTTTGATAAGCTATAGCACACTCAATAAGCCACCAAATTCAACAACCAGATAACCAATAGATAGCTTATCACCTAAACTATTCCTAAACCTGATTTCAGACCTTAGATCCAACAAACAAAGAAGTTATTGGATCTGATGTGTTTGACCAATTCTAAAATCACTTTTATCAGATTTTTGCAAAACTTCAAATCCCTTTTCCAAACTTTCAGAAACTAAACCAAAGACTAAAACTTGTATATTAAGACTTGTTTAGACCTCCCAAACCCTGAGAACCAAGGGCACAAGGCCACAAGGCCTTATGAACCAATAATCCCAAACAGTCCTTAATCAACCACTTTTCAAAGCAACTTGTGATTTTTAAACACAACCTACTGATTTTATCCTTCAAATAGCTACACTAGGTGACAACTAGCAGATTACAACCATAAAACAAAGAGCATAAACACAGAATCAACAAATCACATGCCAAAGTACAAAACAAGCAGTATCATGAAATTTTTAGAGGAAATGTAATCAAGGGATTATACCTGCCCTCCACAACATCCTAGGAGAGCCAGCTATGCTCCTTGGACCTTGTTCAACAACTAGAACAAGACCAAGGTACTTCAATAACAAAGATGATGAATGCCTTGGTTGATGTTTCAAAGCAGAAACTCAAGGGTTTGATTTCTTCAACACAATGAACAAACAGCCCAACCAAAGGCCCTAATCCCTTCACAAGCTTGGTGTCAACAAGCTTGCAAGAGCTTATAGCTTATGGTTAAGGATTAGTACACAATAATAAGAAAATTCAGAAACCTCTTTTCAAGCTTTTTCAGACTTGAAAAACCTTACCAAACATAAACGTCCTTGAACCAAATGATTCAAGCACACTTATAACAACAAATGGAACTCAGAATCACCTTTAAACAATTCCAACTATCAAAAACATAAAAAGGAATTACAATTTTCTCAAAATACCAACTTTTATAAATTTCAAAAAGGAATTACAAGTTTAAAAGGTAAAGACTGGAACAAAGGGACTCTCACATGTTGAGGTCTCCTTTTATAGGCAAATGCCTGGCTACACTATTCACAAACCCTAGCATTGATTTCTCTAAAATGCCCTTGAGTCTTCTAGACGTTTTGATGGAATGAGCTGTCCAAATGCATCCAAACCGTTTAAAATAGCTTTGATATGAAGCAGGGATCCTTGGCTGTTGATTTGGACACGTCAGATTACTTGGAGAGTAAGTTGCATTCTGATTGGTTGAAAGGGGAATTGGGGGTGGGGTCCATGGTGATGTAATGGGTGAGTTCAAGTGTGGGATGTGTACGTGTGAGGGTTAATTGCTTTTTGGTCAAGGTAATTTGGATTAACCCTTTGTTTGGTAAAAGTAAAATCTGGGTGGAAGAACATGAATAGTGGACCCATTGATCCGTTTTTGGTGGAGTGGAATCTGTTTGGCGCATTTTTCATGTTTAAATGTTTCAAGTATACAACTTTGGCCCTTGTGTTTCTTCTTTTCTTTCATTTGTGTTTTAACACGTGTCAGCGCCCATTTCCTTTGTTGTCAACTTTCAGGACTTGACAATTTTGGCACAAAACTTTCCAACAAGGTCTACAAGGGTTATTTTTGCCATTTTGAGATATTTCAAGGGCTGATCTTGGACATTCTTGATCTTCAAAGGTCTTCAATGTATCATTGGCTTCATGAGGGACCATAATTGGCAATTTGGAATTGTTAAGGGACTAAACTTGCCATTTCTTCAAAGTTAAAGGACCATTTGTGTAATTTTGACAAACTTAAGGGACCAATCTTGTAATTATCAATATACAAGGGTTTTAAGTGCCATTTCTTCATTCATTGAGGATCAAACTTGCACATCTTGAAGTCTTCAAGGGTATTTGTTGAATATTCCATGAATTAGGGCCCGGTTCTTTGTACGGCTTCGTTTCTCGTGTCCGTTTTTCCTTGTATCTTGTGATCTTTTGTCTTTTTCACGATATCCATACCTAAAATACACAAGTAAACAAACACAAGCATATGTATGGTATATTATGACATTTTTATGCATTAAAAGCCCGAAAAGAACGATGAGATCATGTATAAATGCCATCTCATCAATAAGCCTTGTCGGGAATATTTAAGTAAGGTGGGCTATGAAATCCTTATTGAAACGAGTAAGGACGCTTGTTCGTTTGAATAAAGAAATCATAGGTCACCGAATGGAGTTATAAATTTTACCTTACATGGATGAGGACGCTTATCGATGTAAATAAAATTTTTTAATCACATGGGCTTAAATATATTCGACATGACTCATTATTGATGTTAGTTTATTTATCCAGCTATGTAACTTATCCCTTTTTGACTCGCGATTGCCTCCAGTAATATCTTATCATTATTACATCACCATCTAGAAACCTAAGGAAGATTAGTATTCATCTCTTTTGGATCATAGCATTGTGCTATTGATTTTCGATTTATTTTAATCCATTCTTCCGCTGCATCTGACCCTTTTGGGGGTGTTCTTTTCCGCTGCATTCGACCCTTTTGGGGGTATCCACTTCTGCTGCATTCGAACCCTTTGGGGGTGTCCATTTCCGCTGCATTTTGAACCCTTTGGGGGTGTACATATTCTCTGCAATTGAACCCTTTTTGGGGGTGCCTACTTCCGTTTCATTTGACCCCTTTGGGGTGTCACAGAAAATAAAGATGGTTCATCTGCCACGAGGAAATGAAACCTCGATCATTCGAGGAGACGGTAAGTCAGACTTTATCGACACTAGACTTAGTGTCATTTCTTGTACCGAAGCCCAGAAATACTTGGTAAGAGGATGCCCTATCTTCTTAGCCAACATTTCTTAGATCGACGAGGAAGACAAACCCAAGCATAAAAGACATGCCCAACTAACAATGGGTGTATTTTGTAGGGTTATGTTTGTCATCTCCCAAAAAGCGATAATGGATGTCCAATACTCTTTGAGCAACCTTCATCCTCTTCGGATCCAATTAGTTCGACAATACCATTGTCCAACCAGCCTTGAAATGAATAACTTCCTCCTTTTAGAAGTTAAAATTTGTGCAAATTTTGAACCACTAACAGTTGACGCACAACCTCTCCAGCACCATACAAAATGTGCATTTCTTTATTTTTGGTATCATCTTTAATATGCACCATTTGAGGTACTTAGCCTTAGCTCAACCACAAATGAAGCAGATTCTTTGCAACTTCTTACCCAATCACCATCAACAATAATCTTAACCTTTCCGCCGGGTGAAGCTTTGGTGTCAAACTAATGTTTGCATTCCATAGGCTATAAGTATATCGGAAAGCACTTCGCGTATAATTGTTGATGCAAGAGCGGTACCAGCCAGAACTATATTTCTTACTCAACATTGCATAAGCTTGTTGCAGCTTAATAGACTTAAAAAATCTCTTGTAGAAATATTAAAAACATTAATGAACCTTTATCTGCACACATTGAGACACATTGGGTCCCCGGAGGCACATCTAAGAAAAACCAAGACTTAAGACGAGTTTGTCCTAGTCAACTCAACGTTGAAAACTCAAAACTTGAATTCACAAGATTACACATTCAAAGAAAAGTTCCCTCACTTGTTCCCTGGACGAGTAACTTTATTTTAATAGCTTCGAGGACGAAGCTAAAATAAGGAGTAGGTGGTGTAAAACCCCTAAAATTTTGGGTTTTTACACACGTCACCGGCTTCATTATTGTTATCATTCATCATACTATATTTTAACAGACCACCGTTACAATATATCATCACAAGACTTACTGTGTTTTGACGAATGACTTCTATTCCAAATGACTCATGAATTGTGCATGATAGCTGGAATAAAACCCAGAAGCTTATCATGATGTACAAGAGATCTGGTACATCTACTCAAATCCTGCCTAGCAGGTCTGCTGGTTGTGGCTGGTGCTGGTGGGGCTGGTAAGGCTGTAGGTGCTGACAAAGTACTCTGCAATGCTTGTATAGCCAATCAGGACTCTTTAAGCAAACGGAGTACAGTCAACAACTGGGACCGAAGTCTGCCAACGACTCCTCGAAGATAGGCGGCCTCTACTGTCACTCCATCGTGACGAGCAACTGCAAGATCAAAGAAGGTGGACAAGGACTGCTCCTGTGCAATAAGAGAAGTGTGGGTCTTATGCTGAAGTCCCCCTCCAAGGTGTGAATATGCCGATGGAGGTAGTAGTTCTCCTCCAACAACCACTGCAAGACCTCGTCGGTCATGGCCCAAAAACCTCATGCTATCTGGGCATCTGCCGATATGGTCCAAGAGAGAAAGTCTATGCGCTCATGCATGACAGTCTACCCTGCCTGTCCTGCTATCAACAGGTTGTGGACGTCCGTCATGTCCTGCTCCGGCTCACGAACAGAGCATCAATCCAAGCTTAAACAATATTGGCATGACCAGTCTCGAAACCCTTTCCAACCTCAAACCTTGGCTTGTAGGTTTCCAAATGAGCACCGATTGTCGTGAGCTTAACCAACTAAGTGTAGTTAACCCTGCGTTGACTTTTCAGAGTTGACAACTTCCTAGATTGTCCTCTTTTATTTGTCATCTAATTGTTCCACGAACTTCTACCGCTTTGTTAGATTGTCGGCCAAACTTTCAGATAGTTCTGTCCATCCGTAATTGATAGCAGCATCCAAATACTGCTCAATCGGATGTATAGAACAACCCGGATAAAGATCTCTTTGCATTGCTTTCTGTTCATCCGTAATGGTAGCAGCACCTAAATATTGCTCAATCGGACTAATAGAGCGATCCGGATAGCTATCTCTTTACATTGTTGGCACCATTAGTTTCTGAGCAGGTCTAAGACGAACCTTTAGATCTTTGACATCTATACCCTAACAGATGAAAAAGTTTTTAATAGCTTCTAGGACGAAGCTAAAATAACGGGGTGGTGCTGTAAAATCCATGATTTTACCATGATAAAAATGTAATAAAAGTCTACCCAATAATACCAGAACATTCCTCAACCTAGTAATAATAATCGAGTTTCGATGACGAAACTCAAGATGGCATGTGGATGGTGTAAAACCCGAGAATTTTTCATACATTAAATAGTAATAAAGTATATTTCAAAATTTATTTTGAGCAATACAAAAGTTATTGGAATTGAAAACAAGACAAAGGTCGCACAATCTACGTACCGGCAGTTTAAAAATTTAAATTATATAATTTATTGTTGAGAAATACTTGATAAAATGATTTATTAAATTATTTAATATTTTATTTTAATAATGTACGGAGAGATTAAATGAGAAGTATTTTTATTAAAACAATACTTATTTTATTAAAACGATAAATGATAACTAGTCATCATTTAAATGAACGCACACATTATTTATATTTATAAGTCATATAAATACTTCATTTTATTGGAAAAGTCATTTCAAAATCAATGACGCAAATATCGAAAGACGAATCAAATTTTATAAAACATGAACGAGTCTCGAACCGTTTATTAATAAACGTATAATAAAAGTTACGCTTTAAACCCCTACAGAATAATTGCAACATAAGCCCTTAACTATTATAAACCTTCAAATAGATTTTATAACTTTTGATTGGTATATATAGGTACATTAGGGTTTCATCTTCATTTTAACCCTAACCCTTATATCACACACACACTCACATCTTAAAGTGGCAACCGCCACTTTTCCAGCAACATTTTCCGGCCAACTTCCGGCCACCTTCACCATTGAAGAAAAATCGTTCCAATGCTTATATCTTATAGGTCGACCCAATCCACCATCAAAATCGACCCCCACCCTGCTTGTTTGGTCGTCGAAGCCGTGAAACCACCAACATCCATCTTGTTCGTGGCCACCAGCCACCATCCACCACTGTTGAAGACCCCAGCCATCATCTCCAGCCGCTGCCACCACCATTCTGGTTCCTAGCCACTTTCGTGGCCACCACAGCCACCATCGCAGCCTCCTGCTGCCATCACCACAACCACCAGCCGTCCCATGCATCACCACCACCACCTATATCTAGCCGCCACTATTTCACCACAGTCGTGGCATCACGACCACCATCTCCACCAACAGTAGCCGTCGCCACTGTCCATATTATAGGGGGTGTTTGTCTCGGGTCTATATACAACCAAGGGGTGTTTGCCTTGTTGTATTTTAGATCTATAACGGTGCTGTTATGGTGAGTCCATTGTTGCGGGTTTATGAAGCGAAGAGGGGTGTTTGGATCTGCTGGTAAAACCAGCAGTGGGAGTGTTTGGATATGCTGATTAGCAGCTGGGAAGGGGTGTTTGGATCTGCAGTTAGAGGTCAGGAAGAGGCCTATTTTAGACTGATGTTGGAGCAACATGCAGGACTGTTTGGATCCGCTGTTGGAACAACATGCATGGCGTCTAGAGTGGATGTTGGAGCAGCAACCTCGGGAGTGTTTAGATCTGCTGATTAGGGTGCGTTTGGAATATCAGAAAGGTCTATGGGGGCGTTTGGGGACTACTGATAGGCTGCCGAGATGTATATAGCAACAGGGTATGCTTATGATGTAATATAATTTTGCATGTAGCATATTACCACCGTTAGTGTATTATTTTCCACCGTCAGTTATAGGTTTCCATTGTTAGCTTTACAGTTTCCACTGTTAGCTATACGGTTACCACTGGTAGTTATAAGTTACCACCGTAGCCTAAATATTGACTACTCTTTCCACAGTTTTCATATTATAGCCACTGTTTTTACTTAAGTACATACTGTTAGCTTTTATTAGCCACTGTTGGTACACACGGACTATTATAATTGTTTTTAGGATAAAGATATTATATTTTACTAACGGGGAAACATGTTTTAAATCGGGATTAATTAATAATAAATTATTATTAATTATTTTTGGAATCTTATAAACTACTAAATAAATTTAATAATTTATTTATAAAGACTACAATATCGTATAAGTTTTATAAACATCGGGGGGTACGTGGAAACAGTAAATAGACAACATGCACACTTAACTATCATTATTACAATATATATAAGAATAATTAAATATACTGTGATAACAAGAATAAACGTACGACCAATTAAACTGCATGCATTTATTATTTATGCATATACTGAGACATACTCAATTACATAGGTATTCGATGTACTGTGTGCTTTGTGATTTGTATACTTGATCATCCTCGAGCTGTATTATACAGGTGAGTTAATAGCCTCTCATTTTAAATCTTTTTATGAATTTACTAACCCGCGAGGGGGAGACATGCTATTAAATAACTGTAACTTGTTTTGACATTATGAATGATAATTATTTATAGAACACAAATTCAACTGTCGTCTTTAATTACATTTCCTATTGTAGAAACTGTTAAATTATTAGAAATTGCCCGAATGTTATAAATAGATCTATTTGGGACTGACCATCCCCATCTGGGTGAGTCATGCTCACTGTGCATTGGCCGGGACAACAGATGTATACCATGTTAGAACTAGGGTTTGGCGCCTTTTTGTAAAGCCCTAATTCTCATTTATTGAGAACCATGGAAGGTTAAGCTTCAGTTTTAGGCAATAGGAAAAAATGTAATTACTATGTAGTATTAGCTTTGTGCAATGATACTATATGTAAGGTTTGCGTTCCTAAACTTAATTTTATATTGCTTAGCACATTAATGAATGGAATAATTGGACACTTTGAACTTGATTTTATATCAAATATTGAACAGCACTAGGTAGGACATTTAAAGTTCTAAACTATGATTTTACTAAAACTCTATGAATTCACCAACTTTATGTTGACTGTTTTAAGCATGTTTTTCTCAGGTAATTAAGCAAGATTATTTGAGCATGGACTGAGCATCATTTAAGAGCATAAAAATGACGGGGGATCTATCTTTTTACTGGGATATTTATAACAAATGATATTCAACGATTTAAATGATTGTACCAAGTTACTGTTTATATCAATTGTATTTCAAAAATCATATAATTATGATCTATGCTTTGTAAGATATTTGCTCATCGATCCACCACTGTGATACCCGATATGGGGTGTTACATTACAACGCAGCAAAATATCAACTTTGGGTGTTACTTCATACCACATCACACACAGTCATAAAAAAGGACCTCAAAAGAGACATTTTATAAAATAAACCATTCGACAATTTAATTAAAATCACAGTTCAATAGAAATAGGTCCCAACAATTTATACAAACCTTAAGAAAAATAAGATTTGTCAAATGTACTGAATGGAAATGGTTTGTTTTGCCTTTACTTTATCCCGTGCGACTCCATGCTCCAACTGCTCTTATAGCTAAACACCTGAGAATACATGCTAAAATGTCAACACAACGATTGAGTGAATTCATAGGTTTTTAAATAAAAAAATCATGGGTTTTTAAATAAACCATAAAGCTTTTGAACACAAGAATCTCATCCACTTGCGATATTGCAACACATACAATATCTATATTCCACACTATTACGCTAAGCTCATGAAACCGATGCCTTAATCAATAAATTTGCCCTAGTCAGGTATCTTTCCAAATACCCATACCTCACGTGCAACACACTCGGCTGAGCCTCCAACTCACAGGTGCGACCTGCCCGGGTGGGGGTCATCATTCCCAATGGATCCATTCGTCTGTACGAGCGCCTACCCATCACACGTAGTTAACGGTCCATGATTTATAGGGACTTTTCACTGGCAATGCGTAACTTAGCCTTACTAATAGTGGCTCATTACCGATACAATTAACACTTGTGTTCATTTTCTAAAAGCATTCAGTTAAACGTGTTTACGTTTATTTACAAGAAATTGTATTCGTTCAAGCATATATTCAAACAACGAATGTTTATTCACAAACATGTATCCTTTCAAAAGGATATATATAAACACATATGTTTATTTCCAAGAGCATGTATTCCCCCTCGCAGATTTCTAAACACATATAAAGTAGTAAAAGAGAGGCTATGAACTCACTTGATATAGCTGTTACACGTAGATCAAGGAAAAAACGTCCAATAGTCGATACACTACTTCACGAAATAACAATTACTCGTTGATCGAGAACATAATGCCTAATAGTCGACACACGACTTCACAATATCAATCAATCGTTTACCGAGAGCGAGATGCCCAACGGTCGACATATGACCGAACGAGACCTATAATGACGAGACGCATCTTAGGTTCGAGACTATACATAAGTCATACATATATGTAAATAACTCACTTTAGTAAGTTTAGACATTGTATAAGTTTCATAAAACTTTTCAAAGACTTTTGATAACAATTGCATGTATTATCCCATTATGACCATTAAGCCCAATAAAGTCCATTAGTGGCCCATTAATTGCCCATTAAGTGTCCAATTGGCTTAAGCATGTTATATGACCAGGTTTGAACTCAAATATTAAATCTAACATTAGGCCTAATAATGGCCCAATAGCCATTATAAGTGTATCTTGGGCTTTTATGGCCCAAATCCACTTTATATGCATTAAGGGTTCTAAAACGCCTCCAAACGTTGACGACTTAATATCTCACGTTGGTCGGGTCTTGGGTTCTCTAATCATCAGTATAAAACTGAGTCTACAACTCCTGACAAGTGGGTCGTACCACTTCGGTTTTTATAAAAATTGTCACATTAAACATTAATTTAATGTAGTCCAATTCTTACAATTTCTCGACATGCCTCGTAGATTAGATCGTTTCTCCTAAACCGTAAATAATATAGATGAGTTATTTTTACCGAATTCATTCCTAAATTATGTAGTATACTTATTATAAGTTAAATTTCCCTTAATTTAAATTTATCATAGCTCATTTACCCCTTTTATCACTTAGAAGAGTTGGCTGTTTTAGGCAGCCGACTTCGTTCCCACCGTTTCGGCTGCCATTTCCAAACCATAAAGAACTGGTAAAACACCCAATTGAATATAGTTTTCATGATTTTATCTACAACTCTTAGTTTTACCTTTCTCAATGGTTCGGGGATCTTATTATAGTTGTGAGTCAGTTTATAACGCATGTTCAGATTCATCACTTTTTATCGTTTCGGCCATATCTAATTCATCGGGTATCGTCACGAGACGATTGACCCGGACAAATCACCAAAAAACATAGAGCTATCTCTCTATATGTCATTCCAATGTCCTATCCCTACTGAGCAATCACAAAAACCACGTTTGGTATTGACCTGAATTCACAATCATCTCAATCTATTATAAGGCTTGTATAGCTTGTATTTCTTATTAAAAAAATCCATATACAATGTCCAAATAAACGATATAAATTATTAAATCAATAATTACATAGATGAAATAAGATATACATTCTTTTACAAAACAAAAATGAACAAGACCAATAAAAAGGAAACAATGGTCTTACACTAAAAGTGTTGGTGGAAGTAACCTAGTCAAGAACCATCAATCTAGTTCTCCAACCCAAGTAATATCAATCATCAAGAAATAAAATCCCTTGTAAGATATCTAAATATTAAGCTCATGAATCTCAAAAATATGATTCGATGATGAAGATGAAGATGATGCTTTTGTTTTAAGTAAACAAAGAATTCTATTAGGTAATTACCCCTCCAACTTTTATCCGTAAACTTCACTAGAAATTGAATGGATCCAAATGACTCGACACTATAGCCAAGAAATTCAATCACATCATAATAGATAATTAGAAAGTTGAATGTTAAAGGTGATTTGTTGTTGTTCGGTTGTAATGAGAAAACAATAGTTCATTGTTTGATGGGAGAATGAAAAAAAACAAGAGATTTAGATGTGTAAGTATTCAAGATATGCAATGAAGGTTACACGAACAATACAACACAATGTCATATGACACTTAAAAAATTCGGATATCCCATGTAAGATTGATGAGACGGCTTTAATACATGGTCTCATCGTTCTTTTTGGACTTAAAATGCATTAAATATCATCAAAATACCCAAATATATGCTTGTGTTTGTTGCTTGTGTATTTTAGGTACGGATATTGAGAAAATGACAAAAGATCACAAAAATCAGGCAAAAACGAACACGGGAAACGAAGCCGCACATTGAACCAAGCCCTAATGAGTAATTTTCCAAAGAAAACCCTTGAAGATTTGAAGAATCATGAAGATTGGTCCTCCAAGTTTGAAGAATTGACACTTTATACCCTTGTATCTTCATAATTACAAGTTTGGTCCCTAAAGTTTGTCAAAATTACAAAAAGGACCCTTAACTTTGAAGAATTGGCACAATTAGTCCCTCAACAAATCTAAATTGTCAATAATGGTCCTCCAAGAAGTCAACAAACAAGTCAAAGTCCTTGGAGTTTGAAGACATAACAAGAATGGCCCTTGAAGAATACATTTTGTGCATTTAAAACCCTTTTGAAAGAGTTTATAAAATGTTGTGCCAAATTTGACAACCATGGCAAAGTTTATGTGAAGGAATTTGGGGTTGATAGCTGCTTAGATACGTTTGACAAGAAGCAAAGAGTCCAGGGGGCATTCCTGCCAAGACAACCTTAACACCCTCACCAATCTCTCACCGCCACGTCACCCACCTTAAAACTCTCTTCCAATCAACTCCTCCCACCCATCCACGTCTATTTTCCACTCATCAAAATAAATAAACAGATTTTTAATCTGTTTGTTAGTTTGGATTTAGGTGGGAAACACCATTTTTTGAAACTTAATCCTCTTTAGCACATCAAACCATCCCTGCTACCCTCCCTAATTACATAAACCCTAAACTTCTATTTTCCCCAAAACAAAGGGATAAACCCTAATCTCTTGCAGATCACTAATTAAACCCACCCCAAACCATTCCCAACTCCCAAAACCTATCATTCTCACCTTGTGGGACCCCCACGTGGCTCCCCTGCTACTCCAAGACAAGCCTTGACAGCAAATCAACGAACCAAGAAACTTTCGTGTTCCCAAAGACTAATCCAACGATCAAGATGGAAGATTCCACCTGGCTACATCACATAGGCTCAAACAAGACCAAATTCAAAAATTCAGTCAAAGGGCAAATTGGGGAATCAAGCTTGCTAGGGTTTTAGAATTTCCAGCTTTGTATTATTTTAATTCAAGTATTCTAGTATGTTCCTAGGCTAGTATAAATACAAGTCGGCTTGTGACTTGTAGTTTGGTTCCAGTTTTTCTAAAGAACTGTAAGAGACGAATTTTAGATTAATTGATTTCCATTTTTAATCTTCATTGCAAGCTTTTAAATTTCAGTTATTTACTTACAAGATAAAAAATTTTATTACTTTTCTAGCAAAGATTTTCATCAAGTACTTTATCCCATAGCAAGTTCTGTTTTTTTTTTCTTTTTTTTGGTCACTGTAGCAAAAGCTCTCTTATGAGAAGGTGTTCCTAGCTCTTTGGTTAAGTAGTATTGGATAATAACGTGATTCCAGTTGTGGTAAAAAAATTTTATCAAGTTCTTTTTGGATTCAGAGATAAGAAAAAAAAAAGTTTTTTTTACTTGGTGTGGTTTCTGCTTATATTGCATAAGCTCTTTGGGCTAGCTTTAGCAATAAGCTTAGCTCAAAAGCTTTTGGGTTACACATTTCCTTCACTCTATTTTTCTTTGGCTTAGTTCTTTTGACAGGTAATAAGAAGACATATTGGGTGTTGGATTTTGATCCAACACCATCATTCTCTACAGCAGCATCCTCTATAAGCTCATAAGCTCTATTTGTGCTATAAGGAGGTGGCATAAGCTTGCCATAGAAGGGCCTGGAAGTAGGTCCTTCAAGGTAACACGTCTTGACCCTTTCCTTTAGTTAATTTTTTTTTGAAAACCTGAGCTAGTTGTGTGAGAATTTGTGCATAGTCTTGTTTAGTGCTTGCTCATTGTGTTTTGTATGCTTCTTTGTTTATGCTAAATAGGATTTACTCATACATATTCAGTTTCAAGTAGTCTTGGTAGTTATTGGTTTGATAATTTGTGGGTAGCAGTTATATAAGGGTGTTTGGATACAGGTTTAAGCAGAATTAAAATTATGGTTTGAGCTTAAAACTTGTTTAGGTAGATTGCTTAAGTGATAAATAGGTAGGGAGAAGTTTAGATATCAGTTTGGTAAAAGATTGAAACTACTTGTTTATTAAAAAAGGGTTGAGAGCATAGCAAATTCAGAAATCTGCCATGGTGTATGATTTTGTTGAGATATTGTGCTTGGATTTAGAAGGTTGTTAAATCTTAGGGTGCCTGAGAATTATATGTCATTTTTATGCATGCTTGTGAGCTTATTTCCAAGATATTGGCCATAGAAAGTCAGATTTGTGCGTGTATTTTTGTTCACTGTTCACAGACCTGTATGAATGCTAGATCAGAAACTTTGGTGCCTGGTTGTGTGGATTTTGTGTTAAGAACTTGGTGATTTTTGTGCTTAATCAGGCTCCTTATACTCCAAAGAGTATAAGGGTGCCTTATTGTCCCAAATAAGCTATCAAAATAAGCTTTCCTAAGCTTATTGAAAAACAAACCAAAAATTTACACTGTCAGTGGGAACACCTTTCCCACTGCTAGTGTCTTTTTTACCACTGCTGAGCTAAAGGACAAAAGTCCAGCACATGTCACTATCTGTTTTCTTCCTTTTTTGTCTTTAGTGCCCAAAAGTGGAATTAGATCTTGAAACCAGTGCCATTATTTTTCTTATTTAATTTAGGATTTTTCTGATTAATTAAATTTTTATTTACTGTTCATTTAGTAATTTTTAGGTTATTTAGCTATTTTTAATTAACTTTAAAGTTTCTGTTTTTGTCTTTTAGTGCCAAAAATTAATATTTTTCAGTTTAATCAATTTTCCTAGGCTTAGAATAATATTTTAAGGTTTTTGGTTTAAAAATATTTTACTGTTCATCTTTTTATTAATTTTTAGAATTAATTAGGGTTTTTATTAAACTAGTTTTGTCATTTAGTGAGAAATTTAATATTTTTCAAGATTTTTCATTTTTCTACTGTTCATTAGAGTAAAATAGGATTTTTAAAATTGGTAGATTATTTTTAGCATTATTTAATTATTTTTTATAATTATTTTAATTTTAAAATAGTTTTTAGTAATTTAAAAATAGAAAAATAGTATTTAAAAATTATAAAAAATACTTTTTAGTTTTTAGATAATTTAAGTAAGTTATTTGTTCAATAAAATCATATTTTGGACATTTTGATTAATTATATTTAATTTTAGGGCTTTAATTAGCATTTAAAATTGAATATTTAATTAATAAAAGGTTTTAAAATATTTTTATTGGATTTTATTCCTTATTTATATTATTTTAGACTTGTTTTAGCTTATAATTAATTTTTAGGTTGAAAATTTTTATTTTTGTCGTTTTTTACGGTTTTACGTTTACGCCTTTTTCGTCGTAGTTTAATTAGTTTTCGTAACCGTCTTTTCTTTCCTTTCTCATTTCTTTTCTTCTTGATCATAATCACAAACATCATATCTCAACTCTTAACACAACGTACTAGCCTCCTCGAGAACGAACTCACCTAGGGTCATTCACACACGGTTTTCCTAAATCGTCGTGCACGCTTGCCCTATTTATTGCCTCCTTTTCCTAAAGGGTTGCAAAACAACAACATCATTTTGGCGCCGCTGCCGGGGAGGCGTGTTGTGTTTTGGTTGAACCATTGTTGTTTTTATATTAGCCATAAAAGTAATTGTATTAGTAGCACTCTACTAATACGTATTATCGTTTTTCGTTTTTTGTGAATATTATTACTATATTGTATACGTAGAACAATAAATTTACAAGTACTCCAAATACGTGAGCAATCACAACCTTGATTCGGGATTTCATCACTCGATCATTGTATTCGAATCTCAAACCAAAGAAAAAAGGCAAAAATAGATAAATACTTTCGTGAAGCTTGATTTTGATAATACAAACTATAAGGTGGGTATAAGGCGGTTGTATTTCACGACCTAAAGGAAAAAGGCTCTTAAGTGCTTCGCGCCGCCTCGTTTCCTCCGCTTGCTTGTGCGTATTTGATTTTGAGAGTGAATCGAGGGTTTTGCCGCCCAAAGTATTACTAAGTATCATATATATTTTCTTGGTTTCATTTGATTAAACCCTCTTGAACGATTTGGTGTTCCACCATCGTTCTAAAGTCATCGAAGGCGTTCACTTCACGTGTTCGTTTTCATTCCTTGAGGCTTCTTTAATCGAGAGATTTGATTAAGGAGGAGATTTGTAGATTTTGGTCTACTTAATACATTCCAAAAATCCAAAAAAAGTTAAAAACAATCAAAAACCACAAAAAAAAAATTGAAAAAGTAAAAACACCAAAAAGAATCTTCTTTGCTCGCCTTCTCGTTGTACGTGACGTTTATGCAAACTCGCTCTAAAGCTAGACGTGCTCGTAAACGAAGAAACAAATCACTCCCCCATACTAGTGAGGACTCTCCTATTGACGAACCCATTATAGTGAAAGAAGCACCCATGGCTAATCGAACTATGATGGAGTTGCTTCAAGCACCCACCGAGGGTTATGGAGAAGCGATTGTGATTCCCGCTATCCTTGCGGAGAATTTTGAGGTTAAGACGGGTTTGTTGTCCATGATTCAAAACAACAAGTTTCGAGGGGACGAAAAGGACAACCCGCATAACCACATTCGCCAATTTAATCGTCTCACCGCCACATGCAAGTTTAAGGACGTCTCAAACGACTCGATTAAGATGATGCTTTTTCCGTATTCCTTAGCGGGGCCCGCAAAGATTTGGTTAGAGAAAGAGCCACCCAATTCTATATTGACGTGGAAGGATCTCGTTTCAAAATTCGTGAACCAATTTTTTCCGCCCTCTAAGACTACGCACTTGAAAAACGAGATTTCAAAGTTTTCGCAAGAGTTTAATGAGAGTTTTTCAACGGCTTGGAATAGGTTTAAGGAAATGTTGCACGAATGTCCTCATCATGGTTTTTCCGACTTACATCAAATAGACACGTTTTACAATGGCTTGAACGATCATGAGCGTGATTATCTTAATGCCGCCGCGGGTGGTAATTTCTTGTGTAAGACGGTCGAGGAAGCATTGGTAATTATTGAGAATAGGTCTAAGGTGTATAGTCCTCGTAGCACGTCGAGTGTTCGTAAGGCTTCGTCTTCATCTTCACCTAGTTTGTCACACACCGTTGATGCTTGCCAAGTCGAGGCTAATTTGGAGAACAAAATTTTTGATATAGTGAAAGGCTTGTTAGTTGAGTTTAAAGTTGGTGAACAACCCGCTCCCGCTACGATTAAAGCGGTTGAGGTTTCTTGTATGTATTGTGGTGGAGCTCACGATTATTCCGAGTGCATTACCAACGGTGGTAACACTTCGAGTGCCTTCGCGGCCGCGGGAACTTATAACCAAAACGGTCAAGTTCCTCGCACTAATCAATTGACTCCACCGGGTTTTTCACCAAATCAAAATGCTAACAATTATCGAAACAATCAAGTTGGTTACCAAAGCAATCAAAGGAACAATTATAAGGGTAATAACAACTATGGGAATCAAGGGAGTAGTAGTAATAGCCAATTGCAAAATCAAAATCAAAACCGTAATTTTCAAAATGCAAGTCAAGGTCTTCAAAATAATAAAGAACTTCCATTGGAATTTTTGAATTACACTACTTCAAATGATAAGATTATGGAAAACATTCAAGAGCAAATGGCTAATCAAGCTAAGGAGACGGCTAAGAATGCAAAGGAGTTAGCTAATTTCATTAAGGAAAATCTAGCCATGAGGAATGAATTGAAAAATTATTTTGCTAACCAAATTCGAGGTCAAAACAACAAGATAGAGCAAAGTCATGCTAGGCTTGAACAAAGAATTGACCAAAAAGCCGCTATTCAAGATGTGAAGTTTAATAATTTTGATGCTAAGCTTAATGCAATTTTAGAAGCCGTAATGGGAAACAAAGCCTCTACTTCGGGTAGTTTGCCTAGTAACACCGTTTCAAACCCGAAGGGAGAGATGAAAGTGATTACCACACGTAGTGGTAAGGCACTTAAAGAACCGACTCCTCAACCAATTACTCCAACGGTGGAGGAAATTGAGGAAGAACCCGAGGTGGTGGTCGAAAAGGAGCATATTTCAAGCCCACAAAGTACCGCTCATGCCACGCCTACGGTTGACCCATCACCCATATTGGAACCCGAGATTCCAAAGGCTATGCCTATGCCCCAACCCACACCACCCTTGCCTTACCCATCGAGACTTAGGAAGGAGAAACGACAAGAGCGCGACAACTATCAATTTGAGCTTTTTATGAAAATGTTTCGTGATTTGCACTTTAATGTGAGTTTCGCCGATGCCTTGGTCATGATGCCTCGATTTGCCGCTAACTTTAAGAGTATGTTGAAAAACAAGGAAAAATTACACCAAAAGTCTAGTTGTTCGTCGGTTTATCTTAATCGCATACCTCAAAAAGTCGGTGATCCCGGTAAATTTTTGATCCCTTGTGCAATTCAAGATATGGAAGAATGCTATGCCTTGGCCGATCTTAGTGCTAGCATTAACTTGATGCCACTTGCAATCTACAAGTCGCTCAATCTTCCTAATCTTACTCCTTCACGAATGTCTATTGAGTTGGCCGACCATTCCACGATTCTTGCATGTGGATTGGCGGAAGACGTTTTTGTGAAAGTGGGGAAGTTCTACTATCTCGTAGACTTTATTGTTGTTGACATCCCCACGGATCCTCAAGTTCCTCTTATTTTAGGTCGTTCGTTTTTAGATACGTCTATGGCTTTGATTGATGTGCATGCTAGAAAGATCACCTTACGTTTCAACGACGAGGAACTTGTTATAAACGCAACTCAAAATTCTCAACTTTCTCATGTTTATTCCATTGCTACCATAAACCTCGTTGATATGATCGACGTGGTTTGCGAGGAATTTTCACAAGAAGTTTTAGGGTTTGGTGATGAAGAAACTAGTGGCAATCCCACTATGTTAGATCCAATTCTTGATAATTCGACACCAACCTTCACTCCTTTCGAAGGTGGTGGTTTTACGTTGGAAGAATTCGATGTTCCACGTACTTGTGACGAAGACCTCGACAACTATGAGGACTTCTCGATTATCAAGGATTTTCTCAACGATTTCCCATTTCCTCCACCCGAGAAGGTTATGAGTATCGAGCCCAAATCTTCACTTGAGGAACCACCTATCCTCGAGTTGAAAGATTTACCTCCTCACCTCGAGTATGTCTATTTGGAGGAGGACGACAAGTTGCCGGTTATTATTGCGAAGGAACTTTCGAATGATGAAAAAAACGCACTTGTCGATGTTCTTAAGGATCACAAAGGGGCGATTGCGTGGAAGTTATCCGACATTAAGGGAATCGATCCCAAATTTTGTACCCACAAAATCTTAATGGAGGAAGATTTCAAGCCAACAATCCAAAGTCAAAGGAGGGTGAACCCCAAAATTCACGACGTCATCAAAAAGGAGGTCCTTAAACTCCTTGACGCGGGAATGATTTACCCTATTTCCGATAGCCCTTGGGTGAGTCCTATTCATTGTGTCCCTAAAAAGGGAGGGATGACCGTTGTGCCAAACGATGCCAACGAGTTGATTCCCACTAGACTCGTGACCGGATGGAGAGTGTGCATTGACTATCGTAAGTTAAATGAAGCCACTCGAAAAGACCATTTTCCCTTGCCCTTCATGGACCAAATGTTGGAGCGTCTTGCGGGAAACGATTTCTATTGCTTTTTAGATGGTTTTTCCGGTTACTTCCAAATTCCCATTGATCCTCGTGATCAAGAAAAAACTACGTTTACGTGTCCATATGTAACGTTTGCTTATCGTAGAATGCCATTCGGACTTTGTAATGCACCGGGAACTTTTCAACGATGCATGATGGCTATTTTTCATGATATGATCGAGAAGACGATGGAAGTCTTCATGGATGACTTTTCCGTGTTTGGTGATTCCTTTACTTCGTGTTTGTCGAACCTTGAGAGAATGTTAAAACGTTGTGAGGAAACCAACCTTGTGCTCAATTGGGAAAAGTGTCATTTTATGGTTAGAAGTGGAATCGTCTTAGGGCACAAGGTCTCGAAAGCGGGGATTGAGGTAGATCAAGCTAAGGTTGACGTCATCGCCAAATTACCTCATCCCAAAACCGTCAAGGGAGTTAGGAGTTTCCTAGGCCACGCGGGCTTTTATCGACGATTCATCAAGGATTTCTCGAAGATTTCTCGACCCATTACACATCTTCTTGAAAAAGAAGCACGTTTTGTCTTTGACGAAGATTGTGTACGAGCCTTTGAGATCCTTAAGAGGAAACTTACCGAAGCTCCCATTCTTGTTGCTCCAAATTGGAACCTCCCCTTTGAGCTTATGTGTGATGCAAGTGATTACGCTATTGGGGCCGTTTTGGGGCAACGTCATGATAAGCATTTCTTGCCTATACACTATGCTAGCAAGACGATGACCGAGGCTCAACTTAGATACACTACAACGGAAAAGGAGTTCCTTGCCGTGGTGTATGCATTTGAGAAATTCCGACCTTACCTCGTCTTGACAAAATGCATAGTGTATACGGACCATTCGGCTATCAAGTATCTCATGGCTAAACAAGATGCAAAGCCGAGATTACTTCGTTGGATTCTCCTCCTTCAAGAATTTGATCACAAAATCGTTGACAAAAAAGGAGCCGAGAATCTAGCGGCCGATCATCTCTCTCGTTTGGAAGATCCTCACCAAAGTGTTTACGAGCCTAAGGAAATCACCGAAACATTTCCGCTCGAGACACTTGGTGTAGTGAATTCTAAGCTTGATTCTTCTACCCCATGGTTTGCGGATTTTGCAAATTACCATGCGGGTAACTTCATCATTAAGGGTATGACAACTCAAGAAAAACGAAAATTCTTTCGTGATGTCAAGTTCTATTTTTGGAACGACCCTTACTTGTTTCGAACTTGTGCGGATCAAATCATCCGCCGTTGTGTATTTGGCACCGAAGCTTCTAACATCCTTAGAGCTTGCCATGAGGGACCCACGGGTGGTCACCACGGTGCTAATCTCACGGCTAAAAAGGTGTTTGATGCCGGCTTCTTTTGGCCTACTATTTACCGAGATGCACAAGATCTTGTGAAGTCTTGTGATTCATGCCAACGACAAGGAAAAGCCTCACAAAAAGATGAAATGCCATAAAATATCATTCAAGTATGTGAGATCTTTGACGTTTGGGGCATAGACTTTATGGGGCCGTTCCCATCATCTCGTGGTAATAAGTACATTCTCGTTGCGGTTGACTACCTTTCAAAGTGGGTGGAGGCGAAGGCCTTGCCCACTAATGATGCTCGTGTGGTAGTTAAGTTCTTGAAAAGTTTGTTTGCTAGGTTTGGAACCCCTCGTGCTATCATAAGCGATCGTGGAACCCATTTTTGTAATGACCAATTTGAAAGGGTTCTAAGGAAATATGGGGTTACACATCGTCTTTCTACGGCTTATCACCCACAAACGAGTGGGCAAGTCGAGGTTTCAAACCGAGCTTTAAAGAGGATTTTGGAGAGATCCGTGGGGGAAAACCGACAATCTTGGTCGGATAAGTTAGACGATGCTTTATGGGCCTTTAGGACCGCTCATAAGACACCCATTGGGTGCACTCCCTATAAGCTTGTGTATGGAAAGAATTGTCATTTGCCTATCGAGTTAGAACACAAGGCTTATTGGGCCCTAAAGCATTGCAATGATGACATGGAGACCGCGGGAAAACACCGGAAAATGCAATTAAATGAATTGGATGAATTAAGGGATATTGCTTATGAAAATTCATTAATTTACAAAGAGAAAACTAAAAAGTTGCATGATTCAAAAATTAAAAACCGGGTTTTTAACATTGGGGATCAAGTTTTACTTTTTAATTCAAGATTGAAAATCTTTTCCGGTAAATTGAAATCCCGTTGGTCCGGTCCATTCACCGTGACTCAAGTATTTCCGTATGGGACCATCGAGCTAGCTCAAGATGATGGTCCTAACTTCAAGGTGAATGGACATAGGTTGAAGCACTACTTTGGTGGGGAAGTTCCATCCTTGAACTACCTCGACCAAGTCACCTTCCCCAATGATAATTAGTATTGAGGGGATCGAGTCGAGCTCATGACTCGGTAATCAAAAACGAGGTGCCTCGTGTGGGAGTCCCATGCTTATCCTATGTACATATTATCGCTTTCTTAGTCTAATGTAGCTTACGTGTGGGGATTCGTGCCCTTCCAACCTTTGTTCCGTGGTTGTTTGTGCATTGTGGTTTTTAGATCATGATCTTCACGATTGGAGCCTCTCGTGTTCGTTTTATGGGAGCACTCGATCGTTTGCTTTGGAGACATTTCTCAATATCCATGATATATCCTTTTGATGTTCTAACCTTAGGTTTTTAGCACACTTCATAAACGGCTATTAAATTAATGGTTACACCCTTTCCATGCTAGATTAGGCATTCGACTACGTCTCTAGTATGGGGGTGTTTGCACCCCTAGACTCGAAACATTGAGGACAATGTTTAACTTTAGTATGGGGGGTGAATAGATACTTGCCTTGCCAAACCTTCACGCTTTCCAAAGTTTATCTTTTTGTTTATCGTTTTATTGCAAAATAAGGCTAAAAATGGCCAAATTTTAAAATTTTTCTCATATTTTATAAGTGTTTGAAGACACGAATGTAGATTTTCTGATGGCGAGAATAAGAGTAATTTTTGACTCGACCGTGCGTGTTGAGCACTTAGCTTTGGTTCCTTAACTACACATTAGGCTAAGTCTCTTAAATGAGGACGAGAAATGATAGAGTTAATTATAAGTTACTATGCTAAACGTAGAATACTCGTATTCTTTCAAAAACTCATGTGTTCTCGTTGTTTGCTTATTCTCCCTTCGCATGTAAATATTTTTTTCTTAATAAATATTGACTTAGCGGTTTAGTTAGGATTGTTGGGTTTCTAGTCTTTTCTAGTAGCTTCCGTGTAATTAAATTGGGAAGACATTAAGGTATCGCCAGCGTCACGGTTTTGAAGTATTGGCACCCGAATAATCGAAAGCTTCACCTAATAATAAGATTTCAAGTGCTCACCTAAATCAAGCAAACAATTTGAAGCCCCACAAGGCCTAAAATCTATGCAAAATTGAAAGTGAATCAAGCCTTAATCTTCGAAGCTTTAAAGATCCAAAATTCGCTTTAGCGTGAGGATATACGTCTTTGGCTAATAAAACCACCGATGAGGCGGATAATAAAAGGCAAGGCAAGACCGAAGTCATAATAAAAGCTTCATGGCGAAGTTGAATAAAAGATGGAGGTAAACCAAAGATAATAAGGCCCTTCCGTTAGGGGGCGTATAAAAGTCTTGGTAATAAGTCTCATGTTCAAAACCGTTATAAAACCGTGTTTATTGATTCTTCTTGTCAACTTAATTTTTTAACATCGTTGTCTATTAGGAGGGGTTATTGATTTGATGGTCTTAGTTACACCGTTAGGACTCTATTTTTAGACCTAAATCTCTATTATCGCATAAGTCAAACAATGTATCCTCGTGAAACATTCAAGACATCATAAAATATAAGAGATACAACTTAGGAATAATGGGAGAATAAGTACGTGATTAGGGCATATGAGTAGTGTTAGCATTACTAACTTATAATGACAATGATCTCGTTGCACGCTTAGCATGGAATTGAAGTGAAAATCGAGGACGATGAAATTATTTCTAACGAAGCATTCACGTGTTCTTATTCTATGAACCTAAACGTCCCATTTTGCGATGAAAATCATACATTATGTCTATAACACAAGTAGTAGTAATAGTAGTAGTGTAGCTAGTTTATCATTCCAATAAAGTGAATAAAATGAATTTTGGAGATGCTACGATACTTTATTCTAGCATTGCGTGAGGGCACGGCAATGGTTTAGTATGGGGGAGTGATGAGACGGCTTTAATACATGGTCTCATCGTTCTTTTTGGACTTAAAATGCATTAAATATCATCAAAATACCCAAATATATGCTTGTGTTTGTTGCTTGTGTATTTTAGGTACGGATATTGAGAAAATGACAAAAGATCACAAAAATCAGGCAAAAACGAACACGGGAAACGAAGCCGCACATTGAACCAAGCCCTAATGAGTAATTTTCCAAAGAAAACCCTTAAAGATTTGAAGAATCATGAAGATTGGTCCTCCAAGTTTGAAGAATTGACACTTTATACCCTTGTATCTTCATAATTACAAGTTTGGTCCCTAAAGTTTGTCAAAATTACAAAAAGGACCCTTAACTTTGAAGAATTGGCACAATTAGTCCCTCAACAAATCTAAATTGTCAATAATGGTCCTCCAAGAAGTCAACAAACAAGTAAAAGTCCTTGAAGTTTGAAGACATAACAAGAATGGCCCTTGAAGAATACATTTTGTGCATTTAAAACCCTTTTGAAAGAGTTTATAAAATGTTGTGCCAAATTTGACAACCATGGCAAAGTTTATGTGAAGGAATTTGGGGTTGATAGCTGCTTAGATACGTTTGACAAGAAGCAAAGAGTCCAGGGGGCATTCCTGCCAAGACAACCTTAACACCCTCACCAATCTCTCACCGCCACGTCACCCACCTTAAAACTCTCCTCCAATCAACTCCTCCCACCCATCCATGTCTATTTTCCACTCATCAAAATAAATAAACAGATTTTTAATCTGTTTGTTAGTTTGGATTTAGGTGGGAAACACCATTTTTTGAAACTTAATCCTCTTTAACACATCAAACCATCCCTTCTACCCTCCCTAATTACATAAACCCTAAACTTCTATTTTCCCCAAAACAAAGGGATAAACCCTAATCTCTTGCAGATCACTAATTAAACCCACCCCAAACCATTCCCAACTCCCAAAACCTATCATTCTCACCTTGTGGGACCCCCACGTGGCTCCCCTGCTACTCCAAGACAAGCCTTGACAGCAAATCAACGAACCAAGAAACTTTCGTGTTCCCAAAGACTAATCCAACGATCAAGATGGAAGATTCCACCTGGCTACATCACATGGGCTCAAACAAGACCAAATTCAAAAATTCAGTCAAAGGGCAAATTGGGGAATCAAGCTTGCTAGGGTTTTAGAATTTCCAACTTTGTATTATTTTAATTCAAGTATTCTAGTATGTTCCTAGGCTAGTATAAATACAAGTCGGCTTGTGACTTGTAGTTTGGTTCCAGTTTTTCTAAAGAATTGTAAGAGACGAATTTTAGATTAATTGAGTTCCATTTTTAATCTTCATTGCAAGCTTTTAAATTTCAGTTATTTACTTACAAGATAAAAAATTTTATTACTTTTCTAGCAAAGATTTTCATCAAGTACTTTATCCCATAGCAAGTTCTGTTTTTTTTTCTTTTTTTTGGTCACTGTAGCAAAAGCTCTCTTATGAGAAGGTGTTCCTAGCTCTTTGGTTAAGTAGTATTGGATAATAACGTGATTCCAGTTGTGGTAAAAAAATTTTATCAAGTTCTTTTTGGATTCAGAGATAAGAAAAAAAAAAGTTTTTTTTACTTGGTGTGGTTTCTGCTTATATTGCATAAGCTCTTTGGGCTAGCTTTAGCAATAAGCTTAGCTCAAAAGCTTTTGGGTTACACATTTCCTTCACTCTATTTTTCTTTGGCTTAGTTCTTTTGACAGGTAATAAGAAGACATATTGGGTGTTGGATTTTGATCCAACACCATCATTCTCTACAGCAGCATCCTCTATAAGCTCATAAGCTCTATTTGTGCTATAAGGAGGTGGCATAAGCTTGCCATAGAAGGGCCTGGAAGTAGGTCCTTCAAGGTAACACGTCTTGACCCTTTCCTTTAGTTAAATTTTTTTTTGAAAACCTGAGCTAGTTGTGTGAGAATTTGTGCATAGTCTTGTTTAGTGCTTGCTCATTGTGTTTTGTATGCTTCTTTGTTTATGCTAAATAGGATTTACTCATACATATTCAGTTTCAAGTAGTCTTGGTAGTTATTGGTTTGATAATTTGTGGGTAGCAGTTATATAAGGGTGTTTGGATACAGGTTTAAGCAGAATTAAAATTATGGTTTGAGCTTAAAACTTGTTTAGGTAGATTGATTAAGTGATAAATAGGTAGGGAGAAGTTTAGATATCAATTTGGTAAAAGATTGAAACTACTTGTTTATTAAAAAAGGGTTGAGAGCATAGCAAATTCAGAAATCTGCCATGGTGTATGATTTTGTTGAGATATTGTGCTTGGATTTAGAAGGTTGTTATATCTTAGGGTGCCTGAGAATTATATGTCATTTTTATGCATGCTTGTGAGCTTATTTCCAAGATATTGGCCATAGAAAGTCAGATTTGTGCGTGTATTTTTGTTCACTGTTCACAGACCTGTATGAATGCTAGATCAGAAACTTTGGTGCCTGGTTGTGTGGATTTTGTGTTAAGAACTTGGTGATTTTTGTGCTTAATCAGACTCCTTATACTCCAAAGAGTATAAGGGTGCCTTATTGTCCCAAATAAGCTATCAAAATAAGCTTTCCTAAGCTTATTGAAAAACAAACCAAAAATTTACACTGTCAGTGGGAACACCTTTCCCACTGCTAGTGTCTTTTTTACCACTGCTGAGCTAAAGGACAAAAGTCCAGCACATGTCACTATCTGTTTTCTTCCTTTTTTGTCTTTAGTGCCCAAAAAGTGGAATTAGATCTTGAAACCAGTGCCATTATTTTTCTTATTTAATTTAGGATTTTTCTGATTAATTAAATTTTTATTTACTGTTCATTTAGTAATTTTTAGGTTATTTAGCTATTTTTAATTAACTTTAAAGTTTCTGTTTTTGTCTTTTAGTGCCAAAAATTAATATTTTTCAGTTTAATCAATTTTCCTAGGCTTAGAATAATATTTTAAGGTTTTTGGTTTAAAAATATTTTACTGTTCATCTTTTTATTAATTTTTAGAATTAATTAGGGTTTTTTATTAAACTAGTTTTGTCATTTAGTGAGAAATTTAATATTTTTCAAGATTTTTCATTTTTCTACTGTTCATTAGAGTAAAATAGGATTTTTAAAATTGGTAGATTATTTTTAGCATTATTTAATTATTTTTTATAATTATTTTAATTTTAAAATAGTTTTTAGTAATTTAAAAATAGAAAAATAGTATTTAAAAATTATAAAAAATACTTTTTAGTTTTTAGATAATATAAGTAAGTTATTTGTTCAATAAAATCATATTTTGGACATTTTGATTAATTATATTTAATTTTAGGGCTTTAATTAGCATTTAAAATTGAATATTTAATTAATAAAAGGTTTTAAAATATTTTTATTGGATTTTATTCCTTATTTATATTATTTTAGACTTGTTTTAGCTTATAATTAATTTTTAGGTTGAAATTTTTTATTTTTGTCGTTTTTTACGGTTTTACGTTTACGCCTTTTTCGTCGTAGTTTAATTTGTTTTCGTAACCGTCTTTTCTTTCCTTTCTCATTTCTTTTCTTCTTGATCATAATCACAAATATCATATCTCAACTCTTAACACAACGCACTAGCCTCCTCGAGAACGAACTCACCTAGGGTCATTCACACACGGTTTTCCTAAATCGTCGTGCACGCTTGCCCTATTTATTGCCTCCTTTTCCTAAAGGGTTGCAAAACAACAACATCAAAGATGGTAAGCTTTTATTAAATTTTGTCAAATTATTGGTAAAAGCGGGTATTATCGATGTTCGATATTTTAAAACTTACGTGATTTGAAAGATGCGCGTAAAACACGAAAAATAAACGCTCAATATAAAATAAAAACATTGGCGATCGGAGAACATTGATATTTTTATAAATAAATTAGGGCTTATGTATTAATAAACGTTAACGCGTCGTATAAACGAATGACGCCTAAAGGCCTTATGTAAATTACGAAGAATGCTCGTAAAACGAGAAATTAAAACGACGGCAACAATAAATATTTTTATGTCATAACAAGGATATTCACGGTCGATGACGAACATAGAATTTGTCCATAAATAATAAATGACACGTATTCGATACATAAAAACCTTAACCTCGCCGGTTAGCCGATAAATCAATATTATTCGTCGAACGAACATGAGAAATAAAAGTCAACTAATAAATATTGATTCGAATACTAGAAATAAGATTATATCTCGGTGTAAATGTTGAAACAAAAATTCGAGTTACTACAGGAGGTGTCTGAGATTAGATCATATGTATTATGGGTGGAACGGGTCGATGCAAGTATTCGTCAGAAAACATCGGCTGAAATCAGCCCGCATCTTGACTCGAACAGATCGATACAAGTATTTTTTAAACGTTATTAAAGCTTTGTGTCTAAGGAGAAGCGTGTGAGTAGAAACATGTGGCACGTCAATAGAAAACCTAATATCTACCTCCTACCTCAGTTGTTTGTGGCTTTGTTTTTTACAGCGTGACGTATTTTCTGTTTGATTTACCCAACATTTGTCTCTGTTGGTGTGAAACAGTTTTTGAAAGTATTAAGAGCACACTGGTCGAGATCGATGAAATTGGCACGTTGCGCGACAACATGTGTTACTGCTTGCAGCCATGTCGGGTCTAGTTACTATTGATCATGGTAACTTACGATATTTTTGAATTATAGGCGATGATGAGATTGCATTCGTGCAATTACTATTGATCAAGGTGAGTGAAAACGATATCTTGGCGGGGCAACAACACCAACCTAGTGTTTGCAGCCGTGGCGGGTCGACTCCTCTTTTATCTGTGTCGACACTTGCGAATCTGATCCACTATATGTTAACGTTAGCTTAATCCACCATTTAAATACTTATTTGCGTGTGGTGGATGAGTCAAGAGGTGTCTCAGGTTAGATTATATGTATTGTGGGTGGAACGGGCCGATATAAGTATTCATCAGTAAACATCGGGTGAAATCAACCCGTATCTTGACTAGAACAGGTCGATACAAGTCTTTTTGAAATGTTAGTAAAGATTTATGTGTGACGAGAAGTGTGTGAGTAGCAACTTGTAGCACGTACATATAAAACCTAATATCATCCACCACCTACCTTAGCAGTTTGTGTTTGTGTTGCTTATAGCATAACTGTATTTTCTGTTTGTTTTAGACAACGTTTGTCTCTGCTGGTTCCAAACAGTTTTTTCTAAGCATTAAAAGCACGGTTTTCGGGTCGAGGTCGGTGAATTTTGATTGTATCTTGGCGCGGCAGCATGTGTTAGTGCTTGCAGCCATGACAGGTCCAATTACTATTGATCACGGTAATTTATGATTTCTGTTTCTGACCATACCATCCTATCATTGTGGTTACACATGGCAACATATATGTAAACTATGTATGTTGCCAGGACGGGCTAAAGGTCTTAATTGGCTGTGATGCACGTGTGTTGGATCTCGATTGAGCATGAGATCGCCTGCAACTTGGCGAGGCAGCCTTACATGCTATTTTCATGCCTATGATTTCCAATGTCTTTGGTAGAAAAAATAAATTTTGGTAATATGTTTTTTGGTTTGGCATGTCTTTTTCTTTGTTAAATTATATTGCGATCATTGTTGATTGATGCATACTGATGAGACTGCTTTTATACATAGTCTCATCGTTCAAAACGGGCTTAAAATGGTAAAAACATCACCAAAAGTGCTATAAATATGCTTGTGTTTGTTCAATATGTATTTTAGGTACAAATATTGAGAAAATGACAAAAGATCACAAGAAACAAGCAAAAACGAACACGAGAAACGAAGCTGCACAATGGACCAGACCCTAGTGTTGATTTTCCAAGAAATGCCCTTCAACTTTGAAGAAATGACAAGTTTGGTCCTCCTACTTTGAAGACTTGTCACATTTAGTCCTTGAAGAATCAAAGTTTACAATAAAGATCCCTCAAGTTTTAAGACATGTCAAGATCAGCCCTTGGAAATTGGTCATTATTACAAAAGAAGCCTTTGTGAAAAATTACAAATATCCTTGTGCCAAAAATGACAAGTATGTCATAGATATAGCAAAGGGAATGGGTGAAGAAAAGCTGTTGGAAACATAAAATGACAAGAAAATGGGAGTTCACGGGGGTATTTTGCCCAAAACCAAACCTAATGCCCCCATAAACCCGACCAACCCACTCCACCTCACTCGTCCTACCCACTTAAAAAATCTCCACGTCACCCTCACCAATTATAACTTTTCAAACTCTAATCCTAAACCGGGTAACACCACGCCTAATCTCCATCACAATATAAACTTAACATAAACCCTAAATTACCTCCTAGTTCAATTAAGTCAACCACCCACCTAAAACCTAATTAACAAAAGGGGTTTTACTCCTTACCTCACACCCAACATTACAACCCACCCAGAAAATGACTTTTCACCCCCCTGTCCCCTCACCAGCTCTAATACATCACAGGTTTGCTTAAAGTTTGAAGATTCGAAGACCAAATCAATGGTTTAGATTGAAAACGTGGTGCCCACAACAATTCGACGACCATGATTACTTCTTCACCTGCTACATCACATGTGACCAGCAAGATGACTCTAGAAGACGAATTTGAATATGGAATATACCCCAAAGATCCAAGGGCAGTTACGGGAGTTCATATGTATTAGGGCTAGGGTTTTGATCTCTTCTCACTTGTATAAATAGGCTAGAGTAGTGAATTTATTTCTTGTTCCAATTTTTATTCAAAATTTTGTAAGAGACAAAATTATTGAATATAATTGAGTTCCAGTTTTTAATTTTCATTGCAAATTTATTATTCCTGCATTTTTAAATTTCAGTCATTTATTTTCTTGCAAAAAGTTTGGGTTTCAAAGTTTGTATGAAAGATTTTCATATTGAAATGGTGATTTCAAGAAGTTTGGTTAAGTTTCAAGTTTTGTGAAAAGTTTTTTGAAAGACAGAAAGAAAATTCAGAATTTGGTGATTTTTGTTAGTTCATTTGATTATTGGTACTGTGTTCGTGTTCTTGTTTTTTTACAAGTTTGGAAGCTAGTGTATAAGCATACACTTAAGCTCATTGCATCCAAGGCATGGGCGTATGCCTTGGAGGTACGCAATCCTTGCTCTTTTTCTACGTTTCTGCCGAGATTGAATGTTCTTTGTCATGTTGTGTTTAAGTGTGAAAGTTGAGTTTGTATTCTCTTATGTGTGTGATATTTGTCGATAGCAGGTAAAAGGTGGGCCAATTGTGGCGTTTTTGTAACAAAATCTTTTGAAAAAGTCTTGCCATAAACTTTTAAAAGGGGTGTTTGGGAGAGCTTGTTTTGAGGATTGTAAGCAACCCTCAAAGCTAGCTAAATTTTGCACCCATTTGTGAGGTTTAGGGGTAGGTATTTCGAGTAAAAAATTTCGGGTTTTAGTTTAAAAAATTTGTTTTGCATGTTTATTAAAAATCAGCCAAATTGAAGTTTTAGGACTGTGAATGTTTGATATTATGGACTATGGAACTATAGATATTTTGTGTTAGTTAGTTCCATGGGCTAAGTAATGCTAGTATTAAAAAAAAGGGTGCTCGGCTCTGTTTATTTTAGGGTAGTGGCGACATTATTCTTAACTGGATTTGGGTTGCACTTGCTCGATAGATCTTGGTAGTTACAATACTAGGCTGGTTGGGATCTAGAGGCGCAATCAATAGATTTGAGTGTGTCTTCAAAAGTCTGTAATTTTGAAAACGTAAAAAGAGTTTGACCTGTTTACGTAACCGGGTGGCTTTAACATAGGAAAAACTTGATATGTGTTGTATAAGATAAAGAGTGTTTGTATGTCCTGTGTGTTTGTGGAATGCGTACCAACAGCAACTTATCATACCATCAGAAGAATGAGAACCAAGGCTTTTTTGTTTTTGTGAGTAATCTGTTAATTGGCGTGTGTGTTTTGTGTGCTATTTGTGCCCGATGTGAACTAGCAACAACCATAAAGTAAGAAGCATAAACCATAATTGCATAACTTATGTAGTTTATGGGAATTACTTTTGGCATGATTACCTACTCCTTGTTGGTTTGTCATTTGTGATTGTGTTAGTTTCGAGCCCGATTTGTTTTGTTGACTGTGTGTCACCTACAAACTAGCCAAAAAAATAAATATATATTGGTGACAGTTAGCCCTACACCCACTGTGTGTTTGAAGTTTATTTAGTGCCCACTGTTTGATTTAAGTTAAGGAGTAACATAAGGGAGTGTCAGGCTTTGCTTTTGCTTAACTGTGCACCACCATAGTAAAACATAAGAAAAGAAAAAAATAGGCCTGTTGTGTTTTGACTGTGGGTGTGTTATAGTCTATGTGTTCAACTAGCAGCTAGGCTTGTTTTGGTTGAGATTCTGGGAATGAAAGACGGAAATCTCTTAGGCTGCTAGGTGTAAGCTTTAAGTAGTTCTAGGATTTGCTTCATCCTTATTGGAGTGCTGAAAATATAAACTCATAATCGCCTCAGAGTCTACTAGTAGCGTGTTTAGTCCACTTTTTCTTTTTTGTTTTGTTTCTACTCAATAAGGCTTGAGTTTTCTGTGATTTAGTGCATTTGTGGCGTCTGGTTAACTGTGTGTCTTGACTCCTCACTTGCAAAAGCAAGTGAGGGTGCCGTTGCGCCCAGCAAAACCAACTCCCTTAGCCCGGGCTCCAAAATCCCCCCATATCAGCAAGAATTAAAAGAACAAAAAAAAGAGACTTCGGTCTGGTGGATTTGGAACACATAATCTGAGTCAAAACGTTGCGAATTGTATTTGTTTGTGTATTTTTGAGCTGTTGGTTTACTGTTACAAGTATAAAAGAAAAGAAAAATAAAAAAAAAAGTTTGAGCAAAAAGCTCACCTAGCCTGGCTCGAACCCCCGACCTATCGAGCTGGAGCGAGGGGTGTTACCAGTGTGCTAGGGTCTTGGCCTTGGCATACTTTCCCATTTCTAACTCTTGTAGTCTTTTCAGTTTTAGCTTATAATTATAGGCCGTGAGCAAAGAGCTCATTCTGGGCTTATTGGTTTAAGATTCTTTGTGTCTTGCTTTTTTTCCTCGTTTATACAGTAGTTTAGGATTTTTCTAACCTAGTTTTATAATTTTCCCTTTTATAAATTAATTTTAATAATTATTTTACTTTTTAAATTTGAAAAGTCTTTTAAAAATAGAAAAAAGGTTATAAAATGTTTTTCAAAAAATATTTTTTAGTTTTTAAATAATGTATTTGAGGTTTACAAATAAAAAAGTTTGAATTTTGTCTTTTTATTAGTTATTTTATTTTTTAGGATTTTGATTTAAATTCAAAAATTAATATACATTAATTTAAACCTTTTCAAATTTTTTGGTTTTCATATTTTTCTTAGTTAGGTTTTTTAGGATTTATTAGTGATTTTTAATTATTTTTTAGGTGAAATTTTTCGTTGAGTCGCGTTTTTACGTTCGTACGTTTAAGCATTTTCGACTGATTTCAACGTAATTCGTCTCCATTTCCCCTTCTTTATTTCTTTCCAAAAGCGTAATCACTCGATTAAATACGTCTATATTTCTTGGCTAAACACCATACCTCCTCGAGAAGGAACTCGAATTGTCGGTATTTGCGTTTTTCACAAAACGTATGTACTAATACTTACCCGCTTTTGTCACTTTGTTTTTCCTAAAATAAAGTGTACAAAAATACTGCATAAAAAAATGGCGCCGCTTCCGGGGAGGTGTGTTTAGCCATATTTATTTATCGTGTTTGTTTGAGTGTTTACGTTTTTATCGTAAATACTTCTTTTTATTTTTCTATGCTATTAGCCATACAAATAAATAGTGTTAAATTGAACTAAATTAACACAAGATCGTTTTCTCGTTTTTTTGCATAATATATCGTATTTACGTATAACAATTAACACACAATAATTATCGAAATACGCGAGAAATCGCACCTCGATAGTGGGCGTTCCGGTCATTATCGAGTGTATCGAATTCAAACAAAAGTCAAAGGCAAAATAGATAAATACTCTTAATTGGTTTAATCTCGATAAATACAAACTATATGGTGGCTATAAGGCGGTTGTCTTTCATGAACAAATAAAAAAAGGCTCTTAAGTGCTTCTTGCCGCCTCGTTTTCTCTGCTCGCTTGTGCGTATTTTGAAAGTGACGATTAATTAGGGGGTTTGCCAACTCAAGTATTATTAATCTATTTTTGTGAGTTTTAATTATTGAACCTCAAAACGTTTTGGCGTTCCGCCAACGTTTCAAAGTTGACGAGGGTTTTTACTTCACGTAATTACCTTCATTCTTCTTGGATTCATTAATCGAGACCTTTGATTAGTGGATAATTTTTGTAGATTAATTTCTACGTAATACTCAAAAATTCCAAAAACAAATTGAAAAACCAAAAACAAAGATTCTTCGATTTTTCCCTCTATTTTCATAATTCTTTTTCTCAACCCCTCTAAATTTTAATTCTTCATGGAATTTCATTGCCTAGGTTGTGGGAGACGGAAGTTTGGTTCAGTGACATGTCCATGGTGTGTATGCGAAAGGTGCGGAGATTACATCAACTATGCAATATTTAGGTCATGTCCATCGTGTAATCCGACCAATTGTTTGTATACTTATAATGAAGAATGTCTTATCCATTGCCTATATTGTGGAAGCCCTTCCCATTAGCACAATGAGTGTCCAATTCAATACCCAAATGGTCACAATCACGAGCCAAATCCGAATTTCGTTGACCAATCTTTGCAATACTCACCGTCATGTGAGTATTGTGGAGATGAACCTCACTATGGGTACGATTGTCAACCGATGAACCAAAATACGTCTTTCGACAACCAATTTTCCAGTTTTGATGAATCACATGACATGGGTTACAATTACGACAATGGGGGTGGTTATCCATACGCCGAACCAGATTTTTCTCAAAATCCGTGTTGCGACAATTGTGGGGGGCCTCACGATACTTTTTCTTGCCAACCAATGGATATGATGAACCCAATTCATACGATAATTCTGGTTTTGATAATTATGAGGCCCCACCATACAATCTCGATCATCAAAATTCTCATGAGCCCGATCCATGTTATAAATCCGATTTTGACCAATCATCTCCACAACATGTTTTCGATGATGATCTCGGTTCTAGCCGCACCGACGAAAGTTCTAATCGCTACTATGAACCACTTGAGACGCTCTATGAACTAATTATGGAAAGAAATAATAACCCAATTGTTGAAGAGGTTGAAAAGAGCATCGAAGATGAGGAAACGAGGGTGTCAACAAACGAGGTTTTTGAAAATGTTTTCAAAAATAAACAACAAGAAAAACTCGTAGCACGTGTTAGAACGATGAATGTTAAACCTTTGGAACCTAATTTTTTAATGAAGATGAAATTATCAAAGATTTTCAAAATCAAAATACACAAAATTTTGACGAAGAAAGTCTGTTAAGTGATTTTGAAAAAGAAGAAATTTATAAGGTTTTAAGGAGAATCGTTGACCCCTCGATTTTTGAAGATGAACAAAATTTAATTCCCGAGGGATTCGTTACTACTATTTCTACGTCTTTTGAGAACCCGCATTCGATCCCTTCGAAGGACCAATTTGAAACCATCAAGGCTACAACGTCTCGTGACGAGCCTTTTACTCCTAATCCCACACCGTGTGAGATTATGGATTTATCATGTGAGAAGTCCACCGATGGTCTTGCTCACAGTGATACGTTTTTCGACGCCGATGTCGAAACCACTAAGGCAAAATCTTCAAATGAAGAGCCTTTCACTCCTATACCCACTACGGAAACCGATGCCTCTCTAAGTATGGGGGAGACGAATCTTGGCACTAATCCTATTGTCGAGATCCCTATTCCAATCCAAAGTGAGCCTACGGTTTTCTCTAAAGATGAGGTAAGTGATTTTGCTCTCGATGAATTTTTCCACGAAGATTCTAACAAGGCAAATCACAATAGTGAGTGTGAATCAATTTCTTGTGATGATGTCTCTCCTATTGACACTTCGGGGAGAGAATCAACGAATTTTTCGAATCTTCTTTTCAATGACAATGATTTATCCGCTAGTGATGACGAGTCACTAATCGACGAGGACGTTCAAAATACCGATTTTAAAATCTTTTCGAACCCTTTATTCGAATTTGATGACACGTTCATTTTTGGTGACGTAAATTCTCTCTTTGATGAGACGTTCGAGGACATTGAGATTGAGGATTCTAAGGATCCTAAACTCTATGAGCCGGATTTGCTATTCACCCACCCGAAGTATCATACGATTGAGACTTCTCTTTCTACTTGTGACGTTTCCATTCTCGAGGGGTTCAACGATGGACCGCCTCTCGATGAGAGTGAGGATTTTAATGAGGCTTTTGCCTTCGATCCGGGGGATATTTTTGAAACTCCTATTATTCGCAATTCTCATTCTTTTTCACCTTTGTTTCAAAGTAACCCTACCCACTCCCTCAAATATGATGAGTTTACCTACGTCGTAAGGAGCTTTCTTCCTTACAAGACGTATCCTCCGATTTTGCGTATTTTATTTTCAACAAAATGTGACGATACGATCTTCGATCCCAGTATAGAGGCTTTGCCTTTATTCATGGTTGCTTTTGGGCCTTGATTACATGTGATATGAGCAAAAACTCATATCAATTAATCAACAAATCACCTTAAAACACATAGAAAATACCTAACTTTTGTGCTATAAAGCGGAATTATGTGGTATGTTTTGTGTTTGTGTTCAAATAGGTAAGAAGGATACATTTTCAAGTAAACAAGAAGAAATTAAGCTTATTTGGATGAAAAAGACAAAGAAGGATCAAAGATGACAAGACTTTGAAGATGAAGGACCTATCTTGACAACATTCTAAAGTTGAAGGACTCAAAGTGTAAATTGGTCAAAGTCAAGATTCAAGTCAAACATGGTCAAATCCAAAGTCAACCAAGTCAAAGGGTCAAATTAGACAAGTATGCAAGTGGAAGGACTAAAAATGACATTGAAATGAAGTTTCTAGCTTATTTGAACAATCTGCCAAACTCTAGGGGCTTAAATGGCCAAAACTACACAAAAACTGGGTCCAATCCGAGTGCTAAGGCTTATAGCCAATGAGAGTGCAAGAAAAGAGGGACACGGATTTCCAGCTTTATGGCCACTTCATCAGCTCATTTATGAGCCGTTTTGCTACAGTACTTTCCCACTAACTCATTATTCAACCAATAAGGAGCTGACATGCAATAATACTTTTATCCAAATATGGACAACAATCCGTGTGTTTATCTCTCGACCAACCAGAAAGAGCCACGTGGCATCTTCTTCAACAAATAAACCCAGGATCGTTTTTGAGCTACACTGAATTTCAGGAAATGATTTCTACATGAAACTTACTCGTTTTCAAGTGAGGAATGCATTGGTAACACTTAATCAAGCTCAAACTCAAGGAATCAAAAATCCCTAATTCATGAAGAACACAAGAATTTGCAATTAAGAGATTGGTGACACCTGGCAGCTTGCTATTGGTGGGGATACGTCATCAACCCCAACAACTTCTCATTTCTTGTCTATAAATAGGGATTAGTTCTCTCATTTGATGTACGTAGCTAAGTGTGCAAATTTCACACACTTCCCATTTTTCTCTCCCAATCTAGCTAGTTAGTTGTTAGTGTAACAAACTCAAGAGCTTGACAAACTCTTGAGTTATTTATAGTTAGTTGTAAATACCTACCTAATTCTGTAACAACTTTTCACATTTAAATCAATAAAATTCCCTCCTTTTCCTTCAATCTTCTTATCAATTCCTGCATTCCTGTTGAACTTGTTGCTTTTTTGAGTTTCTAGTGATCACACTTGATCATTAGAAGCTTATTGTGAAGATTTGTAGCTGTTCATTGCCATTTCAGTTGCTGAATTGATTTGTAGCAGATTGTGGGTAGATATGATGATGATGATGATAACAGATGATTGATTAGTTGTTCATAGTGCTAAGGTTGTGGTTTAACACTGTTTAGGAGGCTCAACCCCTACCTACTCCATCAATGGAGGCACATTGCTAAAAGGTTTCATGTTCTTGAGTTTTGTTCCACTAAACAGTCCTATGCATGCTAAATTCTAGCTTAAATACTATATGTTGCTTTGATTAAGTGTGATTAGTCTGTTTTGGATTGATCTTGTTGAGTAGATAGCTTATTGTTAGATTGATTAGCCTTTAGCTTGCTTAATACTTGTTTCTGTTGCTGAATTCATCAGTCTTATAGCTTGTCTTAGCACTTTGAGTACTTGTGAGTTTTCTAGTCTGTTATCAGTTCATTTACACTTCACTTTGTTCAACAAGTTTGTGTAGGTATATGTCTTAGCTCAGATCAACCATTTGCTTAAATTCTCTTCACAAAAGTTGTGATCATATCAGTTAACTGGTGTTTGGATTTGTTGTCAATTTGTAGCTCAAGTGTTGTTAACTGGTTAATCATAGTTAGTTTCTCATTCTTCAGTCATTTTAAACAAGTCTTAGTAGTTTTCAAGTCAAAAAGTTTGTCAAAAAGGAAAATGGTTGAAAAAATGTTTGGGTCAGTTTTGTGATACTAGTTCATAAAAAAAGTAGCCATTTTCAATCTCCTAGCATTTGTTCATTTCTTGATAAAATTCAGTCAAACCAGTTTCTACTTGTCATTCAACATCTAAAGTTTCATTGTTGTAAAGGAAATCATACAGTATCTTAATTCAACTGAGAAATCAGCTTTTTCATAAGCACTTGAGCCATTTCAAGTTTCTGTAACAAAAGAGCATACTGATTTCTTGTACTGGCAAATTTACTACATAAATCTTGTGATTTTCTTTCACATTCATGTTTAGAAACATGCCTTGATTGAATTCTGAAGTTTTCAGCTTTTTCACTTTTTGGTCAAACTTGGTCAATAAGCTAGATTTCAGCTTATTTGCAATTTCCAGCTTAAATACCGAACCATTTTTCATAAGAAAAGACATTCCCGACTCTCCATAAGCTGTTTAATCAGATTTAGCTTTAAAATTGAATTATGCATGTCTGGATTTCACTATAGCTTATTCTTGGCTTATTGGAGTTGGCTTATTTGAGTTCTAGTGCTTTTCAAGCTTTTTTCCTTGTACCAGCCTAAGTGTTTTTGGATTTTTAGCAGTTTAAAACTTGTTTGAGCTTATTTGGTGCATTATTGAGCTTATACGAACCTTATTGTCGCTTGTTGCCCGTTTTTGGTTAAAACTTACTTTTAATTGCACTTTAGTCCCTTTTGTTTGAAGTAGTTTGCATTTCTAGCTAAATTTCCAAGTAATTAGGGTTTGCATTGTTTTAGTCCTAAACTTTTCATCACTTGTCATTTTCGGTTAAGCAGTTTTACAAGTTGTTAAAATTTGTTAGTAGTTTGTTAGAATTTGCACAATTGGTCCTTATACTTTCTGATTTTTACATTTCTAGCAATTTAGTTTCAATTACTTACATTTTTAGCACATTACTTTCCTAGATTTTACAATTTTGTCCTTTTGTGAATAAAAACTTGGTATCTGCTAATTGTTTTACGGTTACTTAGCTTACTATTTTAGACATTTTTACTTGCTTGCTTAAATAGACATAGAAAATCCAAATAACCCTATCAACCAAAAACGATAATAAACCTGATTTTGTTAGGACTTTCAATTGGTTTAGAATCGAGAGAAACACACTTCAATTTACACAATTTCAACATGTAAGCCCCACAAAAAATGACCGAACCAAGATAATCCCTAAATGATCACATTTATGGGGATCGAGTCGAGCTCATGACTCGGTAATAAAAAACAAGGTGCCTCGTGGGGGAGTCCCATGCTTATCCATGTATATATTATCGCTTTCTAATGTAGCTAATGTGAGGGTATTTGTGCCCTTCCAACCTTTGTTTCGTGGTTATTTGTGATTTATGGTTTTTAGATGACCATCTGCACGATTGGAGCCTCTCGTGTTTGTTTTATGTGAGCACTCGATCGTTTTCTTTGAATAATTTCTAGATATCCATATGATATATCCTTGATTGTTCTAACCTTAGGTCTTATTAGCACACTTCATAAACGGCTATTGATTTATTGGTTCCACCCTTTCCATGCTAGATTAGGCATTCGACTTCGTCTCTAGTATGGGGGTATCCTACCCCTAGACTCGAAACATTAAGGACAATGTTTAACTTTAGTATAGGGGGGGGTGAATAGATACTTGCCTTGCCAAACCTTCACGCTTTCCAAGTTTATCTTTTTGTTGCTAAATAAGGCTAAAAATGGCCAAATTTTAAAATTTTTCTCATGTTTCATAAGTGTTTGAAGACACGAATGTAGATTTTCCGATGGCGAGAATAAGAGTAGTTTTTGACTCGACCGTGCGTGTTGAGCACTTAACTTCGATTCATTAACTTATATTAGGCTAAGTCTCTTAAATGAGGACGAGAAATGATAGAGTTAATTATAAGTTACCATGCTAAACGTAGAGTACTCGTATTCTTTAAAAAACTCATGTGTTCTAATTGTTTGCTTATTCTCCCTTCACTTGTATATATATTTTGCTAATAAGTATTGGCTTAGCGGTTTAGTCTTGATTGTTGGTTTCTAGTCTTTTCTAGTAGCTTCCATGTAATTAAATTGGGAAGACATTAAGGTATCGCCAGCATCACGGTTTTGAAGTATTGGCAACCCGAATAATCAAAAGCTTCACCCAATAATAAGATTTCAAGTGCTCACCTAAATCAAGCAAAAATTCAAAGCTCACAAGGCCGAAAAATCTATGCAAAAATTGAAAGTGATTAAGCCTTAATCTTTGAAGCATTAAAGATCCAAAATTCGCTTTAGCGTGAGGATATACGTCTTTGGCCATAATAAACACCTCATGGCGAGGTTAAATAAAAGGCAAGGCAAGACCGAAGTCATAATAAAAGCTCCATGGCGAAGTTGAATAAAAGATGGAGGTAAACCTATGATAATAAGGCCCATCCGTTAGGGGGCGTATAAAAGTCTTGGTAATAAGTCTCATGTTCAAAATCGTTATAAAACCGTGTTTATCGATCCTTCTTGTTGACTTAATTTTTTGACATCGTTGTCTATTAGGGGAGGTTATTAATTCGATGGTTTTGGATACACCGTTATGACTCTATTTTTGGACCTTAATCTCTATCATCGCATAAGTAAAAAATGTATCATCATGATCATTCAAGACAAAAATAAAATATAAGAGATACCACTTAGGATTAAGGGATTCTAAGTACGTGATTAGGGCATATGAGTAGTGTTAGCATTACTAACTTATAATGGCAATGATCTCGTTGCACGCTTGGCATGAAATTGGGTGAAAATTGAGGACGATGAAATTATTTCTAACGAAGCATTCACGTGTCATTCACCTAATTAACAAAAGGTGTTTTACTCCTTACCCCACACCCAACATTACAACCCACCCAGAAAACGACTTTTAATCCCCCCGTCCCCTCACCAGCTCTCATACATCACGGATTTGCTTAAAGTTTGAAGATTCGAAGACTAAATCAATGGTTTAGATTGAAAACGTGGTGCCCACAACAATTCGACGACCATGATTACTTCTTCACCTGCTACATCACATGTGACCAGCAAGAAGACTCGAGAAGACGAATTTGAATATGGAATATAACCCAAAGATCCAAGGGTAGTTACGGGAGTTCATATGCATTAGGGCTAGGGTTTTGATCTTTTCTCACTTGTATAAATAGGCTAGAGTAGTGAATTTTATTTCTTGTTCTAATTTATATTCAAAATTTTGTAAGAGACGAAATTGTTGAATATAATTGAGTTTCAGTTTTTAATTTTCATTACAAATTTATTTTTACTGCATTTTTAAATTTTAGTCATTTAAATTCTTGCAAAAAGTTTGGGTTTTAAAGTTTGTATGACATATTTTCATATTGAAATGGTGATTTCAAGAAGTTTGGTTAAGTTTCAAGTTTTGTGATAAGTTTTTGAAAGACAGAAAGAAAATTCAGAATTTGGTGATTTTTGTTGGTTCATTTGATTATTGGTACTGTGTTTGTGTTCTTGTTTTTTTACAGGTTTGGAAGCTAGTGTATAAGCATACACTTAAGCTCATTGCATCCAAGGCATGGACGTATGCCTTGGAGGTAAGCAATCCTTGCTCTTTTTCTACGTTTGTGCCGAGATTGAATGTTCTTTGTCATGTTGTGTTTAAGTGTGAAAGTTGAGTTTGTATTCTCATATGTGTGTGATAATTTTCGATAGCAGGTAAAAGGTGGGCCAATTGTGGAGTTTTTGTAACAAAAGCTTTTGAAAAAGTCTTGCCATAAAATTTTAAAAAGGGTGTTTGGGAGAGCTTGTTTTGAGGATTGTAAGCGACCCTCAAAGTTAGCTAAATTCTACACCTATTTGTGAGGTTTAGGGGTAGGTATTTCGAGTAAAAATTTCGGGTATTAGTTTAAAAAATTTGTTTTGCATGTTTATTAAAAATCTGCTAAAGTGAAGTTTTAGGACTGTGAATGTTTGATATTATGGACAATGGAACTATAGATAATATGTGTTAGTTAGTTCCATGTGCTAACTAATGCTAGTATTAACAAAAGGGGTGCTCGGCTCTGTTTATTTTAGGGTAGTGGCGACATTATTCTTAACTAGATTTGGGTTGCACTTGCTCGATAGATCTAGGTAGTTACAATACTAGGCTGGTTGGGATTTAGAGGCGCAATCAATAGATTTGAGTGTGTCTTCAAAACTCTGTCATTTTGAAAACGCAAAAAGAGTTTGACCTGTTTACGTAACCGGGTGGCTTTAACATAGGAAAAACGTGATATGGGTGGTATAAGATAAAGAGTGTTTGTATGTCCTGTGTGTTTGTGGACTGCGTACCAACAACAACTTATCATACAATCAGAAGAAAGAGAACCAAGGCTTGTTTGTTTTTGTGAGTAATCTGTTAATTGGCGTGTGTGTTTTGTGTATTTTGTGTGCTATTTGTGCTCGATGTGAACCAGCAGCAACCATAAAGTAAGAAGCATAAACCATATTTGCATAACTTGTGTAGTTTCTGGGAATTACTTTTGGCATGATTACCTACTCCTTGTTGGTTTGTCATTTGTGATTGTGTTAGTTTCGAGCCTGATTTGTTCTTTTGACTGTGTATCACCCCCAAACTAGCAAAAAAAATATATAGTGGTGACAGTTAGCCCTACGCCCACTGTCTGTTTGAAGTTTATTTAGTGCCCACTGTTTGACTTATGTTACGGAGTAACATAAGGGAGTGTCAGGCTTTCCTTTTGCTTAACTGTGCACCACCACAGTAAACCATAAGAAAAGAAAAAAATAGGCCTGTTGTGTTTTAACTGTGGGTGCGTTATAGTCTATGTGTTCAACTAGCAGCTAGGCTTGTTTTGGTTGAGATTCTGGGAATGAATGACGAAAATCTCTTAGGATGCTAGGTGTAAGATTTAAGTAGTTCTAGGATTTGTTTCATCGTGTTTTCAGTTTGTTGTGGGGATAAGCTTATTGGAGTGATGAAAATATAAACTCATAATAGCCTCACAGTCCACTAGTAGCGTGTTTAGTCCACTTTTTATTTTTTGTTTTGTCTCTGCTGAATAAGGCTTGAGTTTGCTGTGATTTAGTGCATTTGTGGTATCTGGTTAACTGTGTGTCTTGACTACTCACTTGAAAAAGCATGTGAGGGCGCCGTTGCGCCCAGCAAAACCAACTCCCTTAGCCCGGGCTCCAAAATCCCCCCATATCAACAAAAATTAAAAGAACAAAAAAAAGAGACTTGGGTATGTTGGATTTGGAACACATAATATGAGTCAAAACGTTGCAAATTGTATTTGTTTGTGTATTTTTGAGCTGTTGGTTTACTGTTACAAGTATAAAAGGAAAAAAATAAAAAAAAAAGTTTGAACAAAAAGCTCACCTAGCCTGGCTCGAACCCCCGACCTGTCGAGCTGGAGTGAGGGGTATTACCAGTGTGCTAGGGTCTTGGCCTTGGCATAATTTCCTATTTCTAACTCTTATAGTCTTTTCAGTTTTAGATTATAATTATAAGCCGTGAGCAAAAAGTTCATTCTGGGTTTATTGGTTTAAGATTTTTTGTGTCTCGTTTTTTTTCCTCGTTTATACAGTAGTTTAGGATTTTTCTAAACTAGTTTTATAATTTTCCCTTTTATAAATTAATTTTAATCATTATTTTACTTTTTAAATTTGAAAAGTCTTTTAAAAATAGAAAAAAGGTTATAAATTTTTTTTCAAATTTTTTTTTAGTTTTAAAATTATGTATTTGAGGTTTGCAAATAAAAAAGTTTGAATTTTGTCTTTTTATTAGTTATTTTAATTTTAGGATTTTTATTCAAAATTCAAAAATATATATAAATTAATTTTAACCTTTTCAAATTTTTTGGTTTTTATATTTTTCTTTGTTAGGTTTTTTAGGATTTATTAGTGATTTGTAATTATTTTTTAAGTGAAATTTCTCGTTGAGTCGCGTTTTTACGTTTGTACGTTTAAGCATTTTCGACCGATTTCAAGGTAATTCGTCTCCATTTTCCCTTCTTTATTTCTTTCCAAAAGCGTAATCACTCGATTAAATACGTCTATATTTCTTGGCTAAATACCATACCTCCTCGAGAACGAACTCGAATTGTCAGTATTTGCGTTTCTCACAAAACGTATGTACTAATACTTTCCCGCTTTTGTCGCTTTGTTTTTCCTAAAATAAAGTGTACAAAAAATCCGCATCACATACACATGCTAATTGAAAATTATCGCGCAAAGGAACCCGCACTAGGTAAATATGCATATTCCTATTTTGTACGTCGGAGATGATAACAAGTAATATATGGATGGACGTGTTCCTTCGAGATACAAGTGGTAAAAAAGATACCACGATATCGGGGAAGTGAGATGATAGTATTTACTATAAGATAGGTAATGCTTCACTGGTGGGTCGAACTCCTTTTGATGATTGAAGCTAATGGAGCACCACAATCTGTGTTTCATCAGCCAGAGCTTAAGTTCATCGTATGTATTATGAGGCGCAACACCAATGATAGTTCATTACTTTTTTCAAGTAAGGTGATTAGCCAGCCAAGACAATAAATGATACGTATTGCTGTCATGTTTATTTGTTACAACCCGGTTTTTGTTTTTCTAGGTTTACCACTACATGGAGCAAGCAACCATGCCTAAACTAAACCAAAAAACAGGAAACAAATTGCTTGAAGAAACAGTATATACAAAAATGGCTTCCCAAAAGCATACTGGATCTAACTCCACTTAGAATTTGCTTCATTCTGATCGGACCAGAGGTATGCATCAACTCATCTTACATACAATAAACATGTGATTTACTATAGTTAATTGTCATAGTGTTATAGAATTAAATAACTGAGTGTATTCTTAAATTATAGTTTTTTGTGTTTCATATACTCACACATAGGATGATTTTTGTAACACCCGCTCTGATAAAGAGACAAAGTGTCACGTTATGGTGTCATATCATAACATATATAAACGCAAGCGGAAGACTTTATTTATTAAAATATCAATACAACTCTTCAAATGTGTAAAGTTTCAAAAAAGCATAAGGGATTAAATGCAGAACTTTAAAAGATAAACGTCTTCAAAACATCTATCAAGACATAAGAGTGACTCTAAGGTAGCTCTCTAACCCAAACTCTCATCCCAGCTTCCAGCTTAGTACCTTCCGCAGGAAAAGACAACGGCTGAGCAAAACGCCTAGTGAACATATATTACAAATAAAGTTGTAAAGTAAAGAGATGTTGCGAATATCGAGGTTATATGAACAAGAGAATAAATTTAAGGAGTCATAAAGAAGATTAAAGAAAGGTAAAGGTATAGGTATGCCACGAGCTCCTAATACAAATCATATATCATATCCAAATCCAAAAGTAACCAATGCACATGGATACCTACTCCCATGTACCCTTGATATTATATGGGATATAGTACATACCACTCATATACCAAATCATAATCATACCAAATCCAAAAGCCTTGGATGCATCCATACGTCCCCTGCAAATCCAAAATAGCATGTATACTAGCTCATGACTAGCATACGCACTTCTAAAATATATATAGCATAAATGGCCATAAAAAAGGGAACGTCGGTGTCTAATCACACCGCCCTAGATGGTGTCATGTCGTTGGTGCATCAACCGGCATGGTCATGGTACCTCCATGACAACATAATATATTTCTTGGGCATAAGGGTTCAAAATCAAAAGGTCATATCAAAGCATATATCAAATGAATTCAAAAAGCTTATGTAAAATGAGTAGTGAATGGATGTCAAAACAAATTATATAATTCGAATGTCATGAGAATCCTTTTAAAAGAAAGGACATAATATTTTTACCGATATCGGATTGCAAACGCAAAGATCAACGAATCGTATCGATAGCCAAAAGAAATATTTATTGATCAAATAGTATGTACCGAGAGTGGAAGATATCGGTACAAACAAATAATGCTTAAAAGAAGAGATCGAATATACGTGCAAATTAATAATGCTTGAAAAGAGAGTTGATATATCTATACGATCAATAAAATAAACGAAAGGAACGACTAATCAGAATAATTGTTGAGAGATAAGGATATCCGTACCTTAAGTAGCCAAACCCGACGTTTAACAAAACTCTAAACTTACGAATTCGACAAATAATCTATGTAACACCCCACTTGGATAAGTGGACTGTTACGTGTATTTATGGCGTGTCATCAAAGCATGCAAGGTAATATGTCCTAAAACATACATGACCAAAAGGGAAAACCGGAATCAAACATCGGTTTCCAAACATAAGCCCCAAAACCTAAATAAAGTAAATGAAATGAGAAGGACAAAACAAGTGTCCAAACAAGCATAAGTATATGAAGACAAAAGGAGAAGAAGACTAAAGAAGCTCTCATCCTATGCGCGTCCTCCAAATGCTCAAGTCCGTCCTTGGGTCCCTGTCGTTTTGGGACATGGAAAGGAAAATACAGTTGAGCGATACGCTAAGTGAACTGATATATAACATAATATGAATGACTAAAACATAAGTAAAACTGAAAAGCAGCAGAATATGTGTAAGTCCTAAAAAACCTAGAACATGTTTATAACTGGTTTATATTCTAAAAACTTATGTTTATATCTGAAAACTGTAATTTTCCAAGAGCCCATATAGGTCATGAAGGTATCAACTGGCATGAATACATAGAGGGGGTGACCTTATCATGCATTAGAGGGGTGACATCTAATTATACTGGTCTGGGTAGGAGGGATCAACTCCTTGTGAAGGATGTAGAGCACACACCACATTCACCATGAAAATCCTAAAAAAATCCACTAGGATGCACCCATACGCCCCACTGATAATACTGATAATGGCCAAGCTAAAAGAGACGCCACGAGAAATCACTCCCTCGCAGAGGAGTCATAACACCGGTGCCTCAAGTGTTATGGTTACGGTACCTCCGTAACTAGGTGACATGGTCATGCATGTACATAGCTCAGACATTTTAAAATAATAACATAAGCATTTCTGAAAGTTTAATAATATATAAAATAACTGGGGAAAACAGATGGCTGCAAACGGGAAATCCTAATCATGTATATGAAATGAATGCCCATACTGAAGGACGGTGTGACACCCTAGGCAAATCCCACATCGGCTGTGGTCAGGAGAGATCCATGGTTCATAAGATAACAGTTTCCTTCTCATGACACAACGCATTTTGTGGTCTACTGCAAGTGGGGTTCTTAGGAACTGGCATTTAAGCGTGCTCATGTCAGAGTAGTACTAGGTTGGGTGACCAGCCGGGAAGTACTTACAAGAGGGCCACAAAGCAAAGCAGTGAGCCTGCGAGAAAAGCGTACAATATTGTAGCCTGAGTAGGCGGGATGTTACAATTATGGTATCAAAGCTAGGTTTTGACCTGTAGGCTCTAAAACTCGACCTGTGACTAGTGGGTAGTCACCAGAAGTTTCCTAGGTCAACGCTCGTTATTCCACGTATTGATGTTTTCAGCATCTTGTTGTTTTAACCATGATGTTTTTGATCGGTATTGTTTTACTAATATGGATGAACAACCGACACTCATACTTACTTAGTTATGTGTCATTGTTTCATGCATGATGTTCCTTGTGAATTGTGGCTAATGTGGACTGAACCCTAGTAGTTCATAATTGGTCACATAAAGTTTTTCTGTTAAGTCTTGACAGCTGATTTTCACATATTTATTCCATGTATTATTGTTGCAGGTATTTTGACTAAGTAATGGTTGGAAAGGACTGGCCATATTTAGTCGCATGTGCTTTTAATCGAATCATTTTGTTTTGATGAACCGACCCATAGGCGTTCATCCTCGCCATGTCATTTCGTTTAGATGAACGGACCCATAGGCGTTCACCCAAACCTATGTCATTTTCATTATCATGCATCCATACACTGTTTTCATGCATACATTCTTCTTGTTTACATGCCTAATTTTTTTTTCATGATTATGTATTATGTCCTAATCAAATAAATAAATCATGTCAAATTTTGTTTTATGAACCGACCCATGGTCGTCTACACCAGCGATCTTCGGATTCATTTCATTACAGTCATAAATATTTTTCATGTCCCCTCATTAGTTACTATGTCTCTTTATGTCAAGTATGTTTTCATACTATCATGGTTAACTTCGTTTTTATGCTGATTATGTTGTATACTCCTTCATGTTAAGTCTGTTCCATGTTTCTTCTTGATGAATTCGTCTTCATGCTGATTATGTCTTATGTTTCTAATGTGAATTATGCTTTCATCAGGTTGATTATGCTTTCATGTAAGACATTGATGGATTTCATGTAATCCTACTTTCATGATAGTCATGGTTGGTTTTCATTAATCATGCTTTCATGCAAATGATAGTTGAATTTCATTTAACCATACTTTGTGTTTTTCCTTGCAACCAGAATGATGTCTATGCTAGCATTGCCAGGTTATCATGATGGTTTTCTAACCGTTTAACCAAATATTTTTCCTTAAAATCATGTCAGATGATCGACCCCATACCAATCATTTCATGTGCATTCCATGTGTACTCCATGTATCGTATCCCATGTGTATTACACGTACCTAAATCCATGTGTACTTTACTTGCAATACTCCACGAGTATTCGCTAGTCGATCCTAAATCATATCAGGCGTATTCCACTTGTTGATATGCCACAAGATGCTGATGCCGCTCATAACCGGGAGATGTTACTAAATGCTGATGCTGTTGACTGTTTGGAGACGCTACGAGATGCTGATGCTGTTCACAACCTGGAAATCCTAATACACGAAGACAAAGGCGTTGGATCAATACGATCGGACGAGAAGACGCTTCACCAACAGAAGATTTCCATCACAACCCTTGTCCCTAATTCTTAGTTACATGTCACACGTCATTCAGTTGCCTTTTCATTCATATGAGTGAGAACCGGTACCAGCCGGCCACTCAGCTGAATGGTTACATGAATCACAGTCATGAGAATTACCGTCATGGAACTGACAGACAAGACGATAGTTACCACTACTGTGACAACAACTATCCTAGCAATCGCAACAGAAGCTCCGGCCACGGACGTGATCAGAAATACAAGGGTCAGCACGATTTACAGCTTTATTTGTTTCACACCTCAAGACACATGTCAAGACATTAGTCAAGACACATGGGTTGACCCGATCCGACCCGAACCCGACCCAAACCCCATAAGGCCTTATAGGGTCGGGTTGATTCAGGTCAAATAAACCTTATCGACCCGATAAACCCGATAGCCTTATAGGGTCGGGTTAGGGTTGAAGCTAAATTGTTATCGGGTTAACCCGTTAAACCTTTATAAAACCCATGAAGATGTTTTTCTAAATGTAAACTTAAGTTTTCTAATTATCGTAAGCCCATTTAACTCAATAATCGTAATTTGCAAGCCTAATAAAAACCTACCAACTTTGTATTTAGCCTAGTTTTTGTAAATATAGAAATAAGATGATCAGTCTGCACATATACATGGTTACCATCTGTGATAAGAAAAATGTGGCAACACATTACTAACATATTATTTTGACAATGAATGTTAGTCAAATGTTAGTTGTTTTGTTAGTAAGTTATTTTTATGTTAATAAATGATGAACTAAAAAGCAGAGTTTGCTATGTTACATTGTAAATTTTTGTTGCAGACTTAGGACTTAGGAGCGTAATATTAGTTGGTAAATGATAACATATCTAATTTGATAACCCGATAAATCCGACCCGATAGACCCGATAACCCGATAGACCCGATAACCCGATAGACCCGAACCCGATAACCCGATTCCTAATAGGGTCGGGTTACGGGTAAGTTTTTAATTTTTGAAAAACCGATAAGACCAGATCCGATAAGGGTCAAATCCGACCCGATAACCCGAATGACACCCCTAGATCTCATGTTTATTTGTTACAACCCGGTTTTTGTTTTTCTAGCTTTACCACTACATGGAGCAAACAACCATGCCTAAACTAAACCAAAAAAACAGGAAACAAATTGGTTGAAGAAACAGTATATACAAAAATGGCTTCCCAAAAGCATACTGGATCTAACTCCACTTAGAATTTGCTTCATTCTGATCAGACCAGAGGTATGCATCAGCTCATCTTACATACAATAAACATGTGATTTACTACAGTTAATCGTCATAGTGTTATAGAATTGAATAACTGAGTGTATTCTTAAATTATAGTTTTTTGTGTTTCATATACTCACACATAGGATGATTTTTGTAACACCCACTCTGATAAAGAGACAAATTGTCACGTTATGGTGTCATATCATAACATATATAAACGCAAGCGGAAGACTTTATTTTTTAAAATATCAATACAACTCTTCAAATGTGTAAAGTTTCAAAAAAACATAAGGGATTAAATGCAGAACTTTAAAAGATAAACGTCTTCAAAACATCTATCAAGACATAAGAGTGACTCTAAGGTATCTCTCTAACCCAAACTCTCATCCCAGCTTCCCGCTTAGTACCTTCCGCAGGAAAAGACAACGGCTGAGTAAAACGCCTAGTGAACAGATATTACAAATAAAGCTGTAAAGTAAAGAGATGTTGCGAATATCGAGGTTATATGAACATGAGAATAAATTTAAGGAGTCATAAAGAAGATTAAAGAGAGGTAAAGGTATAGGTATGCCACGAGCTCCTAATACAAATCATATATCATATCCAAATCCAAAAATAACCAATGCACATGGATACCTACTCCCATGTACCCTTGATATTATATGGGATATAGTACATACCACTCATATACCAAATCATAATCATACCAAATCCAAAAGCCTTGGATGCATCCATACGTCCCCTGCAAATCCAAAATAGCACGTATACTAGCTCATTACTAGCATACGCACTTCTAAAATATATATAGCATAAATGGTCATAAAAAAAGGAACGTCGGTGTCTAATTACACCGCCCTAGTTGGTGTCATGTCGTTGGTGCATCAACCGGCATGGTCATGGTACCTCCATGACAACATAATATATTGCTTGGGCATAAGGGTTCAAAATCAAAAGGTCATATCAAAGCATATATCAAATGAATTCAAAAAGCTTATGTCAAATGAGTAGTGAATGTATGTCAAAACAAATTATATAATTCGAATGTCATGAGAATCCTTTTAAAAGAAAGGACAGAATATTTTTACCGATATCGGATTGCAAACGCAAAGATCAACGAATCGTATCCATAGCCAAAAGAAATATTTATTGATCAAATAATATGTACCGAGAGTGGAAGATATCAGTACAAACAAATAATGCTTAAAAGAAGAGATCGAATATACGTGCAAATTAATAATGCTTGAAAAGAGAGTAGATATATCTATACGATCAATAAAATAAACGAAAGGAACGACTAATCAGAATAATTGTTGAGAGATAAGGATATCCGTACCTTAAGTAGCCAAACCCGGCGTTTAACAAAACTCTAAACTTACGACTTCGACAAATAATCTATGTAACACCCCACTTGGATAAGTGGACTGTTACGTGTATTTATGGCGTGTCATCAAAGCATGCAAGGTAATATGTCCTAAAACATACATGACCAAAACGGAAAACCGGAATCAAACATCGGTTTCCCAACATAAGCCCCAAAACCTAAATAAAGTAAATGAAATGAGAAGGACAAAACAAGTGTCCAAACAAGCATAAGTATATGAAGGCAAAAGGAGAAGAAGACTAAAGAAGCTCTCATCCTATGCGCGTCCTCCAAATGCTCAAGTCTGTCTTGGGTCCCTGCCATTTTGGGACATGGAAAGGAAAATACAGTTGAGCGATACGCTAAGTGAACGGATATATAACATAATATGAATGACTAAAATAAAACTGAAAAGCACTAGAATATGTGTAAGTCCTGAAAAACCTAGAACATGTTTATAACTGGTTTATATTCTAAAAACTTATGTTTATATCTGAAAACTGTAATTTTCCAAGACCCCATATAGGTCATGGAGGTATCAACAGGTATGAATACATAGAGGGTGACCTTATCATGCATTAGAGGGGTGACATCTAATTATACTGGTCTGGGTAGGAGGGATCAACTCCTTGTGAAGGATGTAGAGCACACACCACATTCACTATGAAAATCCTGAAAAACATCCACTAGGATGCACCCATACGCCCCACTGATAATACTGATAATGGCCAAGCTAAAAGGGACATAACGAGAAATCACTCCCTCACAGAGGAGTCATAACACCGGTGCCTCAAGTGTTATGGTTACGGTACCTCCGTAACTAGGTGACATGGTCATGCATGTACATAGCTCAGGCATTTTAAAATAATAACATAAGCATTTCTGAAAGTTTAATAACATATAAAATAACTGGGGAAAACAGATGACTGCAAACGAGAAATCCTAATCATGTATACGAAATGAATGCCCATACTGAAGGACGGTGTGACACCCTAGGCAAATCCCACATTGACTGTGGCCAGGAGAGATCCATGGTTCATAAGATAACAGTTTCCTTCTCATGACACAACGCGTTTTATGGTCTACTGCAAGTGGGGTTCTTAGGAACTGGTAGTTAAGCGTGCTCATGTCAGAGTAGTAATAGGTTGGGTGACCAGCCGGGAAGTACTTAGGCCACAAAGCAAAGCCGTGAGCCTGCGAGAAAAGCGGACAATATTGTAGCCTGAGTAGGCGGGATGTTACAATTATGGTATCAAAGCCAGGTTTTGACCTGTAGGCTCTAAAACTCGACCTGTGACTAGTGGGTAGTCACTAGAAGTTTCCTAGGTCAACGGTCGTTATTACACGTATTGATGTTTTCAGCATCTTGTTGTTTTAACCATGATGTTTTCATCGGTATTGTTTTACTAATATGGATGAACAACCGACATCCATACTTACTTAGTTATGTGTCATTGTTTCATGCATGATGTTCCTTGTGAATTGTAGCTAATGTGGACTTAACCCTAGTAGTTCATAATTGGTCGCATAAAAATTTTATGTTAAGTCTTGACAGCTGATTTTCACATATTTATTCCATGTATTATTGTTGCAGGTATTTTGACTAAGTATTGGTTGGTAAGGACTGGCATATTTAGTCGCATGTGCTTTTAATCGAATCATTTTGTTTTGATGAACCGACCCATAGGCGTTCATCCTCGCCATGTCATTTCGTTTAGATGAACGGACCCATAGGCGTTCACCCAAACCGATGTCATTTTCATTATCATGCATCCATACACTGTTTTCATGCATACATTCTTCTTGTTTACATGCATAATTTTTTTTTTCATGATTATGTATTATGTCCTAATCAAATAAATAAATCATGTCAAATTTTGTTTTATGAACCGACCCATGGTCGTCTACACCAGCGATCTTTGGATTCATTTCATTACAGTCATAAATATTTTTCATGTCCCCTCATTAGTTACTATGTCTCTTTATGTCAAGTATGTTTTCATACTATCATGGTTAACTTCGTTTTCATGTTGATTATGTTGTATACTCCTTTATGTTAAGTCTATTCCATGTTTCTTCATGATGAATTCGTCTTCATGCTGATTATGTCTTATGTTTCTTATGTGAATTATGCTTTCATCAGGTTGATTATGCTTTCATGTAAGACATTGATTGATTTCATGTAATCCTACTTTCATGATAGTCATGGTTGGTTTTCATTAATCATGCTTTCATGCAAATGATTGTTGAATTTCATTTAACCATACTTTTAGCGTTTCTCCTTGCAACCAGAATGATGTCTATGCTGGCATTGCCAGGTTATCATGATGGTTTTCTAACCGTTTAACCAATTATTTTTCCTTAAAATCATGTCAGATGATCGACCCCATACCGATCAATTCATGTGCATTCCATGTGTACTCCATGTATCGTATCCCATGTGTATTACACGTACCTAAATTCATGTGTACTGTACTTGCAATACTCCACGAGTATTCGCTAATCGATCCTAAATCATTTCAGGCGTATTCCACTTGTTGATATGCCACAAGATGCTGATGCCGATCATAACCGGGAGATGTTACTAAATGTTGATGCTGCTGACTGTTTGGAGACGCTACGAGATGCTGATGCTGTTCACAACCTGGAAATCCTACAACACGAAGACAAAGGCGTTGGATCAAAGCGATCGGACGAGAAGATGCTTCACCAATAGACGATTTTCATCACAAACCTTGTCCCTAATTCTTAGTTACATTTCACACGTCATTTAGTTGCCTTTTCAGTCATATGAGTGAGAACCGGTACCAGCCGGCCACTCAGCTGAATGGTTACATGAATCACAGTCATGAGAATTACCGTCATGGAACTGACTGACAAGACGATAGTCACCACTACTGTGACAACAACTATCCTAGCAATCGCAACAGAAGCTCCGGCCACGGACGTGATCAGAAATACAAGGGTCAGCAGTCCAACCGATCCGCCAATTCTGGCGTGATAACCTACGATTTACAGCTTTATTTGTTTCACACCTCGAGACACAAGTCAAGACGTTAGTCAAGATACATGTCTCACGTATATTTTCTGAAGACACATGTCAAGACACCAGTCAAGACACATGTCATACGTATATTTCCTAAGACACGAGTCAGGACACATGACTCACGTATGTCTTCTAAAACAGCCCAAAGAAATTTAGGGTACCCTCCAAGGGGTACATCTATTTTGTTGTGCCACGTATTAATCAGGCCACAATAATTTCAGTACCATCACCGACGTATTATTCACGTTTGGACATGCAGGATTCGTTCTGTGTGGAACAAGCAAACAGATTCAGTATGATCTGTCATGCTTACTGCATGACGCTTTCATTTCTTGACTTCATATTTCTTATATCCATGACCATAAAGGACGCCATTCGTATAACCCATTTATACGAACGTTTTCCTTCAGTTTTATGATAAGATCCAATCTGCTAAGTAATTCCCTAGGACAGATCCGAGTTATATATGATTCTTATTTTGGACTATGAAACAGCACACTATGCTACGACTAGTCGCCATTTATATCAGATTATGTACAGTGATGTTCAGGCTCCTGAATACATTCAACATGGTTTTCCATCATGAGAGTTTGTACAAATTATTTGTGCTTTGCAAGCACATGTTTGTTATTTCATGGCTGCGAAGATTTTCAGCTATTATTGATAACACAACTTTTGAAGTTCCTTTTATCCATAACCAGCCGATTATTTTAGAATTTTCCGATATAAATTCCAGAAGAACCTTCAAGGAGGAGGACGGTAACATGAGATTATGTGTCAACTACCGTCGATTTAAACAAATCACCATTCATGACCGTTATTTCCCCTCCACGTATTGACGACGTGTAAAACCCGCTTTAAAAGTCCTCGGACATTAATTACATATAGTCACAGATTTAATTTAAAGGTTACGTAATTGTTTACTCAGATAATAAATAACAATGTTAAATCAAGTATCACGAAATTATCATTTATTCAGGAGATAAATAATCCACGTCAGAATATATTCATGAGGATTAATATACGAACAAGTACGCGATGTTTAAATCTACGAATAATATATTCACACAGTCCGAGTTTTACTTGAGATCGTAACATAATTAATTATTCAGAAAATAATTTAGAAAATGATTATTAAATATTACGTAAATATTATTTATTCAGGAAAATAAATAAATACGTGACGGGATTTAAAAACGAACACGCAGGTATACGATTTTAAACAATTGAAACGAAACGAAAATGTTTAGTCTAAAACTATATACATTATGTGTTATTTTGGGCCACAACTAGAACCAAGAAATGACAAATGGGCTTGAGCCCAGAATACTTAAAAATAATAATAAATAAAGGGACGGTGGGTTCACCCCACACATCTTTCATAACAGTAAAGTAACCAAAAAAAAAAGAAAGGAAACGATTAGGGTTCTACCCCTTTGTTGCTGCCGACACGTAAGGACAAAAAAAAAGACGGAGCTTTGTTTGATCAAGATTTCGTGCATTGTGGTGAGTTTTCTTAATCATGATCATTGGTAAAATCTTTTTCTTCATTTCTTTCTTTTGAATCGAGCAAAAAAAAAGAATCAAGAATACAAGATTTCCGATTTTAGACATGTTAGTTGTTGGGGTTATCGAATCATGAAAAACCGAGAGCTCATGGCTCTCGGTGGTCCCTTTTTATTGCCCAGCCTCAAATTACAAACCATCAAAGGTTCGGTTAAAAAACAGTAAGAAAACAGGGGGTGTTTGGGATTGTTCACAGCAGGGTGCGTTTGGGGTTATACAACACAAACGGTGGGAAACATAACTCGAGCAGTGGAAAAAGAATATATAAGAGCAGTGGGAACATAGTAAACATAAAATAAAAGATGTTAGTTCTGAAATTAGCGACAGATTAGCGACGCTAATTTCTGTCGCAGATTGTTTACAACAGTTTTTATGACAGTTTTCTTACTCAGTTTTAGTCACACTATTTTAGTGACACAGATTCCCGTCGCTAACTCTTATAAGCATATTTTATATAGTTTGTTGAATTGTTTTAGTGCGATCGAGAAGGGGTATCTCGGTAGGCTCGGGACATAGTTATAATAATAAAAAAAATGAAAATTTTAAGTTATACCTTTTATTACATTTTTTTATAAATGTTTTAATTGTATATTTAAAGGAATTAAATTAAAATAGTTTTATACTACAAAGGGTATAATTTTATAATAGAAATTATAAATGATTTTGGAAACGTTCTAAATTAGGAAACTTTTTAATTTTAGTAGGTTACTTAATATAGTATTAATATAGCGTCAGAATACGTTTGTACCGTAATTAATAGTAGAGCGAAAATATGTTAAAAGGAAATATTAGAATACTCAGATTTATCAGTTTATACATACGGACAGTATTACAAGAATAAATTAAATCCAACGAAAACAGTTAAGAGCAGTAAAATATATAACATCAGTCAACTTATTTTCACGTACGTTATTTATGTAGTAACCATGAAGTCGGATAGATCTTTCAGCTTTCAGTCTTATTTCATTACTGGACACGAGGTACGGATTTCCGTCCTTTCAGTAAGGACTTCCTTTCTATGCATGATTAGGATTCCCCATCTTCCGCCAAATGTTTTCCCAAGTATATGTTTAAGCTTATCAGTAATCATGTTAATAACTAAATAAATTGCCGGAGCATTATATACAAGCACGACCAGTTTATGTACTAGTTACGGAGGTACCGTAACCACGGCACTAGAGGCACCGATGTCGTAACTCACATGCAGGAGAGTGATATCCTGCATCGTCCCACTCATGTTCAGGTTGGCCATTTTTATATGTATGCTTAGTGGGGCGTATGGATGCATCCTAGGCTTATAAGTTTACAAGTTATCAGAGTGAATGTGGTGTGTGCTCTACATCCTTCACATTGGAGCTGATCCCTCCACCCAGCACAGTATTTAGAGGTCACCCCTCTACAGCATGACGAGGTCACCCTCCAGTTATTCATGCACGGTTGTTACAGCACGTGACCTATATAAGCTCTGACAATTAAAATACAGTAAATGCATGTTTTCAGACTTAACAGATAACAGTTCAGCTTTATGATTTATAAATCAGACTTTATAGATTATACACAGATTTTCGCTGCAAGTTTACTTATCAGTCTTACAGCTCCAGTATTTCATCATCCGTTTCATTTCAGTAATACCTTATCATGCTTTATATCCGTTCACTGAGCGTTATGCTCAGTCGTAGTTCCCTTTCATGTTCTAACGGCAGGTACACCAGGACGCTCTTAGGATTCTGAGAGCATGTGCATTTGGATGGAAGCTATCCAGACTTCTTACTTTATGTACTTGCATTATTCTGCTTATTTGGACACTGTTTAGTCCTTTCTTTTAGTATTTTACTTTTCATGTTTTGGGCTTATGTTTGGATTGCCGATGTTTGATTCCGGTATTCCCTTTATGGTCAGTTAATGTTTTAGGACGTTTACCTTATGCTTTGATGACACGCCATAAATATACGTAACGGTACACTTATCCAAGTGGGGTGTTACAATTATGGTATCAGAGCGCAAGGTTCGACCTGTAGGCTCTAAAACTTGACCTGTGACTAGTGGGTAGTCACCAGGAACTTTCCAGATTTTGGTGTTGTTATCTTTCATGTTTCTCATGCATTTATCAGTCAGTTTTCTTCAGTTATCAGTCGGTTTTCTTAAAGTTTTTGACTAAGTAAAAGGTTGGTACAGGACTGGCCATATTTAGTCGCATGTGCTTTTCTGCGAATTTTGTTTTGGTGAACCGACCCATAGGCGTTCACCCTTGCCCGTTCAGATTTTTGTATTAGTGAACCGACCCAATGACGTTCATCCTTACTCTTGACAGATTCATGCTTTTAGTCGAATATTACTTGGTGAACCAACCCATATATGTTCACCAATGTTCAGATCACATTTCATGTTTTTCAGTTGAATGTTTTTTTGTGAACCGATCCATAGTTGTTCACCTTTGTCATATAATGACGTTTCATAAAATCTTGACAAATATGAATTGGACTACAACCAACCACATTTAGTCCCAGATCGTACATTTCTATACATGACAGTTCTCAGAAAATTTTGACAGGTATGGATCGAAACAGAATCACCCATACTTAGTCACATGCTTCCTACTTTGAATAATGTGGATTAAACCATAACTATCCACATCAGTTGATGTTAAACCTCAGTTGATTGTTCTTCTATGTTATTTGTATCAGTCAAGTTTATACTTTCACGTGAATGTCGTTTTCATGCTGACTAAGTTTATGTGTCCTTATGAGGATTATGTTTTCAGCAAGGTGATGATGTTTTCATGCTAAGATACAGAAGGGGTTACAGTTAAATCATGTTTTCATAATAATCAGGTTTGATCTTCATCAGTCATGTCTTCATGCTGACCATTGTTGAAATTATGTTTAATCATATTCTTGAAATTCTATACAACCAGCTTTAAGTCCACGCAGAAATTACCAGGCCATCATGTTACTCCTTCCAGTTCAGTTTACTACCGTTTAAATCAATTTAATTCCTTGATCATGTCAGACAAGCGACACTAGTATCGATCATCCCATAAAATTTCCACCAGTGCCACGTATAGTATTCCATATGTACCCCATGTACAGTGTCTCAGTTATACTCCATGTACAGTGATTCATGTGTACTCCACGTACAGTGTCTCAGATATGCTTCATGTGCAATATTCATTTTGTACTTCATGTACAGTAGCCCAGGGGTACACCAGGTACCCTACTCCATGGATATTGCTAATCGATCCTCAATCATCTCAGGCGTTTCCACTTGTCGATATTCTACCAGGTGTTGATGCTGCTCGTGGGTTGAAGATTTTACTAGATGCCAATGCTGCGAACACTTTGAAGACCTTACAATTGCTGATGCTGCTGATACTTTGGAGATTTTTCAAGATGCTGATGCTGATGCTGTTATACTATAAAGACACTGCAGAGCAAGGACGAAAACTATAAATTTGAAATTTCTGACAATAGTAAATTTCAACCATCAGACACTACCATTCTATTCCATGCCTTACTTCCTCAGTTAGCTGTCACACGTTACTCAGCTAACCGTTCATTCAGAAGAGTGGGAACCGTAACTCAGTCAGCCACTCAGCAGAATAGTTACATAATCACGGTCATGATAATGACCGTCATAAATTGACAAACAAAGCAGTAGTGACAACCACTGTGCTTATAATTAATCAGTCAGTAACCATCGGAACTCCGGAACGGATGTGACCAGAAATATAGAGGTCCGTAGTCTAATCGGTCCGCTAATCCTAGCAGTTACCAAAAATTCTCAGCCTTGTCCAGGTTCATCCAATAAAACACATGTCAAGACGACAGTCAAGACACAGGTCTCAGGTATCATTTCGGAAGACACATAGCAGGACACCAGTCATGGTACACGTCATACGAATCTTTCCTTAAAATACGAGTCAGAACTCATAACTCCAGTATGTTTCTAAACCAGGTCCTCAGTTCTTCAGGGTACCCTTCAGAAAAGGGTATACCAGTTCTATTATGCCACACATAAATCAGATTAGTACAGATTTAGTCACCACCACTAGAATATCATTCAGGTTATACACGCAGTATTTATTCTGTAAGGTTATAGACGAACACATTCAGTAAAAAGTCGCCATGTCTACTTCACATGTTCTTATGTCAGCTTTATCTTAAATCAGGTAGTTACCTGCCTCTCCGCCAGAAAAGACTCCACAGTACCAACCATGATTACTAAAGTTATCCTTTCAGTTAACGATGAGATCCATCTTACTAAATACCAAATATATTCATTATATTTTCTGTTAGAAAAATCAGTACAAGTTGTTTCTGCCTTAAGTGCGTGAATTCTCAGTCCATAGCTACGAATACTTATAACTATCAGTTATAAAGTTACTTCTGAAACTCTTTAAATTCATGATCAGCAAATTATCCCAAAGTTTTCCAAAGGTCATTGCAGAAGGTTTTCAAGAAATTCCTTCCTAACCACGAGCTAGAGTTTAACACCGAGCTTGTCTCAAGGACAGAAACTATTTTCAGAACTCTTTATTCCATGGCTTCAACTAAGTTAAAAGAGTTGCAGCAACTGCTGCAAAAGTTACCGGAACGAGGCTTCATTCGCCCTAGCGCACCACCAGGAAGTGTATCGTTTCTGTCTATGAAAAAGTAGGCCAGTAACATGAGGTCATGTATCAACCATTGGAAAACTTTATAAGATCACCATTCATAATCGATGTCATCTCACGTATAGAAGGTTTATCTGACCTGCTACGATATCTTAAATATGTTCCAGAACAATTCGCAACCGTGACACCAGTAGTGGTGAGAGAAGAAATTGATGTTTTCCAGACTGCTGTTGCACATATTGCAGTCTCTCTAAAAATTTTGATTTTATACTTCTAAGCTCCCTAATGCTCCAGCTATGTTATGAAATTTATGAATAAAATTTTCCCGTGACTAGTCAACCAGGTTTCCACCAAAATGTCCTATAATCAGGCAGAACTTTGATAGAAGCAGTACCACACAATTATGCAGCTATGTTCATATCTAGATGCCTGACATACCGCAGGTTCAAGATAGAACGCCGTCATGATAGTGAATTACTACAATCTTTAGAAATTTCTGAACAGAAATGAGAAGGAATTTCATGAGATCATTATCAGTTACCATAGACTCAAAAGAGTATGATACTATCTAAGTCATCGTCATCCATGTAACCAACCTGCGCGTTTTCTTTCATCCGAAAGGATTACGAAGTAGCTGATCTGCAGGAAGTTCAACAATAAATCTTAAGATTTTAAGGTATTCCATCGACCATCATACCAGACAGAATTCATGTTCACGATCACGTGTACGTTCACGTTCACTTTACGTTTACGTTCACTTTCACGGTTGTGTCTTACGCTCGTATTTTGATATTATTTCAGTCCATATTGTGCTAATCTCATGATTTAAATTCACATTCGCATTCATGAAAATGTTCACGTTCAGGTTCGTGTTCCATCTCACGATACGTGTTTCATAGTTTTTTTACCGAATACGGTTACAGGCAGCTTGAGAAACCAGACCCAAGTTTAGCACAATTTTTCCATAACCAGGCAGACGTTTCACACCTCAGGCCATATCGTTTGGCATTTCCTCCTCAGCCATCATACGTTTATGATATGTTCTAGTATCACGTTCACAATATGTTTCACGTATCTCATTCACGATATATATTCCATGCTCAGCGTTCCTCATATAGTCATGAACCACGTTCACAATTGCTCACGTAGCACGTTCAAAATTGTTCACGTAGTTCGTCCCTATGTATATTTTCAGCAGCTTGCTTAGATATATGAATGTTATCTTTCAGGATATTTATACGTACCGTTTCATGCATCCTACATGTTATAGCTTGTTCATTCTATCAGATTCAGAAGATCCATCTTAAGTATGGAACCATAAATTTTTTAGCATTCATCAGGACAGGGTCAACAGGACCAAGATTTTTATTTTTTATTATTATGTTTAGATCTTTCGACGGAATCGTTTCGAGCGGGAGGCCCCTCGAAACGGAGGAGTCCATCCGGACCTCTCATCCTTTTTCCTCCAATAAATCCAGTTAAGTCCTTTCAGTCATGTCACGTTCCATGTTCTATTCAGTCATGTCACGTTACATGATCACTTCAGTCATGTCGTGTTTATATCTATCAGCAACATTATGTCTTAATTAGAAGACGAAATATCCTTCAACTTGTTTGTCTTTTCAGTTTACGTGTTCTTTAAGTTCTTATAGCTTCATCAGCTTATTACCTATAATTCGAGGGCGAATTTCTCCTTTTTAGAGGGGAAGAATTGTAAAATCACAGCATTATCGCATCCTTAATTCGAGGACGATTTTTTTTAGAGAGGAAGAATTGTAAAACCCGCTTTAAAAGTCCTCGAACATTAATTACATATAGTCACAGATTTAATTTAAAGGTTACGTAATTGTTTACTCAGATAATAAATAACAATGTTAAATCAAGTATCACGAAATTATCATTTATTCAGGAGATAAATAATCCACGTCAGAATATATTCATGAGGATTAATATACGAACAAGTACGCGATGTTTAAATCTACGAATAATATATTCACACAGTCCGAGTTTTAATTGAGATCGTAACATAATTAATTATTCAGAAAATAATTTAGAAAATGATTATTAAATATTACGTAAATATTATTTATTCAGGAAAATAAATAAATACGTGACGGGATTTAAAAACGAACACGCAGGTATACGATTTTAAACAATTGAAACGAAACGAAAATGTTTAGTCTAAAACTATAAACATTATGTGTTATTTTGGGCCACAACTAGAACCAAGAAATGACAAATGGGCTTGAGCCCAGAATACTTAAAAAAAAATAATAAATAAAGGGACGGTGGGTTCACCCCACACATCTTTCATAACAGTAAAGTAACCAAAAAAAAAGAAAGGAAATGATTAGGGTTCTACCCCTTTGTTGCTGCCGACACGTAAGGACAAAAAAAAAATAAGACGGAGCTTTGTTTGATCAAGATTTCGTGCATTGTGGTGAGTTTTCTTAATCATGATCATTGGTAAAATCTTCTCTTCATTTCTTTCTTTTGGATCGAGCAAAAAAAAAAAAAAAAAAGAATCAAGATTACAAGATTTCTGATTTTAGACATGTTAGTTGTTGGGGTTATCGAATCATGAAAAACCGAGAGCTCATGGCTCTTGGTGGTCCCTTTTTGTTGCCCAGCCTCAAATCACAAACCATCAAAGGTTCGGTTAAAAACCAGTAAGAAAACAGGGGGTGTTTGGGATTGTTCACAGCAGGGTGCGTTTGGGGTTATACAACACAAACGGTGGGAAACATAACTCGAGCAGTGGAAAAAGAATATATAAGAGCAGTGGGAACATAGTAAACAGAAAATAAAAGATGTTAGTTCTGAAATTAGCGACAGATTAGCGACGCTAATTTCTGTCGCGGATTGTTTACAACAGTTTTTATGACAGTTTTCTTACTCAGTTTTAGTCACACTATTTTAGTGACACGGATTCCTGTCGCTAACTCTTATAAGCATATTTTATATAGTTTGTTGAATTGTTTTAGTGTGACCGAGAAGGGTATCTCGGTAGGCTCGGGACATAGTTATAATAATAAAAAAAATGAAGATTTTAAGTTATACCTTTTTATTACATTTTTTATAAATGTTTTAATTGTATATTTAAAGGAATTAAATTAAAATAGTTTTATAATAATTAAAAGGGTATAATTTTATTATAGAAATTATAAATGATTTTGGAAACGTCCTAAATTATGAAACTTTTTAATTTTAGTAGGTTACTTAATATAGTATTAATATAGCGTCACAATACGTTTGTACCGTAATTAATAGTAGAGCGAAAATATGTTAAAAGGAAATATTAGAATACTCATATTTATCAGTTTATACATACGGACAGTATTACAAGAATAAATTAAATCCAACGAAAACAGTTAAGAGCATTAAAATATATAACATCAGTCAACTTATTTTCGCGTATGTTATTTATGTAGTAACCATGAAGTCGGATAGATCTTTCAGCTTTCAGTCTTATTTCATTACTGGACACGAGGTACGGATTTCCGTCCTTTCAGTAAGGACTTCCTTTCTATGCACGATTAGGATTCCCCATCTTCCACCAAATGTTTTCCCCAGTATATGTTTAAGCTTATCAGTAATCATGTTAATAACTAAATAAATTGTCTGAGCATTATATACAAGCACGACCAGTTTATGTACTAGTTACGGAGGTACCGTAACCACGGCACTAGAGGCAGCGGTGTCGTGACTCACATGCAGGAGAGTGATATCCTGCATCGTCCCACTCATGTTCAGGTTGGCCATTTTTATATGTATGTTTAGTGGGGCGTATGGATGCATCCTAGGCTTATAAGTTTACAAGTTATCAGAGTGAATGTGGTGTGTGCTCTACATCCTTCACATTGGAGCTGATCCCTCCACCCAGCACAGTATTTAGAGGTCACCCCTCTACAGCATGACGAGGTCACCCCTCCAGTTATTCATGCACGGTTGTTACAGCACGTGACCTATATAAGCTCTGGCAATTAAAATACAGTAAATGCATGTTTTCAGACTTAACAGATAACAGTTCAGCTTTATTATTTATAAATCAGACTTTACAGATTATACACAGATCTTCGCTGCAAGTTTACTTATCAGTCTTATAGCTCCAGTATTTCATCATCCGTTTCATTTCAGTAATACCTTATCATGCTTTATATTCGTTCACTGAGCGTTATGCTCAGCCGTAGTTCCCTTTCATGTTCTAACGGCAGGTACACCAGGACGCTCTTAGGATTCTGAGAGCATGTGCATTTGGATGGAAGCTATCCAGACTTCTTTCTTTATGTACTTGCATTATTCTGCTTATTTGGACACTGTTTAGTCCTTTCTTTCAGTATTTTACTTTTCATGTTTTGGGCTTATGTTTGGATTGCCGATGTTTGATTCCGGTATTCCCTTTATGGTCAGTTAATGTTTTAGGACGTTTACCTTATGCTTTGATGACACGCCATAAATATACGTAACGGTCCACTTATTCAAGTGGGGTGTTACACGACGTGTCCATTCGACTTTAGGGTGTTAAGCACTGTTCCAAGATCAGATTCATGATCATGCTGCCTACAGTGACGAGGAAATAGCAGGACATTCCATGACTGCTATTCGTACACGATTTGGTCATGCTAAATTCATGATTTTTTTAGCCTTATGGATGCTCTAGCAGTATTATGGACTTATTAGGTCTAGTTACCAAGGACTCGTAAATAATTTCATTATCTTTTCCTTCTATAACAATCTAATCTTCTCTAAGTCTTGAGGAGAGCACGAAGACCGTCTTCACATCTATGTTACACAAGAAGAAATTTCACCCTGTAATTTTCCAATATAAATTTTGGTTGATTACAGTAGGCTGAATCACATGGATTCTCACGGTTAATCTTACCATGACTCAGCTTATGCGTAAAGGTGAGAACCCTACATTACATTCGGTGTTCCAAAAAATCCTACGCTAAGAGAAGTCTAACTTCGGACACTCATAGTTTCATAAACTTCTACGTATCAAGTTCTATGAAGCAAGATACAGTTACGTTCATATCTAAGTACCTGTCATACCAACAGGCTAAGATAGAACACCAACAAACTAGGATGTTTTTCCACCATCAGAAATTATGAACAGAAATGGGACAAGATCTCCATGGATTTTGTTTACCACATTACCGCAAACTCAGAAGAAGCATGATGCTATCTGGGTTATTGTCAACAGTTTGACCAAGTCTGCAGAATCCTTACATCCGCAAGGACTTCACAGTCAGCAAGTTATCAAACATTTTCCAGCCAAGGATCGACAGATCACTTGGCACTCCTTCAGCTATCGGACCAGACAAATTGTCATGTTCAAGTCCTTGTCCAAATTTAAGACTTGCTTTCGCACTCACGTTCATGACACTGTTCGGTTGATGATCGTATCATGTCTTACGGTTTACGTTTCATTTTCATTCTGGGAAGTTTTTGTAGAAGTTCGGGAGACCAGACTCAAGTCTAATAAACTTTTCATCACCTCGTATCAGTGGCGTAATCTCCTCAGTTATTCCACGTTCACGATATGTTTCATATGTCATGTTCATTCAACGTTCCTCATATCACGTTCACGATAAATGGCACATATCATCATCCACCATAGGTTCTTATATTACACTCACCATGTCTCCACATACCACGTTCACAATTTTTCACGTATCGCGTTCACAATTGTTCACGTAATACGTTTTGATATGCCTCGCGCATCATTGCTTAGACGTTATTTAATGTCAGATATTTCGGGTTATGTTACATTAAAACGTTTCATGACACTTGCACGTTAATTCTTATCCACACGATCAGATTCATGCTAACCTATCTAACGTTGATGATCTAGAAACTTTCTGTATCGTCAGGACAAAGTCATGAAGACTAATATTGTTATTTCCGCCAAGACCTTTAGAGGACCGTTCTGGGCGGGAAGCCACTTGGAGCGGAGGAGTCCATCCGGACTTCTTATCCGTTTTCTCTCATCGATCAGATGCATTCTTTCAGTCACGTCATGTTCCATGTCCTCTTTAGCCATGTCACGTTCCACGTTCCTTTCTAGCATGTCACCTTCATGTCTTTTTATCTTGCATGCCTTTCCAGTTTTGATTCGGGTATGTTCCTCTTTTAGTTTACTTTATCTATAATTCGAGGACGGATTATTCTTTTTAGGGGGAAAGAGTTGTAAAACCCGCATACTTTTACCATGAACAGTACACTAAGTAAACGTATGTACCATTTAAAGCTTTCCTTTTATAACATGAACACGTCACGAATATTAATTACAGAAACTGCGTACGTGTTATTACACGATAAGTATTAAGTACGTGATATTACACGATAATTATTAATCATAATAATTGTAATCACGAACATGAATCACGAACATTAAAAACACGAACATGTAACTACTTATGTATTTATTATAATACGATAAACATCGATTACGTACAAGTATTACAATAACACGAATAATTAATTACGAGCTAACACGAAAACACTAACGAATGAACACGTAAAGTAGTAAAAATGAAAATTGAACGGGTTTCCCCTCGTGGGCCCTTATAGCCGCGGACAAAAGAGAAGGGAAGGGCCAAGCCCATGTTGATTTTTACTAAAATGGAAAAAGGGAAAAACAAAGACTCTTTCATTCACTTTTAATTTTACAAAAACAAAAACCCTAGTTCTCCCTTTGTCCTCCTCCTTGCCGTCGACTACCAAGAACGCCACCAAGGTGTTGGGTTGATTTTGATTATTAAATTCGGGTATTAGTGTTCGTGTTATTAGTTCTCATTCAATCACGCATTCGGTAACCTCTTAATCTTTTCTTTTATTCTTTTAATTGAAATCAAGAACACATGATAATATAAATTTTAAAAAACATGTTAGATAATTCATGAAAACATAAAAGAAAGGATTTGGTTGGGGTTTTATTTGGCCGAATCACACGAACCGAGAGCCGTAGCTCTCGGCTTGGTTAAATCACACCACCACCGAGACCCAAGGTGTCGGCGTGGCTGGTGGTTGGTCGACAGCAGGCAACAAGGACCTCGACGCAAGTTGGGGTAGCCTTGTGGTCGTTGTGGCCTCGGCGCAGCAGCAACAGCACCATCGGCTTGCCGGTGGCTGTTGTGGTCTTTCGGTGGGAACACAATACATGGCAGGGGAAACCACCGGCTTAGGCCGGTGGAGAATTTACACTAACAGTGGCAACCGGCTAGGCCGGTTAGCCACTGCTAAAGGGGTGTTTGTTTCGGTCCGGTCCATGGGGAATTCGGCCCGGTTCCGATAGATCTAAATTAAAAAACACGGGTTCGGTTCATAGGTAATTTTTACAAGTTATATTATTTTTAACAAGAAAAATTAAATTAATTAAATCATGGCTAGTAATTAATTTAATTAAACATGGGCTTAGGTTATTATTATTTAGTAAATAATACATGTTTTAACCTAAGTATTTTTACCACTTAATTTAGACTAGTATTAATTAATTATTTAAAACATTGACTATAATTAATTAACAAACATGACTTAGGTTATAATTAATATAATATTACCACATGTTTAACCTAAGTATTTTATATGCTTTAATTTAATTAAATCATGCTTATATTTAATTAAATCATGTAACCTATAGTTTATTTAATTAACATGATATTATTAATAAACTATACAAATAATCACATGACTTATGATATTTAACCAGTAAACTTAAGCTTACATTATTAGCTTATTAATCCAACTTATTTCTAAATATGAAACTTTCTATTTCAGGAAACTTACTATTTTTAGGAAACTTTCTATTTTTAGGGAAACTTTCTATTTTTAGAAACTGATCTATTTTTAAAAGCTAATCTATTTCAGGAAACTTTCTATTTTTGGAAACTTTCTATTTTAGGAAACCTACTATTTTTAGAAACTTACTTATTATTACACAACAAGTATAATAATACAAGAATACAAGTTAATACTTAACCAGAATACATAGAATACATGATAAACACAGCATAACATTAAAATAAGTAAAACAAGACAAGAACATATAAAACAAGCTAAGAAATGATATAATCAGTTACGTACTCCGTAATCGGAATACTTATACATGTTCCCCATTTATGTAGCATTAGTGAGGTCGAAGTAGGACTCTCATCCTTTCGTCTTTCCCCGTTCACTGGACACAAGGTACGGATTTTCCGTCCTTTAGTATTGTTATGAGCAAAAACTCATATCAATTAATCAACAAATCACCCTAAAACACAAGGAAAATACCTAACTTTTGTGCTATAAAGCAGAATTATGTGGTATGTTTTGTGTTTGTATATAAATAGGTAAGAAGGATACATATTCAAGCAAACAAGAAGAAAATCAAGCTTATTTGGATGAAAAAGACAAAGAAGGATCAAAGATGACAAGACTTTGAAGATAAGGGACCTATCTTGACAACACTCCAAAGTTGAAGGACTCAAAGTGTAAATTTTCCAAAGTCAAGATAAAAGTCAAACAAGGTCAACTCTTCAGTCAACTAAGTCAAAGGGTCAAACTTAACAAGAATGCAAGTGGAAGGACCAATTATGCCAAAGAAATGAAGTCCCTATCTCATTTGGATAATCTGCCTAAGTTCAAGGGCTTAAGTTGCCATTTTTCAAAGATAAAATGAACTCAATCGTGTGTCATGGCTTTCAACCAATGAGGGGGTAAGATTTAAGAGTCACGGATTGCCAGCTTATGGGGACACATCACTACCTCATTAATTGCGCCGCAAAGCAACAGTGAAAATCCACTCACTTAATTTCAGCCAATAGGATCAAGCCATGCAATAATCCATATATCCAAAAATGGATAACAATCCATGTGCTTCTATTTCACCCAATCAAAACCTGCCACGTTGCATCTTCTTCCTCAACACAACCCATAAACGATTTTAAGCTACACTGAATTTCAAGAGATGATTTCTACATGAAACATGATCGTTTTCAAGAGAGGAACACATTGGGAACCTTTAATCAAGCTCAAACTCAAAGAATTAAAAATCCCCAATTCATGAAGAACACAAGGATTAGCAATTAGCAGTTTGAGGACACGTGGCAGCAATTAAGTGGTTGGAACACGTCATCAACCCCAAATCACAATCAATGTTTGTCTATAAATAGTGATAGGACTCTTCATTTGTCATAGTAGCTTAAGTGTGAATTTTTCACACACTTACTTTTTCTCTCCTTCAATCTTAGCTTTTAGCAAGTTAGCATAGCTACCTCAAGAGTCTGACAAGCTCTTGAGTTAGTTATTTTAGTTGTAACTACTTTACCAGCTTTTGTAACCAACTTTACTCATTCAATAAATAAAATTTCCTTCTTATTCCTTAAATCTCCTATTCATTCCCTGCAATATTGTTACTCTTATGCTGTTGTGAGCTATTTGTGATCACCATTGATCATGATTAGTTCTTGTTGAAGATTGTAGCTGTTTGATCTTGTTTTGTTCATCCAGTAGCTGCCATAGTTGATTTTGAAGCAGAATTGTCCAACAATGGTGATGATGTTGATTGTAGCTGGTTGATTTAGTAGTTGATAGTGTTAAGGTGGTGGTTAACACTATCTAGGAGGCTCAGCGCCTACCTACTTCATTAGAGGAGGCCCTAGCTAAAAGGTTTCATGTTTTCTGATTCTGGTTCCACTAAACAGCAATGGCATGCTAAATTCTAGCTTAATCTTCTTTGCTGATATGATCAAGTGTGTTTAGACTGTTCTTGTGTAGATTTTTGATGATTAGATAGCTTATAGTTGGTTTGATACTTGTTATTAGCTCATATCCTGTTACTGATTTCAGCTTATCAGTCAACTTAGTTTGCTTATGCATTTTGAGTAGTTGATTGTTTTACTGCATAAACTTGGCTCATTTGTATCTCATCTTGGTTATTAAGCTTGGTTTGATATCACATTTAAATCAATTTAACCAATTGCCTAGATTTCTTTCACAAAAAGTTTGTAAAAATCAGTAACTAGTGTTTGGTATTAGCTGTCAAGTTGTATTCTAGTGTTGTTAAGTGGTTAATTTTTGTTCATTTACATTCATTTAGCCATTGTGAACAAGTTTTGGTAGTTTCAATTCAAATACTAAGTCAAAAAGGTAATTGGTTGTGAAAAAGTTTGGGTTAATTTTAGCTTAAAATAGTTCATAAAAAGTGACTTTTTTCAATTGCTTGCCAATTATTCATTTCTTGATGAAATTGTTTCAAACCAGTTCAAATTTGTCATTTAACATATGAATATTGAGCTCTCATAAGCAAATTATACAGTTCTAAGTTTCAAGGGAGAAATAAGCAATTTCATAAGCTGTTAAGCAAATGGAAGTTTCTGTAATATAGGTCCTTACTGATTTCTCATTCCAACAATTCCACTTCATAAATCATCCAATTTTCTTTCATAATCATGTTTAGACTGTATTCTTGAGTACATGGAAGTTTTCAAGTTTTTCCAAAATTTGGTCAACTTTGGTCAAATAAGCTAGTTTTAGCTTATTCTCATTTTACTGATTCGTTTCTTGATCATTTTCATTTTCAAAAGACATTCCACACTCTCAATGGATTGATTAACAAGTTTTAGCAAAAAAAAATCAGTTTGTGCAAGTCTTGCTTATGAGATAGCTTATTTGTGGCTTATTAATATTGGCTTATTTGAGTTTTACTTAGTTTCAGGCTTATTCCTTTTACAAGCCTAGGTAAAATTGATTTTAAGCTGTTTGAAATTTGTTTGAGCTTATTTGGTCCATTGTAGAGCTTAAACGAGCTAAATCTTTCTCTTAGCCCGTTTTTGTTATAATTCCCATTTTAATTGCACTTTAGTCCTCCAAGTTTGTTATTGTTTTAATTATTAGCTAATCTTTCACAAATTTAGGGTTTGCATTTAATCAGTCCTTTTATTTTCAAAACTTGTCATTTTCAGTTAATTAGTTTTAAAGATTGTTACAAATTAGTTAGTAGTTTGGTAAAATTTGCATAGTTAGTCCTCATAGTTTCTAATTTTACATTTCAAGCATCTTAGTTTCAAGCATTTACATTTTTAGCACTTTAATTCCATAATTTTACATTTTTGTTCTCATTTGAATAAAAATTTGGTATTTGCTAATTGTTTTACGGATACGTAGTTAATATTTTGCACATTTTTACTTGATTGTTCAATTAGACATAGAAAATCCAAATAACCCTACCAACAAAAAACGATCATAAACCCGATTTTGTTAGGACTTTCAATTGGTTAAGAATCGAGAAAACGAACTTCAATTATACACAATTTCAAGTATGGACATTCTTTCCTTATTAGGATTCCCCGTTTGCAGCCAACTGTTTTCCCAGTATTGTTTTATATGTTTGATACTTATGTTAGAATAATTGCCTAAGCCATAAACATGCATGACCAGTGTCACCTAGTTATGGAGGTACCATAATCATAATACTGGAGGCACCAGTGTTATGACTTCCCCACGGCAGAGTGATTGCTCGTGGCGTCCCTTTCAGTTATTTGGCCATTGTTATTATATTATCATGTGAGGCGTATGGGTGCATCCTAGTTACATGTTTTTACAGGATTTTCATGGTGAATGCGATGTGTGCCTTGCATCCTTCACAAGGAGTTGATCCCTCCTACCCAGACTATTTAATTAGAGGCAACCCCTCTAATTGCATGACGAGGTCTTTCTTCCAAGTATTCATGCACGGTGGAACCTCATGACCTATATCGGCTGGTGGCTAATTAATACAGTTTTCATATAAAAACATAAGTCTTTTCAAACTATAAAACCAGTTTTATGAACATGTTCTAGGTTTTCTAGGACTTATTCATTTCCACTGCTTTTAAGTCTTTACATATATTTTATCCATTCATACCATGTTATATATCCGTTCACTGAGCGTATTGCTCAGCCGTTATTTTCCTTTCCATGTCCCAAAACGGCAGGTACCCTAGGACAGACTCGAGCATTTGGAGGACGTGCATAGGATGATAGCTGTCTTAGACTTCTTCTCCTTTTTGCCTTTATATTCTTATGCTTGTTTTGACACTTGTCTTGTCCTCCTAGTTCATTTACTTTATTTATGTTTTGGGCTTATGTTTGGGAACCGATGTTTGATTCCGGTTTTCCCTACGGTCATGTATGTTTTAGTACATATTACCTTGTATGCTTTGATGACACGCCATAAATACGCGTAACGGTCCACTTATCAAAGTGGGGGCCGTTCGGGATGGTGGGGCAAACCTCATCGAGGACGATGAGTCCCGAAGGGGGGGGGGGGGTGATTGTGACACCCTAGGCAAATCCTACCTCGGCTGTGGCCAGGATACATCCATGGTTCATAAGATAACAGTTGCCTTCTCATGACACAACGCGTTTTGTGGTCTACTGCAAGTGGGGTTCTTAGGAACTGGCAGTTAAGCGTGCTCATGTCAGAGTAGTACTAGGTTGGGTGACCAGCTGGGAAGTACTTACAAGAGGGCCACAAAGCAAAGCCGTGAGCCTGCGGGCAAAGCAGACAATATTGTAGTCTGAGTAGGTGGGATGTTACAGACGGAATATCCGTACCTTGTGTCCAGTAATGAATGAAGAAGAAAGATGAAGGATCTACTCCGACTTCACGGATAGTATATAAATAAGGGACGTGAATGAGTTGTCTGATTACCGTATACTTTACTAATTTTGAGTGTCCTTAACTTGTGTTACATGTTATTGTATTGTTTTGCTGTTTCATGTATTATCTTGTAATTATTCATGGTTTCCATGTATTCTGATTACTGTATTTCATGTATTCATATCTTATTATACTTGTTGTATCATAATAAGTAACTTTCTAAAAATAGTAGGTTTCTATAAATATTAAGTTTCCAAAATTAGAAAGTTTCCATAAATAATTATAAGCTTGATTAATAAGTCCAAAATATAAGCCAGAGCTTAAAAAAGCATAATTTATAAGTCATGATGATTACATAGAAAAGTTTATAAAATAATTACTTAGGCTAAAATGATGGTTATTAATTAATAACATACAACATGGTTTTAATAAGGATTATTAATTAATCGCATAACATGATTTATTTTAATAAAACTTTACCTTAGCCAAATAATTAAATTGAAGTATGGTTATTAATTTAATTATGTCATAATAAAATACCTAGATTAATTTCATGAATTATTACACCAATAATTACAACCTAAGTTCATGGTTAATTTAATTATACATGTATCTTAATTAATTAAATTAACTTAACTAAAAGTACCATTAATAATGCATTCATGTATTCCCCGAGCCCCGAACCCGAGTCTACCAAGACGCCCGTCTCGGTCGCACTAAACAATCAAACAAAACACTAAACAAAACACCACAACTGGCGGCTGGGTGTTTTCAGCAGGCGGCTACGCAGCCTAGGCTGCTGCCGGTGCCACTGCTTGCCCAAGGTTCCCACCGACTTGGCCGGTCTTCCCCCTGCCGTGACCATATTACCCACCGAGAGCCTTAAGGCTCTCTGGTTCCCACTGTTTTTTATCAAACCCCATTGCGACAACAAATACTCCCCATTGTTTGTTTTGTTTTGCTGCCGTCAACACCAACACCACCACCGCACCCCTTGTGGGTTACGGCTGGTCTAAAACAACAACACCGAGACCCTAGAGGTCTCGGTTTTCGTGAACCCAAATCAAAACCCCGGCCACAAACGAATTACTTTCATGTTTTATATATACGAAATCATGTGTTCAAGCCATTAAGAAGATGGATTCGTGGTTTGTAAGGAAAAAGAAAAGGGAAAAAGAATGCTTACTATTTCAAGATGATCCAAAAAAAAATATACACGAATTTATCAACACTGATTGTGGTAAAATACACCTTTTAGGAAAAAGGCGTAAAAGCGGTAAGTATTAAGTGATGATTAAGGAAAATCAAACACTAATAACCCAATGAAGTTCGTTTCCCAAGGAGGTATATGTGTGTGAGTAATTCGTAATTGGTTTGAGATTTATATTGGTTAGAAGGGGATGAGAAAAGAGAATGACGAAGACGTGAAATTAATTACTACTACGACTAAACGCAAAACCGTAAAAAGTACAAAAAAAAAATTAATTCTAAAAATTACCAAAAATTTACCAAAAATCAAAATGAATAAAATAAGAGTTTAGCAATGATCAAAACTTTTTCAAACATTTTAATTAATTAAATATTAATTTTTAAATGCTAATTAAAGCCCTAAAAATCAAATTAATTATCAAAAAGCCCAAAGAAAGATTTTTTAATTGGTAAACCTCAAAAATGACCTAAAAAGATTAAAAACAATATTTATAAAATTTTAAACTAATAAAAACTATTTAAAATGATTTAAAAACTATTAAAACTTAAAATAATTATATAAATTAATCTAAGAATGATAAAATTAATCTAAGAGTTGCAAAAATCCTATTTTAATGTATTTAAGCAAAGAAAAATATAAAAAGTGCAAAAATGTGAAATTTGAAAAATAATAATAAAATAATATTAAAATAATAATAAAAATCAAAAATTATAAAAAATTCTAAAAACTTACAAACTAGTTTATTTTAACCTAAATAATTAGAAAATGAAAGTGATATTACCAAATTACCCCTAATGGGTCCCCAAATGGGCTAAAATAAAAAACAGTCAAGCTTAATTGGCTTTTTAGCCCAAAAAGTCAAAATAAGCCCAAATGACTTGGAAAATCCCTATCTGACTCAAAATTTAATTCTAAACACAAAATTCTGAAGGCCCAAAAGCTGAAAGTGAGCTTATCACAGCTTAATGAACAAACAGCTTATCCTTATTGGGCCAATAAGCCCATTAAGCAATAAGCCAATGCCATAAGCTCTAATTTGACACACAACCTTCTTTTGGGATACTAAAGAGATCTGTAAAAAGAAATTTTGAAAAAGCACACTCAATAAGCCAGAAATAAGCAAAGAACAATTCCACAAAACGACAAAATAGTCGGGATAGAGTTCTAGGCTGTTTCAGAAGCTCTAGTTTGTTGCAAAAGCTCACAAATAGCTCAACTAAGAATAATCAATCAAGAAAATCACAAAAAGCCAAGTAGAACAAGCTGTAAGAACCAATAAGCTGGCTGAAAAAGCCAAATAAGCTAGTTTTCTAGCAAAAGCTTAGCCAAAAGACTTGTAACCTTCCAGACTTGTTATTGAGCTGAGAAAAATTAGTTCTATTACAAAAACCAAGTTGTTGCATGTACCAATAAGCAAAACAGATTCAATAAGCTATATGACCAAGTTTGACCAAAAGTCAAGCGCTGACAAGAGAAAATCAAACGCTGACAAGCACAAATTGGACGTTGATAGACTTAATGAAGTGTTTAGACTAGTTTTTCACCCTGCTGGTCAAGGCTTGATTACAATCCTTGTGAATCAAGGTCTACCAGTTGAGTAGACTTGATGAGTTTTGGCACAAATAAGCCAATAAGCCAGTAAGCTTATAATCTATCAACAAAGCAATCCAAGTAGCCAAATATCCTCACAAGCAGCACATAAACAGGATTCAAGGAACAAAACAACAATCCTTACACTAGAAGTACAAATGCAAACACCAAATGAGGTGGTCACTTTGCTGATGCAAATGACCACTTCAACCAACTTTGATAAGCTATAACACACTCAATAAGCTACCAAATTCAACAACCAGATAACCAATGGATAGCTTATCACCCAAACTATTCCCAAACCTGATTTCAGACCTTAGATCCAACTAACAAAGAAGTTATTAGATCTGATGTGTTTGACCAATTTCAAAAACACTTTTATCAGATTTTTACAAAACTTCAAATCCTTTTCCCAAACTTTCAGAAACTTAACCAATGACTAAAACTTGTATATTATGACTTGTTTAGACCTCCCAAACCCTAAGAACCAAGGGCACAAGGCCACAAGGCCTTCTGAACCAGTAATCCCAAACAGTCCTTAATCCACAACTTTTCAAAGCAACTTGTGATTTCAACTAACAACCTACTGATTTTATGATTCAAACACACTTCCTAGATGACTACTAACAGATTCAAACACAAAAATCACAACCTTGAACACAAGAACATAAAATCACAGACCAAATCATAAAACAGACATTATCATGAAATTTTTCCGGGAAACTTAAACAAGGGATTATACCTGTCCTCCATAACATCCTAGGAGGACCAGCTATGCTCCTTGGACCTTGTTCAACAACTAGAACAAGACCAAGGTTCTTCAAAAAGGAAGATCAAAACCTGCTGATGTTCAAAGTAGAACAAGGTTTTGATTATGATGATTCTTCAACACAAATGAGCAAAACAACTCAACCAAGAGCTTAAATCTCTTCTCAGGCTTGGTCAACAAGCTTGAAGGAGCTTAAGGCTTTTGGCTAAGGGTTAATACAATATAATAAGCAAAACAGAAACTAGGATTTCAAGGTTTTTGAACCTTTGAAAACCTATCAAACATAGACGTGTCTTAACCACAAGATTAAGGAAGGTCTTAAAAGATCAAATGGAACTCAGATTTCAGTTATTCAAACACCAACTTTTAATAAACACAAAAGATATTTCACAAAATTTAGGAAATTCAAATATTATTTAAATAAAAAGGAATTACAAAGATGATAGCCAAAATCTGGAACAAAGGGACTCTCACAACTTGAGGTCTCCTTTACAAAACACTATCATAAACCCTAGCACTGAATTTCCTAAATTATCCTTGCAGAATCTTCTAGGCTTGTTGCCAGCTTGCTTGGGTGAATCAGGGACGTCCATTGAGTGCTTGGTGATTAAGGAAAGGCTTAAGTTCGTTGATTTTGCCGTGTCATGATCCTTTGCCAAATGTCGTCATGTGAGTGGAGATGGGGGTATCTTTCTGGTAGTGGGGTTTAAGGTTTTTGGTGTGGGATGTGATTGAGGTGATGTGAATTACACGTGGGAACAACCAATTTCACTTTCCCCTTTGTTTTCTTCATTTTTCATCCTGGATAAAAGGGTGTTCTTGGCTGGTAAAATCTCAACAGTGATTGTTACCCGCTTTATTAGGAATTTGAACTTTCAGCTTGGAAGTTTTGGTCCTTTGTTTTTGAGAAAAGATGCATAACATGTTTTTCAGCTCAAATAAACGCATTCCTTTGTATTTGAAGTTATGAAGTTCACACTTTTGCCCCAAAACTTTGGCAAAAGTGTTTCAAGGGTGGTTTTTGCCATTTTCTCATACTTGAGGGACTGAATTTGGACTTTCTTGATCTTCAAAGGTCTTCAATGTATCTTTGACTTTCATGAGGGACCATTAATGACAAATTATAATTGATGAGGGACTAATCTTGCCATTTCTTCAAAGTTGAAGGACCATTTTTGTAATTTTGACAAACTTAAGGGACCAAACTTATAATTAGGAATTCACAAGGGTTTTAAGTGTAATTTCTTCATTCATTGAGGATCAATCTTGTATTTCTTCAAGTCTTCAAGGAATTCTTGGAGAATTCATGAACTAGGGCCCGGTTCTTTGTACGGCTTCGTTTCTCGTGTCCGTTTTTCCTTGTTTCTTGTGATCTTTTGTCTTTTTCACGATATCCATACCTAAAATACACAAGTAAACAAACACAAGCATATATATGGTATTTTATGACATTTTTATGCATTTAAAGCCCGAAAAGAACGATAAGATCATGTATAAATGCCATCTCATCAAACACAAAAACCAAAAATCTCGTCCCCCCTTGTGATTTCTGCCGGCTGCTCACCCAAGGAAACACCAACCCTAGTTTTTGTCTTATTTTTTTTCTAAAATGAAAAAAGGGTGTGAAACCCCCTGGTGGTTTAGTTTCAAAAAGGCTGGGCCTAAAGCCCATTTTATTTTCTTCTTCTTTTGTAGCCACGACCAAACACATATACATGTGTATATTTTTGTTTTCGACTTTTACTAAATACCGTGAGTTAAAAATTCATGGCGTGAGTTCGTTTTTATTTTACATTCTAAATACGATATATACTTGGATACGAACAATAGTTATTCCTGGAACATGTCGTGTATTAAATTAACGTAACGTTTTAATTTATTCGTGATTTCGTGTAACAAAGTATTCTTGAATTTTAAGCGGGTTTTACAATCTACATGAATTAGCAAGCTACTAATTAAATCTTTTGACTAACTTATTATTATATCTATGCAAATCCTTTTCATTGATGAATAACTATTAAAGCTTTACTAATCTAATATTATATACCTTATGTTTACATAGAACACTCCTTCATTTGTGTAATTTCCTTTAGACATAGTACTATCATTAAACTCAAAACTACACATATAGTGTGAAAACATATTCCATTGGTTATCTGAAACAATTTTTATTAAGTCACTAAAACGTGCATGATTCTTTAACCCTTAACTCAATGTTATGCATGAACTCTTATACTCGTATATTTAACAGGTCCCCATATTCATTTGATAAAACCAGTTTATTCTTGTTGTTATAGATCAGTTACAGTTCTTTGTTAGCAGTGAATAAAGTTTAAGCTAAATGAAGTACAACCAATAATAAAATCAACATATGGAACGTGAATGAGATATGAGAATACACCTCCGAGCCGAACAAAAATTGAATAGGATCGAATCTGAAGCAAGAACAAGGACGCTAAAGTAAACGAGGCACGATCGAACCCGTAATCCGACGTACCCGAACCACCAAGATACCAATCATGAACCAAAACTTCAGTCGCATGTGGTCTTGAACTGAACCCATCCATGAACAGATTCTCGCCATACGCTCAAAGCCATACGCTCACATGCATGGTTATATGGGAGTTCTTTTGCCAAACATTTGCCGTAAAAAGCGGAAATTTGGGAGAAAGTATTCATGACAGAATAATTGTGATACGTAATTTCTATATTTAATTCAATATGTCAACTTGTAGAATTGAGATAAGTATTAGTTTTTTACCAAATGAGAAGATAGTCTTGCTTCGTAATAACTTTTATATTTTTTTATTTACATTCTTAATATCGTAAAATATGTCTAGTACAAGAAATTTCAAAAAATTGCTAATTCAAACTAAGGGTGCGTTTGGTTTGCTAGCAGAAATCACTATTGGTATGATTGTAATAAATGGGCGAAATGCAATTAAAGATCATAACTTTATTCAGTGTTTTAAAAACCGTTTTTTAATCGAACCGGTTGAGGCACTGGTTTACCGGGTCACCGGTTAAACCGCCGGATTGAACCGATTTCACGCCTAAAAGCTATACAATAATCATGCTTCCCAACTTGTAAAACCCGCTTTAAAATACCTTAGAACATTAAAAGAAATGAAAACACGTATAAATTAAAACTTTACGATTAATTAATATATGTCACATATCACGAACATTTAATGTAATTATTACGTATATTAATTAATTACGACAAGTATTACGTATATTAATATTATTATTAACTCACGATAAGTATTTACGTATAATACTTAAAACACGACAAGAATAAAACACGAACACACATGATAAATTATTAAGCTCGAAAAATAAAACAAAAATATAAAGGGTGTTATGGCCGTCGTCCAACAAGGAAAAGGAGAGGGCTTTGGCCCAACCCATTAAGCTTAATTAATAACAAAACACTAGGGATTTGTCATTTATCACTTTATAGAAAATAATTAAAAACCCTAGCCTCTCTTTTCTTCTTCTTTAGGCCACGGCACCCACAAAGCACAAGGAGAGAATTTTTGCTTGCTTAATATTAATTAATTACGGGTTTGTGTTTGTGTTCGTGTTCATTGTTCCAAAACATTACACATACGGTATCATTAAAAACCTTCATTCTTTTCAATTTATTCTTTTATTAATTCATGTAGTTAATTAAGATTAATAACAAGATCATGGTAAATTAAATAAACAAGTAATGAATGGTTTTTGGTTCGGTTTATCACGGGAACTGAGACCTAAAAGGTCTCGCTGGGGGTTTACTCTCGGCCAGCCGCACCCTTAATGGTGCGGTGGCTAGTTATTTCTGCCGGCCGCAAGCACCAACTCCCCAATAGGGGCTGTTGGTTGAAGGAAGTCGCAAGCCTTCAAGCTCTCGGTGGGTATGCAGGCCGAGCAGGGGGAACGTCAAGCAGCCAAGGGCTGCGTTGGCTGCGTAGTGGCAAGCCACAACCGAATGGCTGTGGTGTTGGCTGTTGGTTAGAGGCAAGCCGAGACCCTCGAGTTATCGGTGTGTCGTTTGTTAGGATCGGGTAAAATTGAAACACCAAGAGGGGTGTTTGGTTAATTTTGATAAAATACTTTTATGATTTAATTGATTAATTAATATTATTAATTAATACATGGTTTAAATTAACATTAATTAAAACAAGACTTATGATATAATTATTAAATATAATTATCATGACATAATTACATGGCTATATTATTTAATTAAACTATAGGTTATAATAATTATCAATATAATTATTTCATGTTACATTGAATTAATTAAGAAGCTTAGCTTAATTAATTTATTTCATTTTAACCAAGATTTAATTAAATTAATAACATACTTTAATTTAATTATACAATAACCAGTTAAGGTAAAGTTTAATTAATATAAAAATGTAATATTATTAATTAATAATTACTTATAATATCATGTATTATATTATTAATTAATAATCATATGTTAAGACTAAAGTATTATTATTAATAAACTATACTATATTATTACATTTAATAATCATAACTTATAATATATGCTTATGAAACTATAGCTGTGATAATCCGAACCCGAGGTCATTATTTAATACTATTTTATGAATAATTTTGAAATTTTTGATGAGCTTGAGTGATATGACGATTGGTGGTTTAATTTAAAACCGATGTTGGAAATCTTATTTTTACCATTTTACTAATTGCGAGGATTAATAGTGATTACAATATCGACGGATGCCCGAGATTTTACTTTTTATTATTTGTTGTTTCGATGTTTATATTTTTAATGTTTTTGTTTTTAATTGCGTATTAAGTCGCGCCGGGACTATATTAATATCATATTTGAGTGCGTTTTAATTTTTGAGAAGTATTTTTACGAATCCGAGTCTCGTAAATATTTTCAAAATTGACTAATATATATATTTTCTACGCTTTAAACTATTTAATTTCATTTTGGTCCAAAACAATGCAAAATTGGCAAAAACTACCCCTCCACCCCACTATAAAAGGATTTTCCACTAACCATTTTTATTATTAAACTCATTTTTAACAAGAAAGACCCCATCTCTCTCTCTCTTTGTTCATAGCTTATGCCGTCCACACCCTTAACCAAAACATCATGATCCTTCAAAATTTACTTTGAATCAAATAAAACTAAACAATATCCCATCTAGGAAATTTGATGGTGATTCTTTTGGTATAATTTTTATACACATGCATCAAATTTCAATTTTTTTCACATGATCCATGGTGGTTTGATTCATTTTTATGAAATAAATATGTTGTTAGTGTTGTTAAAAATGATTTTTGAATATTGCATGTTTGAAATTTTGGGTGGATCATTTTTGAATGATCATGAAAGTATGTTAAGGATTAGATAAATGGATGATGATGATGATATTAGTGTGATATTAGGATGATATTAGGGGCATGAGATTAAGTAAAATGGGTCAAAAAGTTGATTTGGTATGATTTTTAAACATGTATTTTTGGGCAGTGGGTTCAAGGCTGATTTTGAGTATCTTATGGTTTGATTATTGTTTAACTAATAGGATAGTGTTATGGAGATTATGATTACCTTCGATTTGATATAAGGTAGAGCTTCTAACTCGAGTGTGAAGTTATGCTAGTTTGATTATTCGTGTACCGAGAGACGAGTATCGACACAATCCGAAGTTGTTGTCGATATTTGGATCGAATCTCGGGGACTATAGAATGAGTTTCAAAATGAGTCAAGGGCTGCTTAAAGTATGTAAACACTAGGTTGTGAGTCTATTTTCAAACCTAAGTGTCGGTTTTGTAAATTAAGTCGATTAGAGAAGTCAAAATGGTTGTATGAGTCAATGACGTAAAACTGTCCGGTTTTTATAGTTCAAAGATGTGTCGGGCAGGGAGTCTTAAAAGTAAAATATTTTGACAAACTTTTGGGAGGACTTTTTATGGATATTAAGTGAGTTCTATGAGTAGTATCATAAAATTTTGACGTGTTTAAGTGAGGTAAATGAGCTTGTACATTTGGTATGTATCGGCAAATTTTTATCGAAAGAATAGACTAACAGAGTAAACGCATAGGAGAATATAATAGTATCACTTGTATTGTTTTCTTTCGGATCTGTCGTGATTTTATGATTTTGAGTTTTGTGTTATTGTGTATGGTTTATACTCGAGTCTATTATTAATGAACGCACCTTATTTGGTAGGTTGCGATTTTCGTGTTTGCTGGGCATCATTTATCGTCGAAGATCGACTTGCTACTGCTATTACTCAATGTGAGTCAATAGCCTCGCTTTGTACTTGTTTTGAATGATTTTAAAACCCGTGAGGGGGATACATGCTATTTGAAAATAAAATGAACACAAGTCATGATTGATTGTTTGGACCCGAATGTTGCCTGATGTTGCCTGATGTTGCCTTGAATTGTATAAGTACCTAAGTTGCAAATAAATTCATGAACCGTTAACTATGTTCTGACTTGATGTTGTGAGTTGGGAATAGCCACTTGTTCAAATAATAGTACTGTTGGGTTGACGCCCCTATCTGAGACAAGGGCATTACGTTGAGTAACCTCTGGGAAGGATAATTTACGAGAACGAGAATCAGTGGTATATAAATTGCAACTAATACCCTAGTAGGGGCAGTGGAATTCATATAGTCATGCTGGCTTTAGGCATGGGTGACTAAGTTAAGGGTCGGTGTCATGAGCTTAATATAATTCTATAACTATTCCTATAAGCCAGAATACCTGAACAATAGATTGTGTGCACGACAATTCTATTAAATGATCGTGATTGATTTTTCTCTTGTATTCAAATGATGATGTGATAAACCTATAGACTTGCTCAACCGTTGTGTTGATGATTTTAAGCATGTATTTCAGGTGATTGAAGTTGATGAATGGCGGAGCCTGCTGGAGAAGGATTGCGGGTTGCTTTTGTGGTGATTGGGTCTAAAACGGATTTCTTTCCCTTTTGTCATAAAAATTAATAATGTATGGTCATGTATTTTGGTAAAAATGGTTGGTGATTGGTTGAGATCTTTGGGGGACCTAAATGCTACTCTACTATTTCTAAACTTGTTTTACTTGGGATCGAAGGTTTTAGACAATAGTTAAATTATTTCTCTTAATATTTCAAATGCATCATTTTGAGATTGTTCAAAGTGTCTTCTGTAACGATGTTTGAGTTTAGCACCCAAATGTGTATTTCTTCTGCGCAATGTATTTTGGGGGTGTTAAATATTGGTAACCAGAGCTTTAAGTTATAGAGAACTAGGTCGATTTTGAAAAATGTCCTAAACTATAACTTAGGTGTCGAAAATATTTTACAAAAGCACGCAACTTCTCCGCAAGGCTCCGGTAAGATTATTTGTTTTGTATTGTTTTATAGTTAGATGTATCCCGTAAAAATGAAATGATTTTTAGAGTATTTATTAAGTAAATACTATGATGATGTATTGATGTTGTTGAAAGTACGTTGAGTACTTGTTATCGTAATTTTCTTTATGCAATGCGTATGTATATAATTTTGAATAATGACCTTATATACTGCCGAGGGTCTAGGACAGTAGACCAGATGATGAACGATTTTACAACGGATTTCTTGCAAAATGTATCGGGTATGAGGAAGTTTGATCGGTTGATGTATGAGAGATACGTGGTTGAAACTCGTGTGATTAGGAGGTTGATGTGAATGAAAAGTTGTTTTAAAGGTTGTATTTGGTATATAGAGATTGGAGTTTGTTAGGGCTTGGAAGATGGATGAAATTGCTAGTCTTAGGTCGATTGTGATGATTTTGAGTGCTTGAATTGAAAGTTTTAAGGAGAAGTAGGCAAGGTTTGAGAGGAAGAGTGAGTGGGAGTCTCATGTGAGATCAATTCTGAGTCAAGCTTGGAAGTTTAGGAATATTGAAAGTCATACTGAGACTTGCTTTGTGATTAATCTGCCATGTAGGGGTGAGTATTTGAATTTTAAGAGTGAGCTGCCATCATGTTAGGGATTCGACTTTGAAGTGAAAAAGGGGAAATAGACGAGTGTGATGAAGCTGACAACAATGATAAGGAGGATGAGGAGCTGGTGTCTTAGGAACTAATCGCGTAATGGATTTCTTTGTATCTTATTTTCTTTTTGTGATCAAACTTATTTAAACCTTGTGTCGTAGCATTGTGATGGAACTTATTATCTTTTAATTTTGTTCGGTAAATGATTGTAGTGACATACATTGCCCCTGTCTGGTTGAATCCTCAACGCTATCTAAATTACCCTCATGATCTATAATGTATCTTTATTAACTCTTTTGAGTTTTGGTTGATTAACCATTGTAGTTTGTGTTGTTCGTACATGTAGTATCCATGAGATGTCCAGATAAAGAAATGCTTCTTTTATCTTGATGTGTATACTTATCATGTTTCTTTCTTCTGTGATGATAGAAGAAGGAGTGGGGTAAGTATATTTCTGTCATTAGTGGATCACCACGTGACTAAGTTTCTTGAATTATGAAACCAAATCTAACAACTGCTACTGTGAACACTATGATCGAGTGAGCTATTGCTAGAGCACTTGAAGCTGATCGTGCTGCAAGGAATCAAGATGCTGGAGTTAGTGGTGCTAGAGATAATGGTGCTAAAGTTGATGCTGTTGGGAATAATGATGATGCTGTTGGGAATAATGATGATACTACTAGGAATAATGATGATGCTGCTGGGAATAATGATGATGCTGCTGGTCCAGTTGGGAGTGTTGCTGCTGTTCCGCAAGTTTCAAGAGAATGTATGTATGCTAGTTTCATGAGATACGGTCCTACTCAGTTTTGTGGTACTGGTGGTGCTTTAGAATTACATAGATGGATTGATAAGATAGAGAGTACTTTTGAGATTAGTGGGTGTTCAGAAACTAATAACGTGAAATTTTCTACTGCTACATTTTCGGATGGTACACTAAGATGGTGGAATAACCAAGTGACTACTTTAGGATTGGTTGTGGCTAATGGTAGGACATGGACCGTGACTAAAGGACTATTGACTGCTAAGTTTTGTCCCGAGGAGGAACTAGGACAGTTGGAAGACGAATTGAGACACTTAGTATTAAGAAACGATGATATTGCTGCTTATACTAGGAGGTTTTCTAAGCTGTGTTTGATATGTCTTGATACTTTTGTGAATGACCGCAAGAAGATGAAATAGTACATTAAAGGGTTGTCTAGTAACGTCAAGGGTGAGACCATTTCTTCAAAACCTAAATCTTTTAATGAAGCTGTTCAGATGGCGCATGTTTTAATGGACGTGGAAGTGCAAGATAAGAAAGATAGTATTACTAAAAATAATAAGAGAAAGTGGGAATCTGCTCAGTCCAACCAGCATCTAGGTCAGAATCATGGGGATTACTGTAATAACTATAACCAAAGACAGAACCAAAACCATCATTTAGACTATGGAATGAATGAGGGAATTTGTGCTGCCACTGTGTCTGGAAGTAACAATATAAATCCCAAGTGTGTTTGCTGTACTTTATATCATGTAGGTAATTTTCCACATTTGCAACTAGAGTTAGGACAACTTGGTCATAAAGCTGCTAAGTGTAGGACAAGAGGATTAGTCACTGGAATTAGTACCGCTAGAGTTGTGATATGCTTTCATTGTGGTGAGGAAGGACACAAGCAATGGAATTGTCCAAGGAAAGGAAATCGACAAGATAGGAATGCTGCTGCTCCAGCTTATGTTTTGGGTGATGCTGACAAACCTTAAGGTCCGAACGTTGTAAATGGTATGTTCTTATTTGACACTACTTATGTTAGTGTGTTGTTTGATTTTAGATTAGATAGAAGCCTTAGAAATGTAAACATCCAGTCGCTTTATCAACAGAGAATTAGTAAGATTAATAACTAACTATGATGTGGAGTTAACCAATGGAAAGGAAATTGAAAGCTTAAGCTAATGGTCTGATAGGGAAGGATTTCAAGGTAAGTGGTTTCAACATTTTGTCAAACTTATGGAAAGGATTTTATAGTAAGATCGATTGAGATGAAGTATGTTTGGAGAATCGGGTTTGATTGCGTTATGTCCATCTGAGAAATGTTAGGAGTGTGAGACTTAGTGATGAAGGAATCTCACAAGTCAAGTATTCGATGCATTCTGGTTTGGGTAAAGGTGAAAGTTGAGTTAAGTACTGCGTGTTATAGAGAGACTGATGGACAGAGTGAAAGGACGATTCGAACATTGGACGATATACTTGTGCGCGTGTGATTGACTTAGGAATTTTTAGAATTCTTATACGACAATGGTTATCATGCTGGTAATGAGGCTGTATTGTTTGAAGGTTCATAAAGAACTTGAAATTATGAAAATTAAAAATTGTGAGTTATGGATGTAAGTTAGGTTTTCTGTGTATTGAAGTAATGTAGGAAGAATTAAATGACTGAACTAGGAATGATGTTGGCAATTACTGATAAGATTGTAAAGATTAAGGATCGTTTGATAGCTACGAGGAGTCATCAGAAGAGTTATGTTGACAATCACAGGAAATCAACGGGGTTTAAAATTGGGAAACGTGGTTATGCTTAAGGTGTCGTTATGAAGGATGAAATTTGTTTTGGGAACAACAAGGAAAGAATACAACTTGAAGATAAGTTGCATAAGAGAGAACTGTGAAGAGTTCATAAGAGGTTGAAGCATAGTAGGATTTATGTTGTGATGATACAAGAATTTTAGGAATGGACATGAATTCGCGAAGGAAGCATGAGGATTTCTTTAAGGAAAAGAGTTCTCTTTTATTTGAGAGGTATGGAATGTGAGTATAAGAGGGGCCGAGCGCCGGGACGTCGCTCTCTTTTAGGAGGGTAGGATGTGATAACCCAAACCCGAGGTCATTATTTAATACTATTTTACGAATAATTTTGAAATTTTTGATGAGCTTGAGTGATATGACGGTTGGTGGTTTAATTTAAAACCGATGTTGGAAATCTTATTTTTACCTTTTTACTAATTGCGAGGATTATTAGTGATTATGATATCGACGGATGCTCGAGATTTTATGTTTTATTATTTGTTGTTTCGAGGTTTATATTTTTGATGTTTTTGTTTTTAATTGCATATTAAGTCGCGCCGGGACTATATTAATATCACATTTGAATGCGTTTTAATTTTTGAGAAGTATTTTTACGAACCCGAGTCTCGTAAATATTTTCAAAATTGACTAATACACATTATCTACCCTTTAAACTATTTGATTTCATTTTGATCCAAAACTATGCAAAATTGGCAAAAACTGCCCCTCCACCCCACTATAAAAGGATTTCCCACTAACCATTTTTATTATTAAAATCATTTTTAACAAGAAAAACCCAATCTCTCTCTTTTTTCATAGCTTTTGCCGTCCACACTCTTAACCAAAACATCATGATCCTTCAAAATTTACTTTGAATCAAATAAAACTAAATAATATCCCATCTAGGAAATTTGATGGTGATTCTTTTGGTATAATTTTTATACACATGCACCAAATTTCATTTTTTTTCATATGATCCATGGTAGTTCGATTCATTTTTATGAAATAAATATGTTGTTAGTGTTGTTAAAAATGATTTTTTAATATTGCATGTTTGAATTTTTGAGTGGATCATTTTTGAACGATCATGAAAGTTTGTTAAGGATTAGATAAATGGATGATGATGATATTAGGGTGATATTAGGGGTATGAGATTAAGTAAAATGGGTCAAAAAGTTGATTTGGTATGATTTTTAAACATGTATTTTTGGGCAGTGGGTTCAAGGCTGATTTTGGGTATCTTCTGGTTCGATTATTGTTTAACTAATTGGATAGTGTTTTGGAGATGTTGATTACCTTCTATTTCATATAAGGTAGAGCTTCTAACTCCAAACGAGTGTGAAGTTATGCTAGTTTGATTATTCGTGTACCGGGAGACGAGTATCGACACAATCCAAAGTTGTTGTCGATATTTGGATCGAATCTCAGGAACTATAGAATGAGTTTCAAAATGATTCAAGGGCTGTTTAAAGTATGTAAACCCTAGATTGTGAGTCTATTTTCAAGCCTAAGTGTCGGTTTTGTAAATGAAGTCGATTAGAGAAGTCAAAATGGTTGTATGAGTCGATGACGTAAAATTGTCCGGTTTTTATAGTTCAAAGATGTGTCTGGCAGAGTGTCTTAAAAGTAAAATCTTTTGACAAACTTTTGGGAGGACTTTCTATGGATAGTAAGTGAGTTCTCTGAGTAGTATCATAAAATTTTGACGTGTTTAAGTGAGGTAAATGAGCTTGTACATTTGGTATGTACCGGCAGATTTTTATCGAAAGAATAGACTAATAGAGTATACATATAGGAGAGTATAATAGTATCACTTGTATTGTTTTCTTTCGGATTTGTCGTGATTTTATGATTTTGAGTTTTGTGTTATTATGTATGGTTTATACTCGAGTCTATTATTAATGAACGCACCTTATTTGGTAGGTTGCGGTTTTCGTGTTTATCGGGCATCATCTATCGTCGAAGATCGACTTGCTACTGCTATTACTCAAGGTGAGTCTATAGCCTCGCTTTGTACTTTATTTGAATGATTTTAAAACCCGCGAGGGGGATACATGTTATTTGAAAATAAAATGAACACAAGTCATGATTGATTGTTTGGACCCGAATGGTGCCTTATGTTGCCTGATGTTGCCTAATACTTGGCTTTTTACCCCTCGTATCAAAATTCGTAGTCCCAAGTCTTTTCGAATTGATTACCAGTCTAAAGTGCGACTCGATTATCTTTTGGTGAACAAGAGAATGGTTTGGTTGATTATCTATTTTAAGCTAATAGCAAATAAGTAAGTGTCGTAGAGTAAAGTAGAAGTTTAAAGATTATACTAAAAATAACGAGTTAAAAATAAATGCTTGAAAACTTAAAGGCAATATTAGAAAAATACTTGAACGCTAAATAAAACTAACACTTAGAAACTTTGTAAAAACAAGAAACTAAAACATTGGAAAACAAACAATTACTGCCAAATCGGAATATATGGAATGCATTAATCGGAATGTGTAATCGGAAAAGACTGATCGGAATATTGGAAACAAATCAAATCGGGATATCACTAATTCACCCGTCGGAATAATAAACAAAGGATCCAGATCGGAATCCAAACTAATGCAATCGGAATAATCAACTAGGCCACCGTCGGAATAAGAAACCCTATTCCGATCCAAGGTGATCGGAATATAGGTTCTTAAATCAGAAAACCCAAAACCCTTTTCAGATCTACCAATCGGAATAAAGGAGGGGGCTGCTGGTCGGAATGCTGCGATCGGAAAGGGGTTTAGACCCTTTCTGATTTATGTGGGATTCGAAATAAGCAAAGGCAATAAGCTATTTTGATAAGCTTATCACCAAAACTAGAACGAATCAATAATGAAAAGGACAAAATAAGCACTAATAACAACTTATCCAAACTTAAAATAATCAATCTTTTGAATCAAACCATAAAAAGATTAACTTTTTAAGAAAAATTTTAAAAGTAAATAAGCTAAAAGAAACGAATAAGCCAATAAGTACAAGGAACTTAAAGCTCAATCAAATGAAAGCTTATGTAGGAACAAAAAGATTAACTTTTTAAGCACAAAAAAATCAAGATCAATGCGGATTTAATGTATTACGCACCAAAGTTAATCTAAAATGAAAGATAGGTAGAATGAGATGAAAGATTAAAAGCTTAACTAGAACTTGATTAATGAAATCAACAATACATAAAGGTTTAATCTTGAAAGATTAAAAGAAAGAAAAGATGAAACTTAGTGAGAGAAAGTTGAGAACTTTCTCTCTCTAAAACTAGAAAGAAAAGCGAAAAACGAAAACTAAAACTAAAAACTAACTACCCTCCTAATGTGTATTAGGAGGGTATTTATAGGGAAAAATGGGAAGGAGTGCATGTGTTGCCTCTTCTTTCTTTCTTTCTTCACGTCTTCTCGGGATTTAAACTTGTCTTGATAATTTTCTTCTTTAATTTAGACTTGAGTTCTTCGACTTCATTAAACTTCCGTCTTTAGACTTTTTCTTCGATAAATCTTCAGAATAGGCCTTGGAATTTCGTTCTTTTTGCACTCTTGATCTTTTGACTTCGTCTTTTCCCGTTTTCTTCGATAAAAGCCCGTGAAAGCCCGTGTTTTCTTCCTTTTTCATCTTTTGGTCCTAAAACACAATAAAAACACAAACCACGCATAATTCTGACTTTTACGACATAAAATACACGTTTTGGTCTTGTTATTATTGGAAATAAGTGGTAAAAGGATAAGTGTTTTCACACTTATTAAATCCCCTACACTTGACCATTGCAATGCCCTCATGCAATGCATTAATTTTAAAGCACGGTTTACATTTTCCATTATAAATAACCCACCTTGGCCTTTATTAAAGACTAAACATTTAGGGAAGATAAAGAGATAAAGTTAAGTAAAGAAATCAAAGACTTACATTGGGTTTTGGCTGCCATGAACGTTTATCATCCTCAAGTTTCACATTTCCCAAACCAAGCTTAAAAACGAGATCATTGTTATTATAAGTTAGTAAACTAACACGAACTCATGTGGGCCAATTATTCACTTAGACTCCCTTATTCCTAGGTGTATCTCTTATATTTTATTTTTGTCTTGAATGATCACGAGGATACATTGTTGACTTATTTCGATAGTTATTTAGGCCGAAAATAAAGTGAACGATTTAATCAATAGTTAGCTAAAGGACAAAATCTATTAAAACTGCTTCTCGGGACCTCATAAAGTTCATATCTTGGCATAACTCGCTTCGCGATTTGAGACCTTTCTCGGACCGATATTTGGCAGCGACTTCATACTTCGAATCTTTGAGAGACGTTCTTGAAATTATGGTCTTCTCTTCATAATAGGAATTTCTTCACTTGAAGTTTTGAGAGATTCTTCATATTTGGACCATGACTTCTTCATTTTTCTCCAATCTTTATTTTGGACTTTGATATACAACGATCCGCCTCCTTTTAGGACTTGGATCTATTTATCCTCATACCTTGTTAGGGCCTTTTTGGATAGACTTCTCCATGATCTTTAGGGGAGTATTTGCTTTTTGTCGTGTGTCTCGATCCTTCATATTGATTTTCGATAAATGATTCTTCACATAACTTTTGGATCTTTAGCAACAAAATGTAGCCCTCATGCCTTGTTAGGGCCTTTTCGGACTCGCCAATCTTCGCATCCCGCTTCAATAAGTTATGCCTTGGCTATGAACTCTAATCCGTACCGAGCAACTTTTAAACGATCTTGGGCTAGAAGCTAAGTAACCTTTTAAATCGTACAACCTTATTTATTGCAGATAAATTTATTTACAAGCGAAGGGAGAATAGGCTTATAATTAACTCACATAAATTCACGAAAGAATACCAAACTTATAATTGACTCTATCATCTCTCATTCTCCACAGTTTAAAATCTCAAGGAATGAGACTCGTGGATGCTTAGCCTATTAAATCAAAGTTTTGGGTTTTCGAGTCGCCTATAGGATCTTGCAAATTCTTAGACTTTTTCAAGTTTAGAAATCGCATTTTAAAGTTCTCTTGATAAACGACTCTCTAGGATCAATTATAGGAACTTGCGAAAAGTTCTTGTTCTTAACCCGTGAGAGTTAAGACTTTCGCGTTTTATAGCTCCCTATATAAAAGCCTAGCAAAACTTGACTTAAACACGTTAAGGATACTAGCTAGAGTAAACTTAGATAAGTAGACTCGGGTTGAGTCAAAATGTTCACGACTAAGAAAAATTTAAAACCACTTTATTGAAAATTTATTCTAGCAATGGAAAGGAAATAAACATAATAAAGGAAAATACAACTATACAACTAGGCCAAAATAGATTAAAATTTTTGAAAAATGTCGAAAAATCAAATTTTGCGGTTAAAATGAGGACTAATACAAGGAAAAGACCACTTACTTCGATAGAAGTCCCCCCTACACTTGAGATAAACATTGTCCTCAATGTTTAAGCATGTGGGAGTAAACTCCCCTACACTTAGGACATTGTGCACTTTGTTTAAATCTTGCTAAGGAAAGGACAACTAAAGTGAATTCAATGTGAACATATAAAATATGAAATATTGAATCACAAGAGTTTGGGATAGAACCGGGAAGATGGGAACACGGTATCACGGTTCGTCAAAAGTCATCAAGATGCTCTTTGAAGTTTGAATCCCTGCACAAGATAAGAAACAAGACAACAAACACATACGGGGCTCCCCCTACACTTATATGAAAGTAGTAAAGGGTAGATCACGGGTTGCCTCCCGAGAAGCGCTTGTTTTTTGTTCACCGAGTCACGAGCCTGACTCGACCCAATTTAGTTTAGGGGGAACGTGGTGAGGGATGGAATCATCTCATGAGAGATGTCCTCACCAAAGTACAGCTTCAAACGCTGGCCATTCACCTTGAAATTGGGCCCATTTGGCTGAGAAAGCTCAATGGTCCCATATGGAAAGACTTTGGCGACGGTGAATGGACCAGACCAGTGGCTCTTCAACTTGCCAGAGAAGATCTTCAACCGAGAGTTAAAAAGTAAGACTTGATCACCAACGTGGAACTCTCGGTTCTTAATCCTTGCGTCATGAATGATCTTGGTCTTCTCCTTGTAGATCAGTGAGTTCTCGTAAGCTTCATTCCTCAGTTCGTGGAGCTCGTTGAGTTGAATCTTGCGAAGATCACCGGCTTTGTTGATGTCGAAGTTAGCCCACTTCAAGGCCCAGTACGCCTTGTGTTCCAGATCGATGGGGAGGTGGCATGCTTTCCCATACACAAGACGATAAGGTGTACAACCGATCGGGGTCTTATAAGCAGTACGGAAAGCCCACAGAGCATCATCTAACTTATCGGCCCACGCGGCGCGATGCTCTCCCACAGTACGCTCCAAAATTCGCTTCAATCCACGGTTGGAAATCTCGGCTTGCCCATTGGTTTGGGGATGATAGGCGGTGGAAAGACGGTGATTGACACCATACTTAGCCATGACTCTTGCAAATTGATCATTGCAAAAATGAGTCCTGTGGTCACTGATTATAGCACGAGGAACACCGAATCGAGCAAACAGCTGCTTCAAAAAGTTCACAACCACCCTCGCATCGTTTATTGGGAGAGCCTTAGCTTCAACCCATTTAGAAACGTAGTCAACGGCGACGAGGATGTACTTGTTCCCTTTGGAAGATGGAAATGGCCCCATAAAGTCGATGCCCCATACGTCAAAGATTTCACATTCTTGTATGAAATTTTGAGGCATCTCATCTTTATGTGTGATCTTGCCTTGGCGTTGGCAAGCATCACAATGCTTAACCATTTCGTGAGCGTCACGATAAATGGTGGGCCAATAGAATCCAGAGTCAAACACTTTCTTAGCGGTGTAGTTGCGACCAAAGTGACCACCAGTGGGTCCTTTATGGCAAGCAGCAAGGATTTGCAAAGCTGCCGGTCCATCAACACATCGTCGAATGATCAGATCAGCACATTGTTTGAATAGAAAAGGGTCATCCCAAAAAGTAAGTCTTAACATCATTCAAGAACTTCTTCTTTTGTTGGGATGTTAACCCTTTGATGAGAACACCACCCGCTAAGTAGTTTGCAATATCGGCAAACCACGGGGTGTCATCAAGATTGAGATTTATAGACATTAAGGTCTCAAGGGGGAAAGAGTCATTGATCTCTTTGTTCAGATGATCCCCTTGATATGGATCCTCAAGTCTACTCAGATGATCCGCGGCTAGGTTTTCGGCACCCTTCTGGTCACTAATTTTAATGTTGAATTCTTGAAGGAGTAAAACCCAACGAAGAAGTCTTGGCTTAGAGTCGTGTTTAGTCATCAAGTACTTCAACGCGGAATGGTCCGTGTATACGATGGTGGTGGATAAAACAAGATAGGGGCGAAATTTTTCAAAAGCATAGACAACAGCTAAAAGCTCTTTTTCGGTTGTCGTATAATGCAATTGAGCCCCCGTCATTGTTTTGCTAGCATAGTGGATTGGTTGGAAGTGTTTATTCACTCTTTGACCCAAAACCGCTCCAATAGCAAAGTCGCTAGCATCGCACATCAATTCAAAAGGCAGCTCCCAATTAGGGGTAACCAAGACTGGTGCCTTAGTTAGCTTATCCTTAAGAAGATTGAAGGCTTCGATACACTCTTTAGAAAAGATAAAAGGAGTATCTTTTTCAAAGAGGTGGGTCATCGGGCGAGCGATTTTAGAGAAATCCTGAATGAATCGACGATAGAAGCCCGCATGACCCAGAAAACTTCTCACACCCTTCACGGTTGAAGGTGGAGGTAATTTGGCTATGACATCTACTTTAGCACGGTTGATACACTGGTTTTTGTATGGGTTCAATTATCTAATTATGTCTCTCGGTATCCTCTCGAATTGATCTTGGTTCTAAGTGGAATGATTTGTTCTTGGTTAATAAAAAGAAGTTTGGTTGTTTATCTATTTTAAACTAATAACAATTAATTAAGTGTCGAAGAGTAAAATTAAAGACTTGAAAGTTTAAACTAAAAAGGCGAGTTAAAAGTAAATGCTTGAAAATTAAAGATTATATTAGAGAAAAATAAATGAACACTTAAAAGAAACTAACACTTGGAAAATTTTGTGAAAACTAAGAACTTAATTGAAAATTACTAAAAGAAAGTAAGAACGAAGTAAAGCAAATAGGCTAAATCGGAATAAGGGGAAAAAAGCATTCAATCGGAATGTATTCCGATCTGAGTGATCGGAATGTGAACAAAAGATCAATCGGAATAACCAAAAAATGATGCTGATCGGAATGTTGGGCGAAATGAAGCAATCGGAATATTAAAACTTGCTTAATCGGAATACTCGCCAAACCTACCAATCGGAATATCAATAACCAACAGTAATCGGAATATGAAACTTGCTCAAATCGGAATACATGCAGAAACTTCCAATCGGAATATCAAGGTGTGCTACTGTCGGAATGTTAAGATGCTCAATCGGAAACTCGAAACCCTTTTCCGATCATATGATCGGAAAGAAGGGATGGCCTGGTCGGAATACTCAATCGGAAAAGGGCTTTGCCCTTTCCGAAAATAGTGCAAAATCGAGTGAAAAGCTAAGGAAATAAGCTTATGGAATAAGCTAAAACCCTAAACAAGCTCGAATCCAACAATAAGCTAATCAAATAAGCACTTAAAACAACTTATCTAAACTTTTAATAAGCAAAAGCATAAATCAAAAGATAAAAAGATGAACTTTTTATAAAATCTTTATAAAGTAAATAAGCTAAATCAACAAATAAGCCAATAAGAACAAGGATCTCAAAGCTTATTTATGTATGAACTTTAGGAAACATAAAAAGGAATCAACTTTTTAAGCACAAATCATTGATGAACAACACGGATCATACGATATTTGTACCAAAATCAATAAAAGTAAAAGAAAGGAAGGATGAGATTAAAGATTAAAAACTAAAAACTTGAACTTGATTAATGAAAAAGTAATACAAAGTTTTGATCTTGAATGGAAAAAGATGAAATCTAGTGAGAGAAAGTTCTAAACTTTCTCTCTCTAAAACTAGAAACTACCTAAAAGACTAAGTGTGTGAAAATTTGTGAAGTAAGGGCTTTATATAGGCGTGTGTATGGTGGTGATGGGCTTTTGATTGGGCTTTGATTTGGGCTTCTTTTTCTTCTTTCTTCTTAAGTCTTCACGCATCTTTAAATAAACGTTTCCACTTTGGATTTGAGAAGTGTCGGTGAATTATTCCAACTCGTCTTATAATCTATTGTTTTATAGACTCGAATTCTTTGACATATATGAATCTTCCATCTTTGGCTCTATTCTTCGATAAATCTTCAAATAGGCACAATGACTTCAAATCTTCTGCATCTTTTGGACAATAGACTTCGTCTTGAGTCTTTTTCCTCGATAAAACCCGTGCAATCCCATGTTTTCTTCAATATTCATCCGGTTAGCTCTGAAAACACAATAAACACAAAAACCACGCATAATTCCAAACAAATGATATTAAATACGTGTTTTGGTCTTGTTTTAGCCAGAATTAAGTGGTAAAAGGATGGGTGTTTTCACACCTATCAAATCCCCTACACTTAACCATTGCCATGCCCTCATGCAATGCTTAGTGACAAAGCACAATTACACTTTTCTCATTATCAATCAACCTTGGCCTTATTAAAATACTACTAAACAAAAATTTAAAGTACTAAGAGAAATTAAAATTTTAATGTAAACAAGAGAATAGAAAATAACTTACGTGGAAATAACTTGTAAAGAGATCGAGGACTTACATTAGGGCTTCGGTGCTGCGGAGATTTATCATCCTCAAGTTTCACGTTCCCCAAACTAAGCTTAAAAACGAGATCATTGTTATTATAAGTTAGCAGTTCAAACACTCACGCACATAGCTTAATTAAATGCTTAAACTCCCTTATTCCTAGGTGTATCTCTTATATTTTATTTTTGTCTTAGAATGATCATGAAGATGCATTTTTGGACTTATTTCGATAGTTATTTAGGCTGAAAGCAAAGTAGGACGATTTGATCAATAGTTAGCTAAAGGACAAAATCTCTTAAAACTGCTTCTCGGGATATCAAAAAGTTCATATCTTGGCATAACTTGGTTCGCGATTTGAGACCTTTCTCGGGCCGATATTTGGCATGTACTTCATACTTCATATCTTGAGAGACGTTCTTGAGATAATGGTCTTCTCATCGTAATAGAGTTTCTTCACTTGGAGACTTTTGAGGGGTACTCCAACTTTGTTGACCACGACTTCATGATTATTCTTCAATCTCTAATTGGGATTTTGAGATACAACGATCCGCCTCCTTTTCGGACTTGGATCTATTTATCCTCATACCTTGTTAGGGTCTTTTCGGATAGACTTCTCCATGATCTTTATGGGAGTTGATTGATTTTCGTCGTGAGTCTTGACCCTTCATATTGATTTTGGGAATAATGCTTTTCACATTACTTTTGGATCTTCAGCAATAAAATGGAATCCTCATGCCTTGTTAGGGCCTTTTCGGACTCGCCAATCTTCGCGCCCCGCTTCATAAGTTATGCCTTGGCTATGAACTCTTATCATTACCGAGCAACTTTTAAACGATCTTGGGCTAGAAGCTAAGTAACTTTTCAAATCGTACGACCTTACTTATTGCAGGTAAATTATTAGCAAGTGATGGGAGAATAGGCAAATAATTACACCAAGTGAGCTTGCGCAAGAATACCGACTTATAATTGACTCTATCATATCTCGTCCTCCACAATTTAAAATCTCAAGTAATAAGACTCGTGGATGCTTAGCCTAATAAACCAATTAAGGTCTCATGGTTAAGGATACTAGCTAGAATAAACTTGGATAAGTCTATTCGGGTTGAGTCAAAATAAACGCAACGGGCCTAATATGTCAAAGATTTCTAAACTAGCTATACCACTTTATTAATGTTTTTGACTTTATTGCGGGATATATACATATGAAAGCAATGATAAAAATTTAAAAATTACGACTATATGGCCAAAGTTAATAAAAAAATTTGAAAAATGTTGAAAAAGATGATTTTCCGGTTAAATGAAGGCATTTTCATGGAAAAGTTCCACTTAAAAGTTCGATAGAAGTCCCCCCTACACTTAAGATAAACATTGTCGTCAATGTTTAAGCATGTGGGAAAAGTCTCCCTTACACTTATGACATTGTGCACGTTGGTTAACTCGAGTTAAGGAAGAGACGACTAAAGTGATCAATTTCAAATGTGAGTATGAAGAAAATTGAATCACGATAGTTGAGAGATAGAACCGGATTTCGGATAACACGGAAGCACGGTTCTTCAAAGGTTCCAAGAGTGCATTCATCCCTGTAATCACATCACCACACAAAAACAAACACGTATACAAGTCCCCCTACACTTAGGAGGTAAAAGCACAAAGGATAGATACTCGGGCTGCCTCCCGAGGAGCGCTTGTTTTTGATAACCGAGTCACGAGCCTGACTCGACCCAAAATTAGTTCATGGGGAACGTGGTGAGGGATGGAATCACCTCCTGAGAGGTGTCCTCACCAAAGTACAACTTCACTCGTTGGCCATTCACCTTAAAATTAGGTCCATTAGGTTGAGCGAGCTCGAGAGTACCATATGGAAAAATTTGGGCAATGGTGAATGGGCCGGACCAACGAGATTTCAGCTTGCCCGAAAATATTTTCAACCGAGAGTTAAAAAGTAAGACTTTGTCTCCAACATGGAACTCTCGGTTTTTGATCTTAGAGTCGTGAATGAGCTTAGTTCTTTCCTTATAGATCAAAGAATTTTCATAAGCCTCATTACGGAGTTCATTGAGCTCATTGAGTTGAAGCTTGCGTAGGTCACCGGCTTTGTTAATATCAAAATTAGCCCACTTCAAGGCCCAGTAAGCCTTGTGCTCCAACTCAATGGGGAGGTGGCACGCTTTCCCGTACACAAGACGATAAGGCGTACAGCCGATCGGGGTCTTGTAAGCAGTACGGAAAGCCCACAAAGCATCATCAAGTTTATCAGCCCATGAGGCACGATGCTCTCCCACGGTTATTTCCAGAATTCGCTTAAGTCCTCGGTTGGATATTTCAGCCTGGCCATTCGTTTGTGGGTGGTAGGCTGTGGAAAGATGATGGTTTACACCGTACTTAGCCATGACTCTAGCAAATTGGTCATTGCAGAAATGAGTCCCACGATCACTAATAATGGCACGAGGCACACCGAATCTAGCGAATAGAGCTTTCAAAAAGTTGCAAACCACCCTTGCGTCATTAGTGGGTAAAGCTTTGGCTTCAACCCACTTTGAAACGTAGTCAACGGCTACAAGGATGTATTTGTTTCCTTTAGAAGAAGGGAATGGCCCCATAAAGTCGATACCCCAAACATCAAAGATTTCACACTCTTGAATGAAATTCTGAGGCATCTCGTCTTTATGTGTGATCGTGCCTTGTTTTTGGCAAGCATCACATCGTTTAACCATCTCGTGAGCATCACGGTGAATTGTGGGCCAATAAAATCCCGAATCAAACACTTTTTTGGCGGTGTAGTTGGGACCAAAATGACCACCGGTGGGTCCTTTGTGGCAAGCATCAAGGATTTCAAAAGCTGCCGGTCCATCAACACATCGGCGAATAATCAAGTCGGCACATTGTTTGAATAGATACGCGTCATCCCAAAAGTAAGTCTTGATGTCTTTGAAGAACTTTTTCTTTTGCTGGGATGTTAACCCGTCAACGAGGATTCCACCCGCCAAGTAGTTTGCAATGTCCGCAAACCACGGGGTTTCGTCAGCAGTCGAGTTTATAGACATTAAGGTCTCCAGGGGAAAAGAATCATTGATTTCTTTGTTCGGATGATCCCCCTGGTAAGGATCCTCAAGTCTACTGAGATGATCCGCGGCTAGGTTTTCTGCTCCTTTTTTATCGCGAATTTCGATTTTAAATTCCTGGAGCAGCAAAACCCAACGAAGAAGTCTTGGTTTAGAATCTTGCTTTGTCAACAAGTGCTTCAGCGCGGAATGATCGGTATACACAATTGTGGTGGAAAGGACAAGATAGGGGCGAAATTTTTCAAAAGCATAGACAACAGCTAAAAGCTCTTTTTCTGTTGTCGTGTAATGCAATTGAGCCCCTGTCATTGTCTTGCTAGCATAGTGGATTGGTTAGAAGTGTTTATTCACTCTTTGGCCCAAAACCGCTCCAATAGCAAAATCGCTAGCATCGCACATCAACTCAAAGGGAAGCTCCCAATTAGGGGTAACCAAGACGGGTGCCTTAGTTAGCTTATCCTTAAGCGAGTTGAAGGCTTCAAGGCACTCTTTGGAAAAGATAAAAGGAGTATCTTTTTCCAAGAGGTGGGTCATCGGGCGAGCGATTTGAGAAAAATCTTTGATGAATCGACGGTAGAAGCCCGCATGACCCAGGAAACTTCTCACACCCTTCACGGTTGAAGGTGGAGGCAACTTTGCGATAACGTCGACTTTAGCACGGTCTACTTCAAGACCGGCTTTGGAAATCTTGTGTCCCAGCATGATGCCTTCTTTTACCATAAAATGGCATTTTTCCCAATTTAGAACAAGGCGAGTGTCTTCGCACCGCTTAAGCATACGTTCCAAATTGGCAAGGCAAGAAGAGAAAGAATCCCCGAAGACTGAGAAATCATCCATGAAGACTTCCATGGTTTGTTCAACCATGTCATGGAAGATAGCTAACATGCACCTTTGGAAAGTCCCGGGCGCATTGCATAAGCCAAAAGGCATTCTTTTGTAAGCGAATGTGCCATAGGGACAAGTGAATGTAGTCTTCTCTTGATCTTGGGGATCGATGGGTATTTGGAAATAACCCAAGAAACCATCAAGAAAGCAGTAATATTCATTACCCGCTAATCGTTCAAGCATTTGGTCCATAAAGGGTAGAGGGAAATGATCCTTTCTCGTGGCATCATTGAGTTTGCGGTAGTCTATACAAACTCTCCACCCAGTAACGAGACGAGTGGAAATCAACTCGTTGTGTTCATTGGGGACAACGGTAATTCCGCCCTTCTTAGGCACACAATGGATTGGACTAACCCATGGTGAATCCGAAATAGGATAAATCATACCCGCATCAAGAAGTTTGATAACCTCTGTTTTGATGACTTCATGGATTTTTGGATTCACCCTTCGTTGGCTTTGAATTGTGGGCTTAAGTTGTCCTCCATGATAATTTTATGTGTGCAGAAGTGAGGATCAATTCCACGAATATCCGAGATTTTCCAAGCAATAGCCTTCTTATGATCTTTCAACACGACAATAAGTCGGGCTTTCTCTTCATCCTTCAAATCCTTAGCAATAATGACTGGCGACTTCTTCTCTTCTTCAAGGAATACATACTCGAGATGGGGCGGCAACTCCTTAAGTTCTAAATCCAGAGGATTTTCGACGGGAGGCGTATTCAAAGTCGGAGTATCGATAGCAATGACCGTGGGAGATGGAGGCGAAGGATTGTCTTCGTTGAGAAGATTGTCAATGAAATTCATGTCTTCATTCCCATCGATAGGAGAATCATTAGGAGCTAAATTCACATCTTCCATGGTATCTTCAAGATTGTTCCAAAATAAATCACTATCTGCAAATAGAGACAATGATGAATCAATAGAGGACACGGTCTCAACATTGGGAAGAGAGGTAGGAATACTTTTGCAAGCATCATTAAAGTGTTCTTCACAAGCCTCATCAAGAACGTCAATACAATTAACGCTCTCATATGAATAAGGCTGTTTAGACAACTTTCCCATGTTGAAGACTACTTTATCGTCACCCCTCTCATGATAAGCTCACCGGCTTCAACATCGATGAGAGTGCGACCGGTCCTCAAGAATGGAAGACCAACAATGAGTGGCACACGGGGGTCCATCTCGTAGTCGACGACAACAAAATCAGCAGGGAAGGTGAATTTGTCGACTCCTACAATGACGTCTTCGGCTATCCCCACTGGATAAGCAACCGTACGGTTAGCTAATTCCAAAGTCATTTTGGTGGGGACTAGCTCTGGGAGAGATAATTGCTTCCAAACACTTAGAGGCATGAGATTAATACTGGCACCTAGATCGGCTAGGGCCATGCAATTCTCTACTCCCGGGAAATTGCAAGGGATAAGAAAACGACCCGGATCACCAAGCTTGATTGGCAATTTCCTTAAGAGCACTGCAGAGCAATTCTCGTTAAGTTGGGTGTTGGCAATATCGAGGAGCTTTTCCTTGTCGCGCAGAAGATCTTCAAACATTTTTGCATACTTGGGCATGTGAGCGAGAGCCTCAGCGAAGGAGATATTGAAATTCAGTTGTTTGAACATTTTAAGGAAATTTGAAACCTGAATATCGTCCTTGCTTTTGAGCTTCTCTTTCCTCAACCTAGATGGATAAGGTATATTGGATGAAGAAGAAGGCTTTAGAAGAATGGGATCGCTCACATCCTTGGGTGGAGGAGGGGTAGAAGGAAGAGGTGGAGAAATTGGGGAAGGAGAAGGATGAGGAATAGGAGCAGGTGACTCGTTCTCCTTAGTCACAACCACCGGTGGAGGTATAGGAAGCTCGGGTTCCTTGGTACCTTTACCACTTCGAGTGGTGATTGTTTTCATCTCCCCTCTTGGGTTCGCAACGGTGTTACTCGGAAGAGTACCCGAAGAAGAGGGTTGATTACCTTGGAAGAAACTAGCCATCATGTTCCTCAAGTCATTCGTCTGACTATCCAACGTGTTTCGCATGTCGGCTCTTAAATCATTTCCTTGCTTTACCAAGTCTGCTTTCAAGTTTCGCACTTACTGTTGAAGATTTTCCACAATCACATCATTAGTCCTCATGTAGGTTGCAACCTCTTGGTGTAATGCAGTGGTGGTTTGGTTGGGAGGAGCATTGTATGCAGGTGGTTGGTAAGCAGGTTGTTGGTAGACTTGATTGTTACGTTGAGGTGGTTGTTGTTGCTTGTGAGGAGGTATGTATGGTTGTCGAGGTTGTTGTTGTTGAGGAGGGCGATTAAGGTTTTGTTGTTGGTTTGGGTTGGTTGGGGGAAAACCAGGTGGGGAAAGATAATTGTTAGAACGGTAGCTCTTCAAATTACGGTCACCTTGAGGTCTAGCTTGATAAGCAGGTTGAGGATAGGTGCCATATGCCGCATTCACATTCTCAGCAGGGTAGTCTTGGGTGGCGGTACAAGTTGTGTAAGAGTGAGGACCACCGCATATCTCACAAGGTTGGCTGACAGCGTTTACTTGAGCGTTTTTGGCGTTGTTGTTGCTGACGGTGTGGGTGACAAGCGATTCAAGAAGCGTAGTGATTTTGTCTAATCGCTTGTCGCTGTCACTAGCGCTAGCACTAGCGACATTGGTCCGAACACTCTTGGTTTGCACACGAGATTTATTCTCAATGATGTCCCAAGCAGCATTGGAAGTCTTAGCCAATAGATTACCCCCCGAGGCACTGTTCAGTGAATCTTGGTCACTCATGCTTAAACCATTGTAAAAAGTGTTGATTTGATGTACTTTGGTAAAACCATGTTGTGGGCATTTTCTTAAAAGATCTTTAAAACGATCCCAAGATTCACTGAATGACTCATCGTACTTTTGTTCAAAATTTATGATCTCATTCCGCAATGCGGTAGTACGAGAGGGTGGAAAAAAGTAATTGATAAACTTTGTTTCCAAATCCGTCCACGAGAGAATACTCTGTGGCGGTTCCTTAGCAAGCCAATGCCGGGCTTGTCCCTCTAAAGAAAAGGGAAAAAGTTGTAACCTTATAACCTCTTGTGGAACACCATTGAACTTGACCGTGTTGGTGAGTTGCAAGAATCTCTTGATATGGTCGTGTGGATCATCAATGGTACGTCCCAAGAATGGTTGAGCGGAGACCATCTGGATAAAGCCTGATTTTAGCTCAAAGTTGTTGGCGGCAATTGGAGGTATGACAATTGGATCCATGTTGCCATCTACATGAGCTTGCAGCAATTCAATCATCGGGCGATTATCCGGAAGGGGCTCATTGTTGTTGTTATTGTTCATGTTGTTGAAAGACGGGTTGTTGTTGTTATTATTGTTGTTCAGAGGTGGTATGTTATTGTTGTTTTGTACACCAGCCATGTCTAAGTTATCGAGAGGCTCGGGCTCTTGATAAGACGTGGATCGAGTGCGCATACACCTGCAAAAGAACGAACAAAGAAAAACAAAGCAAAAATATTTTTGGTTTTTATGTTTTTTAATTTTTTTGTATTTTTGAAAATTTTATATTTTTTAGGATTTTTTTTTTTTAAATTTTTGTGAAAAAGTAACGTTCACGGGGAACGGATCCCAAAATCCAAGTTCTCACAAAAAACTTTTGATCTTAACGAGAAGAGCCGGCAGCGACACCATTTGATACACTGGTTTTTGTATGGGTTCAATTATCTAATTATGTCTCTCGGTATCCTCTCGAATTGATCTCGGTTCTAAGTGGAATGATTTGTTCTTGGTTAATAAAAAGAAGTTTGGTTGTTTATCTATTTTAAACTAATAACAATTAATTAAGTGTCGAAGAGTAAAATTAAAGACTTGAAAGTTTAAACTAAAAAGGCGAGTTAAAAGTAAATGCTTGAAAATTAAAGATTATATTAGAGAAAAATAAATGAACACTTAAAAGAAACTAACACTTGGAAAATTTTGTTAAAACTAAGAACTTAATTGAAAATTACTAAAAGAAAGTAAGAACGGAGTAAAGCAAATAGGCTAAATCGGAATAAGGGGAAAAAAGCATTCAATCGGAATGTATTCCGATCTGAGTGATCGGAATGTGAACAAAAGATCAATCGGAATAACAAAAAAATGATGCTGATCGGAATGTTGGGCGAAATGAAGCAATCGGAATATTAAAACTTGCTTAATCGGAATACTCGCCAAACCTACCAATCGGAATATCAATAACCAACAGTAATCGGAATATGAAACTTGCTCAAATCGGAATACATGCAGAAACTTCCAATCGGAATATCAAGGTGTGCTACTGTCGGAATGTTAAGATGCTCAATCGGAAACTCGAAACCCTTTTCCGATCATATGATCGGAAAGAAGGGATGGCCTGGTCGGAATACTCAATCGGAAAAGGGCTTTGCCCTTTCCGAAAATAGTGCAAAATCGAGTGAAAAGCTAAGGAAATAAGCTTATGGAATAAGCTAAAACCCTAAACAAGCTCGAATCCAACAATAAGCTAATCAAATAAGCACTTAAAACAACTTATCTAAACTTTTAATAAGCAAAAGCATAAATCAAAAGATAAAAAGATGAACTTTTTATAAAATCTTTATAAAGTAAATAAGCTAAATCAACAAATAAGCCAATAAGAACAAGGATCTCAAAGCTTATTTATGTATAAACTTTAGGAAACATAAAAAGGAATCAACTTTTTAAGCACAAATCATTGATGAACAACACGGATCATACGATATTTGTACCAAAATCAATAAAAGTAAAAGAAAGGAAAGATGAGATTAAAGATTAAAAACTAAAAACTTGAACTTGATTAATGAAAAAGTAATACAAAGTTTTGATCTTGAATGGAAAAAGATGAAATCTAGTGAGAGAAAGTTCTAAACTTTCTCTCTCTAAAACTAGAAACTACCTAAAGGACTAAGTGTGTGAAAATTTGTGAAGTAAGGGCTTTATATAGGCGTGTGTATGGTGGTGATGGGCTTTTGATTGGGCTTTGATTTGGGCTTCTTTTCCTTCTTTCTTCTTAAGTCTTCACGCATCTTTAAATAAACGTTTCCACTTTGGATTTGAGAAGTGTCGGTGAATTATTCCAACTCGTCTTATAATCTATTGTTTTATAGACTCGAATTCTTCGACATATATGAATCTTCCATCTTTGGCTCTATTCTTCGATAAATCTTCAAATAGGCACAATGACTTCAAATCTTCTGCATCTTTTGGACAATAGACTTCGTCTTGAGTATTTTTCCTCGATAAAACCCGTGCAATCCCATGTTTTCTTCAATATTCATCCGGTTAGCTCTGAAAACACAATAAACACAAAAACCATGCATAATTCCAAACAAGTGATATTAAATACGTGTTTTGGTCTTGTTTTAGCCAGAATTAAGTGGTAAAAGGATGGGTGTTTTCACGCCTATAAACGGTCGACTTCAAGACCGGATTTAGAGATTTTGTGTCCTAGCACAACGCCTTCTTTTACCATAAAATGGCATTTTTCCCAATTCAGAACAGGGCGAGTGTCTTCGCACCGCTTTAGCATACGTTCCAAATTGGCAAGGCAAGAAGAGAAGGAATCCCCAAAGACCGAGAAATCATCCATGAAGACTTCCATGGTTTGCTCAACCATGTCATGGAAGATAGCCAACATGCACCTTTGGAAAGTCCCGGGGGCATTGCATAAGCCAAAAGGCATTCTTTTGTAAGCAAATGTGCCATAGGGACAAGTGAATGTTGTCTTCTCTTGATCTTGGGGATCGATGGGTATTTGGAAATAACCCGAGAAACCATCAAGAAAGAAGTAATATTCATTACCCGCTAAACGTTCAAGCATTTGGTCCATAAAAGGAAGAGGGAAATGATCCTTTCTCGTGGCATCATTGAGTTTGCGGTAGTCTATACAAACTCTCCACCCAGTAACGAGACGGGTAGGAATCAACTCGTTGTTTTGATTGGGCACAACGGTGATTCCGCCTTTCTTAGGCACACAATGGACTGGACTAACCCATGGTGAATCCGAAATAGGGTAAATCATACCCGCATCAAGAAGTTTAATAACCTCTTTTTTGATGACTTCATGGATTTTAGGATTCACCCTTCGTTGGCTTTGAATTGTGGGTTTAAAGTCGTCCTCCATGAGAATTTTATGTGTGCAGAAGTGAGGATCAATTCCGCGAATGTCGGAGATTTTCCAAGCAATAGCTCTCTTATGTTTCTTCAACACAGCGATAAGTCGGGATTTTTCTTCTTCTTTCAGGTCCTTTACGATGATGACCGGTAACTTCTTGTTGTCTTCAAGGAAAACGTACTCAAGATGAGGAGGTAGGTCCTTAAGCTCAAGAGTGAGAGGATCCTCAATAGATGGTGAAACTAACGATGGATCATCATTAGTCACCTCTTTAGGAGAAGGAGGAGAAAACGAGTCTTCATTGAGAAGTCTCTCAATAGTACGAATGTCTTCATCCCAATCGGTGGACGAATTATCATACTTAATATCGAGAGGACCCAAGCTAGCTTCGAAATCATCCAAGTCACTTTCTCCAAAAGGAGTCAATGACGGAGCAATTGAGGCAACGGTCTCAACATTGGGTAGAGAAGAGGGAGTACTTTTGCAAGCATCATGAAAATGTTCTTCACAAGCCTCATCGAGAACATCAATAGCATTAACACTCTCATATGAATAAGGTTGCTTAGAAATCTTACCCATGTTGAAGACAATTTTATCGTCACCCACTCTCATGATTATTTCGCCCGCGGCTACATCAATGAGAGTGCGACCGGTCCTCAGGAATGGACGTCCAACGTTTAATGGAACACGGGGGTCCATCTCGTAGTCAACGACGACAAAATCCGCCGGGAAGGTGAATTTTTCGACGCCAACGAAAACGTCTTCGGCTATCCCCACTGGATAAGCAACCATACGGTTAGCTAATTCCAAGGTCATTTTGGTGGGGACTAGCTCGGGGAGAGATAATTGCTTCCAAACACTTAAAGGCATTAAGTTTATACTGGCACCTAGATCGGCTAGGGCCACATAGTTCTCTACTCCCGGGAAGTTGCAAGGAATCAAGAAGCGACCCGGATCACCAAGTTTGGTGGGCAATTTCCTTAAGAGAACAGCGGAGCAATTCTCATTAAGTTGGGTCTGAGCAATGTCAAGAAGCTTCTCCTTGTCACTAAGAAGATCTTTAAACATTTTCGCGTATTTGGGCATGTGAGCGAGAGCCTCGGCAAAAGAGATGTTAAAATTCAATTGTTTAAACAATTTTAGAAAGTTTGAAACTTGAATATCATCCTTGCTCTTTTGCTTCTCTTTCCTCAACCTTGAAGGATAAGGTATATTGGATGAAGAAGAAGGCTTTAGGGGAGTAGGATCACTCACAACCACGGGTGGTGGGGAAATGGGGGTAGAAGGAAAAGGAGGTGGGGAAAGTTGCTCTTTTTCCTTGTTCACAATCACAGGTGGAGGTGTAGGAATCTCGGATTCCGTATAACCTTTTCCACTACGAGTAAGATCTTGAGGATGCGGATGAATCCCAATTCTTGTGGTGAGTAGTCATGTTTTCAATCAATTCTATACACTCCTCCGGTCTCCTTTTCATAAAAGTACCACCGGCGGCGGCGTTGATCGTGTCACGATCACGAAAAGTGAGACCATTGTAGAAAGTATCAATGAGAGTGACGGGGAGCATGTTGTGATTTGGACAGCGGTCGATCAAATCATTGTATCGTTCCCAAGCATCGAAGAGCGATTCATCATTGTCTTGCATGAATCCACTAATTTGGTTACGAAGGCTTGTGACCATGGATGGTGGGAAGTAGCGCGGCAAAAAGCGTTGAGTCATGTCATTCCAAGTATGAATAGAATTCTTTGGGAGACTGTCAAACCATTTTTCGGCATGGTGACAAAGCGAGTGGGGAAAGAGTTGAAGGCGAAGGTCATCCATAGAAACACCGGGGGACTTCATGCTTTGGGTGATGGTAATGAATTTGTCGAGGTGTTTGTTGGCATCATCATCCAAAATTCCGCGAAATGGGTTAGTTTGCACTTGTTGGATCATGTGATGCTTCAACGAAAACTCCTGAGCCGTGACATGCATCGGCGCAATCGGGCCTCCGCGTCCGTTCATGCTGGGTTGACACAATTCCTCCATTGTTCGTAAATCAGTTAGGGGGACATTGTTGTTGTTGTTGTTGTTGTTATTGTTATTCAAATTGGGTAGAGGTGGGTTATTATTGTTGTTATTAACACCAGCCATATCTAAATCTTCACGAGTCTCGGGCTCAGAATAGTTTGAAGATCTAGTACGCATACACCTGCAGAAGAAAAATACACAGAGAGAATATCTATAGAATCTTTTTGGTGCAAAACCTTTTGGAAAAGAATTGTTTTTTATGATTTTTTAATGTTTTTGTATTTTTGAAGAATTTTATATTTTTTTTGGATTTTTGAAAATTTTTAAAGCAAGGAAAATAACGTTCAAAGAACGGATCCCAAAATTCAATGCGTCTCTCACTAGAAACCATTAATCTTAACGAAAAGAGCCGGCAGCGGCGCCATTTAATACTTGGCTTTTTACCCCTCGTATCAAAATTCGTAGTCCCAAGTCTTTTCGAATTGATTACCAGTCTAAATTGCGACTCGATTGTCTTTTGGTGAACAAGAGAATGGTTTGGTTGATTATCTATTTTAAGCTAATAGCAAATAAGTAAGTGTCGTAGAGTAAAGTAGAAGTTTAAAGATTATACTAAAAATAACGAGTTAAAAATAAATGCTTGAAAACTTAAAGGCAATATTAGAAAAATACTTGAACGCTAAATAAAACTAACACTTAGAAACTTTGTAAAAACAAGAAACTAAAACATTGGAAAACAAACAATTACTGCCAAATCGGAACATATGGAATGCATTAATCGGAATGTGTAATCGGAAAAGACTGATCGGAATATTGGAAACAAATCAAATCGGAATATCACTAATTCACCCGTTGGAATAATAAACAAAGGATCCAGATCGGAATCCAAACTAATGCAATCGGAATAATCAACTAGGCCACCGTCGGAATATGAACCCCTATTCCGATCCAAGGTGATCGGAATATAGATGCTTAAATCGGAAAACCCAAAACCCTTTTCAGATCTACCAATCGGAATAAAGGAGGGGGCTGCTGGTCGGAATGCTGCGATCGGAAAGGGGTTTAGACCCTTTCCGATTTATGTGGGATTCGAAATAAGCAAAGGCAATAAGCTATTTTGATAAGCTTATCACCAAAACTAGAACAAATCAATAATGAAAAGGACAAAATAAGCACTAATAACAACCTATCCAAACTTAAAATAATCAATCTTTTGAATCAAACCATAAAAAGATTAACTTTTTAAGAAAACTTTTAAAAGTAAATAAGCTAAAAGAAACGAATAAGCCAATAAGCACAAGGAACTTAAAGCTCAATCGAATGAAAGCTTATGTAGGAACAAAAAGATTAACTTTTAAGCGCAAAAACATCAAGATCAACACGGATTTAATGTATTACGCACCAAAGTTAATCTAAAATGAAAGAAAGGTAGAATGAGATGAAAGATTAAAAGCTTAACTAGAACTTGATTACTGAAATCAACAATACATAAATGTTTAATCTTGAAATATTAAAAGAAAGAAAAGATGAAACTTAGTGAGAGAAAGTTGAGAACTTTCTCTCTCTAAAACTAGAAAGAAAAGTGAAAAATAAAAACTAAAACTAAAAACTAACTACCCTCCTAATGTGTATTAGGAGGGTATTTATAGGGAAAAATGGGAAGGAGTGCATGTGTTGCCTCTTCTTTCTTTCTTTCTTCACGTCTTCTCGGGATTTGAACTTGTCTTGATAATTTTCTTCTTTAATTTAGACTTGAGTTCTTCGACTTCATTAAACTTCCGTCTTTAGACTTTTTCTTCGATAAATCTTCAGAATAGGCCTTGGACTTTCGTTCTTTTTGCACTCTTGATCTTTTGACTTCGTCTTTTCCCGTTTTCTTCGATAAAAGCCCGTGAAAGCCCGTGTTTTCTTCCTTTTTCATCTTTTGGTCCTAAAACACAATAAAAACACAAACCACGCATAATTCCGACTTTTACGACATAAAATACACGTTTTGGTCTTGTTATTATTGGAAATAAGTGGTAAAAGGATAAGTGTTTTCACACTTATTATTGCCTTAAATTGTATAAGTATGTTCTGACTTGATGTTATGAGTTGGGAATAGACACTTGTTCAAATAATAGTATCGTTGGGTTGACGCCCCTATCTGAGATCAGGGCATTACGTTGAGTAACCTCTGGGAAGGATAGTTTACGAGAATGAGAATCAGTGGTATATAAATTGCAACTAATACCTTAGTAGGGGCAGTGGAATTTAAATAGTCATGCCGGCCTTAGGCGTGGGTGACTAACTTAAGGGGTCGGTGTTATGAGCTTTATACAATACTATAGCTATTGCTATAAGCCAGAATACCTGAACAATAGATTATGTGCACGAAAATTCCATTAAATGATCATGGTTGATTTTTCTCTTGTGTTCAAATGATGATTTGATAAACCTATAGACTTGCTCAACCGTTGTGTTGATGATTTTAAGCATGTATTTCAGGTGACTGAAGTTGATGAATGGCGGAGCTTGCTAGAGAAAGATTGCGGGTTGCTTTTGTGGTGATTGGTGTAAAACGGATTTCTTTCCGTTTTTTCATAAAAAATAATAATGTATGGTCATGTATTTTTGTAAAAATGGTTGGTGGTTGGTTGAGATCTTTGGGGGACCTAAATGCTACTCTGATATTTCTAAACTTGTTTTACTTGGGGTCGAAGGTTTTAGACAATGGTTAAATTATTTCTCTTAATATTTTAAATGTATCATTTTGAGATTGTTCAAAGTGTCTTGTGTAACGATGTTTGAGTTTAGCACCCAAATTTGTATTTTTGCTGCGCAATGTATTTTGGGGGTGTTAAAATAGCTTATATCATATACTTACTTAATAAGCTTATTACTAAATATGGAAACATACTAAATATGGAAACATGCTATTTATAGAAACATACTAAATATGAAAACATGCTATTTACGGAAACATACTAAATATGGAAACTTTCTATTTTTGAAAACTTACTAATTATGGAAACTTCCTATTTTTGGAAACTTACTATTTATGGAAACTTGCTATTTTTGGAAAGCTACTATATATGAAAACCTGCTATTTTTGGAAAGTTACTCTATATAGAAACGTGCTATTTTTAGAAAGTTACTCATTATGATACAACAAGTACTATATCACATAAAACATGAAATACACTAATCAAGAACACATGAAACACTAAGAAACACAAGATAAAACAAGAAACAGTAAAACAAGTCAAGAACATGTAAAAGAAGTTAAGAACACGTCACGTAAACTAATAACCAGTAAGTATACGTTAAACAGACAACTTATTCATGTCCCTTTTATTATGTAGTACTCGTGAAATCGGAGTAGATCTTCCGCTTTCATCTTCGTTTACATTACTGGACATAAGGTACGGATATTCTGTCTTTCAGTAAGGATATTCTTTTCCTATACTTAGGATTCTCCGTTTTGCAGCCATCTGTTTTCCCCAGTAGTTTACTTTAAACTTATCAGTAATTAATATGATTAGAATTTTAAATTGCCTGAGCTATATACATGCATGCCAGTTCCACCTAGTTATGGAGGTACCATAACCATAACACTTGAGGCACTGTGTTATGACTCTTCCGCGGTGTGAGTGATTGCTCGCGGCGTCCCTTTCAGTTATTTGGCCTTTTATATTATTATTATGTAGGGCGAATGGGTGCATCCTAGTACAAGTTAGCAGATTACAAGGTAACTGTGATGTGTGCTCTACATCCGTTACATGGAGCTAATCCCTCCACCCAGACTATTATAATTAGAGGCAACCCCTCTAATTGCATGACGAGGTCACCCATCTATGTATTCATGCACGTTGATTCCTTCATGACCTATACGGGCTCTTGGGCATTTAAAATAAAGTTTTTATAAAATAAATATAAGTCTTTTCAGAATATAAACCAGTTTATAAAACATACTCCAGGTTTTCTAGGACTTTCATTATTCCGATGCTTTGTTTTATTTTCATTTCATACTTTGCTTATGTTTATGTTATTCATGTCATTTTAATATATCCGTCCACTAAGCGTATTGCTCAGTCGTACTTTCTTTCCATGTCCCCATACGACAGGTACTAAAGGATAAAGCTAAGCAATCAAGAGTACGTGCATTTAGATGGAGGCTCCATTGACTTCATTTTTTTAATGCATTTATATACTTGTACTTTGCTGGACATTGTTTAGTCCTTATTCTACATTCTTTACTTATGCATTTGTGTGGAGCTTATGTTTGGAACCGATGTTTGTTTCCGGTTTCCTTTATGGTCATTAATGTTTTTAGACATTTACCTTGCATGCGATGACACGCCATAATTATTAAGTAACGGTCCACTTATCCAAGTGGGGCGTTACAATTATGGTATCAGAGACAAGGTTTCGACTTGTAGGCTCTAAAATTTGACCTATGACTAGTGGGTAGTCATCAGGATCTTCCTAAACTGACAGTAAATATCATTTCATGCATCATTGTTTTCTTTATGTTTTGACTGAGTAACGGTTGATACAGGATTGGCAATAATTAGTCGCATGTAGTTTTCTTTGAATTTTGTTTTCTGGCTTGAACCATTGTCATCCACCTTTGCCAATGGCAATTTTCGTTGGCTATGCCTTCATAAGTTCCTTCATGCATCTCTTATCTTTATCATATGCTTCTAACAAATTAATCATTTTATTTTCCTCTTTAAAACTGTCAGATGGTCAACACACACACCAACGAGGAACTTGCTGCAGCTGTCGATGGAGCATTGCAAGATATGCTCCCTCAGATCCGAAATTAGATTCGGAATGAGTACCAGGGTCATCAGAATTAGAATCAGAATAATAATCCTCATCCTCCTCCACTGGTCACACTCCACACCTAGCTAGAGAGATTCAACAAGCAGAAGCCTCGGGCATTCGAGAAGGCTAAGGTCCCATCTGATGCTGAAAACTGGGCCTCGCACATGGAGAAGATCTTTGATGCCATGGGTTGTGATGAGGTGTACAAGGCACGATTGGCTTGCTACAAGTTCGAGGGCGATGCGCTAGCTTGGTGGAGAGCGTACAAGCAGACGAATGGAGGTGACGCACGGTTGGCTACTTTGACTTGGGATCAATTTACTGAGTTGTTCTATAATTAGTTCTTCCCAAGGGTTGAGCAGGAACGACTAAAGAGGGACTACCATGCTATTCGTCAGAGAATTGGTGAGAACAGCACGGAGTTCATGCAACGATTCCTCAGGTTAGCTGGATTTCCAGGCGTTGCTGTAGGTAAAGTTGAAGAGCAAGCGAAGCATATCTGCTGGGCTCTTCACTCTTCGACTACTGATCGGCTACTATGTGCTACTTTCTCTAATGTGTCCCCAAGTGGCAGACGCAACATGTAGCTTGGAGATTCTCCATGAGAGAGATGACTATGAGGAGCCAGCTCGTCCCGAGAAGAGGTATAAATTTTAGTCATCAAGTGTAACCACTTCATTCAAATTAGTACTTTCATTTTATATCTTGTTCTATTCAATTGTATTTTTTAGGCAGTAGGGTGGAGACTGGTCCTGTAAAACCCGCTCTAAAAATCCCACGATCATTTAATGCACGAAGTTACCGTTAAATTTAAACTTTTAAATTAATTAATATACGCCACGTATCACGAACATTTAACATGAATACTATGTATATTAATTAATTATGATAAGTATTATGTACGTAAACACGAGTATCAATATACTATAAGTATGTATGTACGTATTAAGAAAAACATACAAGAAAGATAATACGATAATTAAATACGTAAGTACATGTTAAATGTTAACAAGAAAAACAAACCCCAAGAGTACAAGGGGTGTTGTTGGCGTCGGCTAGAAGAGAAGGGAAGGGGAAATCGGGCCTTGGCCCATATCCAATTTACTAGTCCTAGTTTAATAAAAACCACAGAAGAATTTATTAAACACTTTTTCAAGGAAATGAAAACCCTAAAACTTCCCTTTGCTCTCTCTCTTGCTGCGGAACCTAAAGAACACGAAGGACGGGTTCGTTTGATTTTGGTTATTGATTTGGTAACGTATTTGTGTTCATATTCTTTTTAATCCACGTATCGATATCCCTTAGATCCTTTTCTTATTTTGTTTATAAGTTATGATTTAGATTAAATAAGAACGCATGAGAAACATGTAGATCTATCAAGTATTTAAAAACAAAATGGTTTTGGTGGTGGTTAGTCACGATCGCACGCCAACCGAGACATGGGGGGGGGGTCTCGGTGGCGTCGAACCAACATCAGCCGCACCCTTGTGGGGGTCGGCGTGGCTAGGGAAACCACCAGCCGCAACTTAAAGCTGGCGGTGGTGGTGTGGTGATGTGCAGCCACAAAGACCAAGGCCCCAGTGGGAACCTTGGCCTAGCGGTGGGAACAGGGGACGCAGCAGGGGGACCCCAGCCTCGGCTGAGGGCTGTGTGACTCGGTGCAGCAGCAAGCCGAGAGCCTTACGGCTCTCAGTGAGCTGTTGTTGTCAGGTGTTCGGGTCTCGGGTATTGACATTTTTCAAACATGTAAATTAAACCAAATATGAAACTAAGTATGTATGTTCAATTAATTTATTTGTTAATTAATTTGGTTTAATTAAAATAAAAACTTATGTTATGTTTATTTAATTAAAACTAGTATAAAACATGTATGCATATTTAATTAAATAAACTTAGGCTATAATAATTAATTTATTTGATTATTCATGAACATGAATTTAATTAATTAAACTTAGGTTAAACTATTTAATATATTTTATGGTAAAGTTTAAATAACATGTATTACGTAATATTATTAATTAATAATAAACTTTTAATAAACATGACATGATATTATTAATTAATAATAAGATAAGTATTAATTTATTTATTAAACTTTATATTATAATAATACATGACATAAATTAAACATATAATTAATAACGGAAACATATTAATTATGGAAGAATATTATTTATGGCAACATGATAAATATGGTAATATTATATTTATGGTAATATACTAAATATGATAACATGCTATTTATGATAATACGTTAAATATGGTAACATACTATTTATAGAAACATGCTAAATATAGAAAATTTCTATTTTTGGAAACTTACTAATTATGGAAACTTTCTATTTTTAGAAACTTACTATTTAAGGAAACTTACTATTTTTGGAAAGTTACTATATATGGAAACCTGCTATTTTTGGAAAGTTACTATATATAGAAACCTGCTACTTTTAGAAAGTTATTCATAATGTTAGAACACGTATAACAACACTTAAAACATGAAATACATGGATATAAAACACATGAAACTATAAGAAACGCATGATTTAAACATGAAACAATAAGACCAGATAAGAACAAGTATAACAAGTATGTACACGTCAAGTAAACCAATTAACAAGTATGTATAAGTAAGATCGACTCTTATCCATGTCCCTTCATTATGTAGCTATTGTGAAGCCGGAGTGATCGTCTACGTCTGTTTCTGTCTTTATATTACTGGACATAAGGTATGGATATTCCGTCCTTCATTAAGGACATCTTTCTTCCTATATTAGGATTTCCCGTTTGCAACAGTCTGTTTTTCCCAGTAGTTTAAGTCTCTTAAACACACCAATATATGTATGATTATTTTAGATTGCCTGAGCCATATACATGCATGCTAGTTTCACCTAGTTATGGGGGTTCCATAACCATAGCACAGGAGGCACCAGTGTTATGACTCTTCTTCGGTGAGAGTGATTGCTCACAGCGTCCCTTTACAGTTTTGGCCAGTATTATTATTATCATGTGGGGAGAATGGGTGCATCCTAGGACAAGTAGTATGATTTCATGGTAACTGTGGTGTGTGCCATGCATACGTTACAGGAGCTAATCCCTCCACTCATTTTATATATTAATTAGAGGCAGCCCCTCTAATTGAATGACGAGGTCACCCCTCCAATTATTCATGCACGTGGATATAACATGACCTATATGGGCTCTCGGCATATTTAAAATACAGATTTTCAAGATAAACTAAACATAAGTCTTTTCCGAAATATAAACTAGTTTTATGAACTTAAACCAGGTTTTCTAGGACACACATTTATTCCGCTGCTATGTTATTTATTTCATCCCATTACTTGCTTATGTTTATGCTTTACATTCTATTGTTATATATCCGCACACTGGGCGTATTGCTCAGCCGTATTTCTCTTTCCATGTCCAAATACGGCAGGTACTAAAGGGCAAAGCTAGGAATCCAAGAGTACGTTAATGGAATGAGGCGCCAGCTTTCTTTCATTTTTTAATGCATTTACATACTTTTGCTTTGCTGGACATTGTTTAGTCCTTTCCTTTACATCCATACTTATGTATTTTGTGTGTGTAGCTTATGTGGATCCGATGTTTGTTTCCGGATTCTTTTATGGTAATTTAATGTTTTAGACATTACCTTGTATGCTTTGATGATATGCCATAATTATCCCTATGATATTCCATTTATCAAAATGGGGTGTTACAATTATGGTATCAGAGTCAGGTTTTGACCTGTAGGCACTTAAAAATTGACCTGTGACTAGTGGGTAGTCATCAGCGTCTTCCTAGAACTGACAGTTTGTTTTCATGCATTCATTTCATGTATCATTGTTGTAGGAATTTTGACTAAGTAATGGTTGGGATAGGACTGACCTTATTTAGTCGCATGTGCTTTTAATCGAATCATTTTTCTTAGTGAACCGACCCATAGGCGTTCACATTAGCTCATGGCTTTTTGTTTTGATGAACCGACCCATAGTCGTTCATCTTCACTATATCATTTTGTTTTCATGTCATTTGCATTTGGCTATGCCTTCATAAACTGTTTTTATGCATCATTTCATTAAGTTTATTATACGTTCTAATCAGATTAATCATTTCATTTTCATTTTAAACTGTCAGATGGTCATGACACGCGAACAAGAGCTAGCAGCAGCTATCCAAGCAGCGCTGCAAGCCATGCTTCCCTAAATCAGGAACCAAATTCTGAATGAGTACCAGAACGCTCCAAATCAGAACAATAATCCTCCTCTTACTCCACCGGTTACTTTGCACACTTGGCTTAAGAGGTTTAACAAGCAGAAGCCAAGATCTTTCAGCAAGGCTGAGAATTCATCTGATGCGGAAGACTAGATTTCACATATGGAGAAGATTTTTGATGCTATGGGATGTGGTGGTGTCTTCAAGGCAAGGTTGGCTTGCTATAAGTTTGAGGGTGATGCCCTACATTGGTGGAGAGCTTACAAGTTAGCTAATGGAGGCGATGATTGGCTAGCTGCATTGACTTGGGAGCAGTTCAAGACTTTGCTTTATGTGCAGTTCTTTTCGACTTCTGAGTAGGAAGGACTCAAGAGGGAGTATCACTCCATTCGTAAGAGAAATGGAGAGACTAGCACTAAGTTCATGCAAAGGTTTCTTAGGTTGGCTGGATTCTTAGGTGCGGTTACGGGTACTACGGAGGAACAAGACAAGCACTTCCGTTGGGCTCTGCACACCTCTACAGCAGCACGTTTACTTAGTGCTACTTATGCTAATGTGGCACAAGTGAATGATGCAACACGTAGCTTAGAGATGCTACATGAGCGTGATGACTACGAGGAAAAAGCTCGTCCTGAGAAGAGGTACAAATTTCAGTCATCAAGCATTATCATTCCATTTCAATCTTTATGTTCATTTATACATATTCCTATCCAATTGTATCTTCATGCAAAAGGGTGGAGACCAGTCCCAACCGGCCACTCAGCAGAATGCCAACAAGGGCAACGGTCAGTCTAACGACTGTTATGGATCTGACAAGAGGAACAGTAATGACAATTACCGTAACAACAACAACTAGTCCAACAACAGCAGGTCCTTAAAATTCTTAAGCTTTTCTATGTTTAAATTGCTGTATGTTTTTACATACTAACATGTCAACATCATAAACAGGAACTCTGCGAGTGGACTTGACCAAAATGCTAAGGGTCAGCAGTCCAACAACTCGTCTTCATCTGGTAAACTATCATTAAAACTTCAATGCAGTCATGTTTATGCCAAGTAATCATGTCTCATGTATATTCCTTATCAGGCTCTCAGGTAGCAAGGGTACCTCCAGGAGGTTACACCTACCCCATGTGCATGACTTGTAGTCGTAGACATCTCGGTACATGCCGTAAGTCAGCCGGCGTCTGTTTCAAGTGTGGAGTACCAGGACACATGTTGAAAGACTGCAAGAAGGGAGACACTGCTCGTATTTCTAGTGCTGCTCTTCCTAAGCCACCAGCTTCGGGACGTGTCTACACTAGCACACAGGACCAAGCTAATAAGTCTTAAGGTACTATCACTGGCATCCTCTTTATGAACGGTCATGTTGCGTGTGTTTTATTTGATACCGGTGCTACTCATTCAGCTATATCCTCTACGTATGCCACTAGTATTAATAAAATCCCTACGCCATTAGAGAATGTTTTAAGTATATCTACGCCTATGCGAGACTCTGTGCAAATTACCCAAATGTACAGAGATCTTCCACTAAAACTCGACGATAAGATTCGCCCAGTAGACGCACTTCCTTTGGATATGTGCGAGTTTTATCTCGTCTTAGGCATAGATTGGTTATCCAAGCATCAAGCTACCATCGATTGTCATACTTATTGGGTTATATTCGACGATGTTCAAGCACCAGAGTACGTTCACAATGGTTTTATACCAGGAAAGTCCGTACAAATCATTTCTACGTTAGAAGCTCGTGCATTACTATCTCATGGTTACGAGGGATTCTTAGCTTCAATTCAGAATATCACTGCCGAAGTTCCATCGATCCAATACCAACCAGTTGTGTCAGAATTTCCTGATGTATTCCTAGAATAACTTCTGGGTATACCACCTACTCGCGAAGTTGAGTTTAACATCGAGCACATCCCAGGAGCTCAACCAATCTCTAAGGCTCCTTATCGCATGGCTCCTATAGAGCTTAAGAAGTTAAAAGATCAGCTGCAGGAATTACTGGAGCGAGGTCTTATCTGACCGAGTGTATCACCATGGAGTGCGCCAGTACTCTTGGTCAAGAAGAAGGATGGTAGTATGCGTCTATGCATTAACTATCGTGAGCTGAATAATATCATGATCAGGAACCATTATCCATTTCCAAGAATCGATGATCTATTAGACCAACTTTAGGGTGCCAAACATTTCTCCTAGATTGATTTAAGATCCGGTTATCAGCAGCTGCGAGTTAAGGATCAGGATATTCTCAAGACTGCTTTTCGCACCAGATATGGCCATTATGAGTTCGTTGTCATGCCTTTTGGACTCAATAATTGTAACGCCCCACTTAGATATGTGGACCGTTAAGTGTATTTATGGCGTGTCATTAAAGCATAAGGTAAATGTCCTAAAACATTAACTGACCATAAAGGAAATACCGGAATCAAACATTGGTAATCCAAACATAAGCTCAAAACATGAAAAGTAAAATACTGAAAGAAAGGACTGAACAATGTCCAAACATGCAAATAAATGTATAAAGTGCATAAAGTAAATAATTCTGGATAGTTCCATCCAATGTACGTACTCTCGGAATCCTAAGAGCGTCCTAGTGTACCTGTCGCTAGAACATGAAAGGAACTACGGCTGAGCATAACGCCCAGTGAACGGATATAAAGCATGATAAGAAATACTGAAATGAAGCAGATAATAAAATAATGAAGCTGTATGGACTGATAATAAAGAGCAGCAAAAAACTGTGTATGTTTCTGAAATGTCTGATTATAAATAGTAAAGCTGAATTATTATATGTTAAATCTGAAAACATGCATTTACTGTATTTTAATTTCCAAGATCTTATATAGGTCATGTGCTGTAACAACATCTGCATGAATACATGGAGGGGTGACCTCGTCATGCTGTAGAGGGGTGACCTCTAAATATTGTGCTGGGTGGAGGGATCAACTCCAATGTGAAGGATGTCGAGCACACACCACATTCACTTGATAAGCTGTAAACGGATAACCTAGGATGCATCCATACGCCCCCGCTGATAATACTGATAAATGGCCAAGCTGAAAGAAATGGGACGCTGCGAGAAATCACTCCCCCGTAGAGGAGTCACGACACCGGTGCCTCAAGTGTCATGGTCACGGTACCTTCGTAACTAGTACATAACTGATCATGCTTGTATATAAAGCTCAGGCAAATTTAACTTAGTTATTAAGGTGATTACTGATAAAACTTAGAACATATACTGGGGAAAACATTTGGCTGTAGACGGGGAATCCTAATCATGCATAAAAAATAAAGTCCTTACTAAAGGACGGAAAATCTGTACGATCAACCGAAACCGAAAGAGACAAATAATAGTAGAGACATAGGAATATCCGTAGCTTAAATCAAATCAACGCTTACTTGAAAAATCGGTCGACTTATCTCGTGTCTAAGCATATCTACATAAGTTTGGGTACCATTTATGAGTTAGCGACAGACCCGATACGTACTATTTTATTTTACCATCCAAGTTGTCATATTGTACAAAGAGTTTGCTAGCTTAATAGTAGTAATATACGTAATATGTTGTCATCAAATATAAAATAGATTAATATGTAAATTCTACAGTATGTTAAGTAGGTTTTAATTTCCAATTGAAAGTATTGATCAACATTGTTAAACATCATGTTTTCAGTATTCCGAAACGAAATTACGAACCGTACTATTTATAAAGTTCATCCTTTATAAAGATAATAAATCTTGATTTCATGCATCCTAATGCAAGTTTTACCTTAACTTAACGTACTCATAATCAAATAAGATCGTATAGGTGATGTATGCTTATGACAAATGTGTTTTACATATGGAGGAAAGTTATATTTTACCAATAAGGGATACTGGGGTTAGACCCAATAGATATTGAACCCATAACTCGAACATGAAATAGAAACTTCATACGTATAAAACTCCGACCTCCATCAGACGAAACCGAAACCTCTTAACCAAATTTTCCTTATTTTAATCCGGCTCCTTATGATCAAATCTTTTTATATGGATGTGAAACAAAATACGTTGCGACTATGTGTTTAAACAAAGGAGGCAGATAGTTTAGGTTTTGGGGGTGAGCTAAAATCATTGAAGAACTCGCGAATATATATGAATACGACTCATGTGAGCATGAAATATATTGTGTAAATATGGGCATAGCGTTTCAACGGAGTATGAGCGGACAAAACCAACTTGCCATTTGAAAAATAGTCAATACTGTTTATCTCATTTTCAAATTACTACATCAATGCATCCTTCTTTGGAAATAATTTATTTTGTTTATTATAATTAATGGTTTAGCCTCTAATGATTTATTTCCTCTCGAGCAATAAATAACAGCACAATTAACGCCAAGAATAAACGAGGTAGTTATGATAAAACTTTCGAGTTAAATATAACGTTTGACTCAATAAACTTGTTTCCTTTTCTATTTTAGTTAATCTTATTTAATGAGAATTAATTTGTTATTTCTTAATCAATTACATTTATTTCTTTAAATCTGCAAAAGTCACATTTAAATTATATTTATAGATTTAAATTTATACACAATAAACAGTAAATAGCAAAAAATTTGGGTATTACAACTCTTCCCATCTAAAAAATAAATATTTCGTCCTCGAATTAGAAACATGATTTGACTGCGGTTTTACAATTCTTCCCCTCTAAACAAAGGAAAATTCGTCCTCGAATTAAAGGAATTAAAGCTGCTGGTTATAAGAACTGAATGAACACGTAAACTGAAAAGACATGTAAGCTGAAAGGACATGAACGTGACATGATTGAAATGAACATGGAACGTGACATGGCTAAAGATGACACAGAACATAACATGACTGAAAGTACATAACTAAATCATGGAAGGAAAAGGATGAGAAGTCTGGATGGACTCCCCCGTTCCAAGTGGCTTCCCGCTCGAACGGTTCCTTCAAAAGTCTTGACACACTGAAAATCTTGGTCTGAATGACCCTGTCCTGATGATGCTGAAAAGTTTCTGGTTCCATACTTGAGATGGATTTTTGAATCTGCTCAAACGAATAAGATATAACATGTCGGATACAGGAAACGATACGTACAACTAACATGAAAAGACGACATTTATATCTCTGAGCAAAGCTACTGAAGACATACTGGAACGTAATACGTGATCAATTATGAACGTGATATGTGAGCAATTGTGAACGTGATTCGCGATCATATGGTGAACGCGGTGCATGGAATATATCATGAACGTGATACATGAAACATACTGCGATCGTGATACGTGAAACATACTATGAACGTGATATGTGGACATATCATGAATGTATGCTGACTGAGGGAGGAATGTGTAACACCCCATTTTGATAAATGGAATGTCACGCGTAATTATGGCGTGTCATCAAAGCATACAAGGATAAATGTCTAAAACATTACATGACCATAGGGTAAACCGGAATCAAACATCGGTTCCCAAACATAAGCCCAAAACGTAATAAAGTAAAAGAAATGAATTAAAGACAAAGCAAGCATAAGTATATGAAGGCAAAAAGGAAAAGAAGTCTCTAGCAGCTTCCATCCTATGCACGTCCTCCAAATGCTCGAGTCTTTCCTAGGGTACCTGCCGTTTTGGGACATGGAAAGGAAAGTAACGGCTAAGCAAAACGCTCAGTGCACGGACATAGACATAGTATGAATGACTAAGCATAATAAAGACTTAATAGCAGCGGAAATGTATAAGTCCTGGAAAAGCTGGAACATGTTCATAAAACTGGTTTTATAGTTTGAAAAGCCTTATGTTTATCTTATGAAAACTGTTTAACATATTTTACCATTAGGCAATATAGGTCATGGAAATCCACCATGCATGAATACTTGGAGGGGTGACCTCATCATGCAAATTATAGGGGCTGCCTCTAATTTAATATACTGGTTCTGGGTAGGAGGGATCAGCTCCTTGTGAAGGATGCAAGGCACACACCACATTCACCATGAAATCCTGACTGAAACATGTAACTAGGATGCACCCATACACCCCACATGATAAATATAATATAAATGGCCAAAAGTTGAAGGGACGCCACGAGCAATCACTCCGCCGTGGTGAAGTCATAACATCAGTGCCTCTAATGTTATGGTTATGGTACCTCCATAACTAGGTGAAACTGGTCATGCATGTATATGGCTATAGGTATTCTAAATTAAATATAAGCAATTCAAACATGTACTTATACTACGGGAAAACATTTGGCTGCATACGGGGAAATCCTAATAAGGAAAGAATGTCCATACTAAAAGGACGGGAATCCATACCTTATGTCCAGTGAACGAAGAAGATGAACTAAGAGGAATCCTACTTCTGAATCACTAATGCTACATAAATACATGCATGAATAAGTATCTGCTTACTAAATACGTAACTGGTTTTATGTCATGTCTTAGCTTATTTTATATGTTCTTACCATGTTTTACTGTTTTAAGCCTTAAACTGTGTTTATCTTATATTCTGTTTACTCTTGATTAAGTATTTCTGGTATTTCATGCATTATTATACTTACTGTGTAATAATAAGTAACTTTCCAAAAATAGCAAGTTTCCTAAAATAGAAAGTTTCCAAAAATAGAAAGTTTCCAAAAATAGAAAGTTACCAAAAATAGAAAATTTCCAAAAAAAGAAAGTTTCCAAAAATAGAAGGTTTCCAAAAATAGAAAGTTTCCAAAAATAGAAAGTTTCCAAAAATAGAAAGTTTCCAAAAATAGAATTACTGCTTAAAATAGATAAGTTTCTAAAAATAGAAAGTTTCCATAAATAGATCAGCTGCCTTAATTAAATAAGTTTCCATAAATAGATTAGCTGCCTGAAATAAATAAGTTTCTAAAAATAGAACGTTTCCATAAATAGATTAGCTGCCTTATTTAATTAAGTTTCTAAAAATAGAAAGTTTCCATAATTAGAAATAAGCTGGTTAAATAAGCTAAGTATATAAGCCTAAGTGTTTTCATGATTATTTTCTAAGTCATATGATATAATGTATAGTTTAATAATTATTTCATGTAATTAAAATAAACTATAGGTTAAAATATTTAATTAAATTATATCATGTTTTTAATTAAATAAAGTTAAATACTTAGGTTAAAACATGCATTATTATTTATTAATAATATAACCTAAGTCATGTTAATTAATTAATTATAACCATGGTTTTTAAATAATTAATTAATTATAAGTCTTAAAAATATAAAATACTTAGGTTAATAATTTCATGATTTTTATAATTAATATAACCTAAGTCATATTATTAAATTAATCATGTCATGTTATTAATTTAATTTTAACATAAGATCATAAAAATAAAACTCAAAACATACACCGTGAACCGGATCTTGACTAAGAACCATGAACCGCACATGAAATCGACACCATACCCCGAACCAAATCGGGGTCACCCTTGTCTTGATGCTGCCGTGGGACCCACACCAACCAACCGGGGCCATATGGTCTCGGTGGTGGTCATGTAGCCAAACCGAGACCCTCTCGGGTTCGGTTTAGGCGCGGCCAAGAACAAAACACCCCTAAAACATTACTTTTTGATTTCTTCCAAATCTAATTCCATGTTAGATCTATGATTTAATTATGTTTTTAAGAAAAACATATCATGTTCTTAATTATTAAAAGATTAAATCAAAAGAAAAGGGTTTAAACGAATTATCGAATGCGTGGATCTAAAGAACGATGAACAAACACGAACACTAGCAACAAATCCAAGATCCAAGATCAATCAACACCCTCTTGGTGTGTTGTATGGGTGGCGGCCAAAAGACAAGGAAGAGGAGGAGGAGAACTTTTAGGTTTTCTAAAATCTTCTGTAAAATAATATGAGTAGTGTTTTTCCCCTTAACCCCCCTTTAGTGAAAATTGAAATGGGCTTGGCCCATTTCTCTTCCTAATTTCGTGGCATATGGGCTCACATGGGGTAACCCGATCATTTTCCGTGTCTAATTAATAAGTGTGTTCTCGTGTTCGTGTTTTACGTGTTTGTTCGTGTTTATTTGTGTTCGCGTTTTGTGTGTTCTCGTTAAATGATTACCGTGACCTAATATATTTATTTACGCTCGTAATAAATATATATATATGTAATTAATAATAGTTCGTTATTTAAATTACGTTCGTGATTTCATGATCGCATGTTCGTGATTAATTATTGTCAAATAATTATTGCGTGTTCGCGCGTAGTAAATACTTATCGTGTACTAACACGTACGTAATACGTAAAATATTAACACATAATCGTAATCATGCTATAATAGGAAAGTTTTAAACTAGTACGTACGATCTTAAGGGTACTATTCATGGTAAAAGCATGCGGGTTTTACAACTCTTCCCCCCTAAAAAGAATAATTCGTCCACGAATTATAGATAACGTAACTGAAAGAGAAACATACCCGAATCAAACTGAGAGGGTATGTAAGATTAATGAACGTACAGGTGACATGATAGAAGGAACGTGGAACGTGACATGTCTTGAAAGGACATGGAACGTGACGTGACTGAAATGACATATCTAATTTATGAGAGAAAAACGGATAAAAGTCCGGATGAACTTGTCCATTTCCAAGTGGCCTCCCTCTTGGAACGGTTCTTTAGAAGATCTTGACACAAATGATAAATCTTGGTCCTCCTGACCTTGACTTGGAATACGAAGAAATTCTTGGTTATCAACGGAAGGTAGATCCCCTAAATTCGATCGAGGAAAATAAGAGTTAACGTGCTAGGGTAACCGAAACATTACGATGCAAGACAATCTGACTTAACTGATAATTAGAAACGATGCGCGAGACATAAAGAAACGTAGTACATGAAAATTTTTGAACGTGATACGTGAAAATTTTTGAACGTGCTACGTGGAGATATGGCGAGTGTAGTATGAGTAAACATATCGTGATCCATGATACGTGTAACATATCTTGATCATGATATGAGCAACGTGTAATGAACATGACATGTGAAACATATCGTGATCATAGAATACAATGGCGGTAACGCCAAACGCTACAAGGTGAGACGTGGAATATGACGAGAAACGTCTATCTGAGGATAGGGAGTTATACTAAACTTGGGTCTGGTCTCTCAAGTCCTTGCAAAACTTCCCAGAACGAAATGAACGTAAAATCGTAAGCCCAGATACGATCATGAACGTGAATAGTGTCATGAACGCGAGCGTGAAAGCAAGTCGTGGAATCAGAATGAAGACGTGAAGTAATTTAGGAGTACAATTGCGAATCTTTGTCTGACCCGATAGCTGAGGGATTACCATGTGATCGGATGAGCCTTGGCTGGAACATGTCCGATCAATCTGTTGGTTCTACAATCCTTGCGGATGTAAGGATTCTACAGACTTGATCAAACTGTTTGCAATAACCCAGATAGCATCATGCTTCTTCTGAGTTGGCGTTAATCTGGTAACCAAAATCCATGGAGATCTTGTCCCTTTTCAATTCACAATTTTAGATGATGAAAACATCCCAGTTTGTTGGTGTCCTATCGTAACCTGTTGGTATGTCAGGTACCTAGATATGAATGTAACTGTATCTTGCTTCATCGAACTTGATACATAGGAGTTTACGAAACTCTGAGTCTATGAATCTAAACTTCTCTTAGCGTAGGATTTCTATAACACCTACTGTAATGTAGGGTTATCTCCTTTACGCATAAGCTGAGTCATGGTAAGATTAACAATGCAAATCTATGTGATCCAGCGTGTCACTATAATAAACCAGAATTGATATTGGAAAAATTTCCAGGGTAGAATTTCTCTTGTCATAGAATTTGCAACATAGTGCAGATATGGTCTTCCTGTTCTTCTCTAGGCTTAGAGGAAATCAGGTTACCCTCAATGAAAACACTGATGAATTTGCCTTGAGTCCATGGAAACTCATTCTTATAATGCCGTTGGAGCATTGATGAGACTAATTCAAAATCATAAATCTAGCATGACCGAGTCGTGTACGAATAGCAGTCATGGACATGTCCTGCTTTTTCACTCGTCACTGTTGGCAGCATGATCATGAGTTCGATCTTGGAAAAGTGATTAACACTATACGGTCGATTGGACATGTTGTTTGTACGTGGAGGATAATAATGGTCATGAATGGTGATTTGTTTAATGATCGATGGTAGTCGACACATAATCTTATGTTACCGTTCTTCTCCTTGAAGGTTCTTCTGGAGTGTAAGGGACAATTTTGGAATAATCCGTTGGTTATGCGTAACAGGACTTCAGTAGTCGTGTCTTACTGACAGCTAGAAAGTTTTAGTAATCATGGCTAACAAAGCACGTGCTTGGAAAGCATAGATAATTTGTACAGATTTTCCTGATGGAAAAATCAAGCTGAATGTATTCAGGAGCCTGAACATTACTATACATAATTATGAATCATAGCATGGTGTGCTGTTCGTAGTCTATAATTAGGATAAAATTCATCTCGTGTCTGTCCGAGGAAATGAGTTAGCAGCTTGGATCTGATCATTAAGCTGAAGGAAAACCTTCGTATACGTGGGGATACGAAAGGCGTCCTTCATGGCCATGAATATATGAACTATGGTGAAAGAAATGAAAGTGACATCGGCAACGTGATAGTTCTCACTGATGTGCTGGTAATGGTATTGAAATTCTTGTGTCCTGATTAATACATGGCACAACAAAATGGATATACCCTTGGAGGGTAGCCTGAATTTCTTAGAAATGTTCCATAGTTTGACGTGAGTCATGTGTCTTGACTCGTGTCTTGGAACTATAAGCATGACATATGTCTTGACTGGTATCTTGACATGTGTCCTCAGAAAGTATACGTGAGACATGTGTCTTGACTGATGTCTTGACACGTGTCTCGAGACGTAAAATAATAGAACTACAATATTAGGTTATTATGCCAGACTTGGCGGATCGGTTGGACTACTGATCCTTTGTATGTCTGATCACGTCCGCGGCCGGAGCCTCGGTTGAGATTTCTAGGATAGTTCTGTCATAGTAGTGGTTACTATCGTCTTGTCTGTCAGTTCCATGACGGTCATTCTCATGACCGTGATTCATGTAACTATTCAGTTGAGTGGCCGGCTGGTACCGGTTTGCACTCATATGGCTGAAATGACAGTCGAATGACGTGTGACATGTAACTAAGAATTAGGGACAATGATTGATGGAAATCGTCTGATGGTGAAGCATCTTCTCGTCCGATTGCTTTGCTCCGACGCCTTTGTCTTCGTCTTGTAGGATCTCCAGGTTGTGAACAGCATCTGCATCTCGTAGCGTCTCCGAACGTCAGCAGCATCAACCTTTAGTAACATCTCCCAGTTATGAGCGGCATCAGCAATCTTGTAGAATATCAGCAATTGAACATACGCGTGAGATGATTTAGAATCGACTAGCGAATACTCGTGAAGTATTGCAAGTGAAATACACATGGATTTAGGTACGTGTAATACACAAGGAATACGGTACATGGAGTACACATGGAATGCACATGAAATGATCGGTGTTGGGGTCGATCATTTGTCATGATTTAAGGAAAGTATATCGGTTAAACGGTTAGGGAAACCATCATGATAACCTGGCAATGCCAGTATATACCTCATTCGGGTTGTATAGAGAAACGCTAAAGTGTGGTTACACAAAACTGAACGATGATTTGCCTGACAACATGATCAATGAAAACCAAACATGACTATCATGAAAGCAGAATTCAATGAAGTCCAACAATGTCTTGCGTGAAAGCATAAATAACAAAAGAGGTGTAAGACGTAATCAACATGAAGACGGAATTATCATGAAGGAACATAAAACGATCTATCATAAAGGAGTGTATAACATAATCAGCATGAAACCAAAGTTAACCATGACAGTATGAAAACATACTTGACATAAAAACATAGTAACTTATGAGGGGACATGAAAAAATTTTTATGCCAATAAATCATGAGAAAAATTTTATGCATGAAAACAGTGCATGAATGCGTAATGTAGTTTATAAAAACCATTATATGTGTGAGGGGACGCCTATGGGTCGGTCCCAAAACAAAAGTTTCGATAAAAGCACATGCGACTAAATAGGGCCAGTCCCGTACCAACCATTACTTAGTCATAATCCCTGCAACAATGATACATGAAACATAAATAAATGAAACTTATCTGTCAAAACTTATTAGAAAAATTTTTATGCGACTAATTATGAACTACTGGGGTTCAGTCCACATAGCCACAGTTCACGAGGAACATTATGCATGAAACAATGACACATAACTAAATATGAATGACGGTTGTCCATCCATATTAGTAAAACAATATTGATGAAAACATCAAGGTTAAAACCTCAAGGTGCTGAAAACATCATGGTTAAAACAACAATGCGCTGAAAACATCAATACGTGGAATAACAAACGTTGGCTTAGGAAGCTCCTGGTGACTACCCACTAGTCACAGGTCGAGTTTTTAGAGCCTACAGGTCGAAGCTTTGGCTCTTATACCATAATTGTAACACCCCATTTTGATAAATGGAATGTCACGCGTAATTATGGCGTGTCATCAAAGCATACAAGGATAAATGTCTAAAACATTACATGACCATAGGGTAAACCGGAATCAAACATCGGTTCCCAAACATAAGCCCAAAACATAATAAAGTAAAAGAAATGAATGAAAGACTAAGCAAGCATAAGTATATGAAGGCAAAAAGGAAAATAAGTCTCTAGCAGCTTACATCCTATGCACGTCCTCCAAATGCTTGAGTCTTTCCTAGGGTACCTGCCGTTTTGGGACATGGAAAGGAAAGTAACGGCCGAGCAAAACGCTCAATGCACGGGTATAGACATAGTATGAATGACTAAGCATAATAAAGACTTAATAGCAGCGGAAATGTATGTCCTAGAAAACCTGGAACATGTTCATAAAACTGGTTTTATAGTTTGAAAAGCCTTATGTTTATCTTATGAAACTGTTTAACATATTTTACCATTAGCCAATATAGGTCATGAAAATCCACCATGCATGAATACTTGGAGGGGTGACCTCATCATGCAAATTAGAGGGACTGCCTCTAATTTAATATACTGGTTCTGGGTAGGAGGGATCAACTCCTTGTGAAGGATGCAAGGCACACACCACATTCACCATGAAATCCTGACTGAAACATGTAACTAGGATGCACCCATACGCCCCATATGATAAATATAATATTAATGGCCAAAAGCTGAAGGGACGCCACGAGCAATCACTCCGCCGCGGTGAAGTCATAACATCAGTGCCTCTAATGTTATGGTTATGGTACCTCCATAACTAGGTGAAACTGGTCATGCATGTATATGGCTATAGGTATTCTAAATTAAACATAAGCAATTCAAACACGTACTTATACTATGGGAAAACATCTGGCTGCATACGGGGAAATCCTAATAAGGAAAGAATGTCCATACTGAAAGGACGGGAATCCGTACCTTATGCAGTGAGTGAAGAAGATGAACTGAGAGGAATCCTACTTCCGAATCACTAATGCTACATAAATACATGCATGAATAAGTATCTGCTTACTAAATACGTAACTGGTTTTATGTCATGTCTTAGCTTATTTTACATGTTCTTACCATGTTTTACTGTTTTAAGCCTTAAACTGTGTTTATCTTATATTCTGTTTACTCTTGATTAAGTATTTCTGGTATTTCATGCATTATTTTACTTACTGTGTAATAATAAGTAACTTTCCAAAAATAGCAGGTTTCCTAAAATAGAAAGTTTCCAAAAATAGAAAGTTTCCAAAAATAGAAAGTTACCAAAAATAAAAAGTTTCCAAAAATAGAAAGTTTCCAAAAATAGAAGGTTTCCAAAAATAGAAAGTTTCCAAAAATAGAAAGTTTCCAAAAATAGAAAGTTTCCAAAAATAGAATTACTGCTTAAAATAGATAAGTTTCTAAAAATAGAAAGTTTCCATAAATAGATCAGCTGCCTTAATTAAATAAGTTTCCATAAATAGATTAGCTGCCTGAAATAAATAAGTTTCTAAAAATAGAACGTTTCCATAAATAGATTAGCTGCCTTATTTAATTAAGTTTCTAAAAATAGAAAGTTTCCATAATTAGAAATAAGCTGGTTAAATAAGCTAAGTATATAAGCCTAAGTGTTTTCATGATTATTTTCTAAGTCATATGATATAATGTATAGTTTAATAATTATTTCATGTAATTAAAATAAACTATAGGTTAAAATATTTAATTAAAGTATATCATGTTAATTAAATAAAGTTAAATACTTAGGTTAAAACATGCATTATTATTTATTAATAATATAACCTAAGTCATGTTAATTAAATAATTATAACCATGGTTTTTAAATAATTAATTAATTATAAGTCTTAAAATATAAAATACTTAGGTTAATAATTTCATAATTTTTATAATTAATATAACCTAAGTCATGTTATTAAATTAATCATGTCATGTTATTAATTTAATATTAACATAAGATCATAAAAATAAAACTCGAAACATACACCGTGAACCGGATCTTGACTAAGAACCATGAACCGGACATGAAATCGACACCATACCGCGAACCAAATCGGGGTCACCCTTGTCTTGATGCTGCCGTGGGACCCACACCAACCAACCGGGGCCATATGGTCTCGGTGGGGGTCATGTAGCCAAACCGAGACCCTCTCGGGTTCGGTTTAGGCGCGGCCAAGAACAAAACACCCCTAAAACATTACTTTTTGATTTATTCCAAATCTAATTCCATGTTAGATCTATGATTTAATTATGTTTTTTAAGAAAAACATATCATGTTCTTAATTATTAAAAGATTAAATCAAAAGAAAATGGTTTAAACGAATTACCGAATGCGTGGATCTAAAGATCGATGAACAAACACGAACACTAGCAATAAATCCAAGATCCAAGATCAATCAACACCCTCTTGGTGTGTTGTATGGGTGGCGGCCAAAAGACAAGGAAGAGGAGGAGGAGAACTTTTAGGTTTTCTAAAATCTTCTGTAAAATAATATGAGTAGTGTTTTTCCCCTTAACCCCCCTTTAGTGAAAATTGAAATGGGCTTGGCCCATTTCTCTTCCTAATTTCGTGGCATATGGGCCCACATGGGGTAACCCGATCATTTTCCGTGTCTAATTAATAAGTGTGTTCTCGTGTTCGTGTTTTACGTGTTTGTTTGTGTTTATTTGTGTTCGCGTTTTGTGTGTTCTCGTTAAATGATTACCGTGACCTAATATATTTATGTACGCTCGTAATAAATATATATATGTAATTAATAATAGTTCGTGATTTAAATTATGTTCGTGATTTCATGATCGCATGTTCATGATTAATTATTGTCAAATAATTATTGCGTGTTCGCGCGTAGTAAATACTTATCGTGTACTAACACGTACGTAATACGTAAAATCTTTACACGTAATCGTAATCATGCTATAATAGGAAAGTTTTAAACTAGTACGTACGATCTTAAGGGTACTATTCGTGGTAAAATCATGCGGGTTTTAAAAATGCCAAACGATACGACCTAAGACTTGAAATGTATGCCTGCGTATGGAAAAGCTGTGCTAAACTTGAGTCTGGTTTCTCAAGCTTTTTGTAACCATATTCAGTAACAAGCTGAGAAACGTGTATCATGAGATGGAACACGAACCTGAACGTGAAAAATGTCATGAACGCGAACGTGAGCTTAAATCATGAGATAACACAAAATATGGAGTGAAACAACATCACAATATGGACGTGAGACGTAAACATGAAGGTAAACGTAAACATGAACGTGAATGTGAATGTAAACGTGATCGTGAACATGAACGTGAGCGTGATTTGTGAACGTGAAATTTCTATCTGATATGATGGTTGATGGAATACCTTGAAGTTGTACGATCTATTGCTGAATTTCATGCAGGTCTGCTATTGCAAAATCCTTTCGGATGAAAGAAAACGTGTAGGCTGGGTTAAATGGCCGACAATGACTTAGATAGGATCATACTTTTCTGAGTTCTGTGGTAAACTGATAACAACCTCCATGGAATTTTGTCCTATTTCTGTTCCAAGTTTCTAATGGTTGTAATAACTCACTAGCATGATGGCGTTCTATCTTGAACCTGCGGCATGACAGGCATCTAGATATGAACATAGCTGCATCAATGTGTTATATTGCTTCTATCAACATTCTGCCTGGGATTATGGTACATTCTGGTGGAATCTGGGTGAATAGTCATAGGAAGCTAATCGTGAGAACTGTCTGTAATTCTGCGGTAGTAATTAACTGAGTTCTAGAAAATTTTCGTACTTTAGTCACAGACATCGGTCTTGACCATCTGGTGATGGCTTTCACCTTTGCAGGATTTCGGAAATTTCTTTCTACTGAAATAACATGGCCTAGAGATGCCACCTTGTTCAACTGGAATTCATGTCTAGAAAGCTGCGTATACAATTTTCTCCTATCAGAGAATCTGCATGCTCGTGAGAAGACGATTCTCGCGTTCTTCTCTAGAATTTAGCAGATCAGAATGTTATCAATGAATATACTGACGATTTTGTTTGAGAATTTATGGAAAATTTGATTCATAAATTTCGTAATATAGTTGGATTATTTGGGAGCTCAGCAGCATAAATCAAAATTTTAGAGAGACTATAACGTGTGCAAAAGTGATAGGTGTGTAAACACCCATCCTTTTTACCACTTAATTACAATAATAACCGAGCCAAAACGTGTATTTTATGTCTTTTATGTCGGAATTATGCGTGGTTTGTGTTTTTGTTGTGATTTAGGACGAAATTGTGAAAAGTGGAGAAAACACGGCATTCACGGGCTTATATTGAAGAAAAAGACGAAATATGAAGTCGAGAAGTCAAGAGTGGAAAAAGAACGGAAGTCCTAGACCAATTCTGAAGATTTATCGAAGAAAAAGTCGAAAGACGGAAGTTTACCAAAAGCCGAAGAACTCGAGTCTTATTTATTGAAGAATATAAAGACGAGTTTAAAGAAATCCCGAGTCATAAGTCATTAAAGTCCAAGATTAAAGAAGATTCAAAGGCTTAAGGACTAATGGTGCAATTAACAAAGAGATTAAGAAGGAAGGACCTAATGATGCAATTAAGAGAAAAGGAAGGAGGGGAGGAAGCTTCCTAATCCTCCCCTATATATAGATCATTAAGTTAATCTTTTCATTTTTTTGTTGGCTAATGTGACAACTAGTCTTCCACTTTTATTTACCTTGCACTTTTAATTACTTGCACCTTTAATTACCTTGTCTTGCACTTTAATTTTCAAGTAAGTTAATTTTATCTTTATTGCACCTTTACTTTACTTGTTTTTATCTCTCATTCTACATTTCTTTCTTGCTTGATCTTTATGTTTATGTGTTCATCATCTTGCTTATTTGATTAAAGATTGTATTTTTATGCCTTTGATTGTTTTAGATCATTGATTTGATAGCCTATTTGTTTTAATCTTTAAGTTTTTAAAGTTTTTATAAAAGTTATTTTTATATAAAAGTTGTTTTTCGTAAAGCTTATTCATTTCGTGTTTTAAAAGTCTTTAAATTTCAGTTTAGTAGCTTAGTTTTATACGGTTTGTTTTAGGATTTTCGTGGTGTGCTTATTTGAGTTATAGCTTATTTTTCTAGCTTATTTTGTACTTTTTTCTACTGTATTCCGATCTATACGATCGGAAAGGGGTTTATCATTCCGATTGGAGTGATCAGAAAAGGGTTTTAACATTCCTAACAACATTCCGATTAGAGGTAGTTTGGTATTCTGATTGGATTGGTCTAGTGGTATTCCGATCAGAGTTGAGTGACAGCTATCCCGATCAGAGCTCTACTACACATTCCGATCTGGGTTCTAGCTTTGTTATTCCAATCAGTGAAAAGGTGACATATTCCGATTGGTATTCCAAGCTATATTCAGATCAAGGGTTCCGATCCACATTCCGACCAAAGGTAAGTGAACATTCCGATCAAGGGTAAGTGTGGTATTCCGATTGGAAAGGTGACAGTTATTCCGATCAGACCCATTCCTTATTCCGATCAGGGGGTGAGTACATTCCGACAGTGAGCCTGATCGGAATTTATTCCGATCTGGGGTATTTTTCATGTTTTGTCTTGTTTAATTTTTACATTCTCATTTTAATTCTTGTCTAATTTTAATTTCCGTCACGCTTTTAACTTTTGTCATTTTATTATTTTACTTTTCAAAGTTTTTTTTTAATATTGCACACTTTACTTTTAATTAGACTTAGATTTAATTTTAGCGCAACTTTATTTTAAACGCCATTTTACTTTAACGACATTTACATCTACGTCTTTGCACATTTTATTTAAAAACAACCAAAAATATTTGTTTCACCAAAATCAATAGAGTCACACATAGAACCTAGATCAATTCATTAAGATATTGAGAACAAGAACTTTAATTTTTATACGGGGTGTCAAAAGCCTTGTATCAAATGGCGCCGCTGCCGGCTCTTTTCGTAAAGATTAACGGTTTTCTGTGAGAGACGCGTTGCTTTTTGGGATCCGTTCACTTGTGAGCGTTATTTTTCTTGCTAAAAAAAATTCAAAAAACCATAAAAATTAAAAATTGTTAAAAAATCCATAAAAATTAAAAATTTCAAAAATCCAAAAAGATTTTATTTTTATTGTGTATATATATTGTCTTTTTGTTTGGTTTCTTTTTCTTTTGCATTTTCAGGTGTATGCGTACTAGATCTTCTAATTATCAAGAGCCCGAGACTCAAAAAGATTTAGATATGTCAGGTGTTAACAACAACAATAATCCACCGCACCTCAACAATAATAACCACAATGTTCTTCCACAGCCCGATCTTCGGACAATGGAGGAGCTTTGTCAACCAACCATGTTTGGACGAGGAGGACCGATTGCACCGATGCAAATCAACGCTCCGGAGTTTTCGTTGAAGCACCACATGATTCAGCAAGTGCAAACAAATCCATTCGCCGGAATGCCTGATGATGATGCCAACAAACACCTCGACAAGTTCATTACAATCACCCAAAGCATGAAGTTGCCTGGTGCCACAATGGATGTTCTTCGCCTACAACTCTTTCCACATACTTTATCGCATCATGCCGAGAAATGGTTTGATCGTCTCCCGAAGAATTCTATTCATACTTGGGATGACATGACTCAACGCTTTTTATCGCGCTACTTTCCACCATCCATGGTCACGAGCCTTCGCAATCAAATCAGCGGTTTCATGCAAGACCCTGATGAATCTCTTTTTGATGCTTGGGAGCGATATAATGTCTTGATTGATCGTTGTCCAAACCACAACATGCTCCCTGTCACCCTAGTTGATACTTTCTACAACGGATTGACTTTTCGAGATCGTGATACGATTAATGCAGCCGCCGGTGGCACATTCATGAAAAGGAGACCCGAGGAGTGTAGAGAGTTAATTGAGAACATGACTACTCACCACAAAAACTGGGATTCCTCCGCTTCTTCAAGGAACAACCCGAGAGTCAATGTTTCTTCTACTTCAGCAAACCCTGAGATGACCGAACTCACACGCATGATGACTGAAATGAGAAAAAGTATCACGCTTCTCGCTTCAAACCAACAACAACAACAAGTTAAAGCGGTTGCACCTTCTTGTGAAACATGTGGCGGTCCTCACTCATACACCGGTTGTCCTTCTACACAAGGAAATCCGGAAAATGTGTATGCAGCTTATGGTAATTATTCACCGGAAAATTACCAAGCTCGACCTCAAGGGGATAGAAATCTGCTTAGTTACCGGTCCAACAACTACCTTTCACCCGGTTTTTCTCCTCAAAACCAAAACCCCGCCAACAACTACAATAGAAGCAACCAAATCCCACCAAGAGCTTCTAATCCTTATCACCCACCCGCCCAACAAACCCCACCCATTAACCCCGATGTTGAAGCCATCATGAGAACCCACAGTGAGCAAATCAAGAATCTGTAGAGCCAAATTATCAATCTGAAAGGAGATATCACAAAGCAAGGAAATGAGATAAGATCCGAGCTTCGAGATAATATTCAATCCTCCTTCAGCAATCAAACGAATGATTTAAAGAATATGTTTGCTAGTTTCTTGCCCGCCGCTCAACCTTCTTATTCGAGTTCTCTACCTTCAAACAACGTCACCAATCCGCGAGCAAATGTGAGTGCTATTACTACTCGTAGTGGAATTACCATTGTCGATCCACCAATCCCACCCCCATCATCTACACCTCCTCTACCACCATTTATCCCTACTTCTCCTACACCTAGTATTAGTGCACTATTACCGTCTCCGCCTCGTCATGACGATGTACCTAGGAAGGACCCTTCAACATCTCAACCTTTACCTGTTACACCTACACCTTCACCACCCAAACCCAATATCGCTTATCCCTCTCGATTAGGCAAGACTAAAATGCTAACCAAGGATGACTCTGAAGTGGCACGCTATGTGAAGATGATCTCTCAAATGAACTTCAACATTAGCTTTCTTGAAGCACTTGTCCACATGCCCAAATTTGTCAAAGCATTTAAGGAATTGCTTAACAAGAAGGAAAAGTTGATTGAGCTCGCCAACACACGCTTAAATGAAAACTGCTCTGCAGTTATTCTTAAAGAACTTCCGGAAAAGCTTGGAGATCCCGGTTATTTTGTGTTGCCTTGCGTGTTCAACAAAACTGAAGAATTTACTGCCCTAGCTGATCTCGGGGCCAGTATTAATCTTATGCCTTTGAGTGTTTGGAAAACACTATCATTACCCGACCTCACTCCAACAAAGATGACTCTTGAACTTGCAAATCGCACTCTCGCTTACCCCGTTGGTATAGCCGAAGACGTGTTTATTAAAGTTGGCACATTTACTTTCCCAGTCGATTTTGTCGTTGTCGATTATGAAATGGACCCTCGTATTCCTTTAATACTTGGTCAGCCATTCTTGAGAACCGGACGAGCTTTAGTTGATGTGGCCGAAGGCGAGTTAATCTTAAGAGTCGGGGATGATGCACAAGTGTTTAAAATGGGGAAGCTTACAAGTACAACCTTTGGAGGCCGCGGATCAGTGAATATGATTAATGTGCATGATGACTTTATTGTCTACAACAATCCGCTATCCGAAAGTTGCATTGATAATCCACTCTTTCATGATGATGCAGATGATTCTCTCTCCAACTTAGAACCTTCTCCCATTTATGATTCTCCACCGGTCTTCGATGCTTATGATGATGATGATTCTAGCTCAGATTCGGATGATTATGATGACCTTACCTCCGAGTATCCCGAACCGCCCACGTATGATGATTTCGATGAGGCCGATACTCTTTCGAGTGATTCTTCACATGATGAAGATCCTCCGCCATCACTCGATCCTACTTTGGACGATTACTCATTTGAGGAAGACTTTTCAACGTTTCTCAACACTTACTTCCCTCATGAGAGTGATGCTCCTCCTTTGGACTTTGAAGATTATCTTCTTGATCCTACTTTGGATTTGAAGAACATTCTTTCAAAGGAGAAGAAACCGGTCGACACCAATATCCGCAGCACATATGATTTAACACCTCTTTGTCCCCCTTCTGAGGACGAGGTTGTGCTTCTTTGCGGATCTTCCTCCCATTCTGCTGAGCCTGAGTGCTATTTTCCCCTAAAGGAAAAGGTGTTCGATCCCGGTATTGATATTCTGCAGCCATCTCAGTATCCACCTGATGAAATAAAAGGAAATATCATTGGAACTTATGGAAATCTGCTTGCACCACTTCACCCTTGCTTCCACCGTGCTCCATCGCTGCTTAAGGGAACCTTGCCTACTATTCTTTGGCTTGCCTTGTTCGCCTCAAGCTTGTGCTATTTGATGGACGAAAACTATGTCTTTGATCCTGGTGGATATATTTCATGCTTCTTCCTATGATGATCAAGGTCGAGTCAGGCTCACGACTCAGTAAACAAAAACCAAGCGCTTCTTGGGAGGCAACCCATGCATCTATCTTTTCGCTTTCTTTATCATAAGTGTAGGGGGGAGACCCGTTGGTTTGCTATTTCTTCTCCTCTCCTAATCAGGGATTCGAGCGCTCAATGATCCACTCTTGATGATTCTTGACGACCCGTGATTCCGTGTCCACTTCTTACCGGTTCTATCCTAAACTCTTTTCGATTCACTATTTTATATTTCTCAATATTAAAATAGGAATTTCTTTAGTTGTCTCTTCCTTAGCGAGATTTAAACAACGTGCACAATGTCCTAAGTGTAGGGGAGTTTACTTCCACATGCTTAAACATTGAGGACAATGTTTATGTTAAGTGTAGGGGGGACTTCTATCGAAGTTAAGTGGCCTTTTCCTTGTATTTGTCCTCATTTTAACCGAAAAATCAATTTTTCAACATTTTTCAAATTTTTTGATCTATTTTGGCCTATTGGTTTTTCCCTTTGTATAGTTATTTTCTTTCCTTATTAGAATAAATGCTTAATAAAGTGGTTTTAATTTTTAAACGTTATGAATCTTTTGACTCAACCCGAGTTTACTTATCTAAGTTACTCTAGCTAGTATCCTTAACGTGTTTAAGTCAAGTTTTGCTAGGCTTTTATTTAGGGAGCTATAAAACGTGAAAGTCTTAACTCTCACGGGTTAAGAACAAGAACTTTTCACAAGTTCCTATAATTGATCCTAGAGAGTCGTTTATCAAGGGAACTTTAAAACGCGATTTCTAAACTTGAAAAACTCTAAGAGTTTGCAAGATCCTATTGGCGACTTGAAAACCCAAAACTTTGATTTAATAGGCTAAGCATCCACGAGTCTCATTCCTTGAGATTTTAAACTGTGGAGAACGAGAGATGATAGAGCCAATTATAAGTTCGGTATTCTTTCGGGAATTTGTGTGAGTTAATTATGAGCCTATTCTCCCATCGCCTGCTAATAAATTTATCTGCAATAAATAAGGTTGTACGATTTGAAAAGTTACTTAGCTTCTAGCCCAAGATCGTTTAAAAGTTGCTCGGTATGGATTAGAGTTCATAGCCAAGGCATAACTTATTGAAGCGGGATGCGAAGATTGGCGAGTCCAAAAAGGTCCTAACAAGGCATGAGGACTATATTTTGCTGCTAAAGATCCAAGTGATGTGAAGAATTGTAAAACCCGCATGCTTTTACCATGCATAGTACCCTTAGGATCGTACGTACTAGATTAAAACTTTCCTAATATAGCATGATTACGATTACGTGTTAGGAGTTTACGTATTACGTACGTGTTAGAACACGATAAGTATTTTATTTGCACGATCACGTAATAATTATTTAGCAATAATTAATCACGAGCATACGATCACGAAATCACGAGCGTAATTAAAACACGAGATATTATTGATTACGTATATATATTTAATACGAGCGTAATTAAATATATAAGAGTATGGTATTTACGTAACGAGAACATTTAAAACACGAACTTAATTAAACATAAACGAGTATTAAATAACAAGACACGAAATGAGGTACGGGAACCCCCACGAGGGAGTCCCTACCCGCGGCCAAAACAAGGTAATGGGCCAAGCCCATTACCAATTTTACTAAGAGGGGGATAAATAGAGTTTTTACTACTCAAATTAAAGTTACAGAAGATTTTAAGAAAAACCTAAAATCCCTTTCCTCCTCCTTCTTTGTGCCGCCACCTTCAAATCACCATCAAGGTGATTTCTTTGATCTTGGATCTTGTTAAATTAGTGTTTGTTCGTGTTTGTTCTTCACCCTCTCGATCCACGAATACGGTAAAACCTTTTTAACCTTTTCCTTTTTTAATTAATCTTTTATTAATTAAGAACATGTGATGTTGTTTATAAAAACACATTAATTAAACCTAGATCTAACATGTTTTGATCATTAATTAATCAAAGGGTCGATCAAAGGGGTGTTTTGTTTTGGGCCGCAAGGTACAACCGACCCCAAGGGGGTTCGGTTTGTTTTAGCCGACCACCACCAAGACCTTTTTGGTCTTGGTTGGTGCGTGTGGGTCCCACAGCAGCAAGGGGGTACCCCGATTTGGTTCGGGGTACGGTGTTGTTTCATATCCGGTGCATGTTTTTAGGCTTAGATCCGGATCATGATTATGTTAGTTGTTTATGTTATAAACTTATGTTAAAAATTAAATTAATAAAAATATGAGATTAATTTAATAACATGACTTAGGTTAATTAATTATTAATAATCATGAAATTATTTTTAACCTAAGTATTTATATTATTAAGACCTATAATTAATTAATTATTTAAAAACCATGGATATAATTAATTAATTAAACATGACTTAGGTTATATTATTAATATTTAATAATACATATTTTAACCTAAGTATTTAATATATTTAATTAAAAACATGTCATACTTTAATTAAATATTATAACCTATAGTTTAATTAAATTACATGAAATAATTATTAAACTATAAAATATATCATATGACTTAGGAAATAATCATGAAAACACTTAGGCTTATTTACTTAGCTTATTTAACCAGCTTATTTCTAATTATGGAAACTTTCTATTTTTAGAAACTTAATTAAATAAGGCAACTATTTTATTTATGGAAACTAGCTATTTTTAGAAACTTATTTATTTAAGGCAGCTAATCTATTTATGGAAACTTATTTAATTAAGGCAGCTAATCTATTTCTGGAAACTTTCTATTTTTAGAAACTTATCTATTTTAAGCAGTAAATCTATTTTAGGAAACTTTCTATTTTTGGAAACTTTCTATTTTTGGAAACTTTCTATTTTTAGAAACTTTCTATTTTAGGAAACCTGCTATTTTTGGAAAGTTACTTATTATTACACAGTAACTATAATAACACATGAAATACCAAAAATACTTAATCAGATTAAACAAAATATAAGATAAAACACAGTTTAAGGCTTAGAAACAGTAAAACATGGTAAGAACACATAAAATAAGCTAAGACATGACATAAAACCAGCTATGTATTTAGTAAGCAGATACTTATTCATGTACGTATTTATGTAGCACTAGTGATTCGGAAGTAGGATTCTCGCAGTTCGTCTTTCTCGTTCACTGGACATAAGGTACGGATTCCCGTCCTTTCAGTATGGACATTCTTTCCTTATTAGGATTTCCCCGTATGCAGCCAACTATTTTCCCGTAGTATAAGTATGAGTTTGATTGCTTATGTTTTAAATATGATTACCTATAGCCATATACATGCATGACCAGTTTCACCTAGTTATGGAGGTACCATAACCATAACATTAGAGGCACTGATGTTATGACTTCACCACGACGGAGTGATTGCTCGTAGCGTCCCTTCAGCTTTTGGCCATTTATTTATATTTATCATGTAGGGCGTATGGGTGCATCCTAGTTACACGTTTTCAGTCAGGATTTCATGGTGAATTTGGTGTGTGCCTTGCATCCTTCACAAGGAGCTGATCCCTCCTACCCAAAAACCAGTATATTAAATTAGAGGCAGCCCCTCTAATTTGCATGATGAGGTCACCCCTCCAAGTGTTCATGCACGGTGGATTTTCAGGACCTATATTGGCTAATGGTAAAATATGTTAAACAGTTTTCATAAGATAAACATAAGGCTTTTCAAACTATAAAACCAGTTTATTAAACATGTTCCAGGTTTTCCAGGACTTATGCATTTCCGTTGCTTTTAAGTCTTTATTATGCTTAGTCATTCATACTATGTCTATATCCTTGCACTGAGCGTTTTGCTCAGCCGTTACTTTCCTTTCCATGTCCCAAAACGGCAGGTACCCTAGGAAGGACTCGAGCATTTGGAGGACGTGCATTGGATGGAAGCTGTTAGAGACTTCTTTTCCTGTTGCCTTCATATATTTATGCTTGTGTAGTCTTTCATTCATTTCTTTTGCTTTATTATGTTTTGGGATTATGTTTGGGAACCGATGTTTGATTCCGGTTATCCCTATGGTCATGTAATGTGTTATACATTTATCCTTGTATGCTTTGATGACACGCCATAATTACGCGTGACAATTCCATTATCAAAATGGGGTGTTACAATTATGGTATCAGAGCCAAGGCTTCAACATGTAGGCTCTAAAACTCGACCTGTGACTAGTGGGTAGTCACCAGGAGCTTCCTAAGCCAACGTCTATTATTCTATGTATTGATGTTTTCAGCACATTGTTGTGTTAACCATGATGTTTTCAGCACCTTGAGGTTTTAACCTTGATGTTTTTATCGATATTGTTTTGCTAATATGGATGGACAACCGTCATTCATATTTAGTTATGTGTCATTGTTTCATGCATAATGTTCCTCGTGAACTGTGGCTATGTGGACTGAACCCTAGTAGCTCATAATTAGTCACATAAAATTTTTTCTGATAAGTTTTGACATATGAGTTTCATTTATTTATGTTTCATGTATCATTGTTGCAGGGATTATGACTAAGTAATGGTTGGTACAGGACTGGCCCTATTTAGTCGCATGTGCTTTTATCGAAATTTTTAATTTTGGGACCGACCCATAGGCGTCCCATCGCCATGTCTTTTGTTTTGGGACCGACCCATAGGCGTCCCCTCGCACATATAAAGGTTTTTATAAACTACAGTACGCATTCATGCACTGTTTTTCATGCATAAATTTTTTCTCATGATTTAAATTGGCATAAATTATTTTTTTTTCATGTCACCTCATAAGTTATTATGTTTTATGTCAAGTATGTTTCATACTGTCATGGTTAACTTTAGTTTCATGCTGATTATGTTATACATTTCTTCGTGATAGATGGTTTCATGTTTCTTCATGATAATTCCGTCTTCATGTTGATTATGTTTTATGCCTCTTTTGTTATTTACGTTGTCCGGCAAGACTTTGTCGGATTTCATTGAATTCTGCTTTCATGATAGTCATGGTTGGTTTTCATTGATCATGCTGTCAAGGCAAATCATCGTTGAATTTTGTGTAACCACACTTTAGCGTTTCTCTATGCAACCAGAATGAGGTATATACTGGCATTGCCAGGTTATCATGATGGTTTTCCTAACCGTTTAAATGATATACTTTCTTTAGATCATGATAAATGATCGACCCCATACCGATCATTTCATGTGCATTCAACGTGTACTCCATGTACCGTATTCCATGTGTATTACAAGTACCTAAATCCATGTGTATTTCACTTGCAATACTGCACGAGTATTCGCTAGTCGATTCTGAATCACCTCAGGCGTATTTTCAATTGCTGATGTTCTACAAGATTGCTGATGCCGCTCATAACTGGAGATGTTACTAAAGGTTGATGCTGCTGACGTTCGGAGACGCTACGAGATGCGGATGCTGTTCACAACCTGGAGATCCTACAAGACGAAGACAAAAGCGTCGGAGCAAAGCAATTGGACGAGAAGATGCTTCACCATCAGACGATTTCCATCAATCATTGTCCCTAATTCTTAGTTACATGTCATACGTCATTCAGCTGTCATTTCAGCCATATGAGTGCAAACCGGTACCAGCCGGCCACTCAGCTGAATAGTTACATGAATCACGGTCATGAGAATGACCATCATGGAACTGACAGACAGGACGCTAGTAACCACGACTATGATAGAAACTATCCTAGAAATCGAGACCGAGGCTCCGGTCGCGGACGTGATCAGACATACAAATGATCAGAAGTCCAACCGATCCGCCAATTCAGGCATATTAACCTTATATTGTGGTTATATTTTTTTCACATCTCGAGACACATGTTAAGACATCAGTCAAGACACATGTCTCACGTATACTTTCTGAAGACACATGTCAAGACATCAGTCAAGACACATGTCTCACGTATACTTTCTGAAGACACATGTCAAGACACCAGTCAAGACATATGTCATGCTTATAGTTCCAAGACATGAGTCAAGACACATGACTCACGTCCAACTATGGAACATTTCTAAGAAATTCAGGGTACCCTCCAAGGGTATATCCATTTTGTTGTGCCATGTATTAGTCAAGCCACAAGAATGTCAATACCATTATCGGCGTATCAGTGAGAACTGTCACGTTGCCGATGTCACTTTCATTCTTTCACCATACTTCATATATTCATGACCATGAAGGACGCCTTTCGTATTCCCACGTATACGAAGGTTTTCCTTCAGCTTAATGATGAGATCCAAGCTTCTAACGCATTCCCTCGGACAGACACGAGATGAATTTTATCCTAATTATGTACTATGAACAGCACACCATGCTACGATTCATAATTATGTACAGTAATGTTCAGGCTCCTGAATACATTCAGCTTGATTTTCCATCGGGAAAATCGGTACAAATTATCTATGCTTACAAGCATGTGCGTTGTTAGCCATGGTCGCTAAAATTTACTAGCTGTCAGTAAGAGATGACCACTTAAGTCTTCTACGCATAGCCAGTTGATTATTCCAAAATCTTCCCATACATTCTAGGAGAACCTACAAGGAGAAGGATGGTACCATGAGATTATGTATCGACTACCGTCGACTTAAACAAATCACCATTCATGACCGTTATTCTCCTACACATATTGACAACATGTCCAATCAACCGTATGGTGTTAATCACTTTTCCAAGATCGAACTCATGATCATGCTGCCAACAGTGACGAATGAAACAGCAGGACATGTCCATGACTGCTATTCGTACACGACTCGGTCATGCTAGATTTATAATTTTGAATTAGTCTCATCAATGCTCCAACGGCATTATAAGAATGAGTTTCCATGAACTCATAGCAAATTCATCAGTGTTTTCATTAAGGATAACCTGATTTCCTTTAAGCCTAGAAGAAGAACAGGAAGACCATATCTGCACTATGTTGCAAATTCTATGACAAGAGAAATTTCACCCTGGAAATTTTTCCAAAATCAATTCTGTTTGATTACAGTGACACGCTGGTCACATGGATTTGCACGGTTAATCTTACTATGACTCAGCTTATGCATGAAGGAGAGAACCCTACACTACATTAGGTGTTCTAGAAAATCCTACGCTAGGAGAAGTCTAGATTCAAAGACTCAGAGTTTCGCAAACTCCTATGTATCAAGTTCTATGAAGCAAGATACACTTACGTTCATATCTATGTACCTGACATACCAACAGGTTAAGATAGGACACCAACAGACTGGGATGTTTTCATCATCTGAAATGGTGAACTGAAATGGGACAAGATCTCCACGGATTTTGGTTACCAGTTTAACGCAAACTCAGAAGAAGCATGATGCTATCTGTTTATTGCACACAGTTTGATCAAGTCTACGGAATCCTTACATCCGTTAGGATTTTAGAACCAACAGATTGATCGGACATTTTCCAGCCAAGGCTCATCCGATCACTTGGCAATTCCTCAGTTATCGGGTCAGACAAATATTCATAATTGTGCTCCTAATTTACTTCCCATCCTTGTTCAAATTTCACGACCTGCTTTCGCACTCGCGTTCATGACGTTATTCACGTTCATGATGGCATCTCGGCTTACGATTTTACGTTCATTTCGTTCTGGGAAGTTTTGCAAGAACTTGAGAGACCGGACCCAAGTTTAGTATAACTCTCCATCATCAGATAGACGTTTCATGTCATATTCCACGTCTCACCTTGTAGCGTTTGGCGATACCGCCATTATATTCTATGTTCACGATATGTTTCACATATCATGTTCATTCTACGTTCCTCATATCATGATCAAGATAGGTTACATGTATCATGGATCACGATATGTTTACTCTCACTACACTCACCATATCTCCACGTAGCACGTTCAAAATTTTCACGTATCACGTTCAAAATTTTTCACGTACTACGTTTCTTTATGTCTCGCGCATCGTTTCTAGTTAACAGTTAAGTCGGATTGTCTTGCACCATAATTTTTCAGTTACTCTTACATGTTAATTCTTATTCCCTCGATCGAATTTAAGGGATCTACCTTACGTTGATAACCAGGAACTTCTTCGTATTCCAAGTCAAGGTCAGGAGGACCAAGACTTATCATTCGTGTCAAGATCTTATAAAGGAACTGTTCTAAGAGGGAAGCCACTTGGAAACGGACAAGTTCATCCGGACTTCTTATCCCTTTTCTCTTATCAATTAGATATGTCCTTTCAGCCACGTCACGTTCCATGTCCTTTTAAGACATGTCATGTTCCACGTTCTTTCTGCCAGGTCACCTGCACGTTAATTTATCTTACATACCCTCTCAGTTTGATTCGGGTATGTTTCTCTTTCAGTTACGTTATCTATAATTTGGGGACGAATTATTCTTTTTTGGGGGGAAGAGTTGTAAAACCCGCATGCTTTTACCATGCATAGTACCCTTAGGATCGTACGTACTAGATTAAAACTTTCCTAATATAGCATGATTACGATTACGTGTTAGGAGTTTACGTATTACGTACGTGTTAGAACACGATAAGTATTTTATTTGCACGATCACGTAATAATTATTTAGAAATAATTAATCACGAGCATACGATCACGAAATCACGAGCGTAATTAAAACACGAGATATTATTGATTACGTATATATATTTAATACAAGCGTAATTAAATATATAAGAGTATGGTATTTACGTAATGAGAACATTTAAAACACGAACTTAATTAAACATAAACGAGTATTAAATAACAAGACACGAAACGAGGTACGGGAACCCCCACGAGGGAGTCCCTACCCGCGGCCAAAACAAGGTAATGGGCCAAGCCCATTACCAATTTTACTAAGGGGGGATAAATAGAGTTTTTACTACTCAAATTAAAGTTACAGAAGATTTTAAGAAAAACCTAAAGTCCCTTTCCTCCTCCTTCTTTGTGCCGCCACCTTTAAATCACCATCAAGGTGATTTCTTTGATCTTGGATCTTGTTAAATTAGTGTTTGTTCGTGTTTGTTCTTCACCCTCTCGATCCACGAATACGGTAAAACCTTTTTAACCTTTTGCTTTTTTAATTAATCTTTTATTAATTAAGAACATGTGATGTTGTTTATAAAAACACATTAATTAAACCTAGATCTAACATGTTTTGATCATTAATTAATCAAAGGGTCGATCAAAGGGGTGTTTTGTTTTGGACCGCAAGGTACAACCGACCCCAAGGGGGTTCGGTTTGTTTTAGCCGACCACCACCAAGACCTTTTTGGTCTTGGTTGGTGCGTGTGGGTCCCACGGCAGCAAGGGGGTACCCCGATTTAGTTCGGGGTACGGTGTTGTTTCATATCCGGTGCATGTTTTTAGGCTTAGATCCGGATCATGATTATGTTAGTTGTTTATGTTATAAACTTATGTTAAAAATTAAATTAATAAAAAGATGAGATTAATTTAATAACATGACTTAGGTTAATTAATTATTAATAATCATGAAATTATTTTTAACCTAAGTATTTATATTATTAAGACTTATAATTAATTATTTAAAAACCATGGATATAATTAATTAATTAAACATGACTTAGGTTATACTATTAATATTTAATAATACATATTTTAACCTAAGTATTTAATATATTTAATTAAAAACATGTCATAATTTAATTAAATATTATAACCTATAGTTTAATTAAATTACATGAAATAATTATTAAACTATATAATATATCATATGACTTAGGAAATAATCATGAAAACACTTAGGCTTATTTACTTAGCTTATTTAACCAGCTTATTTCTAATTATGGAAACTTTCTATTTTTAGAAACTTAATTAAATAAGGCAGCTATTTTATTTATGGAAACTAGCTATTTTTAGATTTAAGGCAGCTAATCTATTTATGGAAATTTATTTAATTAAGGCAGCTTATCTATTTATGAAAACTTTCTATTTTTAGAAACTTATCTATTTTAAGCAGTAAATCTATTTTTGGAAACTTTCTATTTTTGGAAACTTTCTATTTTTGGAAACTTTCTATTTTTGGGAACTTTCTATTTTAGGAAACCTGCTATTTTTGGAAAGTTACTTATTATTACACAGTAAGTATAATAACACATGAAATACCAGAAATACTTAATCAGATTAAACAGAATATAAGATAAAACACAGTTTAAGGCTTAGAAATAGTAAAACATGGTAAGAACACATAAAATAAGCTAAGACATGACATAAAACCAGCTATGTATTTAGTAAGCAGATACTTATTCATGTACGTATTTATGTAGCACTAGTGATTCGGAAGTAGGATTCTCGCAGTTCGTCTTTCTCGTTCACTGGACATAAGGTACGGATTCCCATCCTTTCAGTATGGACATTCTTTCCTTATTAGGATTTCCCCGTATGCAGCCAACTGTTTTCCCGTAGTATAAGTATGAGTTTGATTGCTTATGTTTTAAATATGATTACCTATAGCCATATACATGCATGACCAGTTTCACCTAGTTATGGAGGTACCATAACCATAACATTAGAGGCACTGATGTTATGACTTCACCACGGCGGAGTGATTGCTCGTGGCGTCCCTTCAGCTTTTGGCCATTTATTTATATTTATCATGTGGGGCGTATGGGTGCATCCTAGTTACACGTTTTCAGTCAAGATTTCATGGTGAATGTGGTGTGTGCCTTGCATCCTTCACAAGGAGCTGATCCCTCCTACCCAAAAACCAGTATATTAAATTAGAGGCAGTCCCTCTAATTTACATGATGAGGTCACCTCTCCAAGTATTCATGCACAGTGGATTTTCATGACCTATATTGGCTAATGGTAAAATATGTTAAACAGTTTTCATAAGATAAACATAAGGCTTTTCAAACTATAAAACCAGTTTATTAAACATGTTCCAGGTTTTCCAGGACTTATGCATTTCCGCTGCTTTTAAGTCTTTATTATGCTTAGTCATTCATACTATGTCTATATCCGTGCACTGAGCGTTTTGCTCAGCCGTTACTTTCCTTTCCATGTCCCAAAACGGCAGGTACCCTAGGAAGGACTCGAGCATTTGGAGGACGTGTATCGGATGGAAGCTGCTAGAGACTTCTTTTCCTGTTGCCTTCATATATTTATGCTTGTGTAGTCTTTCATTCATTTCTTTTGCTTTATTATGTTTTGGGCTTATGTTTGGGAACCGATGTTTGATTCCGGTTATCCCTATGGTCATGTAATGTGTTATACATTTATCCTTGTATGCTTTGATGACACGCCATAATTACGCGTGACAATTCCATTATCAAAATGGGGTGTTACAAGAATCATTTATCAAAAATCAATATGAAGGATTGAGACACACGACGAAAAGCAAAAACTCCCATAAAGTCATGGAGAAGTGTATCCGAAAAGACCCTAGCAAGGTATGAGGATAAATAGATCCAAGTCACAAAAGGAGGCGGATCGTTGTATATCAAAGTCCAAAATAAAGATTGGAGAAAAATGAAGAAGTCATGGTCCAAGTATGAATCTCTCAAAACTTCAAGTGAAGAAATTCCTATATGAAGAGAAGACCATAATTTCATGAACGTCTCTCAAGGTTTGAAGTATGAAGTCGCTGCCAAATATCGGTCCGAGAAAGGTCTCAAATCGCGAAGCGAGTTATGCCAAGATATGAACTTTATGAGGTCCCGAGAAGCAGTTTTAAAAGATTTTGTCCTTTAGCTAACTATTGATTAAATCGTTCACTTTATTTTCGGCCTAATAAACTATCGAAATAAGTCAAACAATGTATCCTCGTGATCATTCAAGACAACAATAAAATATAAGAGATCCCCCTAGGAATAAGGGAGTCTAAGTGAGTACTTGGCCCACATGAGTTCGTGATAGTCTACTAACTTATAATAACAATGATCTCGTTTTTAAGCTTGGTTTGGAGAAAGTGAAAACTTGAGGATGATGATTATTCATGACATTTCCAAAACCTAAGGTATGCTTTTTGATTTCTTTATTTTGAATATCTTTAATTTTCTCTCTCTTTAATAAAGGCCAACGTGGATTGATTATGATGAAAAATGAAATCTTGCTTTGTAACTAATGCGTTACATGAGGGCATTGCAATGGTCAAGTGTAGGGGATTTGATAGGTTTGTAAACACCCATCCTTTTTACCACTTAATTACAATAATAACCGAGCCAAAACGTGTATTTTATGTCTTTTATGTCGGAATTATGCGTGGTTTATGTTTTTGTTGTGATTTAGGACGAAATTGTGAAAAGTGGAGAAAACACGGCATTCACGGGCTTATATTGAAGAAAAAGACGAAATATGAAGTCGAGAAGTCAAGAGTGGAAAAAGAACAGAAGTCCAAGACCAATTCTGAAGATTTATCGAAGAAAAAGTCGAAAGACGGAAGTTTACCAAAAGCCGAAGAACTCGAGTCTTATTTATTGAAGAATATAAAGACGAGTTTAAAGAAATCCCGAGCCATAAGTCATTAAAGTCCAAGATTAAAGAAGATTCAAAGGCTTAAGGACTAATGGTGCAATTAACAAAGAGATTAAGAAGGAAGGACCTAATGATTCAATTAAGAGAAAAGGAAGGAGGGGAGGAAGCTTCCTAATCCTCCCCTATATATAGATCATTAAGTTAATCTTTTCATTTTTTAGTTGGCTAAGGTGAAAATTAGTCTTCCACTTTTATTTACCTTGCACCTTTAATTACTTGCACCTTTAATTACCTTGTCTTGCACTTTAATTTTCAAGTAAGTTAATTTTATCTTTATTGCACCTTTACTTTACTTGTTTTTATCTCTCATTCTACCTTTCTTTCGTGCTTGATCTTTATGTTTATGTGTTCATCATCTTGCTTATTTGATTAAAGATTGTATTTTTATGCTTTTGATTGTTTTAGATCCTTGATTTGATAGCCTATTTGTTTTAATCTTTAAGTTTTTAAAGTTTTTATAAAAGTTATTTTTACATAAAAGTTGTTTTTCATAAAGCTTATTCATTTCGTGTTTTAAAAGTCTTTAAATTTCAGTTTAGTAGCTTAGTTTTATACGGTTTGTTTTAGGATTTTCGTGGTGTGCTTATTTGAGTTATAGCTTATTTTTCTAGCTTATTTTGTACTTTTTTATACTGTATTCCGATCTGTACGATCGGAAAGGGGTTTATCATTCCGATTGGAGTGATCAGAATAGGGTGTTAACATTCCTAAAAACATTCCGATTAGAGGTAGTTTGGTATTCCGATTGGATTGGTGTAGTGGTATTCCGATCAGAGTTGAGTGACAGCTATTCCGATCAGAGCTCTACTACACATTCCGATCTGGGTTCTAGCTTGGTTATTCCGATCAGTGAAAAGGTGACATATTCCGATTGGTATTCCAAGCTATATTCCGATCAAGGGTTCCGATCCACATTCCGACCAAAGGTAAGTGAACATTCCGATCAAGGGTAAGTGTGGTATTCCGATTGGAAAGGTGACAGTTATTCCGATCAGACCCATTCCTTATTCCGATCAGGGGGTGAGTACATTCCGACGGTGAGCCTGATCGGAATTTATTCCGATCTGGGGTATTTTTCATGTTTTGTCTTGTTTAATTTTTACATTCTCATTTTAATTCTTGTCTTATTTTAATTTCCGTCACGATTTTAACTTTTGTCATTTTATTATTTTACTTTCCATAGTTTTTTTTAATATTGCACACTTTACTTTTAATTAGACTTAGATTTAATTTTAGCGCAACTTTATTTTAAACTCCATTTTACTTTAACGACATTTACATCTACGTCTTTGCACATTTTATTTAAAAACAACCAAAAATATTTGTTTCACCAAAATCAATAGAGTCACACATAGAACCTAGATCAATTCGTTAAGATATCGAGAACAAGAACTTTAATTTTCATACGGGGTGTCAAAAGCCTTGTATCAAAAAGCAGTCTTAGAAGTGTCCTGTTTTATCTCTCATCACTAATGGTAGCATGATCGTGACATGTTTTTGGAAAAATGTTTAAGACTTTGTAATCAGGTCAGGTAAACCTTCTATATGTGGAATGAATATCGATTATGAATGGTGATCTTGTCAATTTTCCGGTGGTCGATACATGATCTCATGTTACCGGCCTTCTTCCTGATAGACAGAAACGGTGTACCTCTTGGTGGTGCACTAGTGCGAATAAAACCTCGTTCCTGCAACTCTTGCAGCTAATCCTGCAAGTCTTTTAACTCAGCTGAAGCCCAACGATAAAGAGTTTTTGAAAATAGGTTTTGTCCTTGAAACAAGCTCGAGGCTAAACTCTGTCTCGTGGTTAGGGAGGGATTTCTGGAAATCCTTCTGGAAATACATCTGAAAACTCTAGAAACAATTTGTACTGATTTTTCTGGTAGGAAATATAATGTACATATTCAGTAGTTAGTAAGACAGATCTCGTCTTCAACTGGAAGGAGAATCTTTATAAATATGGTGATACTATGGAGTCTTTTCTGGCTAGAATGTAGGAAATAACTGAGTTAAGATAAAGCTGACATGTGAATACGTGAAGTAAACGTGGCAACTGTCACTGTATGTGTTCGTCTGTAACCTCACAGAATGAATACTGTGTGTCTAACCTGGACAATACTCCAGTGGTGGTAACTTAATCTTTAATAGTTTGATTTATGCCTGGCACAACAAAACGGGTATACCCCCTTGGAGGGTACCCTAAATTACTGAGGGTCTGGTTTGGAAGACATACTAGAGTTATGAGTCTTGACTCATGCCTTGAGAAGATATTAGTATGACCTGTATCATGACTGGCATCCTGATATCTGTCTTCCGAAATGATACGTGAGACCTGTGTCTTGACTGATGTCTTGACATGTGTTTTTGGTAGGTGGATACGAATAATGTTGAAAAATTTTGGTAACTGCTAGGGTTGGTGGACCGGTTAGACTATTGACCCCTGTATTCCTGGTCACGTCCGTTCCTAAGTTTTGATGGTTCTGACTGATTAATTATAAGTACGGTGATTGTCATTACCGCTTTGTCTATCAGTTCTATGACTGTTGTCATTCTAACCGTGATTTATGTAATTATTCAGCTGGGTGGTCGGCTGGGTACCGGTTCCCACTCCTCTGGCTAAAAATATCTGAGTGACGTGTGCATTTAAATGAGTAGGTAAAGGCATGGAATGGGATGGTAGCGTATGATGGGTGGAGTATATTCTTGTCTAGAATTTCAAATCTATAGTCTTCGTCCTTGCTCTGTAGAGTCTTAATATTATGAACAATATAAGCATCTTGTGGAATCTCTAAGGCATCAACGACATCAGCATTCGTAAATTCTCCGAAGTGTGAGTAGCATTAGTATCTAGTAAAAATCTCCAACTTATGAACAACATCAGCCTCTAGTAGAATATCGACAAGTAGAATACGCCTGAGATGATTGAAGGTTGGTTAACAATACATACAGTGTACGGTACATGGAGTACACCTGGAATGCTATACATGAAGTACATCTTGAATACTGTACATGAAATACACATTAAATATTGTACATGGAGTATACTTGAGACACTGTGCATGGAGTACACACGAAATACTATACATGGAACCGATGGAAAATTTTTATGGGATGATCAGTACTGATGTCAATCGTCTGACATGATCCAAGGAAATAAACTGATTTAAACGGTTAGCAACCAAACTGAACGAGAAACATGATAGCCGGGAAATTCTTGCGTGGACTTACTGCTGGTTGTATAGAGGGTTCAAAAGTATCATTTAAACGAAGTTTCACAATGGTCAAATGAAGACATGATTAATGAAGACCAACCATGATTTATCATAAAAACAGGATTTTACTGTAATCCTTCCGTGTCTTAGCATGAAACATAATCACCCTGCTGAAAACATAATCATCATAAGAAGACATGCAACTTAATCAACATGAGAACGACATCCACGCGAGAGTATGAAAACTTAACTGTTACAAAGAAGGATAATCAACTGAGGTTTAACATCAACTGGTGTGGATGACTACGGTTAAAACCACAAAATTCTAAGGAGAAGACATGTGACTAAGTATGGACGATTCTGGTTTGATCCATACTTGTCAAAAAATTTCGAGAACTGTCATGTATGGAATTTACAATCTGGGACTAAATGTGGATGGCTGTTGTCCAATCCATACTAGTCAAACTTCAATGAAACATCGTGGTATGAACAAAGGTGAACGCATATAGGTCTGTTCACAAAACAACATTTGACTGAAAAGCATGAAATTTGACTTGAGCAAAGGTGAACGCCTATGGGTCAGTTCACCAAAACAAAATTCGATTGATAAGCACATGCGACAAAATATGGCCAGTCATGTACCAACCTTTTACTTAGTGAAAAATTTAAGAAAACTGACTGATAAATTCATGATAAACATGGAAGATAACAAACGCCAAAAATCTAGGAAGTTTCCTGGTGACTACCCACTAGTCACAGGTCAAGTTTTTGAGCCTACAGATCGAAACCTTGGTCTCTGATACCATAATTGTAACACCCCATTTGGATAAGTGGACCGTTATGTGTACTTATGGCATGTCATCAAAGCATAAGGTAAATGTCCTAAAACATTAACTGACTATAAAGGAAATACCAGAATCAAACATCGGTAATCCAAACATAAGCTCAATACCTGAACAGTAAAATACTGAAAGAAAGGACTACAAAATGTCTAAACAGGCAAATAAATGTATGAAGTGCATAAAGTAAAGAAGTCTGGATAGCTTCCATCCAATGCACGTACTCTCAGAATCCTAAAAGCATCCTGGTGTACCCGCCGTTAGAACATGAAAGGAACTACGGCTGAGCATAACGCCCAGTGAACGGATATAAAGCATGATAAGAAATACTAAAATGAAGCAGATAATAAAATACTAAAGCTTTAAGGGCTGATATATAAAGAGCAGCGGAAAACTATGTATGTTTCTAAAATGTCTGATTATAAATAGTAAAGCTGAATTATTATATGTTAAATTTGAAAACATGCATTTACTGTACTTTAATTGTCATGAGCTTATATAGGTCATGTGCTGTAACAATGTCTGCATGAATACATGGAGGGGTGACCTTGTCATGCTGTAGAGGGGTGACCTCTAAATAATGTGCTGGGTAGAGGGATCAACTCCAATGTGAAGGATGTAGAGCACACACCACATTCACCTGATAAGCTGTAAACTGATAACCTAGGATGCATCCATACGCCCCGCTGATAATACTGATAAATTTACAAGCTGAAATAAATGGGACGCTGCGAGAAATCACTCCCCCGCATAGGAGTCACGACACTGGTGCCTCAAGTGTCATGGTTACGGTACCTCCGTAACTAGTACATAACTGATCATGCTTGTATATAAAGCTCAGGCAAATTTAACTTAGTTATTAAGGTGATTACTGATAAAACTTAGAACATATACTAGGGAAAACATTTTGCTGTAGACGGGGAATCCTAATCATGCATAAAAAAGAAAGTCCTTACTGAAGGACGGAAAATCCGTATGATCAAGCGAAACCGAAAGAGATAAATAATAGTAGAGACATAGGAATATCCGTACCTTAAATCAAATCAACGCTTACTTGAAAAATTGATCGACTTATCTCGTGTCTAAGCATATCTGCATAAGTTTGGGTACCATTTATGAGTTAGCGATAGACCCGATATGTACTATTTTATTTTACCATCCAAGTTGTCATATTGTACAAAGTTTTTGCTAGCAAAATAGTAGTAATATACGTAATATGTTGTCATCAAATATAAAGTAGATCAATATGTAAAGTCTACAGTTTGTTAAGTATGTTTTAATTTCCAATTGAAAGTATTGATCAACATTGTTAAACATCATGTTTTTAGTATTCCGAAATGAAATTACGAACCGTACTATATATAACGTTCATCCTTTATAAAGATAATAAATCTTGATTTCATGCATGCTAATGAAAGTTTTACCTTAACTTAACTTACTCATAATCAAATAAGATCGTATAGGTGATGTATGCTTATGGCAAATGTGTTTTACATCTAGAGGAAAGTTATATTTTACCTATAACGGATACTGGGGTTAGACCCAATAGACATTGAACCCATAACTCGAACATGAAATAGAAACTTCATACGTACAAAACTCCGACCTCCATCAGACGAAACCGAAACCTCTTACCCAAATTTTCCTTATTGTAATCCGACTCTTTATGATCAAATCTTTTTATATGGATGTGAAACAAAGTACGTTGCGAATATGTGTCTAAACAAAGGAGGCAGATAGTTTAGATTTTGGGGGTGAGCTGAAATCGTCGAAGAATTCGCGAATATATATGAATGCGACTCATGTGAGCATGAAATATATTGTGTAAATATGGATATAGCGTTTCAACAAAGATATGAGCGGAGAAAACCAACTTGCCATTTGAAAAATAGTCAATACTGTTTATCTCATTTTCAAATTACTACATCAATGCATCCTTCTTTGGAATAATATATTTTGTTTATTATAATTAATGGTTTATCCTCTAATGATTTATTTCCTCCCGAGCAAGAAATAACAGCACAATTAACGCCAAGAATAAACGAGGTAGTTATGATAAAAATTTCGAGTTAAATATAACGTTTGACTCAATAAACTTGTTTCCTTTTCTATTTTAGTTAATCTTATTTAATGAGAATTAATTTCTTATTTCTTAATCAATTAAATTTATTTCTTTAAATTTTTAAAAGTCACATTTAAATTATATTTATAGATTTAAATTTATACACAATAAACAGTAAATAGCTTATAAAAATTTCGAGTATTAGACTAATGCTCTTGCGGTTTTCATGGACCTTATGAACCGCGTCTTCTACGAGTACTTAGACAAATTTGTTATCGTCTTCATCGATGACATCCTCATCTTCTCTAAATCCAAGGAAGAAAATGAAGAACGTCTACGTATTGTGCTACAGATTATTCGTCAGAAACAGTTGTATGACAAATTTTCTAAGTGTAAATTTTGGCTAAACAAGGTGGCATTCTTAGGCCACATTGTCTCCGCAGAAGGGATTACAGTGGATCCTGCGAAGGTTGAAGCTATCACTAAATGGCCTAGACCGACATCTGCAACTGAGGTTCGTTGTTTCCTAGGCTTAGCTGGTTATTATCGCAGATTCGTGGAGAATTTTTCAAGACTAGCCTTGTAACACCCCTAAATATTCATACTTTAGTTCAGCGGAAGAGTCGTTGGTGTTACCGGATAACACATTACTCAAATCATAGACAAAGCTTAAAAATCGCGTCTTTTAGTAATACAACATTTTCCATTCATAAACATCAAAATTACATAGGTCCTCAGGTCATAGTATGTCATACAAATTTACAAAACATTTGAATGGAAATTTTATTTGAATGCGGGCCATAAATTCTTGTCATCTTCCCGAGAATTACCTTCAAGTACCTGAGATAAAACATGTTAAAAATGTCAGTGAAAAGGCCGAGTGAATTCATAGAGTTTAATAAAAACCATTAGTGTATCACCGGTTTATAATTATTACCGAAAATCATTTTGTACAAATCTTTGTCGTAGGCTATAAAATAGGCCAAAGACATTTTATACAAATCTTTGTCGTAAATCATAATATAGGCTTTTGCCTTCAAAACCATTATACGAACCACTGTCGCAAAAACATCATACAATACGTTTTATAACGTTGTATAGAGTTAAATAAAAACCGTTATATGAAAATGGTTATGTAAAACAAAAACATGAACATAATATCAGTAATAAGACCCTGTATTGCTAGTCAGGCAATAGATTATTATTCAATGAGTATATCAGTACTTTCGTTATTGGATTATTATAAGCCGCATGACATTGCTACCTTACTATAACAAACAACGGGTAGCTAACCCGTAATTCCTTTGCCCAACTAAAACAGCGTGTCGTCACAATAATCAAGCTTATATAAATCTTCTCATACATAAATTCGCTTATCAATTGATGTGGCACGACGGGGATCAACCGTCAAGGCGCGAACTAGGGTGATATTCCCCAAATAGTACTATTATATGCATAAGCGTCTACCAAATCCCGGTAGTTCACAATTCATGCTAATGGTACTTTTAGTGAAATAACCTAACTAATAATAATTCATCTCATTTCATTCATCGGGTCATATAATCATTCATCGGGTCATATAATCATTCGGGTCCATATCAATAAGCAAATAATCGGGACAACTGGTGTCCTATTTTTATTAAAACTAACATGTTATCTCCCTCGTGGGTTTATAAAACATTTCATAAAACATTTAAAAGAGTGCGAGGCTATGAACTCACGTTGTTTGGAAAGACGGGTTATCGGCGATTTGGATGTACGGTACGTGCTTCAATCACAGAGACCTAGACAAATAATACTCGTCTTAGACTCTTGTCCAATGAACTTATAAAAAAAACTGGATATGTATATATGACATTATAAGTATGATGATGATCAAGTGGGATTTTATCTCTTCATACACATTAGAGTGTTATGTGTTAGTCAAATTTTAGACTAGTTACACTAGTTTCAACTTATTTATATATTAAGGCCCAACAAGCCCATTTATACTTTTAATACCAGGCCTATACTCATATGTTGGGCCCAAGTGAGTTAAGCCCATGAGTAAGTCCATTAGTGTTTAGCCAAACTAGTTGGGTTAATGGTCCAATAAGGCTACTTTGGCCCGTTAAGGTCCATAAGTTATAAAGCTCGGGTTTATCGGTTTATACTTGTCAAATGTACTTACATATCAGTATATGAGTTGTAAAAATGTTACATTTGACGGGTCCGACCGTATAAGTTTTATTTGGCGAAAACATTAATCTTTCGGTTTTAGCCGAAAAGAGGTAAAACTTATATATAGTTTTATAACGTTAGAAAACATTTGAGTTTGTACTTTTATAAAAATGCCATACTTATTTATCATAGTATATAACTCATTTTATACTACTTACTATTAGTTAGTGGGTTTTACATATTTATTTTATAATAATATTACTTGAGTGCTCATTTTATATTATATACTTTTATTTACAAATCTGATTATCAAAGTCACTTCCACCATTTTTGCTATATCTTGAGTTCTACAAGGAGATAGAAGCTCAAATTTGAGCAGCACAAACTACATAATATGTGCTACAAATAACTCCTTATAGCTGCTGTTCAATCATCCTCTAAGTATTTCTAATAATTCGTCCAAAACAGACTATACAGTTTTGTACCTTAATAGTATTTTGATCATATCTTGCTCATTAATGATTCCATTGAGTGTCCAACTCTCCACATGTTCATATGGTTACTTACTGTTTTATACAACCTATAAACTTAATCAAGATTTTAACATCTTTACATGTAGATTTTAGTCTTTTTAACCAAATCTATTAACACAAAATCCCCACATAATACTTTGATCATCATTCATCATCGTATACATATATATCTAAGAAGAAAATACATGATTACTTTTAAGAAATAACAAGTTGATAGGAAGAAACAATCTCTATACCACCAAAGTGAAGAAAAGGTTGAGATTTTGGATGAACAAGGCTTGGTTCTTGTCACCAAATCTTTAATCTTGGAAAATGAACTTTTGAGTTCTTCAAATGGATGAACACCTTCATGAAAATCATCCCTAAACATCCTTGGAAACTTCTTTTTAGATGTTAACATCACCTCAAATAATCATGCCTTCAAAGGGTTATCATCTTATGAAGGTTAAACATAAGATTTATGGTAGAAATTTGATAAATGGTGGTGTTTGGTGGTGGAGTATGGACGGCAAAGGGAGGGAGTAGAGAGAGTTTTGGAGTGGTTTGCATGTATCAAATGAGAGAAATGGTTTGGTGTTAGTTTTTTTAAGGCTTTGGTGGTTTTGATTAGAAACTAAGGACAAGTGTCCTTAGTTTTTATGTAAATTTGACACATCATGGATGTGTTGGCTAAGTCTTGCCGCCACATGTATGGGGGTGGGCAAGTGTAAGCTTGTCTCATCCCCATTAATTTACGGGTACTCCTTGATTCTAGTTTCCTCGATTTACGTGCCCTCGGGTCATTTTACGAAAAACATTTTTATAAATTATGAATCTACGGCACAAAACGATTCTAATAAAAACTGTCTCATCAAAAACGGAGCACAAAAGCGTAAATACGTAAACCTAGGGTTTCCAGATTAATTGTAAAAGACGCTAAATTATGCACGTAAGTCCTATCTCTTCTCGTGAATTTGTGAGTTTATGAACCAACACAAATTAAAATTCCAAACTAATATTCAAGAATAAATTTATTACCTGAAATGTCAGACTGTCACAAAAACGGTGTATGTAAACGTAAGCACGTAATGTAGAGTTCTCCGGTTTTAGACGTAGTCGATGCTACTTTAAGACGTAAACCCTTATTTCTTCCCAGAAGTGAGTGAGTTCATAAATTAATAACAAAATAATGATTTTAAATAATACTTGAGAATAAAATATCGACCTCAAATTGACGGATTGTCACAGCAGTGTTTGTATTGTTACTTTACATTGTCCCTTCGAATGGGGGTGGTAAACAATACTCTCATCAAGGTTCGTTCCCAATGATTCTGAAGGAATCTCTAGAAATTTGATGCGAAGCGAGGATCTTGATAGAGATGACCGATACAGGCACACTATGTTTACACAACTCCTTTAAATACAAAAGAGTCAACTTGAAAATCGAGAATCTATCATTAACCGGAATGATATTAGCAGATTTGGTCAGTCTGTCGATGATGACCCAAATCGAATCAAATTCAGATGATGGCCTTGGAAAATTTGTGATAAGAATCCATGGTGATTCTATTCTATTTCCAAACAGGAATAATAAGCTGTAAAAGCAATCCTTATGGATTTTGGTGTTCAGCCTTGACCTTCGCAAAAGTTAGACATGTGCCAACGTATGTTGCGATGTCTGCTTTCATATTTGGCCATCAGTACAACTTCTTCAGATAAGATACATTTAATCAGAAATGGCATGAATAGAATACTTAAACTTAAGAGATTCCAACATGACTAAATCTCGAAATCCTTCATGTTTAGGCATCCATAAACAACCTTTTAAACATTTAACGCCATCGGCTCTCATTAGCCGCAAAAATCTCTAGTATCTATATCATCCTTCTTACATGCATCACCTATTTTTAAATTGCTCGGGCAAATTATTCTGCGCGGTCATTACTAAGGAACACATCCTAATTGATTCTTTATTCTTTCTACATAATGCGTCAGTATCTACATTCACCTTCCCTGATGAAATAATTATCATGACCACAATTCACTCAGAAAATTCTTTCTTCATATTTTCTAAGTTTTAGTTTCGTCTCAACTATTATCTTTATTAGTTTTGCTCAATCCGACGTTTAAAGCGTTGATAAATATTACAAGTAATTAAATAATAAATATTTTATTTTTATGAAACGTAAACGTAATTTTTTTTAAATTTCTCAGTTAGTTCAATTATAGAAAAATGTTCAAAATAAATTTGAATTTAATTAACACGATTTTTGTTGCTTTATCGAAAAATAATTAATAAGATCCGTAATTGTTCGAAAAATCTTTGTTTATACTTTGGTCAAAATTTTCTTAGTTGAAAAGCAAAAATTGTCGTTTCAAATTCCAAGTCATGGTTTAAATAGTTTTCTCAATCCCTCTTAGGTTGTCTTGAGGTATACACAAACATCTACTCCTAAGGGAGTTTAGTTAAATGATCAGGGTATAAGGAAATAATTCCTTAAAAATCCTTTGATAAGTATTTGTCAAAACATTTTTGTACTTTCTTTTTGGTATAACCCAAAGCCTTAATGGCTCTAATCTTTCAAGAGTCAATATAGATTCCGTTATCTATAAATCACACGGTCAAATAATATAAAGGATTAAGCCTTAAATCACATGTTAAATACTCAAGGTACAGGTTTTCATTGCTCGGCCAACTCAGGGCAGTCTATAAATGATTATTAACTCCTTCCTATTCTTAGAAAAAAACAGAAGGTCCTTAATGATCACAAGCATGAATTTATCAGATTACAGCCTACACATGTGATTCACCAAATTTATGGATGCTACATGTGCATTGGTCAATCCAAACGACATAACATGAAACTCATAATGTTCATTACGAGTTCTGGATGTAGTGATTGGAATAGATAATCTTCTTTGCGGACGCGAAATTGATGATAACCATGTCGTGTATCAAATTTCTGAATATACGCTAGAACCCTGTAAATGATCGAACAAATCTTTCATCTTGGGTAATGGATATGAATCTTTGATCGTCAATTTATTCAGTTCACGTTAATCAATAAATATAAGGAATGATAACACCATAGCTCTTCATGATGACGAGCTCAGTAGAATAAATGCTTTTTCCGGTAACTCTCTCAGTTACACGATAACTCTTTCGATTAAGATGGTGCTGAAGTAGGGTGCACCCGCCACAGGTGCAGCACCGAGAATATAATCAGTATCAAATTTAACTTGACTTATTGGCAGAAGTCTAGGTAATTCACCAGCAAATACCTCCTAAAGTTTCAAATAATAGATACATCTTTTAATAGAACCACCTTAGGTTCTTTCTAGATTACAAGAATATGACTAGTTCATAACCATTCATGGTAAAATTTCAAGTCTAAATGCGGGATATGGTCATCCATCAAGAATTATTTTTTGATAATCAACATCTTATCTTTTAGGGGAATTCCACCCGAGTTCCCATCAATTTAGACATTGACATCATGTCATAATCAACCAATCTATTCTAATGACACTACCAACTTTTCAGTTTTATTGCCGTTGATAAGACGTGTACTTCTCAAAAGACTAATAATAACTCATAATCCTTCACAGATTCAAGGATATCTAGAGACATAACTAACATTAAAAGAGTAAGGTCAACGCATAATTTACGCGAGAGAGTTTCAAGTCAGATACATACGAAAACACTAACGAATATGAATATATCCCATGTTTTCATGATTTGAGTATGCATTCGAAAGCACCTCAGATCGTTACCCATGTCATTCAAAGGGAATCTAATCAAAAGAAATGATAGGAACGTCGATACACCCAGTCGGGTATCAACACTCGGTAATTAGATAAGTTTCCAAGGAATCTTATCATTTAAAGAAATGAACAAGAAGGGGATATCCATTTTCAATTAAGAAAATATCCACAGATGAGTAAATTCGATTCAGAAAAATAAATGGTACGAGCACATATGTAGGTGTCCCAAACAATATGTCCCTATTTTGCACTTCTTGTAGATCTCATAAAAAAATTTAATCTTTCACAATTTCAAAGAAAATTTAGTGTTTATTAACAATTTCCTGGTGACTACTAATCAGCCTTGCATGGTCCCTTCCAAATGGTATGTAGGCGCGCACCTATATACAATTTTAGGATTAACGATGCAATACTCAGTTCGTCAAAACTTTATCATCATGTTTAATATATATATATATATATATATATTCATGCTTAATTCTGACAGAGATGTTCTTTGTTATGGAAACAATTAAGTTTTCCAAAGTGTTTCATAAACAACTTTATTTCGATAACGATTACTCATAAATCTCACTTTGAATAATCCATATGGTGACGAAAATTCAATTTTTATCAAGGGATACTGTTTTAACTTTATAAAAACAATGAGTGACCTACAAAAGAGTGATGAAAAGTTGTTCACCAAGAACTAACTACAAAATAATAGGAAATGAGCTTAGCCAATTAATCATGAGGTTCGTGACCTCGATGGCACTCAGCAATACAAAGAGAGGAATCTACAATGCAACTTTATCCGAAATGAGTACTTGTTCAATGGTTACATCACTAATGTGAACATTAGGAAGAAGCAAGAAAAGATAGATAACAACGATACATGTAGAATTTAGCAATCAAAGATAGTCTTTTCATTAATCACAAACAAGCCAAAAATTTTACCGTAACACATTACGTGTCGCCATGTCATACAATTCCAAGGACTCATCCTACCAACTGATGTCTTAGTTAAGTTAGTGATTTTAAAAGATACTATAGTGAATACTAGTCTACAAGAGTCCCTAGGTGTTCCACCTGTCCCGGAAGATCCATCGGTCCCTATTCAGAAGAAGATTTCTTCAATTTATTTATTGGACACTAGGCATCCTCGTCATTGGACAATGGACTAGGAACAAACCTTAACACGAACCAACAATCATTTAAAACCTTACAATTCAATCACAGGACTCAACGACTTCCTCTTAACAATCTTATATTCCATACGAGTTAAATTTTACTTTATTCAAGTTTCAATCAACTTATACTTAATGCGACCTCCTACCTCATTCTCCAATTATTCCAACCTTATTCTTAGACCTTGAAAGGGCAATAAAAGCTCGATATGAACAAAACTGAATTTCCAATCCTATATCTCTTACAACAATAGTTATCAAATGAGTCACTAGTATGAAATGACTCACACATTCAATTAGACTTCTCGGAAAGATACTAGTGGCATGAGGCTTTTGGGTAATGGTTCTAATGACAGCATCAGGTGCAACATTTACCTCTTCGATTTCAATTTAAGAATTGGGTGACACCGAATCAGATGACACCTTTCTAGGTGGTAAGGTTTTTTCAAACTCCACTCTATAAGGAAAGATCGTCATGACATCGATATCAGATTTAATCTCGCCAATTCTTCTTCAAGATCATAATCAACTACTATCAACATTTCTATGAATATCAACCATTTTGTTGGGATCATAAACATCCACAACTTGGTTTAGATCTAGAATAGCTAGATTCCCTACAGGAATAGCTTCGATTAATTTGCTAGGGAAGTTAGGGTTCCTTGTGACAATATACGTCGTATAAATATCTTGTATACGTATTAAAATAATCATCAAACAATCATGTAATCAAATTACAACATATATATATAATCCGAGTTATATATATATATATATATATATATATATATATATATATATATATATATATATATATATATATATATATATATATATATATATATATATATATATATATATATATATATATATATATATATATATATATATATATATATATATATATATATATATATATATATATATATATATATATATATATATATATATATATATATATATATATATATATATATATATATATATATATATATATATATATATATATATATATATATATATATATTAAAATAACACTTCTTAGTCTGGCCTTGTCGGTAACTCGGGAATTCTTCGGCACCGTTATAGTCAAAAGATTTTTAAATATTTTGAGTAAAATGTTTATAGTTAAAAGGTTTTTGAAATGTTTTATTCAAAACCTTGGTTTTAAAAATCTTTCGTTCTCTATAACGAGAGCTCTGGTACCAAACTGTAACACCCTCAAATATTCATACTTTAGTTCAGCGGAAGAGTCGTTGGTGTTACGGGATAGCAAATTACTCAAATCATAGACAACGCTTAAAAATCACGTCTTTTAGTAATACAACATTTTCCATTCATAAACATCAAATTACATAGGTCCTCAGGTCATAGTATGTCATACAAATTTACAAAACATTTGAATGGAAATTTTATTTGAATGCGGGCCATAAATTCTTGTCGTCTTCCCGAGAATTACCTTCAAGTACCTGAGATAAAACATGTTAAAAAGGTCAGCGAAAACGCCGAGTGAATTCATAGAGTTTAATAAAAACCATTAGTATATCACCGGTTTATAATTATTACCGAAAATCATTTTGTACAAATCTTTGTCGTAGGCTATAAAATAGGTCAAAGACATTTTATACAAATCTTTGTCGTAAATCATAATATAGGCTTTTGCCTTCAAAACCATTATACGAACCATTGTCGCAAAAACATCATACAATACGTTTTATGACGTTGTATAGAGTTAAATAAAAACCGTTATATAAAAATGGTTATGTAAAACCAAAACATGAACATAATATCAGTAATAACACCCCGTATTCCTAGTCAGGCAATATATTATAATTCAATGCGTATATCAGTATTTTCGTTATTGGATTATTATAAGCCGCATGACATTGCTACCTTACTATAACAAACAACGGGTAGCTAATCCATAATTCCTTTGCCCATCTAAAACAGCGTGTCGTCACAATAATCACGCTTATATAAATCCTCTCATACATAAATTCGCTTACCAATCGATGTGGCACGACGGGGATCAACCGTCAAGGCGCGAACTGGGGTGATCTTCCCCAAATAGTACTATTATATGCATAAACGTCTACCAAATCCCGGTAGTTCACAATTCATGCTAATGGGACTTTTAGTGACATAACCTAACTAATAATAATCCATCTCATTTCGTTCATCGGGTCATATAATCATTCATCGGGTCATATAATCATTCGGGTCCATATCAATAAGCAAATAATCTGGACAACTAGTGTCCTATTTTTATTAAAACTAGCATGTTATCTCCCTCGCGGGTTTATAAAACATTTCATAGAACATTTAAAAGAGTGCGAGGCTATGAACTCACGTTGATTAGGAAAGGCGGGTTATTGGCGATTTAGATGTACGGTACGTGCTTCTATCACGGAGACCTAGACAAATAATACTCGTCTTAGACTCTTGTCCAATAACTTTATAAAAAACAATGGCTATGTATATATAATGACATTATAAGTATGATGATGATCAAGTGGGATTTTATCTCTTCATACACATTATAGTGTTATGTGTTAGTCAAATTTTAGAGTAGTTACACTAGTTTCAACTTATTTATATATTAAGGCCCAATAAGCCCATTTATAATTTTAATACCAGGCCTATACTCATATGTTGGGCCCAAGTGGGTTAAGCCCATGAGTAAGTCCATTAATGTTTAGCCAAACTAGTTGGTTTAATGGTCCAATAAGGCTACTTTGGCCCGTTAAGGTCCATAAGTTACAAAGCTCGGGTTTATCGGTTTTTACTTGTCAAATGTACTTACATATCATTATATGAGTTGTAAAAATGTTACATTAGACGGGTCCGACCGTCTAAGTTTTATTTGGCTAAAACGTTAATCTTTCGGTTTTAGCCGAAAAGACGTAAAACTTGTAACACCCCCAAATTTATACAACTCAATACAGCGGAAGACTCGTTGGTGTTACGGGATAGCACATTACTCACATCATAGACAACGCATAAAAATCGCGTCGTTTAATAATAAATCATTTCCATTCATAAACATTAAAGTTACATCGGTCCCAAGTCATTACATTTCATACAAAAGTTTTACAAAGTGTTTGAATGGAAAATATTGTTTAAGTGCGGGCCATGAATTCTTGTCGTCTTCCCGAGAATTACCTTCAAGTACCTGAGATAAAACATGTTAAAAGAAAAGGTCAGCGATAACGCCGAGTGAATTCATAGAGTTTAATAAATTCCATCAATATAACTTTGGTATAAAATTAGTACCAAAAATCAATTCGTACAAATCATGGTAATAGGCCGTAAAATAGCCAAAAGCATTTTATACAAATCTTTGTAATAGGCCATAAAATAGCCAAAGTCATTTTATACAAACCTTTATCAAAATCATCATATAGGCATTTGCCTAAAAAAATCATTATACGAGCCAATGTCGTAAAAACATCATACAATATGTCTTATGACGTCGTATAAAATCAAATAAAAACCGTTATATGAATATGGTTATGAAAACCAAAACACAAACATAATATCAATAGTATGACCCCGTATTGCTAGTCAGGTAATACTTCGTAATTCGGTGCGTCTAATAGTATTTCGTTAGTTTTGGATTATTATAAGCCGCATGACATTGTTACCTTACTAAACCAACAACGGGTAGCTAACCCGATACCAATTTTGCCCATCTAAAGTAGCGTGTCGTCACAAAGGTCACGCTATGGAAATCTTCTCATACATAAATTCGCTTACCAATCAATGTGGCACGACGGGGATCAACCGTCAAGGCGCGAACTGGGGTGATCGTCCCCAAATAGTACTATTAAATGCATAAGCGTCTACCAAATCCCGGTAGTTCACAATTCATGCTAATGGGACTTTTAGTGACATAACCTAACTTTAATAATCCATATAATTTCATTTATCGGGTCCTTTAATCATTTATCGGGTCATACAATCGGGTCATTCAATCATTCGGGTCCAAATCAATAAACAAACAATCGGGACAAATGGTGTCCTAATTTATAAAAATACTAACATGTTATCTCCCTCGCGGGTTTATAAAACATTTATAAAAACATTTAAAAGAGTGCGAGGCTATGAACTCACGTTGATGTGGGAAGACGATTATCGGCGATTTGGATGTACGGTACGTGCTTCAATCACGGAAACCTAAACAAATAATACTCGTCTTAGACTCATGTGCAATGACTTATAAAAATAACAACTATGTATACATATGATGATTATATATATATGATGATCAAGTGGGTTTACATATTTTCGTTTACTCATTTTAGTGTTATATGTCGATAACTTTGATACTAGTTTACTAGTTTTACCTTTTTACGTGTTTTAGGTCCAATAAGCCTATTATAAGTTTATTAACTTGTATTAATCCATTTCATACTTATATTATCAGTATTTAAACTTTCAATTTGGGCCCAAATGGGTTAAGCCCAATAATAAGTTTATAAGTGTTTTAGTCCATTTTTGTTGTATTGTTAGTCCAATAACGTTAATTTAGTCCGTTAACGTCCGTATGTCCTATAGTTCGGGTTTTATCGGTTTTTACTTGTTATACATGTTTATATATCAGTATATAAGTTTTATAAAGTTTACATTAGACGGGTCCAACCATCTAAGTTTTATTTAACAAAAACGTTAATTTTACGGCGATAGCCGAAAAAGTCGTAAAAATCAAGTTTATAGTTTTATAACTTATAAGTGTTATTCCACTACCATTTTTATAATTTATATACTTATTCCACCTTTTAAATATTTATATAAATAGAATCCAAGAGTTAGTGGGTTTTAACTTTACATTTTATACAATATAATTTTTGAGTGCTTATATAATAGTATTATACTTTATTTTCCAAAATCTGATTTTTATCTTCACTTTCACCAAAACTGCCATATCTTGAGTTCTATATGGAGATAGAAGCTCAAATGTTTATCACATAAACTACATGATATGTGCTACATTTAACTCTTCTATAGCTACTGTTGAATCATCTTCTAAGTATTTTCTAAAAATCGTCCAAAACAGTAACCTCAGATTTATACCCTAAACTTGTTTTGATCATATCTCACTCATTATTTTGATTCCATTGCATGGCCAACTCTCACATGTGTAAAAGACCCATAGCTTACTGTAAATACATTCTACTTCATCATTTTATCAGTCCATGACCTGTTTCTTTACTGTTTTATACAGCCATGTAAATTAATCAAGATTTTAACCTTGTTTCTTATAGTTTTTCACCTTTTTAATCATATTTATCAACACCAAATCCCCACATAACATTTTTATCATCATATAATCATCATATACATATACAATAGGAAATAAAATACATGTTTACATAATCAAAATAATAAGAAGATGAGGAGGACAATCTTTATACCACCATGATGATGTAGGTTGTGATCAAAACATGGATTTTGATGGAGATACTTGTGATGCACCAAGACCATCTTCATGATCACCAATCTTCATAAACTCCTTGTGGAAAATCAGCCTCAAGACTCCATGGAAACTCCTCCTTGGATGTTATAACTTGCACCAATCAATAGGGCTTCAAAAGGGCATCAACATGTATATGAATAACATGAGATTTTGTGGTTAATTTTGATCAAATTAGGGTGTTTAGGGTGAGCTATGGACGAACTAAGAGAGAGATATGAGAGGATTTTGAGGTGGTTTGCATGAATGAGAAATGGTTTTGTTTGTGCAAGTGGTTTTGATGGAAAGTTGCCTTAAAAATTAGGCTAAGCTTACAAGTGTAAGCTAGTAGTTTACAAGGGTGCCACATCTTTGATGTGGAGTCCCTTTTGGCCATCCCATGCTAGTGGGGTGGGGCAAGATTTATCTTGTTTCATCCCACTAATTTACGGGTATTCCTCGATTCTAGTTTCCTTGATTTGCGTGCCCTCGGGTCGTTTTACGAAAAACGTTTTTATAAATTATGAATCAACGGCACAAAACGAATCCAATAAAAATTGTCTCATCAAAAACGGAGTTCGAAAACGTAAATACGTAATCCTAAGGTTTCCGGTTTAGTCGTAAAGGACGTTAAAATAAAATCGAAAGTCCTAATCTCTTCTCGTAAATTTGTGAGTTTATGAACCAACACAAATTTAAAACTCCAAAATAATATTCATGGACAAATTTATTTTCTGAAATGTCGGACTGTCTCCAAAGACGGTGTATGTAAACGTAAGCACGTAACGTTGAATCCTCCGGTTTAGACGTAGTCGATGCTACTCCAAGACGTAAATCCAAATTTCTTCCAAAAAATATGTGAGTTCATATTGTAAATTGTTTTTAAATAATATTGAGAATAAAATATCAACCATAAATTGACGGATTGTCACAGCATTTACCCCTAAACAGGATCTTTGTCCTCAAAGATCATCTTACCTTACTACTCGCTTCTTATAGAGTTAAAGCCATGTGGGTATTTCCTCCACATTCGGTCTTTTCTCACAAGTGCAATTCGTTACAATACGCGAGTTTCATCAAACATAACTACGGGAATAAGATCAGGCTAAATGTTGACTTACTTTCTCTATCCATGATGTTCACGGGTTTCTGATGAATGCAACTTTTCGCCGATCTAAGCTCTACTAAGAATAATCAGATTCTCACTTGATAGATATTCCATCAAGTTTTATATACGAAACATAATTCACGCAGTCTTTGAACTCCTGGGGTAGATCCAACTTATATGCCTTTCAAACCAATCTTTTATATCATCTCAATGGTCCCATACAACGGGGACTTATATCCCATGATTTGTCAGATCATGAATTCATTTTTTCAAGGTTAAAAATTGTGGCATAACTTCGCTACCCATTTGGCACTTCAAGATCTACATTTCACATTCACATAACCTCTTGCCCACTACCGGCTGTCAATAATCAGATCCTAATTTCAACAATCATTTCAGATTTCGCGGGTCGGGTATTTTGTAAGGTTAGGTTTGCCATCATAGGAAACCTTAAACCTAAAAGACATGTCCAACTCACAATGGGTGTATGTCGGGTGTCTTCATCTCAACTCTGGCTTACAAATGCTCTAACATTTAGATTCTAACAAGATTCGATCTCAATCCTAATACGATGATTATCAAGGATAATCTCTCCAAAGGAAAACGATTATACGGTCTATTGCCAAAGGTCAATCATTCAAACATAGAACAATGCTTATAGTATTTTGTATTGTTACTTTACCTCGCCCCTTCGATTTGGGGTGGTACATAGTACTCTCATCAAGGTTCGTTCTCAATGATTTCTGAGCAAATCTCTAGAAATTAGTTGCGAAGCGAGGATCTTGATAAAGATGTTTGATACAAGCACACTATGTTTACATAACTCTTTTGCATTTATCATTAACGGGAATGATATTAGCAGATTTGGTCAGTCTGTCGACGATGACCCAAATCGAATCAAATTCAGATGATGACCTTTGCAATAGCTAGGCGTTTACTAATGTATGAGGCGATGTCTGCCTTCATAATTTGCCATTAGTACAACTTCTTCAGACAAAGATACTTTTAGTCATAAATGACATAAATAGAATACTTATACTTACAAAGTTCCAATATAACTATATCTCACAATCCTTCATATTTAGGCAACCATAAGTGGTCTTTAAAACATTTAACGCTATCGGCTTCTCAATTTTAATGGTTCACATTATCCGCGAACCCCTTTTTTTAACTATATTATCCCTTTTATAAGCATCGGTTATATTTTAAATTGTTCGGCAATTTATATTGCACCTTCATTATTAAGAAATATATCTTAATGGAATCTTTATACTTTCTATATAATATGTCGGTATCTATATTCACCTCTCATGATGATATAATTATCATGTTCACTATTCACTCAAATATTCTTTCTATATTATGCGTCAGTAATTATGTTCACTTTCTCCTGATGAAATAAATATCATAACTGTATTTATTCAATAATCATTTCTTCACATTTTCTATGTTTTAGTTTCGTTTCATCTATCATTTTTATCAGTTTTTCTCAATCCGACGTTTTAAGCGTCTATAAGTATTACAAGTAATTAAAGGTTAGATATTTAAATTTTTATGAAACGTAAACGTAAAATTTTAAATTTCCTAGTTCGACAAATTATAAAATGTTCAAAATAAATTTGAATTTAATTAACAAGATTTTTGTTGATTTATCGAAAATTTTTAATAAGATTCGTAAATGTTCGAAAAACCTTTATTTATACTTTGGTCAAAGTTTTCTTAGTTGAAAAGCAGAAATTTTCGTTTTAAGTTTTCAGGTTATGGTATAAATGGTTTTACTCAATCCTTCTTAAGTTATCTTGAGGTATACACAAACATTTATCCCTAAACAGAAGTTTAGTTAAATGGTTTGTGTATAAGGGAGTAATCCCTTTAAACATCCTTTGTTAATACATTTGTCAAAACATATTTCCATTTTCTTTTTAGCAATACTCAAAGTCTTAAAAGGGCTCTTAATTTGTAAAGAGTCAATATATTCCATCATCTATTAATCACATGGTTAAATCATGTAAAATATTAAGCCTTAAGTCATATGTTAAATATTTAAGATACATGTTTTCATTGTTCGGCCAATTCAGGGCAATCTATAATTAATTATTAACCCATTCTTATTCTTATAAACAAATAAATTATCCTTAATGATCACGAGCATGAATTTATCAAATTACAACCTACACACGTGATTCACCAAATTTATGAATACTACATGTGCGTTAGTCAATCCAAACGGCATCACGTGAAACTCATAACGTTCATTACAAGTATCGGATGTAGTGATTGGAATAGATAATCTTTTCCGCAGATGCGAAGTTGATGATAACCATGCCGTGAATCAAATCTTTAAAACATACGCTAAAACCTTGTAAATGATCGAACAAATCTTCCATTTCGAGTTATGGATATCGTTTTCGATTGTCAATTTACTCAGTTCACAGTAATTTATAAATATAAGGAATGATAACACCATAGCTCTTCATGATGACATGCTTGATATAATGAAATCTTTCTCCGACAACTCTCAGTTGTACGGTAATTCCTTTAATTTAGATGGTGCTGACGTATAGTGCACACGCCACAAGTGCAGCACCGGGAATATAATCAATACTAATTTCAACTTGCCTTAATGGCAAAAGTCTAGGTAATTCACCAACAAATACCTCCTAAAGTTTCAGATAACAGAAATATCTTTTAATAAATTCATATTATGTTCTTTCTAGATTATAATATCTATGACTAATTCACAACTATTCACGTTATAATTTTAAGTCTAAATATAGGATATCGTCATCCACCAAGAATTATTTAGATCACTTTTGATAATCAGCATCTTATCATTTAGGGGAATTCTACTCGAGTTCCCATCAATTAAGACAATGTCGTCATGTCATAATCAATCAATCCATTCTACTGGCATTACCAACTTTCCAGTTTTATTGTCGTTGATAAGATGTGAACTTCTCAAAAGACTAATAATAACTCATAATCCTTCACAAATTCAAGGATACATGGAGACACAACTACCATTAAAAGAGTAAGGTCAACGCATAATCTATGCGAGAGAATTTCAAATCAGATACAGATGAAAACATCTAACGAATATAAATATATCCCATGTTTTCATTAATTTGAGTACGCATTCGAAAGCTCCTCGGATCGTTACCCAGGTCATTCAAATGAAATCAAATCATAAGAAATGATAAGAACGTCAATACATCCAGTCGGGTATCAACACTCGGTAATCATATACTTTTCCTAAGAATCTCACTACGGGAGAATTGGTCAAGAAAGAATTGTCAATTGTCAAATAAGACAATTTCCACAGATGAGTAAATTCGACTCAGAAGAATAGATGCTACAGGCACATATGTAGGTGTCCCTAACACTATGTCCTTATTTTTCACTTCTTGCAGATCTCATAAAATTTATTCTTTCACAATCTTCAAAGAAAATGTAGTGTTTATTCATTAGTTTTATGGTGACTACTAATCAGCCTTGCATGGTCCATTCCAAATTGTATGTAGGCGCGCAACTATATACAATTTCAAGATTAACGATGCAATACTCAGTTCGTCAAAATTTTATCATTATGTTTATAATAAAAACATTTTCATGCTTAATTCTTAAATAAGGATCAAGAATAAATTTACAAAGATTTTCTTTGTTATGGAAACAGTTAAGTTTTCCAAAGCGTCTCATAAACAACTTCATTTCAATAACAATCACTTATAAATCTCACTTTGAAATAATCCATATAGTAATGAAAATTCAAATTTTCTCAAGGGATACTGTTTTAACTTTATAAAAACAATGTGTGATCTGCAAAAGAGTGATGGAAAGATGTTCACCAAGAACTAACTTCAATATATATCAGGAAATGAGCTTAGCCAAATAATCATGAGGTTCATGATCTCGATGGCACTCAGGAATACAAAGAGAATAATCTACAACGTAACTCAATTCGAGATGAGTACTTGTTCAATGGTTGCATCACTAATGCGAGCATTAGGATGAAGCAATAAAGGATAGATAACATCGATACGTGTAGAATTTAGCGATCAAAGGTAGTCTTTTCATTAATCACAAACAAGTCAAAATTGTACCGTAACACATTACGCGTCACTATGTCATACAATTCTCAGAACTCATCCTACCAACTGATATCTCAGTTAAGTTAGGGATTTTTAAAAGATACCACAATGAATACTAATCTACAAGAGTCATTAGGTGTTCCACATGTCCCAGAAGATCCATCGGTCTCAATTCAGAAGAAGATTTTTTCAATTCATTTCTTGGACACTGGGCATCCTCGTTAGTGGACCATGGCCTAGGAACAACCTTTAACACAAACCTACAATCAATTAAAACCTTATAATTCAATCAAAGAACTTAACAACTTCTATTAATAATCTCACATTCCATACGGGTTAAATTTTACTTTATTCAAATTTCAACCAATTTTATACTCAATTCAATATCCTACCTCATATTCCAATACTTTCAATCTTATTCTTCGGCCTTGTAAAGGCAATACAATCTCAATATAAATCAACACTTAATTTCCAATCCTATATCTCTTACAACAACAGTTATCAAATGAGTCACTAGTATGAAATGACTCGATCATTCAACTAGACTTCTTGGAAAGGTATTAGTGGCATGAAGCTTTTGGGTAATGGTTCCAATAACAGCCTCAGGTGCAACATTCACCCTTTCGATTTCAATTTAAGAATTGGATGACAACGAATCAGATGACATCTTTCTAGGTGGTAACGTTTTGTCAAACTCCACTCTATAAGGAAAGATCCTCATGACATCGATATCAGTTTTAATCTCGCCAATTCTTTTTCAATATCACAATCAACTAATATCTACATTTCTACGAATATCAACCATTTGTTGGGATCATAAATATCCGCAACTTGGTTTAGATCTAGGATAGCTAGAATTCCTACGAGAATAGCTTCGATTAATTTACTAGGGGATTTAGGGTTTCTTGTGACAATCGACGTCTTATAAATACCTCGTATGAATATTAAAATAATCATCAAACAATCATGTAATCAAATTACATCATATATATATAATCCAAGTTATATATATATTAAAATAACACTTTCAGTCTGGCCTTCTCGGTAACTCGGGAATTCTTCGGCACCGTTATAGTCAAAATATTTTTAGACATTTTTAGAAAAATGTTTATAGTTAAAAGATTTTGAAAAGTTTTATTCAAAACCTTGGTTTTAAAAATCTTTCGTTCTCTATAACGAGAGCTCTGGTACCAAACTGTAACACCCCCAAATTTATACAACTCAATACAGCGGAAGACTCGTTGGTGTTACGGGATAGCACATTACTCACATCATAGACAACACATAAAAATCGCGTCGTTTAATAATAAATCATTTCCATTCATAAACATTAAAGTTACATCGGTCCCAAGTCATTACATTTCATACAAAAGTTTTACAAAGTGTTTGAATGGAAAATATTGTTTAAGTGCGGGCCATGAATTCTTGTCGTCTTCCCGAGAATTACCTTCAAGTACCTGAGATAAAACATGTTAAAAGAAAAGGTCAGCGATAACGCCGAGTGAATTCATAGAGTTTAATAAATTCCATCAATATAACTTTGGTATAAAATTAGTACCAAAAATCAATTCGTACAAATCATGGTAATAGGCCGTAAAATAGCCAAAAGCATTTTATACAAATCTTTGTAATAGGCCATAAAATAGCCAAAGTCATTTTATACAAACCTTTATCAAAATCATCATATAGGCATTTGCCTAAAAAAATCATTATACGAGCCAATGTCGTAAAAACATCATACAATACGTCTTATGACGTCGTATAAAATCAAATAAAAACCGTTATATGAATATGGTTATGAAAACAAAAAAACAAACATAATATCAATAGTATGACCCCGTATTGCTAGTCAGGCAATACTTCGTAATTCGGTGCGTCTAATAGTATTTCGTTAGTTTTGGATTAATATAAGCCGCATGACATTGTTACCATACTAATCCAACAACGGGTAGCTAACCCGATACCAATTTTGCCCATCTAAAGTAGCGTGTCGTCACAAAGGTCACGCTATGGAAATCTTCTCATACATAAATTCGCTTACCAATCAATGTGGCACGACGGGGATCAACCGTCAAGGCGCGAACTGGGGTGATCGTCCCCAAATAGTACTATTAAATGCATAAGCGTCTACCAAATCCCGGTAGTTCACAATTCATGCTAATGGGACTTTTAGTGACATAACCTAACTTTAATTATCCATATAATTTCATCTATCGGGTCCTTTAATCATTTATCGGGTCATACAATCGGGTCATTCAATCATTCGGGTCCAAATCAATAAACAAACAATCGGGACAAATGGTGTCCTAATTTATAAAAATACTAACATGTATCTCCCTCGCGGGTTTATAAAACATTTATAAAAACATTTAAAAGAGTGCGAGGCTATGAACTCACGTTGATGTGGGAAGACGATTATCGGCGATTTGGATGTACGGTACGTGCTTCAATCACGGAAACCTAAACAAATAATACTCGTCTTAGACTCATGTCCAATGACTTATAAAAATAACAACTATGTATACATATGATGATTATATATATATGATGATCAAGTGGGTTTACATATTTTCGTTTACTCATTTTAGTGTTATATGTCGATAACTTTGATACTAGTTTACTAGTTTTACCTTTTTACGTGTTTTAGGTCCAATAAGCCTATTATAAGTTTATTAACTTGTATTAATCCATTTCATACTTATATTATCAGTATTTAAACTTTCAATTTGGGCCCAAATGGGTTAAGCCCAATAATAAGTTTATAAGTGTTTTAGTCCATTTTTGTTGTATTGTTAGTCCAATAACGTTAATTTAGTCCGTTAACGTCCGTATGTCCTATAGTTCGGGTTTTATCGTTTTTTACTTGTTATACATGTTTATATATCAGTATATAAGTTTTATAAAGTTTACATTAGACGGGTCCAACCATCTAAGTTTTATTTAACAAAAACGTTAATTTTACGGCAATAGCCGAAAAAGTCGTAAAAATCAAGTTTATAGTTTTATAACTTATAAGTGTTATTCCACTACCATTTTTATAATGTATATACTTATTCCACCTTTTACATATTTATATAAATAGAATCCAAGAGTTAGTGGGTTTTAACTTTACATTTTATACAATATAATTTTTGAGTGCTTATATAATAGTATTATACTTTATTTTCCAAAATCTGATTTTTATCTTCACTTTCACCAAAACTGCCATATCTTGAGTTCTATATGGAGATAGAAGCTCAAATGTTTATCACATAAACTACATGATATGTGCTACATTTAACTCTTCTATAGCTACTGTTGAATCATCTTCTAAGTATTTTCTAAAAATCGTCCAAAACAGTAACCTCAGATTTATACCCTAAACTTGTTTTGATCATATCTCACTCATTATTTTGATTCCATTGCATGGCCAACTCTCACATGTGTAAAAGACCCATAGCTTACTGTAAATACATTCTACTTCATCATTTTATCAGTCCATGACCTGTTTCTTTACTGTTTTATACAGCCATGTAAATTAATCAAGATTTTAACCTTGTTTCTTATAGTTTTTCACCTTTTTAATCATATTTATCAACACCAAATCCCCACATAACATTTTTATCATCATATAATCATCATATACATATACAATAGGAAATAAAATACATGTTTACATAATCAAAATAATAAGAAGATGAGGAGGACAATCTTTATACCACCATGATGATGTAGGTTGTGATCAAAACATGGATTTTGATGGAGATACTTGTGATGCACCAAGACCATCTTCATGATCACCAATCTTCATAAAATCCTTGTGGAAAATCAGCCTCAAGACTCCATGGAAACTCCTCCTTGGATGTTATAACTTGCACCAATCAATAGGGCTTCAAAAGGGCATCAACATGTATATGAATAACATGAGATTTTGTGGTTAATTTTGATCAAATTAGGGTGTTTAGGGTGAGCTATGGACGAACTAAGAGAGAGATATGAGAGGATTTTGAGGTGGTTTGCATGAATGAGAAATGGTTTTGTTTGTGCAAGTGGTTTTGATGGAAAGTTGCCTTAAAAATTAGGCTAAGCTTACAAGTGTAAGCTAGTAGTTTACAAGGGTGCCACATCTTTGATTTGGAGTCCCTTTTGGCCATCCCATGCTAGTGGGGTGGGGCAAGATTTATCTTGTCTCATCCCACTAATTTACGGGTATTCCTCGATTCTAGTTTCCTTGATTTGCGTGCCCTCGGGTCGTTTTACGAAAAACGTTTTTATAAATTATGAATCAACGGCACAAAACGAATCCAATAAAAATTGTCTCATCAAAAACAGAGTTCGAAAACGTAAATACGTAATCCTAAGGTTTCCGGTTTAGTCGTAAAGGACGTTAAAATAAAATCGAAAGTCCTAATCTCTTCTCGTAAATTTGTGAGTTTATGAACCAACACAAATTTAAAACTCCAAAATAATATTCATGGACAAATTTATTTTCTGAAATGTCGGACTGTCTCCAAAGACGGTGTATGTAAACGTAAGCACGTAACGTTGAATCCTCCGGTTTAGACGTAGTCGATGCTACTCCAAGACGTAAATCCAAATTTCTTCCAAAAAATATGTGAGTTCATATTGTAAATTGTTTTTAAATAATATTGAGAATAAAATATCAACCATAAATTGACGGATTGTCACAAAACTTATATATAATTTTATAACGTTAGAAAACATTTGAGTTTGTACTTTTATAAAAATGCCATACTTATTTATCATAGTATATAACTCATTTTATACTACTTATTATTCGTTAGTGGGTTTTACATATTTATTTTATAATAATATTACTTGAGTGCTCATTTTATATTATATACTTTTATTTACAAATCTGATTATCAAAGTCACTTCCACCATTTTTTCCATATCTTGAGTTCTACAAAGAGATAGAAGCACAAATTTGAGCAGCACAAACTACATAATATGTGCTAAAAATAACTCCAGCTACTGCTCAATCATCCTCTAAGAATTTCTAATAATTCGTCCAAAACAGACTATACAGATTTGTACCTTAATAGTATTTTGATCATATCTTGCTCATTTTAATGATTCCATTTAGTGGCCAACTCTCCACAGTTGTAAAAATCATATATATAACTGTATATTTAAGAATCTAAGCCTTTTTACCAAGTGTTTGTATGGTTACTTACTGTTTTATACATCCTATAAATTTAATCAAGATTTTAACATCTTTACATATAGATTTTAGTCTTTTTAACCAAATCTATTAACACAAAATCCCCACATAATACTTTGATCATCATTCATCATCATATACATATACATCTAAGAAGAAAATACATGATTAATTTTACAAAATAACAAGATGATAGGAAGAAACAATCTCTATACCACCAAAGTGATGAAAAGGTTGAGATTTTGGATGAACAAGGCTTGGTTCTTGTCACTAAATCTAAAATCTTGGCAAATGAACTTTTGAGTTCCTCAAATGGATGAACACCTTCATGGAAATCAGCCCTAAAAATTCTTGGAAACTTCTTTTTAGATGTTAAGATCACCTCAAATCATCATGTCTTCAAAGGGTTATCATCTTATGCAAGTTAAACATAAGAATTATGGTAGAAATTTGATCAATGGTGGGGTTTGGTGGTAGAGTATGGACGGTAAATGGAGGGAGTAGAGAGAGTTTTGGAGTGGTTTACATGTATCAAATGAGAGAAATGGTTTGGTGTTAGTTGTTTTAAGGCTTTGGTGGTTTTGATTAGAAACTAAGGACAAGTGTCCTTAGTTTTTATGTAAATTTGACACATCATGGATGTGTTGGCTAAGGATGTCCGCCACATGTATGGGGGTGGACAAGTGTAAGCGTGTCTCATCCCTATTAATTTACGGGTACTCCTCGATTCTAGTTTCCTCGATTTGCATGCCCTTGGGTCATTTTACGAAAAAAGTTTTTATAAATTATGAATCTACGGCAGAAAACGATTCTAATAAAAATTGTCTCATCAAAAACGGAGCACAAAAGCGTAAATACGTAAACCTAGGGTTTCCGGATTAATCGTAAAAGACGCTAAATTGTGCACGTAAGTCCTAATCTCTTCTCGTGAATTTGTGAGTTTATGAACCAACACAAATTAAAATTCCAAACTAATATTCAAGAATAAATTTATTTCTTAAAATGTCGGACTGTCACAAAAACAGTGTATGTAAACGTAAGCGCGTAAGGTAGAGTTCTCCGGTTTTAGACGTAGTCGATGCTACTTTAAAACGTAAACCCTTATTTCTTCCCAAAAGTGAGTGATTTCATAGATTAATAACGAAATAATGATTTTAAATAATACTTGAGAATAAAATATCGACCTCAAATTGACGGATTGTCACAAGCCTTACCTTTGACCAAGTTGATATGGAAAGGAGAGAAATTCGTTTGGACTGATGAGCAGGAGAAGTGCTTTGAAGAACTCAAGAAGCGGTTGGTATCTGCACCTATTCTTACTCTTCCATCTGGTACAGGTAGATTTCAGATCTACATCGATGCTTCGGGTAAAGGGTTAGGCTGTGTACTCATGCAACATGGGAAAGTGATTGCATACGCATTACGCCAGCCAAAGCCTTATGAGGAAAATTATCCTACACATGACTTGGAGCTAGCAGCAGTAGTCTTTGTACTTCAAATTTGGAGACATTACCTTTATGGTGAATCATGTGATATCTTCACTAATCACAAGAGTCTCAAGTATATTTTCACTCATAGGGAACTTAACATGAGGCAGAGGAGATGGTTGGAACTACTCAAGGATTATGATATCAATCTTCAGTATCATCCTGGCAAGGCGAATGTAGTAGAAGATGCTCTTAGCAGGAAGTCAATTATAATCAATGGCATGAAAGTACAAGAAAAAATCATACGGGAATTTGAGCGACTAGACATTAAATTCCTAGTCGCGGACAACATGGATATTGGACTAATCTGAGAATTAAGCCAGAGTTAATTTCTCGGATTAAGGTAGCTCAGAAGGACGATGGTGAGATATGGGCTATCATTCAGAATCTTGATCGACAGACGTAATTTCGTTTAAACAAAGAAGGCATTTTATGGCAAGGAACTAAATTATGCGTTCCGGAAGATCCGAATCTCCGAGAAGCTCTACTGACAGAAGCTCACATCTCTCCATTCTCTATTCATCCCGGATCCACCAAAATGTATTATGAGATTAAACAACATTTCTGGTGGAGTGGCATGAAGCAGGATGTTGCTACTTTCGTATCTAAGTGTCCTACTTGCCATCAAGTTAAGATCGAGCATCAGCGGGCTAGTGGTTTACTACAACCGTTAGAAATTCCCGCATGGAAGTGGGACAAAATCTCCATGGATTTTGTCACCGGACTTCCGCTTACTTAGAGCAGACATGATGCTATATGGGTCATAGTTGATCGTTTAACCAAGTCAGCTCATTTTCTTCCAATTCGTAAGGACTTCTCAGTCAGCAAATTGGCAGATATATTTCTTAAGGATATCATACGACTACATGGAACTCCTTCAGACATCATATCAAATTGCGATCCACGTTTCACGTCTAAATTCTGCAAGGGTATGCAGAAAGCTTGGGGAACTAAACTTAAACTTAGTACTGCCTTTCATCCTAATAAGTGTGAAAACACTTATCCTTTTACCACTTATTTCCAATAATAACAAGACCAAAACGTGTATTTTATGTCGTAAATATCGGAATTATGCGTGGTTTGTGTTTTTATTGTGTTTCAGGATAAAAATATGAAAAAGGGAGAAAATACGGGCTATCACGGGCTTTTATCAAAGAAAAAGACAAAAGACGAAGTCAAAAGGTCAAAAGTGCAAGAAGAACGGAAGTCAAAGGCCTATTCTGAAGATTTATCGAAGAAAAAAGTCTAAAGACGGAAGTTTAACGAAGTCGAAGAACCAAGTCTATTAAAAGAAGAAAAATAGAAGACGAGTTCAAGTTATCATTCGACTAATCCCGAGTCTAAGTCGAGAAAGACGAGAAGAAAAGAAGAAACAAGCACTTTCCACCTCTCCTATATATAGTTAGAAAATAGTCATTAAGGAGTTAGACTTCATTGTTTAGTTTTTAATTTTAGTGGGTAATTAAGTGTGTTTTATTTTTCTTCTCTCTAGTTTTTCTTTCAAGCTTATCAAACATTAATCTTGTAATCTTTGATCTTAATCTTCAATTTAATCAAGTTTATTTCATAATCTCTCATTCTACCTTTCTTAATAATCTATTATTTTGCTTAATTAATCATAGTTGGTTTAATGTTGTTGATGATGTGAACTTTTTTGCTTATTTGATTGTGCTTATTGAGTTGGTGTGTTTAGAGTTTTTAGATTAAGGTGCTTATTTGCTTAATTTTTATGTTTAATAGTTTTCAAAATAAGTTGATTTTGATAGTTTAATATTTTTATAAAAAAGTTGATTTTAAGTTTTTGCTTATTAAGTGTTTTTAAAAGTTTTTAAATTGTGTCTTATAAGCTTTTTCTTAAAGTTGATTTGGTAAAAGTTTTGGTGAAGTGCTTATTTTGTTTTGCTTATTTTAGCTTAATTCGTGTTTAGAAACCCTCTTTTCTCGAACTCCCAAAACCCCTTTTCCCGAATTACTTCAAACAAACTTTCCCGAATTAGTTCTATCACCGTTTCCCGAATTACATCCAATTTGCCTTATTCCGAGTTACATCCGGATCATCATATCCCGAATTAGGTCCATCATTGCACATTCTGAATTATGTACAGGTTTGGTTTCCCGAGTTAAGTCATTGTTGATTATTCCGAATTAGATCAGGAATAACTCCATTCCAAATTAGATCATTGATGAGTATTCCGAACTACGTCCTTGTTGTCATTCCGAATTAGGTCAGAAATCCCATATTACGTGTGAACTCAAGTTTTCTGAACTACGTGAAGGATTCTACATTCCGAACTAGGTCAAGTATAGGCAGATTCCGAACTGTATCAAGTTTACACATTTCGAGTTGCACTAGGAATCATATTCCGAGTTGCACTAAGGATTGTTATTCCGAACTAGGTTCTTGGTGAACAGATTCCGAATTAGATCAGAATTCACATTCTGACTTATGTTCAGTATTTGTTTTCCGAATTAATTTTCAAACTTTAATTTTTCCCGCCAATTTTACTTAGTTTATTTTCAAAAGTGTTTTGTCCTAGTTTAAGTTTTTATAAAGTTTACTTTTTTACAAAGTTTTAAGTTCTAAATTTACTTTTAAAAAAGCTTTAACTTTTCATCATTTATTTTTAAGCCTTAATTTCTAGTTTAACCTTTAAAAAATTACATTTTTATGCAACGACATTTACATTTTCACTTTTTACTTTTAGTCATTTTTACCAAGTTCTACTGTGCAGCATTCATTCTGGAAAGCAATCAAGGTTAGAATTTCTCTTTTATTTTTAATAGCTTTTATATTTATGCTGTTTGTAGACATAGTTAACCAAGCTCCCCCTTTTAGTGACCAATACCAACAATTCCACCCTTAACCGTGATGATGATTCGAATTGAATCGAGTACGAACAACACTTCAAAGAGAACACAAAACGCTTAAATCAAATGGCGTCGTTGCCGGCTCTTTTCGTAAAGATTAACGGTTTTTAGTGAGAAAAATTGGATTTTGGGATCCGTTCTTTTGGGAACGTTATTTTCAAGCACAAAAATTTTCAAAAATCCTAAAAATATAAAATTTTCAAAAATCCAAAAACAATAAAAAAGATAAAAAAGCCAAAAATATTTTAATTCATTTTAGTGTATGCGTACTCGATCTACGTCTTATTCTGAGCCCGAGACTCTTAGAGACATATATTTGGCCAGTGTGCATAACAATAATAACAACCCACCCCACCCCAACATGAATAATAATAACAACAATGGCCCACAACCCGACCTACGCACAATGGAGGAGCTTTGTCAACCAACCATGAACGGACGCGGAGGACCGATTACGCCGATGCAAATCACGGCACCTGAATTTTCGTTGAAGCATCACATGATCCAGCAAGTTCAAAACGCTTGTCCTTTTCATGGATTACCGGATGATGATGCCAACAAACATCTCGATAAATTCATAACCGTTACTCAAAGCATGAAATTGCCCGGTGTTTCCATGGATTTTCTTCGCCTTCACCTCTTTCCACACACTTTATCCCACCATGCCGAAAAATGGTTTGATCGTCTTCCCAAAAACTCAATTCATACATGGAATGACATGACTCAAAAATTTTTGTCACGCTACTTTCCACAATCCATGGTCACTAGTCTTCGCAACCAAACCAGTGGATTCACTCAAGAACCTGATGAGTCGCTTTTCGATGCTTGGGAACATTAAAATGTCTTGATCGACCGATGTCCGAACCATAACATGCTCCCCGTTACTTTGATTGATACTTTCTACAATGGTTTAACTTTTCGTGATCGTGATACGATTAATGCTGCCGCCGGTAACATTCATGAAGAGAAGACCTGAGGAGTGTAGAGAGCTTATAGAGAACATGACCACTCACCATAAAATATGGGATTCATCCGCATCTTCAAGGAATAACCCGAGGGCCAATGTTTCTTCTACTTCATAAAACCCAGAGATAACCGAACTTACCCGCCAAATAGCCGAGATGAACAAAAACTTCTTAACCATGGCTACAAACCAATTTCAAAAAGCTAAAGCTGTAGCAACCTCTTGTGAAATATGCGGGGGTTCTCATTCATACACCGATTGTCCTTCGACTCATGACAATCCGGAAAATGTGTATGCCGCGAACGGTAATTTTTCTATGGGAGGCTATCAAGCTCGTCCTCAAGGTGACCGCAATTTGCTCAGTTATCGTTCAAACAACTTCCTTTACCACCCGTTTTCCTCCTCAAAACCAAAACAATTTCAACCGCAACAATCAAAACCAAACTCGAGCTCCTAATCAATATCAAACCCAAAGAAACCCATATCCACCTCAAGGAAATAATCAAGCTTACCAAGCCCCACCTCTCAATCAACTCACGACATTGAACCAAGACCTCGAAACTTACATGAGGACCAATAGAGAGATGGTGACGAACCTTCAAAGCCAACTCATTAACTTGAAGGGTGACATGGCGAAACAAGGGAACGTAATTCGAGCCGAGCTAAGGAACGACATGCGAACTTCGTTGAGCAATCAAACGAACGACTTAAGAGATATGATGGCTTCGTTTTTCCAAAGTAATCAACCCTCTACTTTGGGTTCTCTTCCGACTAACACTGTTGCTAACCCAAGCGGGGAGATGAAAGCAATCACCACTCGAAGTGGAAAATGTTATAAGGAACCCGAGATTCCTACACCTACTCCCGTGATTGTGACTAAGGAAAAAGAGCAACTTTCCCCAAATAATTTACCTTCCAACCCCACCCCTCCACCACCTAAGGATGTGAGTGAGAATTCCATTCCAAAGCCTTCATCTCAACCCGATATACCTTATCCTTCAAGGTTGAGGGAAGAGAAGTTGAAGAACAAGGATGATATTCAAGTTTCTAACTTTCTTAAAATGTTTAAACAATTGAATTTTAACATCTCCTTTGCCGAGGCTCTCGCTCACATGCTGAAATACGCTAAAATGTTTAAAGATCTTCTCAGTGACAAAGAAAGTCTTCTTGATATCGCTCAGACCCAACTTAATGAGAATTGCTCCGCAGTGCTCTTAAGGAAATTACAAACCAAACTTGGTGATTTGGGTCGTTTTCTCATTCCTTGCAACTTTCCCGGGGTAGAGAATTGTATGGCCCTAGCCGATCTAGGTGCTAGTATAAACTTAATGCCATTAAGTGTTTGGAAACAATTATCTCTACGCGAGTTAGTCCCCACACGAATGACATTGGAATTATCTAACCGTATGGTTGCCTATCCGGTGGGGATAGCCGAAGATGTCTTCGTCGGTGTCGAAAAATTCACCTTTCCGGCGGATTTTGTTGTCGTTGACTACGAGAAGGACCCTTGTGTTCCATTAATCGTTGGACGTCCATTCTTGAGGACCGGTCGCACTCTCATTGATGTAGCCACGGGCGAATTAAACATGCGAGTTGGTGACAATAAAATCGTCTTCAACATGGGTAAACTTTCTAAGCAACCTTATCAAAATGAGAGCGTTAATTTCATTGACGTTCTTGATGAGGCTTGTGAAGAGCATTTCAAAGACGCTTGTAAAAGTGGTTCTTCTTCTCTACCCATTGTTGAGTCAATTGCCTCTCTTGCTCCATCATTGACTCCATTTGGAGAAAGTGATTTCCTTTTGAAAGAATTTGAAGCAACTTTAAAGGATGTGGAATTACAATATGACGATTCTCCCTCCGATTGGGATGAAGACATTCGTAACATTGAGAAACTTCTCAATGAGGACCATATTTCTCCACCATCTCCTATGGAAATCTCTATCGATGATCCGAATTTGACTACGCCTTCCATCGACAATCCTCCGGATTTAGAGCTTAAGGATTTACCATCTCCTCTCGAATACATGTTCCTTGAAGACAATAAGAAGTTACCCGTCATCATCGCTAAGGACTTGAAAGAAGACAAAAAATCTCGACTTATCGACGTGCTGAAGAATCATAAGAAAGCATTGCTTGGAAAATTTATGATATCCGCGGAATTGATCCGAACTTTTGTACTCATAAACTTCTCATGGGAGATGACTTTAAACCCGCAATCCAAAGCCAAAGAAGGGTTAATCCTAGAATTCATGACGTCATCAAGAAAGAAGTTATCAAACTTCTAGATGCCGGAATGATTTACCCTATTTTGGATTCGCCATGGGTTAGTCCCGTCCATTGTGTGCCTAATAAAGGCGGAATAACCGTTGTTCCTAATGAAAACAACGAGTTGATTCCTACTCGACTTGTCACGGGTTGGCGAGTTTGCATAGACTATCGCAAGCTCACTGATGCCACTCGCAAGGGTCATTTCCCTCTCCTTTTCATGAATCAAATTCCCATCGATCCTAAAGACCAAGAGAAAACCACATTCACTTGTCCTTATGGAACATTTGCTTACAAAAGAATGCCTTTCGGCTTATGCAATGCTCTTGGGACTTTCCAAAGGTGTATGATGGCTATCTTCCATGACATGGTTGAAGAAACTATGGAAGTTTTTATGGATGATTTCTCGATCTATGGTGATTCTTTCTCTACTTGCCTTGCCAATTTAGAACGTATGCTCAAACAGTGTGAAGACACTCGTCTCGTTCTTAATTGGGAAAAATGCCATTTCATGGTAAAAGAAGGTATTGTTCTTGATCATAAAATTTCCAAAGCCGGTCTTGAAGTCGACCGTGCTAAACTTGAAGTGATTGCTAAATTACCTCCACCTTCAACCGTGAAGGGTGTGAGAAGTTTCCTTGGTCATGCGGGCTTCTATCGTCGATTCATTCAAGATTTTTCTAAAGTCGCTCGCCCGATGACCCACCTCTTGGAAAAAGATACTCCTTTTATCTTTTCTAAAGAGTGTCTCGAATCTTAAAATCTTCTGAAGGATAAATTAACTAAGGCACTGGTCTTGGTTACCCCTAATTGGGAGTTACCTTCTGAATTGATGTGTGATGCTAGCGACTTTGCTATTGGAGCGGTTTTGGGACAAAGAGTGAACAAACACTTCCAACCAATCCATTATGCTAGCAAGATAAAGATGGGGGCTCAATTGCATTATACCACTACCGAAAAAGAGCTTTTAGCTGTAGTGTATGCTTTTGAAAAATTTCGCCCCTATCTTTTCCTTTCCACCACCATTGTGTACACCGATCACTCCGCGTTAAAGTACTTGTTAACTAAACAAGATTCCAAGCCAAGACTTCTTTGTTGGGTTTTGCTCCTTCAAGAATTCAAAATTGAAATTCGTGATAAAAAGGGAGCGGAAAACCTAGCTGCGGATCATCTTAGTAGACTCGAGGATCCTTATCAAGGGCAGCTCCCAAATCAAGAGATTAATCACTCTTTTCCCCTTGAGGCCTTGATGTCTATTAACTCCAATCTTGATGAAAACCCATGGTTTGCGAACATTGCAAACTATTTGGCGTGTAGAATTATCATGGAAGGGTTAACATCCAAACAAAAGAAAAAGTTCTTTAAAGACATTAAGCACTATTTTTGGGACGACCCTTACCTTTTCAAACAATGTGCGGATCTTGTCATTCGTCGGTGTGTTGATGGATCCGCAGCTTTACACATCTTGGAAGCTTGCCATAAAGGACCTACCGGTGGTCACTTTGGTCCCAATTACACCGCGAAGAAAGTTTTCGACTCTGGATTTTATTGGCCCACCATTTATCGTGATGCAAACGAAATGGTTAAGCATTGTGATGCTTGCCAAAGACAAGGCAAGATCACACATAAAGATGAGATGCCTCAAAATTTCATCCAAGAATGTGAAATCTTTGACGTATGGGGCATCGACTTTATGGGGCATCGACTTTATGGGGCCATTTCCATCATCCAAAGGGAACAAGTACATCCTCGTAGCCGTTGACTACGTATCTAAATGGGTTGAAGCAAAGGCCCTCCCTACGAACGACGCAAGGGTGGTTGTGAACTTTTTGAAACAACTTTTTGCTCGATTCGGTGTTCCTTGTGCTATCATCAGTGACCGCGGGACTCATTTTTGCAATGATCAATTTGCTAGAGTCATGGCTAAGTACGGTCTCAATCACCGTCTTTCCACCGCTTATCATCCCCAAACAAATGGTCAAGCCGAGATTTCTAACCGTGGACTGAAGAGAATTTTAGAGCGTACTGTGGGAGAGCATCGTGCCTCGTAGGCCGATAAGTTAGATGATGCTTTGTGGGCCTTCCGTACCGCATATAAGACACCTATTGGTTGCACTCCATATCGTCTTGTTTACGAGAAGGCATGCCACCTCCCTATTGAGTTGGAGCATAAGGCGTATTGGGCCTTGAAGTGGGCCAATTTTGATATCAACAAAGCCGGTGATCTTCGGAAGATTCAACTCAACGAGCTAAATGAACCGAGGAATGAAGCTTATGAGAATTCATTGATTTACAAGGAGAAAACCAAGCTCATTCATGATTCTAGGATTAAGAACCGAGAGTTTCACGTTGGTGATCCAGTTTTACTCTTTAACTCTCGGTTGAAGATCTTTTCGGGCAAGCTTAAGAGTCGTTGGTCTGGTCCATTCACCCTCGCCAAAGTTTTCCCCTATGGCACCATTGAGCTTTCTCAACCAAATGGGCCTAATTTTAAAGTGAATGGCCAGCATGTGAAGCTGTACTTTGGTGAGGACATCTCTCATGAGATGATTCCATCCCTCACCACGTTTCCCTTGAATTAGTTATGGGTCGAGTCAGGCTCGTGACTCGGTTAACAAAAACAAGCGCTTCTCGGGAGGCAACCCGTTGATCTATCCTTTACACATTTTCATAATAAGTGTAGGGGGAGCTACGTAGGTGTTTGTTGTCTTATTTATTATGATGTGCAGGGATTAAAGCTTCAAGGAGCACTTTTGATGACATTTGACGACCCATGATCCCGTGTACCCGTCTTCCCGGTTCTATCCTAAACTGTCGTGATTCAATATTTCATATCTTATATGTTCACATTGAAATCACTATAGTTGTCCTTTCCTTAGCAAGATTTAAACAACGTGCACAAAGTCCTAAGTGTAGGGGGGTGTACTCCCACATGCTTTATATCAAGTGTATGGGGACTTCTATCGAAGTAAGTGGGCTTTTCCATTAATTTGTCCTCATTTTAACCGGAAAATTTGATTTTTCGACATTTTTCAAAATTTTTAATCTATTTTGGCCTTGTAGTTTTTCCTTTGTTATCATTATTTACTTTCTTTGCTAAAATAAAGTTTAATAAAGTGGTTTTAAATTTTTCAACGTCATGAATCTTTTGACTCAACCCGGGTTTACTTATCTAAGTTTACTCTAGCTAGTATCCTTAACGTGTTTAAGTCAAGTTTTGCTATGCTTTTATATAGGGAACTTTAAAACGCGAAAGTCTTAACTCTTACGGGTTAAGAACAAGAACTTTTCGCAAGTTCCTATAATTGATCCTAGAAAGTCGTTTATCGAGGGAACTTTAAAATGCGAATTCTAAACTTGAAAGAGTCTAAGAATTTGCAAGATCCTATAGATGACTTGAAAACCCAAAACTTTGATTTAATTGTCTAAGCATCCACGAAACTCATTCATTGAGATTTTAAATTGTGGAGAACGAGAGATGATAGAGTCAATTATAAGTTTGGTATTCTTTCATGAATTTATGTGAGTTGATTATAAGTTTTTTCTCCCATTGCTTGTTAATAAATATATTTGCAATAAATAAGGTTGTACGATTTTAAAATTACTTAGCTTCTAGCACAAGATCGTTTAAAAGTTGCTCGGTATTAATTAGAGTTCATAGCCAAGGCATAACTTATTGAAGCGGGATGCGAAGATTGGCGAGTCCGAAAAGGCCCTAACAAGGCATGAGGGCTACATTTTGTTGCTAAAGATCCCAAGTGATGTGAAGAATCATTTATCAAAAATCAATATGAAGGATCGAGACACACGACGAAAAGCAAAAACTCCCCAAAAGATCATGGAGAAGTCTATCCGAAAAGACCCTAACAAGATATGAGGATAAATAGATCCAAGTCCTGAAAGGAGGCGGATCGTTGTATATCAATGTCCAAAATGAAGATTGGAGAAAAATGAAGAATTCGTGGTCCAAATATGAAGTATCTCTCAAAACTTCAAGTGAAGAAATTCCTATTATGAAGAGAAGACCATAATTTCAAGAACTTCTCTCAAGATTAGAAGTATGAAGTCGCTGCCAAATATCGGTCTGAGAAAGGTCTCAAATCATGAAGCGAGTTATGCCAAGATATGAACTTTATGAGGTCCTGAGAAGTAGTTTTAAAAGATTTTGTCCGTTAGCTAACTATTGATTAAATCGTCCCACTTTATTTTCAGCCTAAATAAACTATCGAAATAAGTCAAACAATGCATCCTCATGATCATTTAAGACAACAATAAAATATAAGAGATACACCTAGGAATAAGGGAGTCTAAGTGAATAATTGGGCCACATTAGTTTGTGTTAGTTTGATAACTTATAATAACAATGATCTCATTTATAAGCTTGGTTTGGGGAACGTGAAAATTGAGGGTGATAAACATTCATGACAACCAAAACTCCAATGTAAGTCTTTGATTGCTTTACTTGTTTTGTATATATTTCTGTCTTTTTAGTTTCCTTAATGTTTAGTGTTTAATAAAGGCCAAGGTGGGTTATTTATGATGAAAAATGTAAACCGTGCTTTGAAATTAATGCATTGCATGAGGGCATTGCAATGGTCAAGTGTATGGGATTTAATAAGTGTGAAAACACTTAACCTTTTACCACTTATTTCCAATAATAACAAGACCAAAACGTGTATTTTATGTCGTAAATGTCGGAATTATGCGTGGTTTGTGTTTTTATTGTGCTTCAGGATAAAAATATGAAAAAGGGAGAAAACATTGGCTATCACGGGCTTTATCCAAGAAAAAGACAAAAGACGAAGTCAAAAGATCAAAAGTGCAAGAAGAACGGAAGTCAAAGGCCTATTCTAAAGATTTATCGAAGAAAAAAGTCTAAAGATGGAAGTTTAAGGAAGTCGAAGAACAAAGTCTATTAAAAGAAGAAAAATAGAAGACGAGTTCAAGTTATCATTCGACTAATCCCGAGTCTAAGTCGAGAAAGACGAGAAGAAAAGAAGAAACAAGCACTTTCCACCTCCCCTATATATAGTTAGAAAATAGTCATTAAGGAGTTAGTCTTCATTTTTTAGTTTTTAATTTTAGTGGGTAATTAAGTGTGTTTTATTTTTCTTCTCTTTAGTTTTTCTTTCAGGCTTATCAAACATTAATCTTGTAATCTTTGATCTTAATCTTCAATTTAATCAAGTTTATTTCATAATCTCTCATTCTACCTTTCTTAATAATCTATTATTTTGCTTAATTAATCATGTAGTTGGTTTAATGTTGTTGATGATGTGATTGTTTTGCTTATTTGATTTTGCTTATTGAGTTGGTGTGTTTAGAGTTTTTAGATTAAGGTGCTTATTTGCTTAATTTTTATGTTTAATAGTTTTCAAAATAAGTTGATTTTGATAGTTTAATATTTTTATAAAAAAGTTGATTTTAAATTTTTGCTTATTAAGTGTTTTTAAAAGTTTTTAAATTGTGTCTTATAAGCTTTTTCTTAAAGTTGATTTGGTAAAAGTTTTGGTAATGTGCTTATTTTGTTTTGCTTATTTTATCTTAATTCGGGTTTAGAAACCCTCTTTTCCCGAACTCCCAAAACCCCTTTTCCCGAATTACTTCAAACAAACTTTCCCGAATTAGTTCTATCTCCGTTTCCTGAATTACATCCAATTTGCCTTATTCCGAGTTACATCCGTATCATCATATCCCGAATTAGGTCCATCATTGCACATTCCGAATTATGTACAAGTTTGGTTTCCCGAGTTAAGTCATTGTTGATTATTCCGAATTTGATCAGGAATAACTCCATTCCGAATTAGATCATTGATGAGTATTCTGAACTACGTCCTTGTTGTCATTCCGAATTAGATCAGAAATCCCATATTCCGAGTGTGGATTTGCTTTTTACTAATCTGGTGGTCTAGTAGGGTGGTAGATGGTTGTGGAAGCCATGGATGAGTTGAGAGAGAAAATGTTGTGTGTGAAAATAAGAAAATGTATTAAAAGTAAAATGGAAACACTAGCAACACCCCTCCTTGGAAGCCTTGGAGGGGTATATATAGTCACACACCGCACCTAAACTATACATTGTTTCCTAGTCTAGTCTAAGCGTGTGTGACTATGATAACTAATGGGAATTCTTAAATGTCGTACAAAAAATGAATTTCCAACAATCTTCCCCCATGCGACGACGTGTAGAATTCCTTACAATATTTTTCCTAACAAGTACATAATGATTAAGAACAAAAGCTTTCATGAAGCGTCCAATGCTGATGATGTCTTCTGAGGCCTTTGACTTCAAGTCTTCACTTCAAAACGACTCATCTTTAGAGTAACTTGTAGTAGAAATATTATAACGGCACGAGCTAAGTAATCCATATACTTATGGTTAAGGAGAAGCTTCTGAATTAACTTCCCCCTAATTCATGCCACATAAACTTGATGTAGAAGCTTTTAAATAGCTTCCCCCTAAACCGACAATCCTCGTAAGCAACTTCAAAGCTTTCAATAAAGCTTAGAATGATTAAGCGCACAGCGGAATTTAAAAAAGCAAACCCCATCATATAACATGATAATGTTGCTATGAGGGATTGAAAGTAAGGGGTACACCAAGTAGATCAACAACTTCTCTTCTCACGCTTGAATAATTCTTCTGAATTTTTCTTCCCCAAGGGAGTTCAAGTTATGCATACTAGAAAGAATCAAGACATTTCTTCCCCCACATAGTTGAAGAAAGTAAACCAATCCCAAGTATTAAGCTCAAATACTGAAGTGGACACTTTATCCCATTCATGAAGTTGACATCGTAACATCATAGTCAATTAAGTCCCGGAAATGCACATATCTTCTTCCGGAGATGCACCAGAGTCAATTAAGTCCCGGAAGTGCATATCTCTCCATATAGGATAATGATGATGAATAATTCCATCAACAAAACAATTAAACATCGAATCAGTAGTGTACCTTTTAGAGATTGATAACGCCACTAGTTAAAACACTGATTTTCTATGCGGTTATGACAAATGTCTTCCCGGAATGTCTTCAAATAAAAAAGAAGGTATGAAGTTCATCACGTTTTTAACACCCCCAAATTACGTTGCGCAGCGGAAATACACATTTGGGTGCTAAATACAAACATCGTTATACAAAACACTTTGAACAATCTCAAAATCGTACTTATAAATATTAAAGGATATAATTTTAACCAATGTCTAAAACTTTCGATCCCAAGTAAAACGATTTTTAGAAATATCAGAGTTACATTTAGGTCCCCCAAAGATTTTATCAAATCAACAAACAATTTACCAAAGTACATGACCATACAATTATTTTTATGATAAAAGGGAAAGAAATTTGTTTTAGACCAATCACCACAAAAGCAACCCGCAATCCTTCTCCAGCAAGATCCGTAATTCTTCAACTTCAATCACCTGAAATACATGCTTAAAATCATCAACACAACGGTTGAGCGAGTCTATAGGTTTTCCAAATCATAATTTGAACACAAGAGAAAAATCAATCAAGATCATTTAATAGAATTGCGGTACATACAATCTATTATTCAGGCAGTCTGGCATATAACAATAGCTATTGAATTGTATTAAGCTCATGACACCGACCCCTTAACTTAGTCACCCACGCCTAAAGCCGGCATGACTAGATGAAATTCCAGTGCCCCTACTAAGGTATCAATTGCAAGAATACCAATTCTCATTCTCGTAAAATTATCCTTCCCAGCGGGTTACTAAGCGTAAAGCCCTGGTCTCAGATAAGGTCGTAAGCCCAATAGTATTATTATTAGAATAAGTGGCTATTCCCAACTCACAACATCATGTCAGAAGATAGTTAACGGCTCATGAATTTAGGGACTTTTGCAATTTAGGTACTTATACAATTCAAATCAACAAAGACAACAAAGGCAACATTCGGGTCCAAACAACCAATCATGACTTGTGTTCATTTTTACTTTCAAATAGCATGTATCCCCTCGCGGGTTTTAAAATCATTCAAAAAAATTACAAAAGCGAGGCTATAGACTCACCTGGAGTAATAGCAGTAGTAAGATGATCTTCGACGATAGTTGATGCCCAATAAACACAAAAACCGCAACCTATCAAATAAGGCGCGTTCATCAATAATAAACTCGAGTAAAATCCATACTTAGTAACATCAACTCAAAATCATAAAATCACAACCAACCCAAAATGAAAACAATACAAGTGACCTTTTACTTCATTCTATATGTTCACTTTATTAGTCAATTCTTTCGATAAAAATCTGCCGGTACACACCAAATGTATGGGCTCGTTTACCCCACTTAAACACATCAAATGGTTATGGTACTAATCAGAGATGTCACTTACTATATATAGAAAGACCTGTTAAAATACCATCAAAAGATTTTACATTTAAAGTTCCATGCCCGACACATCTTTGAACTGCAAAAACCGGACAGTTTTACGTCAACAACTCATATTGTCTTTTTAACTTATTTATTTTACTCCGTTTACAAAACCGACACTCGACTTTGAAAATAAACTCAACATCCTCATAATTAACACTTAACATCAGTCCATGACACATTTCAAAATCCTTTTTATAGTCCCCGAGATTCGATCCAAATATCGACAATGTTAGAAATACGTTTTTACGTATATTAGAAGTATCGGTCACTCCACAATATTATTTATGTTGTAATAGCTCGTAGTTAACAAATAGTTAATAGTTACTTATTTAGTTAAGTAAGAATCGGTCCATGGGCTTGCCATGGGCCGGCCCAAGTCCACATAAGGCTTGGAAGTATAAATACCCCTTTCCTCCTTGGAAAGGGGTTGGTTGTTGTTCATTTGAAGATTCCACTTAATAAAATATCACATAGTTCTCTCTCTCTTTCTCTCTCTAGTTTCTCTCTCTAGAAAACATCAACCCACTTCATAGATTCATAGGTTATCAAGATTCTACATTTGGTATCAAGAGCTATGGGGTGATTTAAGGTAATGATTTGTGTGGTTTTTAGTTTTTGATTGTATTAGTGTTCTTTAAGAAGATCCATCTTGATTCTTGGTGTTTTTGGTGTTTTTGTGATTGGGATTAGTAGATAAGTACTTGTTTTTACTTATTATTGTAGAAATCACAAAACTTTTTGGGTTATTTGGTAAAAAATCTGGGTTTATCTCATCTTTTATTGATCGACTGTTCATCGAAACAACCTTCTGTTTACCCAGTAAAAGTTCCGAACCAAAAAGTTCCGGACCAAAAAGTTCCGGATCAACCAAAGTTCCGGATCAAAAGTTCCGAACGAAAAGTTCCGGATCAACCAAAGTTCCGGATCAAAAGTTCTGAACGAAAAGTTCCGGATCAAAAAAAGTTCCGAACGAGAAGTTCCGGATCGAGGAAGTTCCGAACCAAAAGTTCCGGATCAAGGAAAGTTCCGGATCAAGGAAGTTCCGGATCAAGGAGAAAGTTCCGGATCAAGGAAAGTTCCGGATCAAGGGAAAAGTTCCGGATCAAGGGAAAGTTCCGGATCAAGACTTCCGAACCAAAAGTTCCGAATCAAGGTATTCCAAGCCAAATCTTCCGAATCAAACTTCCGAATCAACAAAACGTTCCGAATCAAGGGTTATTTTACTTGTTTTTTCGACGATTTTTTAGAGGATTTAATCTTGGTTTCTTACAACAAAAACTCAACACAATTCACAAGATTTATTTCACTGCTCGATCAACCGGTAATCTTTGTCTCTTTGAAGTTAACAAAATGAATCCGAATTCAGTAATGCCTCAGATGACATCCCTTACGGATATTTCCGTCATTACGGGAACGGATAATCGCCCTCCAATGCTCATCAAAGAAGTTTTTGAAGCATGGCAAGGTCGGATGATGTCTTACCTTAAGGGAAAACCGGTTTATGGGAGGCTTATGGTTAAGTCAATTTTAAATGGTCCACTTGACTATGGTACCATCGTGGTTAACAATGTGACTCGACCAAGGGAGTTTGAAGAACTTACACCAGCTCAACAACTCATTGCCGATGCAGACGAAAAGGCTCTTCAAACCATTCTCCAAGCCCTCCCACATGACATCTATCGAATGGTAAGTCAATATACGGTGGCAAAGGATTTATGGGAACGTCTTAAGGTGTTGCTACAAGGTACGTCTCTCACCAAACAGGAAAGGGAATGTCAGTTGTATGACCTGTTTGATAGATTCACGTACAACCCAGGGGAAACGCTTCACGATTATTACTTCAGATTCACCACACTCATGAATGATCTGAATGTATACAATCTTGTGATTGCTCCATTCCAGGTTAACACCAAATTCTTGAATACTTTACCTCAAGCTGAATGGGGTGAGTATATTACCGATGTTAAGTTAACCAGGGATTTGCATAAGTGCAATTTGGATCAACTATATGCTTTTCTTCAGCAGCATGAGAAACATGTGATCATGCACCATTCTCCACGAGGTATGTACCCTGATTCATTAGCTTTGATGGCGAATCAACCAAGCTTGTCTCACAACAACACTCCTTATATTTTGGGACATCAAGCCTATCATCCATCACCTTACATGACACCAACCTTTCCCCAATACTCGATTCTACCGCAACCACCCACCTCACATCAGCAACAATATCGATTTAGTGCACCTTCATCACAATATGCTACACAACCTCACCCAGCAAGCATTGCACCTTATGCTTAGTCTTCATATTCTTCTTATCAAGAGAATGCAGCATATCCAACAAGCTACCCTGATCAAATGAGTATTCCTTCTAGTGATTATGCAGCTCATCAAGACCAAGCAATGTATTGTGATGATGAGGAAGTCCCCATTCCTGTATTCAAACAAGGAGCTGACCCAGTTGAAGTGTTAACCACTATGTCTGCTTATCTCACAAGGACTTTAAGCAAACGAGGATTTAGGGGATCAGCTCCTACCAACAATCAGTTGAGGAATTCATCCAATTCTCTCCAACAAGCTACTATTGAGAATGGCAGGGTAGTGGTTCAACCTATTCAACCATATCAGGGGAGACGTACCACATCAACTACCAATGCTCGCACGGTCAATACTGCTCCAATGGTCAATCCTGCTCCACGGGCTAATTCCACAGGCAAATTGAGAATGATTACATGCTACAACTGCAAGGAAGAAGAACACATGTCCAGGGATTGCAAGAAACCCAAGAGGAGAAGGGATGGTCAATGGTTTGCAGAGAAGATCTATCTGGTGAATGCTCAGGCACAAGGAAGGGAACTTGATGAAGAGGAGCTTGCATTTCTTGCTGATCCAGGGATTGCTGAACAAGACACTGTCACCACACAGAATGCAGCATACCAAGCAGATGATCTCGATGCGTATGACTCAGACTGTGATGAATTTCAATCTGCAAAGGCTGCTCTCATGGCAACTATCTCCAGCTTAGGGCCAGAAAAGAGATCTGAGGTACTTATTAATACCACCGATAATACCACTGATGCTAGTATTCAACCACATCAAGTTGTGAAAGAGAGTGCTGATTCGAATGAGTCTTCGGTGGTGAGTCTTTCAAATGAGGAGACAATCAGTGATAGAAATATCAATGTGAGTCCCCAGACTTTGAGTGAATCACAACCGGGAGCCATTTCGCATACGCCTACTCCTGCTCAACAAGATTTGGTCATGGTTCCTGCTACATTACTTAGCCAAATGAATGCTGCACTCTTAGAAACCCTAGCTAAGAATAAGAATTTGTCTGATGAGCTTGCCTTAAGCAACGAGAAAGTTCAAACTTTAGAATTAGTGCATTCGTCTAGTGTTCTAACAAATCCCGAATATGATCACTTTCGAAACAAACAAATGGGTCACTTGCAAGAAATTGAAACTTAAGAGCAAATCTTTCTAATGAACTTAAAGAAAAGGAGTTAGTGGTCACTAATTTTCAAAAACTTCAAACGGATTTTGAATCACTCGAGTCTAAGAAGAATGAAATGGAGATTAATGCTACTAATAAGATTAGAAGTCTAGATTATTTGCTTTTAAGACAATACGCTGCTTCTCAACTAGTGCACTTAGATGCTTCGTTTAGAGAATTTAACTTATCACGTCAAAAAGGCCTTCCCCTTAACCCACGGTATGCAAAACAAGCTTTAAGACATAGTCCTAGACTTTATAATGCAACCCAATTAGGATTGGTCTTAGACCCGATTGTTATTTTCGATGATCGAACAAGTAAGGATCTAGTTGATGAGGTTCGGTCATACAATTCTACAAAATATCCCTAGTGTGATTATTTTAAAATGAATAAGGAGCTTGCAAAAACGGATTTTAGAATTCGCTTCCATATGGACAAAGATCTCATCACAGCACCAACCTACATATTAGATGAAGAAAACCCTAGTACATTTCCTACACTTGTCAATATGGAAGGTCCTAAGGAAATTCCAAAGGATCTTCCACCTGTTAGCACTGTATGGTTAAACTTGCAAGAGATTAATCAATACTTTACTAATTTTGAAAAGGTCATTTTGGAATGTACGACTTCAAATGGCTTAAACGCCGGAGAATGGGCTTTCGAACATATGAACGAGGTGTTTAAAAATGAGATCAATCCGTTTGTCGAAAGTCTAAAAGGAAGTTTTGCATCTCTTAAGGAAAATCTTGTGTTTGAAATTGGTGAAGTTCAAAAAGTGTTTTGTGAAATGGACACCGCTTACGAACTACAACTAATTGAAAAAGAAAATATTTTAACCGAATATGACCGATTCTTGTCCGCAGTAATTTCGTGTGATGTGCTTACAACTGTAAATGTTAATTATTCGAATGAGCTTACATCCGCTATGATTAATTGTGATGTTGTGAATATATGTGATGATGTTAGTGATCTCTCTATAAATGTTGCTGATACTGTAAATGAGGTAGTTAATCATTCTTGTCACGAATCTAACGCTGAGTTTTTAAAGCTACAAGATTCTTACAATTTACTTTCAAAACGCTTTAATCAACTAGAACAACATTGTATATCTTTAGAATTAAAACAACAAACTCAAAATGAGGATCTTTTGATATCAAATGGTTGTGAAAACGGTGTTGAGACGAGTGACAAGATGATTGCAATTGTTAAGGCATTAGAGGAAGAGATTATGAGATTGAAGCGAGATGTGTCATCAAATGAAACATTAAAATTGGAACTAGAGGCTGCAGAGTCTAAAAACCAGGCCTTAGAAATTAGAATTTCGTCTATTCTAGGGGAGATGGATCGTGCAAGACAGGGAATGTCCAAACTTTATGGTTCACTAGAAGAACGCTTCGCTTTTAATGTGGCACAGCAACAATTTTATGTTGAACAATTGAACCAAAAATGTGAGGAAATCTCTGACTTAAACATCCTGCTCATTGACAAAAACATGGTTTTGGCCGAGTTAAAGGAGACACTTCTTCTCACCCGACAATAAGTTGTTGATAACTTAGCTACCGACGCTGCACCGTCCACTAGTGCTCCAACAACCAAGTCAGTAGTGCTTTATAAGAACCCGCTTCATAAGAGAAACCCGGTTACCTACGATGATTATATGAGGAATGCCATTAAGCATGTAGATCTTGTTAGGGATATTTTAGACGATCTTTATGCCTTAGATCCCTCAAGTAGCTACTATTATTCGGCTCATGAATATATTAAGCGAGTTCAATATTGCTTAGCATATTTGCAATACATAGGTAAACCAGGCTCTGCACTACTTACTAATAGGCCCATTGCTGTAACTCCTTTCAATAAGACTCCAGGAGCAAAACCGTCATTGGCACAATCAAGTAAGGCACCTTTAAAATCTGTTGCTAATGTTCCCACTTTGCCTTCTACAGGATTAAAAGAGACTACTAAGGCTAAAGGATCGCCACTCAAGAAAGATAAGATCAAGCCCTCCACTAGTAGTGCCAAAAAGAAGAAAGTAGAAGCTCACCATAGGAATGTTAGTTCAGTTTTAAATAAAAAGAATCATGTTAAGACTAAAAGCTCTGCGCCTGTGCAGAAGCCTAAACCATTCGTGAATTCTAATTTGAATTGTTGGAATTGTAATGAATGTATGTTTTCCCAACGTCATGATTTGTGTCTTATTGATCATGTGAATGAAATGAATGCCATTAGGAATGGTCTTGAATGGAAGCCAACGGGTAGAACTCGTGCCCAGGTTGGCTGGCAATGGCGTCCCACTGGTAGGACCTTTACATTAGATGAAAAAATGTGCCCTTTAACTAGGAATGCATCCATTGAGGTTAGGTCTGAGCGTCCTTTAGTTAGGAACACTCGTACTCAAGTATGGAAACAGCGCCCTTTAATTAGGTCAGCCCTCACTATAGTGCCTATCAGTGAAGAAATACCACTGGATTTAAGCCAACTAGAATCTACACCACCAACTAGGAAGAAGAAGGCTAGGAAATCTAAGAAACCTAAAGTTAGCAAATCTAAGATTATTAAATCTGTACCTGCTAATAACAAGGAACACTCAGATTCCGATACCTCTACATTGTCTTCGTGTGGTGATATTTTCAGGTGGTCCAAATCATCCTCTGGTATTTGGACTCCGGTTGTTCAAAGCATATGACCGGAGATCGCTCGATGCTCCGAAATTTCGTCAGCAAGTTTCTTGGTACGGTTAAATTCGGGAATGATCATATATCAAAGATAATGGGGTATGGTGAATATCAGATTGGAAACGTTACGATTTCAAGGGTATACTATGTAGAAGGTCTTGGTCATAACTTATTTTCAGTAGGACAATTTTGTGATTCCAACCTAGAGGTTGCTTTTCGACAACATACCTGTTTCATCCGCAACTTGGAAGGAAAAGATTTGTTGAAGGGTTCTCGTGGTGCAAATCTTTATACGTTGTCCCTACAAGACATGATGGCCGCCTCTCCAGTATGTCTTCTCTCTAAAGCATCTAAGACCAAGTCTTGGTTATGGCATCGTAGATTATCTCATCTCAACTTTGATGCTATTAATCATCTGGCTAAAAACGAATTAGTTCGTGGTCTTCCAAAGCTCAAATTTCACAAGGATCATTTATGTTCCGCGTGTTCAAGGGGGAAAAGTACCAAGAAATCATACAAGCCAGCTGAAGACACCAATCAAGAAAAACTTCATCTTTTGCATATGGATCTTTGTGGGCCAATGAGAACTGAAAGTGTGAGCGGTAAGAAATTCATTCTGGTTATTGTGGATGATTTCTCCAGGTTTACATGGGTTAGATTTCTACGTACAAAGGATGAAGCACCGAAGGCTATCATCACTTTTCTGAAATTCATTCAGGTACGTTTGAATACTACTGTCCGCCGTATTCGTACAGACAATGGAACAGAGTTCGTCAACCAGACTCTTCGTGATTACTATGAAGGAGTTGGTATATCACATGAAACATCCGCTGCACGTACTCCACAACAAAACGGTGTCGTTGAAAGACAGAATCGTACGCTTATGGAAGCTGCTAGGACTATGCTAATTTATGCGAACGCTCCATTGTTCTTGTGGGCAGAAGCTATATCTACTGCATGTTTCACCCAAAACCGTTCTATCATTCGGAAACGCCAGGGAAAAAAACCTTACGAGCTTCTACATGATCGTAAACCCGATATTTCATTCTTTCATGTGTTTGGTGCTCTTTGTTATCCAAACATTAATAGTGAGAACTTGGGCAAGCTTCAACCAAAAGCCGATATAGGTATTTTCATTGGTTACTCACCGTCCAAGAAAGCATACCGAATTTACAACCGTCGTCTTGGCAAGATTGTAGAAACTATGGACGCAGATTTCGATGAGCTGACAGCGATGGCTTCTGAGCAACGCAACTCTGAACCCGCGCTTCATGAGATGGGAACCGGTGCTATTAGTTCCAGATTAGTTCCCAATAATCCTACTTCTACATCATTTTTACCACCAACAAGGCCCGAGTGGGATAAACTGTTTCAGCCGTTGTTTGATGAATTCTTCGATCCCCTGACTGATGAAGTTCCAGCACCTGTAGTGATCGCTCCAATCCCTGAAGTGGTTGCTCAAGCTAATGAACCTTTATCTAATGCATCTTCAATTAACATTGAACCGGATGCACCTTTACCAAGTGATTCTCAAACTACACCTGAATCATCACCCCTACTTGTGCCTAATGATGTGGAAGAGGATTCTACTGATCACGATTTGGAATATGCTCACTTAAAAGAGCTTCCTTGCTTTGGTATACCGTTCCCTGAAAACCCTTCAGCCGCGTCTACCTCAGAAGAAGCTCCTTCTATTGTTCACTCCAGACCACCTAGGATTGAAAATCATAGCACCAAATGGACAAAAGATCACCCAATTAGGAATGTCATTGGAGATCTAGATCGACCAGTCTCTACACGCCATCAATTACAAGAGAGTGCACTCTATTGCTACTTTGATGCATTTCTCTCTGAAGTTGAACCTAAAAATTGGCAGCAGGCTATGACTCAATCATCTTGGATTGAAGCCATGCAGGAGGAACTAAATGAATTCCAAAGACTTGAAGTATGGGAATTAGTTCCTCTCCCTGACAAGGTTAACATCCTTACTTTGTTATGGGTTTATAAGGTTAAACTTGATGAGATGGGTACGGTATTGAAGAATAAGGCTAGATTGGTTGCTAGAGGATATAAACAAGCCTTGGGTATAGACTTTGAAGAATCTTTTGCTGTGATAGGTGTGAAAACACCCATCTTTTCTACCACTTAATTACATTAAAACGGGACCTAAACGTATATTTTATGTCGTAAATGGCGGAATTATGCGTGGTTTGTGTTTTTATTGTGTTTCAGGGTCGAGAAGGTGAAAAGTGGAGAAAACACGGCTTTCACGGGCTTTTATTGAAGTAAAAGACAAAAGACGAAGTCGAAAGATCAAGAGTGGAAAAAGAACGGAAGTCCAAGACCAATTCCGAAGATTTATCGAAGAAAAAAAGTCAAAAGACGGAAGTTTACCAAAAGCCGAAGAACTCAAGTATAATTTATTGACGAATTACAAGACGAGTTCAAAGAAATCCCGAGCCAAAGTCATTATAGTCCAAGATTTAAAAAGATTAAAGAAAGGAGGGACCTAATGACGCAATTAAGGAAAAGAGGAAAGAGGGGAGGAAGCTTCCTTCCACTAATCCCTTCCTCCCCTTTAAATACACATTACTAGCCATTTTGTGAAAGTTGTTGGAGGCTTGACAAGCCTCTCTTCCCTAATTTTCATTTCTCTTGTTCTTTAAATTTATGATCTTTAATTCTTTTGTAACGCACCTTTAATCTTCTTTTAATTCCAAGTAAGTTTACCTTTAATTATTGTTAATCTTTATTTTATTGCCAATCTCCTTCTACCTTTCTTGTTTGATTTGTTCTTTGTTTTGATTGTTCATGTTCTTGAGTTTTTATGATTTTGATCAAGTGGGTTTTGATTAATTTGGTTATGTTTGTTAGTTTTGATGAGTTGTTTTGATTGATTATTGTTAGTTAATGCTTATTGGTTGTTTTGGTTTTATCTTTTGTTTGATTTTGATTAATTTGTGGATCGAATCTTTGTTACTGTATAACCCCTGTTCTTCGAGTCTGCTGTTTCTGTATTTCATCATCCCCAGGTGACCTTCATCCGGAAGTTGAAGGTTCCGAATGAAGCACCTTCATCCGGAAGTTGAAGGTTCCGAATGAAGCACCTTCATCCGGAAGTTGAAGGTTCCGAATGAAGCACCTTCATCCGGAAGTTGAAGGTTCCGAATGAAGCACCTTCATCCGGAAGTTGAAGGTTCCGAATGAAGCACCTTCATCCGGAAGTTGAAGGTTCCGAATGAAGCACCTTCATCCGGAAGATGAAGGTTCCGAATGAAGCACCTTCATCCGGAAGTTGAAGGTTCCGAATGAAGCACCTTCATCCGGAAGATGAAAGTTCCGAATGAAGCTCTGTCAGTTTGTTTTTGTTTGTTTTTCCTTTTAAGTTTTTGTCTTTTATTTTCAAGATTATTTTTCCCGCCTTTTTCTTTATTTGAATTTTTATTTACTTTCCTTTTAGTTTAATTTTTTGGGTTGCATCATTTACTTTTTGTTAAGTTTTAATTTTACGTCTTTTCTTTTCTCATCATTTAATTTTAAAGTTTTAAATATCGCACCGTTTACATTTTAACTTGTTTTAATTTCTCGTCATTTATTATTAAGTCTTGCTTATTTATTTTCCAAAACCAAAAATATTTGGGTCACCAAGAACAACTAATCTCACACAATTAACCGGAGATCAATTCGATTAGACACCGAGAAAACGAACTTTCAACCGAGTAAAATCTTGTTATTGGAGGCTATTAGACTATTCCTTGCGTATGCTGCTCATATGAACATGATCGTCTATCAAATGGATGTGAAGACGGCATTTTTGAACGGTGAACTAAGGGAAGAGGTCTATGTTCGTCAGCCGGATGGGTTCGTTAGCACGGAGTTTCCTAATCATGTGTACAAGCTTAAGAAGGCTCTCTATGGGTTGAAACAAGCTCCACGCGCGTGGTACGATCTTCTTTCAACATACCTCATTTCGGAAGGCTTCTCCAAAGGCAAAGTGGACCCCACTCTATTCACTCTCAAGGAGGACAACGACATGATTCTGGTACAAATTTATGTTGATGATATAATATTTGCTGCCACTAACATAGAATTGTCAAATCGCTTTGAGAAGATAATGTCCACACGCTTTCAGATGTCGATGATGGGAAAAATTTCATTTTTCTTAGGATTACAGATTTCTCAGAATCCCAGAGGCATCTTTATTAATCAATCCAAATATGCTCTAGAATCTCTTAAGAAATATAACTTTGAAAATTGTGACCCCGTGGACACTCCAATGGTGGAGAAATCCAAGTTAGATGAAGATAGGAATGGGACTATTGTTGATCCAAAACTTTACCGTGGGATGATCGGCACCCTTCTCTATCTGACTGCTAGCAGGCCTGATTTGCAATTTGCTGTATGCATGTGTGCCCGGTATCAGGCTCGGCCTACCGAAAAGCACCTACATGTTGTTAAAAGGATCTTTCGGTATCTAAAAGGAACACTTCATCGTAGTCTATGGTATCCGAAAGATTCCTCTATTGCTTTAATATCATACGCAGATGCCGATCATGCTGGATGTCAAGACATGAGGCGTAGCACTTCTGGATCTGTGCAACTCCTTGGAGATAGATTGATCAGTTGGTCTTCAAGAAGGCAGAAAAGCGCTACAATTTCTAGCACGGAGGCTGAATACATCGCCATGTCCGGTTGTTGTGCTCAAGTCCTTTGGATGAGATCACAATTAACTGACTACGGTTTGGGATTCAACAAAATCCCGATGTATTGTGACAACAAGAGCGCCATTGCCCTTTGCTGCAACTATGTTCAACACTCCCGGGCCAAGCACATAGACATTCGATACCATTTCATTAAAGAGCAGGTGGAGAACGGAGTGATCGAGCTGTATTTTGTCACTACTGAGTACCAGCTGGCGGATATGTTCACCAAAGCCTTAGATCGAGGACGAATCGAGTTTTTGATCGACAAGCTTGGCATGAAATCATTCACTCCAGCGACTCTCAAAGAGTTGGCAGAAGAATCAGCTGAATAGTGGTGGTAAACTATTCAGAGTATCCTTTGTTTGTGATCATGTATATTATAGTAAATATATAAACCACAAAAGAAAAATACAAAAATATAAAACCAACAAAAACCATAAAAAATATAAAACCTACAAAAACCATAAAAATTATAAAATCAAGAAAAACCAAAAATATTTGTCGTTTTTAAATCGGGCATGTCTTTTAGTACGGTAATATTTACGGCCTTAGAAATGTCGATCAATATTGACACGGTGCCATAAATAGAGTCTGTATAAAAGTTGTACATTTTTAAAACATGCCCATAATGGCTTGTAGTTATTTCAGACTGCAACCCGGTTTTCATATTAAAGTCACGTATTTCTTTGGAAAATGTTGGCTCACAACGGGAATTAATTTTCTCGGGCATGATTTACAAGCCAAATAATGCAAAGGGATCAAGTTTACTTTATAACTTGGTCTAACATGAATTAATGTACGTCTCAGTGCATTAATTTGTTAAAATAAGAGAAATCTTATTGACACCACGAATCAATCTTTTTCAAGACATTAATTGGAAATGTTTTCATCAATATTTGACTCTTTAACCAATGACTACAGCTCTTTAAATAGAAAACGGGTCATCGTTTAAGGGGGAGAAAATATTAAATCATCTTCGTCATTAAATTGCTTTTCAAAAGTGATTGTGGAAAATTAAAGGCTAAATGGTAAATGAGTGGCATTGCTTTAGAAAACGACTTGTGCTCGTTCAAGGTGATAGGACTTGCTTTAAATTTTGGAGATTTGCAAATAGGTTGCGATTGCTAAGTTGTGTGAAAATTAATAGTGGTTAAGCTTAACAATGGTTAGAAAAAATGATAACTTATAAACAAAAAGGAAAAGAATAAGAAAATATAGGGACTTAAGGTGAAAATTGTGGAAGTTGTAAAATTTGACCTAAGTCAAATGAAACCCCCCGCCCCCATTTTTATTTATCTTATTCACTGTTTATCTCCCTTCTTGCCGCCATTAAATCTCACACACAAGCTCTCAAATCTCTTGTTTTCAATCTATCGATCCATTTCATTCTTTTAAACAAGGTACAACATCAATCTTTAATTTCTAATTCACCTTATTCATTCTTTAATTCTGTTAAACTACTCGATTAATCAGATTAAAATCAAATTAGGGTTTGTGATTAATTTAGGGTTAATTAACTAGGGATTATAGATGGGATTTGCTCGGAATACATTTAGATAATGTTGTGTTGCCTTAGATTGCTTTAAATCTCACAAATGCGTTTAGATTAATCTATCAATAGGCTGTGTTTTGAAGTTCCGGATGAACATGGATAATAACTTCCGAATGAAGGAAGTGTTGAACAAAACTTCCGAATGAAGGAATGTTCCGAACGAACTTCCGAATGAAGGAAGTTCCGAATGAAGGAAGTTCCGAATGAAGGACTTCCGAATGAAAGAAGTTCCGAATGAAGGACTTCCGAATGAAGAAGTTCTGAATGAAGGACTTCCGAATGAAGAAGTTCCGAATGAAGGACTTCCGAATGAAGATGTTCCGAATGAAGAACTTCCGAATGAAGAAGTTCCGAATGAAGGACTTCCGAATGAAAGAAGTTCCGAATGAAGGACTTCCGAATGAAGAAGTTCCGAATGAAGGACTTCCGAATGAAGAAGCTCCGAATGAAGGACTTCCGAATGACGAAGTTCCGAATGAAGGACTTCCGAATGAAGAAGTTCCGAATGAAGAACTTCCGAATGAAGAAGTTCCGAATGAAGAACTTCCGAATGAAGAACTTCCGAATGAAGAAGTTCCGAATGAAGAACTTCCGAATGAAGAAGTTCCGAATGAAGGACTTCCGAATGAAGAAATTCCAAATGAAGGACTTTCGAATGAAGAGTTCCGAATGAAGGAAAGTTCCGGATGAAGAGTTGTTTGATTGATAGTATTTGCCTGCTATAAGTACTTGTTGAATTATGTTATGAAATGTGTTATGCTTAGAAGTAATAATGATACATATCTATATATTTTTGTGCATCAACCTTTCATGTCTTATCTTAAGCAGATACAATGACTAATCCAACAGTACAAGCTATCCAAGACTCTAGAGCAGCAGCTATTGCCGAAGCACGAACCCTCAAGTTCATACCAAACAATTACCGGCTGAAGCAAGTCTCAAAATCCACTCACCATGGTTTCAAAGTCGCCATAGCAATTCTTGACCAATCTCATTTCAAGAATGCTTTAAGGAGTACTGCCTCGGTGCCTTATGATTATATGTATGAGTTCTGGGCTACCAAGGAAATCACTTCAAACAAGATCACCTTCACTCTCGACAACAAGTAGCAGACACTTAAGGTTTCAGACTTCCGTAAGATATTTGGCATTCAGGATACACCCAAAGGTATGTCATTTTCGAAGGATCCTACCAAAGACGAACTCATGGAGCTGTTCGAAGCTCTTGGATGTCCTGACATACGAGTTGCGTTTGAGTTTACCACTGCTAAAGTAGGACAACCTTGGAGAGCGATGTTGGGTATTCTTAGTCGATGTCTTACACCAAAAACATCTGGGCATGATGGTTTGCGAAGTCCAATAATGAACATCTTCCATGGAATGTATAAAGGCGCAAATGCAGATTATGCTTTGTTGTTATGGGAAGAATTCACCTTTCAACTCTTCCAAAACAAGAAGCTGAAGACTAATTTCTTTGCTTACCCTCGGTTTATCAAGCTTATCATCAACTATTTTATGAAGAATGATCTTACTATTGATAGGCGTGCAGCAAGTCGTCATCACACCGAAGAAGCTGATCATACGGTAGATCTAAAGCATGAAGGACCATCTGGTGGTGTGATTCCTGGTCCTATTCCCGATTATCTTCTGACGGATAAAATCAAAGGTTCTGCTGATTACAAGCTATTGCTGCTAGAAATCAAGAAGCTAAAAGCAAACCTTCAGACTGGAGAAGACTCGTCTACTACGGTCAAGAGTAAAGGTAAACGCAAGCAACCAGCTGTTTTACCTGAACCTGAAACCAAGAAGAAGAAGGTTGAGGCTAAGAAGGGAAAGGGCAAGGCTGATGAGTTAGTTCTACACGACGAAGAGGATGTTGATGTCGATCCTACTCTTGACAAGGCGGAGAGAAAAATGATGAAGATAGCTATTGAAAAGAGTAAGAAAGACACGGGAGGTAGTGGTTCGGGTGCACGGATAAATATTGAAGAAGAGTACGAGGAGCCAGAGGATGTTTTTGAGTTTGGATCACCTGAAAAGTATTCTACTTCGAAGGAGACGTCCATTCCTGTGTCAAAAAGTGTTGAAAAGGAGTCCGGTGCTCCTATAATTATGGTGTCTACTCAACCTTTAGCAACTCAACCTCCACCAATACAACCCTTACCAACCAGACCGGCTTCAACACCATTCCTTCCACCACCAATAACTCCCATCCTTAGTACCGTGGTCACAACCGAGCATCTTCAATCAACACAGAGCAGCTCTGCAACATCTACAATGGCTGCATTGGTGATGGCCGAAATATTGGATAAACATACGGATAATCACAAAAGAGAAATGGATGAACTTCGCCAAGAGCTACATAGACGAGTTCAAAGTGAAGAAGCATCTAGGAAAGCCCAAGAAGAGATGCTTGCTAAGTTCGCTGCAGATATGGAAGTGACGCGAAAAGCTCATGCAGAAGAACTAGCTCAGGTTAAGCAGGCTGAGGCTGATAAGCATGCTGCACGTATCACAAGACTTCAAGCGATGAGGGATAAATACAAGGAGCAAAAAGAAGCACTTGAAGGTTCTATTGAAGAAAGAGTGAAAGAATCTGTTGAATCCATTATGCCTAAACTGCGTGATGAGTTGAAGACACTCGCAGCTGATAACTTGATGATCAAGTCATCCAATCCTTCAGAATCCGTCTACAAGATTGCTTATGACTTGACGGATTTTGAATTGAAGAAGATCCTCAAAGCTCGTATGAGGGAACTTGGATCGTTTGATAAATCTAGGATTCAACGGGCTCTTTACAAATCCCTGAATGACGCTATCATGGAGGATGATAGGTTATTTAAAACGTTTGGAAGTGTGGTACCATACCACATTCTACCTGAGGAAGAAAGGGAAGAAAGTGAAGAAGAAGAGGGTACTGGTGAAGAAGAAGGTGGAGAAGAAGAAGAAGAAGAAAAGGATGATGACGATGACGATGATGGTGATGATGATGAGGATGATGAGGATGATGATGATGATGATGATGGCGATAATGGTGGTGATGGTAATGAGGAGAGTGCTAGGGGGAGCAACGAGGATAGCGATGGGGATGATGATGGGGGTAAACAGCCTGAAAAGGGGGATAAGGTTGCCAGCTCAAAGAAACCTGCTAAGTCTGGAACCAAGTCCAAGAAAGATGCAGCGCAGAAGGAAAAATCATCATCAACGGAATCAAGATGATCTAAGTGGCGCCACGATGTGAATGCTACTACAGCGTCATCGATTCCCGGTACTTCTATTGCTGTATCTATACCTGTTACCACTAACCCTGTTAGTTCTGTTGTTGTTGCTCCTGTGATTGCAGAATCGGTAACTGAACCTGAAGCTGCACAACACTCACCCATTCATGACACCGCCGAGATGCCTGAATCGGAACCAGCGGATGTTCACGTTTCCACTCCCCTATAACAAGAACCACAATCTACTGTTCCTGAATCAAGCACACGGGATTGGGCAGACACGTTGGAGATTAACGAGACTGCACCGCCACAGGCTTGGATCACGGCAGCGGCGCAATATGATCCGATCACAGACGCTGACAAAGACGTTTTGTATCTCCGTATCCGCAGTCCGATTGACTTATGTGCATTTCTTGCTCATGAGTATAAGACTTCGGTTACTCCATATTTAGTGAAAAGAGCGCTGAAGGATAAGAGAATTCGCGCCAAAACCCGGTTAACCCGAATGGAGTTCGAGTATTATGCTGACGAGATCCTGAAAGCTCTGAATACCGTTCAACGGCCAGGACTTCATGAATCAGAAAGAGCTCCACCTCCACTTGATCCTTCTCAAGATAATCAGATTGCTCTTGACTTCTTCGTCACCAACGATCTTGTGTATCTTCTGAAGGGGTCATCAAAGTACGCAACCTCCCTAACCTTGCTGAAAGCTGCCAACTGGGGAACAATACCCTTTATCGAGGAAAAGGTAAACCGACTCTGGGTCCCAAAGGTAAATCGTAATTATGATATGTATGCTGTTATAGGTGCATCTCATTGGGACGAACGAGTCTGAAGGGCGTACAGGGGTTGCTGCTTAGCCAATTCAGGAAGCAATGTTAGATCTGATATTCGCATCTCCAGCATTTTAGGGCTGAAAACCGAAGCCAAGAATGGCTATTATCATGTGACGGAGATTCGTCTGAAAAGGGAGGATGACAGAGAATACAAAATCCAGCAGGGAGATTTTTCTATCATTCGCCTTGAGGATATCGAAGATATGTTGCTTATGATGACCCGGGATCAACTCACACATATTCCTCGTGAAGACATCATTGCCTTGAATACAGCACTTCGTATGTTCACACGAAGCGTTGTTATCAAGAAAAGAGTTGAAGATCTTCAGTTGGGAGTCGAAAGCTACCAATGGAAGCTCAACTTAACCCGTCCAGTGAATCAAGTTCTACCTCAACATGTAGATAGATGTCCCTATACCTGCATTTCTGTTCCGAATTGCGGCATTTTCTACTTGAACAGTCGAGGGTTAATGAAGTTTATGAGGGTGGGTGAGCTTTAGAAGTACAGTGATGGGACTCTTCTACAAGTCAGAGGAAAGTTGGAGCATCTTAACTCGGGTGGGACTTTGCCAGAGATGACTGAAGATTGGCATCCGGGTTATCGGCAGATGGCGAAGTATGTGATCAAGAAGATTGATCAAAAGCTCCGTGAACGTAGATTAATGAGGAGCTTGGAAAGATTCGTTGGTGGTAGACCATATTTAGTGCACCACAAGCTACTGCGACGATCCATCTAATGGGTCGTACATTTCAGGTCCACTTTATATTGGTTTTTTCAATTGTGAATATGTAAATTTGTGAATATTGTGCTTTAATGGCTTGATGTAGTGTTAAGGTATGATAATTTTTCAAGAATTTCTCACGAGATTCTAAATCTTTCAAAATATATCATACTAAAGCACTACAACTATCCCTTATTAACTTAAGGGGGAGCATTAACATGTTCTATGGCCAAACATCGATTTCATTTTTTACCCAAAGACCGGTTAATCCATTCAATATCCCAAATATTAATGGTTAACATTTTGGATAAGGGGAGAAAATGGGATTAAGGAGACTTAAGTGATACTTGGCTAAAAGATGAAAAAGACTTAATGATAATCCAACTTAATATGTGTAAAGCACGTGTTAAGGGGGAGCGTTTTTGATGATCAAAAACACCTAAGGTACGAAACTTTTGATTTCAATATCACAAGTACTTTAGGTGATTTTCAATGATTTTTCATGATGGCAATTCCTTCCCAAAACACACTTAATTTACGACGAATGTGGTGACAAAAGGGTGGTAGGAATAGGTTTAGTCCAATGATTCATCAGAGCCGATGGAATCTTCCCAAGGACAATTCCCTAGTTAGAATTAGAAGTCCTAGGAAAGATGGAGAAAGAATGTGAACGTAGCTGAGTACCGACTAATTACTGATGCTAGCACTGGAACAATCACAACAAGGTGCTAGTGATGATGTATTGGTAAGTACTGAAGGGGTTGAAGAATGAAAAAGAAATGTAAAGATAAAGGGTGTAAAGAAAGAAGCCCTCCTTACAACTTTAGGCAGAAACCGGGTCAATACATACGCTATTGAGGTCATTTTTGTTAATGATTCTCGATATTAAAGAAAGACGTCATGGACCCAGTGATGCAATGCACAACCCTTCCCAACTAACTCAAATATCTCTCAAAAGGTATTTGTTTTAATCACACGGAGATCAACACGTTATCTATTGGTTTATTCACTCCGAATAGACTGGTATTGAAAAGGTGGCACTCCTCTCCAGCCATCGCTCACTAAATCAAAACGCACAATCGAGTCTAGAGCCAAGAGATCATCAAAAGTCTCATTAGGACACTTTCCATTTATTCCTTGCTTTCTCACACACTGTGAAAAGTAAGAGATTTTCATGAGTCCTACGCAGTATTCCTATAATATTGCCAGAACATCCGAGTAATACGCAAGTATTACAATGAAGATGGAAATCCTGCTTGAGCCAACATCAAACAAGCTCATGGTAGGTTACACGTGCGATTCTTTTAGAACCAATCTTGTGAAAAACTGGAAAGAAACAGTGGTTTAATTCTTAATTGAACTTAAACTCGTTCCAGGCCTCTACGCATTATCATATGATCTTGCCAGAACACTCAGAGTGACTCTTTATTGATCACAGTGACGAGTGGAAATCCTTCTAGTGTTAACATCAAACAGCACTTGGTAGGTGACGTGCAAGATTCTTTATGAATTGAGCTCGTGATAACTGGAAAGCAACGATGGTGCGGTTCTTAATTGAACTTCACTTGTTCCAGGAACATGAATTGACGGCTTCAAATCATGCGGATAATATTATCCAAGTGATTCACTCTTTATGTTCGCAGTCAGCTTTGGACGGTCGAATAAAGAGAACGGGTTTACCCGCGAAATCCTGTCAGGAAGTTACTTAATTGAAACTATCCGTCACGGGTACGATATCTAATATCGTCCAACGGTCTTCACCGACCGGAGGTAAAATGCTACCGAATTAGAATAAAATGTTCAAAGCCATTTTATTCGTGTCGTTGTTGTGTACCTGTTAAAGACGGTGGCGTTGCTGTGTACCTGTTGAAGACGGTGGCGTTGCTGTGTACCAGTTAAAGACGGTGGTGTTGCGGTGTACCTGTAGAAGTCGTTCCCACATGCTTATGTTCTTTCTGCATCAAAGTTCAGCAAAAATTCAAGAAAGTACAAGATGAAGTCTTCCGCTGTACCAAACTCTGAAGCATTCGAGAATTCAACAAAAAGACATAAGTGTGTGGAACATGAGGTCACAAGGAGGCAAAATTCACAAGAAGGCAAAGATCGCACGTGAAAGGCCAAAAGAAAAATGCTCTCAAGCCAAAGCCTAAAAGATCAAATCAAAATATTCACAACAAAAAGAAAGAAGAAAAGACTACGAGCTAAAGAACGAAGACTTAGTATAGTATGCTAGGTTTAGAACTTTGTAACGTGGAGTGACCTCCCTTAGGGGGAGATTGTTAGAAATACGTTTTTACGTATATTAGAAGTATCGGTCACTCCACAATATTATTTATGTTGTAATAGCTCGTAGTTAACAAATAGTTAATAGTTACTTATTTAGTTAAGTAAGAACCGGTCCATGGGCTTGTCATGGGCCGGCCCAAGTCCACATAAGGCTTGGAAGTATAAATACCCCTTTCCTCCTTGGAAAGGGGTTGGTTGTTGTTCATTTGAAGATTCCACTTAATAAAATATCACATAGTTCTCTCTCTATTTCTCTCTCTAGTTTCTCTCTCTAGAAAACATCAACCCACTTCATAGATTCATAGGTTATCAAGATTCTACAGACAACAATTGTATATCGTGCCGATACTCGTCTCCCGGTACACGAATAATCAAACTAACATAACTTCGCGCTCGTTTGGAGCTAGAAGCTCTATCTTATATCAAATCGAAGCTAAAAGAATTCTCTACAACATCATCTTATTAGTTTAACCATTTTCAAACAGTAAGTTTTCCAAAAATTACCTTTTACCTACTGGTCTAAAATACATGTTTAAAAATCATGTTAAATCAATTTTTCAACCCATTTTAATCAATCTCATATGTCTAAAATCATCCTAATATCACCACCATCAACTTAACTAACCCATATCGCACTTGAATGATCATACAAAAATTTACCCACTCAAAATTTCTAACATGCAATAGTTAAGATATATTTATAAAACACTACTAACAACACACCCATACAATAAAAATAGATCAAACCTTCATGGATCATATGAAAAGAAATAAACGTTGGTGCATGTGTATAAAAATTATACCAAAATATGCACAATTAAATTTTCAAAGATGGTCTTTTGTTAGATTTCTTTGATTCAAGTTCAAAATCAAAAATCAAAAATTAAAGACAACTTTTTAAACAAAATTTTAGCATGATCATCTCTTGATCATCACCAACAACACATGGAATAATCATAAATTTGATCTACCAACCTTAGAAAAATCAATCTTCATGCATGTTGAAGATTTTTACACCAAAACAAAAGCCCTTGAAATTTCCTAGATGGGATATGTTTTAGTTTTCAATGATTCCAAGTAAAACTTGATGATCAAATGGGTTTTGTATGGTGGTGGTGGACGAAAATAATGAGGGAGAGGGGAGAGAGAGTTTGATTTTGTTTACACATATTTTGTATATGTTTTTGCTAGTGGAAAATCCTTTTATAGTGGGGTGGAGGGGTAGATTTTGCCAATTTGTGATAGTTTTGGTCCAAAATGAAATTAAATAGTTGTAAGGGTAGAAAATGTAAATTTTCAATTTGAAATTATTTACGAGTCTCGGGTTTCGTAAAAATAATTTTCAAAAGTTAAAACGCACTCAAAATATGATAATAATATGATCCCGGTTCGACTTAATACGAACTTAAAATAAAAACGTCAAAAATATAAACATCGACACAACAAATAATAAAACATAAAATCTCGGGCATCCGTCGATACCGTGGTCACTAATAATCCTCGCTATTAGTAAAAAGATAAAAATAAGACCTCCAACGTCGGTTTTAAATAAAACCATCAATCGGCATATCATTCAACTCATTAAAAATTTCAAAATCATTCGTAAAATAATATTATATAATATTAAATAAATGACCTCGGGTTTTGGGTTGTCACATCCTACCCTCCTAAAAGAGAGCCACGCCCGGCGTTCGGCCCCTCTTATATTCACATTCCATACCTCCAGAACAAAAGAGAACTCTTTTCCTTAAAGAAATCATCATGCTTCCTTCACAATTCTAGATTCCACTCCTGGAATTCCTGTATCTTCACAATATAACCCTTACTATGTTTCGACCTTATAAGAACTCTTCACAATTCTTTCTTCGAAAAGCAACTTATCTTCAAGTTGAATTCTTGCCTTGTTCTCAAAACAAATTTGACCCGTCATAACGACACCTTAAGCATAACCACGTTCCCCAATTTCAAACTCCATCAATTTCCTTCGATTACTAACATAACTCTTCTGACAACTCCTTGTTACTAATAAACGGTCCTTAACCCATACAATCTTATCAATATTGTCAATATCACTTCTAGTTCAGTCATTCAATTCCACCTACATTTCTGCAATACACCGAAAACCTAACTTACGTCCATAACTCACGACCTTTAACCTTCACAAATTGAAGTTCTTTATGACCTTCAAACAGTACATCCTTATTACTAGCATGACAATCATTGTCTTATAAAATTCCAACATTTCCTATGTCAATCACACACACACAAGTGTACCATTCGATGTTCAAATCGTCCTTTCACTCTGTCCATCAGTCTCTGTATAATACACAACACTCAACTCAGTTTTACTTTTACTCAAACCAGATTGTATCAATTACTTGACTTGTGAGATTCCTTCATCACTAAGTCTCACTCTCTCAATTCAGATATGTTAGAAGTGCTTAATATTCCATGTCTCACTTGACTTTACAACAAAAATCTTTTCCATAAGTTTGAAAAAATATTGAAATCACTTACCTTGACATTCTTCTCAAATCAGATAACTAACTTAAAATTTCAATATCCTTTCTATCAACTCCATAATTTTTGTCATTACCAAAACTCAAACCTTAGAAGCTCTTTTCTTTTTATTCATGATAAGTGCATCATCTATCACATTCGCCTTTCCCGGATGGCAGCGAATCTTGTTGTCATAATCACTCACAGTCATAACCATCAACATATTCAGGTACTCAAAACATATATAACTGGTGATCCTCTACTCATTTCCTTTATCATCCCAGGAAATTAATTATAAAGCAAACTCTTATGATCCTTGATTACTACACACTTGATTCTATACAAGTAATATTTCTACAATCTCAAAACAAACACCACAACTACATAACCCTTATGAGACATATCATAGCAAACTACAAACTACAAATACTTCAGATCCTTTCAACCATGACAACATCGATGCAGAACACAGCCAACCCTTCAATGTTTAGAATATAGCTTCCTCATCTGATAAGGATCAGATCTCGAAACTTACAATTTAGATGTATAAGTGGGACTCACACATCCAATTCTTCTTAGTTAGCTTAATCAATGGTTTAAAAATCAGTTAAAACCTTTCGATAACCCTCCGATTATTCCCAGCTTAGACCAAGGAATTAACAGATTTCCGTCGGCATCGTTGGTACCGACCAATCCTTAATCGTTTCAATCTTGGAAAGATCTTCACGAATACCTTTGTTGTCAATCAACTGCCTTAGAAAACGCAAATATTCCAACTAGCATTCACACATAGGAAACTTTACATACAGTTTCTCTTTTTCCAACCATCCCAAAATTATCCTCATAGCTACTTATGTTCCTCCTTTCCTCTTGGAATAAAATAGAATATATCCAATAGATATAATGACTAACTCATCCTAGCACATCTTACACACAAGATTCACCCAGTCCATGAATATGGAAGACGCATTCGTTAATTCTAAAAACATCACTTGAAACTTAAAGTACTCACATCAAGTACGAAAAACAACTATAGGAACATCTTCCTCCATAACTCTCATTTAATGATAACTAGAACTCAAAGCGATCTTTGAGTACACACTGGATCCAGACAAGTTGCAAGGATCAAACGAATCATCAATCCTCGGTAATGGATACCGATTCTTGGCTGTCAATTTGTTAAGCTCTCGATAATCAATACACATCCGAAACAATCCATCCTTCTTGACAAACAATACAGACGATCGCCATTGGCAACAAAACTTAATTTAATACATTCCTTATCCATCACTTCTCACAGTTGACCGGATAACTCATTCCATTCTGATGATGCCAAATGATAAGGCATACAATTACTACTCAACAAAACCCAGAAGCACTACACAATGAAACGCAAAAGAACTACACCTATCGTTTACAACACTTAATCGACACAAACTTCACTTCATGAGGCGGGAGCAACTCTGCAAAACTTCAGGAAAACCTCAGAACACTCTCGAGTCATTAACAGATCTCCCAACTTCTCCTCAACTATCCTATCACTAATTACTTGAGCTAGAAATACATCATATCCCTCTTCTACATACTTCCTTGTTTCCAAACAAGATGCTTCTCAAACAGAAAGTTCACTCATCACCTCTACTAGTCAACACTCAGTTTTGCAGCAAAATCTAAACCAGCAGCTATCAATTTATAGTGAAGATTAGTCCAATCTCAAGCATCAACACTTCGCATCACTAACCATTTCATACCCAAAAGATATATCTAAAGATTCGAATTCTTTGAGCATCAAGTCGATACTAAACACCTACCTTTCTAAATTCACGGAACACACTCTTGGTATAAAACTAACACTAGCAACCTTTCCATGGGTTAACTCCACATCATAGTTAATTGTCAATCTTATTGAATCTCCATTGTTAATAACAACTGAATCTTTACAGTTATACAGTTCTACCCGATCTGAAACCAAACAACATACTGACATAAAGAATCTCAAGTAAGAATATACCATTTACAACATTCAGACCTTAAGGTTTGTCAGCATCACTCAAACGTAAACCGGAGCGGCAGCATTCCCATCTTGACAATTTCCTTTCCCTGGACAATTTCCTTGCTTGTGTCCTTTCTCGCTACAGCTAAATCATATCACTACTCCAGGGGTACTTAATTCCAATGACTAATCCTCTTGTTCTGCACTTCACAACTTTATGACCAGGTTGTCCTAACTCTAGTTGCAATTGTGGAAAATTACTTACATGATATAGAGTACAACAAACACCCTAAGATTTATCTTGTTACTTCCAGACACAGTGGTAGTACGAAATTCCTCATTATTTCCATAGTTTAAATACTGGTTTTGGTTCTGTCTTTGGTTATTATTATTACTGTAATCCTCACAATTCTGACCTTGATTCTGGTTGCACTGAGCAGATTCCCACTTTCTCTTATTGTTTTCAACAATACTATATTTCCTATCTTGCACCTTCATGTCCATTAAATCATGTGCCATCTGAACAGCTTCATCGAAAGATTTAGATCTTGAAGAAGTAGTCTCATCCTTGATATTACTAAACAATCCCCTAATGTACTGCTTCCTTGCCTTACAGTCATTCACAAAAATATCAGGACATAGCAAATATAGCTCAGAAAATTTGCCAGTAAGCAGTAGTAACGTCGTCCCTTAGAACTAATTGTATCAATTCAGATTCCAGCTGTCCTAGTTCCTATTTAGGACAAAACCTAGCAGTCAATAGTCCTTTCATCACGGTCCATGTCTTATCATTAGCCACAACTAATCCTAAAGTAGTCACTTGGTTGTTCCACCATCTTAGTGTACCATTCTGAAATATAGCAGCAACAAGTTTCACCTTATTAGTTTCTGAACATCCAATAATCTCAAAAGTACTCTCCATCTTATCAATCCACCTGTGCAATTCTAATGCACCACTAATACCACAAAACTGCGTAGAACCACACTTCCCAAAACTAACATATATATACATGCTCTTGAAACTTGTAGAACAGCAGCAAAACTATCATCTAGATCAGCAGCATCATCATTATGTTCAGCAGCATCATCATTATTTTCAGCAGCATCATCATTATTCTTAGCAGCATCAACTGCAGCACCATTATCTCCAGCACAACTAACTCCAACATCTTGATTCCTTATAGCATAACCAGCTACATGTGCTCTAGCAATAACTTGTTCGATCATAGTGTTAACAGTAGCAATTGTTAGCTTTGGCGACATATTTCAAGAAACTTAGTCACGTGGTTATCCACTAATGACAGAAATATGATTCCCCTACTCCTTCTTTCATTATCACAGAAGAAAGAAACATGATAAGTATACATATATCAAGATAAAAGAAGAATTCTTTATCAAGACATCTCATGGATACTACATGTACAAACAACAAAAGCTACAATGGTTCATCAACCAAAACTCAAAAGAGTTAATAAAGGCACATAATAGATCATGAGGGTAATTTAGATTGTGTTGAGGATTCAACAGGATAGTGGCAATGTCTGTCACTACAATCATCTATCGAACAAACTTAAAAGATAATAAGTTCCATCACAATGCTACAACATAAGGTTTTAAATAAGTTCGATCACAAAAGAAAATAAGGTACAAGGAAATCCATCACGCGATTAGTTCCTTAGACATCAGCTCCTTATCCTTCTTATCATTGTTTTCAGCTTCATCACACTCGTCTATTTCTCCTTCGGACCTCAATGACAAATCCCTGACATGATGGCAGCTCATTCTTAAAATCCAAATACTCACTGCTACACGGCAGATTAATCATAAGGCAAATCTCAATACGACTTTCAGCATTCCTAAACTTCCAAGCTTGACTCAGAATCAATCTCACATAAGACTACCACTCACTCATCCTTTCAAAACTTACCTATTTCTCTTTAAACCTTTCAATTCAAACACACAAATTCATCACAATCGACCCAAGACTAGCAATCTCATCCATCTTCCAAGTCCTAACAAACTCAAATCTCCACATACCAAATACAACCTTTAAAACCACCTTTCTTTCACATCAACCCTCTAATCACACCAACTTCAACCACATATCTATCATACATCAACTAATTAAACTTCCTCATACCCGATACAAGTCACAAGAATTCAGTTGTAAAATCGTTCCTCATCTGGTCTACTGTTCTAGACCCTCGACGCTATATAAGGTCATTATTTAAAATTATATACATATGCATTACATAAAGAAAATTACGATAACAGGTACTCAACGTACTTTCAACAACATCAATACATCATCAATACATCATCAAATATCATCATAGTATTTACTTAATAAATACTTTAAAAATCATTTCAATATTAAGGGATACATCTAACTATAAAACAATACAAAACAAATAATATTACCGGAGCCTTGCGGAGAAGTTGCGTGCTTTTGTAAAATATTTTCGACACCAAAGTTATAGTTTAGGACTTTTTCCAAAAATCGACCTAATTCGCTATAACTAAAAAGCTCTGATTACCAATCTTTAACACCCCCAAATTACATTGCGCAGCGGAAATACACATTTGGGTGCTAAATACAAACATCGTTATACAAAACACTTTGAACAATCTCAAAATCGTACCTTAGAAATATTAAAGGATATAATTTTAACCAATGTCTAAAATTTTCGATCCCAAGTAAAACGATTTTTAGAAATATCAGAGTTACATTTAGGTCCCCCAAAGATTTTATCAAATCAACAAACAATTTACCAAAGTACATGACCATACAATTATTTTTATGATAAAAGGGAAAGAAATTTTTTTATACCAATCACCACAAAAGCAACCCGCAATCCTTCTCCAGCAAGCTCCGTAATTCTTCAACTTCAATCACCTGAAATACATGCTTAAAATCATCAACACAACGGTTGAGCGAGTCTATAGGTTTTCCAAATTATCATTTGAACACAAGAGAAAAATCAATCAAGATCATTTAATAGAATTGTTGTACATACAATCAATTATTCAGGCAGTCTGGCATATAAAAATAGCTATTGAATTGTATTAAGCTCATGACACCGACACTATAACTTAGTCACCCACGCCTAAAGCCGGCATGACTAGAGGAAATTCCAGTGCCCCTACTAGGGTATCAATTGCAAGAATAGCAATTCTCATTCTCGTAAAATTATCCTTCCCAGCGGGTTACTCAGCGTAAAGCCCTGGTCTCAGATAGGGCCGTCAGCTCAATAGTACTATTATTAGAATAAAAGGCTATTCCCAACTCACAACATCAAGTCAGAAGATAGTTAATGGCTCATGAATTTAGGGACTTTTGCAATTTAGGTACTTATACAATTCAAATCAACAAAGGCAACAAAGGCAACATTCGGGTCTAAACAATCAATCATGACTTGTGTTCAATTTTACTTTCAAATAGAATATATCCCCCTCGCGGGTTTTAAAATCATACAAAAAATTAAAAAAGCGAGGCTATAGACTCACCTGGAGTAATAGCAGTAGTAAGACGATCTTCGACGATAGTTGATGCCAGATAAACACAAAAACCGCAACCTATCAAATAAGGTGCGTTCATCAATAATAAACTCGAGTAAAATCCATACTTAGTAACATCAACTCAAAATCATAAAATCACAACCAACCCAAAATGAAAACAATACAAGTGACCTTTTACTTCATTCTATATGTTCACTTTGTTAGTTAATTCTTTCGATAAAAATCTGCCGGTACACACCAAATGTACGGGCTCGTTTACCCCACTTAAACACATCAAATGCTTATGGTACTAATCAGAGATGTCACTTACTATATATAGAAAGACCTGTTAAAAGACCATCAAAATATTTTACATTTAAAGTTCCCTGCCCGACACATCTTTGAACTACAAAAACCGGACAGTTTTACGTCAACAACTCATATTGTCTTTTTAACTTATTTATTTTACTCCGTTTACAAAACCGACACTCGACTTTGAAAATAAACTCAACATCCTCATACTTAACACTTAACATCAGTCCATGACACATTTCAAAATCCTTTTTATAGTCCCCGAGATTCGATCCAAATATCGACAACAATTATATATCGTGCCGATACTCGTCCCGGTACACGAATAATCAAACTAACATAACTTCGCGCTCGTTTGGAGCTAGAAGCTCTATCTTATATCAAATCGAAGCTAAATAAATTCTCTATAACATCATCTGATTAGTTTAACATTTTCAAACATTAAGTTTTCGAAAAATTACCTTTTACCTACTGGTCTAAAATACATGTTTAAAAATCATGTTAAATCAATTTTTCAACCCATTTTAATCAATCTCATATATCTAAAATCATCCTAATATCACCACCAACAACTTAACTAACCCATATCACACTTGAATGATCATACAAAATTTACCCACTCAAAATTTCCAACATGCAATAGTTAATATATATATAAAACACTACTAACAACACACCCATACAGCAAAAATAGATCAAACCTTCATGGATCATATGAAAAAAAATAAAAGTTGGTGCATGTGTGAAAATATTATACCAAAATATGCACAATTAAATTTCTAAAGATGGTCTTTTGTTAGATTTCTTTGATTCAAGTTCAAAATCAAAAATCAAAAATTAAAGACAACTTTTTTTACTAAATTTTAGCATGATCATCTCTTGATCATCACCAACAACACATGTAATAATCATAAATTTGATCTACCAACCTTAGAAAAATCAATCTTCATGCATGTTGAAGATTTTTACACCAAAAGAAAGCCCTTGAAATTTCCTAGATGGGATATGTTTTAGTTTTCAATGATTCCAAGTAAAACTTGATGATCAAATGGGTTTTGTATGGTGGTGGTGGACGGAAATAATGAGGGAGAGGGGAGAGAGAGTTTGATTTTGTTTACACATATTTTGTATGTGTTTTTGTTAGTGGAAAATCCTTTTATAGTGGGGTGGAGGGGTAGATTTTGCCAATTTATGATAGTTTTGGTCCAAAATGCAATTAAATAGTTGTAAGGGTAGAAAATGTAAATTGTCAATTTTGAAAATATTTACGAGGCTCGGGTTTCGTAAAAATATTTTTCAAAAGTTAAAACGCACTCAAAATATGATAATAATATGATCCCGGTTCGACTTAAAACGAACTTAAAATAAAAAGTAAAAAATATAAACATCGACACAACAAATAATAAAACATAAAATCTCGGGCATCCGTCGAGATCGTGGTCACTAATAATCCTCGCAATTAATAAAAAGATAAAAATAAGACCTCCAACGTCGGTTTTAAATAAAACCATCAATCGCATTATCATTCAACTCATTAAAAATTTCAAAATCATTCGTAAAATAATATTATATAATATTTAAATGACCTCGGGTTTTGGGTTGTCACAACGTGTACTCGTTGTGAGTTTAATGTGTCTTCTTCTTCCTCCTTGATGGTTTCGAAACTCGGAACCAACAATAAATCGTATGCACATGTACCTAAAATCTCGTGAGAATAATAAATAAGCAGAATTATATATTTGGCGAGAATCAGTTGTTGATCGAAATTCTCTACTCATAAACTCTCCATGGCCATCTTTATCAACCCCCTTGTAAGCAATTTGAAGTGACCACTGATAGAATGAACCGGATATACCAAACATGAAACTGAATAAAAATCCCTCGATCTTGTGACTTAAGCTTGCACAATTGTTGAATGAAGAACGGTGGAGAAATCTCTAAGTACCCAATGCATCATTGAAGAAGTCTATAAGCACAACACCTCTTGATATTATCCACGTCGACTAAGCGCGTGGCACTGAGTACAACAATGTAACCCCTTTAAGTGATAGTTATCCGAGTCATTAACCAACCACCCCGAACCCGGAAACCAGATAAACAAGTCTTCATTCTAAGATTAAGCGCGAGCAAGTTATCTTTGAAAGATAAAATTAAATACACGCCTTCGAAAAATCCGTCTTCAACTTCACATAATTAATACCCGGTCAAACAAATCTGTAGCCACTAAAAGTATAGCCATTTTTTCCTCGGTCTCGTCAAATAATTTTGTCACTTAGTCTCGTCACTTTGTCACTTTTTTCATATGAAGTCCGAATACGATTTGGCATAACAAAATTATATAATATTTTCTAACACAACGTTTATAATAAACTTGTGCAAAATTGAAGTTATAATTTGTTATACTAAATCCCATTGTTCACAATTTCACTAAGGAAAACGGATGATCTAATTTACAATCAGCTTAAACGCAACCCAATGTAATAAATTATTGGCCCATTTTGATTTAGAAAACCTGGTCCAAGAACTTTGTATACCTAGAAATTAGGTATAAAGTCCCCTAACCTAATCATATTCAAACCGTCTCTAACCCTAATCATATTATACCTCCCACCCACCATAAAAAACGCAGCCACCAAATTTTTCATAGGTTCCTCCGTCTCCATCTCAATCCTCACCCACCAAACTTCTATCTAAACCACATCTTCACTCTTCACCTCTGCCCCCATCTCACCACAAAACGAATCCCACGAATGCTTTATGTTGACCAGAAATCCAGAGAAGACACAAAGATCATATCAAATTGGTCTCGGGTAAGTTTGGTTATGAAATCGAAATAAAGATTGGATTTTAACAGATTTGTTATAAATCTTTTCTTCATATTCGAATATTAATTACATAACTCTAATGCAGGTTGGTTTTGATTTTTCAAAAACAAAGCAAAATAAGGATAATAACAGATTTGTTATTAATCTTTATTTAATTTCGTATATAAAACTTGGACCCAACATTATTATCGTCGTATCTCATCTCGAAAGGCTTCTCCAAAGGCAAAGTGGAACCAACATTATTTATTCTCAAGGAGGACAACGAGATGATACTGGTACAAATTTATGTTAATGATATAATATTTGCTGCCACTACTCAAAGACTGTCTGACCATTTTGAAAAAATTATGTCCACACGCTTTAAGATGTCGATGATGGGAAAATTTTCATTTTTCTTAGGGTTGCAAATTTCTCAGAATCCCAGAGGCATCTTCATTAATCAGTCCAAATTTGCTCTGATACAAATTGTGGATTTGCTTTTTACTAATCCGGTGGTCTAGTAGGGTGGTTGATGGTTGTGGAAGCCATGGATGAGTTGAGAGAGAAAAGGTTGTGTGTGAAAATAAGAAAATGTTTTAGAAGTAAAATGGAAACACAAGCAACACCCCTCCTTAGAAGCCTTGGAGGGGTATATATAGTCACACACCGCACCTAAACTATACATTGTTTCATAGTTTAGTCTAAGCGTGTGTGACTATGATAACTAATGGGAATTCTTAAATGTCGTCACATAAAGTGAATTTCCAACACCGAGTTATATCCAAAACCCATATCCCGGATTGTGTGTGTGTGACTGTTTCCCGAATTACGTGTGAACTCAAGTTTTCCGAACTACGTGAAGGATTCTACATTCCGAACTAGGTCAAGTATAGGCAGATTCCGAACTGTATCAAGTTTACACGTTCCGAGTTGCACTAGGAATTCAGGATTCCGAACAAATCAAAACACATATTCTGAGTTGCACTAAGGATTGTTATTCCGAACTAGGTTCTTGGTGAACAGATTCCGAATTAGATCAGAATTCACATTCCAACTTATGTTCAGTATTTGTTTTCCGAATTAATTTTCAAACTTTAATTTTTCCTGCCAATTTTACTTAGTTTATTTTCAAAAGTGTTTTGTCCTAGTTTAAGTTTTTATAAAGTTTACATTTTTACAAAATTTTATGTTCTAAATTTACTTTTAAAAAAGTTTTAATTTTTCATCATTTATTTTTAAGCCTTAATTTCTAGTTTAACCTTTAAAAATTTACATTTTTATGCAACAGCATTTACATTTTCACTTTTTTTCTTTTAGTCATTTTTACCAAGTTCTAATGTGCATCATTCATTCTGGAAAGCAATCAAGGTTAGAAGTTCTCTTTTATTTTTAATAGCTTTTATATTTATGCTATTTGTAGACATAGTTAACCAAGATCCCCCTTTTAGTGACCAATACAAACAATTCCACCATTAACCGTGATCAATTCAAATTGAATCGAGTACGAACAACACTTCAAAAACACACACAAAAGAACAAATATCACATCCTCAGACCGACGGTCAATTTGAGCGTACAATTCAAACCTTAGAAGACATGTTGCGGGCTTGTGCACTGGAATGGTCAGGAAGTTGGGACGACTACATATGTTTGGTAGAGTTGGCCAACAACAATAGTATGCATGCAAGTGTTAAGTGTGCACCATTTGAGATGCTTTATGACAGGAAGTGTCGTGCTCCAATCTGTTGGGATCAAGTTGGAGAACGAATCCTTGAAGGGAAAGAAATGATAGAGGTGACCAATGAAAAGGTTGCCATAGCTAAGGCGAAGCTACATGAAGCTCTTGCTCGACAGAAGAGCTATGCTGATAAACATCATAGAGATATATCATTCAATATTGGCAACAATGTTTTCCTTAAAGTATCACCAACACGTGGTGTTATGCGTTTTAAACTCAATGGGCAAGCTTAGTCCTCGTTTTATCGGACCGTTTGAGATCCTTGAACGTGTCAGTGAAGTATCATATCGTCTAGCTTTACCTCCCCAGCTATCTCATGTGCATGATGTATTCCATGTATCCTCACTCAGAGGTTCAACTACCATCCATTACATAAGGTTACATATCCATTCAAGCAAATTCTAGAGGATCTTTCATAAGTTAAGGAACCTGAGAAAGTTCTCGATTGCCAAGAACGAGTCATGAGGAGAAAGATGATTCCATTCATTAAAATCCTCTGGAGGGATCATACCGAGCGGGAAGCCACTTGGGAAACGGAGGAGTGTATCCGGACTTCTTACCCTCATTTCCAGTTTTGAAGGGTATGTCCTTTCAGCTTACACGTGTTTCTAGCTTTGTGTCATTTTAGCATTTAGCATCTTATCAGCTTATCGTATCTCTAATTTGAGGACGAATTGTTCTTTTAGAGGGGAAGAGTTGTAAAACCTGCTCTAAAATCCCACGATAATTTAATGCACGAAGTTACTGATAAATTTAAACTTTCAAATTAGTTAATATACGCCACGTATCACGAACATTTAACATGAATACTATGTATATTAATTAATTATGACAAGTATTATATACGTAAATGATAGGTGTGTAAACACCCATCCCTTTTACCACTTAACTACAATAATAACCGGACCAAAACGTGTATTTTATGTCTTTTATGTCGGAATTATGCGTGGTTTGTGTTTTTGTTGTGATTTAGGACGAAATTGTGAAAAGTGGAGAAAACACGGCATTTACGGGCTTTTATTGAAGAAAATGATGAAAGATGAAGTCGAAAAGTCAAGAGTGGAAAAAGAACGGAAGTCCAAGACCAATTCTGAAGATTTATCGAAGAAAAAGTCGAAAGACGAAAGTTTATCAAAAGCCGAAAAACTCAAGTCCAATTTATTGAAGAATTAAAAGACGAGTTCAAAGAAATCCCGAGCCAAAAGTCATTAAAGTCCAAGATTAAAGAAGATTTAAAGGCTTAAGGACTAATGGTGCAATTAACAAAGAGATTAAGAAGGAAGGGCCTAATGATGCAATTAAGAGAAAATGAAGGAGGGGAGGAAGCTTCCTAATCCTCCCCTATATATAGTCATTAGCATTTCATTTTTACACTTGTTGGCTAGTTTGACAAACTATGCTCTTCCACTTTAATTTTTGCACATTTAAATTCATGTCATTTACTTTATTGCACCTTTAATTACCTTGTCTTGCACCTTTAATTTTCAATTAAGTTTTAATTTTGTGTTCTTTAATCTTTTATCTTTAAGTTTTTAATCATCTTGTTCATCTTCTCTTCTGGCTTATTGTCAATCTTTTTCTTAATCTATGTTTGTTTTGATTTCAAGTTTTCAATCTAAACCTTTTTCATCTTATTTTTATATAAAGTTTAAGTCTTTTTAATTTTCGTGTCTTGATTTTGTTGATTTCATACGTTTTATCTTTGGTCTAGTGTTTTTATTTAGCTTATTGGTGTTTTACTTTGCTTACTGTCTTCCAAAAGTTAAGATTTTTGAGCTTATTTTCGTACTTTTTGTGTTTTCCTAGTTTTTAGGAAGTCTGACTCGATTTTGGAACTTTTCATAAAGTTGCGAAATTGAACTTTTCAAAAGTTGCGAAATTGTACTTTTGTCTGATTCGATTTTGGAACTTTTCATAAAGTTGCGAAATTGAACTTTTCAAAAGTTGCGAAATTGTACTTTTGTCTGATTCGATTTTGGAACTTTTCATAAAGTTGCGAAATTGAACTTTTCATAAGTTGCGAAATTGAACTTTTCAAAAGTTGCGAAATTGTACTTTTGTCTGATTCGATTTTGCAATTATTGCGACATTGTGCATTGCGACATTGTGCATTGCGACATTGTGCATTGCGACATTGTGCATTGCGACATTGTTGCATGATTTTGCAATTATTGCGAAATTAATTCATTTTTTTATTAATTGCGAAATTATGTCATTTTTGTCCAATTTTATTTTTAAACTTATTTTTCCCGCCATTTTTACTTAGTTTATTTTAATTGTTTCGTCTTATTTTTACGTCAATTTATTTTTACTTGTTTTTTTTATTTAATTTTCGAATTTACTTTTCGTCAAGTTTTAACTACCGTCATTCAATTACCCGTCATTTACTTTAACGTCATTTACTTTTCAAAGTTTTAATTTCTCGTCATTTAATTTTAAACGTTTTTAATTTATCGTTTTCATTTCTTTACGTTTCTCTATTTTTATTTTACGGAAAAAGTGACAGTTTTTCTGAGTTTTGTTTTTACTTTACTTTTAATTACGTTCAACTTTATTTTACCTTGTTTTTACTTTAACGTTTTGCACCTTTTTCCTTTACAACAACGACAAACTCTTATTTTTCCCACCAAAGAACGACTGAGTCACACTTTAATCCATTTTTCAATTCGAAGAGATACCGAGAAAACGAATTTTAAATTTTATACGGGGTGTCAAAAGCCTTGTATAAAATGGCGCCGCTGCCGGCTCTTTTCGTAAAGATTAACGGTTTTCTGTGAGAGACGCGTTGCTTTTTGGGATCCGTTCAATCGTGAACGTTATTTTTCGTGTCAAAATTTTTCCAAAAATCCCAAAAACATTTGAAAAATCATAAAAAGCATTTCTTTTCAAAAGTTTTGCCCTAAAAATATTCCTCTTTATCCTCTAGTATGTTTAATTCTTTTCTTTACCCCTCTTATTCATAATTCTTCATGGATCCGTCTTGCGGACGGTGTGGGCGACCTTGGCATGGTTTTCAAACATGTCAATGGTGTACTTGTGAGCGGTGTGGTTTTGATATAGACGATACACAATTTAGATTTTGTCCATTTTGCAATTCAACAAATTCATACTTCAACTCTTACAATACTTTCCCACCCTCTCCCGTCTATGAAAATCCCTATCCTTAAGCCGCACCGGGTTTTTCTTCATACCCGTGGTGCTATATTTGTGGTGGCCCTCACGATGCTTCTTCTTGTGATCCGTCGAAGATCTTTGAGAAAGTTCCGTGCTATCATCCCAGTGTTTATAACCGTGATCCCCCACGTCACACCGTCAATCCTCAACCCTGTCGTGCATTTCCTCCTTATCAACTAGCCACACTTTTTGACAACTTTCAAAAAGTTCAAGAAGCCTTCAACAGGATGATGGAGAAATGGCAAGCGGATCAGCACCAAGAGCAGGTATCTAACCTTAATGCTTATACTCCTCCTCTTGTGCCTTCATATTATTATGACAGTGATGACGATGAAAGTCCTATTTCTTGGACCAATGACAATGCTATTCCTTCTCCTGACTTGCCGGAGCCTAAGGATTCAACCATCTTAAGGGATGAGGATATTAGCACAATTCCTGCAAAGGAATCCGACAAATTCAATACATCTAGCGCTGATAACCTGGTCTCAGTTCCAAGTGAATCTGAGTTGACATCCGACAGTGACGATGAGTATGATGCACTTTCTTCTAATGATGTTCCTTCCACCAACACTTTGGAAGAGGATGTTATGGCTTTCTCTAATCCTCTTTTCGATCAAGATGATGATTCTACTTCTAGTGATGACGAGTCACTATCCGATGAAGACGTTCCGAAGGAAATTTTCAAGATTTATTTGAACACTTTATTTGATTTTGATGACGATTACATATCTAGTGAGATGAATCCTCTCTTTGACGAAAGGATTGAAGACATTGATAGCTATGACTATCTTGTTACTGATGAGCATACTTTGATAGCCATGACCCCTTCTATCATAGAGGTGGAGAGTTCTAACTCTACTGGAAAGGTATCGCAGGTGGAAGGTAATTCTTCTCTTACTTCTCCTACTATATTGCCCCCTCATCCTACTGAATGCACACCCAAGCGGGTGATGTATCAATTTCCCTCTCCGGGAAATGAGGATGAGTGCTTTGACCCGGGAGGTGAAAATGACCATTCTATGATTGATAACATTACGGCTTTTCAAATTGGTCCGCATCCATTGTCTTTGGAGGATGACAATGTGATTCCTATACCCACCCCACCTCCCGAGGATCATGATTTCACATACTTCTCGTATGTTGAAAGGACATTTCTACCGTTTAAGACTTATCCTCCTGCCTCCCCTTTGTTATATTCCTCCGAGAACGAGAAAAAGGTCTTTGATCCCGGTATAACATTAGAGGTTTCCCCATGGACCATTTAATTCGGGGACGAGTCAGGCTCATGACTCGGTTAACAAAAACAAGCGCTTTTTAGGAGGCAACCCAATTATCTATCTATCTTTTTCTTTGTTTTTACTATAAGTGTAGGGGAGACCCTTTGGTGTTTGATCTCTCCTCTCTTCTACTTAATCAGGGATTCGAGCTTCAAAGACACACTCTTGATGATTCTTGACGACCCGTGATTCCGTGTTCACTTCTTCCCGGTTCTATCCTAAACTCTTTTGATTCACTATTTTATATTTTCTCAATATTAAAATAGGAATCTCTTTAGTTGTCCCTTTCTTAGCAAGATTTAAACAAAGTGAACAATGTCCTAAGTGTAGGGGAGTTTACTCCCACATGCTTAAACATTGAGGGCAATGTTTATATTAAGTGTAGGGGGACTTCTATCGAAGTTAAGTGGCCTTTTCCTTGTATTTGTCCTCGTTTTAACCGGAAAATTTGATTTTTCGACATTTTTCAAAATCTTTAATCTATTTTGGCCTATTAGTTTTTCCTTTGTCATAGTTATTTTCCTTCCTTGCTAGAATAATTTTTAATAAAGTGGTTTTAATTTTCAAACGTTGTGAATCTTTTGACTCAACCCGAGTTTACTTATCTAAGTTTACTCTAGCTAGTATCCTTAACATGTTTAAGTCAAGTTTTGCTAGGCTTTTATATAGGGAGCTATAAAACGCGAAAGTCTTAACTCTCACGGGTTAAGAACAAGAACTTTTCGCAAGCTCCTATAATTGATCCTAGAGAGTTGTTTATCAAGGGAACTTTAAAATGCGATTTCTAAACTTGAAAAAGTCTAAGAATTTGCAAGATCCTATAGATGACTCGAAAACCCAAAACTTTGATTTAATTGGCTAAGCATCCACGAGTCTCATTCTTTGAGATTTTAAACTGTGGAGGACGAGAGATGATAGAGTCAATTATAAGTTTGGTATTCTTTCGTGAATTTATGTGAGTTAATTATAAGCCTATTCTCCCATCGCTTGTTAATAAATTTATCTGTAATAAATAAGGTTGTACGATTTGAAAAGTTACTTAGCTTCTAGCCCAAGATCGTTTAAAAGTTGCTCGGTATGGATTAGAGTTCATAGCCAAGACATAACTTATTGAAGCGGGATGCGAAGATTGGCGAGTCCGAAAAGGCCCTAACAAGGCATGAGGGCTACATTTTGTTGCTAAAGATCCAAAAGTGATGTGAAGAATCATTTATCGAAAATCAATATGAAGGATCGAGACACACGACGAAAAGCAAAAACTCCCCAAAAGTCATGGAGAAGTGTATCCGAAAATACCCTAGCAAGGTATGAGGATAAATAGATCCAAGTCATAAAAGGAGGCGGATCGTTGTATATCAAAGTCCAAAATAATGATTGGAGAAAAATGAAGAAGTCGTGGTCCAAGTATGAATCTCTCAAAACTTCAAGTGAAGAAATTCCTATTATGAAGAGAAGGCCATTATTTCATGAACGTCTCTCAAGATTTGAAGTATGAAGTCGCTGCCAAATATCGGTCCGAGAAAGGTCTCAAATCGCGAAGCGAGTTATGCCAAGATATGAACTTTATGAGGTCCCGAGAAGCAGTTTTAAAAGATTTTGTCCTTTAGCTAACTATTGATTAAATCGTTCACTTTATTTTCGGACTAAATAACTATCGAAATAAGTCAACAATGCATCCTCGTAATCATTCAAGACAAACAATAAAATATAATAGATACCCCTAGGAATAAGGGAGTCTAAGTGAATAATTGGCCCACATGAGTTCGTGTTAGTTTACTAACTTATAATAACAATGATCTCGTTTTTAAGCTTGGTTTGGAGAAAGTGAAAACTTAAGGATGATGATCATTCACAACATTTCCAAAAACCCAAGGTATGCTTTTTGATTTCTTTACTTTTAATGTTTATAATTTTCTATCTCTTTAATAAAGGCCAACGTGGATTGATTATGATGAAAAATGTAAACATGCTTTGTAACTAACGCATTGCATGAGGACATTGCAATGGTCAAGTGTAGGGGATTTGATAGGTGTGTAAACACCCATCCCTTTTACCACTTAATTACAATAATAACCGGACCAAAACGTGTATTTTATGTCTTTTATGTCGGAATTATGCGTGGTTTGTATTTTTGTTGTGATTTAGGACGAAATTGTGAAAAGTGGAGAAAACACGGCATTTACGTTTTATTGAAGAAAAAGATGAAAGATGAAGTCGAAAAGTCAAGAGTGGAAAAAGAACGGAAGTCCAAGACCAATTCTGAAGATTTATCGAAGAAAAAGTCAAAAGACGGAAGTTTATCAAAAGCCGAAAAACTCAAGTCTAATTTATTGAAGAATTAAAAGACGAGTTCAAAGAAATCCCGAGCCAAAAGTCATTAAAGTCCAAGATTAAAGAAGATTTAAAGGCTTAAGGACTAATGGTGCAATTAACAAAGAGATTAAGAAGGAAGGGCCTAATGATGCAATTAAGAGAAAATGAAGGAGGGGAGGAAGCTTCCTAATCCTCCCCTATATATAGTCATTAGCATTTCATTTTTACACTTGTTGGCTAGTTTGACAAACTATGCTCTTCCACTTTAATTTTTGCACATTTAAATTCATGTCATTTACTTTATTGCACCTTTAATTACCTTGTCTTGCACCTTTAATTTTCAAGTAAGTTTTAATTTGTGTTCTTTAATCTTTTATCTTTAAGTTTTTAATCATCTTGTTCATCTTCTCTTCTTGCTTATTGTCAATATTTTTCTTAATCTATGTTTGTTTTGATTTCAAGTTTTCAATCTAAACCTTTTTCATCTTATTTTTATATAAAGTTTAAGTCTTTTTAATTCTCGTGTCTTGATTTTGTGGATTTCATACGTTTTATCTTTGGTCTAGTGTTTTTATTTAGCTTATTGGTGTTTTACTTTGCTTATTGTCTTCAAAAAGTTAATATTTTTGAGCTTATTTTCGTACTTTTTGTGTTTTCCTAGTTTTTAGGAAGTCTGATTCGATTTTGGAACTTTTCATAAAGTTGCGAAATTGAACTTTTCAAAATTTGCGAAATTGTACTTTTTTCTGATTCGATTTTGGAACTTTTCATAAAGTTGCGAAATTGAACTTTTCAAAATTTGCGAAATTGTACTTTTTTCTGATTCGATTTTGGAACTTTTCATAAAGTTGCGAAATTGAACTTTTCAAAAGTTGCGAAATTGTACTTTTGTCTGATTCGATTTTGGAACTTTTCATAAAGTTGCGAAATTGAACTTTTCATAAGTTGCGAAATTGAACTTTTCAAAAGTTGCGAAATTGTACTTTTGTCTGATTCGATTTTGCAATTATTGCGACATTGTGCATTGCGACATTGTGCATTGCGACATTGTGCATTGCGACATTGTTGCATGATTTTGCAATTATTGCGAAATTAATTTATTTTTTTATTAATTGCGAAATTATGTCATTTTTGTCCAATTTTATTTTTAAACTTATTTTTCCCGCCATTTTTACTTAGTTTATTTTAATTGTTTCGTCTTATTTTTACGTCAATTTATTTTTACTTGTTTTGTCTTATTTAATTTTCGAATTTACTTTTCGTCGAGTTTTAATTACCGTCATTCAATTACCCGTCATTTACTTTAACGTCATTTACTTTTCAAAGTTTTAATTTCTCGTCATTTAATTTTAAACGTTTTTAATTTATTGTTTTCATTTCTTTACGTTTCTCTATTTTTATTTTACGGAAAAAGTGACAGTTTTTCTGAGTTTCGTTTTTACTATACTTTTAATTACGTTCAACTTTATTTTACCTTGTTTTTACTTTAACGTTTTGCACCTTTTTCCTTTACAACAACGACAAACTCTTATTTTTCCCACCAAAGAACGACTGAGTCACACTTTAATCTATTTTTCAATTCGAAGAGATACCGAGAAAACGAATTTTAAATTTTACACGGGGTGTCAAAAGCCTTGTATCAGTAAACACGAGTATCAATATACTATAAGTATGTATGTACGATATTAAGAAAAACCTACAAGAAATATAATATGATTATTAAATACGTAAGTACCCGATAAATATTTAAACAAGAAAAACAAACCCCAAGAGTACAAGGGGTGTTGTTAGCGTCAGCTAGAAAAGAAGGGAAGGGGAAACCGGGCCTTGGCCCATATCTAATTTACTAGTCCTAGTTTAATAAAAACCACAGAAGAATTTATTAAACACTTTTTCAAGGAAATCAAAACCCTAAAACCTCCCTTTGCTCTCTCTCTTGCCGCTGCACCTGAAGAACACCAAGGAAGGGTTCGTTTGATTTTGGTTATTGATTCGGTAACACATTCGTGTTCATATTCTTTTTAATCCACGTATCGGTATCCCTTAAATCCTTTTCTTATTTTGTTTATATGTTATGATTTAGATTAAATAAAATAAGAACACATGAAAAACATGTAGATCTATCAAGTATTTAAAAACAAAAGGGTTTTGGTGGTGGTTAGTCACGATCGCACGCAAAGTAAGACATCGGGGGGGGGGGGGGGGGTTCGGTGGCGTCGAACCAACATCAGCCGCACCCTTGTGTAGGTCAGCGTGGCCAGGGAAACCACCAGTCGCAGCTTAAAGCTGGCGGTGGTGGTGTTGTGATGTGCAGCCGCAAGGACCAAGGCCCTAGTGGGAACCTTGGCCTAGCGGTGGGAACCAGGGGACGCTGTAGGGGGACCCCAGCCTCGGCTGGGGGCTGTGTGACTCGGCACAGCAGCAAGCCGAGAGCCTTACGGCTCTCGGTGAGCTGTTGTTGTCGGGTATTCGGGTCTCGGGTTCAGGCTCGGGTATTGACATTTTTCAAACATGTAAGTTAAACCAACTATGAAACTAAGTATGTGTGTTTAATTAATTTAATTTTAATTAATTTGGTTTAATTAAAATAAAAACTTATGTTATGTTTATTTAATTAAAACTAGTATAAAACATGTATGCACATTTAATTAAATAAACTTGGGCTATAATAATTAATTTATTTGATTATTCATGAACATGAATTTAATTAATTAAACTTAGGTTAAATTAATTAATATATTTTATGGTAAATTTTAATAACATGTATTACGTAATATTATTAATTAATAATAAACTTATAATAAACATGACATGATTTTATTAATTAATAATAAGCTAAGTATTAATTAATTTATTAAACTTTATATTATAATAATACATGACATAAAATAAACATATAATTAATTACACAATCATATTAATTATGGAAGTATATTATTTATGGTAACATGATAAATATGGTAATATTATATTTATGGTAATATACTAAATAAGGTAACATGTTGTTTATGGTAATACGTTAAATATGGTAACATACTATTTATAGAAACATGATAAATATGGAAACTTTCTAGTTTTGGAAACTTAATAATTATGGAAACTTTCTATTTTTAGAAACATACTATTTAAGGAAACTTACTATTTTTGGAAAGTTACTATATATGGAAACCTACTATTTTTGGAAAGTTACTATATATAGAGACCTACTATTTTTAGAAAGTTATTCATAATGTTAGAACAAGTATACAACACTTAAAACATGAAACACATGGATCTAAAACACATGAAACTATAAGAAACACATGATTTAAGCATGAAATAATAAGACCCGACAAGAACAAGTATAACAAGTATGTACACATCAAGTAAACCAATTAACAAGTATGTATAAGTAAGATCGACTCTTATTCATGTCCCTTCAATATGTATCTATTGTGAAGTCGTAGTGATCGTCTACGTCTGTTTCCGTCTTCATGTTACTAGACATAAGGTACGGATATTCAATCCTTCGGTAAGGACATCTTTTTTCCTATATTAGGATTTCCCGTTTGCAACCATCTATTTTCCCCAGTAGTTTAAGTGTCTTAAACACACCAGTATATGTATGATTATTTTAGATTGCCTGAGCTATATACATGCATGCCAGTTTCACCTAGTTATAGGGGTTCCATAACCATAGCACTAGAGGCACCGGTGTTATGACTCTTCTGCGGTGAGAGTGATTGCTCGCAGCGTCCCTTTACAGTTTTGGCCAGTATTATTATTATCATGTGGGGCGAATGGGTGCATCCTAGGAGAAGTAGTATGATTTCTTGGTAACTGTGGTGTGTGCCTTGCATCCGTTAAAGGAGCTGATCCCTCCACTCATTTTATATATTAATTAGAGGCAGCCCCTCTAATTGCATGACGAGGTCACCTCTCCAGTTATTCATGCACGTGGATATAACATGACCTATATTGGCTCTCGGCATATTTAAAATACAGATTTTCAAGATAAACTAAACATAAGTCTTTTCAGAAATATAAACCAGTTTTATGAACTTAAACTAGGTTTTCTAAGACATAAATTTATTCCACTGCTATGTTATTAATTTCATCCCATTACTTGCTTATGTTTATGCTTTACATTCTATTGTTATATATCCGCACACTGAGCGTATTGCTCAGCCGTATTTCTCTTTCCATGTCCCAATACGGCATGTACTAAAGGGCAAAGCTAGGAATCCAAGAGTACGTGCATGGAATGAGGCGTCAACTTTCTTTCATTCTATAATGCATTTACATTCTTTTGCTTGATTGGACATTGTTTAGTCCTTTCCATTTCATTCATACTTATGCATTTCGTGTGTGGAGCTTATGTGGATCCGATGTTTGTTTCCGGATTCTTTTATGGTTATTTAATGTTTTAGACATTACCTTGTATGCTTTTATGATATGCCATAATTATCCTGTGATATTCCATTTATCAAAATGGGGTGTTACAAGTCCCAACCGGCCACTCAGCAGACGAACAACAAGGGGCACGGTCAGACTAATGACCGATATGGATCAGAAAGGCGTAACGGTGGTGAGAAAAATAACATCCAGTAGTTTTGGTTAATGTAAAATACATGTTCATAAATAAAAAGGTGATTTTACTCAGAAATTTTTGCATTTTCACTATACTACATGACTGAGTTACAAATCTCACTATCACAATTAACACATCAACATATGGCTATATGTTGTAAACCCTATGTATGTATCAAGTCTGAGTTGTAAAAGTTATCATATGAATAAACAATGAATAAGAGCAACTCAAAGGTAACAAGGATACCCTAAATTCCCATAGAAACCCTAGAAATCCCTTATAAACTAATATTTCAAGCAATGTAACCTCAAAATAACAATGTACTACTATTAAACACTCTACACTAATTCTAATCCACCATATAAAGAAAAGTTAAATAATCACAAGACACTAATATTCACTAATTACAAGAAAATGACCTAAAACCAAGATTAGCATATAAAATCCAACCTATAATGAAATAGACTCTAATCTTTTGCAACAAAACATAAAACTCAACCAAGTATCATAATATGATCATAAATTTATCTTGAACCAAGTTACAAATTGTGAAAGCATAAAGTACAAGTTTTCAAAGCGTATAACCTTAATCTTATTTAAATAACCCTAGAATATGCTCAACTTATATTTTAACCACCCCCAAATTACATTGCGCAACGGAAATACACATTTGGGTGCTAAACTCAAACTTAATTACAAACACTTTAAACGATTTCAAAATCGTAATTTGAAATATAAAAGGGTATAATTTAACCATTGTCTAAAACCTTCGATCCCAAGTAAAACAAGTTTAGAAATATCAGAGTAACATTTAGGTCCCCCAAAGATCTCGACCAGTCAACAAATATTTTTACCAAAATACATGACCATACATTATTAATTTTATAATTAAAGGGAATGAAATTAGCTTTAGACCCAATCACTACAAAAGCAACCCACAATCCTTCTTCAGCAACCTTCGCCATCAATCAAATTCAATCACCTGAAATACATGCTTAAAATCATCAACACAACGGTTGAGCGAGTATATAGGTTTATTAAATCATCATTTAAACACAAGATAAAAATCAATCATGATCATTTAATAAAATGGTGCGCATACAATCTATTATTCAAGCATTATGGCTTATAGCAATAGCTATAGAATTGTATTAAGCTCATGACACCGACCCCTTAACTTAATCACCCACGCCTAAAGCCGACATGACTATATGAATTCCATTACCCCTACTAGGGTATCAGTTGCAAGTATACCACATTCTCATTCTAGTAAATTATCCTTCCCAGAGGTTACTAATACTCGCCTTTTGGCTAAGTATGAAAGTTCGTTGAACCAATCTCTTCGAATTGACTATTGGTTTAGAGTGCGACTCAATTGTTTTTGGTTAAGAAAAAAATGAAGTTGATTATCTATAACTAATTAAAAAGTAAATGCGAAAAGTATTTAAAAAACAAACTAAAGACAAGTACAAATAATAAAAGTAAAACAAGGTGAATATTAAAAACTAAAAATTAAAACGATATTAAAACGAATATTAAAACAAATAATAAAACGAAATTCAAAGCGAAACAATTAATAAAAATAAAACTAAAGGACGAAATTAACTATCGACTCGAAAATAAAGTTTACTAAATGAAAAAGGAGAGAATAAAACTAAAATGATACTTTAAAGCTAAACGAGGAAAAACCTAAAGCGGGTACTAAATAAAAGACAAAACTTGAAATTTACGAAAAAATATTAATTTTAAAATTAGACGAAAAATATAACTAAAAATACGTAACTTTCATAATAAAAATCGGAACAACTTTCAGATAAAACTAAACGATTACGGAACAAAAATAATAAATAAACAAGCTAGCAGGCAGCTAGCTCAAGCTAGCAACCTGCTAGCTCAAATTGGCGCCAAAGATAAGTATGCATGCATGCATTGTATTTCCATCGCAATATACAACTAAATACATCTATCGGAATATTTAAAAAAAAGTACTATCGGAATGTGAATAACAACTGAGTATCGGAATGTGTAAATTAAGATTCCATCGGAATGTGTAAATGAAAAAGAAGCATCAGAATGTTATATATAAAAAAAATACTATCGCAATAATAAACCTAATGACTATCGGAATGTATACAAAAAAATCTATCGGAATGTCTAAAAAATAAAAACTGTCGGAATAACTAAAGTACCAAAATCTATCCGAATGTGGCTGTCAAAATTTGGGCAGCACTTCATCGCAATATACCTTAAACTCCGTCGGAATATGCGATCGCAATGAGCGATCGCAATCCCTATCGGAATAAGGGGGATGGTACAAATGATCGCAAAGTAGAACCACAAGGGTTATTGCGATACAAACAAGCAATCCATCGGAATGTGTATTACCCTCAATATTGCGATGAACACCAACAAATCCGAAAATGGAGATAAGCAAAAATCTCAATAAGCACACTAAACCGAAACTTGAACAACTTAATAAGCAAAAATTTGAAAGCTTTTAAAAGACGAAATTCATAAACTTTATAAAAACACAAAATAAGAAAACAAAATAAGCAAACTTTAAAGGTATACAAACTTTTTAGAAAACTTTAAAATCAAATAAGCTAAACACAAAATAAGCCAATAAGATTGTCAAACTTATAGCTTAATTCGTATAAAAGCTTAGATGGAAAGAAAAAGATGAACTTTTTAATCAAATATCACAATTAAATAAAAAAGCATAAAGATTTCGGATAAAAGATGAATCAAGATCAAGAAAGGTAGAATAAGATTAAGATTAAGACAAGAATTAAACTATCAAAAGTAAAGATTTGATTAAAAACATGAAAGGAAGATAAAAGATTAAGATGCTAGTGAGAGAAACTGTCACTTTCTCTCCCTAAAATCACCTACAAAATGAAAATAAAAACTACTACTAACTAAAACTAACCAACCCTCCTAAATGAGTTTAGGAGGGTATTTATAGGAAATGGGGAGGTGCATGTGTTGCCTCCTCTTTCTTTCTTTCTTCACGTCTTCTCGTCTTTTAAGTTCTTCGACTTTATCGACTTTGTCTCGGGATTAATTAAACTCGTCTTATAATTTATTTATTTATTAGACTCGAGCTCTTCGGCTTTAGTAAACTTCCGTCTTTTGACTTTTTCTTCGATAAATCTTCAGAATTGGTCTTAGACTTCCGTTCTTTTTCCACTCTTGATTTCTTGACTTCGTCTTTCGTCTTTTTCTTCGATAAAAGCCCGTGAAATCCCGTGTTTTCTCCACTTTTCACCTTTTCGTCCTAAATCACAACAAAAACACAAACCAAGCATAATTCCGACATAAATGACATAAAATACACGTTTTGGCTCGGTTATTATTGTAATTAAGTGGTAAAAAGGATGGGTGTTTTCACACCTATCAAATCCCATACACTTAACCATTGCAATGTCCTCATGCAATGCATTAGTTACAAAGCACGTTTACATTTTTCATCACAATCAATCCACGTTGGCCTTTATTAAAGTGATAGAAAATTATAAACATAAAGAAATCAAAAACATACCTTCGGGTTTTGGAAATGTTGTGAATGATCATCATCCTCAAGTTTTCACTTTCTCCAAACCAAGCTTAAAAACGAGATCATTGTTATTATAAGTTAGTAAACTAACACGAACTCATGTGGGCCAATTATTCACTCAGACTCCCTTATTCCTAGGTGTATCTCTTATATTTTATTATTGTCTTGAATGATCACGAGGATGCATTGTTGACTTATTTCGATAGTTATTTAGGCCGAAAATAAAGTGAACGATTTAATCAATAGTTAGCTAAAGGCCAAAATCTTTTAAAACTGCTTCTCGGGGCCTCATAAAGTTCATATCTTGGCATAACTTGCTTCGCGATTTGAGACCTTTCTTGGACCGATATTTGGCAGCGACTTCATACTTCAAACCTTGAGAGACGTTCATGAAATTATGGTCTTCTCTTCATAATAGGAATTTCTTCACTTGAAATTTTGAGAGATTCTTCATATATGGACCACGACTTCTTCATTTTTCTCCAATCTTTATTTGGACTTTGATATACAACGATCCGCCTCCTTTTTGGACTTGGATTTATTTATCCTCATACCTTGTTAGGGCCTTTTCGGATAGACTTCTCCATGACTTTTTGGGGAGTTTTTGCTTTTCGTCGTGTGTCTCGATCCTTCATATTGATTTTCGATAAATGATTCTTCACATCACTTTTGGATCTTTAGCAACAAAATATAGCCCTCATGCCTTGTTAGGACCTTTTTGGACTCGCCAATCTTCGCATCCCGCTTCAATAAGTTATGCCTTGGCTATGAACTCTAATCCATACCGAGCAACTTTTAAACGATCTTGGGCTAGAAGCTAAGTAACTTTTCAAATCGTACAACCTTATTTATTGCAGATAAATTTATTAATAAGCGATGTGAGAATAGGCTCATAATTAACCCACATAAATTCACGAAAGAATATCAAACTTATAATTGACTCTATCAGCTCTCGTTCTCCACAATTTAAAATCTCAAGTAATGAGACTCGTGGATGCTTAGCCTATTAATTCAAAGTTTTGGGTTTTCGAGTCGCCTATAGGATCTTGCAAACTCTTAGACTTTTTCAAGTTTAGAATCCGCATTTTAAAGTTCCCTTGATAAACGACTCTCTAGGATCAATTATAGGAACTTGCGAAAAGTTCTTGTTCTTAACCCGTGAGAGTTAAGACATTCGCGTTTTATAGCTCCCTATATAAAAGCCTAGCAAAACTTGACTTAAACACGTTAAGGATACTAGCTAGAGTAAACTTAGATAAGTAAACTCGGGTTGAGTCAAAAGATTCCAACGTTTGAAAATTAAAACCACTATATTAAAAATTTATTCTAATAAGGAAAGAAAATAACTATACAAAGGTAAAAACAACTATACTACTAGGCCAAAATAGATTAAATATTTTGAAAAATGTCGAAAAATCAAATTTTCCGGTTAAAATGAGGACAAATACAAGGAAAAGGCCACTTAACTTCGATAGAAGTCCCCCTACACTTAATATAAACATTGTCCTCAATGTTTAAGCATGTGGGAGTAAACTCCCCTACACTTAGGACATTGTGCACTTTGTGTAAATCTCGCTAAGAAAGGGACAACTAAAGAGATTCCTATTTTAATATTGAGAAATATAAAATAGTGAATCGAAAAGAGTTTAGGATAGAACCGGGAAGAAGGGAACACAGAATCACGGTTCGTCAAAAGTCATCAAGAGTGTGTCTTTGAAGCTCTAATCCCTGCACATGATAAGAAAGAAAGCAAGAAACACCACGGGGCTCCCCCTACACTTATGGTGAAAATAGATAGATAATTGGGTTGCCTCCCAAAAAGCGCTTGTTTATATTAACCGAGTCACGAGCCTGACTCGTCCCCGAATTAAATGGTCCATGGGGAAGCCTCAAATGTAATACCGGGATCAAAGACCTTGTCCTCGTTCCCGGTTGACATCAACAAAGGAGAGGCGGGGGGATAAGTCATGTATGGGAGAAATGTTCTTTCAACATACGTAAAGTATGTGAAATCAAGATCCACGGGAGGTGGGGTGGGTAAAGTAAGCACATTGTCCTCCCCCAAAGACAATGGATGCTGAGCAAGCGGCAAAGCCGTTTTGTTATCAACCATAGCAAAATCAATGTCACCTCCCGGGTCAAAGCACTCATCCTCCGTAATAGTGGCTAAAGGGGAGGATGAAAGGTGCTCGGGAGGGGGACTTGGGTCAATACTTTTAAGTAGCAAATTATCAAAAATAATATCCCCCTCCATGTCATCGTCATCATTACCTGGTGGTATGGAGTGAATGTCGATTTCTTCCAGCAATGGGTCATTATCTTCAACGGGAGGAATAGATGGAGGCAAAGACTCGGAAAGAGGAGGAGAAGTCAACGCTTCGATTTGAGCAATAAGAAGGTGCACTTTCCGTAATCTATCGCGAAGAAGCACGTCTTCCACCTTATCCACAAGATCATGTTCATCGGTGAACTTCTCGTAAGCCGGAGAGAATAAATCGTCATCGCCTGCATCTCCCGGTGGAGATTGAGAAATTTCAAAAGTGAAATTCTCATAGCTTGGAGAAAAATCGTCATCATTAGGATCGACCTCTTTCGTAAGAGAAACGTCGTCCTCAGGCTCCATAGCAGTCGGTAAGTCACAAACCTCATCATCATATAATTTATCGAGACCAAAATCACTTAGCTCACTCAATGTATCACAATCCTTAGATACGTTTGGGATATCGAGAGGAGGGATGACAATTGCACTAGGACATTGAGCAGTAAGGTCATTCCAAGAAATAGTAGGCTCATCGTCATCATCATCATAATAGTATGGATACACCGGAGGAGGAGTATAAGTCTCGATATTCGATATTTGCTCAGGCCGTTGATCCTTTTGATATTTTTCGATGATCTTGTTGCAAGCTTCTTGAATTTGTTGACTTTGCTTAACAAGAGTGTCCCATTGTTCATGGGAGCTCAATTGTTCGAAGGAGGGTTGATGATCGATGATGTGTTGTGGGGGTTCAAAATGTTGAAAACCTGAATTATAGCATGGTTGTGGCTCATAGTAGTTCATCGGTTGAGAAGAATTAGAAACCGGGTTTGGTTCATAATAATCCATTGGTGAAGAAAACTGAGGACACGGATTGTGCTCATAATAATTCATTGGTTGAAAATAATAGATATCGTGAGGTCCCCCACAGTTGTTGCAAAACGGGTGAGGAGAAAGACTGGGTGCGTCATGGGGATAGCTATTATCATTGTCATAATTGTACCCCGGTTCTTGCCCGTGACCATACGGGTATTGAACCGGGCACAAAACATGCCAATGAGAATCGCTTCCACAATAGATGCACGGGGGAACAGGAGGAGGCGGGTTCAAAAAGGACGAATTAGTCGAGTTGCACAAAGGACAAAATCAGAATATGAATTGTGTATTGTTGATATCGTTTCCGCACCGCTCACAAGTACACCATTGACAAGAGTCGTTCCCGTACAATCGTCTCCCACACCCGACACAATGGACATAAGAATCCATAAAGAAAATAGATAAGCAAGAAGAATATTTTTGGTGCAAAACCTTAAAAAAGAAATGCTTTTTATGATTTTTCAAATGTTTTTGGATTTTTAAAAATTTTTGGACACGAAAAATAACGTTCACAAGTGAACGGATCCCAAAAGCCAACGCGTCTCTCACAAAAAACCGTTAATCTTCACGAAAAGAGCCGGCAGCGGCGCCATTTTAATACTCGGATTTTACTAGTTGAAAGTGTTCGTTTCTCGGTATCTTCTCGAATTGATTTCCGGTTAATTGTGTGAGATTAGTTGTTCTTGGTGAAACAAATATTTTTGGTTTTGGTAAAATAAATGTGCAAGACTTAAAATTAAATGACAAGTAATTAAAACTAAAACTAGTTGAACGTAAATGGTGCAATATTTAAAACTTTAAAAGTAAATGACGAGAATTGAAATGACGTAAAATTAAAACTTAGCGAAAAGTAAATTGATAATTAAATAAAAATACAAAACGTAATTAAAATAGATTAAAAACAAAACGAGAAAAGTTGACACTTAAACTAAAACAAAATAGTAAAACAAAAAAAAAACAACCCATCGGAATACACCCGATCGGAATGTATCCCATCGGAACGGGCATGATCGGAATGAACAAGAAAGTCCAGATCGGTATCTATTCCGATCGGTTGATCGGAATGTGGGAAATAATGGTGATCGGAATACACACAAGACACCCAATCGGAATGAGTAAAAACATGCTGAATCGGAATATAGTAAAATGCTACTAATCGGAATATAACAAAAGCCTACAATCGGAATAACTAAAAATAACCCAGATCGGAATGTTTATAAACCCTTTTCCGATCTACTGATCGGAATAAGGGGAGGCTGCTCGGAAAGTGGTGATCGGAAAAGGGTTTTAAAACCTTTTCCGATTTGTGTGTGATCCGAAACTTAAGCAAAGAAAATAAGCTACAATAATAAGCTAATCTCTAAAACTAGAACGAATAAATAATGGAAATGGACTTAATAAGCACGAACATCAACTTATCAAACTTAAAATAAACAAACTTTAAAATCAAAACATAAAAAGATGAACTTTTTAAGAAACCTTTAAATCAAGTAAGCATTAAGATGAAAATAAGATCAAAGATGAACATGAATCAAAGATAAGCAAAATAAGAAAGGTAGGAGAAGATGATTAGAAATAAGAACTTGATTAAAAGAAAAGATTTCAAAATTAAAAGACTTACTTGAATTGAAGAAATTAAAAGTGCATAACATGAAAGTAAAATACAAGAAAGTAATTAACAAGAAATGAAAATGGTGGAAGAGTGGTTTGTCAAGCCACCAACACTCTAAACAAATGAGGTTGGTCACTATATATAGGGGGATTAGGGAGGAGCTTAGGAAGCTTCCTCCCTCTTTCTTCTTTCTCTTAATTGGACCCTTAGGTCCTTGATCTTCTTAATCTTTTGTTAATCTTCTTAATACTTGGACTTTGTCTTGGGATTTCTTCAAACTCGTCTTGTATTTTCTTCATAAATAAGACTCGAATTCTTTAGCTTTTAGTAAACTTCCGTCTTTTGACTTTTTCTTCGATAAATCTTCAGAATTGGTCTTGGACTTCCGTTCTTTTTCCACTCTTGATCTTTCGACTTCATCTTTCGTCTTTTTCTTCGATAAAAGCCCGTGAATGCCGTGTTTTCTCCACTTTTCACATTTTCGTCCTAAATCACAACAAAAACACAAACCACGCATAATTCCGACATAAATGATATAAAATACACGTTTTGGCTCGGTTATTATTGTAATTAAGTGGTAAAAAGGATGGGTGTTTTCACACCTATCAGTTACTCAGCGTAATGCCCTGGTCTCAGCTAGGATCGTCAGCCAATAGTACTATCATTTGAATAAGCGGTTATTCTCAACTCACAACATCAAGTCAGAACATAGTTAACGGCTCATGAATTTAGGGACTTTTGCAACTTAGGTACTTATACAATTCAAGGCAACATAAGGCAACATTCGGGTCCAAACAATCAATCATGACTTGTGTTCATTTTATTTTCAAATAGCATGTATCCCCCTCGCGGGTTTTAAAATAATTCAAAACAAGTACAAAGCAAGGTTATAGACTCACCTTCAGTACTAGGAGTAGCAAGACGACCTTCGACGATTGTTGATGCCCGATAAACACAAAAACCACAACCTGTCAAATAAGGCACGTTCATTAATAATAGACTCGAATATAACCCATACATAATAAAATCAAACTCAAAATCATAATATTACGACAAACCCAAAAGAAAACAATACAAGTGATACTATTACTTCCTTCTATATGTTTACTCTATTAGTCTATTCTTTTGATAAAGATATGCCGGTACATACCAAATGTATGAGCTCATTTATCCCACTTAAACACGTCAAACATTTATGATAATACTCAAAATCTCACTTATTATCTATAGAAAGTTCTCTTAAAAGCCCATCAAAATATTTTACTTTTAAAGTTCGCTTCCCGACACATCTTTACTACAAAAACCAGACAGTTTTACATCACCGACTAATACAACCATTTTCACCATTCCAAAAAATCCCGTTTACAAATCCCACACTTGAGTTTGAAAACAGACTCACAACCCTAAGTTTAGAACCTAACATCAGACCTTGACCATTTTTACAACTCATTCTATAGTCCCCGAGATTCGATCCAAATATTGACAACAACTACATGTCGTGCCGATACTCGTCTCCCGGTACACGAAAAATCAAACTATCATAACTTCTTGCTCGTTTGGAGCTAGAAGCCCTACTTTATATCAAATCGAAGCTAACGACATTCTCTACAATCCTATGCCATTAGTTTAACCATTTCAAAGAGTAAGATACCCAAAAATTGCCTTTTACCCACTAATTTAAAACACATGTTTATAAATCATACTAAATCAAATTTTCAACTCATTTTACTCAATCTCCTATTCCTAATATCATCCTAATATTATCCTAAACAACTCATCAAACCTCTAACACCCTTGAATAATCATTTAAAAATTACCCACTCAAAAATTCAAACATGCAATACTCAAAATTTATTTATAACAATACTAGCAACATATATTTATCAAGAAAATAGATCAAAACACCACGGATCATATCAAAAATTTAAAAGTTGTTGCATGTGTTTAAAAATTATACCAAAATGATCCTAATCAAATATCCAAGATGGGATATTGATTAGTTTTCAAAGATTTCAAGTAGAAATTGATGATCAAAGGGTTTTATGTTGGTGATGGGTGGCGGCAAAGACAAGAGAGAAAGAAAGAGAGATGAAGTTTGTTATCTATGTGTTTTTGTGAGTGGAAAGTTAGGTGGAAGCTTTATATATGGTGCGTGGAGGGACCTTTCTTGCCAATTTGTGATAGTTTTGGTCCAAAATGAAATAAAATAGTTTAAAGGTAGAAAATGTAAATTGTCAATTTTGAAAATATTTACGAGGCTCGGGTTTCGTAAAAATACTTTTCAAAAGTTAAAACGCACTCAAAATATGATAATAATATGATCCCGGTTCGACTTAATACGCAATTTGATGAGACTGTATTTATACATAGTCTCATCGTCCAAATCGGGCTTAAAACGCTTAAGATATCATCAAAATACCCAAAAATGTGCTTGTGTTTGTTTATTGTGTATTTCAGGTACGGATATCGTGAATTCACCAAAAGATTACAAGAATCGAGCAAAAATGAACACGAGAAACGAAGCCGCACAACAAACCGGGCCCAAGTATGGAATTTCCAAAAATACCCTTGAAGAATTGAAGATTGGCAAGAATGGTCCTTCATCTTTTGAAGACTTGGCAATTTATACCCATGCAAAGCTCACTATTTGCATTTGGGTCCCTAAATTATCAAGATATTACAAGTTATGCCCTTCAAGAATGGTCAAGATACACTTTTGGTCCTTATGAAAAAGATTGAAAAACACTTGTGCCGTTTCTGACAACTTAGCCAAACTTCTTTACAAAAGAAACAAGTTGTTTATGCTGTTTATTACTAGTTGAAGGAGTGAAGAAACTTCAGGGGCCATTTCTGTCCAGACCACCAAACTTCCATCACCCACTCACCTTCTGCCACGTACACCCACCATCTCCATCCACCAATCATGTTACTCCAACCCTCCAAGTCACGTTCCACCAGCAAGATTTAAATAAACATATTGTTTATTAATCCTAATCTTGGAGGTAAACACTTATTTAAAAAACAAACCCTCTCTAATCCCAATCAAACACCACTGTTTACACCCATAAACCCTAAAAACCCAGGATGAACTAAGAACAAATCAAGGGGTTTTCGTCCACAAATTTCCAGATTAGTAATTAGTTACCATATAATCCAAACCCACACCCAAAATTTGTGACCCGTGACCTCCAAGGACCCCACACGTGTCCCCTGCTTCCATATTTTTGGCAAATTTGGCATCTATTCAGAGCATCAACGTCCCACAACAAATTCTTCTTCCCAAAGGCATCAACCAACGACCAAGATCACCAAACAACAGCTGTCATATCACATGGGCTCAAAGACCAGATTTTCAAGAACTTTTGACCAAGGGCATAGTAGGAAATTCATTTATTAGGGTTTATGTACTAGAATTTTCCTTCTTATTGTATAGATATGGACGTTTGTGTCCATATTCCATTGTTTCAATTTTTGTAAAAAAATTTATTCGTAATGAAAATGAACATTTAAATGTTTACAAATTATTGTGTTCCATTTTAAAAGTGTTTTCTTAGATAATTTAGTGTAAGGGATTCTGTATTGCAAGTCTAGTTTAAAAAGTTTTTCATTATCTTTCATTTATCCAAAATTTTCAAAAACATAGATTGTGAATCAAAACCCTATGGAAGTAAAAGTGGAAGTCGGGTTTTGAGCTTCACAATCTGCTTTGAAAGTTGTTTTCTATACTAAAAAGATTTCAAGAAGTTTGGTGGTTCCAAAAGTTGCTGTTTTTTTTAAGATTTTATCAAAAATCTTCATCTATTTTTTTTAACAACTCACTATAGCAAAAGCTACAAGGCAAAAGCTTGTAGCCTTTGCTACTTGTAGCTTTTCTCCTGGTTGTCTATTGTGTGCAGGTACACAAGGGTTGCTTTCTTCAGTTTCCAAGGTATATTGGGTGGTGGATTTTAAACAATCCACTCACCATCATCTTCACATCAGCAGCCCAATTAGTTCAGCTCAGGCCCAAGCCTGAAAGGAGATGGCTTTTCAGCCATAGTGGGGCCCGGATGTGGGTCCCACAAGGTACTACCAGGGCTTGAACCCTCCTTTTTGCTTGTATTTGTTGCCTGGGTCTTAAGAGCTTGCAATGTGTATGTGATTTGAGTGATAACTGTTTTATGGTATTTTAAGCCTTGGTTTATATGTGTTAATGTGATTTATGCATGTTAGAGTAGATAAACTTCAGTTTTGAGTGCTATTTCTTGCAAATCATTTGTTAATTCTTGGTTACTGAAAATTAAGGGGGTGTTTGGATATGGGTTTTAATCTGAGTTGGTGACAAACTTTTGGGGTAAAAACTTGTCAAACACATCTTAATTTCATTGACCAAGTTATATCAGTAGTTGTTTTGAGTTTGGTGTGTTGGAAATCAGATTGGCATGTTCATTTTTTTTGAGATACTAGTATAAAATCAGTATGTCCATATTTATGCATTGATTTAGTGGAAATCTGCCTATAATCTTGTTGCTTGTTAAGATATTGGTTGCATCTAGGAGTTAGTCTAGATTTCTTGTAGTTTTGTTGTTATTTGAGCAAGTTTTTGTGAGCCCAAAATCACTTTGGTGCCAAGTAGATCAGTCAAAGTACCACAACCCCCCCCCATAAGCATACAGTTACTGATTTTGGGGGAATTTTAGTGTGATTCTGTATGTGGGGGTGCCTCATTGTCCAAAGAAAAGCCCACAAGAGCTTTCCTAAGCTCAAAAATCCACCAGACACGTTTTTTGTACTAACAGTGGGAATCAAATTCCCACTGGTAGTGTAAAGGTTCCCCCTGCTTTGCTAAAAAACAAAACAGTGAGCAAGTGTCACTTTCAGTAATCACATTTTTTTGTCTTTAGTGACTGAAAATAGGTTTTAGACTCTGAAATTAGTTTCAATATTTTTCTTATTTAATTTTTTATTTTTCTGTTTATTTAATTTTTATGTTACTGTTCATTTGGTAGTTTTTAGGTTTAATTGCTATTTAAATTACTTTTTAATTATTCTGTTTTTTGTCTTTTAGTGTAAAAATTCAATATTTTTCTTTTTTAAAAATTTTCTTAGAGTTAGAAAAATATTTTAAGATTTTTAGTTTAAAAAGTTTTTACTGTTCACTTTTTTATTTAATTTTTAGAATTTAATTTAGTTTAATTAGGGTTTAATAAATATCAGTTTTGTCTTTTAGTGAAAAATTTTACATTTTTCAAACTTTTTCATTTTTCTACTGTTCTTTAGTATAAATTAGGATTTTTAAAATTGTCAAATGGTTTTTAGCATTATTTTATTATTTTGTTATGATTATTTTAGTTTAAAAATAGTTTTTAGTGTTTTAAAAATAGAAAAATAGTTTTTAGTCTTTTAATATTATAAGTAATTTATTAGTTCAATAAAATAATATTTTGGACATTTTGTTAATTATATTTAATTTTAGGGCTTTAATTAGCATTAAAAATTGAATATTTAATTAATAAAAGGTTTTAAAATATATTTATTGGATTTTTATTCTTATTTATATTATTTTAGACTTAGTTTTAACTTTTAATTAATTTTTTGGTTTAATTTTTAATTTTGTCGCGTTTTACGTAATTACGTCATCGTTTTACGTCAACGTCGTAGTTTAATCGTAATCGTAGCTTGTCTTTACTTTTTCTCTTCTCAACCAAAAACGTCACTAATCCAAACTTGATTTTTTATATTTGGCACATTTATCCACACACCTCCTTCGAGAACGAACTTGGAATTTATTCGTCTTTACGGTTTTCCTAAATCGTTAAATCCTCGAGTTTAATACTTGCCGCACTTAAACGTTCTTTTTCCTAAAAGACGTATTTTTACTACATCAATTTTTGGCGCCGCTGCCGGGGAGGTGTTTTTAGTGTGCCATTATTATTACTATCGTGTTTGTGTGAGTAGTGCGTTTTTGCTTTTCAATTTTTGGAAAGCGTACATATCGCACATACTCACTTTTGTTATTTTTCTCTATTATATTATAGTATCCAAATAAAACGTGTTTAATTTTCCTAAATTAAACACAAACCAATCTTTACTATATTGTAGATATCCATTATCGTTTTCGTTTTTCTTGTGAATATATTACTATATTGTACTTACGTAGAACAATAAATATACAAGTACTCCAAAAGCGTGAAAACGCAACCTTGATTCGGGATTTCATCACTCGATCATTGTATTCGAATCTAAAGCAAAAGTTTAAAAGCAAAATAGATAAATACTTTCGTGAGACTTAATTTCAATTAACACAAACTATAAGGTGGGTATAAGGCGGTTGTATTTCACGACCTAAGGGAAAAAGGCTCTTAAGTGCTTAGCGCCGCCTCGTTTCCCCCGCTTGCTTGTGCGTGTTTTGAGAAAGAGGGCTAATCGAGGGTTTGCCGCCCAAGTATTATCTACGTATATTATATTTGCTTGTTTTCAAGATTAAACCCTCTTGAACGTTTTGGTGTTCCACCAACGTTCTAAAGTCATCGAAGGCGTTCACTCCACGTGATCGTTTTCATTCTTTGAGGCTCCTTTAATCGAGAAAGTCGATTCGAGGAGAGATTTGTAGATTTGTGTCTACGTAATACAACGAAAAATCCAAAAAAATTAAAAAACAATCAAAAACCAAAAAAATTAAAAAATCGAAAAGCCGCAAAAAGAATCTTCTTTGCTACCACCCATTTTACGCTTAGTGCATGCGCACTCAATCGAAGGATTATTCCAATTCTAGCGAAGCTTCGAATCGACGCAATCGTAATCGAAGGAATCGACGACGTAGACGAGAATTAGAAACCGACGTTCCTAATATTGTTGTTGAAGAAACCTTAGACGAGATGGCCAACAATCGTTCGATGATGGAATTGCTCCAAGCACCCACCGAGGGTTATGGAGACGCGATCGTAATTCCCGCTATCGAAGCGAATAATTTTGAGATTAAGAGCGGAATGCTTTCGTTAATTCAAGCTACGAAGTTTCGAGGTCGTGAAGCCGATAATCCTCACGACCATATTCGGATTTTTGATCGTCTTTTGGCCACGAGCAAGTTTAAGAACGTCGACACCGATGTCGTCAAGCTTATGCTTTTTCCGTACTCGCTCGATGGTGCCGCCAAGGATTGGTACGAGAAAGAGCCACCTAATTCGATAGTTCCGTGGAAGGATCTCGTTTCCAAGTTCGTTAATTATTTTTTCCAACCGTCTAAGACAACGTTTTTCAAAAATGAAATTACGAAATTTGAGCAAAAACCGAATGAATCTTTTAGAGATGTGTGAGATCGTTTTAAGGAATTGCTTATCCAATGTCCTCACCATGGTTTTTTCGAGTTGCACCAAATCGATACGTTTTACAACGGTCTTAATTTTCAAGAGCAAGATTCGTTGAATTCCGCCGCCGGTGGCAACTTTTTGTGTAAGACTCCGAAAGATGCATTGATAATTATCGAAAACCGATCCAAGGTTTACCAACTCTGCAACGCACCGAGTGTTGCCAATGTCGCCAATGTTAGTAGTTCTAATCGCGACATTGAGAGGTTTGATGCGAAAGTCGATAAGTTGACGAATGTGTTTACGTCTTTTCTCGTTGAGATGCAAAAGAAAGACGCTCCCGCTACGGTGAAAGCGGTTGAGGTTTCGTGTACGTTTTGTGGTGGACCTCATAATTATTACGAGTGTGCGGCTACGGATGGCCAAACGTCGAATGTGAGTGCGTTAAATGGAAACAACAATTTTTCTAATCAAAAGAACGCGGGTCCATCACAACAAGGCAATTATAACCAAGGCAACAATTTTTCGAATCAAAACAGAAACAATTTTCAAAGAAATAATCAACAAGGAAATTTTTCGAATCAAAATCAAGGAGGTTATAATCAAGGTCGTAATATAAGTTGGCAAAATCGAGACAACAATCAAGGCAACAATTTTTCAAGTGGGAATCAAGGAAATTTTCAAAGAAGTAATCAAAACCAAGGGAACTTTAATTCAAATCAAAATAGTTCGTCAAACGATTTTCAAAGTTACATGAAAACGAATGAGGCTAATATGAGACGATTAGAAGGAGAAATTGGTACTTTGGAAAAATGACTTTTCTAATACATTGAAATTGCAAAACACGAAGATTGAGCAAGGGCAAATTGACATAAAAAAGATGTTTTCGGCCATTATGAACAAAGCCTCGGGTGCGTCATCGAGCTCGTTACCTAGTGACACCGTTGCAAATCCGAAGGAACAATGTAAAGCCGCCTCGTCTCGTGAGAAAGGTCGTATAATTACCCCTAACCTTGAAGGATTTCGAGTTGTTCCTTATTCTCAACCCTTGACTTCTAAGACGTCTTATTGTTCTAAAGTCGATGTGGTGAACGTGGCGACCAAGGGAAAGAGTGCACACCCTCGTGTACTTAAAATTCCATCCACGGTTCAAAAAGAGAGTTTTATCGACCTTACCAAAGTAACCCTTGAAGAAACTTGTGCTTCAATCCTTCTTAAAAAACCTAAAAGACGTATGCCGAGAAAGAAAGAGGATCCGGGCCAATTTCTATTACCTTGTGATTTTTCCGAGATTGAGGGATGTTTAGCCCTTGCCGATTTAGGTGCTAGCACCAATCTCATGCCTCATTCTCTTTGGAAATTAATGAGATTGCCTAATCTTACCCCACGAACATGACAATCGAGCTTGCAAATTGTACACCACTTATACCAATTGGAATAGACGAGGATGTCTATGTTAGGATTGGAAAGTTTGTTTTTCCCGCGGATTTCGTTATATCCGATTACGAGTGTGACCCTAAATGTTCCATTATTTTAGGCCGACCATTCTTATCGACGGCTCGAACCGTAATCGACGTTCACGAGGGGAGACTTACTATGAAATATGGGGATGACAAAATGGACTTTTTCGCTAGAAAATCCCAAGTTTTTAATGATCATGAAAAAACCGATGTTTCAAAACCTAATGATTCAAATCCTAATGATTTCAAAATGTTCACTTTAGCGGAAAGAATGAGGCTTAATGCATGTTTTGAAAGAATTAAGAAAAACGGTTTTAAAGATGATGATTTTAATGATAAAGAGTACGTGTACCTAATTCAAAAGGGTATGTGTAAATTTATGGATGAAAACTCACTTTGGGATGTTTTTAGCGAAACAAGTGAAACACCAATTCCGAAGGGCGACGTTAGTGCCATCACGACAATGACCAAAATGGGCTCGTCTTCACCACCTTCGAAGGACCACGTCTTTGAGGCTTCAACTTCTAACTCCATCGAAGTGCCTCCTTTGCCTATCCCAACACCCGTTGAGGCTAAAGGGTTTATCGACATCGATCCTCTCGTCTTAGAAAAGTCACCTAAGCATAGTCATTCGACTTGTAACACCATGGTTGTGAGTGCTCACATCGACTCTTTCTTTGACGATGACGATGGCGATTTTGCCGAGATTGATCACGTACTTCAAAATCCACATGCAATTTTTGATTCTCCTAAAAAGAAACATGTGAAGTACGATGATTACGAGTTTGATCCCGAGATTGAGGAAATCATTGAACGAGAGCTAGCTCTTATGCCTTTACTTCCACCTATGAGTGAGGTCGATCTTTCCAAAATCGAGGATGAACTTAATGAGTTGGAACGTCTTATTTCTTATGACGAGCCAACTCATGTGACCAAAAATCTAATTCTCAAGGAGTTACCTAATCAACACTCCTCAAATGAGAATTACGTTTACCACATTCGTGAGGATTTAACTTATCAACAATCCCCACAAATGGACGATGGTTTCGTGCTTGATCGTGATCTTTTCGAGAGAGTTTCTAAGATACTCAAGGAGGGAAATGACAAACCTTGGTTTGACAAGCCTATCTTTGATGAAGAAATCGATGAGATCGACGTTCATGAGGATGACGAGTATGTTGACCCCGAGGGGGCGGTGTTCTTTATTGACAAACGTTTTGAGAATTTATACAATCCACCACCCCCTCCCACCAATGACTTAAATGTGAGGATTTTAAGGTGACTAATGTTGAGTTTGAAACGCCAAATATTTTCGACATCATCAAATCGGGTTTTCATAAAGAGTTTTTAAACGATGAAAAAGGAAAGGATTTTAAAAATGTTTTAAAAGATTTTTATACAAGTTTAACTCCGTCATCACCGCGTTTTATGAGTGCTACCACCTCGTCTACTCCTTTTGACGACGGTTGGTGTGGTTTTAGTGTGGGGGAAGCCCTATATGTTCCCTCACATTTCTCCACCGAGGACGAGATTTACGATCCCGGAATTGCTTGTAAAGGAAAATCTCGGTCTTCCACCGATGCAATAAATGGAAAACTTATCTATTTGCTTGGTGTGAGTCTACCTCGAGTAGCTCATAAGTTTGACTTACCAATTGCCCCACCTTTCTACTTCTCATCTCTTTTCTTCTACCCCATTGGGGTTCATGTTGGAGTGGCGTTGTTTCGTCTTTCATCCGAAAACGAGGACGCCATCTTCGACCCCGGTATTTTGCATCATGAAAGGACTTAGTCCTTAGTACCGGTTGCTTTTGGGCATTGTTCATCATGTAAGCCCCACCAAAAATGACCATACCATGATTATCCCTAAATGATCACATTTATGGGGATTCGAGTCGAGCTTTTGACTCGGTTATCAAAAACAAGGTGCCTCGTGGGGGATTCTCATGCTTATCCTTGTAAATATTATCGCTTTCTTAGTTTAATGTAATGCGAGGGGACTTGTTCTCTTCCAAACTTTGTTTCGTGGTTGTTTGTGATTGTGATTTATTAGGTTCATGGTCATCATTGAAGCCTCTCGTGTTCGTTTTATGGATCACTCGAGATTCGATCATTGCCTTTGGAGATTCCGATATCCGATGATATCCTTTTATGTTCTAACGTTTATCTTATTAGCATAATTCATAAACGGCTTTTAGGTTATTCATCTTACCCTTTCCATGCTCGAGATTAAGCATTCGACTTCGTCTCTAGTATGGGGGTGTTTTCACCCCTAGACTCGAAACATTGAGGACAATGTTTAGTTTTAGTATGGGGGGGGGGGGTGAGTAGATACTTCACCTTGCTTACGTCACCACGCAATCCAATTTTCATCTTTTTGTTATCATTTTGTTGCAAATAAGGCTAAAAATTGCCAAATTTTAAAATTTTTCGTATTTTTCATAAGTGTTTAAGACACGAATGTAGGTTTTCCGATGGTGAGAATAAGAGTAATTTTTGACTCGATCGTGCGTGTTGAGCACTTAGCTTCGATTCCTTAACTTTTTAGGCTAAGTCTCTTAAATGAGGACGAGAAATGATAGAGTTATTTATAAGTCTCATAATCTTTCACGATCTCATGTGTAGTAATTATTAGCTTATTCTCCCCACGCTTTTGCATAATAAATTGTTAATAAATATTGATTTAGCGGTTTAGTCACTATTGTTGGTTTCTAATTTGTTTTAGTAGCTTCCATGTTATTAAATTGAGAAAACATCAAGGTATCGCCAGCGTCACAGTTTTGAAGTATTGGCACCCGAATAATCGAAAGCTTCACCCAATAATAAGATTTCAAGTGCTCACCTAAATTAAGCAAAAATTTGAAGCTCACAAGGCCGAAAAATCTATTCCCAAATTGAAAGTGAATCAAGCCTTAATCTTTGAAGCTTTAAAAATCCAAAATTCGCTTTAGCGTGAGGATATACGTCTTTGGCTAATAAAACCACCGATGAGGCGGATAATAAAAGGCAAGGCAAGACCGAAGTCATAATAAAAGCTCCATGGCGGAGTTGAATAAAAGATAGAGGTAAACCTATGATAATAAGGCCCTTCCGTTAGGGGGCGTATAAAAGTCTTGGTAATAAGTCTCATGTTAAAAACCGTTATAAAACCGTGTTTATCGATCCTTCTTGTTGACTTAATTTTTTGACATCGTTGTCTATTGGGGTGAATTATTAATTCAATGATTTTGGTTACACCGTTAAGACTCTATTTGTAGACTTAATCTCTATTCACGCATAAGTCAATGATGTATCCTTGTGATCATTAAGACAAAATAAAATATAAGAGATACCAATTAGGAATAAGGGAGTTTAGGTTCGTAATTAACACTCATGAGAAGTAATTGTGTTGCTAACTTATAATAAAAATGATCTCGTTATACGCTTAGCATGGAATTGGGTGAAAATCGAGGACGACGAAATTATTTCTAACGAAGCATTCACGTGTTCTTGTTCTATGATCCCAAAAGTCACTTTATCATGATGAAAACAATACATTATGTCTAAAACACGTGTAGTAGTTTATTTAAGTTTATGTCTTCAATAAATGTCACCTAAAAATGAATTTTGGAAGTGCTACGATACTTAATTCTAGCATTGCGTGGGGACACGGCAATGGTTTAGTATGGGGGAGTGATGAGACTGTATTTATACATAGTCTAATCGTCCAAATCGGGCTTAAAACGCTTAAAATATCATCAAAATATCCAAAAATGTGCTTGTGTTTGTTTATTGTGTATTTCAGATACGGATATCGTGAATTCACCAAAAGATTACAAGAATCGAGCAAAAAAGAACACGGGAAATGAAGCCGCACAACAAACCGGGCCTAAGTATGGAATTTCCAAAAATACCCTTGAAGAATTGAAGAGGCAAGAATGGTCCTTCATCTTTTGAAGACTTGGCAATTTATACCCTTGCAAAGCTCACTATTTGCATTTGGGTCCCTAAATTACCAAGATATTACAAGTTATGCCCTTCAAGAATGGTCAAGATACACTTTTGGTCCTTATGAAAAAGATTGAAAAACACTTGTGCCGTTTTTGACAACTTAGACAAACTTCTTTACAAAGGAAACAAGTTGTTTATGCTGTTTATTACTAGTTGAAGGAGTGAAGAAACTTCAGGGGCCATTTCTGTCCAGACCACCAAACTTCCATCACCCACTCACCTTCTGCCACGTACACCCACCATCCCCATCCACCAATCATGTTACTCCAACCCTCCAAGTCACGTTCCACCAGCAAGATTTAAATAAACAGATTGTTTATTAACCATAATATTGGAGGTAAACATTTATTTTAAAAAACAAACCCTCTCTAATCCCAATCAAACACCACTGTTTACACCCATAAACCCTAAAAAACCCAGGATGAACTAAGAACAAATCAAGGGGTTTTCGTCCACAAATTTCCAGATTAGTAATTAGTTACCATATAATCCAAACCCACACCCAAAATTTGTGACCCGTGACCTCCAAGCACCCCACACGTGTCCCCTGCTTCCACATTTTTGGCAAATTTGGCATCTATTCAGAGCATCAACGTCCCACAACAAATTCTTCTTCCCAAAGGCATCAACCAACGGCCAAGATCACCAAACAACAGCTGTCATATCACATGGGCTCAAAGACCAGATTTTCAAGAACTTTTGACCAAGGGCATAGTAGGAAATTCATTTATTAGGGTTTATGTACTAGAATTTTCCTTCTTATTGTATAAGTATGGACGTTTGTGTCCATATTCCATTGTTCCAATTTTTGTAAAAATTTTTATTAGTAATGAAAATGAACATTTAAATGTTTACAAATTATTGTGTTCCATTTTAAAAGTGTTTACTTAGTTAATTTAGTGAAAGGATTCTGTATTTCAAGTCTAGTTTAAAAAATTTTCATTATCTTTCATTTATCCAAAATTTTCAGAAACATAGATTGTGAATCAAAACCCTATGGAAGTGAAAGTGGAAGTCGGGTTTTGAGCTTCACAATCTGCTTTGAAAGTTGTTTTCTATACTAGAAAGATTTCAAGAAGTTTGGTGGTTCCAAAAGTTGCTGTTTTTTTTAAGATTTTATCAAAAATCTTTCATCTATTTTTTTTTAACAACTCAGTGTAGCAAAAGCTACAAGCCAAAAGCTTGTAGCCTTTGCTACTTGTAGCTTTTCTCCTGGTTGTCTATTGTGTGCAGGTACACAAGGGTTGCTTTCTTCAGTTTCCAAGGTATATTGGGTGGTGGATTTTAAACAATCCACTCACCATCATCTTCACATCAGCAGCCTAATTAGTTCAGCTCAGGCCCGAGCCTGAAAGGAGATGGCTTTTCAGCCATAGTGGGGCCCGGATGTGGGTCCCACAAGGTACTACCAGGGCTTGAACCCTCCTTTTTGCTTGTATATGTTGCCTGGGTCTTAAGAGCTTGCAATGTGTATGTGATTTGTGTGATAACTGTTATATGGTATTTTAAGCCTTGGTTTATATGTGTTAATGTGATTTATGCATGTTAGAGTAGATAAACTTCAGTTTTGAGTGCTGTTTCTTGCAAATCATTTGTTAATTCTTGGTTACTGAAAATTAAGGGGGTGTTTGGATTTGGGTTTTAATTTGAGTTGGTGACAAACTTTTGGGGTAAAAACCTGTCAGACACATCTTAATTTCATTGACCAAGTTATATCAGTAGTTGGTTTGAGTTTGGTGTGTTGGAAATCAGATTGGCATGTTCACTTTTTTTGAGATACTAGTATAAAATCAGTATGTCCATATTAATGCATTGATTTAGTGGAAATCTGCCTATAATCTTGTTGCTTGTTAAGATATTGGTTGCATCTAGGAGTTAGTCTAGATTTCTTGTAGTTTTGTTGTTATTTGAGCAAGTTTTTGTGAGCCCAAAATCACTTTGGTGCCAAGTAGATCAGTCAAAGTACCACAACCCCCCATAAGCATACAATTACTGATTTTGGGGGAATTTTGGTGTGATTCTGTATTTGATTTGTGAATTTCTTGTTTATATAGACTCCCCACAACCCAACTGGTTGTGGGGGTGCCTCATTGTCCAAAGAAAAGCCCACAAGAGCTTTCCTAAGCTCAAAAATCCACCAGACACGTTTTTTGTACTAACAGTGGGAACCAAATTCCCACTGGTAGTGTAAAGGTTCCCCCTGCTTTGCTAAAATACAAAACAGTGAGCAAGTGTCACTTTCAGTAATCACATTTTTTTGTCTTTAGTGACTGAAAATAGGTTTTAGACTCTGAAATTAGTTTCAATATTTTTCTTATTTATATTTTGATTTTTCTGTTTATTTAATTTTTATGTTACTGTTCATTTAGTATTTTTAGGTTTAATTGCTATTTAAATTACTTTTTAATTATTCTGTTTTTTGTCTTTTAGTGTAAAAATTCAATATTTTTCTGTTTTAAAAATTTTCTTAGAGTTAAAAAAATAGTTTAAGATTTTTAGTTTAAAAAGTTTTTACTGTTCACTTTTTTATTTAATTTTTAGAATTTAATTTAGTTTAATTAGGGTTTAATTAATATCAATTTTGTCTTTTAGTGAAAATTTTTACATTTTTCAATCTTTTTCATTTTTCTACTGTTCTTAAGTATAAATTAGGATTTTTAAAATTGTCAAATTGTTTTTAGCATTATTTTATTATTTTTTATGATTATTTTAGTTTAAAAATAGTTTTTAGTGTTTTAAAAATAGAAAAATAGTTTTGAAAATTTAGGAAAAATACTTTTTAGTCTTTTAATAATATAATAATTTGTTAGTTCAATAAAATAATATTTTGGACATTTTGTTAATTATATTTAATTTTAGGGCTTTAATTAGCATTAAAAATTGAATATTTAATTAATAAAAGGTTTTAAAATATATTTATTGGATTTTTATTCTTATTTATATTATTTTAGACTTAGTTTTAACTTTTAATTAATTTTTAGGTTTAATTTTTAATTTTGTCGCGTTTTACGTAATTACGTCATCATTTTACGTCAACGTCGTAGTTTAATCGTAATCGTAGCTCGTCTTTACTTTTTCTCTTCTCAGCCAAAAACGTCACTAATCCAAACTTGATTTTATATATTTGGCACATTAATCCACACACCTCCTTCGAGAACGAACTTGGAATTTTTTCGTCTTTACGGTTTTCCTAAATCGTTAAATCCTCGAGTTTAATACTTGCCGCACTTATACGTTCTTTTTCCTAAAAGATGTATTTTTACTACATCACAATTAAAATAAAAACGTCAAAAATATAAACATCGAATCAAAAAATAATAAAACATAAAATCTCAGGCATCCGTCGATATCGTGATCATTAATAATCCTTGCTATTAGTAAAAAGGTAAAAATAAGACTTCCAACGTCGGTTTCAAAAAAACATCAACCGTCATATCATTCAAGCTCATTGAAAATTTCAAAATTATTCGTAAAATAATATTAAATAATGACCTCGGGTTCGGGTTATCACATCCTACCCTCCTAAAATAGAGCGACGTCCTCGGCGCTCGGCCCTTCTTATACTCACATTACATACTTATAGAACAAATGAGAATTCTTTTCCTTAAAGAAATCCTCATGCTTACTTCACGAATTCAGATCCACTCCTAGAATTCTTGTATCTTCACAATATAATTCTTACTATGTTTCGACCTCATAATAACTGTTCACAGTTTCCTCTATGAAAAGCAACTTATCTTCAAGTTGAATTCCATTTGTACTTAACATTGTTTTTTTGGTTAATATATTTGCCGGGGTAACTCCCTTTACCAAAAAAAAAACTTATCTTCAAGTTGAATTCTTTCCTTGTTGTTCTCAAAACAAAATTTACCTTCCATAACGGCACCTTAAGCAGAACCACGTTTCCCAATTTCAAACTCCATCGATTTCCTTCGATTGCCGACATAACTCTTCTGACAACTCCTTGTTAGTAATAAATGATCCTTAACCTATACAATCTTATCAATATTTTCCAACATCAGCTCTAGTTCATTCATTTAATTCCACCTACAGTGTAAAACACGCATGCTTTTACCATGAATAGTACCCTTAAGATCGTACGTACTAGATTAAAACTTTCCTTTTATAGTATGATTACGTTCACGTATAAGAATTGTAAGTATTACGATACGTGTTAGAACACGATAAGTATTTATTACGTATGAACTCACAATTATTATTTAAACAATAATTAATCACGAACATGCGATCATGAAATCATGAACGTAAATTAATCACGAGCTAATATTAATTACGTATATATATTTATTACGAGCACGAATAAATATATTAAGTCACGGTTAATAATTAACGAGAACACATAAAACACGAACACGATAAAACACGAACGAACACTAAAATAATTAGACTCAGAAAAAAGGTACGGGTACCCCATGTGGGGCCCCCTACCCGCGGCTACACCAAAGCAATGGGCCAAGCCCATTTTAATTTTTACTAAAATAAGGAATTAGGAAAGATTTTGGTCATTTTTCACATTACAGGAAAATAACAAAAACCCTAAAACTTTTCCTTCTTCCTTCTCTCCCTTGGCCGCCGGATTCAACACACCAAAAGGGGGAGTTCGATTGATTTTGATCTTAAATTTTGTACAAGTATTGGTGTGTGTTCATCCTCGTTTGATCCACGCATTCGGTATACCTTTTTAATCCTTTTCTTTTATGTTTTGATTTAATAAATTACATAAGATCATGATGTTTTTAAAAGCTAATTAAAAACATTAATTAAACATGTAAATGGTTAAGGGGTAAATCAAAACGAGGGATTTAGGGGTGTTTGATGTGGCCGGCGCCTAAACCGAACCCCCAAGGGGTCTCGGTTTGGCTTATGAACCACCACTGAGACCTCATGGTCTCGGTTTGGTGGTGTGGGTCCCACTACATCAGCAAACAGGGGGAAACCCCGAAGTGGTTCGGGGTATGGTGTTGATTACGGGTCCAGTTCATGGTTTCTAGTCACGATCTGGTTCATTGTTTATGTTAAGGTTATGGTTTTAATAATCATATGTTAAAGATTAAATTAATAAAACATGACATAATTAATTTAATAAACACGACTTAGGTTATAATTTAATTATTAGATCATGGATTTTTAACCTAAGTATTTATATTTTCTAGACTTTATAATTAATTAATTATTAAAAACCATGGCTATAATTAATTAATTAACATGACTTAGGTTATATTATTAATAAATAATAATACATGTTTTAACCTAAGTATTTAACTTTATTTAATTAAAAACATGATATATTTAATTAAATACTTTTAACCTATAGTTTATTTAAATTACATGTAATAATTAGTAAACTATACCTTATATCAATATGACTTAGAAAAATAATCAGAAAACACTTAAGCTTATATAATTAGCTTATTTAACCAGCTTATATCTAGTTATGGAAACTTTCTATTTTTAGAAACTTATTTAATTAACGCAGCTAATCTATTTATGGAAACTTTCTATTTTTAGAAACTTATCTATTTTAAGCAGTAATTCTATTTTTGGAAACTTTCTATTTTTGGAAACTTTCTATTTTTGGTAACTTTCTATTTTTGGAAACTTTCTATTTTAGGAAACCTGCTATTTTTAGAAAGTTACTTATTATTACACAGTAAGTATAATAATACATGAAATACAAGAATTACTTAATCAGAATAGACATAATATAAGATAAACACAGTTTAAAACTTAAAACAGTAAAACATGACATGAACGTATAAAATGAGCTAAGACAAGACATAAAACCAGTTATGTATTTAGTAATCAGATACTTATACACGTATGTATTTATGTAGCATTAGTGATACCGAAGTAGGACTCTCTTTAGTTTGTCTTCTTCGTTCACTAGACATAAGGTACGGATTCCTGTCCTTTCAGTATGGACATTCTTTCCTTATTAGGATTCCCCGTATGCAGCCAACTGTTTTCCCGTAGTATAAGTTTATACGTTTGATTTGCTTATGTTCAGTTTCACCTAGTTATGGAGGTACCATAACCATAACACTAGAGGCACTGGTGTTATGACTTCCCCAAGGTAGAGTGATTGCTCGTGGCGTCCCTTCAGCTTTTGGCCATATTATTATATTTATCATGTGGGGCGTATGGGTGCATCCTAGTTACATGTTTTCAGCAGATTACTCAGTGTGAATGTGTTGTGTGCCTTGCATCCTTCACAAGGAGCTGATTCCTCCTACCCAAACCAGTATATTAAATTAGAGGCAGCCCTCTCTAATTTGCATGATGAGGTCACCCCTCCAAGTATTCATGCATGATGGATTTTCATGACCTATATTGGCTAATGGTAGAATATGTTAAACAGTTTTTATAAGATAAACATAAGGCTTTCAAACTATAAAACCAGTTTTACCAAGACTTAACCGGGTTATTCGGGACTTAGTTTCTTCCGCTGTTATATGCTTATATGCTTTTATTGTTCATGATTTATTGTACATCCGTGCACTGAGCGTATTGCTCAGCCGTTTTCCTTTTCTATGTTCCCAAAACGGCATGTACTCAGGGACGCTCGTAGACTTTAAGCGTACGTTCATATGGACTGGAAGCTTTCTAGCCTTTCTTTACTTTATGTATTATCTTTACTTTGATACTCTTGCCATGGACACTGTTTAGTCCTTTCATTTACAGTACTTATGTTTGTGTGTGATGAGCTTTACTTTTGGACTACCGATGTTTGATTCCGGTATTTTCCTTTTATGGTCATGTAATGTTTAGAAACTTATCCTTGTATGCTTTGATGACACGCCATAATTACGCGTGACATTCCATTATCAAATTGGGGTGTTACAATTATGGTATCAGAGCCAAGGCTTCGACATGTAGGCTCTCAAATTATGACCTGTGATTAGTGGGTAGTCACTATGGTCTTCCTAGAACTGACAGTCGTTTTCATGCATTCATCATTTTTATGCATACATATATATGTCATTGTCGCAGGTTTATGACTAAGTAATGGTTGGTACATGACTGGCCCTATTTAGTCGCATGTGTTTTATCGAAACTTTTAAATTTAGGACCGACCCATAGGTGTCCCCTCGCCATGTCTTTTATTTTGGGTGAACTGACCATAGGCGTTCACTCTCGAGCATACAAAAGTTTTCATAAAACTACATCATGCATTCATACACAAATTTTCTTTCATAAAATTTTTCTCTGGATTTATTGGTGAAATTGTGTATAATTGAAGTTCGTTTTCTCAGTTCTTAACCAATTGAAAGTCCTAACAAAATCGGGTTTATAATCGTTTTTGGTTGATAGGGTTATTTGGCTTTTCTATGTCTAATTGAACAATCAAGTGAAAAATGCAAAATATTAACTACGTATCCGTAAAACAAATAGTCAAATACCAAATTTTATTCAAATAAGGACAAAATTGTAAATCTATGAAAGTTAAGTGCTAAAAATATAAATTCAGTTAACTAAAAGGACTAATTATGCAAATATGACAAACTAATAACCAAAATGTAACAAGATGTAAAACTGATTAACTGAAAATGTGAAGTTTTAAAAATACAAGGACTGAATTAGTGCAAACCCTAATAAATTGCAAGTCTACCCTTTAATGCAAACAGTTAAACACTTGAGGGACCAAAGTGCAATTAATTGTGAAATTTTATCAAAAACAGGCTAAGACAAGTAATAAGCTTGTTTAAGCAATCTAGTGAACCAAATAAGCTCTAACAACTTGCAAAAGGCTTAAAGTCCAAAATTACCTAGGCTTGTATAAGGAATAAGTCTGAAAATTAGTAAAACTAAAATAAGCAAATCCTAATAAGCCACAATTAAGCTATCTGATAAGCTGAACATGCACAATCAGATTTTCTTGTCAAAACTTGTTAATCAAGCCATAAGAAGCAGGGAATGTCTTTTGAAATTGAAAATGGTCAAGTAATGAATTTGGAAAATGGAAATAAGCTAAATCAAGCTTATTTGACCAACGTTGACCAACTTTTTCAAAAAGCTGAAAATTTCAAAACCTACTCAGGAACACTTTCTAAATGAAAATATGAAAGAAAATTGGGAAGTTTCTGAAGTGGAAATGCTTGTATGAGAAATCAGTTTAGCAAAAGATTACAGAAACTTGACTTATCCCAACAGCTTAATGATTTTCTTATTTCTTCCTTATTATAGAAAACTTTGTAATTTCCTTGCTAGACCTTAAAGTTCAGATGTTAAGTGAAAGATTAAAACTGGTTTCAAACAATTTCATCTAGAAACAAAGAAATGCCAAGTGATTGAAATTAGTAACTTTTTCTGAAAACTTTTTAAACAAAGACTGACCCAAACTTTTTTGTTGCCAATTGCCTTTTTGACTCTAGCCTTGACTTGAAATCAATCAGACTTTGTTCAAAATGACTAAATGATTGAAAATGAACAAAACTTAACCAAGTACTAACACTTGAACACAACTTAAAAGCTATTACCAAACACTACTTAACTAGATTCTAACAAACTTTTCTGAAAGGATCTAAAGCAATTGGCTAAACTGATTAAAAAGACATATCAGACTAAGTTTAACTACTCAAATGAAGTGCAAATGAACCAACAACAAACAATTCAACAAGCTAGAACTCAATATGAACAATTAAGCTAAAATAACTGATAAAACTGATGACATGAACAAGTTTTAAGCTAATGAACAAGAATATAACTACACTTAAGCTACTCAATCACTAAAATCAATGCAAATACAATCTAAACACACTTGATCATACAATCAATCAAGCTAAACTAGGAATTGAGCAGGCAATGCTGTTTAGAGGAACAAAAATGCAGGAACTTAAAACCTTGAAGCATAAGCCTCCATTGATGGAGTAGAGAAGCGCTGAGCTTTCTAACCAATGCTAAACCACCACCTTAGCATTTATATCTACCAATCAACAACTATTATCATCATAATCACCATTGTTGAACCATTAATCTTCAAAATCTACAAGACTGGTACTGGATGAACAGGACAAGATCTAAACAACTTCAAATCTTCAAAACATAGCTAATCATGATCAATTGTGATCATAATAAGCTAACATCAACACAAGGATAACAGATTTACAGGTATGAACAGTAACTGAAGAAGATGAATTGTGAATTTTATTGATTTAGGAATGAAGTTTGTTACAAAGCAGGTAAGGTAGTTATAACTAAGCTAACTAACTCAAGAGCTTGTCAGACTCTTGAGTTGTTAAGCTAATTCCTAACAGATTGAGAGAAAAAGTAAAGTGTGTGTGTTTTCACACTTTCTACATTACAACAAATGAAAGCTAGCTAGGGGTATTTATAGAGTGCAGTTGAGTGTTGGTGAGGATGAGTGACGTGTTGCTTCCAATCTTTAACTGCCACGTGGCCTAAATCTGTTAATTGCAATCTGCAGTTGAAGAACACAATTGGGCTTTTTATCTTGAATGAATTTCAGTTTAATTGGATGGTTGGAATGAGTTCGTCTCTTGATTTTAAACACTTTTGATGTTGGAATCTTCTTCTGAAATGCACTCCTTCATTTATTGATTCTGGGCTCGTCACTTTGTTGAAGATGACATGTGTCTCTTTCTGGTTGGGCGGGGAGTGAGCACACGGATTATTATCCAAAGTAGATAGTTGGATTATTGAGTGTCTTGCTCTGATTGGGTAAAATGGGATAGTGGGGATTATTTAATTCTTGGCGGCGCAGTTATTACAAAAGGTGAGGTGGCAACTTGGTTGGCAATCCGTGTGCTTGGTTTTCTGCATTCTCATTGGTCCACAAAATAGCACATGGATTATACTTGTTTCAACTTTGGAAAATGGAAAATTTCACCCTTGTATTTAGGCAGATTCACAATTAAGGCTAGGAACTTCATTTCTTTGGCATAAATGGTCCTTCCACTTGCATTCTTGATAAGTTTGACCCTTTGACTTGGTTGACTGAAGAGTTGACCATGTTTGACTTTCATATTGACTTTGATAAATTTACACTTTTAGTCCTTCAACTTTGGAGTGTTGTCAAGATAGGTCCTTTATCTTCAAAGTCTTGTCATCTTTGATCCTTATTTGTCTTTTTCATCCAAATAAGCTTGATTTTCTTCTTGTTTGCTTGAAAATGTATCCTTCTTACCTATTTATACACAAACACGAAACATACCACATAATTCCGCTTTATAGCACAAAAGTTAGGTATTTTCCTTGTGTTTTAGGGTGATTTGTTGATTAATTGATATGAGTTTTTGCTCATATCAAATCCCCTACACTTGAACATTGCCATGACCTCATGCAATGCTATATTTTAAAGCACAAATTTACATTCTCCTCATAATTAATCCACCTTGGCTAATATGAAATGCATCTACACTACTCTACACTATATGATGCATGATTTTGATTTTGAACAATGCAATGCAAAAGAAACAATTCTACTTATATCTTTTTGGATTTTTATTGAAATTTTTTTGATGGAAATAACTCATAAAGAAATCAATGACTTAGATTAGGGATTTGGTACCATGGATACTTATCACCCTCAAGTTTCACTTTCCCCATACCAAGCTTAAAAATGGGATCATTGCATTCACAAGTAAAAAGTGCATCAACTTATTCATAACAATTAAATGTGGAACCGGTTATTATTTGAGAAAATTGCTTTTGGGCAAATTTGTCATTCTTTAAAGCGTGAAGTATAAGAAATGCAAAATCTAAAAATAAGGAAGCACGGTTTTAATCCTAAGTAATCCTCTCACCCATTACTTGAAAAACCGCTCACAATTAATATAAGTCCGTTTCAAGAGTAATAAGTCATTCGCCTTATGTGTAAAATCCTCATGTCATGCATTAATAAGTAGCTACACACTAAGGAAAGAAAAATAAAACTCACGCAATAATTTACATCCGCCATCTTTTTGAGACTATGGATCTTCAACCCCGCAACCCGTCAAGGTAATATTGGATGGGAGAAACCATTAAATCCCCGCAACCCATCAAGGTAATATTGTAATCTAATAGTTACTATAATTAACACTTCACTGCTCCTCTTGGGAGTCTTGTATAATTATTTTTTTTCTTTTCTTTTTCTCTTTTTTTTTCTAGCCACTCATTTTTTTGTAAGCCGCTCTTATTTTTCTTTATTCCTCACAAAGAAAGTTGAAAAGAATAAAAGGAAAAACACCCGCTAAATATTAAGCATCACATAAGTCTAGTACACATAAAACATTCTAACTTAGAATCTTAAGACGTACTTATATCAACCATAAATGATTAGACAAAAATGCATAAGAGATTACAAACCGATTAAAACCGTTCTTGATTATTTATTAAGATATATACATGCGAAGAAAATAGAGATAAAGAAGAGAAGGGTTTAGCCACAAGTAATTATCATGAAGTTTATCTAGCCCTTTTATACTTGCTTCAACTCTATCATTTTCCATTCTCCACAAATTTAAAATCTCAAAGAATGAGATTGGTAGATGCTTAGCCTAATAGACCAATGAAGGACTACATGGTTAAGGATAGTAGCTAGAGAGTGCTAAGATAAGCAAACTCGGGTTGAGTCAAAATATCCATGGCGGGCCTAATATGTCAAATATATCTAAATTTGTTAAACCATGTTCTTATTATATTTTTTTCCTTTTTATATATTTTTGATGAAAAGTAAAAGAAGAATATATACAATGCAAATGTGTTATGCAAATGAAAAATGATTGATGCAAAAAATTATGAATGCATATTTTTTGGTGGCCAAAGTAGATCAAAAATTTGAAAAATGTTTGAAAAAAATTAATTTTCCAAGTTATCATGAAGGTCAATGACAAGTTCTAGGTAAGGTCACTTCGATAGAAGACCCCCTACACTTAAGCCAAACATTGTACTCAATGTTTAAGAGCATAGAACTATACAAACTTCCCCTACACTTATGACAATGAATAGACTTTGCTTAACGCAAGTTAAGGAAACATCAACTATAGTGAATTCATTTTTTAAAGCACAAGGTGTATATGAAAGAACACAATAGTAACGAAGTGAACCGGATACAAGGGCCTCCTCCATAAGCTCCAAAGTACGTAATGAGTGAGCAACCCTACAAACATCATGAAGACAAAAGAAGGTCTCCCCTACACTTATCCTCAACTCTATACCCTTATTTCTAACCTACAACACTCTGAACCTAGTTATATAATTCTTGAGTTATGGAGTCTCTAGCTCGACTCTTCCCTCAATGAATTAATTCATAGGGAAAATGGGGACCTCTTGGACCATTTCAACGGAAATGTCCTCCCCAAAATAGTGCTTCACACGGTAACCATTCACTTTAAAATTTGGACCATCGGGTTGTGACAACTCAATAGTTCCATATGGAAATACTTGAGCAATAGTGAATGGACCGGACCATCTCGACTTAAGCTTGCCCGCAAAAAGTTTCAACCTTGAGTTAAAGAGGAGAACCGGCTCTCCAACTTTAAACTCACGGTTCTTGATCTTAGCATCATGCAATTTCTTAGTCTTCTCCCTATAAAGCAAAGAATTCTCATAGGCATTGTCTCTCAATTTATCGATTTCATTAATTTGATCCTTTCTATGTGAACCGGCTTGGTTTAAATCAAAATTAGCCTACTTGAGAGCCCAAGATGCCTTGTGTTCTAACTCGAATGGGAGGTGGCACGCTTTTCCATAGACAAACCTATAAGGGGTACAACTAATTGGTGTCTTAAAAGCCGTCCTAAAAGCTAACAAATCATCATCAAGCTTATCCGACCAAGAAGCTCGATGATCTCCCACCGTTCTATCTAAAATTCTCTTTAAACCACGATTTGTAACCTTGGTTTGACCATTGGTTTGAGGGTGATACGCGGTAGAAAGTCTATGATTAACTCCGTATTTCTTCATAACTCTTGTGAATTGATCATTACAAAAGTGCGTACCACGATCACTTATGATGGCATGAGGTAAACCAAATCTAGCAAACAATTGCTTTAAAAACTTCACAACAACTCTAGCATCATTAGTAGGTAAGGCTTTGGCCTCAACCCATTTTGACACATAATCCACCGCTACAAGTATATACTTGTTTCACTTGGAAGATGGAAAAGGTCCCATAAAATCTATGCCCCATACATCAAAAATCTCACACTCTTGAATAAAATTTTGTGGCATCTCATCACGTTGCGTAATTTTTCCTTGTCTTTGACATACATCACAAAATTTCACCATCTCTTGTGCATCTTTGTAAATGGAAGGCCAATAGTAACCCGAATCAAAGACTTTCTTGGCGGTATAGTTGGGCCCAAAATGTCCACCCGTAGGTCCTTTATGACAAGCTTCTAAAATCTTAAATGCATCGGGCCCATCTACACACCGTCTAATGATTTGGTCCGCACATTGCCTAAAGAGGTAAGGATCATCCCAAAAGTAGTACTTAACTTCCTTAAGAAACTTCTTCTTTTGTTGGGAAGTAAGACCCTCTATAAGCACATTCTCCACAAGATAGTTTGCTATATCCGCAAACCAAGGGGTGGCATCCTCTTGAGAAGAGATGGACATGAGCTCCTCTAATGGAAAGGATTCATTGATTTCTTTATTAGGAAAATCTCCTTGAAAAGGATGCTCAAGTCTACTCAAGTGATCCGCCGCTAAATTCTCGGCTCCTTTCTTATTTCGAATTTCTATCTTAAACTCTTGAAGCAATAAAACCCATCTCAAAAGCCTAGGCTTAGCATTTTGCTTTGTCATGAGATACTTGAGAGCGGAATGATCCGTATACACTATGGTTTTGGATAACACAAGGTATGGTCTAAATTTATCAAAGGCATAAACTATAGCAAGCAACTCTTTTTCCGTGGTAGTATAATGAAGTTGTGCACCGGTCATGGTTTTACTAGCACAGTGTATAGGTTGAAAATGCTTATTCACTCTTTGTCCTAAGACGCCCCCCACCGCATAATCACTAGCGTCACACATAAGCTCAAAAGGTAATTCCCAATTTGGAGAAACTAAAACGGGAGCCTTAGTCAATTTCTCCTTAAGAGTCTCAAATGAATCCAAACACTTTTGGTTGAAAATGAAAGGAGCCTCTTTTTCCAAGAGGTGGGTCATCGGTCTTGCTATCTTAGAAAAATCTTGTATAAAACGCCTATAAAACCCCGCATGACCTAAGAAACTCCTTACACCTTTAACCGTAGTGGGTGGGGGAAGCTTAGCAATCACATCAATTTTAGCTCGATCCACTTCTAATCCCTTATTGGATATCTCGTGTCCCAAAACAATTCCCTCTTTCACCATATGTGACATTTCTCCCAATTAAGAACTAAACGTGTTTCCTCACAACGCTTAAGCATTCGTTCTAAATTGGTGAGACATGAGGTAAATGAATCTCCAAAGCCGGAAAAGTCATCCATGAAAACCTCCATTGTTTGCTCTATCATATCATGGAAAATTGCCATCATACACCTTTGAAATGTCCCCGGTGCATTACATAAGCCAAAAGGCATTCTCTTGTAAGCAAATGTACCGTAGGGACAAGTAAATGTGGCCTTTTCTTGATCCTTAGGGTCAATGGGAATCTGGAAATAACCCGAAAAGCCATCAAGAAAGCAATAGTACTCATTTCCCGCTAAGCGTTCAAGCACTTGGTCCATAAAAGATAATGGGAGTGATCTTTCCTAGTAGCCTCATTAAGCTTCCTATAGTCAATACAAACTCTCCAACCGGTAACAAGTCTCGTAGGAATAATCTCATTGTTCTCATTAGGTACTACGGTGATTCCACCCTTTTTTGGAACACAGTGTACCGGGCTAACCCATGGAGAGTCGGAAATAAGTTAAATCATGCCCGCATCAAGGAGTTTGATAACTTCCTTTTTGATGACCTCATGGATTTTCGGGTTAACTCTTCGTTGACTTTGAATGGCGGGTTTGTAATCATCCTCCATAAGGATTTTATGCGTACAAAAATGTGGATCAATTCCCCTTATGTCGGATATTTTCCATGATAAGGCTTTCTTATGTTTCTTAAGGACTTCAATGAGTTTCTCTTTCTCATCCTCTTTCAACTCTTTAGTAATGATCACGGGTAATTGGTCTTTTCCCTCTAAGAAAGCATACTCTAGGTGGGATAAAAGGTCCTTAAGTTCAATTGGAGGTGGACTCTCTATGGAAGGTTTTATTATGGAAGGATCATCATTGGTTACTTCTTGTGGAATGGGTGAAGGAATAGGGTCCTCATTGAGCAACTTTTGGATGGTAAGAATATCTTCTTCCCAATTGATGGGAGAATCATCATTTCCAAGAAAGTTGGACTCAAATTCCTCCAAGAGGAAATCACTCTCTTCAAAAGGTGTTAGGGAGGGAGCAATTGAGGGAACGGTTTCAACATGGGGCATATCCTCACTATGACTCTTGCAAGCGTCATGAAAATGCTCATCACACACCTCATCTAGCACATCAACTATGTTAATAGTCTCACAAGGTTTAGACTCCTTAACCTCTTTCTTATCACAAACTTTCTCTAACTTAAACACCACTTTCTCATCCTCTACTCTCATAATTATTTCTCCCTCCGCCACATCTATCAAAGTACGACCCGTTCTAAAAAACGGTCTACCAACAATCAAAGGAACTCTAGGGTCCATGTCATAATCAACCACTACAAAGTCGGCCGGAAATGTAAACTTATCCACACCTACAAACACATCCTCCGTGATACCTACGGGGTAAGCTATGGTACGGTTGGCTAATTCAAGTGTCATCCTAGTGGGAGTGAGCTCGGGAAGAGAGAGTTTTTTCCAAACCGATAAAGGCATGAGGTTTATGCTTGCCCCTAAGTCTGCCAAAGCCATGCAATTTTCCACCCCGGGAAAATTACAAGGTATCAAGAAGCGCCCCGGATCTCCAAGTTTTGTTGGTAAGGTTTTGAGTAGCACGGCGGAACAATTTTCATTAAGGGATTTGTTGGGTAAATAAACCAATTTTTCCTTGTTGGAGAGTAAATCCTTGAACATCCTAGCAAATTTTGGCATGTAAGCAAGAGCTTCCGCAAAGGAAATGTTTATGTTGAGTTTCGTGAACATCCTTAATAAATTTTAGACTTGGATATCATCCTTGTTCTTTAACTTGTCCTTTTTCAATCTTGAAGGATAAGGAAGATTTGGTTTAGGTGTAGGTGTTGTAGTGGAAGATTTATCTTTGTTAGCTTCTTCATTGGGAGTTGTGGAAGGTAAAGGAGAAGTGCGAATAGGTTGAGAAGGTGTGTTTGATTGAATAGGAGCATTTGGAGGTGGTGAAGTAGATGTAGAAGGCTTATCACGTGGAGGAACAAAAGTGGGTTTAACAATAGGAGGTGTAGGAAGTGAAGGATCCTTTGTTGACTTTCCACTTCTTGTTGTAATAGCATTGACATTTGCTCTTGGGTTTGTTTGTGTGTTAGATGGTAAGGCCCCTTGTTGTCTTTGATTGAAAAGCATCATAAATTTCTTATGTGTTTCCTCATGCATTTCTTTCATCCTTTTCTCATTAGCTTGGAACCTCCTTTCATTCTCTTGATTCATTTTGTGAAGAAGCTCAATTGTGTTATAATCATGTGGCACATTCCCTTGAAAACCTTGGGGTTGGAAAGGTGGAGGTTGATTGTAAAACCCTTGATTGTTGCCTTGAAAGGTATTTACTTGATTGTGAAAAGTATTTGGTGGTCTATAGTTATTCCCTTGATATTGTGGTCTTGGACCTTGGTTCCTTTGTAACACTTGAGGGGGATTTTGTTAAAGTTGGGTGGGAGGTTGGGGTGGGAATCCCGGTGGTGCAAGATAGTTTTGAGACTTATAAGAAAGGTTATTTTGATTGATGTTGGGTTTGAAATGTTCACGATGTTCCTCTTGATAAGCATAACATTCCCCTTGATAACTTTGCACCTTATCACATTGTCGATAGGAATGAGGACCTCCACAAGTCTCACATGAAAGGGTAATAGCATGCACATCATTTGTGGAATTGTTCAATGAAAGGCTCTTAATAGCTTGAATCAATTCTTGATGTGCCTTAAAACTCATCTCATGATCCCTATCTATCTTTTGAAGTATCCCTTGGTGGCTCTTGAGGAATTGGTTGTCACAAGGTGTTTGAGAATTGTTTTGGATAACATGAACCCATTCTTCAAATTGAGTGTTTGTTTGTACCATTTCTTTGGTCTCAATAATATCCCAAGCCTCTTGAATGGATTTAAGAAGAATATTTCCTCCCGCGGAAGCATTGAGTGAGTCTTGGTGATGAGGTTTAAGGCCATTGTAGAAAGTATTGATTTGGTGAACTTCATCCAATCCATGGTTAGGGAATCTCCTCAATAACTCTCTATACTCCTCCCAAGCATCACTAAATGTTTGACTAGGTTTTTGTTGAAAGCTTATAATTAAGTTCCTCAAAGCCGTGGTCTTAGATGGGGGAAAGAACTTGTTCAAAAACTTGGTAGTAAAACCATCCCATGTGGTAATACTCTCGGGTGGTTGTGTATCTAACCAATGCGTAGCCGGACCCTCTAGTGAAAATTGTACCAATATCAACTTAATGGCATCATGGGGAACTCCATTGTACTTAATGGTGTTGCAAAGAGCAAGAAATCTCTTAAGGTGATCATCAGGATTATCATTCTTGTTCCCATAAAAAGGTGTGTTTGAAACCAAGTTAATCATGGATGTTTTTAGCTCAAATGTGTTTGCGGGAATATCGGGTATCTTGATAGCATTGGCATATCCGTGCACATTGGATTGCAATTGCTCCATCAAAGATCGAGTATGAACTCCGGCCATGGCTTCTTGTTGTGGATGAATCAAAGCATGATTCTCGGTATCGGCTTGATGGACGGTGGTGTTCCTACTCTTTCTCTTTTTCTTCCTTTTCGGAGGAAGGGGTTGTACACCAATCGGTATTTGGGCACGCCCGCGAGTGAGCATGCAACTCAATACGAGGAATGAGAGAGAAGCTCTCGTGTGACTTTGAAGAGAAAAGAATTATCCTCTTCGAGTTTCAATATGAAATATCCACAAGAATATAATAATATACGTATGTACTACTTGGGTGCAAGACCCCCAATGAAGCCTTCCTTCTTAGAATACTCACAAGTGAACGGGGGGTCAGGTGGCGTGAAGCACTTAAGTATCTATTGACCCTTAGATGGCATTTTATAGCACATCGCCTTTCTATTCACTTAATTGTTTGTATTCTTCGAATTGTTGCTTATTGGAAGTATTTATCTATTCTTGCTTTATTTGTTTGATCGATACGCGTGTCAAGGACCGGAACGCCCCTCAACACGGTGTATTGCCTTGGCAATACTTATGGAGAATATGTGTGTTGGTTGTTCTTATACGTATACGTATTTACTTATAATAATATATGGAAAATATTTTTGTATTTATGAGTTTTTTAGAGAGAATACTATATGTACATAAAAACTGAGAGAATTCAATAATATATATTTTTGGGTGCAATCTCTTAGGAAAAACATTGCTTTTTGGATTTTTTTAATTTGTTTGGTCAATTCTTTAGGAAAATAATTGTTTTTGTTATTTTTTAGTTTTTATATATTTTTATATATTTTATTTTTTTATTGTTTTTTATTTATGATACGTAAAAATAACGTTCACTAGGTGAACGGATCCCAAAAGCCAATGAAAATCGTCAATCGGTAGTCTCTCGTAAAGTCAAAGAACCGACAGCGGCGCCATTTGAAATTGTGTATAATTGAAGTTCGTTTTCTCAGTTCTTAACCAATTGAAAGTCCTAACAAAATCGGGTTTATAATCGTTTTTGGTAGATAGGGTTATTTGGCTTTTCTATGTCTAATTGAACAATCAAGTGAAAAATGCAAAATATTAACTACGTATCAGTAAAACAAATAGTCAAATACCAAATTTTATTCAAATAAGGACAAAATTGTAAATCTATGAAAGTGAAGTGCTAAAAATGTAAAATCAGTTAACTACAAGGACTAATTATGCAAATGTGACAAACTAATAACCAAAATGTAACAAGATGTAAAATTGATTAACTGAAAATGTGAAGTTTTAAAAATACAAGGACTGAATTAGTGCAAACCCTAATAAAGTGCAAGTTTACCCTTTAATGCAAACAGTTAAACACTTGAGGGACCAAAGTGCAATTAATTGTGAAATTTTATCAAAAACGGGCTAAGACAAGTAATAAGCTCGTTTAAGCAATCTAGTGAACCAAATAAGCTCTAACAACTTGCAAAAGGCTTAAAATCCAAAATTACCTAGGCTTGTAAAAGGAATAAGTCTGAAACTTAGTAAAACTAAAATAAGCAAATCCTAATAAGCCACAATTAAGCTATCTAATAAGCTGAACATGCACAATCAGATTTTCTTGTCAAAACTTGTTAATCAAGCCATAAAAAGCAGGGAATGTCTTTTGAAATTGAAAATGGTCAAGTAATGAATTTGGAAAATTGAAATAAGCTAAATCAAGCTTATTTGACCAACGTTGACCAACTTTTTCAAAAAGCTAAAAATTTCAAAACCTACTCAGGAACACTTTCTAAATGAAAATATGGAAGAAAATTGGGAAGTTTCTGAAGTGGAAATGCTTGTATGAGAAATCAGTTTACTAAAAGATTATAGAAACTTGACTTATCCCAACAGCTTAATGATTTGTTTATTTCTTCCTTATTATCGAAAACTGTGTAATTTCCTTGCTAGACCTTAAATTTCAGATGTTAAGTGAAAGATTAAAACTGGTTTCAAACAATTTCATCTAGAAACAAAGAAATGCCAAGTGATTGAAATCAGTAACTTTTTTTGAAAACTTTTTAAACAAAGACTGACCCAAGCTTTTTTGTTGCCAATTGCCTTTTTGACTCTAGCCTTGACTTGAAATCTATCAGACTTTGTTCAAAATGACTAAATGATTGAAAATGAACAAAACTTAACCAAGTACTAACACTTGAACACAACTTGAAAGCTATTACCAAACACTACTTAATTAGATTTTAACAAACTTTTCTGAAAGGATTTAAAGCAATTGGCTAAACTGATTAAAAAGACATATCAGACTAAGTTTATCTACTCAAATGAAGTGAAAATGATCCAACAACAAACAATTCAACAAGCTAGAACTCAATATGAACAATTAAGCTAAAATGACTGATAAAACTGATGACATGAACAAGTTTTAAGCTAATGAACAAGAATATAACTACACTTAAGCTACTCAATCACTAAAATCAATGCAAATACAGTCTAAACATACTTGATCATACAATCAATCAAGCTAAACTAGGAATTGAGCAGGCAATACTGTTTAGAGGAACAAAAATGCAGGAACTTAAAACCTTGAAGCATAAGCCTCCATTGATGGAGTAGAGAAGCGTTGAGCTTTCTAACCAATGCTAAACCACCACCTCATCATTTACATCTACTAATCAACAGCTATTATCATCATAATCACCATTGTTGAACCATTAATCTTAAAAATCTACAAGACTGGTACTGGATGAACATGACAGGATCTAAACAGCTTCAAATCTTCAAAACTTAGCTAATCATGATCAATTGTGATCATAATAAGCTAACATCAATACAAGGATAACAGATTTGCAGGTATGAACAGTAACTGAAGAAGATGAATTGTGAATTTTATTGATTTAGGAATGAAGTTTGTTACAAAGCAGGTAAGGTAGTTACAACTAAGCTAACTGACTCAAGAGCTTGTCAGACTCTTGAGTTGTTAAGCTAATTCCTAACAGACTGAGAGAGAAAAAGTAAAGTGTGTATGTTTTCACACTTTCTACATTACAACATATGAAAGCTAGCTAGGGGTATTTATAGAATGCAGTTGATTGTTGGTGAGGATGAGTGACGTGTTGCTTCCAATCTTTAAGTGCCACGTGGCCTAAATCTGTTAATTGCAATCTGCAGTTGAAGAACACAATTGGGCTTTTTATCTTGAATAGATTTCAGTTTAATTGGATGGTTGGAATGAATTCGTCTCTTGATTTTAAACACTTTTGATGTTGGAATCTTCTTCTGAAATGCACTCCTTCATTTTATTGATTCTGGGCTCGTCACTTTGTTAAAGATGACACGTGTCTCTTTCTGGTTGGGCGAGGAGTGAGCACACGGATTATTATCCAAAGTGGATAACTGGATTATTGAGTGTCTTGCTCTGATTGAGTGAAATGTGATAGTGGGGATTATTTAATTCTTGGCGGCACAGTTATTACAAAAGGTGAGGTGGCAACTTGGCTGGTAATCCGTGTGCTTGGTTTTCTGCCTTCTCATTGGTCCACAAAATAGCACTTGGATTATACTTGTTTCAACTTTGGAAAATGGCAAATTTCACCCTTGTATTTAGGCAGATTCACAATTAAGGCTAGGAACTTTATTTCTTTGGCATAAATGGTCCTTCCACTTGAATTCTTGATAAGTTTGACCCTTTGACTTGGTTGACTGAAGAGTTGACCAAGTCATTAACTTTCATCTTGACTTTGATAAATTTACACTTTTAGTCCTTCAACTTTGGAGTGTTGTCAAGATAGGTCCCTTATCTTCAAAGTCTTGTCATCTTTGATCCTTCTTTGTCTTTTTCATCCAAATAAGCTTGATTTTCTTCTTGTTTGCTTGAAAATGTATCCTTCTTACCTATTTATACACAAACACGAAACATACCACATAATTCCGCTTTATAGCACAAAAGTTAGGTATTTTCCTTATGTTTTAGGGTGATTTGTTGATTAATTGATATGATATTTTGCTCATATCAGTTGGTATAAAACTTTTTCATGTATATATATTTTATGTTTTGATCTGTTTAATCATATGTTTTATGTTATACTGTTAGATGGTTCTCACACGCGAACAGGAACAACTCAATGCAGCAATCCAAGCTGCAATGCAAGCTTTGCTTCCTCAACTAAGGATGACATCAGGGCTGAGGTTCAAGCTTCCAACAATCAGCAGCATAACCAAGCACCTCCTCCTCCTCCTCCAGTGACATTGGCAGTATGGCTGGAGAGATTCAACAAGCTCCGTCCTCCAGCTTTCGAGAAAACAGATAGCCCCAGTGACGCTGAAAGCTGGTTGGCTCACATCGAGAAAATTTTCAATGCTATGGGTTGTGACCCCGTGTTCAAGGCGAGGTTGGCATGCTACCGGTTCGAAGGCGATGTGTTAAATTGGTGGTTAGCATTGATGCAGTCTGAGGGAGGTGACGAATGGGTGGCTGGTTTGACATGGGCTCAGTTCAAAGATAGGGTGATGGACCAGTTCTTTCCCAAGGCTGAGCAAGACAAGCTCAAGAGGGAATACCATGGGATCCGAAAGAGAGCTGGGGAGAATAGCAATGAGTTTATGCAGCGCTTTCTCCGCTTAGCTGGTTTCCTTGGTGCAGCGGCAGGTACTCTTGAAGAGCAGGCACACCACTTTAGGTGGGCTCTTCGCACATCGGTCGCAAACAATCTGGTGTGTGCTACGTTCAACACTGTAGCACAAGTGGCCGATGCGGCACGTAAGCTGGAGATGCTGCATGAGAGAGATGAGTTCGGGGAAGCTGAGAAACCCGACAAGAGGTAAACATTTGTATTCAAGCGGTGACCAATCCGTATTCTTTCTATATATGTCAATTATTCATCTCTTAAATTGTATCTTCCAGGCAGAAAACTGGGGACCGGTCTCAGCCGGCTACTCAGCAGCAGCCTCATCAGCCCAAGGGAAACTGTCAGACTAACGACCGTTCTGCTATGGATAGGCGTGGCGGTAATGATAATTACCGTAACAACGTTGGACACTCCAATGGCAGAGGGTCCTAATACTTACGCATTTTCTTATGATTTCATGTTATAATTCATATTCTGACACTCTAGCATATCTTCTACCAGGAACCATGGAAACGGTAGGGACCAGAACTAGAGAGGTTCACAGCCTAGCCGTCCAGCTATCACTGGTATTCAATCTTACGATTATTCGCATTGTCCTTTGTACTCTATTATCATGTCTTATGAAAAAATGTTTTATCAGGTCCTCAGCCAGCCAGAGCACCTGCTGGAGGATATACTCATCCTCTTTGCTCTACTTGCCATCGTAGGCACCCAAGGCCATGTCGTCGTAACACTGACGCATGCTTCAAGTGTGGTCTTCCTGGACATATCATGAAGGATTGCCGTAAGGGCGAGATGGAGGGCACATCGGGACATGCTGATACCAAGCCACCTCCTACCACTGGACGTGTCTACACGGCATCTCGAGACCAGGCCAACAAGTCTACAAGTACCATCACTAGAATCTTGTATATGTATGGTCAAGCTGTGTGTGTTCTTTTCGATACGGGTGCTAATCACTCGGTCATTTCTACTGCCTATGCTAAGAACATTAGGATGCTCCCCATGCCACTAGAGAATAGACTTACTATTTCCACGCCTTTGAGGGACTCTATATTAATCACCCATGTATACAAGAGTCTTCCCCCAGAATTTGACGACAAGGTTTGTCCTGTTGACGCACTTCCGCTGGACATGAATGACTTTGATATGATTTTGGGCATGGATTGGCTATCCAAGCATCATGCTACCATAGACTGCCATTCATATCGAGTTATCTTCGGTGATGTTAATGTACCAGAGTACATTCACAACAGGTTTATACCCGGAAGGTCTGTATAAATTATATCTACCCTGCAAGCGCGTGCACTACTATCACATGGCTGCGAGGGTTATCTAGCTACGGTTCACGACATGGATGCTGAATCTCCATCAATTCAGGATCAACCAATAGTGTCGAAATTCCAAGATGTATTTCCAGAAGAACTTCCGGGCATACCACCTGCACGAGAAGTGAAATTCAATATCGAGCTTATTCCAGGAGCTGAACTGATCTCCAAAGCTCCTTATCGCATGGATCCCATAGAGTTAAAGGAGCTGAAGGATCAACTACAAGAACTTCTAGAACAAGGTTTCATTCGACCGAGCGCATCTCCATGGGGCGCACCGGTCTTATTTGTTAAGAAGAAGGACGGCAGTATGCGTCTTTGTATAGACTATCGCGAGCTCAACAAGATTACTATCCGGAATAGGTATCCACTGCCGCGTATAGACGATTTGTTTGACCAACTCCAAGGGGCCAAACACTTCTCAAAGATTGATCTTAGGTCAGGCTATCATCAGCTACGGGTTAAGGAGCAGGACATCACCAGACTGCTTTTCGTACCCGCTATGGCCACTACGAATTTGTAGTTATGCCATTCGGCCTGACAAATGCTCCAGCAGTGTTCATGGACTTGATGAACAGAATCTTCCATGAATTTCTAGACAAGTTCGTCATTGTCTTCATCGATGACATCCTGATTTTCTTAAAGTCTAAGGAGGAACACGAAGACCATCTTCGTACAGTACTACAGATTCTTCGCCAGAAGTAGCTGTATGCTAAATTCTCCAAATGTGAGTTCTGGTTAGACAAGGTGGCATTCTTAGGTCACATTGTATCAGCAGAAGGAATCACTATGGATCCAACGAAGGTTGAGGCTATTACTAAGTGGCCGAGGCTGACATCAGCGACAGAAGTCCGTAGTTTCTTAGGCTTAGCTGGCTATTAATTTTCCCGCTTAGCACTACCATTGACCAAACTGATGCGGAAAGGGGAGAAATTGGTCTGGACTGAAGAACGAGAGAAGAGCTTTGAAGACCTGAAGCAGAAGCTAGTATCTGCGCCTATTCTTACTCTCCCATCTGGTACGGGTGGATTTCAAATCTACAGTGAGGCATCGGGGAAGGGACTTAGCTGTGTTCTCATGCAACATGGGAAAGTGATCGTGTACGCTTCACGACAGCTTAAGCCTTATGAAGAAAATTACCCTACGCATGACTTAGAACTTGTTGTAGTCGTGTTTGCATTGAAGATATGGAGGCACTACTTATATGGAGAATCATGTGACGTTTTCACGAACCACAAGAGCTTGAAGTATATCTTCACCCAACGTGAATTGAACATGAGGCAGAGGAGATGGTTGGAGCTGTAGAAGGATTATGACATTAATCTACAGTATCATCCCGGAAAGGCAAATGTAGTAGCAGATGCTCTGAGCAGGAAGTCCGGAATGATCAACGGCATTAAAATTGAGGAGGAAATCATAAGAGACTTGGAGCGACTAGACATCGAGATCATGGTACGTGGACAACACGGTTACTGGGCTAATCTTAGAGTAGAACCCGAGTTACTCTCTAAGATCAAGGAAGCTCGGAAAGATGATGGAGAAATCTGGGCGATAGTTCAGAATTTGGAGAAACAGACGGAATTCAGAGTAGATGCAGATGGTATCGTATGGCAGAGCACGAGACTTTGTGTTCCTGATGACCAAGAACTCCGGGAAGCCTTGTTAGCTGAAGCTCATAGCTCCCCATTCTCTATACATCCTGGTTCGACTAAGATGTACCATGACATCAAGCAGTACTTTTGGTGGAATGGTATGAAACCGGATGTGGCCACTTACGTCTCCAAATGTCTTACTTGCCAGCAGGTTAAGATCGAGCATCAGCGATCTGGCGGTCTCCTTCAACCGTTAGATATCCCAGAGTGGAAGTGGGACAAAATCACCATGGATTTTGTTACTGGTCTTCCGCGTACCAAGAGGAAGCACGATGCAATTTGGGTTATCGTAGATCGACTTACCAAATCAGCTCATTTCTTACCGATCCGCAAGGAAGATCCGGTAAGTAAACTCACCGATACGTATAGAAGAGAGATCATGAGACTCCACGGTGCTCCATCCAGCATCGTCTCAGACAGAGATCCTCGTTTCACTTCGCGACTTTGGAAGAGTCTGCAGAAAGCTTGGGGTACACAACTTAAGCTTAGCACGGCTTTTCATCCTCAAACAGACGGAGAATCAGAGCGAACGATTCAGACATTAGAAGACATGTTGAGGTCATGTGCATTGGAATGGACGGGTGATTGGGACGATTATATATGTTTGGTGGAGTTTGCATACAACAACAGTTGGCACGCAAGTATCAAGTGTGCTCCTTTCGAGATGTTGTATGGCAGAAAGTGTCGCGCCCCAATCTGCTGGGATTAGGTTGGCGAGCGTACACTTGAAGGACCAGAAATCATAGAGATGACCAATGAAAGGACCGCAGTAGCTAAACAGAAACTTCAAGAAGCACGATCACGTCAGAAGAGTTACGCCGATAAACATCGTAGGGACATACATTTTAACGTAGGAGATCACGTCTTCCTTAAGGTTTCGCCGGCACGTGGTGTTAGACGCTTTGGGATTAAAGGGAAGCTCAGTCCTCGTTTCATCGGAACGTTTGATATCATTGAGCGAGTTGGTGAAGTATCTTACCGGTTAGCGTTACCTTCGCAGCCTTCGCATGTACACAATGTGTTTCATGTGTCCTTACTCAGAGGGTACCAGTATCATCCCCTTCACATGGTTCAGTATCCACTGGAACAGATACGTGAAGATCTCACTTTCGTAGAAGAACCCGAACGAGTTCTTGACAGACAAGAACGAGTCATGAGAAGGAAGACGATTCCATTCATCAAAATCCTTTGGAGGGATCATACCGAGCGGGAAGCCACTTGGGAAACAGAGGAGTCTATCAGGGCTTCGTACCTCATTTCATATTTTGAATTCGGGTATGTTCTTCTTTTCCAGTTTACTTTATCTATAATTCAGGGACGAATTATTCTTTTTAGGGGGGAAGAGTTGTAAAACCCGCATGCTTTTACCATGAATAGTACCCTTAAGATCGTACGTACTAGATTAAAACTTTCCTTTTATAGTATGATTACGTTCACGTATAAGAATTGTAAGTATTACGTACGTGTTAGAACACGATAAGTATTTATTACGTATGAACACACAATAATTATTTAAACAATAATTAATCACGAACATGCGATCATGAAATCATGAACGTAAATTAATCACGAGCTAATATTAATTACGTATATATATTTATTACGAGCAGCAATAAATATATTAAGTCACGGTTAATAATTAACGAGAACACATAAAACACGAACGAACACTAAAATAACTAGACTCGGAAAAAGGTACGGGTACCCCATGTGGGGCCCCCTACCCGCGGCAACACCAAAGCAATGGGCCAAGCCCATTTTAATTTTTACTAAAACAAGGAATTAGGAAATATTTTGGTCATTTTTCACATAACAGGAAAATAACAAAAACCCTAAAACTTTTCCTTCTTCCTTCTCTCCCTTGGCCACCGGATTCAACACACCAAAAGGGGGTGTTCGGTTGATTTTGATCTTGAATTTTGTACAAGTATTGGTGTGTGTTCATCCTCGTTTGATCCACGCATTCAGTATACATTTTTGAATCCTTTTATTTTATATTTTGATTTAATAAATTACATAAGATCATGATGCTTTTAAAAGCTAATTAGAAACATTAATTAAACATGTAAATGGTTAAGGAGTAAATCAAAACGAGGGATTTAGGGGTGTTTGATGTGGCCGGCGCCTAAACCGAACCCCCAAGGGGTCTCGGTTTGGCTTATGAACCACCACCGAGACCTCATGGTCTCGGTTTGGTGGTGTGGGTCCCACGGCAGCAGCAAACAGGGGGAAACCCCGAAGTTGTTCGGGGTATGGTGTTGATTACGGGTCCGGTTCATGGTTTCTAGTCATGATCTGGTTCATTGTTTATGTTAAGGTTATGGTTTTAATAATCATATTTTAAAGATTAAATTAATAAAACATGACATAATTAATTTAATAAACATGACTTAGGTTATAATTCAATTATTAGATCATGGATTTTTAACCTAAGTATTTATATTTTCTAGACTTTATAATTAATTAATTATTAAAAACCATGGCTATAATTAATTAATTAACATGACTTAGGTTATATTATTAATAATTAATAATACATGTTTTAACCTAAGTATTTAACTTTATTTAATTTAAAACATGATATATTTAATTAAATACTTTTAACCTATAGTTTATTTAAATTACATGTAATAATTAATAAACTATACCTTATATCAATATGACTTAGAAAAATAATCAGAAAAAACTTAAGCTTATATAATTAGCTTGTTTAGCTAGCTTATATCTAATTATAGAAACTTTCTATTTTTAGAAACTTATTTAATTAAGGCAGCTAATCTATTTATGGAAACTTTCTATTTTTAGAAACTTATCTATTTTAAGCAGTAGTTCTATTTTTGGAAACTTTCTAGTTTGGAAACTTTCTATTTTTGGAAACTTTCTATTTTTGGAAATTTTCTTTTTTTGGTAACTTTCTATTTTTGGAAACTTTCTATTTTAGGAAACCTGCTATTTTGAGAAAGTTACTTATTATTACACAGCAAGTATAACAATACATGAAATACAAGAAATACTTAATCAGAATAGACAGAATATAATATAAACACAATTTAAAGCTTAAAACAGTAAAACATAACATGAACGTATAAAATGAGCTAAGACATGACATAAAACCAGTTACGTATTTAGTAATCAGAGACTTATACACGTATGTATTTGTGTAGCATTAGTGATACCGAAGTAGGACTCTCTTCAGTTCGTCTTCTTCGTTCACTGGACATAAGGTACGGATTCCCGTCCTTTCAGTATGGACATTCTTTCCTTATTAGGATTCCCCGTATGCAGCCAACTGTTTTCCTGTAGTATAAGTTTATATGTTTGATTTGCTTATGTTTAATTTAGAATACCTATAGCCATATACATGCATGACCAGTTTCACCTAGTTAGGAGGTACCATAACCATAACACTAGAGGCACTGGTGTTATGACTTCCCCACGACGGAGTGATTGCTCGTGGCGTCCCTTCAGCTTTTGGCAATATTATTATATTTATCATGTAGGGCGTATGGGTGCATCCTAGTTACGTGTTTACAGCAGATTACTCAGTGTGAATGTGTTGTGTGCTTTGCATCCTTCACAAGGAGCTGATCCCTCCTACCCAAACCAGTATATTAAATTAGAGGCAGCCCCCTCTAATTTTCATGATGAGGTCACCCCTCCAAGTATTCATGCATGGTGGATTTTCATGACCTATATTGGCTAATGGTAGAATATGTTAAACAGTTTTTATAAGATAAACATAAGGCTTTTCAAACTATAAAACCAGTTTTACCAAGACTTAACCGGGTTATTCGGGACTTAGTTTCTTCCGCTGTTATATGCTTATATGCTTATATTGTTCATGCTTTATTATACATCCGTGCACTGAGCGTATTGCTCAGCCATTTTCCTTTTCTATGTTCCCAAAACGGTAGGTACTCAGGGATGCTCGTAGACTTTAAGCGTACGTGCATATGGACTGGAAGCTTTCTAGCCTTTCTTTACTTTATGCATTATCTTTACTTTGATACTCTTGCCATGGACATTGTTTAGTCCTTTCATTTACAGTACTTATGTTTGTGTGTGATGAGCTTTACTTTAGGACTACCGATGTTTGATTCTGGTATTTTCCTTTTACGGTCATGTAATGTTTAGACATTTATCCTTGTATGCTTTGATGACACGCCATAATTACGCGTGACATTCCATTATCAAAATGGGGTGTTACATACAGTCTCATTACTAGCATGATAACCATTGTTGTATGAGAATTCTAACAATTCGTAATTCAATCGCACACGCACAAGTATATCGTCCAATGTTCGAATTTTCCTTTCACTCTATCCATCAGTCTCTGTATTACGCACTATTCAACTCAACTTTCACCTTTTCTCAAACCAGAACGTATCGATTACTTGAGTTGTGAGATTCCTTCATCACTAAGTCTCACTCTCTCAACTCAGGCATGTTAGGAGTGCTCAATATACCATGTCTCACTTGACTTTACAACAGAACTTTCCATAAGTTTGACAAAATATTGAAATCACTTTCCTTGACATCCTTCCCTATCAGACTACTAACTTAAAGTTTCAATATCCTTTCTATCTAGTCCACACTTCTTGTCATCACTAAAACTCAAACCTTAAAAGTTTTTTCACTTTTTGTTCCTGATAAGTGCATTAGCTACCACATTCGCCTTTGCCGGATGGTAGCGGATCTCGTAGTCATAATCACTCACAGTCACATTCACCAACATACTCAAGTACTTAATATTAGGGTTTTGCTATGTTGAAAGTTCGTTCTCGGTATCTCTTCGAATTGATTTCCGATTAATTGTGTGAGATTAGTTGTTCTTGGTGAAACAAATATTTTTGGTTTTGTAAAATAAATGAGCAAGATTAAATAATAATTGACGAGAAATTAACACTAAAATAAGTTAAAATGTAAACAGTGCAATATTTAAAACTTTAAAAGTAAACGACGAAAAGTGAAAGTACGTAAAATTAAAACTTAACATAAAGTAAATGATGCAAATAAGAAACTTAAACTAAAAGAAAAGTGAATGAAAATTCAAATAAAGTAAAGGACGAGAAAAATAAAAACTTGAAAATCAAATAAAGGAACTTGATTCGGAACTTCAAAACTTCCGAATGAAGGAGCTTGGTTCGGAACTTCAAAACTTCCGAATGAAGGAGCTTGGTTCGGAACTTCAAAACTTCCGAATAAAGGAGCTTGGTTCGGAACTTCAAAACTTCCGAATGAAACTCCTTGGTTCGGAACTTTGGACTTCCGAATGAAGCCCATCTTCCGAATGAAGGATAAACTTCCGAATAAAGAATAATCTTCCGAATGAAGCTTGCTTCATTCGGAACTTTTCAAGTTCCGGATGAAGCTTACCTGGGTATGGAATACAGTAACAACCAAACGAAGAACAGGGGAAGTACAGTAACAATAATCGATCCTTAAATTAATCAAATTTAAACAAAAGATTAAATCAAAACAACCAATAAGCATCAACTAACAATAATCAATCAAAACAAATCATCAAAACTAACAAACATAACCAAATCAATCAAAACCCACTTGATCAAAATCATAAAAACTCAAGAACATGAACAATGAAGATAAAGAACAAATCAAACAAGAAAGGAAGAAGATGATGAATTAAAAGCTTAATTAAAAAGTAAAGATTCAATAACAAAAGCTTAAACACAAATTAATCTAGAGAGAGAAAGTAATAGTTTTAGAGAGAGAACTACACTACTCCTAATCTATCCTAAAAACTAACCAACCCTCTCACATGTTGTGAGGGTGGTATTTATAGGAGAGGGGAGTTGTTGGTGGCTTCCTCTTTCTTTCTATCTTGGTCCTCAGTCTTTCACTCTTTCAGTCTTCTCAAATTCTTCGACTTCTAAGACTTCGTCTCGGGATTTCTTTTGAACTCGTCTTGTAATTTCTTCATAATTTAAACCTGATTTCTTCGGCTTTTTAGTAAACTTCCGTCTTTTGACTTTTTCTTCGATAAATCTTCAGAATTGGTCTTGGACTTCCGTTCTTTTTCCACTCTTGATCTTTCAACTTCGTCTTTTGTATTTTTCTTCAATAAAAGCCCGTGAAAGCCGTGTTTTCTCCACTTTTCACTTTCTCGACCCTGAAACACAATAAAAACACAAACCACGCATAATTCTGCCATTTACGACATAAAATATACGTTTAGGTCCCGTTTTAATGTAATTAAGTGGTAGAAAAGATGGGTGTTTTCACACCTATCAAATCCCCTACACTTAACCATTGCAATGCCCTCATGCAATGCTTAGTGATAAAACAAGGTTTACACTTTCCATCATAATCAACCTACCTTGGCCTTTATTAAACAACTAAGGAAAAGACAGAAAATAACAAGATGCAACAAGGAAGAAACATGTAAAGAAATCTAAGACTTACATTAGGGCTTGTGTGTCATGAATGTTTATCACCCTCAAGTTTCACGTTCCCCATGCCAAGCTTAAAAACAAGATCATTGTTAGTACAAGTTAGCATAACAAACATTTACTCATGCGGTTCAATTAATTACTTAAACTCCCTTATTCCTATGGGTATCTCCTATATTTTATTGATGTCTTGAATGATCACGAGGATGCATTGTTGACTTATTTTGATAATTTATTAAGGCTGAAAGCAAAGTAGGACGATTTGATCAATAGTTAGCTAAAGGACAAAATCTCTTAAAACTGCTTCTCGGGATATCAAAAAGTTCATATCTTAGCATAACTTGGTTCACGATTTGAGACCTTTCTCGGGCCGATATTTGGCATGTACTTCATACTTCATATCTTGAGAGACGTGCTTGAGATAATGGTCTTCTCATCGTAATAGAGTTTCTTCACTTTGGAGACTTTTGATGGGTACTCCAACTTTATTGACCACGACTTCATGATTATTTCTTCAATCTCTATTTGGGATTTTGAGATACAACGATCCGCGTCCTTTTCGGACTTGGATCTATTTATCCTCATACCTTGTTAGGGTCTTTTCGGATAGACTTCTCCATGATCTTTATGGGAGTTGATTGCTTTTCGTCGTGAGTCTTGATCCTTCATATTGACTTTGGGAATAATGCTTTTCACATCACCTTGGATCTTCAGCAATAAAATGGAATCCTCATGCCTTGTTAGGGCCTTTTTGGACTCGCCAATCTCCGCGCCCCACTTCATAAGTTATGCCTTGGCTATGAACTCTCGTCATTACCGAGCAACTTTTAAACGATCTTGGGCTAGAAGCTAAGTAACTTTTCAAATCGTACGATCTTACTTATTGCAAATATTTTATTAGCAAGTGATGGGAGAAAAAGATCATAATTAACTCACATAAGTTAATGAGAGAATACCAAACTTGTAACCAACTCTATCATTTCTCGTTCTCCACAATTTAAAATCTCAAGGAATGAGACTCGTGGATGCTTAGCCTAATAAACCAATTAAGGTCTACATGGTTAAGGATACTAGCTAGAGTGAACTTGGATAAGTAAACTCGGGTTGAGTCAAAATATTCACAACGGGCCTAATATATCTAAGATATCTAAACTTGCTAAAACCATTTTATTAAAATAAGAGAAAAATAGCGCAAATAAAGGGAAATACAACTAGGCCAAAATAGATTAAAATTTTTGAAAAATGTCGAAAAATTGATTTTCCGGTTAAAATGAGGGCAAATATATGGAAAAGACCACTTAACTTCGATAGAAGTCCCCCTACACTTAATATAAACATTGTCCTCAATGTTGAAGCATGTGAGAGTAAACTCCCCTACACTTAGGACATTGTGCACGTTGTTTAAATCTTGTTAAGGAAAAGACAACTAAAGAGATTCCTATTTTAATATTGAGAAATATAAAATAGTGAATCGAAAAGAGTTTAGGATAGAACTTGGAATAAGGGAACACGGAATCACGGTTCGTCAAAAGTCATCAAGAGTGTGTCTTTGAAGCTCTAATCCCTGCATATGATAAGAAAGAGAACAAGAAACACCAACGGGGCTCCCCCTACACTTATGGTGAAATAAGATAGATAATTGGGTTGCCTCCCAAAAAGCGCTTGTTTTTGTTGACCGAGTCACGAGCCTGACTCGTCCCCGAATTAAATGGTCCATGGGGAAGCCTCGAATGTAATACCGGGATCAAAGACCTTGTCCTTGTTCCCGGTGGACATCAACAAAGGAGAGGCGGGGGAATAGGTCTTGAATGGGAGAAAAACCCTTTCGACATACGAGAAGTATGTGAATTCAAGATCCACGGGAGGTGGGGTGGGTACAGTAAGCACATTGTCATCCCCCAAAGACATAGGATGGTCACTATTCGGCAAAGCCGTAAAGGTATCAATCATAGAGTGGTCAATGTCACCTCCCGGGTCAAAACACTCATCCTCATTTCCCGGTGTGAAATGAGGAGAGTAAAAGCGATACATCACTTGCTTGGGTGTGCACGCGGTAGGACGGGGTGGCAACATAATATGAGAAATATCAGAAGACATATCTACCACCCGCGTCACCTCTCCAGACCGAATCAAACGGAAGGTAGGGTCAAATCGCTCCACCTCCTCTACGATGGGAGGTGGCATGGCTAACAAAGAATGCTCATCAATAGCAAGAGAGTCGGAGCTATCAATGTCCTCAATCCCCTCTTCAAAGAGAGGATTCACCTCACTAGAGATGTAGGCGTCATCAAAATCAAATAAAGGGTTCGAATAAATCTTGAAAGTTTCCTTTTGAACTTCTTCATCGGATAGTGACTCGTCATCACTAGAAGTAAAATCATCATTGAGATCAAAAAGGGGATTAGAGAAAGCCAAAGAATCGTCTCCCAAGATGTCGGTGGGAGGTAATGAATCATTACTAGAAAGAGATTCAAACTCATCGTCACTATCGGAAGTAACCGTAGGCTCACTTTGGATTGGAATAAGAGTCTCGTCACAAGGAATAGTGATAAGACCCTCATCCCCCATGATGAGAGAGGCATCGGTCTCCGTAGTGGAAGAATCGAGAATAGGAGTGGATGAATCCTTAGGCTCGAGAGCGGGCAAGTCGAGAGAAGGAATTACAATTGCACTAGGACATTGAGCACAAAGATCATTCCAAGAAATAGTATTCTCGTCGTCATCATCATCATAATAGTAAGAACTCACAAGAGGAGGAGTATAATCACTAAGATTAGATACTTGCTCTTGTCGTTGTCGCTTTTCCTCCTCATTTGCTTCTTTTAGAAGAACAACGGCTTCTTGAAGTTGCAAAACAATGGCGTGTGTTTCGTCTTTCAAAGCATTGAGTTGTTGAATTCTCTGAGAGGATTGATGATTGATGGTAGGATGTGGGGGCTCACAGTTATGAAAACCAGAATTATAGCACGGATGTGGCTCATAGGAAGTCATCGGTTGAGAAGAATTAGAACACGGATTTGGTTCATAATAGTCCATAGGTGAAGAAAACTGAAGATCCGGATTTTGCTCATAATAATTCATTGGTTGACAATAATAGGTATCGTGAGGACCCCCATAGTTGTTGCAAACCGGGTATGGAGAAAAATCAAGTGCATCTTGTGGATAGCGATTATCATTGTCATAATTGTACCCCGGTTCTTGCCCGTGTCTAGACGGGTATTGAACCGGGCACGAAACATGCCAATGAGAATCGCTTCCACAATAGATGCACGGGGGAACAGGAGGTGGGTTCAAAAAGAGTGAATTAGTCGAGTTGCACAAGGGACAAAATCCGAATTGTGTGTAGTCGATATCGTTTCCGCACCGCTCACATGTACACCATTGACAAGAGTTGTTCCCAGATAATTGTTTCCCACACCGGACGCAATGGACATAAAAATCCATAAAGAAAGATAGATAAGCAAGAAGAATATTTTTGGTGCAAAACTTTGAAAAAGAAATGCTTTTTATGATTTTTCAAATGTTTCTGGATTTTTGAAAATTTTTTACAAGAAAAATAACGTTCACAAGTGAACGGATCCCAAAATCCAACGCTTCACTCACAAAAAACCTTCGATCTTCACGAAAAGAGCCGGCAGCGGCGCCATTTTAATATTAGGGTTTTGCTATGTTGAAAGTTCGTTCTCGGTATCTCTTCGAATTGATTTCCGATTAATTGTGTGAGATTAGTTGTTCTTGGTGAAACAAATATTTTTGGTTTTGTAAAATAAATGAGCAAGATTAAATAATAATTGACGAGAAATTAACACTAAAATAAGTTAAAATGTAAACAGTGCAATATTTAAAACTTTAAAAGTAAACGACGAAAAGTGAAAGTACGTAAAATTAAAACTTAACATAAAGTAAATGATGCAAATAAGAAACTTAAACTAAAAGAAAAGTGGATGAAAATTCAAATAAAGTAAAGGACGAGAAAAATAAAAACTTGAAAATCAAATAAAGGAACTTGATTCGGAACTTCAAAACTTCCGAATGAAGGAGCTTGGTTCGGAACTTCAAAACTTCCGAATGAAGGAGCTTGGTTCGGAACTTCAAAACTTCCGAATGAAGGAGCTTGGTTCGGAACTTCAAAACTTCCGAATGAAACTCCTTGGTTCGGAACTTTGGACTTCCGAATGAAGCCCATATTCCGAATGAAGGATAAACTTCCGAATAAAGAATAATCTTCCGAATGAAGCTTGCTTCATTCGGAACTTTTCAAGTTCCTGATGAAGCTTACCTGGGTATGGAATACAGTAACAACCAAACGAAGAACAGGGGAAGTACAGTAACAATAATCGATCCTTAAATTAATCAAATTTAAACAAAAGATTAAATCAAAACAACCAATAAGCATCAACTAACAATAATCAATCAAAACAAATCATCAAAACTAACAAACATAACCAAGTCAATCAAAACCCACTTGATCAAAATCATAAAAACTCAAGAACATGAACAATGAAGATAAAGAACAAATCAAACAAGAAAGGAAGAAGATGATGAATTAAAAGCTTAATTAAAAAGTAAAGATTCAATAACAAAAGCTTAAACACAAATTAATCTAGAGAGAGAAAGTAATAGTTTTAGAGAGAGAACTACACTACTCCTAATCTATCCTAAAAACTAACCAACCCTCTCACATGTTATGAGGGTGGTATTCATAGGAGAGGGGAGTGGTTGGTGGCTTCCTCTTTCTTTCTATCTTGGTCCTCAGTCTTTCAGTCTTTCAGTCTTCTCAAATTCTTCGACTTCTAAGACTTCGTCTCGGGATTTCTTTTGAACTCGTCTTGTAATTTCTTCATAATTTAAACCTGATTTCTTCGGCTTTTTAGTAAACTTCCGTCTTTTGACTTTTTCTTCGATAAATCTTCAGAATTGGTCTTGGACTTCCGTTCTTTTTCCACTCTTGATCTTTCAACTTCGTCTTTTGTATTTTTCTTCAATAAAAGCCCGTGAAAGCCGTGTTTTCTCCACTTTTCACTTTCTCGACCCTGAAACACAATAAAAACACAAACCACGCATAATTCCGCCATTGACGACATAAAATATACGTTTAGGTCCCGTTTTAATGTAATTAAGTGGTAGAAAAGATGGGTGTTTTCACACCTATCAGTACTCAAAATTTATAACTGGTGATCCTCTACTCATCTCCTTTGCCTTCCCAAAAAGTTGAATATGAGACAACTCTTATGATCCTTGATTACTACACAATTGATTCCATACATGTAATATTCCTATAATCTCAAAGCAAACACCACAACTACATAACCCTTATGAGACGCATCACAAAAAACTATAGACTACAAACACTTCGGGTCCTTCCAACAATGACAACATCAGTGCAGAACACAACTTACCCTTCAGTGTTTAGAATATAGCTTCCTCATCTGATAAGTATCAGATCCCGAAACTTACAATTTAGATATATAAGTGGGACTTACACATCCAATTCTTCTTAGTCAGCTTAATCAATGGTTCAACAATCAGTGAAAACCTTTCGATAAACCTTCGATTATTCCCAGCTTAGACCAAGGAATTAACAGATTTCCGTCGGCGTCATTGGTACCGACCAATCCTTAATTGCTTCAATCTTCACAAATACCTTTGTTTTCAATCAACTACTTTAGAAAAAGCAAATATTTCAACCAACATTCACACCTAAGGAACTTTACATACAACTTCTCTTTTTCCAATCGTTCCAAAATTATCCTCATATGCTACTTATGTTCCTCCTTTACTCTTGGAGTAATATAGAATACCGTCAGTAGATACAATGACTAACTCATTCTAGTACAACTTATACACATGATTCACCAAGTTCATGAATACGGCAGACGCGTTTGTCAATTCCAAAAACATCACTTGAAACTTAAAGTACCTATATCAAGTACGAAAAATAATTATACGAACATCTTCTTCCCTAACTCTTAGTTAATGATAACCAGAAATCAAAGCGATCTTTGAGTACACACTGGATCCTTACAATTGGTCAAATAACGTCAATCCTCGGTAGTGTATACCAATTCTTGGCAGTTAATTTGCTAAGCTCACAATAGTCGATACACATCCGAAACGATCCATCCTCTTTGACAAATAACACAGGCGATCATCATGGCAACAAAGCTTAATCTAATACATCTCTTATCCATCAATTCTCGTAGTTGACCGAATAACCCCATCTACTCTGACGGTGCCAAATGATAAGGCATACAAATACTACTCAACAAAACGCAGAAGCACTACACAACGAAACGCAGGAGCACTACACCTATCACTTACAACACTTAATCGACACGAACCCCACTTCATGAGACGGTAGTAAACTCGGAAATACTTCTGGAAAACTTCAATACTCTCGAATCATTAACACATTTCCCAACTACACTATCACTAGTTACCTGAGCTAAGAATACATCATATCCCTCTTCCACATACTTCCTCATCTCCAAACAAGATACTTCTCAAAAGGAAAGTTCACTCATCACCTCTCACAGTCAGCACTCAATTTCTCAGCAAAATCTAAACCAACGGTTATCAATTTATGGTGAAGATTAGTTCAATCTCAAGTATCAGCACTACGTACAACTAACCAATTTATGCTAATAATCTATATCCATAGATCCCAACTCTTTGAGCATCAAGTCGATACTAAACACCTACTTTTCTAAATTCAAGGATCACATTCTTAGTATAGAACTAACACTAGCAACCTTTCCATCGGTTAATTCCACGTCATAGTTAATTGTCAATCTTACTAATTCTCCATTGATTAAACAACCAAATCTTTATATTTCTACAGTTTCTATCTGATTTGAAATCAAACAACATACTAACATAAAGAACATCAAATAAGAATATACCATTTACAACGTTCAGACCTTAAGGTTTGTCAGCATCATCCAAAACGTATGTTGGAGCGGCAGCATTCCTATCTTGTCAATTTCCTCTCCTTGGACAATTCCCTTGCTTGTATCATTTCTCGTCACAGCTAAACCCTATCACAATTCCAGAGCTACTAATTCCAATGACTAATCCTCTTGTCCTACACTTAGCAGATTTCTAACCAGGTTGTCCTAACTCTAGTTTCAAATGTGTAAAATTACCTACATGGTATAAAGTACAACAACACACTTAGAATTTATCTTGTTATTTCCAGACACAGTGGTAACACGTATCCCATTATTCCTTTCATAGTTTAAACACTGGTTTTGGTTCTATCTTTGGTTATTGTTATTATGGTAATCCCTTCAATTCTGACCTTGATTCTGGTTGGACTGAGCAGATTGCCACTTTCTCTTATTGTTTCCAATAATGCTATCTTTCTTATCTTGCACTTTCACGTCCATTAAAGCATGTGCCATCTGAACAGTTTCATCTAAAGATTTAGGTTTTGAAGAAGTAGTCTCATCCTTGATATTAGTAGGCAATCCTTTAGTGTACTACTTCCTGGTCTTACGGTCATTCACAAAATCATCAGGACATAACAATCACAACTCAGAAGATTTCCTATTATAAGCAGCAATATCATCATTTCTTAACACTAAGTGCCTCAATTCTTATTCCAAATGTCCTAGTTCCTCCTCAGGGCAAAACCTAGCAGTCAATAGTCCTTTAGTCACGGTTCATGTCCTGCCATTAGCCACAACTAATCCTAAAGTAGTCACTTGGTTATTCCACCATCTTGGTACACCATTCTGAAATGTAGCAGCAGTAAATTTTACCTTATTAGTTTCTGAACACCCACTAATCTTAAAAGTACTCTCTTTCTTATCAATTCATCTATGAAATTTTAATGCACCACTAGTACTACCAAATTGAGTAGGACCGCATCTCATGAAACTAGCGTATATACATTCTCTTGACACTTGTAGAACAGCAGCAACACTCCCATCTAGATCAGCAATATTATCATTATTCTCAGCAGTATCATCATTATTCCAACAGCATCATCATTAATCCCAGCACAACTAACTCCGGCATCTTGATTCCTTGCAGCACAATCAGCTTCAAGTGCTCTAGAAATAGCTCGTTCGATCATAGGGTTCACAGTAGTAGTTGTTAGCTTTAACGACATATTTTAAGAAACTTAGTCACGTGGTGATCCATTAATGACAGAAATATGATTCCCCTACTCCTTCTTCTATTATCACAGAAGAAAGAAACATGATAAGTATACACGTCAAGATAAAAGAAGGATTTCTTTATCAGGACATCTCATGGATACTACATGCACGAAAACACAAACTACAATGGTTCATTAACCAAAACTCAAAAGAGTTAATAAAGGCACATCATAGATCATGAGGGTAGTTTAGATTGTGTTGAGGATTCAACAAGACAGTGGCAGTGTATGTCACTACAGTCATTTACCAAACAAACTTAAAAGATAATAAGTTTCATCACAATGCTACGACACAAGGTTTAAATAAGTTCGATCACAAAAAAATAAAATACAAAGAAATCTATCACGCGCTTAGTTCCTTAGACACCAGCTCCTCATCCTCCTTATCATTGTCGTCAGCTTCATCACACTCGTCTATTTCCCTTTCTGCACTTCAAAGTCGAACCCCAAACATGTTGGCAGCTCACTCTCAAAATTTAAATACTCATCCCTACAAGGCAGATTAATCACCAGGTAAATCTCAGTACGACTTTCAACATTCCTAAGCTTCCAAGCTTGACTCAGAATTGACCTTACATGAGACTCCCACTCACTCATCCTTTCAAACCTTACCTACTTCTCTTTAAACCTTTCAATTAAAGCACATAAGCTCATCAAAATCGAACTAAGACTATCAATCTCATCCATCTTCCAAGTCCTAACGAACTCAATTCTCCACATACCAAATACAACCTTTAAAACAACTTTTCTTTCACATCAACCACCTAATCACACGAGTTTCAACTACGTATGTATCATACATCAACCGATCAAACTTTCTCATTCCAAATACAAGTCACAAGAATTCAGTTGTAAGATCATTCATCATCTGTTCTACTGTCCTAGACCCTCGGCAGTATATAAGGTCATTATTCAAAATTATATACATATGCATTGCATAAAGAAAATTACGATAGCAAGTACTCAATGTACTTTCAACAACATCAATATATCATCATAGTATTTACTTAATAAATACTCTAAAAATCATTTCAGTTTTAAGGGATACATCTAACTATGAAACAATACAAAGCAAATAATCTTACCAGAGCCTTGCGGAGAAGTTACGTGCTTTTATAAAATATTTTCGACACCAAAATTATAGTTTAGGAAAATTTTCAAAATCGACCTAATTCGCTATAACTAATGGCCCTGATTACCAATCTTTAACACCCCCAAATTATATTGCTCAGCGGAAATACACATTTGGGTGCTAAACTCAAACTTCGTTACACAAAACACGTTAAACGATCTCAAAATCGTACATTTGAAATATAAAAGGGTATAATTTAACCATTGTCTAAAACCTTCGATCCCATGTAAAACAAGTTTAGAAATATCATAGTAACATTTAGGTCCCCCAAAGATCTCAACCAGTTAACAAACATTTTTACCAAAATACATGACCATACATTATTAATTTTATAATAAAAGGGAAAGAAAGCAGCTTTAGACCCAATCACTACAAAAGCAATCCGCAATCCTTCTCCAGCAAGCTCCGCCATCAATCAACTTCAATCACCTGAAATACATGCTTAAAATCATCAACACAACGGTTGAGCGAGTCTATAGGTTTATCAAATTATCATTTGAACACAAGAGTAAAATCAATCATGATCATTCAATAGAATTGTGCGCATACAATCTATTATTCAGGCATTCTAGCTTATAGCAATAGCTATAGAATTGTATTAAGCTCATGACACCGACCCCTTAACTTAGTTACCTACGCCTAAAGCCGGCATGACTATATGAATTCCATTGCCCCTACTAGGGTATCAGTTGCAAGTATACCACATTCTCATTCTCGTAAATTATCCTTCCCAGAGGTTACTCAGTGTAATGCCCTGGTCTCATATAGGGTTGTCAGCCCAATAGTACTATCATTTGAATAAGCGGCTATTCCCAACTCACAACATCAAGTCAGAACATAGTTAACGGCTCATGAATTTAGGGACTTTTCCAACTTAGGTACTTATACAATACAAGGCAACATCATGCAACATAAGGCAACATTCGGGTCCAAACACTCAATCATGACTTATGTTCATTTTATTTTCTAATAGCATCTATCCCCCTCGCGGGTTTTAAAATCATTCAAAACAAGTACAAAGCGAGGCTATAGACTCACCTTGAGTAATAGCAGTAGCAAGACGACCTTCGACGATTGTTGATGCCCGAAAAATACAAAAACCGCAACCTATCAAATAAGGTGCGTTCATTAATAATAGACTCGAATATAACCCATACATAATAATATCAAACTCAAAATTATAATATTATGACAAACCCGAAAGAAAACAATACAAGTGATACTATTACTTCCTTCTATGTGTTTACTCTATTAGTCTATTCTTTCAATAAAATCTACCGGTACATACCAAATGTACGAGCTCATTTACCCCACTTAAACACGTCAAACATTTATGAAGATACTCAGAGATCTCAATTACTATCTATAGAAAGTTCTCTAAAAGCCCATCAAAAGGTTTTACTTTTAAAGTTCCCTTCCCGACACATATTTGAACTACAAAAATCAGACAGTTTTAAGTCACCGACTCATACAACCATTTTGACCATTCCTGTGACAACCCAAAACTGAGGTCATTGCTTAATCTTATTTTACGATTATTTTTGAAATTTTTGGATGAGTTTGAATAATATTTATTTTTGGAGGTTTAAGTTTAAACCAATGTTGGAAGGTCTATATTTAATATTTATTAAGTATAAGGAGTATTAGCAAGCGTGATGTCGATGGATGCCAAATATGTTACGTCTTATTGTCGGTTGTTCGATCTTTGTCATTTTTGAGATTTTATTTTAAATGACGTGTTAAGTCGAGTCGAGAGTCGCTATTATTATTTTGAGGTACGTTTTAAATTTTTAAAAGTATCTTTATGAAACCCGAGCCCCGTAAATATTTTGAAAATTGACTAATAGTTATTTCCCGCTTTTTAGCTAACTATTTTCATTTTTAGCCACAACTATTTCCAAATTGGAACCAAGGTCCCTCCACCACTATATATAAACCCAAATTAAACACACACATCACAAATCTTCCACTAAAAATTTTCTCCATCTCTTTCTTTCTCTCTCTATTTGCCGAAACACCCAGCACCATCACAAACACATACATTTTCAATTTTTACTCAAATTTGAGGATGATTTGAGCTAAACCAAAGCTAGAACCACACTTAGAATTGATGAGGGATCACATTGGTGTAAGAATTTTACACATGCAAGGCATTTTTATTTTTTGATGTTGTTAGGTAGAAGCCATGATCATGCATGTTGTTTTTGGCATGATCTATGGTGTTCTTGCTAAAACCTTTGTTAAAAACTTCTTTTTGATTCAAAGGTTTTGATTTTGATGATGATTTAGATGTTATGGTTCATATATGTTGATGTTAGGGTATAGGAATGAACATTTCTATGGTTGGTTTTGATCAAAAAGTTGATTTTGTACAAGATTTTGGTAGTCATTTTATAACAGTAAGTAAACAGCAAAATCCGAATTTTTATGTTTTGAAAATGGCTTAACTTATAGCTTAGGGTTGTAGATAATTTTATTAGCTTCGATTTGATATAAGATAGAGCTTCTAGCTCCAAACGAGCGCGAAGTTAGGATGTTTTGATTGATCGTGTACCGGGAGACGAGTATCGACACTACATATAGTTGTTGTCGATATTTGGATCGAATCTCGGGGACTCTAAATGGAAGTTTTGAAATGTGTAACCTACTGATAATGAGTTGTTTACCTTAGAGGTTGAGTTTACTTTAAAACCCGAGTTTCGGTTTTGTAAACGGAGTCGTTTAAATAAGTTAAAACGATTGTATGAAAAATTAACGTAAATCTGTCCGGATTTTGTAGTTTGAAAATAAGTAGGGTGAAGGACTTTAAAAGTAATTTCATTTGATAAACTAGTAGGAGGACTTTATATATATAGTAAGTTAGTTCATTGAGTCGTTTCATAAACGTTTGACGAGTTTAAAAGGGGTAAATAAGCTAGTACATGTAGTATGTATCGGCGGATTTTATTAAAAGTATAAAATGGTAAAGTAAATGTGTAGTAAAATATAATGAAGTTATTTATATCGTTTTCTCTTGAGTTTATTGTGACTTTATGATTAATACAAGGGTTTTGCAACCGAGTATAAAATATCGTTGAATCCGATCTCTTCGAATTGATTATTGGTAGAAAGTGCGACTCAATTGTTCTTGGTGGAATAATAAATGGTTTGGTTATCTATTTTAATCTAAAAGCAAGTATGAAAATTATCGTTGAGTAAAATAAGAGATTTAAACATTAAACTAAAATGATGAGTTAAAAATAAATGCTTGAAAACTTAAAGACAAGATTAGAAAAATACTTGAACACTTAATAAATCTAAAACTTGAAAACTTTGTAAAAACAAGAAACTAATCTCATCGGAATACCCAATCGGAATATACTGATCGGAATGTGTAACAGGAAGTGATCGGAATATACTTGAAAATTCTTCAATCGGAATGTTGGAAAACAACACTAATCGGAATATGGCAAACAAGACTCTCGTCGAAATACTGTCGTCGGAATAAGGCCAAATCGGAATGCTTGAAAACAAAACCAATCGGAATATCCAAAGAGTCCCTAGTCGGAATGATGGTGTAATCGGAAAGTTAATAGAAACTTGCTGTCGGAATATTGTGAAACTATCCCAATCGGAATGCTAAACCCTAATTCGATCAAGGTGATCGGAATGATGGTGCAGTAATCGGAAAACCACAAAACCCTTTTCCGATCTTGTAGATCGGAATACTAGTGATCATAATCGAAAAGTCAAATCGGAAAGGGGTTTACCCTTTCCGATGGTACGAATTCGAAAATAAGCTAAGTTTTAAGCTATTAAGAATAAGCTCAAACCAAAACTTGATCGAATTAATGATAAGCCGAACTAGTAAGCACAAATTAAGAACTTTTTAAACTTTAAATAAGCAATCTTTTAAATCAAACCACAAAAAGATGAAACTTTTTAAGAAATATTTTAAAAAGTAAATAAGCTAAAAATACAAATAAGCCAATAAGCACAAGGATCTTAAAGCTTAACCGTATGAAAGCTTAAGTATGATAAAAATACGAACTTTTTGATCCTTAAAACATCAAGATCAAACACGGATCATTAACATTTCGGATCAAAATTAACTAAAAATAAAGAAAGGTAGAAAGAGATTAAAGATTAAAAGCTTAACTTGAACTTGATTAATGAAATCCAAATACAAAAAGTTTAAACTTGAAAGATTAAAGAAGGAAAATATGAAAACTTAGTGAGAGAAAGTTTGGAACTTTCTCTCTCTAAAAACTAGAAAAGAAAAAATGAAAAATGAAAACTAGCTAACTCTAACTAACCAACCCTCCTAAATGTGTTTAGGAGGGTATTTATAGTAAAATGGGGAGGTGTATGTGTTGCCTCCTCTTTCTTTCTTTCTTCACGTCTTCTCGTCTTTTAAGTTCTTCGACTTTTTTTTCGACTTTGTCTCGGGATTAATTAAACTCGTCTTATAATTCTTCATTTATTAGACTTGAGTTCTTCGACTTCATTAAACTTCCGTCTTTAGACTTTTTCTTCGAAAAATCTTCAGAATAGGTCTTGGACATCCGTTCTTTAAGCACTCTTGATCTTTTGACTTCGTCTTTTCTCGTTTTCTTCGATAAAAGCCCGTGAAAGCCCGTGTTTTCTTCCTTTTTCATCTTTTGGTCCTAAAACACAATAAAGACACAAACCAACGCATAATTCCGACTTTTACGACATAAAATACACGTTTTGGTCTTATTAATATTGGAAATGAGTGGTAAAAGGATAAGTGTTTTCACACTTATTAAATCCCCTACACTTGACCATTGCAATGCCCTCATGCAATGCATTAATTTTAAAGCACGATTTACATTTTCCATCATAAATAACCCACCTTGGCCTTTATTAAATGCTAAACATAAAAAGATAGAAACAAGTAAAGAAATTAAAGACTTACATTGGGTTTGGGTTGCCATGAACGTTTATCATCCTCAAGTTTCACGTTCCCCATACCAAGCTTAAAAACGAGATCATTGTTATTATAAGTTAGCAGACTAACACGAATTCATGTGGGCCAATTATTCACTTAAACTCCCTTATTCCTAGGTGTATCTCTTATATTTTATTTTTGTCTTGAATGATCACGAGGATGCATTGTTTGACTTATTTCGATAGTTATTTAGGCCAAAAATAAAGTGAAAGATTTAATCAATAGTTAGCTAAAGGACAAAATCTTTTAAAACTGCTTCTCGGGACCTCATAAAGTTCATATCTTGGCATAACTCGTTTCACGATTTGAGACCTTTCTCGGACCGATATTTGGCAGCGACTTCATACTTCAAATCTTTGAGAGACGTTCTTGAAATTATGGTCTTCTCTTCATAATAGGAATTTCTTCACTTGAAGCTTTGAGAGATTCTTCATATTTGGACCACGACTTCTTCATTTTTCTCCAATCTTTATTTGGGATTTTGATATACCATGATCCGCCTCCTTTTAGGACTTGGATCTATTTATCCTCATACCTTGTTAGGGCCTTTTTGGATAGACTTCTCCATGATCTTTCGGGAGTATTTGCTTTTCGTCGTGTGTCTCGATCCTTCATATTGATTTTTGATAAATGATTCTTCACATCACTTGGGATCTTTAGCAACAAAATGTATCCCTCATGCCTTGTTAGGGCCTTTTCGGAGTCGCCAATCTTCGCATCCCGCTTCAATAAGTTATGCCTTGGCTATGAACTCTAATTAATACCGAGCAACTTTTAAACGATCTTGGGCTAGAAGCTAAGTAACTTTTAAAATCGTACAACCTTATTTATTGCAGATAAATTTATTAACAAGCGATGGGAGAATAGGCTCATAATTAACTCACATAAATTCACGAAAGAATACCAAACTTATAATTGACTCTATCATTTCTCGTCCTACACACTTTAAAATCTCAAGGAATGAGACTTGTGGATGCTTAGCCAATTAAATCAAAGTTTTGGGTTTTCGAGTCGCCTATAGGATCTTGCAACTTCTTAGACTTTTTCAAGTTTAGAAATCGCATTTTAAAGTTCCCTTGATTAACGAATCTCTAGGATCAATTATAGGAACTTGCGAAAAGTTCTTGTTCTTAACCCGTAAGAGTTAAGACTTTCGCGTTTTAAAGCTCCCTATATAAAAGCCTAGCAAAACTTGACTTAAACACGTTAAGGATACTAGCTAGAGTAAACTTAGATAAGTAAACTCGGGTTGAGTCAAAATATTCATGACTTTGAAAAATTTAAAACCACTTTATTTTAGCAAGGAAGGAAAATAACCATAACAAAGGAAAATACAACTATACAACTAGGCCAAAACAGATTAAAATTTTTTAAAAAGGTCGAAAAATCAAATTTTCCGGTTAAAATGAGGGCAAATTCATGGAAAAGACCACTTACTTCGATAGAAGTCCCCCTACACTTGATATAAACATTGTCCTCAATGTTTAGGCATGTGGGAGTAAACTCCCCTACACTTATGACATTGTGCACTTTGATTAAATCTTGCTAAGGAAAGGACAACTATAGTGAATTCAATGTGAACATATAAAATATGAAATATTGAATCACGAGAGTTTAGGATAGAACCGGGAAGATGGGAACACGGGATCACGGTTCGTCAAAAGTCATCGAGGTGCTCTTTCAAGCTTGAATCCCTGTAGAGAATAAGAAACAAGACAACAAACACATACGGGGCTCCCCCTACACTTATTATGAAAGCAGTAAAGGATAGATCACGGGTTACCTCCCGAGAAGCACTTGTTTTTGTTCACCAAGTCACGAGCCTGACTCGACCCAAAACTAGTTCATGGGAAACGTGGCGAGGGATGGAATCATCTCATGAGAGATGTCCTCACCAAAGTACAGCTTCAAACGCTGGCTATTCACCTTGAAATTGGGCCCATTTGGCTGAGAAAGCTCAATGGTGCCATATGGAAAGACTTTGGCGACGGTGAATGGACCAGACCAGCGGCTCTTCAACTTGCCAGAGAAGATCTTCAACCGAGAGTTAAAAAGTAAGACTTGATCACCAACGTGGAACTCTCGGTTCTTAATCCTTGCATCGTGGATGATCTTGGTTTTCTCCTTGTAGATTAATGAGTTCTCGTAAGCTTCATTCCTCAGTTCATTTAGTTGGTTGAGTTGATTCTTCCGAAGATCACCGGGCTTTGTTGATGTCGAAGTTAGCCCACTTCAAGGCCCAGTACGCCTTGTGTTCCAGCTCGATGGGGAGGTGGCATGCTTTCCCGTACATAAGACGATAAGGTGTGCAACCAATCGGGGTCTTATATGCGGTACGGAAAACCCACAAAGCATCGTCTAACTTATCGGCCCATGCGGCACGATGCTCCCCCACAGTACGTTCCAAAATTCGCTTCAATCCACGGTTGGATATCTCGGCTTGACCGTTGGTTTGGGGATGATAGGCGGTGGAAAGACGGTGATTAACACCGTACTTAGCCATGACTCTTGCGAATTGATCATTGCAAAAATGAGTCCCGCGGTCACTGATTATAGCACGAGGAACGCCGAATCGAGCAAAAAGCTGCTTCAAAAAGTTCACAACCGCCCTCGCATCGTTAGTTGGGAGAGCCTTAGCTTCAACCTATTTAGAGACGAAGTCAACGGCTAAGAGGATGTACTTGTTCCCTATAGATGATGGATATGGCCCCATAAAGTCGATGCCCCATACATCAAAGATTTCACATTCTTGTATGAAATTTTGAGGCATCTCATCTTTATGTGTGATCTTGCCTTGTCGTTGGCAAGCATCACAATGCTTAACCATTTCGTGAGCGTCACGATAAATGGTGGGCCAATAGAATCCAGAGTCGAATACTTTCTTCGGGGTGTAATTGGGACCAAAGTGACCACCGGTGGGTCCTTTATGGCAAGCGTCAAGGATTTGTACCGCTGCCGTCCCATCAACACATCGACGAATGACAAGATCCGCACATTGTTTGAAGAGGTAAGGGTCGTCCCAGAAATAATGTTCAATATCTTTAAAGAACTTTTTCTTTTGTTGGGACGTTAACTCTTCCTTGAGAATTCCACCCGCTAAGTAGTTTGCAATGTCCGCAAACCACGGGGTGTCATCGAGATTGGAGTTGATATACATTAAGGCCTCAAGGGAAAAGAGTCATTGATCTCTTTGTTCGGATGATCCCCTTGATAAGGATCCTCAAGTCTACTGAGATGATCCGCGGCTAGGTTTTCAGCTCCCTTTTTGTCACGAATTTCAATGTTGAATTCTTGAAGGAGCAAAACCCAACGAAGAAGTCTTGGCATAGAATCTTGCTTAGTCATCAAGTACTTCAACGCGGAATGATCGGTATACACGATGGTGGTAGAAAGGACAAGATAGGGGCGAAACTTTTCAAAATCATACACTACAACTAAAAGCTCTTTTTCGGTAGTGGTATAATGCAATTGAGCCCCCGTCATTGTCTTGCTAGCATAATGGATTGGTTGGAAGTGTTTGTTCACTTTTTGGCCCAAAACCGCTCCAATAGCAAAGTCGCTAGCATCACACATCAACTCAAAAGGTAGCTCCCAATTAGGGGTAACCAAGACCGGTGCCTTAGTTAGCTTATCCTTAAGAAGATTGAAGGATTCAAGACACTCTTTGGAAAAGATGAAAGGAGTATCTTTTTCCAAGAGTTTGGTCATCGGGCGAGCGATTTTAGAGAAATCTTGGATGAATCGACGATAGAAGCCCGCATGATCGAGGAAACTTCTTACACCCTTCACGGTTGAAGGTGGAGGCAATTTTGCAATAACATCGACTTTAGCATGGTCCACTTCAAGACCTGCTTTAGAAATTTTGTGTCCTAGCACGATGCCTTCTTTTACCATGAAATGGCATTTTTCCCAATTTAGAACAAGGCGAGTGTCTTCACACCTCTTAAGCATACGTTCTAAATTGGCATGGCAAGGCAAGCAGAGAAAGAATCACCATAAACCGAGAAATCATCCATGAATACTTCCATAGTTTCTTCAACCATGTCATGGAAGATAGCCATCATAAACCTTTGGAAAGTCCTAGGAGCATTGCATAAGCCGAAAGGCATTCTTTTGTAGGCAAATGTTCCATAAGGACAAGTGAATGTGGTTTTCTCTTGGTCTTTGGGATCGATGGGAATTTGAAAATACCCAGAGAAACCGTCTAAAAAGCAGTAATAGTCATTACCCGCTAGACGTTCAAGTATTTGGTCCATGAAAGGAAGGGGAAAATGATCCTTTCTCGTAGCATCATTGAGTTTGCGGAAGTCTATACAAACTCTCCACCCTGTAACGAGACGAGTAGGAATCAACTCGTTGTTTTCATTGGGAACAACGGTGATTCCGCCTTTCTTAGGCACACAATGGACTGGACTAACCCACGGTGAATCTGAGATAGGATAGATCATTTCCGCATCAAGAAGTTTGATAACCTCTTTTTTGATAACGTCATGGATCTTAGGATTCACCCTTCGTTGGCTTTGAATAGTGGGTTTAAAGTCGTCCTCCATGAGAATTTTATATGTGCAAAAGTGAGGATCATTTCCACGAGTATCGGAGATTTTCCATGCAATAGCTTTCTTGTGATTCTTCAGCACGGCGATAAGTCGGGATTTTTCTTCTTCCTTCAAGTCCTTAGCGATGATGACGGGAGACTTCTTATTGTCTTCAAGGAAAACGTACTCGAGATGAGACGGAAGATCCTTAAGCTCTAAATCCGAAGGATTTTCGACGGAAGGCGTAGTCAAATTCGGTTCATCGATAGAGATATCCTTAGGAGATGGTGGAGAAGTATGGTCCTCATTGAGAAGTTTCTCAATGGTACGAATGTCTTCATCCCAGTTGGAGGGAGAATCGTCATATTTTAAGTCCACGTCTCCCAAAGTTGCTTCAAATCTTTCAAGATGAAATCACTTTCTCCAAATGGAGTTAGTGATGGATCAATAGAGGCAACGGTCTCAACAGTGGGTAGAGAAGAAGAACCAATTTTAAAAGCGTTTTTGAAATGTTCTTAACAAGCCTCATAAAGAACGTCAATGAAATTAACACTCTCGTTTTCCGAAGGCTGCTTAGAAAGTTTACCCATGTTGAAGACGATTTTATCGTCACCAACTCTCATGATTAATTCGCCCGCGGCTACATCGATGAGAGTGCGAACGGTCCTCAAGAACGGACGTCCAACGATTAATGGAACACGGGGGACCATCTCGTAGTCAACGACAACAAAATCCGCCGGGAAGGTGAATTTGTGACACCAACGAAGACGTCTTCGGCTATCCCCACTGGATAAGCAACCATACGGTTGGCTAATTCCAAAGTCATTCGTGTGGGGACTAGCTCGGGGAGAGATAATTGCTTCCAAACACTTAATGGCATTAAGTTAATACTAGCACCTAGACCGGCTAGGGCCATACAATTCTCTACCCCAGGGAAGTTGCAAGGAATCAAGAAACGACCTGGATCACCAAGTTTGAGGGGCAATTTCCTTAAGAGAACCGCGGAGCAATTCTCATTAAGTTGCGTCTGAGCAATGTCAAGAAGCTTCTCTTTGTCACTAAAAAGATCTTTAAACATCTTCGCATATTTAGGCATGTGAGCGAGAGCCTCAGCAAATGAGATATTGAAATTCAGTTGTTTGAACATTTTAAGAAAGTTCGAAACCTGAATATCATCCTTGTTCTTCAATTTCTCTTTCCTCAACCTCGAAGGATAAGGTATATTGGGTTGAGATGAAGGCTTTGGGATAGAATTCGCACTCACATCCTTGGGTGGTGGAGGGGTAGAAGTAGAAGGTGGTGGAATTGGAGAAGTAGAAGTTGGAGGAATAGAAGATGGAGAATTTGGAGAAGGAGACTCATTTTACTTTGTCACAATCACCGGTGTAGGTGTAGGAAGCTCGGGTTCCTTTAAACCTTTTCCACTGTGAGTGGTGATTGCTTTCATCTCCCCTCTTGGATTAGCAACGGTGTTACTCGGAAGAGAACCCGATCCAGAGGCTTGATTACTAGGGAAGAAAATATCCATCATATTCCTCAAGTCATTCGTTTGACTTGCCAAAGTGTTTCGCATATCAGCTCGAAGATCATTCCCTGCTTCACCATATCTGCTTTCATGTTGGCCATTTCCCACTGAAGATTTTGCACGATCACATCATTAGTCCTCATGTAGGTTTCAACATCTTGGTGTAATGCGGTGGGTTGGTTGAGAGGAGGAGCATGGTAGGCGGGTGGTTGATAAGCAGGTTGTTGGTAAACTTGGTTGTTTCTTTGAGGTGGATATGGGTTTCTTTGGTTTTGATATGGAGTTGGAGCACGTGGTTGGTTTTGATTGTTGCGATTGAGGTTGTTCGGGTTTTGTGGGGGGAAACCGGGTGGTGAAAGAAAGTTGTTTGAGCGATAGCTGAGCAAGTTGCGGTCACCTTGAGGACGTTCTTGATAGCCTCCCGTAGAATAGGTACCGTTGGCGGCATACACATTTTCTGGATTGTCGTGAGTCGAAGGACAATCGGTGTATGAGTGAGATCCCCCGCATATCTCACATGATTGAGTCATAGCATTGGCTTGGGCAGTGATAGCTTTAGTGTTATTGGCGGCTTGGAGAGCAAGTGATTCAACAAGCGAAGTAAGCTTATCAAGTCTCTTGTCTCTCTCATTAGTGCTAGCACTAGCCACATTGGTCTGAACACTCTTGGTTGGCACTCTAGACTTGTTCTCAATAATATTCCAAGCGGCATTAGAAGACTTAACCAAAAGATTACCCCCCCGAGGCACTATTTAGTGAATCTTGGTCATTCATGCTTAAACCATTGTAAAAAGTATTAATTTGGTGCACTTTGGTAAAACCATGTTGCGGGCACTTTCTTAAAAGTTCTTTAAAACGGTCCCAAGATTCACTAAAAGTCTCATCGTACTTTTGTTCAAAAGTAATGATTTCATTCCGCAAAGCGGTATTACGAGAGGGTGGGAAAAAGTAGTTGATAAATTTGGTCTCTAAATCCGTCCACCTAAGAATACTTTGTGGCGGTTCCTTATCAAGCCAATGCCGGGCTTGCCCCACTAAGGAGAAAGGAACAAGTTGCAAGCGAATTACCTCTTGTGAAACCCCATTGAATTTTACCGTATTCGTGAGTTGAAGAAACCTTTTGATGTGGTCATGAGGATCATCAATGGTACGTCCCAAGAATGGTTGAGCAGAGACCATTTGAATAAATCCGGATTTGAGTTCAAAGTTGTTGGCTCCAATCGCGGGTATGACAATAGCATCGTGGTTGCCCTCTACATGTGCTTGCAAAAGTTCGATCATAGGGCGATTGTCCGGTAGAGGTTCATTGTTGTTATTATTCATGTTGTTTTGAGGTAGATTATTATTGTTGTTGTCTACACCGGCCATGTCTAAGTTATCGAGAGTCTCGGGCTCTTGATAAGACGTTGATCGAGTGCGCATACACCTACAAAAGAACTAACAAAGCAAGAAATATTTTTGGTTTTTTATGTTTTTTAATTTTTTTGTATTTTTTGAAAATTTTATATTCTTTAGGATTTTTGAAAATTTTAAATCAAGGAAAATAACGTTCAAAGATTAACGGATCCCAAAATCCATCGCGTCTCTCACTAAAAACCTTTAATCTTAACGAAAAGAGCCGGCAGCGGCGCTATTTAATACAAGGGTTTTGCAACCGAGTATAAAATATCGTTGAATCCGATCTCTTCGAATTGATTATTGGTAGAAAGTGCGACTCAATTGTTCTTGGTGGAGTAATAAATGGTTTGGTTATCTATTTTAATCTAAAAGCAAGTATGAAAATTGTCGTTGAGTAAAATAAGAGATTTAAAGATTAATCTAAAATGACGAGTTAAAAATAAATGCTTGAAAACTTAAAGACAAGATTAGAAAAGTACTTGAACACTTAATAAATCTAAAACTTGAAAACTTTGTAAAAACAAGAAACTAATCTCATCGGAATACCCAATCAGAATATACTGATCGGAATGTGTAACAGGAACTGATCAGAATATACTTAAAAATGCTTCAATCGGAATGTTGGAAAACAACACTAATCGGAATATGGCAAACAAGACTCTCGTCGGAATACTGTCGTCGGAATAAGGCCAAATAGGAATGCTTGAAAACAAAACCAATCGGAATATCCAAAGAGTCCCTAGTCGGAATGATGGTGTAATCGGAAAGTTAATAGAAACTTGCTGTCAGAATATTGTGAAACTATCCCAATCGGAATGTTAAACCCTAATCCGATCAAGGTGATCGGAATGATGGTGCAGTAATCGGAAAACCACAAAACCCTTTTCCGATCTTGTAGATCGGAATACTAGTGATCAAAATCGGAAAGTCAAATCGGAAAGGGGTTTACCCTTTCCGATAGTACGAATTCGAAAATAAGCTAAGTTTTAAGCTATTAAGAATAAGCTCAAACCAAAACTTGATCGAATTAATGATAAGCCGAACTAGTAAGCACTAATTAAGAACTTTTTAAACTTTAAATAAGCAATCTTTTAAATCAAACCACAAAAAGATGAAACTTTTTAAGAAATCTTTTAAAAAAAAAAAGCTAAAAATACAAATAAGCCAATAAGCACAAGGATCTTAAAGCTTAACCGTATGAAAGCTTAAGTATGATAAAAATACGAACTTTTTAATCCTTAAAACATCAAGATCAAACACGGATCATTAACATTTCGGATCAAAATTAACTAAAAATAAAGAAAGGTAGAAAGAGATTAAAGATTAAAAGCTTAACTTGAACTTGATTAATGAAATCCAAATACAAAACGTTTAAACATGAAAGATTAAAGAAGGAAAAGATGAAAACTTAGTGAGAGAAAGTTTGGAACTTTCTCTCTCTAAAAACTAGAAAGGAAAAAATGAAAAATGAAAACTAGCTAACTCTAGCTAACCAACCCTCCTAAATGTGTTTAGGAGGGCATTTATAGGAAAATGGGGAGGTGCATGTGTTGCCTCCTCTTTCTTTCTTTCTTCACGTCTTCTCGTCTTTTAAGTTCTTCGACTTTTTTTTTGACTTTGTCTCGGGATTAATTAAACTCGTCTTATAATTCTTCATTTATTAGACTTGAGTTCTTCGACTTTATTAAACTTCCGTCTTTAGACTTTTTCTTCGATAAATCTTCAGAATAGGTCTTGGACATCCGTTCTTTAACCACTCTTGATCTTTTGACTTCGTCTTTTCTCGTTTTCTTCGATAAAAGCCCGTGAAAGCCCGTGTTTTCTTCCTTTTTCATCTTTTGGTCCTAAAAAACAATAAAAACACAAACCACGCATAATTCCGACTTTTACGACATAAAATACACGTTTTGGTCTTGTTAATATTGGAAATAAGTGGTAAAAGGATAAGTGTTTTCACACTTGTTAATGAATTTGAGTTTGATGTTGTTATATATGATTTATTTCTCGAGTCATTATTAATGAACGCGCCTTATTTGATAGGTAGCGGTTCTCGTGTTTGAAAGGCACCCATTATCATCGACGATCATCTCGCTAGATCTGTTATACTAAGGTGAGTCTGTAGCCTCGCTTTTTATGCTAGCTACTAAATGTTTTATACCCCTGAGGGGGATACATGCTATTTAAAAATAAATGAACACAAGTCATGAGTAATTGTTGGACCCGAATGTTGCCTAAAGTTGAATTCATTGTATTGAGTAACTTGTTGCTAAAGACCCTAAATTCATGAGCCGTTAACTATCTTCTGACTTGATGTTGTGAGTCGGGAATAGCCGCTTATTCTAATGATAGTACTATTGGGTTGACCACCCTATCTGAGACCAGGGCATTACGTTGAGTAACCCGCTGGGAAGGATAATTTTACGTGAATAAGATTGTGGTATTCTAGCAACTGATACCCTAGAGGGTCAATGGTTTTATTCTAGTCATGCCGGCATTTGGCGTGAGTGACTATTTGGTTAAGGGGTCGGTGTCATGAGCTTAAATACAATGTTTAATGTTTATTTTTGCCTTGAATATAGATTTTGTGTACGACAATTCTATAAATGATTATGATTGATTTTCTTCTTGTGTTCAAATGTGATTTGATAAACCTATAGACTCGCTCAACATTATTGTTGACTCGTTTTATGCATGTATTTCATGTAATAGGAAGTGATGGAGCATGGAGCTTTGCTGTGGAGGTTGTGGCTTGGCTTTTGGAAGAATGTTGGTCTAAAAACTATTTATACCTTTTACTGTTGAACAATTTACTTTATGTTGTGTACTGTACTAAACTTGTTGGTTGTTGGTCGAGATCCATGGGGACTAAACGCTTTACTCTAGTGTTGTGTTAGTACACTTATGGGATGAAATTTATGTTTTAGACCTTTTATGAAAATGTTGTTTATATTTTGTGTAAACGTCTCTATTTTTAGTCGTTCAATATAACTTGTGTGATGATGCTTGTGTTTAGCACCCATTTGTGATTTTCCGCTGCGCAATGTAAATTGGGGGTGTTAGAGATTGGTATCAGAGCTGCAAGTTATAGAGAACTGGGTCGATTTTGAAAATTGTCCTAAACTATAACTTTGGTGTCGTAAGTATTTATTCTTCAAGAGCACACAACTCCTCTACAACGCTCCGGTAAGATCACTATTAGTTTTGTTTTGCATTATAGATGTATCCCTCATAACTGAAATGATTTCCCGAGTATTTATTAAGTAAATACTATGATATTGTATTGGAATTATTGAAAGTACGCTGAGTGCTTGTCAGTATCATATTTATTTTTTTTGTGAGCGTTGCATAAACATCATTTTCATTGTGTTGCATAGCATGGATAATGTATGACATTTGCATGAGCATTGCATACTAATTATTATTTTATTAACAATGACCTTAAATATCCTTAAACCCTTATAATTGTAGAAAATGGCTGGTTTACCTCGTGAGGATGGATGGATTGATATGACTAATGTAGTGGATGGTGAGTAAGTGGATAACTTTGATGCTAGTGACGATGCGGAGCGTTTTGAGTTTTTAGATGATGGGATTCCACTTACTGTAGTTGGTCAGACAGAGCCTGAGTTGATACAAGGTAGTTATGTTCCAAGGGTTAATGTTGTGTCACAGACTGTTCCACATTGACAGTGACTTGTTGTTCGTTCTTCGACTCCTACTTGTGATGCTTATATTAGTAGTTTGCTTCGGATTGCATTTGCTAGGGGTGATGTTTCTGTTGAGTCGAGTAGGGCTGCTAGTGCTTGATCTATTCATGATGGTATTCCTAAGGTTTATTGTCCAGGTCCTAGGTCTTATGATGATATTTTCTGGTTTCTTAAGAAGTTTGATAGGTCTTTGTTTGAAAGGTATTTGGTTGAGACTCGTGTGATTAGGAGGTTTGAGCAGAATGAGAAAAAGTTTGACAGGTTTGTTGGTAGTGTGAGGAGATCAGAGTTTGTTAGATCAAGGGAAATGGATGAGGTTGTTAGATTAAGATCTATGGTGTTGAATTTGAGTGGGCAGGTTGAAATGTTACGTAGGGAGCAAGAAAGGAATGCAAGGTTGAGTGCGTAGGGTTTGCCGGTGAGACCTTTTCCTAGTCGAGGTGTAATGATTCGTGATGTGCCGAATCAGGTTGAACCTCAAGTGTTGGTGAGTCCAAGTGAAGGAAGTAGTCGTAAGGGGAAGGAAAAAGTGGAGGAAGAATCTGAAGATGCTGATAGCAGCAGTGATGACGAGCCGCTGTACAAGAAGCTGCGGGGATCTGGTGTTTAGTTCCTTATGTTGTTTTTATTTAGTCTTGTTGTAATAGAACTTATGTAGACCCGTACTGTAGTTTGTGATGAAACTTAATGACTTTTAAGTTTGTTGTGATGAAGGATTGTAGTGACATACTTGTCACAATTTTGTGGAAATCTTCCAAAGCAATCCAAAATTACCTTCATGACTTATGATTTGTCTTATTAGTTCTTGTGTGAATTGGTTAATGATTCATTGTGAATTGTATTGTTGGTGCATGTAGTATCTATGTTACATCTTGATAGAGAAATCCTTCTTCTTATCATGATATGAATACTTACTTGTTCTTTTTCTGTTATGGTCATACAGGAAGGAGTTGGGAGGCATTTTCTGACTTTACTAAATTATTGTTTGGTTAGTTTCCTGTAAACATGCCGCCTAAATTGACGACTGCTACTGTTAATACCATGATTGAGCAAGCTATTGCTAGAGCTTTAGAAGCTCAATGTTCTGCGAGGAACCAAGAGGCTGAGAATAGGAATGCTGCTGGTCAGGATGGAGGGAATGTTGAAAACCAGGTTGGAGGAAATGCTGATGAACAAGCGGGAGGAAATGCTACAGGACCAGTTGGAGGTAATGCTGCTGTTCAGCAGGTTCAGAAGGAATGTTCTTATGCTAGTTTCATGAAATGTGGACCTACCCAATTTCGTGGTACTGGTGGTGCATTGGAATTAAGGAGGTGGATTGAAAAGATTGAAAGTACTTTTGAAATTAGTGGATGTTTAGAAGCTAGTAAGGTGAAATTTGCTGCAGCTACTTTTCAGGATGATGCGTTGAGTTGGTGGAATAGTCAAGTAGCTACTGTGGGGTTGGTTGAAGCTAATGCTAGAACATGGACTGTGACCAAAGGACTGTTGACTGCTAAGTTTTGTCCTGAGGAAGAGTTAGGTCAGTTGGAAGATGAATTGAGGCATTTGGTGCTGAGAAACAATGATATTGTAGCTTATACCAGGAGATTTTCTGATTTATGTTTGTTGTGTCCTGATGCGTTTGCTGATGACCGTAAGAAGATGAAGCAGTATATTAGGGGTTTATCTAGTAATATCAAGGGAGAAACTACTTCATCGAAACCCAAGTCATTTGATGAAGCTGTTCAAATGACTCATGCTTTAATGGATGTAAAGCTGCAGGATTGAAAGGATAGTATTGCTGAGGGGAATACGAGAAAGTGGGAAGCTGCACACTCAAGCCAAGGGCAGAATCGAGGTGGTTATCGTAATAACAATTACCAAGGATCGAATAGGAATCAGCAGTATAATTTGAGAAGGAATGATGGTGTTCGTGCTGCCACAGGAAATCAAGGTAACAAGGTGAATCCGAAGTGTGGTCGATGTAATCTGTATCATGTTGGAAATTGTCCACCTGCTTGCAACAAGTGTGGGAAGGCCGGACATAAGATGGCAGATTGTAGAAACAAAGGTGTAGACACTAGGGCAAATGCTGTTAAGGTAGTTTACTGTTCTGGATGTGGAGGTCGTGGACATAAGCAAGGGAACTATCCGAGGGTTGGCATACGACATGGAGGCAATGTTGTTGCTGTTGCTGCTGGGATTGCTGCTCCAGCCTATGTCGTGGGAGATGCTGACAACCCTCAAGGGCTGAATGTGGTGACTGGTACGTTCTTACTTGATGCTTGTTATGCTAGTGTGTTATTTGATTCTGGATCCGATTGAAGTTTCGTAGATGTTAGATTCAGTCAGCTATTGGATAGAGAAGCAGGGAGATTGACAACTAGTTATAATGTGGAGTTAGCTGATGGTAAGGTTGTAAGCACTAGTTTTGTACTGAAAGGTTGTTCCTTGAATTTAGGTAATTATGTGTTTAGTATTGATTTGATGCCCATAGAGTTAGGATATTTTTACGTGATTGTTGGGATGGACTGGTTAGTTGGTAATGGTGCTGTAATTGTTTGTCGAGAAAGATTAGTTCAGATACCGCTAAGGAATAGGGTATTGACTATGAAAGGTGATGAATGTACTTCTCGTTTGAGAGTTGTTTCTTGTTTAAAGATGATTAGGTATATAGAAGCAGGTTGTGATGTGTTTCTTGCACAGATAAGTAATGATGGTGTGAATGAAAGGAAATTTGAGGATGTGCCTGTGATTAGAGAGTATCCTGAGGTTTTCCCTGAGGAATTGCCAGGATTACCGCCGCATCGTGAAGTGGAGTTTCGAATTGATTTAGTGCCGGGTGCTGCTCCTGTTGCTCGTGCACCGTATCGTTTAGCTCCATCTGAGATGAAAGAATTATCTGATCAATTGAAGGAATTTATGGATAAGGGATTTATTAGACCTAGTTCGTCGCCGTGGGGTGCGCCTGTTTTGTTTGTTAGGAAGAAAGATGGTTCTTTAAGAATGTGTATTGATTATAGAGAGCTTAACAAATTGACTGTCAAGAATCGGTATCCACTGCCGAGGATTGATGATTTGTTCGATTAGTTGCAAGGGTCATGTGTATACTCGAAGATCGATTTGAGGTCTGGGTATCATCAACTGAGAGTTAGGGAAGAAGATATTCCTATAATAGCTTTCCGTACTCGATATGAACATTTTGAATTTCAAGTGATGCCTTTTGCGTTAACAAATGCGCCTGCTGTATTTATGGATTTGATGAATCGTGTATGCAAACCGTATTTGGATGAGTTTGTTATCGTATTCATTGATGATATTCTCGTTTACTCCAAGAGTGAAGAGGAACATGCGAAGCATTTGAGAAATATTTTGGAATTGTTGAAGAAGGAGAAGTTGTATGCGAAATTCTCTAAGTGTGAATTTTGGTTGAAATCAATGCAATTTTTGGGGCACGTGATTGATAGTGAAGGTGTTCGTGTGGATCTTGTTAAGATTGTGGCAATTAAGGATTGGTCAGTGCTGAAGACGCCGACTGAAGTTCGCCAATTTCTTGGTTTGGCTGGGTATTATAGAAGGTTTATTAAGAAGTTTTCACTAATTTCTAAGCCGTTGACTAAGCTTACGGAAAAGAATCGAGTGTTTGAATGGGGATTGGAAGAGGAATCTGCATTTAGTCTGTTCAAGGATAAGTTGTGTTTTACGCTGATATTGTCTTTGCCAGAAGGATCTGAGGATTTTGTAGTGTACTGTGACGCGTCTCATAAAGGATTTGGAGCTGTATTGATGCAAAGGGAGAAAGTAATAGCGTATGCATCGAGACAATTAAGGAAGCATGAAGAGAATTACACTACGCATGATTTAGAACTTGGGGCTGTTATTTTTTCTTTGAAGCTGTGGAGACACTACTTGTATGGAACCAAGTGTGTGGTTTTCACTGATCATAAGAGTTTGCAATATATTTTGGATCAAAAGGAATTGAATATGAGGCAAAGGAGATGGGTTGAGTTGCTGAGTGATTATGACTGCGAGATTCGTTACCATCCTTGTAAAGCGAATGTGGTAGCTGATGCACTTAGTAGAAAGGAAAGAGATAAGTCTATAAGAGTTAGAGCTTTGACAATGTTGGAAAGTGTTGATTTGACAGAAGCGATATTGAAAGCCCAAACTAATGGTATGAAGGAAGAGAACGTTGAGGCAGAAAATTTGGGTAGAATGTTGAAACCATTGTTTGAAGTGAGACCAAATGGATTGAGGTATTTTAAGAATAGGATTTGGTTACCGTTGTGTCCGTCTGAGGAAGATTTGTTAGGGGTGCGAGAGTTGGTGATGAATGAATCTCATAAGTTGAAGTATTCAATACATCCTGGATCGGACAAGATGTATCAAGATCTTAAGAAAGTTTATTGGTGGCCGAATATGAAGGCAGATATAGCACAGTATGTTAATAAGTGTTTAACTTGTGCGAAGGGGAAGGCTGAACATAAGAAACCGTCTGGATTATTAGTGCAACCTGAGATTCCTGAGTGGAAATGGGAGAAGATTACAATGGATTTTGTGACAGGTTTGCCAAAGACTGCAAATGGTAGTGATATGATATGGGTGATTGTAGATAGATTGACTAAGTCTGCTCACTTTTTGCCAATGAAGAAGACAGATAGTATGGAGAGGTTAACAACAGTGTATGTAAAGGAGATTGTTTTTCGACATGGTGTGCCTTTGTCGATAATTTCTGATCGTGATAGTAGGTTTATTTCAGAATTTTGGAAGTCTTTGCAGAAAGCGATGGGAACGGAGTGATGTTTAAGTACAGCATATCATCTGGAAACTGATGGACGAAGTGAAAGAACGATTCAAACTTCAGAGGATATGCTTCGTGCATGTGTGATTGACTTTGGAAATGGTTGGGATAAGAATTTTCCATTGGTTGAATTTTCGTACAATAATAGTTATCATGTTAGTATTTAAGCCGCTCCATTTGAAGCTTTGTATGGACGTAAGTTTAGATCTCCAGTGTGTTGGAGTGAGGTAGGAGAAAGTTAATTGACTGGGCCTGAAATGATACTTGAGACGACTGAAAAGATTGTGCAAATTAAGAAGCGTTTGTTATCTGCCAGGAGTAGACAAAAGAGTTATGCTGATAACAGAAGGAAACCGTTGGAGTTTGAAGTAGGAGACATGGTTATGCTAAAGGTATCTCCATGGAAAGGAGTAATTCGTTTTGGAAAGAGAGGAAAGTTGAGCCCGAGATATATTGGACCATTTAAGATTATCCAAAGGATTGGATTGGTGGCTTGTAAGTTAGAGTTGCCTGATGAGCTTAAGGCTATTCATAATACTTTTCACGTGTCTAATTTGAAGAAGTGTTTGGCTGAAAGGGATGTGGTGATTCCATTGGAGGAAATTCAACTTGATGATAAGTTTCATTTTATAGAGGAACCTGTAGAGATAATGGATAGGGAAGTTAAGAAGTTGAAGCATAGTAAAATTCCGATTGTGAAAGTGAGATGGAACTCTATACGTGGGCCAGAGTTTACGTGGGAACGTGAGGATTTCTTTAAGGACAAGTATCCTCATTTGTTTAGGAAGGATTAAGCGCCGCGGACGTCGTTTCTTTTAAGAAGGGGGGGGGGATATGACAACCCAAACCGAGGTCATTGCTTAATCTTATTTTATGATTATTTTTGAACTTTTTGGATGAGTTTGAACGATATTTATTTTTGGAGGTTTAAGTTTAAACCAATGTTGGAAGGTCTATATTTAATATTTATTAAGTATAAGGAGTATTAGCAAGCGTGATGTCGATGGATGTCAAATATTTTACGTCTTATTGTCGGTTGTTCGATCTTTGTCATTTTTGAGATTTTATTTTAAATGATGTGTTAAGTCGAGTCGAGAGTCGATATTATTATTTTTGAGGTACGTTTTAAATTTTTAAAAGTATCTTTATGAAACCCGAGCCCCGTAAATATTTTGAAAATTGACTAATAGTTACCAGCTTTTTAGCTAACTATTTTCATTTTTAGCCACAACTATTGCCAAATTGTAACCAAGGTCCCTCCACCACTATATATAAACCCAAATCAAACACACACATCACAAATCTTCCACTAAAAAGTTTCTCCATCCCTTTCTTTCTCTCTCTATTTGCTGAAACACCCACCACCATCACAAACACATACATTTTCAATTATTACTCGAATTTGAGGATGATTCGAGCTAAACCAAAGCTAGACCCACTCTTAGAACTGATCAAGGATCACATTGGTGTAAGATTTTTACACATGCAAGGCATTTTTATTTTTTGATGTTGTTAGGTAGAAGCCATGATCATGCATGTTGTTTTTGGCATGATCCATGGTGTTATTGCTAAAAACTTTGTTAAAAACTTCATTTTGATTCAAAGGTTTTGATTTTGATGATGATTTAGATGTTATGGATCATATATGTTGATGTTAGGGTATAGGAATGAACATTTCTATGGTTGGTTTTGATCAAAAAGTTGATTTTGTACAAGATTTTGGTAGTCATTTTATAACAGTAAGTAAACAGCAAAATCCGAATTTTTATGTTTTTAAAATGGCTTAACTTATAGCCTAGGGTTGTAGATAATTTTATTAGCTTCGATTTGATATAAGGTAGAGCTTTTATCTCCAAACGAGCGCGAAGTTATGATGTTTTGATTGATCGTGTACCGGGAGACGAGTATCGACACTACATATAGTTGTTGTCGATATTTGGATCGAATCTTGGGGACTATAAATGGAGTTTACTTTAAAACCCGAGTGTCGGTTTTGTAAACAGAGTCGTTTAAATAAGTTAAAACGGTTGTATGAAAAATTAACGTAAATCTGTCCGGATTTTGTAGTTTGAATATGAGTCGGGTAAAGGACTTTAAAAGTAATTTCATTTGATAAACTAGTAGGAGGACTTTCTATATATAGTAAGTTAGTTCATCGAGTCGTTTCATAAACGTTTGACGAGTTTAAAAGGGGTAAATAAGCTAGTACATGTAGTATGTATCGGCGGATTTTATTAAAAGTATAAAATGGTAAAGTAAATGTGTAGTAAAATATAATGAAGTTATTTATATCGTTTTCTCTCGAGTTTATTGTGACTTTATGAGTTTGAGTTTGATGTTGTTATATATGATTTATTTCTCGAGTCATTATTAATGAACGCGTCTTATTTGATAGGTAGGGTTCTCGTGTATGAAAGGCATCCATTATCATCGACGATCATCTCGCTAGATCTCTTATACTAAGGTGAGTCTGTAGGCTCGCTTTTTATGCTAGCTACTAAATGTTTAATACACGCGAGGGGGATACATGCTATTTGAAAATAAATGAACACAAGTCATGAATAATTGTTGGACCCGAATGTTGGCTAAATTTGAATTCATTGTATTGAGTAACTTGTTGCTAAAGACCCTAAATTCATGAGCCGTTAACTATCTTCTGACTTGATGTTTTGAGGCTTATTCTAATGATAGTACTATTGGTTTGACCACCCTATCTGAGACCAGGGCATTACGTTGAGTAACCCGATGGGAAGGATAATTTTACGTGAATAAGATTGTGGTATTCTAGCAACTGATACCCTAGAGGGGCAATGGTTTTATTCTTGTCATGCCGGTATTTGGCGTGGGTGACTATTTGGTTAAGGGGTCGGTGTCATGAGCTTAAATACAATGTTTAATGTTTATTATTGCCTTGAATATAGATTGTGTGTACGACAATTCTATAAATGATTATGATTGATTTTCTTCTTGTGTTCAAATGTGATTTGATAAACCTATAGACTCACTCAACATTATTGTTGACTCGTTTTATGCATGTATTTCAGGTAATAGGAAGTGATGGAGCATGGAGCTTTGCTGTGGAGGTTGTGGCTTGGCTTTTGGAAGAATGTTGGTCTAAAAACTGTTTCTACCTTTTACTGTTGAACAATTTACTTTATGTTGTGTACTGTACTAATCTTGTTGGTTGTTGGTCGAGATCCATGGGGACTAAACGCTTTACTCTGGTGTCGTGTCAGTCTACTTATGGGATGAAATTTATGTTTTAGACCTTTTATGAAAATCTTGTTTATATTTTTTGTAAACGTCTCTATTTTGAGTCGTTCAATATACCTTGTGTGATGATGCTTGTGTCTAGCACCCAATTGTGTATTTCCGCTGCGCAATATAAATTGGGGGTGTTAGAATTCCAAACAATCCCGTTTACAAATCCGACACTTGATTTTGAAAATAGACTCACAACCCTAAGTTTAGAACCTAACATCAGACCTTGACCATTTTTACAACTCCTTCTATAGTCCCCGAGATTCGATCCAAATATCGACAACAACTACATGTCGTGCCGATACTCGTCTCCCGGTACACGAAAAATCAAACTATCATAACTTCTCGCTCGTTTGGAGCTAGAAGATCTACTTTATATCAAAGCGAAGCTAACGGAATTCTCTACAATTCTATTCTATTAGTTTAACCATTTTCAAAGAGTAAGATACCCAAAATTTGCCTTTTATCCACTGATCTAAAACACATGTTTAAAAATCATACTGAATCAACTTTTCAACCTATTTTACTCAATCTCCTATCCCTAATATCATCCTAATAGTATCCTAAGCAACTCATCAAACCTCTAACACCCTTGAATAATCATTTAAAAACTACCCACTCAAAAATTCAAACATGCAATACTCAAAATTTATTTATAACAATACTAGCAACATATATTTATCAAGAAAATAGATCAAACCACCACGGATCATATCAAAAATTTAAAAGTTGTTGCATGTGTATAAAAATTATACCAAAATGATCCTAATCAAATATACAAGAAGGTATATTGATTAGTTTTTAAAGATTTCAAGTAGAAATTGATGATCAAAGGGTTTTATGTAGGTGATGGGTGGAAAGGCAAAGACAAGAGAGAAAGAAAGAGAGATGAAGTTTGTTATCTATGTGTTTTTGTGAGTGGAAAGTTAGGTGGAAGCTTTATATATGGTAGGTGGAGGGACCTTTCTTGCCAATATATGATAGTTTTGGTCCAAAATGCAATAAATAGTTTAAAAGATAGAAAATGTAAATTGTCAATTTGGAAAATATTTACGAGGATCGGGTTTCGTAAAAATACTTTTCAAAAGTTAAAACGCACACAAAATATGATAATAATATGATCCCGGTTCGACTTAATACACAACTAAATAAAAATGTCAAAAATATAAACATCGAATCAACAAATTAATAAATCATAAAATCTCAGGCATCCGTCGATATCGTGATCACTAATAATCCTCGCTATTAGTAAAAAGGTAAAAATAAGACTTCCAACATCGGTTTTAAATAAAACCATCAACCGTCATATCATTCAAGCTCATTGAAAATTTCAAAATTATTCGTAAAATAATATAGAATAATGATCTCGGGTTCGGGTTATCACATATATAAACCCTCAAACTAAGAATGTAGAACCCATAGAAGTCATAAACATACTATATAAGACTTAGAATAAGTGTACATTAAGATATAAACTCTAATCACCCAAGTTAAAAAATCATTAGGATTAATGACCTAAAAACCCTAATATTAAGAAATCTACATGGGATCATCACATAGTTCTTTTTGGACGAGTCTACAAATACTAATAGGATTTTATTAAGGTCATAAGATGATATTAAGACAATGTACAAGTACCCTAATGCACAAGGTACTAGATTTCAATGCATGACTTGTAAATTAGGTCAAAATAGGTATTTTCACTCTTTAGACATGTTTACCTAAACTAAACCCTTAAACCAATTGTGAGAACTCATTGGACACTGAAGACACAATGTCTAGGACCTAAATTAAGTTTACATCAGCAACTAAGAGTAGGATAATCACATTTACTAAGATTAAACCAAGATCATTAGAAAACCCTAATCTACAAATGTATACTTCCCATTTTCACATCAAACCTTTGTTAAACTTCAAACCAAGGACCCAAATCTCTTAAATTTAATTTATAAACCCTAATTAAGCCCTAATCATTCACTAATCACTTTCCTAAGCCCTTAATCATCAAAAACACAAAACATAAGTTACAAGCCCTTGATTTTGAATCCAAATTTGTATTTTCTCTCCAAAACACATTTTCAAAACATTTCCCTCCATTCCAAGTTTGAAAACCTGATATTTATCAATCCTTAAATATTTTAGTAGTGATAAAAGTAGGTGGATCACCTCCTTGCTTTCTACACATCACCATTCCTATCTATATGTTGTCGCACCTTATTTTTTTGGGTAAAGGGGAAACCAAACCCCGGTAAAATATATTCCCAAAAGCGTTGAAGGACACTGGAATGTAGCTGCAATGCTACATTAACCTCAAGAAAATGCCTAAACAACCACTACATCATATGACATGCCATATGATCCTACTAAGCAATTACGAAACAAATAATACCAATAGGAAAGTACCACCTAAAGGTGCATGAACAATGTAAGTAAAGCGTCATCGCGGCTAACACTTAGAGCGAACATCAGGCTGACGAGAACCATGCCGATCATCAATCGATATGACTTCTTCAACCTCACTATCATTATCATTAACCATATCTTCCTTGGTTGTAAAACCATCCTCCCAATCTGTACCATCATCCATCTTATCCCAAAGAGCACCAAAAGAGTTATGAGAACTCTTATCCTTAACATTAGTCTTAGCTACAAAACTCGATGTTTTGTTATTCAAGAAACCCTTCTTAAGCATCGGAGCTGCCTTCTTAGGATTCTGACCCGTAGCATTTGTTTTAGAGGTTTCGCCTCTCTCAACATTACGAAACTGAAGATTAAGGGCTGGTTTTGTTAATTTAATACCTGCAACTTGTGGTTGCTTCTTCTTACCTTTATTCTTCTTGTTCTTGACCACCTCAAACCCATCATCCACCACATCCTTAGTAACATGAGCAACCACTTCCTTGTGCACTTTCGGACACATATCACTAGTATGATCAAAGATCAAGCATGTAGAACATCTTGGAGGTCTCCATTCTTACTCAATATCAATCGTAACCAATGAATGCCCTTTATCACGACCTTAAGGACAACAATTACCATCGAATCCAACAACTCCATATCAGCTAAAACCTCAACGAGCGCTTGAGCATATGTACTTCGACCCCACGAGTTAACACACATATTACTCGTGTAGGAATCCAACATAATAGGTGTGCCAATTTGGGTCGTGATAAGACTAAGACCAACCTCCGAATAAGCAACAATCGGCACATGATGAAGCTTAACCCAAACTGGTGCTTTCTTGATCTCCGCCTTTTTCAAATCAGTAGTAGGCGACCAAATATTCAAGATCATAGGAACTGTCCTAACCAACCACAGGCCATTTTCAAGAACTCCTTCTATTCCTTCCTTCGTATTAAATTGGAAAAAGAAGAAATCCTCATGCAATTGAACGCGTATCAAACCAAATCGTGCCCACGTAATTTTAACATAGTTTTCCACCAGTGGGAAAGCTAAACGCTTACCAATAAACTACACGTACAACGTGTGCACAAATCGAGTTTCAACATCTTCAACAACAGCATACGGAAGTGCAACTCGGGCTCCTTCAACATGCTCATCACACCGTAAATCTGAGATCTTTACCATCTTAGGATTCGATTGTTTAAGACCACCCTTGTTTTGAAGTATTGAGGCAAACGAATCCACCTGTGTAAAATTTGCATTTACATGCGGCTTAGCACAGCCCCGATTCAGCAAACCCCTCTCCTTTTTCACATTAACAACATCACCATCTTAAGCAGCAGGTGTCGCATCAGCATGTACCTCAGCCCTCAGCGATCCTTTCTCTGTCTGTACATCAGCAGTATTGGTTCACGTTGTAGGCTGCGCATTGGTAGCCTCCACTCGTTGATGAATCCTATGATCAACTACCAGTTCATCACCATCTGATTTAAGTTATGCAACACCCCTCGAACCATCATTAACTGGATTCCCTATTATAGCACCACCATATGCCGAAACCCTAATAGCCATAGACTCTGCATGGTCTCCCTCAAACGCTGCATTCGTTCAGATAACGCGTTAACATCAAAATGCGTATACCCTTCATTACCATCAGTTGTCCTATTATCCATGAAAAAAACAAACCCTAATACTGCAAAACCCTAAAAACAACAGTGCCGTCACACCCTCTCACCCTAGAACACCTCCATAAAACGAACAGCCAACAAAAAATAGATCGTAATCAATAAACCATGATAGGAATTTAGAGCACAAAAACTCAACAGCCGTACAAACCCTAGAAAACCCTAATTCGTTTTGACCTAATTCGCCCTCTAATCACACAAACATAAACGTAAAAGCAAAAGAATTCAGTGAATTAGTAACTCAAACAATCACGTTATATGATAAGAAAGGTAAAACCAGAATCAAAGAACAAAAAAAGATGATCTTAGGTAGCGGCGGCTAGAGAGAAAGTTTCCACCATTTTTAGGATTTTTTTACTGTAACCCAAAGAGTGTTAGTTGGTTTGGATGTTGTCGCAACTTATTTTAGACCACAAGGAAGGATTAGGACTAAGCTACAAGCTATGAACTTGTGTAGATCTTCACTAGCCTTCATTAGTCACCCCTACATCTATCTTACATGTTTGAATGCATAACTTGGAGGCTAAGGGTGAAAACAAGTATAAATAGGGGCGAAATGCTTCATTTGAAATTTGTACCCCGTTTCCTTTATATCTCATACCCATTCTCCATTTCCACCTCTATATACGTCTTAGGACATCCCACAAGACCAAAAACCAGGTCTAGAAGCTAGCCATTGAAGCTCTTGAAGCTTTGATAGTAAGTTGTGTTCATAAGAAGCCATAAGGAGCCATTTTAGAGCTACCTAGGTAAATCTATGTTAACCAAGGATTTGATCTTGTTATAAAGTTTAATTAGAATTGTTATAATGTCAAAATTATGTTAAAAAGATAATCCAAAATAAACCAAGTCGTCTCATCATTTTAAATGAAAGTTATAAGTTAAAGATGTCTTAAAACCTTAGTTTTAAAATTTACATAAAATAATGAGCAAAAAACCATTTCAAAAGCTATAATTCTGATGAAATGTTGTTATTATGATTATAAATGTTTTCATAAACCTTTTTTTCAAATCCTAGATCATTTGGATCATTTTTGAGCTTGTTATGTGATTTTTACAAGTTCAGGGACTAAAATTATCATTTTTGAAACTATAAATCATTTTGGGCCAAAAGTGTCATTTTATGAAAATAAAATCTATAAGAATAAATGTTGTAAAGTTTTAGACCCTAAGGTTAAATAATGAAGGTTTAAATTGCAATTTATGAAACTATATACTTAAAGGGTAAAAAGTGTAATTACACCAAACTATAACAACAAGGACTATTTTTGCCAACATTAAAACTCAAAATGTAATAAAATATGTTGTGTCATGTTAGTAGGGAGCTTTGTACAAATATTTTCCATCTCGATATTACGTTCTGAGTGAGTGGTTGGGTTTACGATTTAAAGTTCCCTCGCTCCTCAAACGTTTATAGAATGGCTTCTGAGTATGATGACCCGAACACTGATACTATCACTCCAAAATTTATTCAATCAAAGAATATTAAATAAAGAGAATTAACTCAGAGACTAATACTTGTTACATAAGCATATTGTGTGTCAGTCCAAATTCCGTGAGAAGGTTGTGATTGGATAATCAAAAGACTCTATAGGCTAAGGTGAGTTTATAGCCTCACATTTTAAAAGCTTACAAACAATTTGAAAACCCGTGAGGGGGATATATGCAAAACTGGAATACAAACGTTTTTGTATGCTGCTTATATGATTATTGACACTATGTTTACTTGTTTTCATCCAAAGTCCCTTTTTAATCGTGAACCGCTAATCATTTAATGATCATTAATATCGTGAATAGTACTATTGGAGACTGACATCTCCTATATGGGCAAGTCGCACTTGCTAGCAGCTAATGGTCCATTCCTAGGCTAAACAAATATACTTTATTTTGCTAAAACTCAGGATAATCTAGCAATCTTCCTGCTTAAGGGCAATTTGTTGGATTTTTCTGATAATGTCTAGTCGCGGGTCATGAGCTAGTGCAATACGAATCGATAAATTTAAAACTGGTTGTATAACACTGTAGCCTGAGAGTCATACTTGTATTCAAATTTTGTTTAAAACTATAAATTCAGTCAACCTTTGTGTTGAGTTTAAGCATATATCTCAGGTGAATGAAGACTAGCGTGTTGCGGAGGGTGGTGTCTTGAATAAGTTATCATTCTATCTATAGAACTATATCTTTGGGAAACCTGTGTATATACAGCGTTGTACAGTTGTTTATTAAACTCTGATTTAAATAAATGAATGATAACATTTGTTTCATGAAAATGTCTTTTTAGCATTTTCTATTATTGTGACTATGATACTATGAAGTAATACCCCATATCAATGTTCCGCTACGTAAAGGTGAAATGGGGGTTTTACAGATTGGCATCAGAGCTTGCAGTTATAGAGAATAAGGTTTTCCTAAACTATAACTTCGATTAAAAAAAGAATTCAAGTCTATCAGCCATCAACAACGCCAGCGTAAGATTTTTATCCCTTTAGAAGCATATCTTATGTTATTATGTTATAAAAACTACAAGGAAGTCTACTTCTACCTATATTCTCATCTTCGACGATGATGAAAGAGAAATTCTGATGTTCACTCCATCTTCCACAGATGTGCGTGTTCCGAATTTGTCTTTCTACGTTACCCCTGTTGTACAAGAATATTTCTCACGTCAAACTGAAGTGATGAATAGTACACCTTCACCTACGTCTCTTTTTCTCTTACCTAAGGATCTTTATTCATCTTCTAATCGAAGTAGTGAAGAGCCTTATGAAACTCAAGAGGTCTCTAGAGCATGGATTATGGTAAAGCATGACCGGCAATTATATGAAATTCCAAGTCATCTCGATGCAATTTCCTTAAAAGCTTTTAAAAGAGTGGAAAATAATGTTAGAAATTTAATAAGAGGAAGAGTAGAAAATGAAGAGCATTTTACGCATTTGGAATATAAATTGGACGTTACTCGACGCCATAATATTAAACTGAGTGAATGAATGCATCATTTTGAAGTAGCAATGGCCAGACTTGATAAGGAGAACACTGAACTGAGAGAAGGACTTACGAGAACTGTGCATAATATAGAAATACTCATTGAAGATCACAAAACTACTAAACAATCTGACTCCAGATATATTTTGTCAGATTGAGGAGATTAAAATGAGGAATTAAGCTTAGAAATCTAGTCTCAGTTTGTAAAAATGTACAGTTTCCTTTATGTAACAGCGATGCTTATCGTGTAAATATGAACGATAAGTTGTTAATAAGTAAAGAAGTGTTCTTTTGTTCTTAAAACTCTTGTCATTTTATCATAATTCGTATTATGAATCCTCATATATGAATTTGTTAAGAAATCCGTCATTCATATTATGAATCCTCATATATGAAATTCCCAGAAAAATGAGAACTCGACAATGATATATTAAATTTGTTCCATACTCCACGTATGAAAATTTAATATCAAGTGTTATTATGTGGTAGGATGGCTCCTACAAGAGCATCAACATCTGCGACAATAAATAGGACACCTAAAGAAATAAGGCAATTGGTTGCTGAGAGTGTGACTGCAGTTTTGCAAGCACAAGCCACCAATGTAGTCGGAGCAAGTAATGGAAATGATGCTAGAAGAGAATTTCTTGTTGAAAGAAGATGTACTTACAAGGATTTCATGAACTGTCATCCTTTTAACTATAAAGGATCTGAAGGAGCTGTTGGACTTATCCGCTGGTTTGAGAGAACTGAATCAGTATTTGTTCGCAGTGACTGTTCTGAAGATTGTAAAGTGAAGTTTGCTACGGGTACGTTAGTAGAAGAAGCTTTGTCTTTGTGGATTTCTTATGTACAACCTATTGGGATAGAACAAGCTTATCGTATTCCATGGAATGAATTCAAAAATATGCTAACTAAGAAGTATTTTCCTCACAATGCTATTAAGAAAATGGAGGATGAATTCTATAATTTAGCAGTGAAGGAGAATAATCTTAAAGCTTATATCTGAAGATTTCAGGAATTAGCATCACTATGTCCTAACATTGTAAACCTCAAATATTTAATTAAAACCTAAAAATATTTTTTGAAAATTTTTAAAACTAATTAATCTATTTTTTTTCTAATTTCTAAAAACCGTACATTAAAATAATGATAAAAAATGTTTAAAAGACGTAAAAAATACAAGCTTGGTGCCAAAAAGTCCTAAATTATATGAAGAATGCAAGAAAAATGAAAAGGAGGGAATTGGCTAATTCTATAAGGAAACAGCTTAAAAACATATGAATTCTAATTATAAGCCAAAACCAAAAAAACCCTTAAGTACGTTTAGAATGCAACCTTGGTCCGTAAAAGACCCAAGGGAATGATGGTTAACGCGTATGTGTGTTGGAGAGATGGCGCAGGTTCGAGTCATGGCCAGTCTCTTTTTGTAAAAACTTTTTTTTTGCTCTTCTTTTTTTAACACTAGACCTTGGTGACAATCTAACCACAAAAACGTGAACACAACTAGATTAAGACGAGATTAAAAGCTAAAATCTTACAAAACGTGATCTAAAAATGAGAAGGATGCCACAGTGATAAAAAGGAAAACAAAGAGAACTTGTATCTTCACAGATGAAGAAAGGCACAAAATGTGGCCGTTTAGGGTTGATTACTTGTTGTTTTTGGACAAGGGGGGGCACCCCCACAACCAGTTGGGTTGTGGGGAGTCAATTCAAGCAATAAAAACACAAGTCCACCACACAAATCATACACAAAAGAACAAACAGAAGTCACTTATATGACTTATGCAGGTCTGGTGGTTTTCTGATGAAATTGGTCACAAAGTTAGATTACAAAAGCCACAATCTTGCACAAACCTTTACCAAATAACACATAAGCTGAATAGACTCCTAGAATAACAGGGTTACTAACAATATGCTAGATTTGAGGGCACAAATTACACTAAAACAAACAGAAACTGGTCCTACTGATTTTTAGCTATTTTTACCAAGTATTCAACATGCAACTTTGATTTCTATGTCTACCAAACTAAAAACTAGTTAACAAATGGCCTAATATTAACAAAGGATATGTGTTCAAATTAGTTACAAGCCAAAACCTGTCATAAATTTAAGATAATAAGCAGATCCAAACACCCCTTTATTTTTTAGAAATGAAATTTCAGCAAACCAAATGCTTTTAGAACACCACAAAACAGATTTCTAACTACTCAATCATGCATAAAGAACACATTCAACCATGAATGAACTAATTAACCTAGCATACTACACAAATCCACAAATCACCAATGCTAGAATTATCAAATTAAAACTGATAAGAGGGTTCAAGCCTAAGGGTTTTATACCTTGTGGGACCCACAATCCAGGACCCACTATGGCTGCAATGCCATCTCTTCAGTTTAAACTGAGCTTTAGGCTTGAAAAGATGCTGATTGTTGAGAAAGATGGTAGATGTCTTGACAAGAAAATGATAAAAAAATGAAATGGAGAAGGATGGATGTCCTTGCTTGCTTCTTTCTTGCTTCATGCACACAACCATAAGACCAAATAACAACCTTCAAGTATCAAAGGCTACAAGCTGTTAGCTTGTAGCTTTTGATACAGTAAAACAGTAAGTGAAATACTTAAAACAAATTTTTTAATAAAATCTTTGAAAAAACTGAAATCCTTTGGAACCAAACTTAAACCTGGTAAATTCTTAAACACAAACTTAACACAAAACTGGATTTGTTAATATAAATCCACTTTCACTTCTCTATAATAACAAATCCAAATTTTTGAAAAGCTCTCCAATTTTTTTTCAGAAAATAAACTTGAAACGAATTTGCTTGAAACCTTTAAATTAAGTTTGCATAAAAAAGTATATGATTAAGCTACAAAAACATTAAAGGGAACTTAGTATTTTTGCATAAATTTCAAATTTTCATTGTCATTAATCACTTAAATTTTTTACAAAGAAAACTGGAACAAGATTACAAGAGCCTTTCCACAAGTTGGAAGGTCTCTTATATAGATACTGATAGAACCATCTAGATAACAAAACCCTAATGAGCTTAAATCTCTAAAAAGTCCTTGGACGAATTTTGCATCTTGGTCAAAAGTCGAACATGTGATTTGCTAGATGGTGTACACGCTGTTGTAGACCAATCTTGAACGTTGGTGGATACCTTTGGGACCAAGGAATGCTATGGGACGTTGGATGTGTCTCCTTTTGGGGTTTGGGTGAAAGAGACGTCGGTAGGGGACCATTGGGGAGGCCACATGGGATTGTTGGAGGGAAAGTTTGAGGTGGGGCTGGGTTTAGCTTTATGTTAATTAACATTCTGGAAAATATGGTAGCTTAACCCTTTGTTTTTGGTGAGTTAGAAAATTAGGGTTTATGGGATTGGGGTTAAGCAGGTGTGAGTTTTAATCGGATTAGGGGTAATGATTTTTTAAAAATATTGTTTACCTCCATAATTAATAAACTGATTAAAAATCAGTTATAATAAATATAGTGGAAGGGTGAGGTGGACAAAAGGTGAGGTTTGATTGGTGGAGGCTTGTAAGTGGGTGACGTGTCAGCAACTGAGTGGAGGAATAGATTTTAGTTGTCTGCCCCAAATGGCCCCTAGAATCCAATTGACTTGCTGAATTAAGTTTTAATAGCCCAACTCCCTTTTTCCTTTGTTATGAAGTTTCAAAGTTCATAATTTGGCCACAAGACTTTTATCAAAACCATTCCAAGGGTATTTTATGCATAATTTGCATTCTTCAAGGACCAATCTTGCACATGTCTTCAAACTTCAAGGATGTATCTTGTACAAATGAATAGTGGAGAGTCTTTTGTGACAAGTCTTCCAAATTGAGGGACCAAACTTGACAAATCTTCAAACTTCAAGGGTATTTTTGGAAATTCCATTCTTGGGCCCGATTCTTTGTGCGGCTTTGTTTCCCTGTTCGTTTTTGCTTGATTCTTGTGATTTTTTGTTGATTTCACGATATCCGTACCTAAAATACACAATGAACAAACACAAGCATATATTTGGGTATTTTGATGATATTTTAAGCGTTTTGAGCCCGATTTGGACGATGAGACTATGTATAATTACAGTCTCATCAACATCCTTAGACATAGGATATTGAGCATCAACCGGAAGATACTCTGAAAACTTTGTAGTGCTTAGATGGTAAACACCAGCAGCTGAATGTAGACGCCATTCTAACCCACTGATATCATCCAAATCCAACCATATTGGATCTGCTTCATCTGGTGTAATCATTCTTTTGAATGTTGTCCAGATCTTTATTCCATTGGCTGAAGTAGGTGCTTCAGCTTCATACTTGGTATTCATCAGATTCCAAAGATCTACCAAGTCTTCTCTATCCATGCTTACAAATAATGAGATCAAGGTAGTAAAAGTATGTACCTTCTTGCCATATCTGGTGATCATCCAGAACTTACTTGCATCTTCTTCATAATTAACTATTGGGTTTCTGAAATCTAAGGGTAATACCTCTGCAATATCTGAAGCCTCTAATGGTGAAAGCTTAATACTCTTTCTGATCACTGCCTCACTAGGATTCAACCTATCAAGGACTAGAAATTCAATGGGAATTCCCTTCTTCACTGGCCTTGGCACAATAGAAGCCCTCTTCATCTGCATGTTCTCCTTAATTTCTTCTCTCCTTTCATCTGATAGAAGCCTCATTGTGTTCTCCTCACAACCCCTTTCCCGAATTGGATAAGCATGAAACTCTAGTTCTTCAAAGGAAAGCTTCCTTAACCTTTCATAGGTCCATCCACCTTGATGACACCTAAGTAGCATAAAGTATAGCTCTCTTCTATCCCTCTTGAGTTCTGAAAGCACCTTGCTAGCCTTGTGCTTCAAAATTACCTTGCAATCTTCTTGAACTCTCAGCAATATCTCCAAACCCCAAATTTGTCCAGTAATAGACATATCTGGATGCTCTTCAATCTTAGACTCCCATGCAAAATACATTTCTCTTATTCAGGCATGTTAAAGTCTACTTTCATCTTTAACTCTCTCAGCCTTTCCTTGTCTAAGTCATCCTCCCCATACTCCAATCTCTCTGGCTCTTCTAAAATCATCACACTAGAATCAGAGCTCTCATCACCATCACTACCACCCTTTTCTTTGGTAGTTTCTATCCTATCCTGCTCTTGCAATTGTGCAGCCAAAACTGAATAAAAATGTACCTGGGCTGCATTCTTTGGTACCTCAACTTCTTCCAAAATCCCTTTACCCTTGTATTTTGCTCCAATAGCTGGTAAAGTCATGGTAGGCACCTGTGTAGTAACATCCCTAATGATAACTATTGGTTGGGATACACCAATCACACCTGTAGGTCTGTCAGCGCTTGTTTTGTTCTTGTCAGCGCTCAAACTCTGAATGTCAGCGGCTGACTTGGTAGCTTGTTCCATCATCTCTAAAAACGACAATTTCTTTGGAGTGATCAATGAAACATCAAGAACAGGCTTCTCCTTCAAACTAGTCAAAGCTTCAGATATTTCCACCTGCTTACTTCCAAAAGAACCATCTTCTTCTTGTGAGCCCTTGTCACTCAAATTGAACGGCTCCGTAGGTGCATCCTCCTCCCCTTTGTAAGAATCCTCCCATGATGAAAGGACTCTAGCCTACCTTCTCCTAGCATTGGCAGCCTCCAAAACAACTAGCCTCTCCCTCAACTTGTACAAGGTCTACATTTTGCTTTTGCAAGCTAATCCAAACCACCGTCAATTCCAAAAGTGAGTAAGTATCTAATCTGCCCTCCTCTATGATGCGAATTTAACCTCCCAAAAGAGATTCATCGGGCACGGATGACGTCTTAATGATGTTGGGACTGACTTGACCTGCTACTAAGCCAGAGTCAATAGTCCCAGCCCCACCTATTTCACCAACCACACTTGTAGTGGTGGTTCTCTCTGCTACATGGCTAGGACCACTAAAGGAGAACACTCCAGCAGTCCTTTGGCATTTTTCCAACCTAAAATCGGGTTGTTCAGAAGAGAAAGTGGAATGAGGGTCTGTTTGGGTGTAAGGGGGTGTTTGGGTGTGTGGTAAAATGGTCTCAGCATTTGGGTTGGATGTGTCAGTGCCCACATTATGAGTGTCAGCGCCTGTCACACCCCAACATGACGGAATATGGGGCGCGACGTATGGATATCATCACAACAATAGCGTGTCCATAGAGAGAACTATATGAATTAGAAATGTCATAAAAGGTGACACAAATGTCATGATAATATCTCATCAATGCAGGAGTCTAGGTAAGTAGGTAACAGTCCTACCTCTTATCCAAGACAAACAAATAACACAAACAAATCAACATATAGGTTCATAGTATCACTTATTGAAACAAACAGAAAAATAAACTAAGAAGGAACGGGGATCTCCTTCTAAATGCATTCCTACACGACTCCAATCCTAGCCACATATGTTCTCACGCTTAACCACTTTATCACCTGAAAGAGACACTAAAACACGTCAATATAATGTTGGTGAGAGTCATAGGTTTAGACTTCAACCGAAAATAGATTATAATAAGCTGTGAACAACCATAAACCACTAAATATATGGACAATGTGCTAAAAGTATGCATTAACAACTAACATTCAAGATCAATCATTCCAAACCAAATCCAAGGCTCCCAGCCTTACCAAACAGCATGGTACCATAGGCGCCCATACACCTATGTACCAATCCCAAGGCCCCGCCTTGTCATTATCCATTGGTCCCATAGATTCTCACACATCTATGTACCTCCCCGAGGCCCCGACTTGTCAACATCCCCTTGGTACCAAGTCAAACCACAATAACTGAGACGGTATGTGTCCCCCGATCCAAATCATAAACACAATCAAGAATCACATAACAGTTAATCACATAAGTGCACACACAAGTCCATCACAAACCATAAAACATTCACAACATTAGTTACAAAACCATACAGTGTCTCTTCCATCCCATCTGGAAGTGAAAATCATTAAAAGATATGGGACTATGAAACTCACCTGATTGAGCTTCTCCAAAAATCCGCGCACTAGCAAAAAGCTAACAAACAAAAGCACACAATTAAAACATGAACCAAACACTAAGATGGCTCATCAATCCATGATGGACATCTAACCTTCTCCCATATATATACCCTATTTATATGCTTTAAGCATCTCATTACACCCCTTTATAAAGCCCTTAACTTAGTTTACTTCATAACTCGTCTCGTTAACATTTTACCCAAAACAGTCCCGGTTTTTAGGTCTCCAACCTATAAGACAAACACCCACCTAACCATACCCATGATCTCTGTAAAGGAAACCCTATGCCCTTACATATGTCAGCTAACTCCTCCATTTTTCCCCAACCTTAAAGCCACTGTTAAGGCACCCATATATATATATATATATATATATATATATATATATATATATATATATATATATATATATATATATATATATATATATATATATATATATATATATATATATATATATATATATATATATATATATATATATATATATATATATATATATATACTTTTGTCTATCCGGATTTTACTGATTTTGAACATACAAAAAGTTTGTTATGATTAGGGGCTCTTACCCTAACCCATTTGCTTAGCCCTCCTCCAGGACTCTTATTTAATATATAAACCAACTCCCATGCTCATTAGAGGGCTCAAGTGTACTCCTAAGTACCCCAATCACCCTAAAACATTAATTGAAAACCCGCTGATTTCAAAACTGTTTTGACCTCCGACTGTCGTAACCTATTTTTGACCCACTTCCCGACCTCCAATTTAGTTCTCGTTTCTTGCATTTGAAAGCTAAATCAATTACCTTTCCAGGGATACTTGGATCGTAAAATAAGAGTTTGTAGAACTCTATATATGGTCAAAACAATTGACCTAAAATTCTGCCCAGTTTTTAAAAAACGATTTTAACATAATTAGTCTAATTAATTACCCATAACTTCACTAATTACAAGCCCTAATTCACCTAATCATTAGAATATCATTAATATACAGATTTTAATTTAAACCCTAACCTAAATCCATCATGATATGATTGAGAAAAAAATTAAAAACAATTAAATTGAAAAGGGATTTGAAGGTTTTACCTTAAGATTAATGGAAACCAAGATTTTTTTGAAGAACCCTAACTTTTCTCAGTTGGCCGTCGTTTTTTTCTTTTGCTCTAGGGATTATGTCTTTTCAATCTTATTTTACACCTTATATAGTTATTGACAAGTTCTAGCCCAAGTATAATTGCCCACTTTCCTTTTTTTCTTTTTTTTTCCTTCCTTTTGTTTTAACCGACCCTTACCCCCCATAATTTCGTTTTTTTATTAAACTAATTAATAATTGTAATAACAATATTACCTTAATTTTCCTTAATTTATTTCAGTTCCTAAAGCCTTCAAAACCTCAAAACCGTAAAACTAGTCAAATTTACACGTATACCGTAAAAAACGTAAAATATACAGTTATAAACAAAATCTTAAATTTTGAAATAAACTTTATAACTAAGTCCTAAATGACTGAAAACCATCCTGAAAAATACTCACATGACTAAACACCTTACCCGAGACCTCTAAATGCTAAACATCAAATCCTAAAAAAATACAATATACTATAATACTTATACGTATACGTAAAACACCAAAATAACACCATTTCATTTCATAGTCACTAATTTGTGAGCTCATGAACATGAAATAACCGTTCCTCGATTTACTTATGAGTACTTTATACCCATAAACGATATCCACACCAACCTCGTTCACGCAAAATAACATGTAAACACGCAAATCACATAGTCACACATAAATTAACCTTAAAATAAGACCAAGTGACGAACCTCAAAACCACGGTTGTCACATCACTCCCTCCTAATAGAAATCTCGTCCCGAGATTTACTCCTTAGGATCGTCATTATCATTTAGCTGAGGATACTTGCTCCTCATAAATCCTTCCCGTTCCCACGTGAACTCTAGTCCACATTCCAAATTCCATCTACCCATAACTAAGGTATATTACCCTTTTTATCCAAACGTCCTAGCTTCACGACCTAAAATCTCTATCGGCTCTTCGATAAAACGAAGACTCGTATCCATACTAATATCATTTAACGGTACTTGCAAGTCTGTTCTTGCTAAGCATTTCCTCAAGTTTGATACATGAAATATGTAACACGATCAATTTTCGTATCGGTACAGCGGAAGGGTCTTTCAGAGTGTTACGGGATAGCACAATAACTCCAATCATAGACAACACATAAAAATGGTTGTACAAGGTTCAACATACATTCATTCGATAAAAAGTTTTAAAGTGTACAACAGGTCCCAAATTATACAGGTCATTAAGTTTACAAAACATAGATCGAATGAATATTTTTAATATTATGTGGGCCATCAGAGTCGATCTCCATCCGGATTACCTTCAAGCACCTGAGATAAAAACATGCAAAAATCATATCAGCGAATGCCGAGTGAATTCATAGAGTTTAATAAAGCCGTTATATAAAACAATCGTTGAAATCAGAACACAAGTATAATATCGGAAGTAAGTCCTCGTATTGCTAGTCAGGCAATATATAAATCAAGCATACATCTTAAACCGTCCATGAGACCGTAGCCTCAATATTACCATTATAGGTAATATTATTATCGTTATTAGCATCGTTATTGGATTACATTTGGATTATTATTAGCCGCATGACATTGTTACCTTACTATCAAAACAACGGGCCGCGAACCCGACAAACAATTTGCCCATCTAAGTTAGCGTGTCGTCACAAAAATCACGCTATAAATCTTCTCATACATAAATTCGCTTACCAATCAATGTGGTACGACGGGGATCAACCGTCAATGCGCGAACTGGGGTGATCGTCCCCAAATAGTACTATCATATGCATAAGCGTCTACCAAATCCCGGTAGTTCACAATTCATGCTAATGGGACTTTGAGTGACATAACCTAACTACTAATAATCCTTTTTATTTCGTTTATAGGGTCATAGCATCATTCGGGTCCATATCATTAAGCATACCATCAGCATTACTTGTGTTCTATTTTTATCAAAAACTAGCATGTTATCTCCCTCGCGGGTTTACAAATCATTTTATAAAACATTTAAAAGAGTGCGAGGCTATGAACTCACGTTAATAATGAAAGGCGGATTATCGGCTACGGGCGTGCTTCGGTTACGGAAACCTATATAAATAATAATCGGTCTTAGACTTTTGTCCAATGACTTTATCAAAATAAAAAATATACATATGATGATTTTGTACATATGATGATGATCAAGTGGGTTTATATATATTCTTATTTACTCATTTTAGTGGTTATGTATTGGTAACTTTTTACTAGTTTACTAGTTTTACCTATTTACATGTTTTAGGTCCAATAAGATTATTATAAGTTCTTTAACTTGTATTAGTCCATTTTATACTTTTATTATCAGTATTTATACTTTACATGTTGGGCCCAAATGGGTTAAGCCCAATAATTACTTTTTATAAGTGTTTAACTTATTTAGTCCAATTATTAGTCCAATATGCTAACTTAGCTCGTTAATGTCCGTAAGTCCTATAGCTCGGGTTTTATTGGTTTTTACTTGTATTAGATACTTATATATCAGTATATGACTTTTAAAAACTTTACATTAGACGGGTTTGATCGTCTATGTTTTAATTGGCGAAAAACGTTAATTTTACGGTAATAGCCGAAAAAGTCATAAAAATCATGTTTATAGTTTTTATAACTTATAAATATTATTCAACTACCATTTTTATAAATTGTCCATTTATTTAACCTTATACATATTTATATAAATGAAATTCATAAGTTAGTGGGTTTTAATTTCACATTTTATACTATATAATTTGAGTGCTTATATAATAGTATTAAACATTAATTCTTCAAATCTGATTTTTAGTTTCATCTTCACCATTTTTATCATATCTAGAGTTCTACAATGAATTAGAAGATCATTTTTGGATGGCATGAACTTCATATTATGTGCTACAATTAAGTTAGTTATAGCTACTTCTCATTCCAAGTTTAACTATCCTTAACAGTCCCTACAAAACAGACTATTCAGATTAGCACACTCATCTTGTTTTGATCATATCTCACTCATTTTAATGATTCCATTGCATGGCCAACTCTCACATGTGTATGACATCTTATACTTACTGTAAATGTATTCCACCATTCAATTTTATCAGTTTAAGTTTTGGTTACTTACTGTTTTTATACAACCAACAAATTAAGCATGATTTTAGCCTTGTTTCTTATGGATATTCATCTTTTTAAGCATATTTATCAACACTTGATCCTCACACAACATTTTTATCATCATATATTCATCATATACATATACAAAAAGAAAGAAAATACATTTGATCTTTACAAAAATAACAAGAGAAATGAAAAGGATGATCTTCTTTACCAACCAAGAGTATATCTTGTTTTTGGAAGACAACAACTTGATGAACACCAAATATATCTCCAAGATCATCAAACACCAAGAAAGTTTGTTGAGAAATTAGCCCTAGGACAAATCACCTCCTTTGTTGTTAAAATGGCCACCAAGCAATCAAGGCTTCAAGGTTACTCCATAATATAGCTAGATAACAAGTATCTTGTGGCTAGAAAAGATCAAATGGTGGTGTATGGTGGTGTTATGGGACGGCAATGGGGTGAGAGTAAGAGAGTTTTGAGAGTTGTTTGCATGTATGAAATGGTGGTAATGAGTTAGCTAGTGGTTTTGTGGTTCTTGGTAGCTTAAGTGTAAGGCTAAGCTTACACTTGTAAGCTTAATGTGTGTAAAGATGCCACATCTTTGATGTGGTGTCTAGTTTTGACGTCCCTTTGTATAGTAGGGTGGGATAAATTATTTTGTCCCATCCCGCTAATTTACGGGTATTCCTTGATTCTAGTTTCCTCGATTTGCGTGCCCTCGGGTCGTTTCATGAAAAACGTTTTTATAAATTATGAATCAACGACACAAAACGAATCTAATAAAAATTGTCTCATCAAAAACGGAGTTCAAAAACGTAAATACGTAATCCTAAGGTTTCCGGTTTAGTCGTAAAGGACGCTAAATTATGCACGTAAGCCCAACTTTAAATCCGTAAATTGTGAGTTCATCAACCAACACAAAATAAGTTTCAAAATATTATACGAGAAAATAATTCACTACATGAAAATGTTATATTGTCACAGCTTTTCCTCCTAAAAGGGATCAACGTCCTCGTGATCCATTTCATTTTGATGTCCGTTTCTTATTGAAATCGAAGAGGTGTGGATATTTCTTCCACATTTCATCCTCTGGTTCCCAAGGATATTCCGGTCCATGCTTTGAATTCCATCGGATCTTGACAATAGGTATCCGACTTTGTCTCAGTTGCTTTACCTCACGATCCATAACCTCTACGGGTTCTTCGATAAAATGCAACTTCCCATCTATTCGAACCTTATCCAACGAAATTTTCTCATCACTCACTGCTAGACATTTCTTCAGATTAGATACATGGAATGTGTTGTGAACACCATGAAGTTCTGGGGGTAACTCTAGTTTATAAGCCACCGGACCTACTCTAGATAAAATCATAAAGGGTCCAATATAACGGGGATTCAATTTCCCTCGCTTTCCAAATCTTATAACGCCTTTCCATGGCGATACTTTCAACATTACTCGGTCACCCACTTCAAACTCCATCGGGTTTCCGCCGCACATCCGCGTAACTTTTCTGTCTACTACGGGCAGTCAACAACCTATTCTTAATCTGAACTATCATCTCCGTAGTCTCCCGGATCAATTCCGGCCCCGTGAGCTGGGTATCCCCAACTTCACTCCAACATACAGGAGATCTACACTTCATACCATACAAAGCTTCAAACGGTGCAGCCTTAATACTAGAATGGTAACTATTGTTATACGAAAACTCTGCTAACGGCAAATGTTTATCCCAATTCTTACCAAAAATTAACACACAAGCTCTCAACAGATCTTCTAGTGTTTGTATCGTCCTTTCACTTTGCCCATCAGTCCGGGGGTGATAAGCAGTGCTCATATCGAGATTCGTTCCCAAAGATCTTTGGAGAGATTTCCAAAAATTCGATGCGAATCTAGGATCTCGATCTGAAATGATCGATACAGGCACTCTATGCTTGCATACAACATTCTCAAGGTATATACGAGTCAGCTTCTCCAGTGAGAACTGCTCTTTAACCGGAATGAAGTGTGCTGATTTGGTCAGTCTGTCGACAATAACCCAAATCGAGTTGTTTCCAGATGATGTTCTAGGAAGCTTGGTGATAAAGTCCATCGTAATTCGCTCCCACTTCCATTCATGAATCTTTTGCTGTTGAAGAAGTCCTGATGGCTTTTGATGTTCCGCTTTGACTCTAGCACAAGTCAAGCATTGAAGAACATACATAGCAATATCAGCTTTCATATTCGGCCACCAGTACAACTTCTTCACATCATGGTACATCTTATTAGATCCCGGATGAATGGAATACTTAGATTTATGGGACTCTAACATAATCAAGTCTCTTAAGCCTCCAAACTTAGGTATCCACATACGACCTCTTAAGCATTTCACTCCATCAGCTCTAACCTCTAAAGGATCTCCTTCTCCTCGGAACCCTTCATTAACAAAATTTTCTTTCTTACAGGCTTCTATTTGCGCATTTCTAATTTGCTCAGGAAAATTATTGTGCACGGTCAAGACTAGAGAACGTACCCTGATAGGCTCTCTATCTTTCCTGCTTAACGCATCGGAAACAACATTGGCTTTTCCTGGGTGATATTTTATATCACAATCATAATCACTTAACAACTCTATCCATCTTCGTTGCCTCATGTTCAATTCCTTTTGATCGAGAATATACTGTAGGCTTTTATGATCGGTGAATACCATACACTTGGTGCCATACAGATAATGTCTCCACAACCTAAGAGCAAAGACTACAGCTCCTAACTCAAGATCATGAGTAGTATAATTCTCCTCATTCTTCCTTAATTGCCTAGAAGCATAGGCTATCACTTTTTCTCGCTGCATCAAAACAGCTCCATAGCCTCTAAAAGATGCATCACAATACACTACAAAATCTTCACTCCTGTCGGGTAATGATAGAATTGGCGCACTACATAATTTTTGATTCAATGTCTGAAATGCTCCATCTTCATCACTTCCCCAAACGAAAGGTTTATTCTTCTGGGTAAGCTTAGTCAAGGGTTTAGCTATCAAAGAAAATTCTTTAATGAATCGCCTATAATAGCCAGCCAATCCTAAGAACTGTCGCACTTCCGTTGGCGTTGTCGGTGCAGACCAATTCTTAATGGCTTCATCCTTTGCAGGATCAACATGAATTCCATCTTTGTTAATCACATGACCAAGAAATTGCACAGAATCTAACCAGAAATCACATTTCGAAAACTTAGCATACAACCTTTCATCCTTCAACAAATTCAAGACAATCCTTAAATGTTCTCTATGTTCATCTTCATTCTTAGAATAGATTAGAATATCGTCAATAAACACAATCACAAATTTATCCAAGTAGGGCTTGCACACTCGATTCATTAAATCCATGAAAACCGCAGGTGCGTTAGTTAACCCAAATGGCATTACTTGAAATTCATTGTGTCCATAACGAGTTCTAAATGCAGTTATAGGAATATCTTCTTCACGGTCGAGAAGTTGGTGATATCCTGACCGCAAATCTATCTTAGAATACACACTAGATCCTTGTAGTTGATCAAACAAGTCATCAATCCTAGGTAAAGGATATCGATTTTTAATTGTCAACTTATTCAGTTCCCTATAATCAATGCACATACAGAAAGATCCATCCTTCTTCTTAACGAACAAGACTGGAGCTCCCCAAGGTGACGAGCTCGGTCGAATAAAACCTTTATCAGACAACTCCTTAAGTTGTACAGATAACTCCTTTAATTCAGAAGGGGCTAATCGGTAAGGCGCACGTGCCACCGGTGCAGCACCAGGAATTAAATCGATTCGAAACTCTAATTGCCTTATCGGTGGAAGTCCGGGTAAATCTTTAGGAAATACCTCAGGAAATTCACAAATAATAGGTACATCTTTCAATCGTTTCTCCCTAGACTCATTCCTGGTTACTTGAGCTAAGAATAACTCACAACCGTTCCTAATGTAGTTTTGGACTTTAATACATGAAACGATTTTTAAACGGGATTCACCTCGATTACCATCAATTACTAACGTCATATTCCTAAGAGGAATCTTAACCTTCTTCTCTCCACATAAAATAGTAGCATTATTCAACGACAACCAATCCATACCAATAATAATATCAAAACTACCTAATTCTATCAACATCAAATCAATCAGAAAGGAATAGTTCAAGAGATTTAGAGAGCATCCTTCTAATAGCTTATTAGTTTTCACTAATTTACCATCAGCCAATTCCACCTCGTAACTGGTATTTATCTCAACAGGTTCAATGTCAATAAGGGCACTAAATTTAGTGGATACAAAGCTCCAATCAGCACCTGAATCAAATAAAGCAACAGCATAATGATTGTTGAGTAAAAACGTACCGGTAACGACATTCAGATCCTCTTTCTTCACCTCAATTGTTCCAAGTTGATAGACACCACCTTGGGGGTTTCTTCCAGGTACAATCGCTTTCAACTTGGGGCATTCCGATTTCCTATGACCTTCCTCTTTACAGTTGAAGCAAATGGTTCCCTTCTTACACCTTTCAACCTTGTGTCCAAGCTTTCCGCATTTTCGGCACTTCCAGCAGTCGCCAGCATGCCTCTTGTTGCCACACTTAGGACATCTATCATCGTTGTGCGGTGTATTGTTGGTAAGAGCATTTGCATTACCCTTTCTCTAGTTCTAACGACGATTGAAATTCTTCCTATTATCACCTCTATCTACACGATCACCGTCACCCTTTCTTTTCTCACTAACACGGGCTTCATCTTCCCTATCCTGAATTATTTGTCCAATGAGTTGGTAAGCCATTCGAACAGCATCATCAATGGTCAATGGTTTAGATGATGTCACGTCCCCCCGGATATTCTTGGTCAACCCTTTAATATATTGTTCAATTCGGATCTCTTCGGGTTCTACCAATCGAGGTAATAGCAAGGCCAACTCATGGAATTGGTTTGTGTAACTATCAATGTCCACACCTTTCATTCTCAGATGAATCAACTCTTGTTCTAACCTAATGATCACACTACGGGGACTGAATTCCAAAGTCATCCACTTCTTAATTTCAGCCCAAGGAGTAGCATTAGCAGCATCAATACCCATGAAAGCAATTCTCCCGTTCCACCAAGTCAACGCACGACCTTTAAGAGTAGCCATAGCAAAAGTCACCTTATCTTCCTCCTTACACTTACTAATCCGAAACACCGACTCAATCTTCTCAATCCACTGGCTTAATCCTACAGCACATTCAGTTCCATTAAAAGGTAGAGGTTCACAGTTCATGAACGTCACATAAGTACAGCCACCAACTTCAGGTGCATTAGTTCCAAGTCCTCCTACATTTCCTCCAGCATTAGCATTCACATTATTAGCATTCACATTCACATTAGTACCGCCAATTCCACTACCGCCAGCTCCACTACCGCCAGCTCCACTACCGCCAACTTCATTTCTAGCATTTGCCATAAATTTAGTCATGGATGCGGTAACTTGCTCCGTAATAATCCTACGTACATCATCCTCAGTCACAGCTTTCTTGGGCGGCATAGTTCTATAATTTCACAATTTCAAAGTATTAAGCATTCACCCAACAAGGATTCATATAATATGGATTGAATTCATAATCAAGATATAAATAAGGCACAATATGGAATTCAAGACAAGATATATATTTCATTCGATTTGAAACAAAAGCATTGTCTTAGTTACATCCCATATCAAAGTTCTAGCACTATACATACTCAAAATTCGTGCCAGGTCTACTACTAACAAGTCGGTTTAGTCAAAGCTACAAAAGTACAAAAGATATAAAGGTCACTACTAAATACAGACTGGTCTACTGAGAAACGCCAGATGGTCCATCATCCATCGTCTTCTGTATCTTTGTCGGACGATCACTAGACACATCTTCAGTTGGGCGCTTACAGATCACTCCTCTTTCAACCATGTTAGCATAAAATCTACTATTCCAACCCACGGATATATTCAACTCCTTCTCAGCTTTCTCACGCATCGCACGAGCTACATTCAACTGAATCTCCATAGAATTCACCTTTTTCTTCATAGCAGCAAACTCACCACTTTCTAACACCGATAACCTCCTAAAAGCCTCATTCAAACCACGCTCTACATCAGTCAAATCCAAACTAAGCAATTCCCGCTCTTTCTCACCAACCTTAGTCTTCGACTCCAAATAAGCAACATGAGTCTGAACAACACCTAATCCAATCTCTGTCATACTACTCTTAACAAGGGAAGCATCTAGATCACGTCTCAAGGCCCATGGTGCAAGACCATCAATATGAGTAGCCTCTTGAGTACTAGACGACTCTCCTATCACACGTCTACGAGTAGCAATACCATCAGTACTGTCAGGTGCATTATCATCCTCATCCTCCGCTGATTCAGAATCAAATTCAGACGATTCAAACATTTCATCCCTAGTTAGCTCAACCTCAGAATCAGACAAATAAACTGGTGGGGGTAAAGGCTCGCCCTCTTGAACATCATAAGGGTAAATAAGCTCGGCTTCCTCATCATCATCAACCTCATCGTTTATACCTATATCCTACTCGACATCCTCGTCGTCAATCTCATCATCTAAATTATCTAACCCAATCTCATCATCCTTCTCAATATCAACATTATCAATCTCATTTTCTACCATATTAACCTGAGGGGCAATCAGATCTCCTAGTCCTATCTCGGGCTCGGGATCCTCAAATGGTTCTTCCTCGTCATCCGTATCATAATCTACTAAGTCTAACTAAGGATCATCATCTACATTAGGTTCGGGAATAACATGGTTCTCTACAGGAATATTAGGGTCGGCCATGACAATCTGCATTTATATATATCTCGTATTAGGATAACATACTTATTAAATAATTACATACTGAAATCACGATATATACATATATATAAATTAAATTATATATATCAAAATATATATCTTCTCAATAGGGCTTGTTGGTAACGTCGGAGATCTCTGGCACCGTTATAGTCAAAATATTTTTCAAATATTTTCTCAAATGTTCATAATTAAAAGATTTTGAATAGTTTTGTTCAAAACCTTGGTTTTTAAGATCTTTTGTTCTCTATAACGAGAGCTCTGGTACCAAACTGTAACACTCTCAATTTTCGTATCGGTACAGCGGAAGGGTCTTTCAGAGTGTTACGGGATAGCACAATAACTCCAATAATAGACAACACATAAAAATGGTTGTACAAGGTTCAACATACATTCATTCGATAAAAAGTTTTAAAGTTTACAACAGGTCCCAAATTATACAGGTCATTAAGTTTACAAAACATAGAACGAATGAACATTTTTAATATTATGTGGGCCATCAGAGTCGATCTCCATCCGGATTACCTTCAAGCACCTGAGATAAAAACATGCAAAAATCATATCAGCGAATGCCGAGTGAATTCATAGAGTTTAATAAAACCGTTATATAAAACAATCGTTGAAATCAGAACACAAGTATAATATCGGAAGTAAGTCCTCGTATTGCTAGTCAGGCAATATATAAATCAAGCATACATCTTAAACCGTCCATGAGAACATAGCCTCAATATTACCATTATAGGTAATATTATTATCTTTATTAGCATCGTTATTGGATTACATTTGGATTATTATTAGCCGCATGACATTGTTACCTTACTATCAAAACAACGGGCAGCGAACCCGACAAACAATTTGCCCATCTAAGTTAGCGTGTCGTCACAAAAATCACGCTATAAATCTTCTCATACATAAATTCGCTTACCAATCAATGTGGTACAACGGGGATCAACCGTCAAGGCGCGAACTGGGGTGATCGTCCCCAAATAGTACTATCATATGCATAAGCGTCTACCAAATCCCGGTAGTTCACAATTCATGCTAATGGGACTTTGAGTGACATAACCTAACTACTAATAATCCTTTTTATTTTTTTTATAGGGTCATAGCATCATTCGGGTCCATATCATTAAGCATACCATCGGGACTACTTGTGTTCAATTTTTATAAAAAACTAGCATGTTATATCCCTCGCGGGTTTACAAATCATTTTATAAAACATTTAAAAGAGTGCGAGGCTATGAACTCACGTTGATAATGAAAGGCGGATTATCGGCTACGGGCATGCTTCGGTCACGGAAACCTATATGAATAATAATCGGTCTTAGACATTTTTCCAATGACTTTATATAAATAAGAAATATACATATGATGATTTTATACATATGATGATGATCAAGTGGGTTTATATATTGTTATTTACTCATTTTAGTGGTTATGTATTGGTAACTTTTTACTAGTTTACTAGTTTTACCTATTTACATGTTTTAGGTCCAATAAGCTTATTATAAGTTCTTTAACTTGTATTAGTCCATTTTATACTTGTATTATCAGTATTTATACTTTACATTGGGCCCAAATGGGTTAAGCCCAATAAGTACTTTTTATAAGTGTTTAACTTATTTAGTCCAACTATTAGTCCAATATGCTAACTTAGCTCGTTAATGTCCGTATGTCCTATAGCTTGGGTTTTATTGGTTTTTACTTGTATTAGATACTTATATATCAGTATATGACTTTTAAAAACTTTACATTAGACGGGTTTGATCATCTAAGTTTTAATTGGCGAAAAACGTTAATTTTACGGTAATAGCCGAAAAAGTCATAAAAATCATGTTTATAGTTTTTATAACTTATAAGTATTATTCAACTACCATTTTTATAAATTGTCCATTTATTTAACCTTATACATATTTATATAAATGAAATTCATAAGTTAGTGGGTTTTAATTTCACATTTTATACTATATAATTTGAGTGCTTATATAATAGTATTAAACATTAATTCTTCAAAATCTGATTTTTAGTTTCATCTTCACCATTTTTATCATATCTAGAGTTCTACAATGAATTAGAAGCTCATTTTTGGATGGCATGAACTTCATATTATGTACTAAAATTAAGTTAGTTATATCTACTTCTCATTGCAAGTCTAACTATCCTTAACAGTCCATACAAAACAGACTATTCAGATTAGCACACTCATCTTGTTTTGATCATATCTCACTCATTTTAATGATTCCATTGCATGGCCAACTCTCACATGTGTATGACATCTTATACTTACTGTAAATGGATTCCACCATTCAATTTTATCAGTTTAAGTTTTGGATAGTTACAGTTTTTATACAGCCAACAAATTAAGCATGATTTTAGCCTTGTTTCTTATGGTTATTCATCTTTTTAAGCATATTTATCAACACTTGATCCCCACACAACATTTTTATCATCATATATTCATCATATACATATACAAAAAGAAATAAAATACATTTGATCTTTACAAAAATAACAAGAGAAATGAAAAGGATGATCTTCTTTACCAACCAAGAGTATATCTTGTTTTTGGAAGACAACAACTTGATGAACACCAAATATATCTCCAATATCATCAAACACCAAGAAAGTTTGTTGAGAAATTAGCCCTAGGACACAAGCAAATCACCTCCTTTGTTGTTAAAATGGCCACCAAGCAATCAAGGCTTCAAGGTTACTCCATAATATAGCTAGATAACAAGTATCTTGTGGCTAGAAAATATCAAATGGTGGTGTATGGTGGTGTTATGGGACGGCAATGGGGTGAGAGTGAGAGAGTTTTGAGAGTTTTTTGCATGTATGAAATGGTGGTAATGAGTTAGCTAGTGGTTTTGTGGTTCTTTATAGCTTAAGTGTAAGGCTAAGCTTACACTTGTAAGCTTAATGTGTGTAAAGATGCCACATCTTTGATGTGGTGTCTAGTTTGGCCGTCCCTTTGTATAGTGGGGTGGGATAAATTATTTTGTCCCATCCCGCTAATTTACAGGTATTCCTCGATTCTAGTTTCCTCGATTTACGTGCCCTCGGGTCGTTTTAGGAAAAACGTTTTTATAAATTATGAATCAACGGCACAAAACGAATCTAATAAAAATTGTCTCATCAAAAACGGAGTTCAAAAACATAATTACGTAATCCTAAGGTTTCCGGTTTAGTCGTAAAGGACGCTAAATTATGCACGTAAGCCCAAATTTAAATCCGTAAATTGTGAGTTCATCAACCAACACAAAATAAGTTTCAAAATATTATACGAGAAAATAATGCACTACCTGAAAATGTTAGATTGTCACAAAATACGTCATGCACACTACTCAATTCCTCTGGTAATCTCAACATATACGCCACATACCAATCCTTTCAAGGATTTCAAATGGACACACAAATCTAGGTGCTAACTTCCCTTTTCATTCCAAACCGCATCACCCCTTTCCATGGTGAAACCTTTAGCATAACTTTATCTCAAATCTCAACGGCTTACGCCTCTTGTCCGCATAGCTCTCTTGTCGGTTCTTTGCTATTTTCAACCTCTACTTAGTCACTGCCACCACCTCCATAGTTTTCCGATCCACCTCTGGTCTAATACGTTGGCCGCTTCTAACTTCATCCCACTGTAACGGTGATCCACCTCATCTCCTATGAATTAACTCCAACAGTTTCTACTACAATTGCTATCACCATACCTAACGGCTTCTATCCTCTACGGATTTTCCATCATTCGGAAGTTCTCCCAACCTTAAACACATCCAATGGTATATGCAGGATTGCATAACCAAAAGCTTCCCATAATATTCACAAGAAACATGTCATAACCACCACCTCATCCTTGCTTTCCCATGCTTGGCACCAAGTAACTAACCATCCTTCATACTAACATGTGTTACACCTTTTCTCTAGGTGGACGTTCCATTGTTCGTGACTACTAACCTCTTGCTCTAACGGTTTCTCTTCAATATCACCCCACTATCTTCACAACCTCTTGCTCCCTCGAATCATTCTTCCTCCATACTACTTTTCGCTTGTCTCTCCACAATCTTAATTTCCATACCATCTTATATCCCGTATTCAGCCTATAATTTAGGTGTTTCCTCCTTTATTCCTTACATCCTCATCAATGGGGAATATGCCCCTCTCACCGGTGACTCTCTCTTTGTAGGAGAATTCTTCCTAATATAATGCGTTCTCCAACTATCTCCAAATCTCACGCGAATGCTCTAGGCGTCTTTCTCAATTACCCCTATAGTATGCTCATACCAAACATTAGTCTATCAACGGTATACTACACTTGTTCCCATCGTTTCTTCCCTTGCCATAATCCTTCATAAGGCATTCCATACATATTAGGCTAACTTTTACGCAAAACCCTCTATTCCATCACATCCGTACGCAATCCTTCCAACTTCTCAACTACGTGACTTGTCATTCCTCTTGAAATATTAGATGAATTAGTCAGTCTATCGACTATCACCCAACTCTCGTCGTACTTATTCCTCCACCCCATTATGTATCCCTTTCACTAACTTCGTCCTTACATCGCCCTTTCTAAGCTACTCCTATCTATGTAGGAAGTATAGTCTACGTCCCTTCTCCATATGATTGTCCAAGCCACGCAACATACATGTTGACGCGTTCTCTGCTTTAGACAACTCAATTCGTGCAACCTACATCCTTCATCCAAACCACCCTAATACGTCAACCATATAGTTCAAGTTCGTCTCAGCTTCACTTCATTCTTCTTATTCCATGTCTCATCCACCATGCTTGCCTTTCCCAGATGGCACTTGGCCTTGCAATTTTCTTTCATCACTTAACTCCACCCATCACCTTTTCCAAATGTTCAATCAAGATGATTAAATATGTGTTAGAGACGTTCATGATCTGTATAGATCATTCTCTACGTCTTGTACCCCAAATGCCTCTAGCATTCTAGGCAGATATAACAATCCAGCTCCACTAACTAAGTCTATCTAGTTCTTCCAAATCTTTAGTTCCCACAACGTATAAAAAACCTCCTTTCTTTGTCGTTCTCGTATACATCCAAATCCTTGCTCCACGTATCGTCATGTTACGCGAATTCATTCAGTCCTTCCGATAATTCCAAGATCTTCTCATTATCCAATCCACCTCTTCAGCCTCCAAAATCCTTCCTCACCATTCATCACTTTGCCCCTTGCTGGTTCCATGATATGCCATCATCTCTGACTACTCGTCCTGGCCAACTTAATCCTAAAACTCACACTTGAAAATCTCACGTATAATTCCCTTTCCTAACAACTCCAAAACCAACTCATAATTCGCCTCCTTCTTAGATTTGAGTAGATCAAGATGTCGTCGATGCTCCCGATGACAACTCGTTTATATATTGTCATGCACCCCCGGTTCATTGACTCCATGAAAACTGCTAGCGCCTCGGCGAAGCCAAAACCATAACTGTAAACCCAAAGCGTTCATACAACATCCTTAGCAGTTTCAACTACGTCCTCCTTGCACCCTCCCTTAGAAGCAATACGAATAAATTTCTACCTCGTTCTACTCGCGAAAATCTACATGTATTCTAAAAGACCATTACTTCCTCTTATCATACCACTCAACCGCTTTTCACAGCCAATCTACTACTAAGCAACTCAAATTTTACCTTGCATCCGTTGCAATTTCTAACAACTCTTTCTCTTAAAATCATTCCATCAACAATTTCCTTGGAAAGGCACTAACTACAACTCCTCTCACTTCTCCTACTTGCTCTATTTATGGTTCTACCTCACAGTAATAGGCAAACCTACTAAATCTCGGGAAATTTTCGGAAAACTTACATGCCTTACGAACAATCATAAATACCTTTGAGGTATTATATCCCCTTCCAACACTCTCTATGGCACGTTACTTGTGCCAATATCCATACATTATACAAATCTCTATTCATCGCCCTTGGCACTCCTAAGAGACCTCATGACCACATTAGTTCGTCTACGAACTTTTAACTCTTTCATCCCCACTAAGGGTATTCCGACCATTCTCTCAGGACTACCTACTTAATCGTGTAGGCGCGACCAAGTCTTTCATATGTCTACCTCAACGCTCCCAATCAATACGAACCTAAAACTACATCCTGAATCCACTAGATACGATCAACGAATCAAACCCACAGATAACTAACGACATTTCACGTGCACGAGTTAAAACAGACCAAAACCACGAAAACTCAAAAGGAAAACTCAAACAGGTACCAATTCAAATGACTCATGACAAAGAAAAACGATCCAAGAAACACTTAATGACAACCAAAACATCTTATGCCCCGCGACATATTATTTAAACCGTGCACAAGATCGACTTTTACAAAAGAATATTTTTTTTCTTTACCTCCCCACATCTATGTGACTCAAACAATCTACAAACAACCCTCTTGACGAACTCAAAACTCAACTCAAAGACTAGGTATCCCGTGTGTAAAACCCAAAAATTTAGTTTGTATTTTATCCATTATTTTGAATATAAAATAAAGTTTAAATAGTAAACATTTGATATTAAAACTTTGGGTTATATGTATTGAACTTTTTTTTGTGATATAAAAATCAATTGTGAGTTATTAACCGTAAATAAAACGATTCAAGATTTAAATGAAACCTTGTTCCTTAATCTGTGATGTGCAACGTTTGAAGGTAATAAAAATTCTAGCATAACGTATCACTATATGTTCGGCCTTTGTTAACCATAAAGGCTATACAAGGAAATGATTATCTAGATAAAGAATTTACTTATTTATTAACCATGATTTTCTAATCTTACGGCATTCTCAAATTATTATTAATAGATAACTATTTGACCAACATCTATACCTATGTGAAATGGACACTGATTAACTTTTCTTTCGTTATAGTTTCCTTCCTTTTTAAAATCATACTAGGCGTCCATATATATAGTACATACCTATCTTCTCCAACTGAAACCTCCATTTAATTCGACAAGATTAATGATGGAAATATACGTTTCTATTACTTTAAATTGCAAATATGTTCCTTACTTAATCTCATGTACACATTTATTTTACAAAGCTCCTATAGCCACATTAAATCTTCTATGACCTCACCAAATCATCTAAAAAAACTCCAAATGTAAGTATGTTTCGTGAATACATGCGAGTGTGAGTTTGAGTTTGAATCTAGAGTGTCATACGTACTTAGACTCGTTTTCTATTCGAACCCGGGTTGCGGCTTGATTTCGTGATTGGTTATTTAGTTGTTGTGTACCTGCGGGTTTTGGTTCTTGCTCATATACCTCGTTGACTATTAGTAACCGTATTTGATTTGGTGTTCGTAATCATGTCCGTGTTTGATTCGAGTTTGGTTTCGGGTTGATGTTAGCTAGATGGAATTTGGTTGGTGATTCACGGTATCGGTTTCGGTAGAGGAGACAGATCGAGTCCGCCATTTAATAGACGTGCTTCATTTCGAATCCAGTTTCCGTTTTCTTTTGATCTGCTGTTGTTTAAAAGCATGGAGGTATACCTATACTATTATGCTCTTCCCTTCTTATAGATATAACCACAACTATATATGTTGGAGTCTTCTACGAAAATTAATATATCTAAGTATTATATTACGTTTAGTATCAATGGAAATGAAATTGTGTTTTACTATCGACACGAGATGGGGTTTTTTTATGAAACTTTGGATTGTCAAGTTTTATTTAGCATATACATTTAATAACGTATACATGTAGTTTTCAATGATCAGTTGGAGGATGGAAAAAAAATATCATGTACATGTTTATTATTAGGCTAAAATTATGTTAGTGTATATATATATTAATAAGTATAGTTGATTGACACCTGTAGATTATTTGACGAAAATAAAATAAATTGGACGTTTGGTTAAGCATCGAGTTTTGCTAAAGTACGGAATTCTTATCTCTCTACTATTATTTATCTCTTTCGCTTCGACTCATCGTACGGATTTCCGTTCTTTCAGTAAGGACTTCCTTTCTATGCATGATTAGGATTCCCCATCTTCAGCCAAATGTTTTCCCCAGTATATGTTTTAAACTTATCAGTAATTATGTTAAGAATTAAATAAATTGCCTGAGTATTATATACAAGCATGATTAGTTTATGTACTAGTTACGGAGGTACCGTAACCATGACACTAGAGGCACCGGTGTCGTGACTCACATGCAGGAGAGTGATATCCTGCATCGTCCCACTCAGCTCAGCTTGGCCATTTTATCAAGTATTATTAGTGGGGCGTATGGATGCATCCTAGGCTATAGCTTACAGTTTAGCAGGTGAATGTGGTGTGTGCTCTACATCCTTCACATTGGAGCTGATCCCTCCACCCAGCACAGTTATTTAGAGGTCACCCCTCTACAGCATTATGAGGTCACCCCTCCAGTTATTCATGCAACGTGGTTACAACACATGACCTATATAAGCTCTGGCAATTAAATTTCAGTAAATGCAAGTTTCTAGATTTAACAGATAACAGTTCAGCTTAATTATTTATAAATCAGGCTTTACATATTATACACAGATTTCCGCTGCAACTTTACTTATCAGTCTTACAGCTCCAGTATTTTTATCATCTGTTTCATTTTAGTAATTCCCTATCATGCTTTATATCCGTTCACTGAGCGTTATGCTCAGCCGTAGTTCCCTTCATGTTCTAACGGCAGGTACATCAGGACGCTTTTAGGATTCTAAGAGCATGTGCATTTGGATGGAAGCTATCCAGACTTCTTATTTTATGCATTTCTTACATTATTCTGCTTATTTGGACATTGTTTAGTCCTTTCATTCAGTATTTTTTTTTATGAATTGGGCTTATGTTTGGATTGCCGATGTTTGATTCCGGTATTTCCTTTATGGTCAGTTAATGTTTTAGGAAATTTACCTTATGCTTTGATGACACGCCATAAATACACGTAACGGTCCACTTATCCAAGTGGGGTGTTACAATTATGGTATCAGAGCTATAGGTTCGACCTGTAGGCTCTAAAAACTTAACCTGTGACTAGTGGGTAGTCACCAGGAACTTCCCAGATTTTTGCGTTGTTATCTTTCATGGTTCTCATGCATTTATCAGTCAGTTTTGTTCAGTTATCAGTCGGTTTTCTTAAAGTTTTTAACTAAGTAAAAGGTTGGTACATGACTGGCCATATTTAGTCGCATGTGCTTTTCTGCGAATTTTGTTTTGGTGAACCGACCCATAGGCGTTCACCCTTGTCGTTCAGATTTTGTATTGGTAAACCGACCATAGGCGTTTACCCTTACACATGACAGATTCATGTTTTCAGTCAAATATTACTTGGTGAACCAGACATAAACGTTCACCATTATTCATGTCAGTTTTCATGCTTTTAGTCGAATATTGTTTTGTGAACTGAACCATAGACGTTCACCTTTCCTCATATCATGACATTCTATAAATTTTGACAAGTATGGATTCGACTACAACCATCCATATTTAGTCACAGGTTGTAAATTCTATACATGACAGTTCTCAGAAAATTTTGATAGGTATGGATCGAAACAGAATCGCCCATACTTAGTCACATGCTTCCTACTATGAATACTGTGGATTAAACCATACATATCCATATCAGTTGATGTTAAACCTTAGTTGATTATTCTTCTATGTTATTTGTATCAGTCAAGTTTATACTTTCACGCGAATGTCGTTTTCATGCAGACTAAGTTCATGTCGCCTTATGAGGATTATGTTTTCACCAAGGTGATGATGTTTTCATGCTAAGATATAGAAGGGGTTATAGTTAAATCCTGTTTTTCATAATAATCAGGTTTGATCTTCATCAGTCATGTTTTCATGCTGACCATTGTTGAAATTCTGTTTAATCATATTCTTGAAACTCTATACAACCAGCTTTAAGTCCACACAGAAATTACCAGGCTATCATGTTACACATTTCAGTTCAGTTTACTAACGTTTAAATCAATTTATTTCTTTGATCATATCAGAAAGCGACACTAGTATCTATCATCCCATAAAAATTTTCATCAGTGCCATGTACAATATTCCATTCCATCTGTACCCCATGTACAGTGTCTCAGATATGCTCCATGTGCGCTCCATGTGCAGTATTCATTTTGTACTTCATGTACAGTAGTCCAGGTGTACTCCAGGTACCCTACTCCATGAATATTGCTAATCGATCCTCAATCACCACAGGCGTTTCCACTTGTCGATATTCTACCAGATGCTGATGCTGCTCGTGAGTTGAAGATTTTACCCGATACTGATGTTGCTAAAACTTTGAAGACCTCACAAATACTGATGCTGCTGATACTTTGGAGATTTCTCAAGATGTAGATGCTGTTTATACTATGAAGACTCTATAGAACAAGGACGAAAACTATAAATTTGAAATTTATGAAAAGAATAAATTTCAACCATCAGACACTACCATTCCATTCCATACTTTTACCTTCTTAGCTAGATGTCACACTTCACTCAGCTAACTGTTCATTCAGAAGAGTGGGAACCGGAACTCAGCCGGCCACTCAGCAGAATAGTTACATGAATCACGGTCATGATAATGACCGTCATAAATTGACAAACAAAGCAGTAGTGGCAACCACCGTGCTTATTATTAATCAGTCAGTAACCATAGGAACTCCAGAACGGACATGACTAGAAATACAGAGGTCAGTAGTCTAACCGGTCCGCCAATCCTAGCAGTTACCAAAAATTTTCAGCCTTGTCCAGATTCGTCCACTAAAACACATGTCAAGACAGCAGTCAAGACATAGGTCTCAGGTATCATTTTGGAAGACATATATCAGGACACCAGTCATGATACACGTCATACGAATCTTTTCTCAACATACGAGTCAGAACTCATAACTCCAGTATGTTTCTAAAACAGGCCCTCAGTAATTCAGGGTACCTTTCAGAAAGGGGGTATAACCATTCTATTATGCCACTCATGAATCAGATCATTTAAAGATTTAGTCACCACCACTAGAGTATTATTCAGATTAGACACGCAGAGCTCATTCCGTAAGATTACAAACAAACACCTTCAGCAAGATCCGCCATGCTTGCTCAATTATTCATATGTCGGCTTTATCTAAATAAGACATTTTCTACCTCCCAGCCAGAAAAGACTCCACAGTATCACCATATTTATAAAGACTTTTCATTCCAGGTGAAGACAAGATCCGTCTGACTAACTCCCAAAGATAGAAATGTTATATTTTTGCCATAAAATCTGTACAAGTTGTTATGCTGTACAGCGAGTAACTTATCATTCCAAAGCTACTAAGACCTTTATTGTTATAAGATATAAATCCACTTTTAAAGTTCCTTAAATTCATGATCGACAGATTTTTCCAGAGTCTTCAGATAAAACAAAATTCAGAAGGTTTTCCAGAAATTCCTTCCTAACCACCAGACAGAGTTTAACATCAAACTTGTCTCAAGGACAGAAACTGTTTTTAGAACACTTTGCCGCAGGACTTCAGCTAAGTTGAAAGAATTGCAGCAATTGCTGCAAAAGTTACCGGAACGAGGCTTTATTCTCCCTAGTGCACCACCAGGAGGTGTATCGTTTTTATCTATCAGAAAGAAGGCCGGTAACATGAGATCATGTATCGATCACCGAAAATTTACAAGATCGCCATTCATAAAACGATACCCAATCCACGAATAGGAGGTTACATGACCTGCTAAGATGTCTTAATATTTTCTAGAACAATTAGCGACCATGCCACCATCAGTGGTGAGAGAAGAACATGATGTTCTCCAGATTGTTGTTGAACAGGTTGTAGCCTCTCTAAAGTTTTTGACTTATACGTCTGAGCTCCCTAATGCCCAGCTATAGTATGAAATTTATGAATAAATCTTTTCATGTATTTCCAGACAAAATCGTCAGTAAAATCATAACTAACGTTCATATCCGCTAAGTTCTAGAGAAAACATAGGAATCACCTTTTCATGATCCTACAGATTCTCCGATAGAAGAAAATTATATACACAGCTCTCCAGATGTATATCCTAGATGAACAAAGTGACATTTCTGAGCCATCCTACTTCAAAAGAAAGAAATTTCAAACAATGTTGCGAAGGTGAAGACCATCACCAAATGGTCAAGTCCGACGTCTGTGACGAACATACAAAATTTCTAGAACTCAGAAAACCACTACCACAGAAATTGCTGACAGTCCTCACTAAAATTTTTCCATGACTACTTAACCAGATTTCCACCAGAATTTACCAAAATTCCAGGCAGGATTTTGATAGAAACAGTATAACACGTTGAGGCAACTATGTTCATATCTAATGCCTGCTATTCCAGCAGGTTTAAGATAGAACGTCGTCATGCTAGCGAGTTATTACCACCAGTAGAAATTTTGGACCGAAAGGAGACAAGATTCCATGAAGGTTATTGTCAGTTACCACAGACTCATAAAAAGTATGATACTATCTAAGTCATTGTATAAAACCGACGCGTTTTCTTTCATCCGAAAGGATTACGCAGTAGCGGACCTACGGAAAATTCAGCAGTAAATAGTACGATTCTAAGGTATTCCATCGACCATTATATCAGATAGAATTCATGTTCACGATCACGTGTATGTCTACGTTCACTTTACGTTCACGTTTATTTTCAGTTTCACGTTTACGTCTCATTCGCAGTACGATGCTGTTTCAGTTCACGTTTTGTGTTATCTTATGATTTAAGCTCACGTTCGCGTTTATAACATTGTTCACGTTCAAGTTCGTGTTCCATCTCGCGCTACACGTTTCACAGTTGTTACCGAATACGGTTACAGAAATCTTGAGAAACCAGACTCAAGTTTAGCACAGCTTTTCCATACCGAGGGAGATGTTTCACGTCTCGGGTCGTATCGTTTGGCATTCCTTCCTCATTCAGCATACGTTCACGATATGTTCTAGTATTACACTCACAGTATGTTTCATGTATCACATACATGACATATTTCGTGCACAACGCTCCTTTTATGATCGCGAACCACGTTCACAATTGCTCACGTAGCACGTTCACAATTGTTCACGTAGTTCGTCCCTATATATTCTCAACATCTTGCTCAGAGATATAAATTTTATCTTCTCAGGATATTTGTATGTACGATTTCATGTATACTACATGCTATAGCTTGTTCATTCTATCAGATTCAGAAAATCCATCTTAAGTATGGAACGAGAAACTATTCAGCATCATCAGGACCAAGATTGTTATTATGCTTAGACCTTCTAAGGAATCGTTTCGAGCGGGAAGCCACTCGAAATGGAGGAGTCCATCCGGACCTCTCATTCCTTTTCCTTTAATAAATCCAGTTAAGTCCTTCAGTCATGTCATGTTTATAGCTATCAGCAGCATTATGTCTTAATGGAAGACGAGTTATCCTTCAGCTTAATTGTCTCTTCAGTTTACGTGTTCTTTCAGTTTTTATAACTTCATCAGCTTATTACCTTTAATTCGAGGACGAATTTCTCATTCTTAGAGAGGGAGAATTGTAAAACCGCAACATTTTGATATTCCTAATTCGAGGACGAATTATTTTTTTAGAAGGGAAGAATTGTAAAACCCAAAAATTTAGTTTGTATTTTATCCATTATTTTGAATATAAAATAAAGTTTAAATAGTAAACATTTGATATTAAAACTTTGGGTTATATGTATTGAACTTTTTTTTGTGATATAAAAATCAATTGTGAGTTATTAACCGTAAATAAAACGATTCAAGATTTAAATGAAACCTTGTTCCTTAATCTGTGATGTGCAACGTTTGAAAGTAATAAAAATTCTAGCATAATGTATCACTATATGTTCGGCCTTTGTTAACCATAAAGGCTATACAAGGAAATGATTATCTAGATAAAGAATTTACTTATTTATTAACCATGATTTTCTAATCTTACGGCATTCTCAAATTATTATTAATAGATAACTATTTGACCAACATCTATACCTATGTGAAATGGAAACTGATTAACTTTTCTTTCGTTATAGTTTCCTTCCTTTTTAAAATCATAATAGGCGTCCATATATATAGTACATACTTATCTTCTCCAACTGAAACCTCCGTTTATTTCGACAAGATTAATGATGGAAATATATGTTTCTATTACTTTAAATTGCAAATATGTTCCTTACTTAATCTCATGTACACATTTATTTTACAAAGCTCCTATAGTCACATTAAATCTTCTATGACCTCACCAAATCATCTAACAAAACTCCAAATGTGAGTATGTTTCGTGAATACATGCGAGTGTGAGTTTGAGTTTGAATCTAGAGTGTCATACGTACTTAGACTCGTTTTCTATTCGAACCCGGGTTGCGACTTGATTTCGTGATTGGTTATTTAGTTGTTGTGTCCCTGCGGGTTTTGGTTCTTGCTCATATACCTCGTTGACTATTAGTAACCGTATTTGATTTGGTGTTCGTAATCGTGTCCGTGTTTGATTCGAGTTTGGTTTCGGGTTGATGTTAGCTAGATGGAATTTGGTTGGTCATTCATGGTACCGGTTTCGGTAGAGGAGACAGATCGAGTCCGCCATTTAATAGACGTGCATCATTTCAAATCCAGTTTCCGTTTTCTTTTGATCTGCTGTTGTTTAAAAGCATGGAGGTATACCTATACTATTATGCTCTTCCCTTCTTATAGATATAACCACAACTATATATGTTGGAGTCTTCTACGAAAATTAATATATCTAAGTATTATATTACGTTTAGTATCAATGGAAATGAAATTGTGTTTTACTATCGACACGAGATGGGGTTTTTTTATGAAACTTTGGATTGTCAAGTTTTATTTAGCATATACATTTAATAACATATACATGTAGTTTTCAATGATCAGTTGGAGGATGGAAAAAAAATATCAAGTACATGTTTATTATCAGGCTAAAATTATGTTAGTGTATATATATTAATAAGTATAGTTGATTGACACCTGTAGATTATTTGACGAAAATAAAATAAATTGGACGTTTGGTTAAGCATCGAGTTTTGCTAAGGTACGGAATTATTATCTCTCTACTATTATTTATCTCTTTCGTTTCGACTGATCGTACGGATTTCCGTTCTTTCAGTAAGGACTTCCTTTCTATGCATGATTAGGATTCCCCATCTTCAGCCAAATGTTTTCCCCAGTATATGTTTTAAACTTATCAGTAATTATGTTAAGAATTAAATAAATTGCCTGAGTATTATATACAAGCATGATTAGTTTATGTACTAGTTACGGAGGTACCGTAACCACGGCACTAGAGGCACCGGTGTCGTGACTCACATGCAGGAGAGTGATATCCTGCATCGTCCCACTCAGCTCAGCTTGGCCATTTTATCAAGTATTATTAGTGGGGCGTATGGATGCATCCTAGGCTACAACTTACAGTTTAGCAGGTGAATGTGGTGTGTGCTCTACATCCTTCACATTGGAGCTGATCCCTCCACCCAGCACAGTTATTTAGAGGTCACCCCTCTACAGCATTACGAGGTCACCCCTCCAGTTATTCATGCAACGTGGTTACAACACATGACCTATATAAGCTATGGCAATTAAATTTCAGTAAATGCATGTTTCCAGATTTAACAGATAACAGATCAGCTTTATTATTTATAAATCAGGCTTTACATATTATACACAGATTTCCGCTGCAACTTTACTTATCAGTCTTACAGCTCCAGTATTTTTATCATCTGTTTCATTTTAGTAATTCCCTATCATGCTTTATATCCGTTCACTGAGCGTTATGCTCAGCCGTAGTTCCCTTCATGTTCTAACGGCAGGTACATCAGGACGCTTTTAGGATTCTAAGAGCATGTGCATTTGGATGGAAGTTATCCAGACTTCTTATTTTATGCATTTCTTACATTATTCTGCTTATTTGGACATTGTTTAGTCCTTTCATTCAGTATTTTATTTTTCATGTTTTGGGCTTATGTTTGGATTGCCGATGTTTGATTCCGGTATTTCCTTTATGGTCAGTTAATGTTTTAGGACATTTAACTTATGCTTTGATGATACGCCATAAATACACCTAACGGTCCACTTATCCAAGTGGGGTGTTACACCGTGCATCCCAAATCATAAAAATAAATTACTATTCAAAACTCAACCTTTAACCCGACACTTATACAATAATTTCGACCAGGATACAGACCTCCCATGACTATACATTTTCTGAATATTTGAAAAGTACGTTCCGAGTACATAATAAGGCTTTTGAATCACCCAAAAAGCTTTAAAAACGAACAAAATACGACCAAAACAATTTTATACTAGTTGTTTTAAAAACTAAAAAATAAACTTAGTGATTAATGCAATCCTTTTAAATGAAAGAAATAATTGTATGTGAAATTTTCATGAACTCAATTTAACCTTGTATAAATAATTACAAATGACGTAAATCGGTTAAACTCAACTATATAAACTATATAAATAATTACAAATAAGTAGAAAGAAAATTTATTTCGCTTTATTTAAAAAAAAGAAGTCTTTTAGAATTTTGAAATAAATAATTGTTGATTAAGAATTCTTATGTTACATCTTGTTTCAAACACGATTCCAACACCTTACCCTTATGTTACCATATACAACCAACTATCCAACCCTATAGTAGATTTCCAAGTCTATTCAATATATACCGACAAAAAGGAATGTAAGACTCAACACAAAAGATTTCATTATCCCAAAATAAATCTCAATTTATTTCAATATACTTAACACCAAGGAAACCATTTTAAAACGGACACGTGAAATAGGAAACTCGAAGAATACGCCACAACGGAGGTTGAATATCTAAAAACAAGCGAGCTAGCCACACTCCTAAGGATACAATCGATAATTATAGGGGATCATACATATATAGGCATATCGGGATACATATACTTAAATCTGTCTAACATCTACTATACAAGCATGTATTAGCCCTCTTTCATACAATCATACTTAGGAATCCATTGGAGTTATGGTACTTATATAACTATGTTGGCCACCATACTGATACAATTACCCTTCCCCAATGCACTCCTTCCTATGATGACACTTGTAAGAATTAATACAACACATAACACATATATCCATCTACTTACATAAGCTCATAACCACATAACCAAAAAAAGTCCAAAACTCCATCCATTAAAATAACATAGACAAACTCTTGAAATACATAAATCCATAGTCTAGCTAAAACAGCATAGACTAAATCCAAAAACGAAAACATAATCAGTTATAAGTCATGTCGCCCAAAAGAGTGGAAACAGCTTAAAATCCTTCATATCCACCTACTCCTAATAACTCGAACCACCACATGATTCTTAGGGAACATGACTTAAACATCAAAATAAAAATACTATACCTCAGGTACATAAAATAACCCAACAAAAGATAGAAAGTACCATGTACCAAATTATGTACTATAATGTACAATTTAAGCAAAATATGACAATGACTAGCGTGGATGATTATGGTTTAACCAGCACTAGTCACACCCCGAAAAGAAAATAACATGTGGCTAAGTATGAACTACTATGGTTCAACCCATACTAGTCAAAACTTAACAAACATCGCAAGTAAAAACCAATAACATCCAGAAAACTTTAATTAATATAAAATGCACACATACTCCTATGACGCCTATATGCAGGGACTCTTAAGCTATAGACTAGGTTACTAGACTAGGCAACCTAATTCTCTATAACCATTGTCTCTGATACCATTCTGTCACACCCCAACATGACGGAATATGGGGGGCGACGTATGGATATTATCACAACAATAGCGTGTCCATAGAGAGAACTATATGAATTAGAAATGTCAAAAAAGGTGACACAAATGTCATGACAATATCTCATCAATGCAGGAGTCTAGGTAAGTAGGTAACAGTCCTACCTCTTACCCAAGACAAACAAATAACACAAACAAATCAACATATAGGTTCATAGTATCACTTATTGAAACAAACAGAAAAATAAACTAAGAAGGAACGGGGATCTCCTTCTAAATACATTCCTACGCGACTCCAATCCTAGCCACATATGTTCTCACGCTTAACCACTTTATCACTTGAAAGAGACACTAAAACACGTCAACATAATGTTGGTGAGAGTCATAGGTTTAGACTCCAACCGAAAATAGATTATAATAAGCTGTAAATAACCATAAACCACTAAACATATGGAAAATGTGCTACAAGTATGCATTAACAACTAACATTCAAGATCAGTCATTCCAAACCAAATCCAAGGCTCCCAGCCTTACCAAACACCATAGTACCATAGGCGCCCATACACCTATGTACCAATCCCAAGGCCCCGCCTTGTCATTATCCATTGGTCCCATAGATGCTCACACATCTATGTACCTCCCCAAGGCCCCGCCTTGTCAACATCCCCTTGGTACCAAGTCAGACCACAATAACTGAGACGGTACGTATCCCCCGATCCAAATCATAAACATAATCAAGAATCACATAGCAGTTAATCACATAAGTGCACACACAAGTCCATCACAAACCATAAAAACATTCACAACAATAGTTACAAAACCATATAGTGTCTCTTCCATCACATCGTTAAGTGAAAATCATTAAAAGATATGGGACTATGAAACTCACCTGATTGAGCTTCTCCAAAAATCCGCGCACTAGCAAAAAGCTAACAAACAAAAGCACACAATCAAAACATGAACCAAACACTAAGATGGCTCATCAATCCATGATGGACATCTAACCTTCTCCCATATATATACCCCATTTATATGCTCTAAGCATCTCATTACACCCCTCTATAAAGCCCTTAACTTAGTTTACTTCATAACCCGTCTCGTTAATATTTTACCCAAAACAGTCCCGGTTTTTAGGTCTCCAAACTATAAGCCAAACACCCACCTAACCATATCCATGATCTCTGTAAAGGCAACCCTATGCCCTTACATATGTCAGCTAACTCCTCCCTTTTGCCCCAACCTTAAAGCTACTGTTAATGCCCCGATATATATATATACTTTTGTCTATCCGGATTTTACTGATTTTGAACATTGATAGGTGTGAAAACACCCATCCTTTTTACCACTTAATTACAATAATAACCGAGCCAAAACGTGTATTTTATGTAATTTATGTTGGAATTATGCGTGGTTTGTGTTTTTGTTGTGATTTAGGACGAAAAGGTGAAAAGTGGAGAAAACACGGCATTCACGGGCTTTTATCGAAGAAAAAGACGAAAGATGAAGTCGAAAGATCAAGAGTGGAAAAAGAACGGAAGTCCAAGACCGATTCTGAAGATTTATCGACGAAAAAGTCAAAGGACGGAAGTTTACTAAAAAGCCGAAGAACTCGAGTCTTATTTATAAAGAAAAATCAAGACGAGTTAAAGAAATCCCAAGACAAAGTCCAAGATTAACAAAAGATAAAGAAGAAAAGGACTTAAGTGTGCAATTAAGGCAAAGAGGAAAGAGGGAGGAAGCTTCCTAAGCTCCTCCCTAATCACCCCTATATATAGATGATCCTAGTTTCATTTTCATGTTGTTGGGTGGTTTGACAAACCACCACTTCCACCATTTTCATACTTGTTATTTCATTTCTTGCACTTTAATTAATTGATATGCACTTCTAATCATTTAATTTTCAAGTAAGTTTTTATTTATTGTTCTTGATTCTTTACTTTTGTTATTTAATCTCTCATCTTCCTTTCTTGATTCTAGTTTACTTTTGGTGCGAATTACATATGATCCGTGTTGTTCATTAATGTTTTCATGCTTAAAAAGTTCATCTTTTTATGGTTTGATCTAAAAGTTTGTTTATTTTAAGTTTGGAAAAGTTGTTATTCATGCTTATTTTGTTCGCTTAATTATTGATTCGTTCAAGTTTTTGGGTTGAGCTTATTTACCATAGCTTATTGCTTTTGCTTAATTTCCGGATCAAAAAGTTAGATCGGAAAGGGTAAACCCCTTTCCAATCACGTATTCCAATCACCTTGATTGGAAAAGGGTTTTACATTCCTATCAGCATTCCTATTAGCATTCCTATCAGCATTCCTATTAGCATTCCTATCAGCATTCCTTTTAGCATTCCTTTTACATTCCTATCAGCATTCCTATCAGCATTCCTATTAGCATTCCTATCAGCATTCCTATCAGCATTCCTATCAGCATTCCTATCAGCATTCCTATCAGCATTCCTATCAGCATTCCTATTAGCATTCCTATCAGCATTCCTATTAGCATTCCTATCAGCATTTCTATCAACATTCCTTTTAGCATTCCTTTTACATTCCTATCAGCATTCCTATCAGCATTCCTATCAGCATTCCTATTAGCATTCCTATCAGCATTCCTATCAGCATTCCTATCAGCATTCCTATTAGCATTCCTATCAGCATTCCTATCAGCATTCCTATTAGCATTCCTATTAGCATTCCCATCAGCATTCCTATCAGCATTCCTATCAGCATTCCTATCAGCATTCCTATCAGCATTCCTTTTACATTCCTTTTAGCATTCCTATCAGCATTCCTTTTAGCATTCCTTTCAGCATTCCTTTTACATTCCTTTCGCATTCCTTTTGCATTCCTTTTACTTATCGCAATTTACATTTTCATTTTACTTAGTAATAGATAACCAAACCATGTTCATTTCCACCAAGAACAATTGAGTCGCACTTTGAACCGGAAATCAATTCGATTAGACACCGAGAAAACGAACTTTTTAAATTAGTAAAATCCGTAAAATGGCACCGCTGCCGGCTCTTTTCGTGAAGATAACGGTTTTTTGTGAGAGACGCGTTGGCTTTTGGGATCCGTTCACTTGTGAACGTTATTTTTTGTGTCAAAAATTTTCAAAAAATCCCAAAAACATTTGAAAAATCATAAAAAGCATTTCTTTTTCAAAGTTTTGCACCAAAAATATTCTTCTTGCTTATCTATCTTTCTTTATGGATTTTTATGTCCATTGCGTCCGGTGTGGGAAACAATTATCTGGGAACAACTCTTGTCAAAGGTGTACATGTGAGTGGTGCGGTAACGATATCGACAATACGCAATTCCTATTCGGATTTTCTCCTTTGTGCAACTCGATTAATTCGTCCTTTTTGAACCCACCTCCTCCTGTTCCCCCGTGCATCTATTGTGGAAGCGATTCTCATTGGCATGTTTCGTGCCCGGTTCAATACCCGTATGGACACGGGCAAGAACCGGGGTACAATTATGACAATGATAATAGCTATCCACAAGACGTACCTGATTTTTCTCCATACCCGTTTTGCAACAACTATGGGGGCCCTCACGATACCTATTATTGTCAACCAATGAATTATTATGAGCAAAATCCGGGTCCTCAGTTTTCTTCACCTATGGATTATTATGAACCAAACCCGGTTTCTAATTCTTCTCAACCGATGAACAACTATGAGCCACAACCTTGCTATAATTCAGGTTTTCAACACTTTGAGCCCCCACATCACAACCTCAATCATCAATCCTCTCAGAGAATTCCACAACTCACTACTGATGAGACTGCTTTTATACATAGTCTCATCTTCCAAATAGGGCTTAAAATGCATTAAATATCATTAAAATACCCAAATATATGCTTGTGTTTGTTGCTTGTGTATTTTAGGTACGGATATTGAGATAATGACAAAAGATCACAAGAATCATGCAAAAACGAACACGGGAAACGAAGCCGCACAATGAACCAAGCCCTAATGAAGACTTTCCCAAGATCAACCCTTGAAGATTTGAAGAATTATGAAGAAGGGTCCTCCAATTATGAAGAATTGACACTTTATACCCTTGTATCCTCATAAATACAAGTTTGGTCCCTAAAGTTTGTCAAAATTACAAAAAGGACCCTTAACTTTGAAGATTTGGCAAGTTTAGCCCCTCAACAAAGATAAATTGTCAACCAATATCATCCACAAAGTCAAATACATCATGAAGTCCTTCAAAGTACAAGAAATGACAAGTTTGGTCCTTTGAAAAATCCAAAATTACACAAAGGACCCTCAACTTTCAACATTTGGCAAAAATGGTCCCTCATTTATCAAGACTTGGCAATTTCAGTCCTCCAAAATGTCAATTAAACAAGTCTAGACCATTATCATTGAAGAAAATACCAAATCAGTCCTTCAAGAATGCAAAAATGGCAAGAAATACCCCTGAAATCATTTTACAAAAGTTTTTGGGGCAAAAGTGTGAAGTTTGAAACTTCAATAACAAAGGAAATGAGTTTTGGGGTATTTATTTACAAAGTGGCAAGAATAAGAAAGAAAGGGGGTAATATTGGGCCAGACAAAGAAGTTACCTAGACCAGTGACAAGCTGCCACGTGCCCCACTCACTTAAACCCACCAATCCCATTCCACCAATCCTCCACATCAGCATCCACTCACAACCGGATTAACAACTTAATTTATTAAGTTAAATTTGGGCGCCTAACACATTTTTAAACACTAATCTGGATCAAATACACCCACTATTCACACATGAACACAAATTGGGTATTTGTGTTTAAGCCAAAATTAAACCACCAAAGCATCCAGATTAGTGATTAAGCTTGTCATGAACACATCTCCACTTCAAAAACCCTTGCCACGTCACTCATGTGCTCACATGATAAACCCTTGCTACACACTTTTGGGGATACTGCCAAAACCAGCCAGAGAATCAACCATCCAGATACAAGCTTACATTTTAAGCTTTGTTTGAGCCATTGGATCAAATTTCAACAGCTATCTCTTTCACATACGTCCAAGAATCAGTCACATGAAGCATATGAGTTCAAATTCAAGAGGGCATTTTTGGAACTTCAACCATTAGGGTTTTTAGTTATTAGCTGTTCCTTAGTCATTTGTATGCCTATATAAAGGCCTTAGGGTGCTTCATTAAACGTTTGCTTTTGATTTTTCCTTGGTTCAAGTTTCTGTAAATCCTATTTCTAAGTTAATGAAATTGAGTTTGAAATCTTGAAGAAAAGTCATTGGCCAATCTTGTTTACTGCTCTCATTTGTTATATGCTTTGTAGTTCTTAAAGTTCAAAACCTGTTTTTCAAAGAGGAGCGTGCAAAAGTTTGCATATTTCCTCATTTTCTTGATATTTTGCTAAGTCTTGTTCCAATCTTGGAATTCTTGGGCTATAGGGCTGATCATAGCATCCTAACTGAGTTGGTTAAGGTGTGGTGAGGCTTATAACTTGGGGATAATCAAGTGTGGGGTAACAAGTTTGCATTAATCAAGTTTTTCCAAAGTTTCTGATTTTTATGATATTGCGCTTAACCCTTGTTCAATCTTAGCAGGCTTTTTGTGGAAGCTTGTGCTTGTTCTGGCTAGCACATAAGCTCAAAATTCGTGGGTGTGGATGTACATCCATGAGGTTTGCATACTTAATCTCCAAATCTGCTAAAATTGTGATTTTTGGTGATATTTGTATGAAACTGTTGTTCTTGTGGATTTTGTGGCTTGTTCTTGCTTGAATCTGTTTATTAGACTTGTTTTAGTGTTAATTGATGCTTGGTTGGCCTGAAATCTCATTGTGCTTTTTGAAAATTTTGATTTGAAAAAGTTAAAGGGGTGTTTGGGTCTATTGGTTTATGCTTGTAACTTGTTATTGTGTTAAGGGAAGTTGTTGTTTATGCTTTGTATCTGCTATACCTTTGTTTGAGAGTGTTTTGCTGCAAGTTTTTGGGTTTGAACACTTGAATTAATCAATCTGCTATATAGACCTTGTTTCTGCTTGTTTTGACCTAGGATTTTGGGAACACTTAGTGTGTATGCATGCTTAGGGATAAAAGTGGTTTAAACAAAGTTAACATAACCTGTTTGAAAGATTTGAGGTGTTGAAATTGGCTTGTGTGTCAAATACATCAGCAAAAGTAGAAAACTGCATGTGTTAGTGTTCATCAGTAACTTTCATTGCTTAAATCTTGCTTAATTCTTTGAACCAGTGCATGAAACTTGTTTAGACTTGCTTATTGGAGTTTATTATAGCTTGTGTGTGCATTTGGTTGAATTTGGCTGGCTGATTTGTGCTAAAACTGCTCTTGAATGCTAAACTGCTTATTGTTCATGTCTGTATCATGTCTGATGAATGATTGATTAAACTGTATCAATTGGGTGTTAGTGATTGTGTTATTTTGATTGTGATTGACTCCTTTTGATCCAAAGATCAATTGGGTGCCTTTGTGAAATCTGAATCCAAGAAAAAGTCACAAAAGACAAAAAGTCAAAATAGTCAAGCAGTGGAAAAAGTTTCCACTGCTCAACATCCAAAACTAGCCCCTGCTAGTGCAATTTTGTCATCAACTTATCCTTAAGCTATTCTAGCTTATTCTGACTTGCAACAACTTATTTTTTGTGATAGATCTTCATTATTTGACCCATTTAAGTGAACTGGAGCTTATGAGACTTTGACTTTGACTTTTTACTAGAAAACCAACTTGTTTGACTTTTAACATAAGTGCTTATTTGATTTTCCAGCTTATTGAGTGTGCTTATTTGAAAGGTCTTTGGTTTTTAAGCTTAGTTTTGTCATAAGAATCATTTTGCAACTTGAATCAGCTTCTGAGGTGGTCTAGATCATAAAAACGACTATTTTGTCGTTTTGTGAATAAGTTTGTGACTTGTTTCTAGCTTATTAAGTGGGCTTATTTGAAAATTCTTTTTGCAGAAGTCTTTGTTAGGTCAAAAGAAGCTTGTGTGTAAAATTTTAGCTTATGGCAACAGCTTATGGCTTAATGGGCCAAAAAGCCCATTAAGAATAAGCTGCTTATTATAAGTTAGCTTATTTCACATTTTCAGCTTTTGGGCCTTTGGAAAAAGTTGTTTAAAATCAAATTTTGAGTCAACCTGTGCTTTTTGGGCTTATTCTGAACACTTTTTCTTATTGGGCCTTAATTAAGCCCAATAAGGGACTGTTTTGGGTTTGGCCCATTTTCTAGGCCCAATAGGGGTATTTAGGTAATTTCACTTTCATTTCTGAGTTATTTAGGTTAAATTAAGCTAGTTTGCAAGTTTTTATAATTTTTTATAATTTTTGGATTTTTAATATTATTTTAATATTATTTTATTATTAAAAATTAAAAGTCTGATTTTCTAGGTTTTTATATTTTTCCTGGGTTCTAAATACTTAATTAGGATTTTTGCAACTTTCCAAATATTTTTTAGGTCTTTTAATTATTTTCTATAATTAATTTAAGATTTAATTGATTTTAGGAGTTTTTAATTGTTTAAAAATAGTTTTAATTGGTTTTAAAATTTTGAAAAATAGTTTTTAGCTTAATTAGAGTATTTTTGAGGTTTACAAACTTTAAAATCTTGTTTAGGGCTTTTTAATAATTAATCTTGATTTTTAGGGCTTTAATTAGCATTAAAAAGTCATTATCTAATTAATTAAAAGGTTTTTGCAAGTTTTGATTTTTTGTAAACTCTTAGAATATTATTAGGGATTTTTGGTAATTTTTAGAAATTTTTAGGTTAAAATTTTAATTTTGGTGGTTTTTACGACTTTACGTGTACGCCTTTTTAGTCTTAGTTTAATCCGTCTTCATAACCGTCATTCTCTTCTAATCCCCTTTCTATTCTTCTTATTCAAATATAATCACAAATTAATCCATATCATTACACACATAACACACTAGCCTCCTTGAGAACGAACTTAATTGGTCATTAGTGCTTGGTTTTCCTAAACCGACACTTAATACTTGCCACTTTTATTGCTCTTTTCCTAAAGGGTGGTAAAAAGTCCAACATCATTTTGGCGCCGCTGCCGGGGAGGCGTGTTGTGTTTTGATTTGGCATTGTTGTTTTTATACTAACCATAATTAGTATTTGTATTAGTAGCACTCTACTAATACGTATTATCGTTTTTTGGTTTTTGTGTGAATATTATTACTATATTGTATACGTAGAACAATAAATACACAAGTACTCCAAATACGTGAGAAATCACAACCTTGACTTGGGAGGTCATTACCCAATCATTGTATTCGAATCTCAAACCAAAGAAAAAGGCAAAAATAGATAAATACTTTCGTGAAGCTTAATCTTGAAAATACAAACTATAAGGTGGATATAAGGCGGATATTATAAAATATATCCTAAGGAAAAAGGCTCTTAAGTGATTCGCGCCGCCTCGTTTCCCCGCTTGCTTGTGAGTATTTGATTGTGAGAGTGAATCGAGGGTTTTGCCGCCCAAAGTATTACTAAGTATCATATATATTTTCTTGGTTTCTATTGATTAAACCCTCTTGAACGATTTGGTGTTCCACCATCGTTCTAAAGTCATCAAAGGCGTTCACTCCACGTGATCGTTTTCATTCCTTGAGGCTTCTTTAATCAAGAGATTTGATTAAGGAGGAGATTTGTAGATTTTTGTCTACTTAATACATTTCACCAAACTCCAAAAAGGTTAAGTCAATCAAAAACCACAAAAAAAATTAAAAAAAAAAATACAAAACACCAAAAAGAATCTTCTTTGCTCATCCCCTCGTTGTACGTGACGTTTATGCTAACTCGAAATCAAGCAAGACGTGCACGTAAATGAAAGAACAAAACTCCCACTCCCAACAATTCTAGTGAGGAGTCTCCTATTGACGAACCCATTGTAAGAGAAGCACCAACCATGGCGAATCGAACTATGATGGAGTTACTTCAAGCACCCACCGAGGGTTATGGAGAGGCTATTGTGATTCCCGCAATCCTTGCGGAGAATTTTGAGGTGAAAACGGGTTTGTTGTACATGATTCAAAACAACAAATTCCGTGGAGATGAGAAGGACAATCCACACAACCATATCCGCCAATTCAATCGTCTTACCGCTACTTGCAAGTTTAAGGATTTCTCTAACGACTCGATTAAGATGATGCTTTTTCCGTATTCCTTAGCGGGGCCCGCTAAAATTTGGTTAGAGAAAGAGACACCCAATTCTATATTGACGTGGAAGGATCTCGTGTCTAAGTTTGTGAACCAATTTTTTCCGCCCTCTAAGACTACGCACTTGAAAAACGAGATTTCAAAGTTTTCACAAGAATTTAATGAAAGTTTTTCAACGGCTTGGAATAGGTTTAAGGAAATGTTACATGAATGTCCTCATCACGGTTTTTCCGATTTGCATCAAATTGACACGTTTTACAATGGACTTAATGATCATGAAAGGGATTATTTGAATGCCGCCGCGGGTGGTAATTTTTTGTGTAAAACGGTTGAGGAAGCTTTGGTGATAATTTAAAATAGATCTAAGGTGTTTAGTCCTCGTAGCACGTCTAGTGTTCGTAAGGCTTCGTCTTCGGCTTCACCTACTTTGTCTAATACCATCGATGCTTGCCAAATTGAGGCAAACTTGGAAAACAAGATTTTTGATAAGTTGAAAGGACTTTTGATTGAGTTTAAAGTTGGTGAACCAAGTGCTCCCGCTACGGCTAAAGCGGTTGAGGTTTCTTGCATGTATTGTGGTGGAAGTCATGGTTTCTCCGAGTGCATTACCAACGGTGGTAACACTTCGAGTGCCTTCGCGGCCACGGGAAATTACAACCAAAACGGTCAAGTTTCCCGCTCTAATCAAATGACTCCACGGGTTTTGGAACAAATCAAAATGCTAACAACTATCGCAACAATCAAGTTGGTTTTAAGAACAATTACAACAAGGGAAACTATGGGAATCAAGGGGCTAATAATCAAGTTTCAAACAAAAATGATTTTCAAAATAACAACAAAAGTTTGCAAACATTAAAAGATCTTCCAAGTGAGTTTGTTGAATATGCTAGTGGGAATGATGCTAGGTTTGACAATATTCAAAGAGAAATCATTAGCCTAAGATCCGAGTTTAAAAACGACTTGAAGAAAGAATTGAAAAATGAGTTAGCTAATGAACTAAAAATCCACACCAACAAGATGGAAGGAAATGTCACTAGGTTGCAACAAAACCAACAAAAAATGGAACAAGGGCAACATGAGATTAAACAAGAGATGCTTAAGGCCGAGAAAAGGCAAACCGAAGCCGTATTGAGGCAATCTAATTTTGAAGATAAAATATCGTCTATGTTTGAGGCAATAATGTGTAAACCGTCGTCAAGTGGTCTTCCTAGTAACACCATATCCAACCCTAAGGGTGAGATGAAAGTGGTTACCACACGTAGTGGTAAGACACTTAAGGAGCCAATTCCTCAACCAATTGCTCCTACAGAGGAAGCAATTGAGGAAGAACCCGAGGTGGTGGTCCAAAAGGAGCATGTCCCAATCCCACGAAGTACCGCTCATGCCACACCTACGGTTGACCCATTACCATCATTGGAACCCGAGATTCCAAAGGCTATGCCTACTATGCCTCAACCCACACCACCTTTGCCCTATCCATCGAGACTTAGGAAGGAGAAACGTCAAGAGCGCGACAATTACCAATTTGAGCTTTTTATGAAAATGTTTCGTGATTTGCACCTTAATGTGAGTTTCGCCGATGCTTTGGTCATGATGCCTCGATTTGCCGCTAACTTTAAGAGTATGTTGAACAACAAGGAGAAATTGCACCAATTGTCTAGTTGTTCGTCGGTTTATCTTAATCGCATACCTCAAAAAGTCGGTGATCCCGGTAAATTTTTGATCCCTTGTGCAATCCAAGACATGGAAGAATGCTTCGCCTTGGCCGATCTTGGTGCTAGCATTAACTTGATGCCACTTGCAATCTTCAAGTCGCTCAATCTTCCTAATCTTACTCCTTCACTAATGTCTATCGAGTTGGCCGACCATTCCACAATTCCCGCATGTGGTTTGGCGGAAGACGTTTTTGTGAAAGTGGGGAAGTTCTACTATCCCGTAGACTTCATTGTTGTTGATATCCCCACGGATCCTCAAGTTCCTCTCATTTTAGGTCGTTCGTTTTTAGATACGTCTATGGCTTTGATCGATGTGCATGCTAGAAAGATCACCTTACGTTTCAACGACGAGGAACTTGTTATAAACGCAACTCAAAACTCTCAAATTTCTCATGTTTATTCCGTTGCAACCATAAACCTCGTTGATATGATTGACGTGGTTTGCGAGGAATTTTCACAAGAAGTTCTAGGTTTTGGTGATGAAGAAACTAGTGGCAATCCCACTATGTTGGATCCAATTCTTGATAATTCGACACCAACCTTCACTCCATTTGAAGGTGGTGGTTTTACGTTGGAAGAATGCAATGTTCCACGTACTTGTGACGAAGACCTCGACAACGATGAGGACTTCTCGATTATCAAGGATTTTCTCAACGATTTCCCATTTCCTCCACCCGAGGAGGTTATGAGTATCGAGCCCAAATCTTCACTTGAGGAACCACCTATCCTCGAGTTGAAAGATTTACCTCCTCACCTCGAATATGTCTATTTGGAGGAGGACGACAAGTTGCCGGTTATTATTGCGAAGGATCTTTCGAATGACGAAAAAACTGCACTTGTCAATATTCTAAAGGCTCACAAAGGGGCGATTGCATGGAAGTTATCCGACATTAAGGGGATCGATCCCAAGTTTTGTACCCACAAAATCTTAATGGAGGAAGATTTCAAGCCAACAATCCAAAGTCAAAGGAGGGTGAACCCCAAAATTCACGACGTCATCAAAAAGGAGGTCCTTAAACTCCTTGACGCGGGAATGATTTACCCTATTTCCGATAGCCCTTGGGTGAGTCCTATCCATTGTGTCCCTAAAAAGGGAGGGATGACCGTTGTGCCAAACGATGCCAACGAGTTGATCCCCACTAGACTCGTGACTGGATGGAGAGTGTGCATTGACTATCGAAAGTTGAATGAAGCCACTCGAAAAGACCATTTTCCCTTTCCCTTCATGGACCAAATGTTGGAGCGTCTTGCGGGAAACGATTTCTATTGCTTTTTAGATGGTTTTTCCGGTTACTTCCAAATTCCCATCGATCCTCGTGATCAAGAAAAAACTACGTTTACGTGTCCATATGGAACGTTTGCCTATCATAGAATGCCATTCGGACTTTGCAATGCACCGGGAACTTTTCAACGATGCATGATGGCTATTTTTCATGATATGATCGAGAAGACAATGGAAGTCTTCATGGATGACTTTTCCGTGTTTGGTGATTCTTTCACTTCGTGTTTGTCGAACCTTGAGAGAATGTTAAAACGTTGTGAGGAAACCAACCTTGTGCTCAATTGGGAAAAATGTCATTTTATGGTTAAGAGTGGAATCGTCTTAGGGCACAAGGTCTCGAAAGCGGGGATTGAGGTAGATCAAGCTAAGGTAGACGTCATCGCCAAATTACCTCATCCCAAAACCGTCAAGGGAGTTAGGAGTTTCCTAGGCCACGCGGGCTTTTATCGTCGATTCATCAAGGACTTTTCAAAGATTTCTCGACCCATTACACATCTTCTTGAAAAAGAGGCACGTTTTGTATTTGACGAAGATTGTGTACGAGCCTTTGAGATCCTTAAGAGGAAACTTACCGAAGCTCCCATTCTTGTTGCTCCAAATTGGAACCTCCCCTTTGAGCTAATGTGTGATGCTAGTGATTACGCTATAGGGGCCGTTTTGGGGCAACGTCATGATAAGCACTTCTTGCCTATTCACTATGCTAGCAAGACGATGACCGAGGCTCAACTTAAATACACTACAACGGAAAAGGAGTTCCTTGCCATGGTGTATGCATTTGAGAAATTCCGACCTTATCTCGTCTTGACGAAATGCATAGTGTATACGGACCATTCGGCTATTAAGTATCTCATGGCAAAGCAAGATGCTAAGCCGAGATTACTTCGTTGGATTCTCCTCCTTCAAGAATTTGATCACACCATCGTTGACAAAAAAGGAGCCGAGAATCTAGCAGCCGATCATCTCTCTCGTTTGGAAGATCCTCACCAAAGTGTTTACGAGCCTAAGGAAATCACCGAAACATTTCCGCTCGAGACACTTGGTGTAGTGAATTCTAAGCTTGATCTTTCTACCCCATGGTTTGCGGATTTTTCAAATTACCATGCGGGTAACTTCATCGTTAAGGGTATGACGACTCAAGAAAAACGAAAATTCTTTCGTGACGTCAAGTTCTACTTTTGGAACGACCCTTACTTGTTTCGAACTTGTGCGGATCAAATCATCCGACGTTGTGTTTTTGGCACCGAAGCTTCTAACATCCTTAGAGCTTGCCATGAGGGACCCACGGGTGGTCACCACGGTGTTAATCTCACGGCTAAGAAGGTGTTTGATGCCGGCTTCTTTTGGCCTACTATTTACCGAGATGCACAAGTTCTTGTGAAGTCGTGTGATGCATGCCAACGACAAGGAAAAGCCTCACAAAAAGATGAAATGCCACAAAATATCATTCAAGTATGTGAAATCTTTGACGTTTGGGGTATAGACTTTATGGGGCCGTTCCCATCATCTCGTGATAATAAGTACATCCTTGTTGCGGTTGAATACCTATCTAAGTGGGTGGAGGCGAAGGCCTTGCCCACTAATGATGCTCGTGTGGTAGTTAAGTTCTTGAAAAGCTTGTTTGCTCGGTTTGGAACCCCTCGTGCGATCATAAGCGATCGTGGAACCCATTTTTGTAATGACCAATTCGAAAGAGTCTTAAGGAAATATGGGGTTACACATCGTCTTTCTACGGCTTATCACCCACAAACGAGTGGGCAAGTCGAGGTTTCAAACCGAGCTTTGAAGAGGATCTTGGAGAGATCCGTAGGAGAAAGCCGACAAACTTGGTCGGATAAGTTGGACGATGCTTTATGGGCCTTTAGGACCGCTCATAAGACACCCATTGGGTGCACTCCCTATAAGCTTGTGTATGGAAAGAATTGTCATTTGCCTATCGAGTTAGAACACAAGGCTTATTGGGCCCTAAAGCATTGTAATGATGATATGGAGACCGCGGAAAAACACCGGAAAATGCAATTAAATGAATTGGATGAATTGAGAGACATTGCTTATGAAAATTCATTGATTTATAAAGAGAAAACTAACAATTTGCATGATTCTAAAATTAAAAACCGGGTTTTTAACATTGGGGATCAAGTTTTGCTTTTTAATTCAAGATTGAAAATATTTTCCGGTAAATTGAAATCCTGTTGGTCCGTTCCATTCACCGTGACTCAAGTATTTCCGTACGGGACCATCGAGCTAGCTCAAGATGATGGTCCTAACTTCAAGGTGAATGGACATAGGTTAAAGCACTACTTTGGCGGGGAAGTTCCATCCTTGAACTACCTCGACCAAGTCACCTTCCCCAATGATAATTAGTATTGAGGGGATCGAGTCGAGCTCATGACTCGGTAATCAAAAACGAGGAGCCTCGTGGGGGAGTCCCATGCTTATCCTATGTACATATTATCGCTTTCTAATGTAGCTTACGTGTGAGGATTTGTGCCCTTCCAACCTTTGTTCCATGGTTGTTTGTGATATGTGGTTTTTAGATCATGATCTTCACGATTGGAGCCTCTCGTGTTCGTTTTATGGGAGCACTCGATCGTTTGCTTTGGAGACATTTCTCAATATCCATGATATATCCTTTGATGTTTTAACCTTAGGTTTTTAGCACACCTCATAAACGGCTATTACTTATTGGTTACACCCTTTCCATGCTAGATTAAGCATTCGACTACGTCTCTAGTATGGGGGTGTTTGCACCCCTAGACTCGAAACATTGAGGACAATGTTTAACTTTAGTATGGGGGGGTGAATAGATACTTGCCTTGCCAAACCTTCACGCTTTCCAAAGTTTATCGTTTTGTTTATCATTTTTGTTGCAAAATAAGGCTAAAAATGGCCAAATTTTAAATTTTTCTCATGTTTTATAAGTGTTTGAAGACATGAATGTAGATTTTCCGATGGCGAGAATAAGAGTAATTTTTGACTCGACCGTGCGTGTTGAGTACTTAGCTTTGATTCCTTAACTACACATTAGGCTAAGTCTCTTAAATGAGGACGAGAAATGATAGAGTTAATTATAAGTTACTATGCTAAACGTAGAGTACTCGTATTCTTTCAAAAACTCATGTGTTCTCGTTGTTTGCTTATTCTCCCTTCGCATGTAAATATTTTTTGCTTAATAAATATTGACTTAGCGGTTTAGTTGGGATTGTTGGGTTTCTAGTCTTTTCTAGTAGCTTCCGTGTAATTAAATTGGGAAGACATTAAGGTATCGCCAGCGTCACGGTTTTGAAGTATTGGCACCCGAATAATCGAAAGCTTCACCCAAGAATAAGATTTCAAGTGCTCACCTAAATCTAGCAAACAATTTGAAGCCCCACAAGGCCTAAAATCTATGCAAAAATTGAAAGTGAATCAAGCCTTAATCTTCGAAGCTTTAAAGATCCAAAATTCGCCTTAGCGCGAGGATATACGTCTTTGGCTAATAAAACCACCGATGAGGCGGATAATAAAAAGCAAGGCAAGACCGAAGTCATAATAAAAGCTTCATGGCGAAGTTGAATAAAATATGGAGGTAAACCAAAGATAATAAGGCCCTTCCGTTAGGGGGCGTATAAAAGTCTTGGTAATAAGTCTCATGTTCAAAACCGTTATAAAACCGTGTTTATCGATTCTTCTTGTCAACTTAATTTTTTAACATCGTTGTCTATTAGGAGGGGTTATTGATTTGATGGTCTTAGTTACACCGTTAGGACTCTATTTTTAGACCTAAATTTCTATTATCGCATAAGTCAAATAATGTATCCTCGTGAAACATTCAAGACATCATAAAATATAAGAGATACAACTTAGGAATAATGGGAGGATAAGTACGTGATTAGGGCATATGAGTAGTGTTAGCATTACTAACTTATAATAACAATGATCTCGTTGCACGCTTAGCATGGAATTGGGGTGAAAATCGAGGACGATGAAATTATTTCTAACGAAGCATTCACGTGTTCTTATTCTATGAACCTAAACATCCCATTTTGCGATGAAAATCATACATTATGTCTATAACACAAGTAGTAGTAATAGTAGTAGTGTAGCTAGTTTATCGTTCAATAAAGTGAATAAAATGAATTTTGGAGATGCTTTGATACTTTATTCTAGCATTGCGTGAGGGCACGACAATGGTTTAGTATGGGGGAGTGATGAGACTGCTTTTATACATAGTCTCATCTTCCAAATAGGGCTTAAAATGCATTAAATATCATTAAAATACCCAAATATATGCTTGTGTTTGTTGCTTGTGTATTTTAGGTACGGATATTGAGATAATGACAAAAGATCACAAGAATCATGCAAAAACGAACACGGGAAACGAAGCCGCACAATGAACCAAGCCCTAATGAAGACTTTCCCAAGATCAACCCTTGAAGATTTGAAGAATTATGAAGAAGGGTCCTCCAATTATGAAGAATTGACACTTTATACCCTTGTATCCTCATAATTACAAGTTTGGTCCCTAAAGTTTGTCAAAATTACAAAAAGGACCATTAACTTTGAAGATTTGGCAAGTTTAGCCCCTCAACAAAGCTAAATTGTCAACCAATATCATCCACAAAGTCAAATACATCATGAAGTCCTTCAAAGTACAAGAAATGACAAGTTTGGTCCTTTGAAAAATCCAAAATTACACAAAGGACCCTCAACTTTCAACATTTGGCAAAAATGGTCCCTCATTTATCAAGACTTGGCAATTTCAGTCCTCCAAAATGTCAATTAAACAAGTCTAGACCATTATCATTGAAGAAAATACCAAATCAGTCCTTCAAGAATGCAAAAATGGCAAGAAATACCCCTGAAATCATTTTACAAAAGTTTTTGGGGCAAAAGTGTGAAGTTTGAAACTTCAATAACAAAGGAAACGAGTTTTGGGGTATTTATTTACAAAGTGGCAAGAAGAAGAAAGAAAGGGGGTAATATTGGGCCAGACAAAGAAGTTACCTAGACCAGTGACAAGCTGCCACGTGCCCCACTCACTTAAACCCACCAATCCCATTCCACCAATCCTCCACATCAGCATCCACTCACAACCGGATTAACAACTTAATTTATTAAGTTAAATTTGGGCGCCTAACACATTTTTAAACACTAATCTGGATCAAATACACCCACTATTCACACATGAACACAAATTGGGTATTTGTGTTTAAGCCAAAATTAAACCACCAAAGCATCCAAATTAGTGATTAAGCTTGTCATGAACACATCTCCACTTCAAAAACCCTTGCCACGTCACTCATGTGCTCACATGATAAACCCTTGCTACACACTTTTGGGGATACTGCCAAAACCAGCCAGAGAATCAACCATCCAGATACAAGCTTACATTTTAAGCTTTGTTTGAGCCCTTGGATCAAATTTCAACAGCTATCTCTTTCACATACGTCCAAGAATCAGTCACATGAAGCATATGAGTTCAAATTCAATAGGGCATTTTTGGAACTTCAACCATTAGGGTTTTTAGTTATTAGCTGTTCCTTAGTCATTTGTATGCCTATATAAAGGCCTTAGGGTGCTTCATTAAACGTTTGCTTTTGATTTTTCCTTGGTTCAAGTTTCTGTAAATCCTATTTCTAAGTTAATGAAATTGAGTTTGAAATCTTGAAGAAAAGTCATTGGCCAATCTTGTTTACTGCTCTCGTTTGTTATATGCTTTGTAGTTCTTAAAGTTCAAAACCTGTTTTTCAAAGAGGAGTGTGCAAAAGTTTGCATATTTCCTCATTTTCTTGATATTTTGCTAAGTCTTGTTCCAATCTTGGAATTCTTGGGCTATAGGGTTGATCATAGCATCCTAACTGAGTTGGTTAAGGTGTGGTAAGGATTATAACTTGGGGATAATCAAGTGTGGGGTAACAAGTTTGCATTAATCAAGTTTTTCCAAAGTTTCTGATTTTTATGATATTGTGCTTAACCCTTGTTCAATCTTAGCAGGCTTTTTGTGGAAGCTTGTGCTTGTTCTGGCTAGCACATAAGCTCAAAATTCGTGGATGTACATCCATGAGGTTTGCATACTTAATCTACAAATCTGCTAAAATTGTGATTTTTGGTGATATTTGTATGAAACTGTTCTTCTTGTGGATTTTGTGGCTTGTTCTTGCTTGAATCTGTTTATTAGACTTGTTTTAGTGTTAATTGATGCTTGGTTGGCCTGAAATCTCATTGTGCTTTTGAAAATTTTGATTTGAAAAAGTTAAAGGGGTGTTTGGGTCTACTGGTTTATGCTTGTAACTTGTTATTGTGTTAAGGGAAGTTGTTGTTTATGCTTTGTATCTACTATACCTTTGTTTGAGAGTGTTTTGCTGCAAGTTTTTGGGTTTGAACACTTGAATTAATCAATCTGCTATATAGACCTTGTTTCTGCTTGTTTTGACCTAGGATTTTGGGAACACTTAGTGTGTATGCATGCTTAGGGATAAAAGTGGTTTAAACAAAGTTAACATAACCTGTTTGAAAGATTTGAGGTGTTGAAATTGGCTTGTGTGTCAAATACATCAGCAAAAGTAGAAAACTGCATGTGTTAGTGTTCATCAGTAACTTCCATTGCTTAAATCTTGCTTAATTCTTTGAACCAGTGCATGAAACTTGTTTAGACTTGCTTATTGTAGTTTATTATAGCTTGTGTGTGCATTTGGTTGAATTTGGCTGGCTGATTTGTGCTAAAACTGCTCTTGAATGCTAAACTGCTTATTGTTCATGTCTGTATCATGTCTGATGAATGATTGATTAAACTGTATCAATTGGGTGTTAGTGATTGTGTTATTTTGATTGTGATTGACTCCTTTTGATCCAAAGATCAATTGGGTGCCTTTGTGAAATCTGAATCCAAGAAAAAGTCACTAAATACAAAAAGTCAAAATAGTCAAGCAGTAGAAAAAGTTTCCACTGCTCAACATCCAAAACTAGCCCCTGCTAGTGCAATTTTGTCATCAGCTTATCCTTAAGCTATTCTAGCTTATTCTGACTTGCAACAACTTATTTTTTGTGATAGATCTTCATTATTTGACCCATTTAAGTGAACTGGAGCTTATGAGACTTTGACTTTGACTTTTTACTAGAAAACCAACTTGTTTGACTTTTAACATAAGTGCTTATTTGATTTTCCAGCTTATTGAGTGTGCTTATTTGAAAGGTCTTTGGTTTTTAAGCTTAGTTTTGTCATAAGAATCATTTTGCAACTTGAATCAGCTTCTGAGGTGGTCTAGATCATAAAAACGACTATTTTGTCGTTTTGTGAATAAGTTTGTGACTTGTTTCTGGCTTATTAAGTGGGCTTATTTGAAAATTCTTTTTGCAGAAGTCTTTGTTAGGTCAAAAGAAGCTTGTGTGTAAAATTTTAGCTTATGGCAACAGCTTATGGCTTAATGGGCCAAAAAGCCCATTAAGAATAAGCTGCTTATTATAAGTTAGCTTATTTCACATTTTCAGCTTTTGGGCCTTTGGAAAAAGTTTTTTAAAATTAAATTTTGAGTCAACCTGTGCTTTTTGGGCTTATTCTGAACACTTTTTCTTATTGGGCCTTAATTAAGCCCAATAAGGGACTGTTTTGGGTTTGGCCCATTTTCTAGGCCCAATAGGGGTATTTAGGTAATTTCACTTTCATTTCTGAGTTATTTAGGTTAAATTAAGCTAGTTTGCAAGTTTTTAGAATTTTTTATAATTTTTGGATTTTTAATATTATTTTAATATTATTTTATTATTAAAAATTAAAAGTATGATTTTCTAGGTTTTTATATTTTTCCTGGGTTCTAAATACTTAATTAGGATTTTTGCAACTTTCCAAATATTTTTTAGGTCTTTTAATTATTTTCTATAATTAATTTAAGATTTAATTGATTTTAGGAGTTTTTAACTATATAAAAATAGTTTTAATTGGTTTTAAAATTTTGAAAAATAGTTTTTAGCTTAATTAGAGTATTTATGAGGTTTACAAACTTTAAAATCTTGTTTAGGGCTTTTTAATAATTAATTTTGATTTTTAGGGCTTTAATTAGCATTAAAAAGTCATTATCTAATTAATTAAAAGGTTTTTGCAAGTTTTGATTTTTTGTAAACTCTTAGAATATTATTAGGGATTTTTGGTAATTTTTAGAAATTTTTAGGTTAAAATTTTAATTTTGGTGGTTTTTACGACTTTACGTGTACGCCTTTTTAGTCTTAGTTTAATCCGTCTTCATAACCGTCATTCTCTTCTAATCCCCTTTCTATTCTTCTTATTCAAATATAATCACAAATTAATCCATATCATTACACACATAACACACTAGCCTCCTTGAGAACGAACTTAATTGGTCATTAGTGCTTGGTTTTCCTAAACCGACACTTAATACTTGCCACTTTTATTGCTCTTTTCCTAAAGGGTGGTAAAAAGTCCAACATCAACTACTTTGAATGAAGAAACACACTCCATTGTTTTGCAACTTCAAGAAGCAGTTGTTCTGCTTAAAGAAATTAGGGACGAGGAGAAGCGACAGCAACAAGAGCAAGTTTCTAATCTTAGTGATTCTACCCCTCCTCTTGTGCGTCAATACCATTATGATGATGATGACGATGAGAATACTATTTCTTGGTATGATCTAGTTGCTCAATGTCCTAGTGCAATTGTACTTCCCTCTCTTAATTTCCCCAACGCCTCTAAGGATTGTGATACTTCGAGTGAGATTAGTGATTTCGGTCTTGATAAATTCTTTGATGAGGTTTGTGATGTGCTAACTTTTGAGGAGCTTACGGATGAGGTCGCTCTTAATGATTATGTTCCTTCCACCAACACTTTGGGAGATGATTCTTTGGCTTTCTCTAATCCTCTTTTCGATCAAGATGATGATTTTACTTCTAGTGATGACAAGTCACTATCCGATGAAGATGTTCTGCATGAAACTTTCAAGATTTATACGAACCCTTTATTTGATTTTGATGACGCCTACATATCTAGTGAGGTGAATCCGCTCTTTGACGAAGGGATTGAGAACATTTATAGCGCTGCTTCTCTTGCTATTAATGAGAAAACTTTGTTAGCCATACCTCCTTCTATCCCAGAGGTGGAAAGACGTGAATCTACTGAAAAAGGGACGCAAGTGGAAGGTAATTGTTCTCATACTTCTCATATTATATTGCCACCTCATCCTACCACGTGCACACCCAAACGGGTGATGTATCACTTTTACTCTCCTCGTTTCATACCGGGAAATGAGGATGAGTGCTTTGACCCGGGAGGTGACAATGACAATTCTATAATTGATACCCTCACGGCTTTGCAGAGTGCTCAACATCCATTGTCTTTGGGGGATGACAATGTGCTTACTTTACCCACCCCACCTCCCGTGGATCTTGAATTCACCTACTTCTCGTATGTCGAAAGGGTTTTTCTCCCATACAAGACTTATCCCCCCGCCTCTCCTTTATTGATGTCCTCCGGGAACGAGGACAAGGTATTTGATCCCGGTATTACATTCGAGGCTTCCCCATGGACCATTTAATTCTGGGACGAGTCAGGCTCACGACTCGGTTAACAAAAACAAGCGCTCTTCGGGAGGCAACCCGATTATCTATCTTTATCTGTTTTCACCATAAGTGTAGGGGGAGCCCCGTGGTGTTTCTTGTTCTCTTTCTTATCATATGCAGGGATTAGAGCTTCAAAGACACACTCTTGATGACTTTTGACGAATCGTGATTCCGTGTTCCCTTCTTCCCGGTTCTATCCTAAACTCTTTTCGATTCACTATTTTATATTTCTCAATATTAAAATAGGAATCTATTTAGTTGTCTCTTCCTTAGCAAGATTTAAACAAAGTGCACAATGTCCTAAGTGTAGGGGAGTTTACTCCCACATGCTTAAACATTGAAGACAATGTTTATATTAAGTGTAGGGGGAATTCTATCGAAGTTAAGTGGCCTTTTCCTTGTATTTTTCCTCATTTTAACCGGAAAATCGATTTTTCGACATTTTTCAAAATTTTTTAATCTATTTTGGCCTAGTTGTAGTTCCCTTTATTTTTGCTATTTTTCTCTTATTTTAATAAAATGGTTTTAACAAGTTTAGTTATCTTAGATATATTAGGCCCGTTGTGAATTTTTTTACTCAACCCGAGTTTACTTATCCAAGTTCACTCTAGCTAGTATCCTTAACCGTGTAGACCTTCATTGGTTTATTGGGCTAAGCATCCACGAGTCTCATTCCTCGAGATTTTAAATTGTGGAGAACGAGAAATGATAGAGTTGGTTACAAGTTTGGTGTTCTTTCATTAACTTATGTGAGTTAATTATGATCTTTTTCTCCCCTCGCTTGTAAATAAATAAATGCAATAAGTAAGGTCGTACGATTTGAAAAGTTACTTAGCTTCTAGCCCAAGATCGTTTAAAAGTTGCTCGGTAATGATAAGAGTTCATAGCCAAGGCATAACTTATGAAGCGGGGCGCGAAGATTGGCGAGTCCGAAAAGGCCCTAACAAGGCATGAGGATTCAATTTTATTGCTGAAGATCCAAAGTGATGTGAAAAGCATTATTCCCAAAATCAATATGAAGGATCAAGACTCACGACGAAAAGCAATCAACTCCCATAAAGATCATGGAGAAATCTATCCGAAAAGACCCTAACAAGGTATGAGGATAAATAGATCCAAGTCCGAAAAGGAGGCGGATCGTTGTATCTCAAAATCCCAATTAGAGATTGAAGAAATAATCATGAAGTCGTGGTCAACAAAGCTGGAGTACCCCTCAAAAGTCTCCAAGTGAAGAAACTCTATAACGAAGAGAAGACCATTATCTCAAAAACGTCTCTCGAAGATATGAAGTATGAAGTACATGCCAAATATCGGCCCGAGAAAGGTCTCAAATCGTGAACCAAGTTATGCCAAGATATGAACCTTTTGATATCCCTAGAAGCAGTTTTAAAAGATTTTGTCCTTTAGCTAACTATTGATCAAATCGTCCTACTTTTCTTTCAGCCTAAATAAATTATCGAAATAAGTCAATAATGCATCCTCGTGATCATTCAAGACATCAATAAAATATAAGAGATACTCGTAGGAATAAGGGAGTTTAAGTGATTAATTGAATCACATGAGTAAATGTTTGTTATGCTAACTTGTACTAACAATGATCTTGTTTTTAATCTTGGCATGGGGAACGTGAAACTTGAGGGTGATGAACATTCATGACACACAAGCCCTAATGTAAGTCTTAGATTTCTTTAAAAGTTTCTTCCTTGTTGCATCTTGTTATTTTCTATCTTTTTTATTTTCCTTAGTTGTTTAATAAAGGCCAAGGTAGGTTGATTATGATGGAAAATGTAAAACGTGCTTTGTAACTAATGCATTGCATGAGGACATTTCAATGGTTAAGTGTAGGGGATTTGATAGGTGTGAAAACACCCATCCTTTTTACCACTTAATTACAATAATAACCGAGCCAAAACGTGTATTTTATGTCATTTATGTCGGAATTATGCGTGGTTTGTGTTTTTGTTGTGATTTAGGACGAAAAGGTGAAAAGTGGAGAAAACACGGCATTCACGGGCTTTTATCGAAGAAAAAGACAAAAGATGAAGTCGAAAGATCAAGAGTGGAAAAAGAACGGAAGTCCAAGACCAATTCTGAAGATTTATCGAAGAAAAAGTCAAAGGACGGAAGTTTACTAAAAAGCCGAAGAACTCGAGTCTTATTTATAAAGAAAAATCAAGACGAGTTAAAGAAATCCCAAGACAAAATCCAAGATTAACAAAAGATAAAGAAGAAAAGGACTTAAGTGTGCAATTAAGGCAAAGAGGAAAGAGGGAGGAAGCTTCCTAAGCTCCTCCCTAATCACCCCTATATATAGATGATCCTAGTTTCATTTTCATGTTGTTGGGTGGTTTGACAAACCACCACTTCCACCATTTTCATACTTGTTATTTCATTTCTTGCACTTTAATTAATTGTTATGCACTTCTAATCATTTAATTTTCAAGTAAGTTTTTATTTATTGTTCTTGATTCTTTACTTTTCTTATTTAATCTCTCATCTTCCTTTCTTGATTCTAGTTTACTTTTGGTGCGAATTACATATGATCCGTGTTGTTCATTAATGTTTTCGTGCTTAAAAAGTTCATCTTTTTATGGTTTGATCTAAAAGTTTGTTTATTTTAAGTTTGGAAAAGTTGTTATTCATGCTTATTTTGTTCGCTTAATTATTGATTCGTTCAAGTTTTTGGTTTGAGCTTATTTACCATAGCTTATTGCTTTTGCTTAATTTTCGGATCAAAAAGTTAGAACGGAAAGGGTAAACCCCTTTCCAATCACGTATTCCAATCACCTTGATTGGAAAAGGGTTTTACATTCCTATCAGCATTCCTATTAGCATTCCTATCAGCATTCCTATTAGCATTCCTATCAGCATTCCTATCAGCATTCCTTTTAGCATTCCTTTTACATTCCTATCAGCATTCCTATCAGCATTCCTATTAGCATTCCTATCAGCATTCCTATCAGCATTCCTATCAGCATTCCTATCAGCATTCCTATCAGCATTCCTATCAGCATTCCTATTAGCATTCCTATCAGCATTCCTATTAGCATTCCTATCAGCATTCCTATCAGCATTCCTTTTAGCATTCCTTTTACATTCCTATCAGCATTCCTATTAGCATTCCTATCAGCATTCCTATCAGCATTCCTATTAGCATTCCTATCAGCATTCCTATCAGCATTCCTATCAGCATTCCTATTAGTATTCCTATCAGCATTCCTATCAGCATTCCTATCAGCATTCCTATCAGCATTCCTTTTACATTCCTTTTAGCATTCCTATCAGCATTCCTTTTAGCATTCCTTTCAGCATTCCTTTTATATTCCTTTCGCATTCCTTTTGCATTCCTTTTACTTATCGCAATTTACATTTTCATTTTACTTAGTAATAGATAACCAAACCATTTTCATATCCACCAAGAACAATTGAGTCGCACTTTGAACCGGAAATCAATTCGATTAGACACCGAGAAAATGAACTTTTTCAATTAGTAAAATCCGTATATTAAACATACAAAAAGTTTGTTATGATTAGGGGTTCTTACCCTAAACCATTTGCTTAGCCCTCCTCCAGGACTCTTTTTAATACATAAACCAACTCCCATGCTCATTAGAGGGCTCAAGTGTACTCCTAAGTACCCCAATCACCCTAAAACATTAATTGAAAACCCGCTGATTTCAAAACTGTTTTGACCTCCGACTGTTGTAACCTGTTTTTGACCCACTTCCCGGCCTCCAATTTAGTTCTCGTTTCTTGCATTTGAAAGCCAACTCAATTACCTTTCCAGGGATACTTGGATCGTAAAATAAGAGTTTGTAGAACTCAATATATGGTCAAAACAATTGACCTAAAATTCTGCCCAGTTTTTAAAAAATGATTTTAAAATAATTAGTCTAATTAATTACCCATAACTCCACTAATTACAAGCCCTACTTCACCTAATAATTATAATATCATTAATATACAGATTTTAATTTAAAACCTAACCTAAATCCATCATAAGATGATTGAGAAAGAATTAAAAACAATTAAATTGAAAAGGGATTTGAAGGTTTTACCTTAAGATTAATGGGAACCAAGATTTTTTTGAAGAACCCTAACTTTTCTCAATTGGCCGTTATTTTTTTCTTTTGCTCCATGGATTATGTCTTTTCCAGCTTATTTTACACCTTATATAGTTATTGACAAGTCCTAGCCTAAGTATAATTGCTCAGTTTCCTTTTTTTTCTTTTTTTTCCTTCCTTTTGTTTTAACTGACCCTTACCCCCCATAATTTCGTTTTTTTATTAAACTAATTAATAATTGTAATAGCTATATTAACTTAATTTTCCTTAATTTATTTCAGCTCCTAAAGCCTTCAAAACCTCAAAACCGTAAAACTAGTCAAATTTACGCGTATACCGTAACAAAACGTAAAATATAAAGTTTTAAAAAAAATCTTAAATTTTGAAATAAACTTATAACTAAGTCCTAAATGACTGAAAACCATCCTAAAAAATACTCACATGACTAAACACCTTACCCGAGACCTCTAAATGCTAAACCCCAAATCCTAAAAAAATACAATTTACTATAATACTTATACGTATACGTAAAACACCAAAATAACACCATTTCATTTCATAGTCACTAATTTGTGAGCTCATGAACATGAAATAACCGTTCCTCGATTTACTTATGAGTACTTTATACCCATAAACTGTCACACCCCACCATGGCGGAATATGGGGCGCGACGTATGGATATCATCACAACAAACGGTGTCTCTATTGAGAAAACTAAAATGCAACTATAACGTCATAAATGGCGACACAAAGGTCATGACAATATCTCAACATAGCAGGAGTCTAGGTAAGTAGGTAACAGTCCTACCTCTTACCCAAGACAAACAAATAACACTAACAATCACATATAGGTGCCAACAATATCACTATCAAAACAATCAGAAAGAAAATAAACTAAGAAGGAACGGGGATCTCCTTCTAAATGCATTCCTACTGGACTCCAATCCTAGCCACATATGTTCACACGCTTAACCACGTATCACCTGAAAGAGACACTAAAACACGTCAACATAAAGTTGGTGAGAGTCATAAGTTTAGAATCCAACGCCAAATCAGTTATAAGCTGTGAATAACAACCATCAACACAATAACATATGGACAATGCGCTACAATTATGTATTAACAACTAGCATTCAAGTTCATTCAATCATCACAATTCCAAGGCATCACGCCTTACCAACAACCACAATTACCAAGGCATCACGCCTTACAAACAACCATAATTTCCAAGGCATCACTCCTTACCAACAACCATAATTTCCAAGGCATCACGCCTTACCAACAACCATGGTACCATAGGCACCCATACACCTATGTACCTTTCCCATCCAAATCATACACGAACAAGAATCACATAGCAGTTAATCACATAATGTACACACAAGTCCATCTCAAACCTAAAAAAACATTCACAACATCAATTTATAAACAACATAACCCAATGTCTCTTCCATCACATCTGGAAGTCAAAATCAATAGTAAATATGGGACTATGAAACTCACCTGATTGCTTCTTCACGAGTCCTCACACTAGCAACAAGCTAAGAAACCAAATACACGCAATCAATACATGAACCAATCACTAAGATGGCTCATCAACCTATGATGGACATCTAGCCTATTCCCATATAAATACCTCATTAATAAGCTCTAATCACCCCATTACCCTTCCCTAACAAGTCCTTAACTTGGTTAAGTTTAATAACCATCCCGTTCATATTTTATATAAAACAGTCCCAGTTTTTAGGTCTCAAAACTTTAAGTCAAACGTCAACTTAAACATACCCATAGTTTTTGTAAAAGGAATATTCATACCCTTACATATGTTAGCTAACACCTCCCACTTTCCCTAACCTTAAAACTACTGTTAAGGCCCCGATATATATATATATATATATATATATATATATATATATATATATATATATATATATATATATATATATATATATATATATATATATATATATATATATATATATATATATATATATATACTTTTGTCATTCCAGATTTCCTGATTTTAAACATACTAAAAGTTTGTTACAATTAAGGGGTCTTACCCTAAACCACAACCTTAGCCCAAGTGCAGATACTTACTACAATATATAAACCATCTCCCATGTTCCTGAGAAGATCCCAATGCAACCCTAAGTACTCCGGACCTCCAATTTAGTTCTTGTTTCTTTCATTGGAAAGCCAATTCAATTACCTTTTCAGGGATACTTGGATCGTAAAATAAGAGTTTATAGAACTCTCGATATGATCAAAACAATTGACTCAGAATTCTGCCCAGTTTTTAAAAACGGGTTTAATCAAATTAAACTAATTAATTAACCCTAATGCCACTAATTACAAGCCCTAACTTATGTAATCATTATGAACTCATTATTATAACATTAATTTACTGTTTTTAAATTAAACCTTAACCTAAATCTATCATAAGATGATTATATAAACATAAAAACAATTAAACTAAAAAGGGATTAAAGGTTTTTACCTTAAAATTAATGAAAGATGAGAAAACCCAATTTTTGAAGAACCCTAATTCTTCTCTCTTTTTTTTGTCGACTAAAACCTCCAGGGATTTATGATTTTCTGTTGTGAATAAATAATATATATGGTGTTCCTAAAATCCTAGTCCAAGTATAAGCCCACTTTCTTTTTTTCCTCTTTTTCCTTTTTCCTTCTTCTTTTGATGCGTCTAAACCGACCCAAACACCCCTTAAATTCGTTTTTTTTTTCTTTTTATTATTAATAATTGTATTAATAATATTACTTTAATTTCCCTTAATTTATTTCAGCTCCTAAAGCCTCCAAAACCTCAAAACCGTAAAACTAGTCAAATTTACGCGTTTTACCGTAAAAGTCGTAAAATATACACTTTTATAAAAAATCTCAAATTTTTAAATAAACTTTATAACTAAGTCCTAAGTGACTTAAAACCATCCCAAAAAATATTCATATGACTAAACACCTCATCCGAGACCTCTAAATGCTAAACCGTAAATCGAAAAAATACGATTTTGTATAATACATATACGTATACGTAAAACCACTAAATAACACCATCTCACTTCATAGTCACTACCATGTGAACTCATGAACATGAAATCATCACACATCGTTTCACTCACAAGGTACCCCGTACCGGAAACGATATCCAAACCAAAATCTATACACACCAATAAGCACATAAACACATAAAGACACGTAACTAGCACAAAATAAAACTAAGTGACGAACCACAAAACCAGGGTTGTCACATCACTCCCTCCTAATAGAAATCTCGTCCCGAGATTTACTCCTTAGGATCAACACACAAACAACAAATCACACGAGGATACTTGTTCTAAATGAACTCCGCTCATTTCCACGTGAACTTTAGTTCAAGTTGCAAAATACCACATATACAAACCAAAATAATTAAACTCATTGCCCAACTCTTGACCTCTCAGTGAATAAATCTCACAAATGAGTCTTTGATAAAACAAATACTCTTATTAGCACAAATCCCGAGTAACCGGACATGCAAATATGCATTCCCAAACAACATTTACCAATCTTAATACATGAAATATATCATGTATACCACTCAATTTCCCCCAGGTAATTCTATGCTCATAAGCTACTGGTCCGATCTTTCCAAAGATCATAAATGGACCTACAAAACTCTACATCAACTCTTCCATTTTACCAAAACATACCACCCGTTACTATGGGTGAAACTTCATACATAACTCTGTCACTAAATCTAGTGGTTTCCTCCTTTTTTATATAGCATCCCTTGTTGCTCTCATCCTTCCCACAAACACCATTACCACATTAGTAGCCTCTTTTACCAATTCTAGTCCACAATGGGGACAACTCCTCCTATCCTTTCATACAGCGCCTCCAATGGCATTTATCGACTTCTAGTATGATAATCATCATTATATGAAAACTCAACCATCGCTAATGAGTTTCCTAACTCCCTTTAAATCAATCATTCATGCTTCGCTTCTATACACACTTCCTTCTCTTTCCTCGACTCCTACCATACATCACGATGTAATGCTTCCCATCGTTTCTTCCCTTGCCATAATCCTTCATAAGGCATTCCATACATATTAGGCTAACTTTTACGCAAACCCTCTATTCCATCACATCCGTACGCGATCCTTCTAACTTCTCAACCACGTGACTTCTCATTCCCCTTTAAATATGAGATGAATTAGTCAGTCTATCGACTATCACCCAATTCTCGTCGTACTTATTCCTCCACCCCATTATGTATCCCTTTCACCAACTTCGTCCTTACATCGCTCTTTCTAAGCTACTCCTATCTATATAGGAAGTATAGTCTACGTCCCTTTTCTCCATATGATTGTCCAAGACACGCAACATACAGGTTGACGCGTTCTCCGCTTTAGACAACTCAACTCGTGCAACCTACATCCTTTATCCAAACCGCCCTAATACGTCATCCCTATAGTTCAAGTTCATCTCAGCTTCACTTCATTCTTCTTATTCCATGTCTCATCAACCATGCTTGCCTTTCCCAGATGGTACTTGGCCTTGCAATTTTCTTTCATCAATTAACTCCACCCATTGATAACTGGGCTTTTGCCTAGTTAGAAATTAAAGTTCAAGTTCGTGTTCTCGGTATCTTAACGAATTGATATAGGCCCTCTATGTGACTCTATTATTCTTTGGTGAAAACAAAGATGTGTTGTTGTAGTGTTTAAAATTAAAGGTGCGGAACAATTAAAGTAAATGGGCTCTTAAAGTAAATCTAAGTCTAATTAAAATAAGGGTGCAAGTATTTAAAGCGAGACTGAAATTAAAGGGCACTAAAGTAAAGACGTAAACTTAAATCTATCTAAGGAAGACTTAAAACGCGACTAAAACTTAAGTTAAGGCAAGACTAAAATTAAAGTGCAATTAAAATAAAAGGCAGGAAAAATAAAGCTTGAAAATAAAAATCAAAGACAAAGACTAATAAGAACCTGAATACAACTCATTCAGAATAATCCTTCGTTTGGAATAATCACTCGTCCGGAATGTCACCTTCGGTTGGAATGATTCTTCTTCGCTCGGAATAATACCAAAATCCTTGATCCGGAACAAATTGATCTGAATATGTCACTTATCCAAAACAATCCTTCGTTCGGAACTTTACTGATTCGGAACTTCTCAATCTAGCCTTGATTCGGAACTTTTTAATCAACCCTTGATTCGGAAGATTCCGAATGAAGCCTCCTTGATTCGGAAGTTTCAGACTTCCGAATGAACACTTCTTGATCCGGAACTTGCCCTTGATTCGAAACTTATCCTTCGTTCGGAACTTCGTTCGGAAGTTTCGTTCGGAAGTTCGTCCGGAACTTCGTTCGGAAGTTCGTTCGGAACTTTCGTTCGGAACTTCGTTCGGAAGTTTTGTGTTGATCCGGAACTTTTGAATTCCGAATGAATCTCCTTGACCCGGAACTTTTGAGTTCCGAATGAAGTAAATTGACCCGGAACTTTTGAGTTCCGAATGAACAAAAGCTTGACTCGGAAGTTCTCCTTCGTCCGGAACTTTGAATGTTCCGGATGAACAGTCTTGGCTCGGAACTTTTACCTGGAAAGATCAGAAACAAGAACAAACTTTCCCGAAGAACAAGGGAATCACAAAAACAATAGATCTAAAGCAGATTAATCAAATTTAACACAAACGATCTAATAAAACTATCAACGAATCAACAGGAATCATAAACAAACAATTAAAGTCAAGAAATTTAACAACTTTAACCACAATAATCAACAATCACTTGGATCAAAATAAAAGCATGAACATGAACATAAACATAAACACACATAAATCAAAGATTAAGAAAGGTAGATAAGAGATTGACAAGATAAAGTAAAGATTGACAAAGATTAAATGAAAACTTACTTGAAATTAAATGAATTTAAGGTGCAAGACAAGGTAATTAAATTTGACAAGAAAAGTAAATGACAAGGTAAGTAAATGGTGGAAGAGCTAATTGTCACACTTAGCCAACAAAATGAAAAGATTACATCTAATGACTATTTATAGGGGAGGATTAAGGAAGCTTCCTCCCCTCTTTCCTTTTCTCTTAATTGCGTAATTAAGTCCCTCCTTCTTTTAATCTTCATTAATTGCATACTTAGTCCTTTTCTTCTAATCTTCTTTAAACTTGGACTTAAGGGACTTTTGGCTTCGGGATTTCTTTGAACTCGTCTTTAAATTCTTCAATAAAATAGACTTGAATTCTTCGGCTTTTGATAAACTTCCGTCTTTTGACTTTTTCTTCGATAAATCTTCAGAATTGGTCGTGGACTTCCGTTCTTTTTGCACTCTTGACTTCTCGACTTCGTCTTTCATCTTTTTCTTCAATAAAAGTACGTAAATGCCCGTGAATGTCCGTGTTTTCTCCACTTTTCACCTTTTCGTCCTAAATCACAACAAAAACACAAACCACGCATAATTCCGACATAAAAGACATAAAATACACGTTTTGGTCCGGTTATTATTGTAATTAAGTGGTAGAAAAGATGGGTGTTTACACACCTATCAAATCCCCTACACTTGACCATTGCAATGTCCTCATGCAATGCATTAGTTACAAAGCAAGATTACACTTTTCATCATAATCAATCCACGTTGGCTTTTATTAAAGAGATAGAAAATTAAAGACATACAAAATAAAGAAATCAAAAGCATACCTTGGGTTTTGGAAATTGTCATGAATAATCATCATCCTCAAGTTTTCACTTTCTCAAAACCAAGCTTAAAAACGAGATCATTGTTATTATAAGTTAGTAGACCAACACGAACTCATGTGGGCCAATTACTCACTTAGACTCCCTTATTCCTAGGGGTATCTCTTATATTTTATTGTTGTCTTGAATGATCACGAGGATGCATTGTTTGACTTATTTCGATAGTTATTAAGTCTGAAAATAAAGTGAACGATTTAATCAATAGTTAGCTAAAGGACAAAATCTTTTAAAACTGCTTCTCGTGACCTCATAAAGTTCATATCTTGGCATAACTCGTTTCGCGATTTGAGACCTTTCTCGGACCGATATTTGGCAGCGACTTCATACTTCAAATCTTGAGAGACGTTCATGAAATAATGGTCTTCTCTTCATATAGGAATTTCTTCACTTGAAGTTTTGAGAGATTCATACTTAGACCACGACTTCTTAATTTTTCTCCAATCTTTATTTTGGACTTTGATATACAGCGATCCGCCTCCTTTTATGACTTGGATCTATTTATCCTCATACCTTGTTAGGGTCTTTTCGGATACACTTCTCCATGACTTTTGGGGAGTTTTGCTTTACGTCGTGTGTCTCGATCCTTCATATTGATTTTCGATAATTGATTCTTCACATCACTTTTGGATCTTTAGCAACAAAATATAGCCCTCATGCCTTGTTAGGGCCTTTTCGGACTCGCCAATCTTCGCGTCCCGCTTCAATAAGTTATGCCTTGGCTATGAACTCTAATCCATACCGAGCAACTTTTAAACGATCTGGGGCTAGAAGCTAAGTAACTTTTCAAATTGTACAACCTTATTTATTAGCAGATAAATTTATTAGCAAGCGATGGGAGAATAGGCTTATAATTAACTCACATAAATTCACGAAAGAATACCGAACTTATAATTGGCTCTATCATCTCTCGTTCTCCACAGTTTAAAATCTCAAGGAATGAGACTCGTGGATACTTAGCCTATTAAATCAAAGTTTTGGGTTTTCGAGTCGCCTATAGGATCTTGCAAATTCTTAGACTTTTTCAACTTTTAGAATACGCGTTTTAAAGTTCCCTTGATAAACGACTCTCTAGGATCAATTATAGGAACTTGCGAAAAGTTCTTGTTCTTAACCCGTGAGAGTTAAGACTTTCGCGTTTTATAGCTCCCTATATAAAAGCCTAGCAAAACTCGACTTAAACATGTTAAGGATACTAGCTAGAGCAACTTAGATAAGTAAACTCGGGTTAAGTCAAAAGATTCACAACGTTTGAAAATTAAAACCACTTATTTAAACATTTATTCTAATAAGGCAAGAAAATAACTATACAAAGGTAAAAACTAATAGGCCAAAATAGATCAAAATTTTTGAAAAATGTCGAAAAATTGATTTTCCGGTTATAATGAGGACAAATACAAGGAAAAGACCACTTAACTTCGATAGAAGTCCCCCCTACACTTAAGATAAACATTGTCCTCAATGTTTAAGCATGTGGGAGTAAACTCCTCTACACTTAGGACATTGTGCACGTTGTTTAAATCTCGCTAAGGAAAAGACAACTAAAGAGATTCCTATTTTAATATTGAGAAAATATATAAAATAGTGAATCGAAAAGAGTTTAGGATAGAACCGGGAAGAAGTAGAACACGGACTCACGGGTCGTCAAGAATCATCAAGAGTGGATCATTGAAGCTCGAATCCCTGATTAAGAAGTGAGGAGAGGAAATAGCAAACCAACGGGTCTCCCCTACTCTTATGGTAAAGAAAGCGAAAAGATAGATGCATGGGTTGCCTCCCAAGAAGCGCTTGGTTTTTGTTAACCGAGTCGTGAGCCTGACTCGACCTTGATCATCAACGGAAGAAGCATGAAACATATCCACCAGGATCAAAGACATAGTTTTCGTCCATCAATAAGCACAAGCTTAAGGCGAACAAGGCAAGCCAAAGAAGAGTAGGCAAGGTTCCCTTAAGCAATGATGGAGCACGGTGGAAGCAAGGTTGAAGTGGTGAAAGCATGTCTTCAATATGTCCAAAGATTTTTCCTTTTATTTCATCAGGTGGATACTGAGATGGCTTAAAGACTTCAATACCGGGGTCGAACACCTTTTCCTTTAGGGGAAAATAGCACTCAGGCTCAGCAGAGTGTGAAGAAGATCCGCAAAGAAGCACAACCTCGTCCTCAGAAGGGGGACAAAGAGGTGTCAAATCATATGTGCAACAGATATTGGTGTCGACCGGTTTCTTCTCCTTTGACAGAATGTTCTTCAAATCCAAAGTAGGATCAAGACGATAATCTTCAAAGTCATAAGGAGGAGCATCACTCTCATGAGGGAAGTAAGTGTTGAGAAATTCAGAGAAATCTTCCTCAAATGAGTAATCGTCCAAAGTAGGATCGAGTGATGGCGGAGGATCTTCATCATGTGAAGAATCGCTCGAGAGAGTATCGGCCTCATCAAAATCATCGAAAGTGGGCAGCTCGGGATACTCAGAAGTACAATCTAAATCATCTGAATTTGAGCTAGAATCATCATCATAAGCATCAAAGACCGGTGGAGAATCATAAATGGGAGAAGCGTCCAAAGTGGAGCGAGAATCATCCACATTATCTTCAAAGAGTGGATTATCAGTGGAAGACTCGAATAGAGGATTGTCATAGACGGTAAAGTCATCGAGCACATTAATCATATTCACTGATTCTCGGCCTCCAAAGGATTTGCCTGTAAGCTTCCCCATTTTAAAAACTTTTGAATCATCCCCGACTCGTAAGATTAACTCACCTTCGGCCACATCTACTAAAGCTCGTCCGGTTCTCAAGAATGGCCGACCAAGTATTAAAGGAATACGAGGGTCCATTTCATAATCAACTACGACAAAATCGACCGGGAAAGGCATCAAATTAATACTAGCCCCGAGATCAGCAAGGGCAGTAAATTCTTCAGTTTTGTTGAACACGCAAGGCAACACAAAACGACCTGGATCTCTAAGCTTTTCCGGTAATTCTTTAAGAATAACTGCTGAGCAGTTTTCATTTAAGGGTGTGTTGGTGAGTTCAATCAGCTTTTCCTTCTTGTTAAGCAATTCCTTAAATGCTTTAACAAATTTGGGCATGTGGACAAGTGCTTCAAGTAAGCTAATGTTGAAGTTCATTTGAGTAATCATCTTGATATAGCTAGTCACTTGAACGTCCTCCTTGTTTAGAATTTTGTTCTTGCCCAAGCGAGAGGGATAAGGGATATTAGGTTTGGGTGGTGAGGGTGCAGGTGTGGTAGGTAACGGTTGAGATGTTGAAGGGTCATTGGCGGGAACTTCATCACGTCGAGGCGGAGACGGTAATGGTGTACTAATACTAGGTATAGGAGGAGTAGGGATAAATGGTGGTGGAGGAGGTGTAGATGATGGGGGTGGGATTGGTGGTCCTACGATGGTGACTCCACTACGAGTAGTAATAGCACTCACATTAGCTCGCGGATTAGTGACGGTGTTTGAAGGTAGAGAACCCGAAGAAGAAGAAGGTTGAGCTTCGGGCAAGAAACTAGCCAACATATTCTTTAGTTCAGTCGTTTGAGTGCTGAAGGAGGATTGAATATTATCACGAACCTCGGTTCTGATGTCATTTCCTTGCTTCAAGATATCTCCATTCAAATTGATTATTTGGCTCTGTAGATTCTTGATTTGCTCACCTTGAGTTCTCATGATGGCATCAACATCGGGATTAATGGGTGGGTGTTGTTAGGTGGGTGGTTGATAAGGGTTAGAAGCTCTGGGTGGGATTTGGTTGCTTCTATTGTAGTTGTTGGCGGGGTTTTGGTTTTGAGGAGAAAAATCGGGTGAAAGGTAGTTGTTGGAACGGTAGCTCAGCAGATTTCTATCCCCTTGTTGTCTAGCTTAGTAATTTTCCGGTGAATAATTACCGTAAGCCGCATACACATTTTCCGGATTTCCTTGTGTCGAAGGACAATCGGTGTATGAGTGAGGACCGCCACATGTTTCACAAGGATTAGCAACTGCTTTAACTTGTTGTTGTTGTTGGTTTGAAGCGAGAAGCGTAATACTTTTGCTCATTTCGGCCATCATACGGGTGAGTTCGGTTAGCTCAGGGTTTGCTGAGGTAGAAGAAACATTGACTCTCGGGTTGTTCCTAGAAGAAGCAGAGGAATCCCAGTTTTTGTGGTGAGTAGTCATGTTCTCAATTAACTCTCTACACTCCTCGGGTCTCCTTTTCATGAATGTGCCACCGGCGGCTGCATTAATCGTATCACGATCTCAAAAAGTCAATCCGTTGTAGAAAGTATCGATTAAGGTCACAGGGAGCATGTTGTGGTTTGGACAACGGTCGATCAAGACATTATATCTCTCCCAAGCGTCAAAAAGAGATTCATCGGGATCTTGCATGAAACTGCTGATCTGATTGCGAAGGCTTGTGACCATGGATGGTGGAAAGTAGCGCGATAGAAAGCGTTGAGTCATGTCATCCCAAGTGTGAATAGAATTCTTCGGGAGACGATCAAACCATTTCTCGACATGATGTGATAAAGTATGTGGGAAGAGTTGTAGACGAAGTACATCCATTGTGGCCCCAGGCAACTTCATGCTTTGGGTGATTGTAATAAACTTGTGGAGGTGTTTGTTGGCATCATCATCAGGCAATCCTCTAAATGGGTTTGTTTGTACTTGCTGAATCATGTGGTGCTTCAATGAAAACTCAGGAGCGTTGATTTGCATCGGCGCAATCGGTCCTCTTCGTCCAAACATTGTTGGTTGACAAAGTTCCTCCATGGTCCGAAGATCGGGTTGTGGGAGAACATTGTTGTTATTATTATTATTATTGAGGTGCGGTGGAATGTTGTTGTTGACACCTGACATAGCTAAATCTTCTTGAGGCTCGGGCTCTTGATAATTAGAAGATCTAGTACGCATACACCTGGAAATGCAAAAGAAAACAAAACCAAACACAAAAACAATATATATACACAATAAAGATAAAATCTTTTTGGAATTTTGAGATTTTTATTTTTTATGGTTTTTTATCAATTTTTAATTTTTATGATTTTTTGAATTTTTTAGACAAGAAAAATAACGCTCACAAGTGAACGGATCCCAAAAAGCAACGTGTCTCTCACAGAAAACCGTTAATCTTTACGAAAAGAGCCGGCAGCGGCGCCATTTGATAACTGGGCTTTTGCCTAGTTAAAAATTAAAGTTCAAGTTCGTGTTCTCGGTATCTTAACGTATTGATCTAGGCCCTCTATGTGACTCTATTGTTCTTTGGTGAAAACAAAGATGTGTCGTTGTAGTGTTTAAAATTAAAGGTGCGGAACAATTAAAGTAAATGGGCTCTTAAAGTAAATCTAAGTCTAATTAAAATAAGGGTGCAAGTATTTATAGCGAGACTGAAATTAAAGGGCACTAAAGTAAAGACGTAAACTTAAATCTATCTAAGGCAGACTTAAAACGCGACTAAAACTTAAGTTAAGGCAAGACTAAAATTAAAGTGCAATTAAAATAAAAGGCAGGAAAAATAAAGCTTGAAAATAAAAATCAAAGACAAAGACTAATAAGAACCTGAATACAGCTCATTCAGAATAATCCTTCGTTTGGAATAATCACTCGTCCGGAATGTCACCTTCGGTTGGAATGATTCTTCTTCGCTCGGAATAATACCAAAATCCTTGATCCGGAACAAATTGATCTGAATATGTCACTTATCCAAAACAATCCTTCGTTCGGAACTTTACTGATTCGGAACTTCTCAATCTAGCCTTGATTCGGAACTTTTTAATCAACCCTTGATTCGGAAGATTCCGAATGAAGCTTCCTTAATTCGGAAGTTTCAGACTTCCGAATGAACACTTCTTGATCCGGAACTTGCCCTTGATTCGGAACTTATCCTTCGTTCGGAACTTCGTTCGGAAGTTTCGTTCGGAAGTTCGTCCGGAACTTCGTTCGGAAGTTCGTTCGGAACTTTCGTACGGAACTTCGTTCGGAAGTTTTGTGTTGATCCGGAACTTTTGAGTTCCGAATGAATCTCCTTGACCCGGAACTTTTGAGTTCCGAATGACGTAAATTGACCCGGAACTTTTGAGTTCCGAATGAACAAAAGCTTGACTCGGAAGTTCTCCTTCGTCCGGAACTTTGAATGTTCCGGATGAACAGTCTTGGCTCGGAACTTTTACCTGGAAAGATCATAAACAAGAACAAACTTTCCCGAAGAACAAGGGAATCACAAAAACAATAGATCTAAAGCAGATTAATCAAATTTAACACAAACGATCTAATAAAACTATCAACGAATCAACAGTAATCATAAACAAACAATTAAAGTCAAGAAATTTAACAACTTTAACTACAATAATCAACAATCACTTGGATCAAAATAAAAGCATGAACATGAACATAAACATAAACACACATAAATCAAAGATTAAGAAAGGTAGATAAGAGATTGACAATATAAAGTAAAGATTGACAAAGATTAAATGAAAACTTACTTGAAATTAAATAAATTTAAGGTGCAAGACAAGGTAATTAAATTTGACAAGAAAAGTAAATGACAAGGTAAGTAAATGGTGGAAGAGCTAATTGTCACACTTAGCCAACAAAATGAAAAGATTACATCTAATGACTATTAATAGGGGAGGATTAAGGAAGCTTCCTCCCCTCTTTCCTTTTCTCTTAATTGCGTAATTAAGTCCCTCCTTCTTTTAATCTTCATTAATTGCATACTTAGTCCTTTTCTTCTAATCTTCTCTAAACTTGGACTTAAGGGACTTTTGGCTTCGGGATTTCTTTGAACTCGTCTTTAAATTCTTCAATAAAATAGACTTGAATTCTTCGGCTTTTGATAAACTTCCGTCTTTTGACTTTTTCTTCGATAAATCTTCAGAATTGGTCGTGGACTTCCGTTCTTTTTGCACTCTTGACTTCTCGACTTCGTCTTTCATCTTTTTCTTCAATAAAAGTCCGTAAATGCCCGTGAATGTCCGTGTTTTCTCCACTTTTCACCTTTTCGTCCTAAATCACAACAAAAACAGAAACCACGCATAATTCCGACATAAAAGACATAAAATACACGTTCTGGTCCTGTTATTATTGTAATTAAGTGGTAGAAAAGATGGGTGTTTACACACCTATCACCCATCACCTTTGCCAAATGTTCAATCAAGATGATTGAATATGTGTTGGAGACGTTTACGATCCGTATAGATCATTCTCCACGTCTCGTACACCAAATGCCTCTAGCATTCTTGGCAGATATAACAGTCCAGCTCCACTAACTAAGTCTATCCAGTTCGTCCAAACCTTCAGTTCCTGCAACGTATAAGCGATCGCCTTTCTTTGTCGTCCTCGTACGCGTCCAAATCCTTGCTCCACGTATCGTCATGCTTTGCGAATTCATCCAGTCCTTCCGATAATGCCAAGATCGGCTCATTATCCAATCCACTTCTTCAGCCTCCGAAATGCTTCCTCATCCTTCTTCACTTCGCCCCTTGCTGGTTCCATGATATGACATCATCTCTAACTACTCATCACGGTAGACTTAATACTAAAACTCACACTTGAAAACCTCACGTATAATTCCACTCCAAAACCAACACATACTTCGCCTCACTCTCCTTCTTAGACTTTGAGTAGATCAAGATGTCGTCGATACTCCCGATGACAACTCATTCATATACGTTCATGCACACACGCTTCATTTACTCCATGAAATCCGCTAGTGCTTTGGCGAAGCCAAATGCAAAACCGTAAACCCAAAGCGTTCATACAACATCCTTAGCAGTTTCAGCTATGTCCTCTTTGCATCCTCTATTAGCGGCAATACGAATAAATTCCTACCTCGTTCTACTTGCGAAATTCTACACGCATATTAACAGACCAATACTTCCTCTCATCAGACCACTCAACCTCTTTCCACATCCAATCTACTACTAAGGAACTCAACTTTTATCTTGCATTCCTTGCAAATTTCTAACAACTCTTGTTTTTAATTCCATCAACAGTTTGCCTTGGAAAGGCACTAACTGCAACTCCTCTCACTTCTCCTACTTGCTCTATTTATGGTTCTACCTCAAAATAATATGCAAACCTACTAAATTTCAGGAAGTTTTTAGAAAACATACATGCCTTACGAACAATATCCCCTTCCAACACTCTCTATGGCACGTTACTTGTGCTGGTATCCCATAAATCTCTATTCCTCTCCTTGGTACTCCTAAGAGACCTCATGACCATGTTAGTTCGTCTACGAACTTCTTTCCTCCCCACTAAGGGTATTTCGACCGTTCTCTCATGGCCACCTACTTAATCGTGTAGGCGCGACCAAGTTTTCATATGGCTACCTCAACGCTCCCAAACAATACGAACCCAAAACTACATCCTGAATGCACTAGATACAATCAACGAATAAAACCCACGGATAACTAACGACATTTCATGTGCACCAGTTAAAATAAGTCAAAAACCACGAGACTCAAAATAAAACTCAAACACAAAACGTGTATCAATTCAAAATGACCCATGACAACGAAAAATAATCCAAGAACACCCAATGGCAACCAAAACATATTACGCCCCGCGACATATTATTTAAATCGTGCAAAAGATCGACCTTTCCAAAAGAATATACTTTTATTTATTATTATTTTTTTTACCTCCCCACATCTATGTTACTCAAACCATCTACAAACAACCTTCTAGGCGATCTCAAAACTCAACCCAAAGACTAGGTATCCCGTGCACCCCAAATAAAAATAAACTACTATTCAAAACTCAACCTTGAACCCGACACTTGTACAACAATTTCAACCAGTCCACTGACCTCCCATGACTATACTTTCTGAATATTTGAAAAGTACGTTCCGAGTACATAATTTTAGGCTTTTGAATCATCCAAAAAGCTTTAAAAACGAACAAGTTATAACCAAAACAGTTTTATATTAATGAGAGATAAAATTGTATGTGAAATCTTCATAAACTCAATTGAACCTTGTATTAATAATTATAAATGACGTGAATTGGTTAAACTCAATTATATAAACTATGTAAGTAGAAAGAAATTTAACTTCGCTTTATTTTAAAGAAAGTCTTTTAGAGTTTGAAATAACTAAGTGTTGATTAAAAAGAGACTTATGTTACATCTTTTTTCAAACATGACTCCAACACCTTACCCTTATTTTACCGAATACAACCAACTATCTAACTCTATAGTAGATTTCCAAGTCCCCCTTTTTCCATATACCAACCAAAAGAAATGTAAGACTCAACGCAAAAGATTTCATTATCCAAAAAGAAATCTCAATTTATTTCAACAGACTTAAAACCAAGAACACCATTTTAAAACGTACACGTGAATTACGAAACTCAAAGAATACGCTACAAGACACACTTCAAAAGATTCAAAACGTCGTTGAAACTCCATCAAACTCCAACACCATAAAACACGAACAAACCCAAGGTACGTTCAAGTTATAATAACTAGTGAACGACCATATACCATAACTTAACACCTAGTAGTATATATACACCGGCATATATATACCTATTAAATCACCCAAGACATACTCGTTACCATACATGTCGGATCAACCAATCACGTCATACACTCGTTTTCTCCATACGAGTAATCACTATCTCACCGTGCCACAACAAGGCATAATGTCCACCTCCAAAACCAAACCATATCGTGTGACCCCAAAATCACACAACACAACTATAACCCAAAACATATAACATAAAAAGAACGATAGCCATATCATAGGCAACCATCACATAAACCCATATATTATACGTATACCCAAATTATACATCTCATCATATACAAGCATGTACTAACCCTCTTTCATGCAATCATACTTGAGAACCCATTGAAGTTTTGGTACTTGTATAACTATGTTGGCCACCATACTTATACAATTACCCTCTCCCCAATGCACTCCCTCCTATGATGACACTTATAAGAATCAATACAACATATAACACATAAATCTATCTACTCACATAAGCTCATAACCACATAACCAATAAGTTCCAAAACTCCATCTATAAAAATAACATAATAAAACTCTTGGAATACAGAAATCCATAGTCTAGCTAAAACAGCCTAGACTAAATCCAAAATGAAAACATAATCAGTTATAAGTCATGTCGCCCATAAGAGTGGAAATGGCTTAGAATCCTTCATATCCACCTACTCCTACTAACTCTAACCACCACATGATTCTTAGGGAACATGACTTAAATATCAAAAGACAAAAAAAAACATACCTCAAGTGCATAAAATAACCCAACAAAAGATAGAAACTAATATATACCAAATTATGTACTATAATGTACAATATAAGCAAAATACGACAATGACTAGCGTGGATGATTATGGTTCAATCCGCACTACTCACAACCCGAAAAGAAAATAACATGTGGCTAAGTATGAACTTACTATGGTTCAATTCATACTAGTCAAAACATCATAATAAATAACATTCAAACACATCAATTTATATAAAATGCACACATACTCCTATGACGCCTATATGCATGGACCCTTAAGCTATATACTAGGCTACGCGACTAGGCAACCTAATTCTCTATAACCATAGTCTCTGATACCATTTTGTCACACCCCACCATGGCGGAATATGGGGCGCGACGTATGGATATCATCACAACAAACGGTGTCTCTATAGAGAAAACTAAAATGCAACTATAACGTCATAAATGGCGACACAAAGGTCATGACAATATCTCAACATAGCAGGAGTCTAGGTAAGTAGGTAACAGTCCTACCTCTTACCCAAGACAAACAAATAACACTAACAATCACATATAGGTGCCAACAATATCACTATCAAAACAATCAGAAAGAAAATAAACTAAGAAGGAACGGGGATCTCCTTCTAAATGCATTCCTACTCGACTCCAATCCTAGCCACATATGTTCTCACGCTTAACCACGTATCACCTGAAAGAGACACTAAAACACGTCAACATAAAGTTGGTGAGAGTCATAGGTTTAGAATCCAACGCCAACTCAGTTATAAGCTGTGAATAACAACCATCAACACAAAAACATATGGACAATGCGCTACAATTATGTATTAACAACTAGCATTCAAGTTCATTCAATCATCATAATTCCAAGGCATCACACCTTACCAACAACCACAATTACCAAGGCATCACGCCTTACAAACAACAATAATTTCCAAGGCATCACGCCTTACCAACAACCATAATTTCCAAGGCATCACGCCTTACCAACAACCATGGTACCATAGGCACCCATACACCTATGTACCTTTCCCATCCAAATCATAGACGAACAAGAATCACATAGCAGTGAATCACATAATGTACACACAAGTCCATCTCAAACCTAAAAAAACATTCACATCATCAATTTATAAAAAACATAACATAGTGTCTCTTCCATCCCATCTGGAAGTCAAAATCAATAGTAAATATGGGACTATGAAACTCACCTGATTGCTTCTTCACGAGTCCTCGCACTAGCAACAAGCTAAGAAACCAAAAACACGCAATCAATACATGAACCAATCACTAAGATGGCTCATTAACCTATGATGGACATCTAGCCTATTCCCATATAAATACCTAATTGATAAGCTCTAATCACCCCATTACCCTTCCCTAACAAGTCCTTAACTTGGTTAAGTTTAATAACCATCCCGTTCATATTTTATACAAAACAGTCCCAGTTTTTAGGTCTCAAAACATTAAGTCAAACGTCCATTTAAACATACCCATGGTTTCTGTAATAGGAATATTCATATCCTTACATATGTTAGCTAACACCTCCCACTTGCCCTAACCTTAAAGCTACTGTTAAGGCCCCGATATATATATATATATATATATATATATATATATATATATATACTTTTGTCATTCCAGATTTCCTGATTTTAAACATACTAAAAGTTTGTTACAATTAAGGGGTCTTACCCTAAACCACAACCTTAGCCCAAGTGCAGATACTTACTACAATATATAAACCATCACCCATGTTCGTGAGAAGATCCCAATGCAACCCTAAGTACCCCAAACAACCCAAAACTTAAAAAGAAAACAGGCTGATTACAAAACCGATTTGACCTCTGACTGTTGTAACCTGTTTTTGACCCACTTCCCCACCTCCAATTTAGTTCTCGTTTCTTTCATTGGAAAGCCAATTCAATTACCTTTTCAGGGATACTTGGATCGTAAAATAAGAGTTTATATAACTCTCGATATGATCAAAACAATTGACTCAAAATTCTGCCCAGTTTTTAAAAACGGGTTTAATCAAATTAAACTAGTTAATTAACCCTAATTCCACTAATTACAAGCCCTAACTTATGTAATCATTATGAACTCATTATTATAACTTTGATTTACTGTTTTTAAATTAAACCATAACCTAAATCCATCATAAGATGATTTTATAAACATAAAAACAATTAAATTAAAAAGGGATTAAAGGTTTTTACCTTAAAATTAAAGAAAGATGAGAAAACCCAATTTTTGAAGAACCCTAATTCTTCTCTCTTTTTTTTTCGACTAAAACCTCCAGGGATTTATGATTTTCTGTTGTGAATAAATAATATATATGGTGTACCTAAAATTCTAGTCCAAGTATAAGCCCACTTTCCTTTTTTCCTCTTTTTCCTTTTTCCTTCTTCTTTTGATGCGTCTAAACCGACCCAAACACCCCTTAAATTCGTTTTTTTTTCTTTTTATTATTAATAATTGTATTAATAATATTACCTTAATTTCCCTTAATTTATTTCACCTCCTAAAGCCTCCAAAACCTCAAAACCGTAAAACTAGTCAAATTTACGCGTTTTACCGTAAAAGTCGTATAATATACACTTTTATAAAAAATCTCAAATTACTTTATAACTAAGTCCTAAATGACTTAAAACCATCCCGAAAAAAATTCATATGACTAAACACCTCATCCGAGACCTCTAAATGCTAAACCGTAAATCGAAAAAATACGATTTTCTATAATACATATACGTATACGTAAAACCACTAAATAACACCATCTCACTTCATAGTCACTACCATGTGAACTCATGAACATGAAATCATCACACATCGTTTCACTCACAAGGTACCCCGTACCGGAAACGATATCCAAACCACAATCTATACACACCAATAAGCACATAAACACATAAAGACACGTAACTAGCACAAAATAAAACTAAGTGACGAAACACAAAACCAGGGTTGTCACATAAATGATATCCACACCAACCTCGTCACGCAAAATAACATGTAAACACGCAAATCACATAGTCACATATAAATTAACCTTAAAATAAGACCAAGTGACGAACCTCAAAACCACGGTTGTCACAGCGCCTGATGGTTATGGGTCAATGTCTATATGTTGGGGTGATGGAGGGTGTCCTGGTAGTGGGTCAGGTTGTGGTTGTGGTTGAGGTTGAGGTTGAGGTTGAGGGTGTGCTGCTGTAATACAATAAATTTTGTATGTAAAAAGTTATCGTCTCGTCTCGATTCAAATTGACTATTGGTTAATCGTGCGACTCAGTCGTCTTTTGGTGGAAAAGAAATAGATTGGTCGTTGTAGTAAAAATAAAATGCAAAACTTTAAAGTAAATGACACGGAAAATAAAGCTAAAAGTAATTAAAACGTAAATGGCAATAACTTTAAGACTTTAAAAGTAAATTACTTAAATGACGGGAAATTAAAACTTTAAAAGTAAATGACGAGAAATTAAAGTTTAACAAAACGTAAATTTTAAAACTTTAAAATAAAATAACTCTAAAAATAAACTAAGACAAACAAGTAAAAATAAAGCTAAGTAAAAATAAGACGAAACAACTAAAATAAAGCTAAGTAAAAAGGGCGGGAAAAATAAATTTAAAAAATAAATTTAAAATAAAACAATCAATTTCGCAATATATAAAAAATTTGAATTAATTTCGCAATAGTAAACAAAGATTTCGCAATAAAAAAAAATATAAAATAATTGTACATTAATTCCGCAATTCTAGGATCAAAGATTTCACAATGACAAAAACAGAAGATTCCGCAATCAGGGAAAAAGAACAATTCCACAACCTTTAGATGAAGATTCCGCAATTTAGAGGACTACAAGATTTCGCAATATTGACTAAATATAATTCCGCAATAATGAAGAATGAAGATTTCGCGATTCTGAAATGTGAACAAATTCGCAATAATTGAAGTTCAATTTCGCAATAATTGCGAAATTGAAGATTTCGCAACTTTGGGCCAAGATTTCGCAATTAAATAGAAGTTCAATTTCGCAATACAGTAAGTATTGCAAAATCGAATCAGATTTCCTAAAAAATAGGAAATCGTAAAAGGACGAAAATAAGCACTTAAAACTCAAAATTTTAAGGACAATAAGCCAAGAAAAACACTAATAAGCTAACCAAAACTAATAGATGAATGATAAAAATTATAACAACTTTAAAAACAAACAAAGAAATGTAAAAAGATGTAAACTTTATGTAAAAAGTAGATGAAAATGATTAAGATTAAGAACACTAAATCAAAACAAACAAAGATTATGAAAAAGATTAAGATTAAGCAAAGAAGAAAGGTAGAATGAGATGATGAAAAAGCTTGAAGATAAAAGATTAAACAACACAAAATTAAAATTTACTTGAAAATTAAAGACTTAAATTTAAATGTCAATTAAGTAAAAGACAATATGAAAGTGCAAGTAAATAAAAATGGAAGAACTATGTGTCAAATAGCCAACACCTCTTAATGTGACATTAGAAGGGTATTTATAGGGAGATTAACATGTCTTGTTCCTTTCTTCTTCTTCACGTCTTTTCGTCTTCTAAATTCTTCGACTTTTTCGACTTTGTCTCGGGATAAATTAAACTCGTCTTATAATTTCTTCATTTATTAGACTTGAGTTCTTCGTCTTCATTAAACTTCCGTCTTCAGACTTTTTCTTCGATAAATCTTCAGAATAGGCCTTGGACTTCCGTTCTTTTTGCACTCTTGATCTTTTGACTTCATCTTTTGTCTTTTTCATCGATAAAAGCCCGTGAAAGCCCGTGTTTTCTTCCCTTTTCACATTTTGATCCTAAATCACAACAAAAACACAAACCACGCATAATTCCGACATTTACGACATAAAATACACGTTTTGGCTTGATTATTATTATAATTAAGTGGTAAAAGGATAAGTGTTTTCACACGTAAAAATCCCCTACACTTGACCATTGCATTGTCCTCATGCAATGCATTAATTACAAAGCAAGTTTTACATTTTTCATCATAATCAATCCACCTTGTCCTTTATTAAAGGAATAGAAAATTACAAAATATTCAAAGGAAGAAAAACAAGTAAAAAGATCAAAACTTACCTTAAGGTTTTGGGATGTCATGAATGTTTATCACCCTCAAGTTTCACGTTCCCCAAACCAAGCTTAAAAACGAGATCATTGTTATTATAAGTTAGCAAACTAACACAAATTCATGTGGCCCAATTATTCACTTAGACTCCCTTATTCCTAGGTGTTTCTCTTATATTTTATTATTGTCTTGAATGATCACGAGGATGCATTGTTTACTAATTTCGATAGTTATTTAGACTGAAAATAAAGTAGGACGATTTAATCAATAGTTAGCTAAAGGACAAAATCTTTTAAAACTGCTTCTCGGGACCTCATAAAGTTCATATCTTGGCATAACTCGCTTCACGATTTGAGACCTTTCTCGGATCAATATTTGACATTGACTTCATACTTCGAATCTTGAGAGACGTTCATGAAATAATGGTCTTCTCTTCATAATAGGAATTTCTTCACTTGAAGTTTTGAGAGATGCTTCATACTTGGACCACTTGGGGATTTTGATATACAACGATCCGCCTCCTTTAGGACTTGGATCTATTTATCCTCATACCTTTTTAGGGTCTTTTCGGATAGACTTCTCCATGATATTTACGGGAGTGTTTGCTTTTCGTCGTGTTACTCGATCCTTCATATTGATTTTTGATAAATGATTCTTCACATCACTTGGGATCTTTAGCAACAAAATGTAGCCCTCATACCTTGTTAGGGCCTTTTCGGACTCGCCAATCTTCGCATCCCGCTTCAATAAGTTATGCCTTGGCTATGAACTCTAATTAATAACGAGCAACTTTTAAACGATCTTGGGCTAGAAGCTAAGTAACTTTTCAAATCGTACACCTTATTTATTGCAATTAAATTTATTAACAAGCGATGGGAGAAAAAGCTCATAATTAACTCACATAAATTCATGAAAGAATAGCAAACTTATAATTGACTCTATCATCTCTCGTTCTCCACAATTTAAAATCTCAAGGAATGAGACTCGTGGATGCTTAGCCAATTAAATCAAAGTTTTGGGTTTTCAAGTCATCTATAGGATCTTGCAACTTCTTAGAATTTTTCAAGTTTAGAATTCGCTTTTTAAATTTCCCTTGATAAACGACTTTCTAGGATCAATTATAGGAACTTGCGAAAAGTTCTTGTTCTTAACCCGTAAGAGTTAAGACTTTCGCATTTTAAAGTTCCCTATATAAAAGCCTAGCAAAACTTGACTTAAACACGTTAAGGATACTAGCTAGAGTAAACTTAGATAGTAATGAGTCAAAAGATTCACAACGTTTAAAAATTAAAACTACTTTATTAAAATTTATTCTAGCAAAGAAAGAAAATAACTATACAAAGGCAACTATAACTAGGCCAAAATAGATCAAAAATTTTGAAAATGTCGAAAAATCAATTTTCCGGTTAAAATGAGGACAAATACAAGGAAAAGCCCACTTAACTTCGATAGAAGTCCCCCCTACACTTAATATAAACATTGTCCTCAATGTTTAAGCATGTGGAAGTAAACTCCCCTACACTTAGGACATTGTGCGCGTTGTTTAAATCTTGCTAAGGAAGATACAACTAAAGTGATTCCTATTTTAATATTGAAGAATATAAAATAGTGAATCAAAAGAGTTTAGGATAGAACCGGGAAGACGGGTACACGGTATAACGGGTCGTCAAAAGTCATCAAGAATGGCTCTTTGAAAGCTCGAATCCCTGCACATGATAAGAAAAAACAACAAACACATACTAGGGTCTCCCTTACACTTATGATAAAAAAAAAGAAAAAAGATAGATACACGGGTTCCCTCCTGAGAAGCGCTTGTTTTTGTTAACCGAGTCGTGAGCCTGACTCGACCATGATTAGCATGGTAAGAAGCTTGAAGAACATCCACCAGGATCAAATACATGGTTTTCATCCATCAAGTAGCATAAGCTTAAGGCGAACAAGGCAAGCCAAAGAAGAGTAGGCAAGATTCCCTTAAGCAAACATTGAGCACGGTGGTAGACATTATGATGCAGCACAAGCGTATCTCCATGGTTTCCAAAAGTCTTTCCTTTTATTTCATCAGATGGATACTGAGATGGCTTAAAAATTGCAATACCGGGGTCGAAAACCTTTTCCTTTAGGGGAAAATAACACTCAAGCTGAATAGACCTTGAAGAAGATCCGCTTATAAATCGCACAATCTCATCTGACGAAGGTGGATAGAGAGGTGTCAAAACATAGGTACTATGGATATTGGTGTCTTCCGGCTTCTTCTCCTTTGAACCGGGTTTCTTCATATCCGAAAGAGGATAAATACCATCATCAAAGTCTAAAGGAGGAGAATCATTCTCATTTGGGAAGTAAGTGTTGAGAAAAGTAGCAAAGTCTTCCTCAAATGAGTAGTCATCCAAAGTAGGATCAAGCATTGTTGGTGGAGGATCTTCATCAAAAGTAGGTGCAAGGGCATCATGTGAAGAATCACTCGAAAGAGTATCAACATCATCAAAGTCATCATAAGTTGACATGTCTTTATACTCAGAAGAAAAATCATCAGAATCATCAATGTCAGAACTAGAATCATCATCATAGTCAACATTGATCGGTGGAGACTCAAATATTGGTGAAGGATCTAAATTGGAGAGAGAATCATCCACATCATCTTGGAAAAGTGGATTATCATAGCAAGAATCGAAAAGAGGATTGTTTTAGACGACAAAATCATCAAGCACATTAATCATATTCGCTGATTCTCTTCCATTTGATTTAGCTGTGATCTTCCCCATTTTAAATACCTGTGCATCATTCCCGACTCTTAAGATTAGCTCACCTTCGGCAACATCGACTAATGCTTTTCCGGTTCTCAAGAATGGCCGACCAAGTATTAATGGAATACGAGGGTCCATTTCATAATCAACAACAACAAAGACCGGAAAAGTGAAGGTGCCAACTTTAATAAACACATCTTCGGCAATACCAACGGGGTAAACGAGAGTGCGATTTGCTAGCTCAAGAGTCATCTTTGTTGGAGTAAGGTCGGGTAATGATAGTGTTTTCCAAACACTTAAAGGCATCAAATTTATACTTGCCCCGAGATCAGCTAAGGCAGTAAATTCTTCGGTTTTGTTAAAAATGCAAGGCAACACAAAACGACCGGGATCTCCAAGTTTTCCCGGAAGTTCTTTAAGAATGACTGTAGAACAGTTTTCATTTAAGCGTGTGTTGACAAACTCAACCATCTTTTCCTTCTTGTTAAGCAATTCCTTGAATGCTTTGACGAATTTTGGCATTTGGACAAGTGCTTCAACGAGGCTAATGTTGAAGGTCATTTGAGATATCATCTTCAGAAAAGAAGTGATTTGAGCATCCTCTTTGGTAAGCAATTTGCTCTTGTCTAACCGAGAAGGATAAGGGATGTTGGGTTTAGGTGGTGTAGGTGTAGCAGGTAAAGGTTGAGATGTTGAAGGTTTAAAGGTGGAAGGTGGGGTTGGTGAAGGGTGTTTCTTGGGTACTTCTGCTTGTAAAGGTGGAGACGGTAATGGAGAACTAATACTAGGCGTGGGAGTAGGAGGGATAAATGGTGGTGGAGGAGGTGTAGATAGAGTAACTAGGGAAGGGATAGATGGTCCTACAAAACTTGCTCCACTGCGTGTAGTAGCACTCACATTCGCTCTTGGGTTGGTGACGATATTTGAATGAAGAGAGCCCGAAGTAGAGGGTTGAGTACTTCGTAAGAAACTAGCCAGCATATTCTTCAAATAATTTGTTTGATTGCTAAAAGAGGTTTTCATATCATGTCGAACCTTGGTTCTAATATCATTCCCTTGCTTAGTGATATCTCCTTTCAAGTTGATGATTTAGCTTTGCAGATTCTTAACTAGCTCTCCTTGGGTCCTCATGAAAGTTTCAACATCTTGATTAATGGGTGGTGCTTGTTGAGCGGGTGGGTGATAAGGATTAGAAGCTCGAGGTGGGTTTGGATTGCTTCTATTGTAGTTGTTGGGGTTGTGGTTTTGAGGAGCAAAATCGGGTGAAAGAAAGTTGTTAGAACGGTAACTTAGCAAGTTACGATCACCTTGAGGTCGGGCTTGATAGCTTTCCATTGAATAGTTACCATGAGCCGCATACACGTTTTCCGGATTGTCATGAGTAGAAGGACAATCAGTGTATGAATGAGGACCGCCGTAAATCTCACAAGAAAGTGCTACAGCTTTAACTTGTTGTTGTTGATTCGTAGCTATGAGAAGGATATTTTTGTTCATTTCGACCATCATGCGGGTGAATTCGGTCATCTCGGTGTGTGATAAAGTAGAAGAAACATTGAATCTCGGGTTATTCCTTGAAGATGCGGATGAATCCCAATTTTTGGTGATGAGTAGTCATGTTCTCTATAAGCTCTCTACACTCCTCGAGTCTTCTTTTTATAAATGTGCCACCGGCGGCTGCATTAATCGTATCACGATCAAGAAAAGTTAAACCGTTGTAGAAAGTATCAATTAAGGTGATGGGGAGCATGTTGTGGTTTGGACATAGATCGATCAAAACATGATATCGTTCCCAAGCATCAAAAAGTGATTCATCAAGTTCTTGTGTAAATCCACTAATTTGATTCCAAAGGCTAGTGACCATGGATGGTGGAAAGTAGTGCGACAAAAATCATTGAGTCATCTAGTCCCATGTATGAATTGAATTCTTAGGAAGACAATCAAACCATTTTTTGGCATGGTGGGATAAGGTGTGTGGAAATAGGTGAAGGCGAAGAAAATCCATAGTAACCCCGGGCAACTTCATGCTTTGAGTAACAATAATGAATTTGTCGAGATGTTTGTTGGCATCATCATCCGGTAATCCGCGAAATGGACAAGTGTTTTGAACTTGTTGGATCATGTGATGCTTCAAAGAAAACTCTGGAGCCGTGATTTGCATCGGCGCAATCGGTCCTCCGCGTCCATTCATCGTAGGTTGACAAAGCTCCTCCATCGTTCGAAGGTCGTGTTGAGGACCATTGTTGTTATTATTCATGTTGAGGTGAGGTGGGTTATTGTTGTTGTGCACACCAGCCATATCTAAATTTTCACGAGTCTCAGGCTCAGAATAAGTTGAAGATCTAGTACGCATGCACCTACAAAAGAAAAAGAAAAAGATACCAAAGAAATATAGAATATATATGTACTTGAAAAATAAAATCTTTTTGGTGTAAAACTATTGAAAAAGAATTACTTTTTATGAGTTTTTTAATGTTTTTGTATTTTTGGAAATTTTTAGTTTTTATGGAGTTTTTGAAAATATTTGACACGAAAAATAACGTTCACGAATGAACGGATCCCATAATTCAACGCGTCTCTCACAGAAAATAGTTAATCTTCATGAAAAGAGCCGGCAGCAGCGCCATTTTAATACAAGGATTTACCAAGTATGAAAAGTTTATCGTCTCGTCTCAATTCGAATTGACTATTGGTTAATCGTGCGACTCAGTCGTCTTTTGGTGGAAAAGAAATAGATTGGTCGTTGTAGTAAAATAAAAATGCAAAACTTTAAAGTAAATGACACGAAAAATAAAGCTAAAAGTAATTAAAACGTAAATGGCAATAAATTTAAGACTTTAAAAGTAAATTAATTAAATGACGGGAAATTAAAACTTTAAAAGTAAATGACGAGAAATTAAAGTTTAACAAAACGTAAATTTAAAAACTTTAAAATAAAATAACTATGCAAATAAACTAAGACAAACAAGTAAAAATAAAGCTAAGTAAAAATAAGACGAAACAACTAAAATAAAGCTAAGTAAAAATGGCGGGAAAAATAAATTTAAAAATTAAATTTAAAATAAAAACAATTAATTTCGCAATATATAAAAAATTTGAATTAATTTCGCAATAGTAAACAAAGATTTCGCAATACAAAAAATCTAAAATAATTGTACATTAGTTCCGCAATTCTAGGATCAAAGATTTCGCAATGACAAAAAGAGAAGATTCCGCAATCAGGGAAAAAGAACAATTCCGCAACCTTTAGATGAAGATTCCGCAATTAAGAGGACTACAGGATTTCACAATATTGACTAAATAGAATTCCGCAATAATGAAGAATGAAGATTTCGCAATTCTGAAATGTGAACAAATTCGCAATAACTAAAGTTCAATTTCGCAATAATTGCGAAATTGAAGTTCAATTTCGCAATAATTGCGAAATTGAAGATTTCGCAACTTTGGGCCAAGATTTGGCAATTAAATAGAAGTTCAATTTCGCAATACTGTAAGTATTGCAAAATCGAATCATATTTCCTAAAAAATAGGAAATCGTAAAAGGACGAAAATAAGCACTTAAAACTCAAATTTTTAAGGACAATAAGCCAAGAAAAACACCAATAAGCTAACCAAAACTAATAGATGAATGATAAAACGTATAAAAACTTTAAAAACAAACAAAGAAATGTAAAAAGATGTAATCTTTATGTAAAAAGTAGATGAAAAATATTAAGATTAAGAATACTAAATCAAAACAAACAAAGATTATGAAAAATATTAAGATTAAGCAAAGAAGAAAGGTAGAATGAGATGATTAAAACGCTTGAAGATAAAAGATTAAACAACACAAAATTAAAACTTACTAGAAAATTAAAGACTTGAATTTAAATGACAATTAAGTAAAAGACAATCTGAAAGTGCAAGTAAATAAAAATGGAAGAACTATGTGTCAAATAGCCAACACCTCCTAATGTGACATTAGGAGGGTATTTATAGGGAGATTAGCATGTGTTGTTCCTTTCTTCTTCTTCACGTATTTTCCTCTTCTAAATTCTTCGACTTTTTCGACTTTGTCTCGGGATAAATTAAACTCGTCTTATAATTTCTTCATTATTAGACTTGAGTTCTTCGTCTTCATTAAACTTCCGTCTTCAGACTTTTTCTTCGATAAATCTTCAAAATAGGCCTTGGACTTCCGTTCTTTTTGCACTCTTGATCTTTTGACTTTATCTTTTGTCTTTTTCTTCGATAAAAGCCCGTGAAAGCCCGTGTTTTCTTCCCTTTTCACATTTTGATCCTAAATCACAACAAAAACACAAACCACGCATAATTCCGACATTTACGACATAAAATACACGTTTTGGCTTGGTTATTATTATAATTAAGTTGTAAAAGGATAAGTGTTGTCATACTTATTATGCTGCCTCAATGACAGTAAGCATGGCTGGGGTGAGTGGTAGGTCTCTATATGGTGGTGAATTCATATTCCTAAAAATAGTTTTCTTTTGAACAGGGACATCATAAAAGTAGTCATGGTCCCTATTGCAGTATCCTTGCATATCAAAAACCATTTGTAAAAACCTAGGGTAAGCAAGAGTCATCTTGTTACCCTTATTGTGACACATTCCATCAAAAATCAATTTGTAAAAATTGTATCTTTGCCTAGTTGCAATACAAACAATGGCACTCCCGATTGAACGGTTGATTTCATTGAATGAAGAGCATTTGGGACTTAATCATTGTAGGATGACATGTATAAGGAACTTCCAAGCTGAGGGAAATTGTTTTTTGGTATATTTATTTAAATGGCCCACTAGGGGCAAAGCATAACCCAAAGCTTGGAGTCTTAACTCTAGCTCTGTAAGGGGAAGGGTGGTTATACCATCAGCATCATCAAGATGCAAAGCATGGCGAACCAAAGCTTCAGTAACCACCCATGGAACCCCAAGCAGTCAATGTAATCACTTCATTAACTGTTGTGGAACTGACTGTGTTCCAAAACTGCTTAATGTGTGTGATAGGGACAAGTGGAGTAAGTGAAAGTGCATACCTTAAAGGAGACGCATTCAAATATCCAATCATTTGAGTGTATTGGGGATGCAAAGTATTATCAACTTCCAAGTAAGGGACCACGTTGTGTTGGCTTCTAAATCCCAATTCCACTTGAGCAGGTTTAAACTTTGGTGCCATGAAGAGTGCTTATAGAAAACTGTGATATGAAAATAACGGAGATGTGAAGGTTTGAGAGATTTTAGTAGACAAGAAATAGCAGTTACCCTGTTTGAAAAAAAATAGTCGTATTTATAGGAGAGGTAAAAACATACTATTAGTGGAAAAATGAGGCACTTATATTCAAAAAGTAATCATCACAATATTTGAAAATATATAACTTATCTCATACATTATTTAAAAGTTACGAACTCGCTAAAATTACGGCCCATATTTTCGTCAAAAATAACAACTGGGTAAGACCCAATGTTTTTCAACGGTCAAAAAGTAAACATCAGCGTCTAACGGCTATATTCTTGTCAGCGTTGAAATTTTGCCATGTCAGCGTTTAAATTGGTCTTATCAGCGTTTGGAAAGAAAACATGTCAGCGTCCAAAAATAAAAATAATTAAAAATAAAAAGGACCTTAACAAAGAAGTTTACCCTAGTGAAGATAACTCTTAGACTGAAAATGAATATAGGGTGGCAAGCACTGTCCAATCATGCACACTTGCTTAAGCAAGATAGACATAATTTTCCTCAAGTGTCCTTGCTAACCAAAGTTCTTAACAATGAAGTTACCTCTTATAAACCCTTTGTTACTTCCCAGGTATGCCCAATAAAAATGTTCCCAAGTCTCCCAACCGACCAAATCTAATTCTAGGCCAAAAAGTCTTGGCAGCGTGCACAGTATATCAACTTTGCATGCTATAGTGCCTCACAAATTAGAAAACTAAATCGTACTCACCAGTGGACACAATCTAGAATTGTGATAAGAGCATTCTAAGAATACCCAAAATCTTAAAGGTTTCCTAAACCTCCCCTTAAACTATGATATACAAAGTTGCAAAATAAATAGTATGTAACAAAAATTTATGTCAAGATAGGAATGTAAATATTCCAACCATCATACATAAACGTTAACACATTCCTTGTAAGCTCCAAAGATCCATAAGAAACTCTGTATCCATTTGTACAATGCTCATAATGCCTACATGATTAGATCAAAAGCCAGAAAACAAACATATTGTTGTCAACGACTATTTTAACACTTGTCAGTGTTCAAATAACCTTTGTTAGCGTTAGAAAAATAAAGTGGAAAACCTAATCTTGTACAAAGACTAATAACAGTACACATCCTGTACAAACTATACATTGATTTCAAAAACACATTTAGGTGATATTGATCATCCCAATACTTGTTACCAAGTACTGGAACCTCCCAACATCAAAAGGTTTAGTTAAAAGATCAGCCACATTGTCTTTTGTGTCTACTCTATCTGGATGTATTAAACCTGTTTCAAAACAATCTCTTATAAAATGATGTCTAATTTCTATGTGTTTTGTTTTAGAATGATGTACATGATTCTTAATAATGCATAATGTAATGTTATTATCTAAAAATATCTTGGTATGCATAAAATTATACCCATAATCCAACAGTTGGTTTTTTGAATCCATAGAACTTGTCCACAACAAGTAGCTGCTACAACATATTATGCTTTAGTTGTAGAGTTGGCCACCACTGTTTTTTTCTTGCATTGCCAAGATATCAATCTACTCCCAATAAATTGGCATCCACCAGTTGTGGATTTTATATCAAACTTATCACCTCCAAAGTCACTGTCTGAATAGCCAATAAGTTCCAATGGAGAATCTTTAGGATACCATAATCCCAAGGTGGGATAGCACCTAAGGTATCTAAATATCCTTTTGAAAGCATGAAGATGACACTCTTTGGGAGTCACTTGATGGCGTGCACATTCACACACAACAAACATGATGTCAGGTCTAGAGGCTGTAAGATACATCAATGAGCCAATCATTGATCTATAATGCCTGACATCCACATCTTTTACATCTCCAGTCTTTCCCCAAGGGTGTACCCTATCCATGGGTGTGCTAGCCCGTTTTTCATGTGGAGAAAAACCAAACTTCTTCAAGATCTCTGCTACATACTTGTCTTGAGAGATAAAGATAATATCTTCTTTATGTTGGACTTGTAAACCTAGAAAGAAGTTCATCTCTCCCATTGCACTCATCTTGCATTTGTTTGTCATGAGCTTGGAAAAATCCTCACTCATCTTTGGATTTGATGAACCAAAGATAATATCATCCACATAGACCTGAACAAGTAGAAAATCCTTACCAATCTTCTTGGTAAATAAGATCTGGTCTATGGTGCCCCTCTTAAACCCATTTTCCACCAGATACGTGGACAATGTACCATACCATGCTCTTGGGGCATATGAAGTCCATACATTGCTTTCTTGACTCTATACACCTTGTCTGGATGCTCTGAATATTCAAAACCAGGAGATTGCATCACATACACCTCCTCCTTATTGTGTCATATAAGAAAGAACTTTTCATATCCATCTGATAAACTATAAAACCCATGCAAGAGGCATAGGCTAAGAAAATCCTTATTGATTCAATCCTTGCAACAGGTGCAAAAACCTCTTCATAGTCTATTCCTTCTTCTGGTGTATAGCCTTGAGCAACTAAACGTGCTTTGTTTTTTTACCACAATCCTTCTTTCATCCTTCTTGTTTCTTAGAACCCAACATGTTTCAATAGGTCTAACATACCTTGTACAATCCACTAGCTCCCACACATCTTGAATGGCAAACTGGTGAAGCTCATCCTGCATTGCTTCCACCCAGCTTGGTTCTTTAAGAGCATCAAAAATCTTCTTGGGTTCCTGTTGTGACAGAAAACAAGCAAACAAACATGCCTGCACAAGAGGGGTATCTTACTTCTTATGAATATCGGCAATGAAACCACCTTGAGTCTGATGAGACCTCCTTGTTTGAACAAGAGTCTGAACGTCACCAATTATTTGGGAAGGAGGATGATCTTTAGCCACCTTTGCAAGTATTCCTCCCCTAAATAGTGTGTTGTCTTCTATATCAGATTCCATGTTGCCAGTATTATCTTCATTTCCACTCCCATCCTCACTAGAATGAACCTCTTTATTGAGTATGGAATGTTCACCATGTTCAAAAGTATGTGAAGAGAATAAATGTCCAAACAGGTTGTCAGCGTCTGAGCTGTCAGGTCTGAATTTAACCTGTCAGCGTCTAAATTGGCTTTGTCAGCGCTTGAAGATGCATGCATGTTTTTATCAACTTCTTCCTCCTTTTCAGCAGCAACAGATGCTTGCAAAAACCCATCAGTCCATATAGGAATGGTAACATACTCAAGTATGGGGTCTAACTTGACTGCATGTGATCCTTCTTCCTTATCAACCTGTTTACCTAAAATTTCAATAATAGGTTCCTCCACAACATTGAATCCCTCTTCACAATGTCTGGATTAGTGACAGGCATATAATTCAAGGTCCTAGATAATGGTTCCAAATCAAAGAACCAGTTTGGTCGACTCTCAGGATCACAAGGTTTACTTTCTAAAAACTTAACATGCACTTTTTCAAGAATGCGTTTTTCTTTCTTGTTGTAAACTCTATACCTTCTGCTCTGCATAGAATAACCCACAAAGTAGCCTTCATCACCTTTTTCATTAAACATACCTAGGGTATCACTAGTATCAAGGATCACTACATGACATCCTAAAGGTTTTAGAAATCCTATATTAGGCTTCCTATTCCAAAATAGCTCATAAGGTGTCTTATTGTGGATTTTGTTGACAAATGCTCTATTTTGAACATAGCATGTTGTGTTCACAGCCTTAGCCGAATAAGCAATAGGAAACTTAGCATCAGCCAACATTGTCTTAGCTGCTTCTATGAGTGTTCTATTCTTTCTTTCAGCCACACCATTCTGCTGTGGATTTCTAGCTATGTTGAACTCCCTAGTAATCCCTTTATCAACACAGAAGGTATCTAACAGTTTATTTCTAAACTCACCACCATTATCACTTCAAAGAATTTTAACCTCATTACCCGTTTTCTTTTCAATTTGGGTAATAAAGTTAATCAAAACTGTGTTAGTATCACTTTTTAAGGCCAAAAAGAAAGTCCAAGTAAATCTAGAAAAATCATTAGTTATAACAAAACAGTAAGATTTACCATTCAAACTTTCTATATTAGTTGGGCCAAATAAGTCCATATGTAGCAAGTGAAGTGGTTTAGAACTGGAATGCACAATCTTAGACTTAAAGGAGACTTTATGCTGTTTGCCTTTAAGGCATGCAACACAAGAGTGATCATTGTGGAAAGCTTTTGAAGGCAAACTATCAACTAAATCATGTCTCACAAGTCTATCAATATTCTTAAAATTTATGTGCCCTAACCTTCTGTGCCATAGATTACTCTCATATACTAAAGCTTTAGCATAAAGACATGGCAGATTTTTGTTCATTTTAATCCCATTGAGATTAACATTATAAATGTCCTTATGCCTAGGTGTTCTATATTCAATAAACTTCTGATCAGACATCTTAAAATCTTTACTCAACACCAAGCATTCAGTATCAGTGAAAATAACTTTATTTTTGTTATCACAAACTTGTGATACACTAAACAAGTTATTGTCAAGTTCTTTTACCAGAAAAACGTTCTCAAAACGTAAATTGTTGGTGATAAGAATGCCTTTGCCTGATATTGTTCCATATCCTCCTCCAAAGTACACTTTGTCACCATTTTTAATGGGGGTAAAATCTGATAAATAATCTTCCTTCCCCGTCATGTGCCTAGAGCATCCACTGTCCCACTATACATGATCATTGACCTGCTTTTGAATGCCCTGCACATGAAAAACAAATTAGTTTTCTTTGGGAACCCAAGCCTGAGCAGACTTGGATTCATGTGGTTATTCAACAAGAACAGACTTAGTCGTTACAACAGCCCCTTGTTCATCCCTTTGTGGCCTGAACACCCAGTTTACCCCAGTTGGTTTAGTAATGACCTTTGAAAGATAGTGAAATCTGTTACAGGTCATAGAAATCCCATCAGAATTAGGGTTTTGGTCTTGTTTAGGTCTCCAAGTCAAACTAGATGAAGCTTTAGACCCCTTTCCCTTAGGTTGTAAATACCTATTGTTACTTGGTCTAACACAAGGTCTAACACCAGCTTGTTGTAGCATTTTCATACCAAACCTAGAGCTGTCAGCGTTGGAATTGTTCCTGTCAGCGTTGAATTTGTTGCTGTCAGCGCTGAAATTGTTCTTGTCAGCGCCCAAATTATGTTTTGCTATAGGAACCCATTGTCTATTAGACCATGTCTTGGTCTTTTTAAAGGGCCTTTTTCCATGATTATTTCTCCCTTTAGTAAAGAAGGGAGCTGGTATAGTGACTTGTGGACTTGGTTGGACAAAAGTTCTGGGTTTGTCCATGGTTGACCTATTGTCAGCGTTGAATTTAGAGGCACTGACACACTTATAGGCCAAGTGAGAAAAACTCCCACATGTGTAACAAGCTTTTCTAGACATAACCTTAGGTCTAGATTGAAAGAACCCTGTCCCATTAACACTAGCTTGGCTTTGTGGTGACCTAGGTTTTCTATACATTTCAGCATATTTAACACTAGGTTTTCTCTTAACTAGTGAGCTAAGGTCAAACGGTTTTCTAGTAGTGGGGGTTGTCATAGTAATGGGTGTAGGCACAAATGGACTCTCACTAAGCATTCCACCTTTAACAAAAAGGAAAGGGTTGTCTGCTTTCCATTGCTCAAGGTCAGTCACCTTTTGTTGATATTCCTCAACTGTGGTGAGCACTCTAGGTGGAGGAATAAATTCCTCTTCTTGGAGTTCTGGAATACCAGTCCAAGAGAGATCTTTTCTCTAAACACCATAAAAGTTCCTAGCAGGTGGAGGAACAACAACATATTCATTCATCCTAATCCCAGATTTGTCCCTAGGGTCTCTTTGTTCACTGACACACTTTTCTAAGGTTTGACTAGATTTATCAAACTTTTCAATCTTAAGCCCTACATTTTCTTTATCTTTAATGTCTTCATCTAACATAAGGTGCACCTCTCCTCTGGATCTTGATAGAAAGATTTTGTATGTTGAAAGTTCGTTTCTCAGAATCTCCTCGAATTGATTACAGCTCAAAGTGGAATGATTTGTTCTTGGTGACAAATAGTGGTTTTGGTTTTCTATTCTAAATAAATGAATTAAATAAAGATTAAAACCAGTGACAGTTAATCAATAAAACTTGAATTAAAATTAAGCAATTAAATGGTAAAGCTGTGAAAGTACCTTACTGAAAAACTTGCTCTAATCGGAATATTATGCTACCTGGAATAAACTTGCCATGCGGAATAATTCACTCTATGCGGAAAAAATAGGCTATTCGGAATATTGGATTATGCGGAATAAACTAGCTCTATGCGGAATGTTTCCCTACTCGGAATAAATTGGCCATGCGGAATAACACTGCCATTCGGAATAATCTCTATGCTGAATAAAAAGGCTACTCGGAATCTTTGGCTATTCGGAATAAATCATTCTATGCGGAAAAATCAAGACTACTCGGAATAATAGAAACCATGCGGAAAAATCAAGCTATGCGGAATGTTTAACCCTATTCGGAATAAACTGACAATCCGGAATAATAAGAAAAATTCCGAATAAAGGAAAAAGAAAGTAGACTATTCGGAATATATTAAAAATTCCGAATAAGGAAAAAGTAAATAGGCTATTCGGAATATCTACAATATTCCGAATAGTGAAAAAGGAAAAGGGACAATTCGGAATGTCTGGGGATGAAGAACAGTAACCCAGACGCGAGAAAACAGGGGAATGATTCTAATCCAAAATCGACCAAGTTTTTAACCAAACCATAAACAAAACTAATAGCAATTTATCTACTAATCACAAACAACAAATCCCAATCATAAAAACACAAATTCAACAACTTTTTAAGATCAAAACTCAACTAAATAAGAACTTAAGAACTTTGAATAAAAAGATGATGAAGAACAAGAGGAATGAAAAGATTAAAGGAAAACTTGTATTGATGATTAAGATTCAGTAAACAAAAATGAAGGATTAAACTTACAAGATTTAAGAACCAAAACAAGAATAAAAATCACCAAACACCCTAATGGTGTTGGTGAAGCTACGAACAGAAAGAGAGAAAAAAGGAGGAAAAAAAACTGAATGAAAAGTGTGAAGGGAATCCTTTATATAGTCTTCCATTTGGTTGGTGAGTGGGCTTTCTCCCTTGCTTCTTGTCTTCTCGTCTTTTCAGAAAAGTTGACGTTTTTTATTCTGATTCGGGATTTGTCGACGATTAAATTCAACTCGTCTTTTAATTTCTTCGTTTAATAGACTTGAGTTTCTTCGACATATGTAAATCTTCCATCTTTGGTCCTTTTCTTCGATAAATCTTCAAATAGGCCCATTGACTTCAAATCTTTTGCATCTCTTGGACAATAGACTTCGTCTTTAGTCTTTTTCCTTGATAAAACCCGTGCAATCCCATGTTTTCTTCAATATTCATCCGGTTGGCTCTGAAAACACATTAAACACAAAAACCACGCATAATTCCAAACAAATGATATTAAACACGCGTTTTGGTCTTGTTTTAGTAAGAATTAAGTGGTAAAAGGATGGGTGTTTTCACACCTATCAAATCCCCTACACTTAACCATTGCCATGCCCTCATGCAATGCTTAGTGATAAAGCAAATTTACACTTTTCTCATAATCAATCAACCTTGGCCATATTAACATACTACTAAACAAAAATTTAAATACTAAGAGAAATTGATATGTGTGTAAACACACATCTTTTCTACCACTTAATTACAATAATAACCGGACCAAAATGTGTATTTTATCTCTTTTATGTCGGAATTATGCGTGGTTTGCGTTTTTGTTGTGATTTAGGACGAAAAGGTGAAAAGTGGAGAAAACACGGACATTCACGGGCATTTACGGACTTTTATTGAAGAAAAAGATGAAAGGTGGAGTCAAGAAGTCAAGAGTGCAAAAAGAACGGAAGTCCAAGACCAATTCTGAAGATTTATCGAAGAAAAAGTCAAAAGACGAAAGTTAATCAAAAGCCGAAGAATTCAAGTCTATTTTATTGAAGAATTTAAAGACGAGTTCAAAGAAACCCCGAAGCCAAAAGTCCTTTAAGTCCAAGTTTAAAGAAGATTAGAAGAAAAGGACTAAGCATGCAATTAATGAAGATTAAAGAAGGAAGGACTTAAGCTTGTAATTAAGAGAAAAGGAAAGAGGGGAGGAAGCTTCCTAATCCTCCCCTATATATAGTTAGGACTAGATAATCATTTTTCTTGTTGGCTAAGTGTGACAATTAGTCTTCCACATTTATTTTCTTGCACATTTAAATACTTGTCAAATTTAAATACCTTGTCTTGCACCTTAAATTCCTTTAATTTCAAGTAAGTTTTCATTTAATTCTTGTCAATCTTTACTTTATCTTGTTAATCTCCCATCTACCTTTCTTAATCTTTGATTTTTAAGTTTATGTTTATGTCCATGTTCTTATTTTGATCAAGTGGGTTTTTGATTATTGTGGTTAAATTTGTTAGTTTTGTTGATTTAAATTGTTAGTTTATGATTATTGTTGTTTTGTTATTAGTTTGATTAAATCGTGTGTTTGATTTTTGTTAATTTGTGGTTAGATTCTTGTTATTTTGATCCCTTGTTCTTCGGGGGAGTTTGTTTCTGTGTCTGATCATTCCCAGGAAAACTTCCGAACCAAGAGAGAGGGAATTCTTTCATTCGGAACTTCGAAGTTCAGGATCAAGGGATTCATCCGGAAGAGTTCCGGATCAGCAAAAACTTCCGAGTCAAGAATTCTTTCATTCGGAACTCCAAAGTTCCGAACCAAGGGGCTTCATCCGGAACATTAAAAGTTCCGGATCAACACTTCAGAACCAAAGTTCCGGATCAGCAAGGGCTTCATTCGGAACTTCTCAAAAGTTCCGGATCAACTCAAAAGTTCCAAACCAAGGGAAAACTTCCGACTCAAGCTTCTTCATCCGGAAGTCTTCCGAATCAAGGAGTTCCGACTCAAGATTGTTTCATTCGGAACTTTGAAAGTTCCGGATCAAGCCAGTTCATTCGGAAGTTTTAAACTTCCGAATCAAGGTTTCTTTTCGTTCTTTTTTTAGTCTTTCTTTTTAAATTTCAGTCTTTTATTTTTAAGCTTATTTTTCCCGCCTTTTTATTTAATTTCACTTTAAGATTATTTGCCTTAGCTTTATTTTAAACTTGCCTTAGTTTGGGTTTTAGTTGCGTTTTAAGATTGCCTTAGTTAGATTTAAATTTGCGTCATTTACTTTAGTGCCCTTTAATTTCAGTCACGTTTTAAATACTTGCCCATTATTTTAATTAGACTTAGATTTAAATTAACGCACTTTTACTTTAATTGTTCTGCACCTTTATTTTAAACACTACAACGACACATTTTTGTTCCACCAAAATAAAACTGAGTCACACATTAAACACAAGTTTTTCAATTCGAAGAGACACACGACAAAGAACTTTTTAACCTAAGTAAAATCGAGTTATCAAATGGCGCCGCTGCCGGCTCTTTTCGTAAAGATTAACGGTTTTCTGTGAGAGACGCGTTGCTTTTTGGGATCCCTTCACTTGTGAGCGTTATTTTCTTGCAAAAAAATTCAAAAAATTCATAAAAATTAAAAATTTCAAAAATCCAAAAAGATTTTATCTTTATTGTGTACATATATTGTCTTTGTGTTTGGTTTCTTTTTCTTTTGCATTTTCAGGTGTATGCGTACTAGATCTTCTAATTATCAGGAGCCCGAGACTCAAGAAGATTTAAGTATGTCAGGTGTTAACAAAAATAATAATCCACCGCACCTAAATAATAACAACAATGTTCTTCCACAGCCCGATCTTCGGACCATGGAGGAGCTTTGTCAACCTACCATGTTTGGACGAGGAGGACCGATTGCGCCGATGCAAATCAACGCTCCTGAGTTTTCGTTGAAGCACCACATGATTCAGCAAGTGCAAACTAACCCATTCCGTGGATTTCCTGATGATGATGCCAACAAACACCTCGACAAGTTCATTACAATCACTCAAAGCATGAAGTTTCCTGGGGCCACAATGGATGTTCTTCGCTTACAACTCTTCCCACATACTTTATCGCATCATGCCGAAAAACGGTTTGATCGTCTCCCGAAGAATTCTATTCACACTTGGGATGACATGACTCAACGCTTTTTGTCGCGCTACTTTCCACCATCCATGGTCACGAGCCTTCGCAATCAGATCAGCGGTTTCATGCAAGATCCTGATGAATCTCTTTTTGATGCTTGGGAGCGATATAATGTCTTGATCGATAGATGTCCAAACCACAACATGCTCCCTGTGACCTTAATCGATAGTTTCTACAACGGTTTGACTTTTCGAGATCGTGATACGATTAATGCAGCCGCCGGTGGCACATTCATGAAAAGGAGACCCGAGGAGTGTAGAGAGCTTATTGAGAACATGACTACTCATCATAAAAACTGGGATTCCTCTGCTTCTTCAAGGAACAACCCGAGAGTCAATGTTTCTTCCACCTCAGCAAACCCTGATATGACCGAACTCACCCGCATGATGACTGAAATGAGCAAAAGTATTACGCTTCTCGCTTCAAACCAACAACAACAACAACAAGTTAAAGCGATTGCTAATCCTTGTGAAACATGTGGCGATCCTCACTCATACACCGATTGTCCTTCTACTCAAGGAAATCCGGAAAATGTATATGCAGCTTATGGTAATTATTCACCGGAAAATTACCAAGCTAGACAACAAGGGGATAGAAATCTGCGGAGTTACCGATCCAGCAATTACCTTTCACCCAGTTTTTCTCCTCAAAACCAAAACCCCGCCAACAACTACAATAGAAGCAACCAAATCCCACCAAGAGCTTCTAATCCTTATCACCCACCCGCCCAACAAACCCCACCCAGTAATCCGGATGTTGAGGCCATCATGAGAACCCAAGGTGAGCAAATCAAGAACCTGTAGAGCCAAATTATCAATCTTAAAGGAGATATTACCAAGCAAGGAAATGAGATAAGATCTGAGCTTCGAGATAATATTCAATACTCCTTCAGCAATAAAACCAATGATTTGAAGAATATGCTTGCTAGTTTCTTGCCCGCCGCTCAACCTTCTTCTTCGAGTTCTCTACCTTCAAACACCGTCACCAATCCGCGAGCCAATGTGAGTGCTATTACTACTCGTAGTGGAGTCACCATCGTAGGACCATCAATCCCACCACCATCATCTACACCTCCTCCACCACCATGTGTCCCTACTCCTCATACACCTAGTATTAGTGCACCATTACCGTCTCCGCCTCGACGTGATGAAGTTCCCACGAATGACCCTTCAACATCTCAACCTTTACCTATACCTGCACCTTCACTACCCAAACCCAATATCCCTTATCCCTCTCGTATAGGCAAGACCAAAATGCTAACTAAGGAGGATTCCGAAGTGTCACGCTATGTGAAGATGATTTCTCAAATGAACTTCAACATTAGCTTTCTTGAAGCACTTGTCCACATGCCGAAATTTGTTAAAGCATTTAGGGAATTGCTTAACAAGAAGGAGAAGTTGATTGAGCTCGCCAACACACGCTTAAATGAAAACTGCTCTGCAGTTATTCTTAAAGAACTTCCGGAAAAGCTTGGAGATCCCGGTCGTTTTGTGTTGCCTTGCGTGTTCAACAAAACTGAAGAATTTACTGCCCTTGCTGATCTCGGGGCTAGTATTAATCTTATGCCTTTGAGTGTTTGGAAAACACTCTCATTGCCCGACCTAACTCCAACAAAGATGACTCTTGAACTTGCAAATCGCACTCTCGCTTACCCCGTTGGTATAGCCGAAGACGTGTTCATTAAAATTGGCACATTTACTTTTCCGGTCGATTTTGTTGTGGTTGATTATGAAATGGACCCTCGTATTCCTTTAATACTTGGTCGGCCATTCTTGAGAACCGGACGAGCTTTAGTAGATGTGGCCGAAGGTGAGTTAATCTTAAGAGTCGGGGATGATGCACACGTTTTTAAAATGGGGAAGCTTACAAGTACAACCTTTGGAGGCCGAGAATCAGTGAATATGATTAATGTGCTCGATGACTTTACCGTCTACGATAATCCTCTATTCGACTCTTGCATCGATAATCCACTTTTTCAAAATGATGTGGATGATTCTCGGTCCAATTTGGAACCTTCTCCCATTTATGATTCTCCACCGTTCTTTGATGCTTATGATGATGATGATTCTAGCTCAGACTCGGATAATTATGATGACCTTACTTCTGAGTATCCCGATCTGCCCACGTATGATGATTTCGACGAGGCTGATACTCTTTCGAGCGATTCTTCACATGATGAAGATCCTCCACCATCACTCGATCCTACTTTGGACGATTACTCATTTGAGGAAGACTTCTCTGCATTTCTTAACACTTACTTCCCTCATGAGAGTGATGCTCCTCCTTATGATTTTGAAGATTATCGTCTTGATCCTACTTTGTATTTGAAACACATTCTTTCTAAGGAGAAGAAACCGGTCGACACGAATATCCGCAGCACGTATGAGTTAACACCTCTTTGTCCCCCTTCTGAGGACGAGGTTGTGCTTCTTCGCGGATCTTCTTCCCATTCTGCTGAGCCTGAGTGCTATTTTCCCCTAAAGGAAAAGGTGTTCGATCCCGGTATTGACATTCTGCAGCCATCTCAGTATCCACCTGATGCAATAAAAGGAAATATCTTTGGAACTTATGGAAATCTGCTTGCACCACTTCAACCTTGCTTCCACCGTGATCCATCACTGCTTAAGGGAACCTTGCCTACTCTTCTTTGGCTTGCCTTGTTCGCCTTAAGCTTGTGCTTATTAATGGATGAAAACTATGTCTTTGATCCTGGTGGATATGTTTCATGCTTCTTCCGTTGATGATCAAGGTCGAGTCAGGCTCACGACTCGGTTAACAAAAACCAAGCGCTTCTTGGGAGGCAACCCATGTATCTATCTTTTCGCTTTTTTTATCCTAAGTGTAGGGGAGACCCGTTGGTTTGCTTTCCTCTCCCCTCTTCTTAATCAGGGATTCGAGCTTCAATGATCCACTCTTGATGATTCTTGACGACCCGTGATTCCGTGTTCCACTTCTTCCCGGTTCTATCCTAAACTCTTTTCGATTCACTATTTTATATTTTCTCAATATTAAAATAGGAATCTCTTTAGTTGTCTTTTCCTTAGCAAGATTTAAACAAAGTACACAATGTACTAAGTGTAGGGGAGTTTACTCCCACATGCTTAAACATTGAGGACAATGTTTATCTTAAGTGTAGGGGGGACTTCTATCGAAGTTAAGTGGTCTTTTCCTTGTATTTGTCCTCATTTTAACCGGAAAATCAATTTTTCGACATTTTTCAAAATTTTTGATCTATTTTGGCCTATTAGTTTTTCCTTTTGTATAGTTATTTTCTTTCCTTATTAGAATAAATGTTTAATAAAGTGGTTTTAATTTTCAAAACGTTGTGAATCTTTTGACTCAACCCGAGTTTACTTATCTAAGTTACTCTAGCTAGTATCCTTAACGTGTTTAAGTCAAGTTTTGCTAGGCTTTTATATAGGGAGCTATAAAACGCGAAAGTCTTAACTCTCACGGGTTAAGAACAAGAACTTTTCGCAAGTTCCTATAATTGATCCTAGAGAGTCGTTTATCAAGGGAACTTTAAAATGCGATTTCGAAACTTGAAAAAGTCTAAGAATTTGCAAGATCCTATAGACGACTCGAAAACCCAAAACTTTGATTTAATAGGCTAAGCATCCACGAGTCTCATTCCTTGAGATTTTAAACTGTGGAGAACGAGAGATGATAGAGCCAATTATAAGTCCGGTATTCTTTCGTGAATTTATGTGAGTTAATTATGAGCCTATTCTCCCATCGCTTGCTAAATAATTTATCTACTTATAAATAAGGTTGTACGATTTGAAAAGTTACATAGCTTCTAGCCCAAGATCGTTTAAAAATTGCTCGGTATGGATTAGAGTTCATAGCCAAGGCATAACTTATTGAAGCGGGATGCGAAGATTGGCGAGTCCGAAAAGGCCCTAACAAGGCATGAGGGCTATATTTTGTTGCTAAAGATCCAAAGTGATGTGAAGAATCATTTATCGAAAATCAATATGAAGGATCGAGACACACGACGAAAAGCAAATACTCCCCAAAAGTCATGGAGAAGTGTATCCGAAAAGACCCTAACAATGTATGAGGATAAATAGATCCAAGTCATAAAAGGAGGCGGATCGTTGTATATCAAAGTCCAAAATAAAGATTGGAGAAAAATGAAGAAGTCGTGGTCCAAGTATGAATCTCTCAAAACTTCAAGTGAAGAAATTCCTATATGAAGGGAAGACCATAATTTCATGAACGTCTCTCAAGATTTGAAGTATGAAGTCGCTGCCAAATATCGGTCCGAGAAAGGTCTCAAATCGCGAAGCGAGTTATGCCAAGATATGAACTTTATAAGGTCCCGAGAAGCAGTTTTAAAAGATTTTGTCCTTTAGCTAACTATTGATTAAATCGTTCACTTTATTTTCGGCCTAATAAACTATCAAAATAAGTCAAAAATGCATCCTCGTGATCATTCAAGACAAATAATAAAATATAAGAGATACCCATAGGAATAAGGGAGTCTAAGTGAATAATTGGCCCACATGAGTTCGTGTTAGTCTACTAACTTATAATAACAATGATCTCGTTTTTAAGCTTAGTTTGGGGAAAGTGAAAACTTGAGGATAATGATTATTCATGACATTTCCAAAACCCAAGGTATGCTTTTTGATTTCTTTACTTTTAATGTTTATAATTTTCTATCTCTTTAATAAAGGCCAACGTGGATTAATTATGATGAAAAATGTAAACGTGCTTTGTAACTAATGCATTGCATGAGGACATTGCAATGGTCAAGTGTAGGGGATTTGATATGTGTGTAAACACACATCTTTTCTACCACTTAATTACAATAATAACCGGACCAAAACGTGTATTTTATCTCTTTTATGTCGGAATTATGCGTGGTTTGCGTTTTTGTTGTGATTTAGGACGAAAAGGTGAAAAGTGGAGAAAACACGGACATTCATGGGCATTTACAGACTTTTATTGAAGAAAAAGATGAAAGACGGAGTCAAGAAGTCAAGAGTGCAAAAAGAACGGAAGCCCAAGACCAATTCTGAAGATTTATCGAAGAAAAAGTCAAAAGACGAAAGTTTATCAAAAGCCGAAGAATTCAAGTCTATTTTATTGAAGAATTTAAAGACGAGTTCAAAGAAACCCCGAAGCCAAAAGTCCTTTAAGTCCAAGTTTAAAGAAGATTAGAAGAAAATGACTAAGCATGCAATTAATGAGGATTAAAGAAGGAAGGACTTAAGCTTGTAATTAAGAGAAAAGGAAAGAGGGGAGGAAGCTTCCTAATCCTCCCCTATATATAGTTAGGACTAGATAATCATTTTTCTTGTTGGCTAAGTGTGACAATTAGTCTTCCACATTTATTTTCTTGCATATTTAAATACTTGTCAAATTTAAATACCTTGTCTTGCACCTTAAATTCCTTTAATTTCAAGTAAGTTTTCATTTAATTCTTGTCAATCTTTACTTTATCTTGTTAATCTTCCATCTACCTTTCTTAATCTTTGATTTTTAAGTTTATGTTTATGTCTATGTTCTTATTTTGATCAAGTGGGTTTTTGATTATTGTGGTTAAATTTGTTAGTTTTGTTAATTTAAATTGTTAGTTTATGATTATTGTTGTTTTGTTATTAGTTTGATTAAATCGTGTGTTTGATTTTGGTTAATTTGTGGTTAGATTCTTGTTATTTTGATCCCTTGTTCTTCGGGGGAGTTTGTTTCTGTGTCTGATCATTCCCAGGAAAACTTCCGAACCAAGAGGGAGGGAATTCTTTCATTCGGAACTTCGAAGTTCAGGATCAAGGGATTCATCCGGAAGAGTTCCGGATCAGCAAAAACTTCCGAGTCAAGAATTCTTTCATTCGGAACTCCAAAGTTCCGAACCAAGGAGCTTCATCCGGAACATTAAAAGTTCCGGATCAACACTTCAGAACCAAAGTTCCGGATCAGCAAGGGCTTCATTCGGAACTTCTCAAAAGTTCCGGATCAACTCAAAAGTTCCGAACCAAGGGAAAACTTCCGACTCAAGCTTCTTCATCCGGAAGTCTTCCGAATCAAGGAGTTCCGACTCAAGATTGTTTCATTCGGAACTTTGAAAGTTCCAGATCAAGCCAGTTCATTCGGAAGTTTTAAACTTCCGAATCAAGGTTTTTTTTCGTTCTTTTTTTAGTCTTTCTTTTTAAATTTCAGTCTTTTATTTTTAAGCTTATTTTTCCCGCCTTTTTATTTAATTGCACTTTAAGATTATTTGCCTTAGCTTTATTTTAAACTTGCCTTAGTTTGGGTTTTAGTTGCGTTTTAAGATTGCCTTAGTTAGATTTAAATTTGCGTCATTTACTTTAGTGCCCTTTAATTTCAGTCACGTTTTAAATACTTGCCCGTTATTTTAATTAGACTTAGATTTAAATTAACGCACTTTTACTTTAATTGTTCTGCACCTTTATTTTAAACACTACAACGACACATTTTTGTTCCACCAAAATAAAACTGAGTCACACATTAAACACAAGTTTTTCAATTCGAAGAGACACACGACAAAGAACTTTTTAACCTGAGTAAAATCGAGTTATCAGAAATTAAAAACTTTAAAGGAGATAAAGGATAGAAACCATTTTCACTTGAAAATAGCTGTATGGAAATAACTTGCAGAGAGATCAAGGACTTACATTAGGGCTTCGGTGCTGCGAAGATTTATCACCCTCAAGTTTCACGTTCCCCAGACTAAGCTTAAAGACGAGATCATTGTTATTATAAGTTAGCAATTCAAACACTTACACACATGGCTTAATTATATGCTTAAACTCCCTTATTCCTAGGTGTATCTCTTATATTTTATTTCTGTCTTAGAATGATCATGAAGATGCATTTTTGGACTTATTTCGATAGTTTATTTAGGCTGAAAGCAAAGTAGGACTATTTGATCAATAGTTAGCTAAAGGACAAAATCTCTTAAAACTGCTTCTCGGGATATCAAAAAGTTCATATCTTGGCATAACTTGGTTCACGATTTGAGACCTTTCTCGGGCCGATATTTGGCATGTACTTCATACTTCATATCTTGAGAGACGTTCTTAAGATAATGGTCTTCTCATCGTTAATAGAGTTTCTTCACTTGGAGACTTTCGAGGGGTACTCCAACTTTGTTGACCACGACTTCATGATTATTTCTTCAATCTCTAATTGGGATTTTGAGATACAACGATCCGCCTCCTTTTAGGACTTGGATCTATTTATCCTCATACCTTGTTAGGGTCTTTTCGGATAGACTTCTCCATGATCTTTATGAGAGTTGATAGCTTTTCGTCGTGAGTCTTGATCCTTCATATTGATTTTGGGAATAATGCTTTTCACATCACTTTGGATCTTCAGCAAATAAATGGAATCCTCATGCCTTGTTAGGGCCTTTTCGGACTCGCCAATCTTCGCGCCCCGCTTCATAAGTTATGCCTTGGCTATGAACTCTTATCATTACCGAGCAACTTTTAAACGATCTTGGGCTAGAAGCTAAGTAACTTTTCAAATTGTACGACCTTACTTATTGCAGATAATTTATTAGCAAGTGATGGGAGAATAGGCAAATAATTACACCAAGTGAGCTTGTGCAAGACTACCGACTTATAATTGACTCTATCATTTCTCGTCCTCCACAATTTAAAATCTCAAGTAATGAGACTAGTGGATACTTAGCCTAATAAACCAATTAAGGTCTACATGGTTAAGGATACTAGCTAGAATAAACTTGAATAAGTCTATTCGGGTTGAGTCAAAATAATCGCAACGGGCCTAATATGTCAAAGACTTCTAAACTAGCAACACCACTTTATTAATATTTTTGACTTTATTGCGGGATATATACATATGAAAGCAACGATAAAAATTTAAAAATTACGACTAAATGGCCAAAGTTAATTAAAAATTTGAAAAATGTTGAAAAAGATGATTTTCCGGTTAAATGAAGACATTTTTATGGAAAAGTCCACTTAAAACTTCGATAGAAGTCCCCCCCGACACTTAAGATAAACATTTTCCTTAATGTTTAAGCATGTGGGAAAAGTCTCCCCTACACTTATGACATTGTGCAGGTTGGTTAAATAAAGTTAAGGAAGAGACGACTAAAGTGATCAATTTCAAATGTGAGTATGAAGAAAATTGAATCACGATAGTCGAGAGATAGAACCGGATTTCGGATAACACGGGAGCACGGTTCTTCGAAGGTTCCAAGAGTGCATTCATCCCTGTAATCACATCACCACACAAAGACAAACACCTATATAGGTCCCCCTACACTTAGGAGGTTAAAACGAAAAGGGATAGATACTCGGTCTGCCTCCCGAGGAGCGCTTGTTTTTGAGAACCGAGTCACGAGCCTGACTCGACCCAGAATTAGTTCATGGGGAACGTGGTGAGGGATGGAATCATCTCCTAAGAGATGTCCTCACCAAAGTACAACTTCACTCGTTGGCCATTCCCCTTAAAATTAGGTCCATTAGATTGAGCGAGCTCGAGAGTACCATATGGAAAAATTTGGGCGACGGTGAATGGGCCGGACCAACGAGATTTCAGCTTGCCCGAAAAGATTTTCAACCGAGAGTTAAAGAGTAAAACTTTGTCTCCAACTTGGAACTCTCGGTTCTTAATCTTAGAGTCGTGAATGAGCTTAGTCTTCTCCTTATAGATCAAAGAATTTTCATAAGCATCATTACGGAGTTCATTCAGCTCATTGAGTTGGATCTTGCGTAGGTCACCGGCTTTGTTGATATCAAAATTAGCCCACTTCAAGGCCCAGTAAGCCTTTTGATCCAACTCAATGGGGAGGTGCCACGCTTTTCCGTACACGAGACGATATGGTGTACAAGCAATCGGAGTCTTGTATGTGGTACGAAAAGCCCACAAAGCATCATCAAGTTTATCAGCCCATGAGGCACGATGCTCTCCCACGGTTCTTTCAAGAATTCGCTTTAATCCTCGGTTGGATATTTCAGCCTGACCATTAGTTTGTGGGTGGTAGGCGATGGAAAGACGATGATTTACACCGTACTTAGCCATGACTCTAGCAAATTGGTCATTGCAAAAATGAGTCCCGCGATCACTAATAATGGCACGAGACACACCGAATCTAGCGAATAGCGATTTCAAAAAGTTACAAACCACCCTTGCGTCATTAGTGGGTAAAGCTTTGGCTTCAACCCACTTTGAAACGTAGTCAACGGCTACAAGGATGTATTTGTTTCCTTTAGAGGAAGGGAATGGCCCCATAAAGTCGATACACCAAACATCAAAGATTTCACATTCTTGAATGAAATTCTGAGGCATCTCATCTTTATGTGTGATCTTGCCTTGTTTTTGGCAAGCATCACAATGTTTAACCATCTCGTGAGCGTCACGATAGATGGTGGGCCAATAAAATCCCGAGTCAAACACTTTTTTGGCGGTGTAGTTGGGACCAAAGTGACCACCGGTGGGTCCTTTGTGGCAAGCGTCAAGGATTTCTAAAGTTGCCGGTCCATCAACACATCGGCGAATAATCAAGTCGGCACATTGTTTGAATAGGTAAGGGTCGTCCCAGAAATAATGTTCAACATCTTTAAAGAACTTTTTCTTTTGTTGGGATGTTAACCCTTCCTTGAGAATTCCACCCGCCAAGTAGTTTGCAATGTCCGCAAACCACGAGGTTTCATCAGAATTCGAATTGATAGACATTAAGGTCTCCAAGGGGAAAGAATCATTGATTTCTTTGTTCGGATGATCCCCTTGGTAAGGATCCTCAAGTCTACTGAGATGATCCGCGGCTAGGTTTTCAGCTCCTTTTTTATCGTGAATTTCGATTTTAAATTCTTGGAGTAGCAAAACCCAGCGAAGAAGTCTTGGTTTAGAATCTTGCTTAGCTAACAAGTACTTCAACGCGGAATGATCGGTGTAAACGATTGTGGTGGAAAGGACAAGATAGGGGCGGAACTTTTCAAAAGCATAGACAACAGCTAAAAGCTCTTTTTCGGTTGTCGTGTAATGCAATTGAGCCCCCGTCATTGTCTTGCTAGTATAGTGGATTGGTTGGAAGTGTTTATTCACTCTTTGGCCCAAAACCGCACCAATAGCAAAGTCACTAGCATCGCACATCAACTCAAAGGGAAGCTCCCAATTAGGGGTAACCAAGACGGCTGCCTTAGTAAGCTTATCCTTAAGCAAGTTGAAGGCTTCAAGACACTCTTTGGAAAAGATAAAAGGAGTATCTTTTTCCAAGAGGTGAGTCATCGGGCGAGCGATTTGAGAAAAATCTTTGATAAATCGACTGTAGAAGCCCGCATGACCCAAGAAACTTCTCACACCCTTCACGGTTGAAGGTGGAGGAAACTTAGCTATAACATCGACTTTAGCACGGTCTACTTCGAGACCGGCTTTGGAGATCTTGTGTCCTAGCACGATGCCCTCTTTTACCATGAAATGGCATTTTTCCCAATTAAGAACAAGTCGAGTGTCTTCACACCGCTTAAGTATACGTTCTAAATTGGCAAGGCAAGCAGAGAAAGAATCGCCATAAACCGAGAAATCATCCATGAATACTTCCATAGTGTCTTCCACCATGTCATGGAAGATAGCCATCATACACCTTTGGAATGTCCCAGGAGCATTACATAAACCAAAAGGCATGCGTTTGTAAGCAAATGTTCCATAGGGACAAGTGAATGTGGTCTTTTCTTGGTCCTTGGGATCGATGGGAATTTGAAAATACCCGGAGAAACCGTCTAAAAAGCAGTAATAGTCATTACCAGCTTGACGCTCGAGCATTTGATCCATGAAAGAAGAGGAAAGTGATCTTTTCTCGTGGCATCATTGAGCTTGCGATAATCAATACAAACTCTCCACCCAGTAACGAGACGAGTGGGAATCAACTCGTTGTGTTCATTGGAAACAACGGTTATTCCGCCCTTCTTGGGCACACAATGGACGGGACTTACCCACAGCGAATCCGAAATAGGGTAGATCAAGCCGGCATCAAGGAGTTTGATAACCTCTTGTTTGATGACGTTATGAATTCGAGGATTAACCCTTCTTTGGCTCTGGATTGCGGGTTTAAAGTCATCTTCCATGAGAATCTTGTGAGTACAAAAGTTCGGATCAATTCCCGGATATCGGAAATTTTCCAAGCAATTACCTTCTTATGATCTTTAAGCACGGCGATGAGGCGAGATTTCTCTTCTTCTTTCAAGTCCTTAGCAATGATGACAGGCGACTTCTTGTTTTCTTCAAGTAACACGTACTCGAGATGGGGCGGCAACGCCTTAAGTTCTAAATCCGGAGGATTTTCGATGGGAGGCGTTTTCAAAGTCGGTGCATCGATAGCAATAACCGTGGGAGATGGTGGAGAAAGATTGTCTTCTTTAAGAAGGTTCTCAATGAGGCGGAGATCTTCCTCCCAATTGGTGGTAGAATCGTCATTAGCTAAGTTCACATCTCCCATGGTGGCTTCCAAATCTTTCCAAAGGAAATCACTTTCTCCAAATAGAGATAGTGATGAATCGATAGAGGAAACGGTCTCAACATTGGGAAGAGAGGTAGGAATACTTTTGCAAGCATCTTTGAAGTGTTCTTCACAAGCCTCATCAAGAACGTCAATACAATTAACACTCTCGTTAGAATAAGGCTGTTTAGACAACTTTCCCATGTTGAAAACGATTTTATCGTCACCCACTCTCATGATAAGCTCACCAGCTTCAACATCGATGAGAGTGCGACTGGTCCTCAGGAATGGACGTCCCACGATTAAGGGCACACGAGGGTCCATATCGTAGTCAACGACAACGAAATCGGTAGGAAAAGAGAATTTTTCGACTCCTACAAAGACGTCTTCGGCTATCCCCACTGGATAAGCAACCGTACGGTTAGCTAATTCCAAAGTAATTTTGGTGGGGACTAGCTCAGGGAGAGATAATTGCTTCCAAACGCTTAAAGGCATTAAATTAATACTGGCACCTAGATCGGCTAGAGCCATGCAATTCTCTACTATCGGGAAGTTACAAGGGATTAAGAAACGACCCAGATCACCAAGCTTGGTTGGCAATTTCCTTAAGAGCACTGCAGAGCAATTCTCATTAAGTTGGGTGTTAGCAATATCAAGAAGCTTCTCCTTGTCACTAAGAAGATCTTTGAACATTTTCGCGTACTTAGGCATGTGAGCGAGAGCCTCAGCGAAGGAGATGTTGAAATTCAATTGTTTAAACATTTTAAGAAAGTTCGAAACTTGAATATCATCCTTGCTTTTGAGCTTCTCTTTCCTCAACCTTGAAGGATAAGGTATATCGGAAGAAGAGGAAGGCTTTGGGAGAATATGATCACTCACATCCTTGGGTGGAGGAGGGGTAGAAGTAAGAGGTGGAGAAATTGGGGAAGGAGAAGGATGAGGAATAGGAGCAGGTGACTCGTTCTCCTTAGTCACAACCACCGGTGGAGGTATAGGAAGCTTGGATTCCTTGGTACCTTTGCCACTGCGAGTGGTGATTGCTTTCATCTCCCCTCTTGGATTCGCAACGGTGTTACTCGGAAGAGTACCCGAAGAAGAGGGTTGATTACCTTGGAAGAAACTAGCCATCATATTCTTCAAGTCATTCGTTTGACTATCCAAAGTGTTTCTCATATCAGCTCTCAGATCGTTCCCTTGTTTCACCAGGTTGCTTTCAAGTTGAGCACTTCCCGCTGAAGATTTCCCACGATCACATCGTTAGTCCTCATGTAGGTTTCCACTTCTTGGTGTAAAGCGATGGGTTGGTTGGGAGGAGCATTGTATGCGGGTGGTTGATAAGCAGGTTGCTGGTAAACTTGGTTGTTTCTTTGAGGTGGATGTTGTTGTTTGTGAGGTGGTATGTATGGTCCACGAGATTGTTGTTGTTGTTGAGGAGGACGGTTGAGGTTTTGTTGTTGGTTTGGATTGCTAGGAGTAAAACCGGGTGGTGAGAGATAGTTGTTGGAGCGGTAGCTAAGCAAGTTACGGTCACCTTGAGGACGAGCTTGATAAGCGGGTTGAGGATAGGTGCCATATGCTGCATTCACATTCTCAGAAGGGTAGTCTTGGGTGGAAGTACAAGTGGTGTAAGAGTGAGGACCCCCGCATATTTCACATGGTTGGCTGACAGCATTGACTTGAGCGTCTTTAGCGTTTCTAGCGTTGATGCTGTTGGTGTTGCTGGCGGTTTGGGTAGCAAGCGATTCAAGAAGCGCAGTGATTTTGTCAAGTCGCTTATCGCTGTCACTAGTACTAGCACTAGCGACATTGGTCCGAACACTCTTGGTTTACATACGAGACTTATTCTAAATGATATCCCAAGCAGCATTGGAAGTCTTAGCCAAAAGATTACCCCCCGAGGCACTGTTCAGTGAATCTTGGTCATTCATGCTTAAACCATTATAAAAAGTGTTAACTTGGTGTACTTTGGTAAAACCATGTTGTGGGCATTTTCTTAAAAGATCTATGAAACGGTCCCAAAATTCACTAAAAGACTCATCGTACTTTTGTTCAAAATTAATGATTTCATTCCGCAAAGCGGTAGTACGAGATGGTGGGAAAAAATAGTTGATAAACTTGGTCTCCAAATCCGTCCACGAAAGAATACTCTGTGGCGGTTCCTTAGCAAGCCAATGTCGGGCTTGTCCCTCTAAAGAAAAGGGAAAAATTTGTAAACGGATTACCTCTTGTGGAACACCATTGAATTTGACCGTATTGGTGAGTTGCAAGAATCTCTTGATGTGGTCATGTGGATCATCAATGGTACGCCCCAAGAATGGTTGAGTAGAGACCATCTGGATAAAACCGGATTTGAGCTCAAAGTTGTTGGCTGCAATCGCGGGTATGACAATTGGATCATTGTTACCATCTACATGTGCTTGCAGAAGTTCAATCATCGGGCGATTATCCGGTAGAGGCTCATTGTTGTTGTTATTATTGTTGTTGAAAGGTGGATTGTTATTGTTATTATTATTGTTTTGAGGTGGGTTATTGTTGTTGTTTTGTACACCGGCCATGTCTAAGTCTTCGAGAGGCTCGGGCTCTTGATAAGACGTTAATCGTGTACGCATGCACCTGCAAAAAACTAACAAGACAAAAACAAAGCAAAAATATTTTTGGTTTTTATATTTTTTAATTTTTAGGATTTTTGAAAGTTTTATATTTTTTTTTTGTGTTTTTGAAATTTTTTATGAAAAGTAACGTTCACGGGGAACGGATCCCAAAATCCAAGTTCTCACAAAAAACTGTTGATCTTAACGAGAGGAGCCGGCAGCGGCGCCATTTGATAGAAAGATTTTGTATGTTGAAAGTTCGTTTCTCGGAATCTCCTCGAATTGATTACAGCTCAAAGTGGAATGATTTGTTCTTGGTGACAAATAGTGGTTTTGGTTTTCTATTCTAAATAAATGAATTAAATAAAGATTAAAACCAGTGACAGTTAATCAATAAAACTTGAATTAAAATTAAGCAATTAAATGGTAAAGCTGTGAAAGCACCTTACTGAAAAACATGCTCTAATCGGAATATTATGCTACCTGGAATAAACTTGCCATGCGGAATAATTCACTCTATGCGGAAAATATAGGCTATTCGGAATACTGGGTTATGCGGAATAAACTAGCTCTGTGCAGAATGTTTCCCTACTCGGAATAAATTGGCCATGCGGAATAACACTGCCATTCGGAATAATCTCTATGCTGAATAAAAAAGCTACTCGGAATCTTTGGCTATTCGGAATAAATCATTCTATGCGGAAAAATCAAGACTACTCGGAATAATGGAAACCATGCGGAAAAATCAAGCTATGCGGAATGTTTAACCCTATTCGGAATAAACTGACAATCCGGAATAATAAGAAAAATTCCGAATAAAGGAAAAAGAAAGTAGACTATTCGGAATATATGAAAAATTCCGAATAAGGAAAAAGTAAATAGGCTATTCGGAATATCTATAATATTCCGAATAGTGAAAAAGGAAAAGGAACAATTCGGAATGTCTGGGGATGAAGAACAGTAACCCAGACGCGAGAAAACAGGGGAATGATTCTAATCCAAAATCGACCAAGTTTTTAACCAAACCATAAACAAAACTAATAGCAATTCATCTACTAATCACAAACAACAAATCCCAATCATAAAAACATAAATTCAGCAACTTTTTAAGATCAAAACTCAACTAAATAAGAACTTAAGAACTTTGAATAAAAAGATGATGAAGAACAAGAGGAATGAAAAGATTAAAGGAAAACTTGTATTGATGATTAAGATTCAGTAAACAAAAATGAAGGATTAAACTTACAATATTTAAGAACAAAAACAAGAATCAAAATCACCAAACACCCTAATGGTGTTGGTGAAGCTACGAACAGAAAGAGAGAAAAAAGGAGGAAAAAAAACTGAATGAAAAGTGTGAAGGGAATCCTTTATATAGTCTTCCATTTGGTTGGTGAGTGGGCTTTCTCCCTTGCTTCTTGTCTTCTCGTCTTTTCAGAAAAGTTGACGTTTTCTATTCTGATTCGGGATTTGTCGACGATTAAATTCAACTCGTCTTTTAATTTCTTCGTTTAATAGACTTGAGTTTCTTTGACATATGTAAATCTTCCATCTTTGGTCCTTTTCTTCGATAAATCTTCAAATAGGCCCATTGACTTCAAATCTTTTGCATCTCTTGGACAATAGACTTCGTCTTTAGTCTTTTTCCTTGATAAAACCCGTGCAATCCCATGTTTTCTTCAATATTCATCCGGTTGGCTCTAAAAACACATTAAACATAAAAACCACGCATAATTCCAAACAAATGATATTAAACATGCGTTTTGGTCTTGTTTTAGTAAGAATTAAGTGGTAAAAGGATGGGTGTTTTCACACCTATCAGATCTCAGCATAGTGTCCCTAAGTTCAACACTAACTTTAAGATCATGAGACAAAACATTAATTTGATCTTTTAGGTCAAATTCCATTTTCTTATATTCCTCTACAGTCTTTTCAGTTTGTGTAAGTGCCACTTATAATTTGATAGCCTGCATTCTACATCAAACACATCTGATTTTAACTTTAAATTTTCTTTGCTAGGATTTTCAATGTTTGATCGACACCCTTTACTACGGAAAGCATCATCATATATCTCATTATCTAATGAAGACGAGGAGTTAGCCATGAGAGCAAAGTGAACATGCTCTTCTTCTTTCTTCTCAGCAATCAAAGCCTGATTTTCTTCCACATACCTTGCTATAAAGCTCCAGTCCCATCCAACACCATCAATGTCTTGCATGGCAACCATAGCCTTTGGCTTAGCATCTTCAACCTTGATAATTTGGCTTGATGTCTTTCTAGCATCAGATCTTCTTGGAGATCTGCACTCCCTCATAAAGTGACACATCCTATGGAAGTTGTAACACTCAACCTTGAACTTATCAAATCCAGTAGTGTCTTTAGCATTGAAAGTCATTTTCCTTCCAAACCTTCTATTCCATATGTTGGCCCTTATGCTTGCAAGTGCCATATTCCATTTGATATCCATCTCTTCCAAATTCTCATCACTGGTTTGGTCAAGATCCTCATAAGTAATCAAGGAACCATTGGGCAATGCAGTAATGTATGCACATACTGTATCTAAATCAATACAAGCAGGTTTAAGCTTTGGTGAGTCATCATTGTATGTGTCAGCATCAAAATGTGAGCCGTTGACAAAGGTTGATCCACCGCTAACACACGTTGATCCAATAACAGGATGTACATATGACTCTCTTTCACTGGTTTGAGCATCACTATGTGAGATGAAAGCCATGTTTCCAGATGTTGACTTGCTTCTATGATCCAGTAAGATTTCACTTTCCACAATATTTAACTTGTTTTAGACGTCATCAAAGGTAGAACTCTTATGGGCATTGGTAGCAATAATTGACCTAGCCTCAATTTTCCACGCATCACCAAGACTTCTAAGAAAAGTAGTAATGATATCAAAATCATCATGTTCTGTTCCCATGAAGGATAACTTGCTTGTGATGTCAAGAAGCCTGCTTCTCACCCCACTTAGCTTCTCATTGGGAAGAACTTTAAATACAGCATATTCATGCAAAAGTTGCTTCTTCCTTTCTTTGGCAGTATCTTCATTACCATCATAGGTGACTTGAAGAGCTTCCCAAAGTTCTTTGGCAGACTCAAAAATTCTATACTTGTGTTGATTCTTTGGACCCAAAGAGAGTTTAAGAATGCTCAAAATTTTCATGTCATTCCTTCTTGCGGCTATATCTATAGTTGAGATAGCTCTTCCATCTTCAGGTCTTCTCTTCGCTCTTTAGTAGAGGAACCAACATTGGTTCTTGCTGCAATAGTAGCAGCTGTCCTAGCAATTTTATTAAATTGATTTCCAAATTCAATAATTTCCCAGAGAGTTTGATCATGAATTTGAAGATATTGTTCAAAATTGAACATCCATTGTTCAAAGTTGTCAGGGTCGAGCATAGGGATTTATAGATTGTGATTTGATGAGGAAGAGGATTCTGTAGCAGACATCTTGTCTGGTTTTAGGGTTTCTGGTGATTTTAGGGTTTACTGTTCTTTTAGATCAAAGTTCCTCAACAAGCTCTGATACCACTTGTTGATCCCAAACTTAGATCGATTAGCTTTGTATTATCGAGATAAATCAAGAGTAATACGTAGAGAAACTTTGTTGTTATGAACAATCCAAGTGTTATGCGGAATTGAATAAAGAACAAGAAAACAGTTAAATCAAACTTTCACTTTAGATTGATAATCGAACTTGCTTACAATGAAAGTTGTAAAAACTGAATAACGTATATAAACTACAAACCCTACGACCTCCTTTTATAACATAAGGAGTCGGGTATAAAGGATAACCTATCAACTATTCTAGGTAAAGGTAAATATATAAAATACTATATTGAGCATATCTTTACTTCAAATATTAAACGTGTTGGCTAAGTATTCCTATCAGTGGTTGGACTTCTTCTTGTCAGCGCTTGGATATTTCTTGTCAGTGCTTGATCTGCCAGCGCTTCATTTCCTCTTGTCAGCGTCCAATTTCCTCTTGTCAGCGTCTGAGTGACTTAGCTCATTTTATTCCCAACACTGGTATTGCTCTTTTGAAACCACCAGCTTCAGGTCGTGTGTTCACTACCACCAGAGATCAGGCAAACAAGTCGACAGGTACCAGTACTGGCATCTTATTTATGTACGGACATGTTGTCTGCATTTTATTTGATACGGGTGCAACCCACTCAGTTATATCCACTACTTATGCTTCCCGTATTAATAAGACATCTACACCACTTGATAATATATTAAGTATATCTACGCCAATGAGAGACTCTATGCGCATTACCCATGTGTAGAGAGACCTTCCCTTAGAATTCGATGATAAGATCCGCCTAGTAGACGCACTTCCTTTGGATATGTGCGAATTTGATATAATCTTAGGCATGAGCTAGTTAGCTAAACACCATGCCACTATCGATTGTCGTACGCACCGGGTTATATTCGGAGACGTTCAAGCTCTAGAGTACATTCATAATGGTTTCATACCAGGAAAGTATGTGCAAATCATTTCTACCTTACAAGCCCGTGCTTTGTTAGCTCATGGCTGCGAATGCTTCTTAACTACGATTCAGGACATTACTGCAGAAGCTCCATCGATTCAGGATCAGCCAGTTGTTTTAGAATTCTCTGATGTATTTCCAGAAGAACTTCTGGGTATACCACCTATCTGCGAAGTGGAGTTTGGCATTGAGCTCATCCCAGGAGCTGAATGATCTCTAAGGCTCCTAATCTCATGGCTCCCATAGAGCTCAAGGAGTTAAAAGACCAGCTGCAGGAGTTACTGGAGAGAGGTTTCATTCGTGCGAGTGTATCACCATGTGGTGCACAGGTACTTTTCGTCAAGAAGAAGGACGACAGCATGCGTTTGTGCATCGACTATCGTGAGCTGAACAAGATCACGATCAAGAACCGTTATCCATTACCGCGTATCGATGATCTATTCGAACAACTACAACGTGTCAAGCACTTTTCCAAGATTGATCTACGATCCGGTTATCATCAGCTGCGAGTGAAGGAGCAAGACATTCCTAAGACTGCTTTTCGCACAAGATATGGTCACTATGAGTTCGTAGTCATGCCTTTCTGACTCAACAATTCTCCAGCGGTATTCATGGACTTAATGAACCGCCTCTTCCATGAGTTTCTAGACAAATTTTTTATTGTATTTATCGATGACATTCTCGTCTTCTCAAAATCCAAGGAAGAACATGAGGAACATCTTTGCATTGTACTACAGATTCTTCGCCAGAAGCAACTGTATGCAAAATTTCCAAGTGTGAATTCTGGTTAAACAAGGTGGAATTTCTGGGCCACATTGTCTCCGCAGAAGGGATCACCATGGATCCTGCAAAAGTTGAATCTATCACAAAATGGCCAAGACCGACGTCTTCAACTGAAGTTCGTAGTTTTCTGGGCTTAGTTGGATATTATCGCAGATTTATGGAGAACTTTTCACGGTTAGCCTTGTCTTTGACCAAGCTGATGCGTAAGGGAGATAAATTCGTCTAGAATGATGAGCGAGAGAAGAGCTTTGAAGAACTTAAGCAACGATTGATTTCTGCACCTATTCTTACTCTCCCATCTGGTACAGGTGGATTTCAGATTTATAGCGATGCTTCGGGTAAAGGACATGGATGTGTACTCACGAAACATGGGAAGGTGATTGCCTATGCATCACGTCGGCTTAATCCTTATGAGGAAAATTATCCTACCCATGGTCTGGAATTAGCAACAGTTGTTTTTGCACTTCAAATCTGGAGGCATTATCTTTATGGTGAATCATGTGACATCTTCACTGATCACACGAGCCTCAAGTACATATTCACTCAACAAGAACTAAATATGAGATAGAGACGGTGGTTAGAGCTACTCAGAGACATAGTTTCGTATAGACGAAGATGGCATCATATGGCAGGGTACCAAGCTATGTGTTCCGGACAATGTTATAGTCAAAGAAGCCTTACTGACTGAGGCTCACAGCTCTCCATTTTCTATTCATCCAGGATCCACCAAAATGTACCATGACCTCAAACAACATTTTTAGTGGAGTGGCATGAAGAAGGATATTACTACTTTCGTTTCCAAATGTTTGACCTGCCAGCAGGTTAAGATAGAACATCAGCTAGATAGTGGTTTACTACAACCATTAGAGATTATCGAATGGAAGTGGGGAAAGATCTCCATGGATTTCGTCACCGGACTTCCGTAGACTCAAAGGAAGCACGATCCTATATGGGTCATAGTCGATCGTTTAACCAAGTCAGCTCATTTTCTTCCAATTCGCAAAGATTATCCAGTTAGCAAATTGGCAGATATCTTCCTTGTCACACCCCCAAATTCACCGCAACGGAAGACTGGCTTTGGGAGGATGTGACTTCATGAGTAATCGAGAGCTTGATCTGAGAACGACCTCTACATGCCAAAACCACATAGCAGACCCCAAATAGTCCATGCAGTCAAGTACCTGAAAATACATGCTCAAAAATGTCAACATAAAGTTGGTGAGTTCATAAGTTTATTTTAAAATGTTTATGAAAAATTAGAGTTTATGCTGACCACTGCACCTTTTAGTAAAATATAAGAGATAAAAAACAGAATCACAGTTTCCTGTTAAATAGACTTTCTTTGATGATTTCAATGTTTATTGATAAAAACAGAGTTTATTGTTAAAAATAGAGTTTACTAATAAAAACAAAGTTTACTAATAAAAATAGAGTTTACTGATAAAAATAGAGTTCACTGATAGTAAATATAGTTTACTAATAACAACATAGTTTACTGGAAATAAATAGAGTTTTCTGATAAAACAGAGTTCACTGATGATAAATATAGTTTACCGATAAAAACAGAGTTCACAGGAAATAAATAGAGTTATCGGATAAAACAAAGTTCACATATAATAAATAGGGTTTTTGGATCAGAACTGAGCTCACTGATAAATAATATAGTTCTCCAATAGAATAGAATTGTTTAATGAACCACAAGATTTTCCAACCACTTAGTGACAATATAACAAATACAAAGTCACTAAATAAAATAAGGCATTTATTATTGTCTAAGCTCATGACACCGAAACGTTAACATAACCAACAGAAAATAATAAAGCAGCCCAAACGGGTGTCTAATCCGCGACATCCGTAATTAGACTCAAATGCAGGTGTACCTAATTTGACCACACAACCACAATTAGGTACGGATGTCAGTCCCGATAGATCTATCCATAACATTCGCACTTTCGACCGGTCATTCGGTCCGAAATTAACGGTTCATGAAAGTTGGCCAAAAGCAACTTGGGTTAAATAGGGACTTAGAAAAATGATCAAACGAGTAAGTGTACTTGTGTTCATGCGTTAAATCAAGCAATCATAGTTGTTAAAATCCGTAAGTGTCGAAACGATTAAAAGAGTTCACAGATGAGCACTTAACAATTAAGTCAAATTATATAGTTTATGACCAACCAAGTAAGCTTAAAATTAGCTTTAGACAACCAGGTAATTTATAAACAGTTATTGACAACCAACAAGTTTATAAATAGTTCCTGACCACAAAATAAATCTATAACTAGTTTATAACCAAGCATGTACCTCCCCCAAAGAGCAATTATAAAATATTTATAATTCAATTTAAAGCAAGAAAAAGTGGGGTATGAACTCACCTCGGAGTAATAGCAGGGCGATTAACAAATATAGGCGAGGCACGCAAAACGATTCAAGAATCTTGTTACAGCCACCTAAGTAGATAATCGACACTTAGGCTAAATATGCAATGCGATTGGATTATATGAAGTTTTATCACCAATAAGTGCTTGCGTTTATTTTAAATTGTAAAAATAACCCTTTTCCAAAAATTTCATTTTCGGTCAAAATAGTCAACTTTCACGGGTTCAAAACTTCCTCGTTATAAACCCGAAAGACACAAGGTCAAATTCTCTAAAAACTAGGCAATGAGGTCTACAAAAAGTTAATTTTGTGTTTTCGACGGTTCGGTTCTTAATTGTCCTGAAAACAGTGTCAAAGTAGGCTAGTCGGGACGTTTTTACTATTCATCATTATTTACAATAATATGCCATGTTTATCTTGAATATTTGGGAGGGCGTAGGCACTTCGTTATTCAAAGTTAGGACTCGAAAATTTGCAAGCTTATAGTCACCCACCTCATCTACAATTTTCGTGCTTTAATTTTTGTATGAAAACATGTCTAAAGTGGGTAAAATCGTGTCTAAAGTCAGCAGGTCAGAAACATATATTTTTATCAGCTTTTGCTGAGTTTTAGTGCAACCTTTGGAAGATTTTCAAAGGGTTGTATCTTACTCGTTACTAATATGTTTAAGGTGTTTCTAGGGGCTATGGAAAGGTAGTTGGGTGAGCTACGATTTCCTAGTTTATGTCAAAGTTGGATTCCGAATCTAAGACTCTCAAATATGGTGCAAAAGTCGACCCTTCATCTTAGTTTATAAGTGTTGACAGCTTTTAGTTAATTTTGAATATTTTAAATGGCCATAACTTTCTCATACGAGGTCAATTTTTGGTGATTCAAGTTGCTGATTTTAGCTGGTCAGGTCGTTTACGCATAGCACCACAGTTCCAACTTTGAAACACTTCCTAAGGAGGTCGTTTTTGGTTCTAAAGTCAGCCTGGTACAGCCTATAATTCTCATAAAATAACAGACTTGCCTACTAGTTTACGTATAGCAAACGAAGTTCTCCTATGGCGGCGCATATATCAGATGGTTCGTATTATAGTAGTTTAATGGTATGGTGGACTAACTAAGCTGTTTTCCATGGACCATATCGAAGTCATTTCTTGGCAAATTTACCGTAGTTCCACGGACTATGTAATCTGAACCACCCCGACTATATGTCACTCCCAAAACATGACCCGTACCATAATTAAACTGGGTGAGAACCGGGCTCAAAGTTGACACAGTTGAGCTCTTTTTAGTCACAAAAATATCAGCTTTGATTTCTAGTTTTTAAGATACGAGTTCAAACACTTAGACTATAATTTTTGTCATGGTTACTATACGAGGGATACGTTAAAAGGTGGTGTTTGTATTTCGACCAAAACATACTTTTACTATACGTTTCTTTATGGACCTGCATTACATCAAATACTCGTATCCTTTTTATTCGAAAAACTTCAAAACAATTCCATGGGTTCTAGTTTTCGGATATGTTATTATATTTGTCATATCACTCATTTTGGTAATCATATTTTTTTTGGTCCATTACTAGTTTAAAGGTTGCTTACACTATGTGTGCACCATTATCAGAAGGTGCGATCCTTTAGTTTAAACTTAGGTTTCTAACACTTGCAAGCAATATGGTGATAAAATGAAACGATACAAATCCAAGGATAATCATAAAAATAAGGAGGTTTAAAATCTTACTATGGTGCTGAATGTATGGATGAAGTAACTCGAACACAAACACGAACTTTAAAACATAGAAAACCATAAACGATAAAGTGCAGCGTGTCGCTTAAGGGTTATACCCCAAAAAAATTCAAGATAATATAATCCAATGGTTAACAACCCGAAATCCTCTTCTTTGTTGCTCCTAGGATGACATGAATGAAGTTCGGGTTTGGTCTCGTTCAAGTGTAACCCGAAGGTTTGAGAATGAAAGTCTAACAAAAACCTATGATGAAAGCAACCTTGCTCTTGTTTTTTTATTTGGTGGTGTGACTCGTAGAACAAACAAGGAAGGACAAGAGATGGATATTTTTCTTGTTTGAGTGTGAGATACATGAGAGAAGAGAGTGGTCCAATTTATAGGAAGAATAACAGGTAACTAGTTGGTTTTCTTAGTTAGGTTAGAGTGTGACTTTTCTAGTTAGTATAAGTGCTCCTATGGAGACATAAGGTACCATGGGGAAGAGGAGTTGTAAAAGAAAATGTGAGGTGTGTACTTTGTGTAAGAGGGAGGGTTTTCAAGGGGTTGACTTAAGAAGAAAGATGGTGGTTAATAGTATTGACCAAATGTTTATTTTTGTGAACAGTGAACAAGATTAGATGGCACATAAAAGTATTAGTAGTAGGGTCAAATAAGGTTTTAGGCATCACAAGATTGTGCACGTATGCAAGGCTAAAAAATGCGAAAGTGTCTTACGTAACTTTACAAAAATAAAATAATGTGTTGATCCAAAATTATGCTCTTAAAAGTCATATAACGTGTAGTATAATCAATCTTATCAAATATTTCAAGATGACTAAATATAAATTTAATTTGTTTTGCATCAGTTCTCAAAATTTGCGTAGACTTTTACAATATGTAAAATAAACTCTCGTTTTTTAATCAATTAACTTTGATATCTCTCGAAAACGAATTTCGATTAATAAATAATTCAATTTATTATTATCTAAAGCCTCAAAAATTCCGGTTGTGACATTCAGTCCGTGTTATTTTGAGTTCGTCCTCGAACTTAACCGTTGTTACCCAAATAAAAAGTGTAGAGAAAAGGATTTCGAGGTTCTACCCGAGTGTTATATCGAATATACTTAGATCTGCTCACACATAATTCTGGCCGAACTTTTAAAATCATGTTATCCACCAATAGTTATTAGGTAAACAATATATGGAAGTGGAATATGTTTGAGCGGTTCTACACGTCAATCTGACAAATCGGTTATTGTTCATAGAACGATAAAAGGAAAAAAATTCAAAACGGAGAGTCTATAAATATCGTCAGTTCTTAGAATCGACAAGGATTCTCCATGGCCAGCCGGTTAGGTTTACATTCATCAGTGTATATTCAAATATATTTTACGCGACAATTCACAAATTAAATGAACAACGTCGTAATGGTAACGATAATAAGACGAAAGGACATATAATTCGTACAGACAAATCATGATCAAAAATAAATACACTCCCAAAATCGGAGTACTAAATCAGTATCATAAATACAGGGTCACGTCGGATATTCTTAAGCCCACTCGTTTATAATCTCATATTTGCATACAAAAGCATCCTAATCTATGCAAATATGTCATTATAAACTTATGGTTCGGTGATTTATGATTTATTTATTCAAACGCAAAGGCGTCCCAATCAATTTCAATAAAAACTTCATAAATCATCCTACTTAAGTGTCACCGACAAAATACCCAATTCAAAATCGTTAAAATATCTAAACGATATTATCCAAAATTACCAAAAACAAAGAGCATGAGTTGACAATAAGTCGTCTTCCATAAGTAGACATTTCAAAATTACTGGATCGAAGAACATAAGTGTCGATAGGCGATAAAGCGATCGTAGATGTATATCAACTAAAGAAACTCACGGTTATAAGTAGGATAATTATATAGCACTCGGTTCTAAATAAGCAATTATCAAATCACACAAATCTTTCGCATCCTCGAGGAAGACTCATCAAACATTAAGCTGAGTAATAACTTATAATAACCCAACCTCGAAACTCACTCACAAAGAATGACCCCGGGTTTTGTTATAAATTATTACACATCTCAACCTTTCGATGACTCACCTCGACTTTGAAAATACATCACATTTTACATTAACACGTAAGACTACGAGTCTTACCCACCTTCGAGGTAATTCATAAAAAATAATAGGTTGTGTAACGTCCCATCCTTAACTCCATCTCGCACTCAATCAAACATGAGGCCCACTGAGGCATAGTTAAGTATTGTTACACCTCTCAACCTTTTGGAATGAATTAGCTCGAACCTGAGGATTACTCACGACCAATCGTCAACCAAAATTCACATAATGTCTCTAGGTTTGATTATAAAAGATCTACGGGACCATTGTGTAACTCATAATGCCCAATAAATGTTCTAGCGTTCATATATAAAAATATAGTTTATGTATCAATGCTCTAATCAAGAAATCGAACTCATGTAAACAGTAATAACATGACGGCCAATAAAGCAATAGAAAACGTGCATTGCAAATATTCATATAGCAGCGGAATAAGTATGATGTAATGAGTGTTACTAGTAAATAAAACTGAGCCGGTTATAGTCTAGAATTACAAATGCAACCTAGTTTTGTATAAACAAGGCTTTGATACCAATCTGTCACACCCCCAAATTCACCGCAGCGGAAGACTGGCTTTGGGAGGCTGTGACTTCATGAGTAATCGAGAGCTTGATCCGAGAATGACCTCTACATGCCAAAACCACATAGCAGACTCCAAATAGTCCATACATTCAAGTACCTGAAAATATATGCTTAAAAATGTCAACATAAAGTTGGTAAGTTCATAAGTTTATTTAAAAATGTTTATGAAAAATTAGAGTTTATGCTTACCGCTACACCTTGTAGTAAAATATAAGAGATAAAAAAAGAATCACAGTTTCTTGTTAAATAGACTTTCTTTGATGATTTCAATGTTTATTGATAAAAACAGAGTTTATTGATCAAAACAGAGTTTACTAATATAAACAGAGTTTACTAATAAAAATATATTTTATAGATAAAAACAGAGTTTACTGATTCTAAATATAGTTTACTGATAACAACAGAGTTTACTGGAAATAAATAGAGTTTTCTGATAAAACAGAGTTCACTGATGATATTATAATTTACCGATAAAAACAGAGTTTACTGGAAATAAATAGAGTTTTCTGATAAGACGGAGTTCATAGATAATAAATAGCGTTTTCTAATAAGAACAAAGCTCACTGATAAATAATAGAGTTTTCCAATAGATTAGAATTGTTTATTGAACCACAAGATTTTCCAACCACTTAATGACAATATAACAAATACAATGTCACTAAATAAAATAAGGCATTTATTATTGTATAAGCTCATGACACCGAAACGTTAACATAACCAACAGAAAATAATAAAGCAACCCAAACGGGTGTCTAACCCACGACATCCGTAATCAGACTCAAATGCAGGTGTACCTAATTTTACCACACAGCCACAATTAGGTAGGGATGTTAGTACCATAGATCTATCAATAACATTCTCGCTTTCGACCGGTCATCAGATCCGAAATTAACGGTTCATGAAAGTGGGCCAAAAGCAACTTGGGTTAAATAGGGACTTAGACAAATAATCAAACGAGTAAGTGTATTTGTGTTCATGCATTAAATAAAGCCATCATAGTTGTTAAAATTAGTAAGTGTCGAAACAATTAACGTAGTTCACAGTTGAGCACTTTAACAATTAAGTCAAATTATATATTTTATGACCAACCAAGTAAGCTTAAAATTAGCTTAAGAGAACCAAGTAATTTATAAACAGTTATTGACAACCAACAAGTTTATAAATAGTTCCTGACCACAAAATAAGTCTATAACTAGTTTTGACCAAGCATGTACATCCCCCAAAGAGCAATTAAAAAACATTTATAATTCAATTTAAAGCAAGAAAAAGTGGGGTATGAACTCACCTCGGAGTAATAGCAGGGCGATAACAAATATAGTAGCACGTAAGGCGAGGCACAAAAAGTGATTTAAGAATCTCGTTACCGCCACCTAAGTAGATAATCGATGCTTAGGATAAATATGCAATGCGATTAGATTATATGAAGTTTGATCACCAATAAGTGCTTGCGTTTAGTTTAAATTGTAAAGATAACCCTTTTTCAAAAATTTCATTTTCGGTCAAAATAGTCAACTTTCACGAGTCAAAACTTCCTCGTTATAAACCCTAAAGACGCAAGGTCAAACTTTCTGAAAACTAGGCAATGAGGTCTACAAAAAGTTAATTTTGTGTTTTCGACGGTTCGGGTCCTAATTGTCCTAAAAACAGTGTCAAAGTAGGCTAGTCGGGACGTTTTTACTATTCATCATTGTTTACAATAATATGCCATGTTTATCTTGAATATTTGGGAGGGCGTAGGCACTTCGTTATTCAAAGTTAGGACTCGAAAATTTGCAAGCTTATAGTCACCCACCTCGTCTACAACTTTCGTGCTTTAATTTTTGTATGAAAACATGTCTAAAGTGGGTAAAATCGTGTCTAAAGTCAGCGGGTCAGAAACATATATTTTTATCAGCTTTTGCTGAGTTTTAGTGCAGCCTTTGGAAGATTTTCAAAGGGCTGTATCTTACTCGTTACTAATCCGTTTAAGGTGTTTCTAGGGGCTATGGAAAGGTAGCTGGGTGAGCTACGATTTCTTGGTTTATGTCAAAGTTGGATTCCGAATCTAAGACTCTCAAATATGGGGCCAAATTCGACCCTTCAGCTTAGTTTATAAGTGTTGATAGCTTTTAGTTAATTTTGAAGATTTTTAAATGGCCATAATTTCTCATACGAGGTCCTTTTTGGTGATTCAAGTTGCTGATTTTAGCTGGTCAGGTCGTTTACGTATAGCACTAGAGTTCCAACCTTTAAACTCTTCCTAAGGAGGTCGTTTTTGGTTCTAAAGTCAGCCTGGTACAGCCTATAATTCTCATAAAATAACAGATTTGCCTACTAGTTTACGTATAGCAAACGAAATCCGTTTAATCTAATTTTCAGGCATGGCACTATTTAAGGTGTATATTAAATTGTAGTATTCTAGTTTTAGGCCAAAACTATTTTGTGTACAAGTTCTCCTATGGCGGCGCATATACCAGATGGTTCGTATTATAGTAGTTTATTGTTATGGTGGACTAACTAAATTGTTTTCCATGGACCATATCGAAGTCATTTCTTGGCCAATTACCATAGTTCCATGGAATATGTAATCTCTACCACCCCGACTATATGTCACACCCAAAACATGACCCGTACCATAATTAAACTGGGTGAGAACCGGGCTCAAAGTTGACACAATTGAGCTCTTTTTAGCCACAAAAATATCAAATTTGATTTCTAGTTTTTAAGATACGAGTTCAAACACTTAGACTATCATTTTTGTCATGGTTACTCTACGAGGGATACATTAAAAGGTGGTGTTTGTATTTCGACCAAAACATACTTTTACTATGCGTTTCTTTATGGCCCAGCATTACATCAGATACTCGTATCCTTTTTATTCAAAAAACTTCAAAACAATTCCATGGGTTCTAGTTTTCGGATATGTTATTATATTTGTATATCACTAAATTTGGTAATCATATTTTTTTTTGGTCCATTACTAGTTTAAAGGTTGCTTACACTATGTGTGCACCATTATCATAAGGTGTGATCCATTAGTATAAACTTAGGTTTCTAACACTTGTAAGCAATATGGTGATAAAATGAAACGATGCAAATCCAACGATAATCATAAAAATAAGGAGGTTTAAAATCTTATTATGGTGCTGAATGTATGTGTTAATGCAATAATGACTAAAAACGTTACATGCATTTTTCGGTCTCGCTTAGTTTTGATTACGACAATAAGTAAAAACAAGCATTTACGAAAACAACGAAAAACGAATTCTTGAGTTCAAGTATTTTTCATTTTACCCATTTTCACTTATGGTATGGATAAACAAGTACTAACCTTAATCAAGTGATCAAGTGATTTAGTCTTTTCTTAAAACTCACTTTTTATTAAATGTGACAAGTTTTTATTAAACTTTATTTTTAAGAAAATGTTTTATTAAATTAATTATTTGAAATTTGAAAATGGCAGATTCTTATTTGGTTAAGAATATCCTTTCAGGATATTTTTATACCCAAATAAGACCTCCACCACTAAAGGACAAAAAGGAGCGGAGTCTAGTCCGGCGGTACCTTAGCACTTAGGCGGTACCTTATTGATAAGGTACCGCGGGCTATGATAAGGTACCGCGGGCAGATATAGCCGTTGCCTCCTTTGTCCTATAAATAGTGGACCATTCTCAGCTTTTCACCTCACCTCTTTTGCACATTTATTTACAGATTCAAACCCCTTCTTTAATCACTCAAATCTTTGATCATTTGTTTGATTATTACTTGTTTAAGAAGTGAATCTTGTTCTTCCATCCCTTCCTCTCCAAGTGCAAAGAGAAGAACACTATCCTAGTGAAGTGTTGAGTCCACCACCAAAGATCCATTGAAGATCAAATTTTATACACTTGTAGTTGTGTCATAGTTGTGAAGATCCAAGTAGTTGTGTCTATTTGGAAGTTGTGTATATACTAAGTATAGTTGTGTAGATTGGCCCTAGCTACGATTAGGGCTCGACTTTTAGCTTAGAGTCGGAAATTGTTTAAGCGACGTGTACGGTTTTCTCCACCATAAGGAGCTTGTTGTGTAGTGAACTCTCGAGTAAGGAGTACTCGAGGAGTGGAGTAGGAACAAGGAGTGAGCTTCGTTGCCGAACCACTATAAATCCTTGGTGTTCGGTTTGATCTTTCTTTACCCTTAACTCTTTACATTCTTTATTCTTTATGCATATACATGTGTTAGTACTAGATTAGTTACACTATCAATCTTTATTCTTTGTGGATATATTTTTGTTAGTATTAGTTTAGTTACACTATCATTGTTCATATTGTGCATAAGAAGATTTCACATATTTCCTCAAGCCTAAGTTTTTGAAAAAGGATTTTTGGAAACCATATTTTAACAAGTAAATATTAGAAACTATTCAACCCCCCTTCTAGTTTCTACAATTGGTATCAGAGCGGGTTGCTCAAGAATTTTTAAAGTATATTGTATTTTAAATCTTGAATCGATCTATGGATTCCAACAAGTACCTAGAAGGGCAATCTATGCAAAGACCACCACTTTTTGAAACCGATAGTTTTATTTATTGGAAAAATAGATTTGAAACTTATGTGAAATCAAAAGATTTAGATCTTTGGCATGTTATTACCAATGGTGATTTTTTACCCTTTCAATTTAATGAAGTTTCTAAAACAAAAGACTTGGTCACTTTTGACAAAGCTAATGACGATACTAAAAAGAAACTTTCAAAAAATAATGAGGCTAAAATGGTGATTTATAATGCTTTGCCTAAGAAAGAGTATGAAAGAATTTTTATGTGTGAAACCGCTAAAGATATTTGGAACACTCTTTTAGTAACCCACCAAGGTAATAGCCAAGTCAAAGAAAGCAAAATCGATCTTCTTGTCCAACAATATGAACAATTTGTCATCTTAGAAGATGAAACTATTGATAGTTCATTTGCTAGGTTTAACACCATTATTACTAGTCTAAAAGCACTTGATGAAGGTTTTTCTAGAAAGAACAATGTTAGGAAGTTTCTAAGGGCCTTACATCCAAAGTGGAGAGCAAAAGTCACGGCGATTGAAGAGTCGAAAGATCTCTCATCTTTATCACTCGATGAACTCATAGGAAACTTGAAGGTTCATGAGATGATAATTTTGAAGGACTCGGAATTAGTGAAAACCAAGAGTGAAAGGAAATCTCTTGCACTTAAAGCCAAGAAGGCACAAAGTGACCATGATAGTTCCTCGGAAAGCGATGAAGAGGAGTATGCATTGGCGGTGAGAGATTTCAAGAAGTTCTTCAAGAGACGAGGTCAACACGTTAGGCAACCCAACTATGACAAGAAACCATTGTCAAAGAATCGGTTTGTCAAGAACGAAAAAGGTGATAGGAATTGCTTTAGATGTGGTGATCCAAATCACTTCATTGGTGATTGTCCAAAGCTCGCTCGTGATAAGAACCACACGGCATTCGTTAGTGGTGCTTGGAGCGATAGCAGTGAAGATGATGATGACAACCCCAAAGAGGAGAAATGTCTTATGGCTCACACTTCTAAAGAGGTAAATTCTGAAACCGAATATTAGGCAATGATAGTTCCACTTTAGATGATATTGAATTTGAAGGCAAATATGATAGCTTACACAAACTTAGTCTTAAATTCATAGAAAATAATAAAACCTTAAAATCAACCAAAACTAAGCTTGAAAATGAGATCAATGAACTTAGGGAGAAATTGGCTAAACTTGAGAAAAACAAAGAGGTTGATTTAGGTTGCTTAAGTTGTGAGAAACTTAGATTAGAGAATGAAGATCTCAAGAGCACCTCCATTAAATTGGAAAAGTTCATGAAAGGTACTAGTGCTCTTGATGATATGTTAAACAAACAAGTTCATTCTAAGGAAAGACTTGGTCTAGGTTTTAACTCAAATGAAGCCTCAACTAGTGAACCAAAACAAGTCAGGTTTTCACAAAAAACGCCATCTGGACGCGGTTCCAAACTGTATGGCGCGATTCCTTATCACTATGGAACCGCCGCCATAGATAAGGTACCGCGGCCAGAAGTTGAATTTTGTGAAAATTCTGAACTTTCTGAAAAATCTAAGTTAAATGAAAAACTAAAGTCTTACTATTAATAAGGTACAATTACCCATACTTGACGACAATGCTATTGGTAAGTTCTACAAGCCTTTAAGTAAACCTCTCATGGGAAATAGAAGTTTATCTAGACTATCCTCTACTCCACCTAGAGTACGGAATGAATCTAAGCCTAGAAGTAGAACGACAACGCCTACAAGAGATAATCAAAACAACTCACGACCTAGAAGTAAAACTCCAACACCTAGAAGGAATAATAATAACTCTAAACCTAGATCAAACACACCTAGGAAAAGTAATGAACAACAAAATGGTTACATGAATTACTACCCTCCTCCATTTTGTTCTTCATGGGGAATCCCCTCCTCATTCATGCATCCCAACCAAATGCAAGGGATGTTTGGAACTAACAATTTTGGACCCATGAGATATTGGGGACCAAATGTTTGATCTTGTGTGTTGTTACCTAGATATGCTTGGGAATTGATTTGGAGCCCGATGAGTGGATTAAGGATAGTGGATGTTCTAAACACATGACGGGTAATCGAAGTTTGTTCTCGCATTACAAAGTATATGATGGAGGTAACGTCACATTCGCTAGTAGTCTACGTGGTAATATCATTGGCAAAGGTACGGTTTCTCTTGACTCCATGACCATTGAAAATGTTGAGCACGTAGATAACTTAGGTTTTAACCTTTTAAGTATAGGTCAAATATGTGATAATAAGTGTAAGGTCATCTTTTCGGAACATGACAGTGAAATCGTAAAAGATGGAAAAGTCATTGGAAAAGGTGTTAGAAAGCATGGGCTTTATGTCATTAAGGTTAATAAGAAGTCAAAAGAAAACATATGTCTTGCGACTATAGATGATAGTTCTACTCTTTGGCATAGGAGATTAGGTCACGCTAATATGCGTTTAATTCAATCTTTAGTCTCTAAGGAGTTGGTAAGACACCTCCCCAAGATTAAGTTTGATAGTCACTTTTGTGATGCTTGCAAAGTTGGAAAGCAAGTTCACTCAAGTCACAAAGCCAAGAATTTGGTTTCGACCTCTCGGTGCTTAGAGCTCCTACATATGGATCTCTTTGGACCTTCCGCCATACGGAGTTATGGAGGTAACCTTTATACCCTAGTTATAGTTGATGACTATTCTAGATTCACTTGGACTAGATTTTTGGCATTTAAGAATGAAGCTTTCGTTAACTTCGAAATCTTTAGTCGAAGAATTCAAAATCAACTAGGATGTTCAATTGTTTCTATTAGGACAGATCATGGTAGGGAATTTGATAATGAAGTGCAATTTGGTGCCTTTTGTGAAGCTCATGGTATTACCCATAACTTCTCGGCTCCTCGCACTCCACAATCAAATGGGGTAGTTCAAATGAAGAATAGGACTCTCCAAGAGATGAGTAGGAAGATGTTAAACGAGCAATCTTTGCCTCAAAAGTTTTGGTGCAATGCCGTGGACACATCGACTTATATTATCAACCGAATTCTTATTCGACCTTTCCTAGGAAAGACCCCCTATGAGATTCTTAAAGGTAAGAAACCCTCATTAGAATACTTTAGGGTGTTTGGAAGCAAGTGCTTTATCCTCAACACCAAAGACTACCTTACCAAGTTTGACCCAAAGTCTTACAAAGGTATCCTTTTAGGTTATTCCCAAACTAGTAAAGCCTACATAGTCCTAAATAGAACCTCGGGGGTTATTGAAGAATCACTCAACGTAACCTTTGATGAAACCCCTCCTTCACCCAAGACACCACCATTGGTTGATGATGACTTGGATGAATTAGAAGTAGTTAAAGCCAAAGAGGTTAGAAAAATAGGAGTGGAAGACCTTAGTGTTGAAAAGGAAGTAAACATTAAGGAGTCTAGGGATCATACTCTCAATAATGTCATTGGTGACTTAAATCAAAGGACCCTAAGATCTCAAGTCCAAAACCAAAGCAACTTCTTTTTTTTTGTCTCCTTGATTGAACCAAAGGATGTTAAAGAAGCTTTGACGGATGAGAGTTGGGTCATTGCGATGCAAGAAGAATTGAATCAATTCGTTGCCAATGATGTTTGGGAACTTGTTCCTCCACCTAGAAGTTCTACCATTATAGGAACCAAATGGGTATTTAGGAATAAGCTAGATGAGAATGGTGTTGTGTCTCGTAACAAGGCTAGACTTGTAGCTCAAGGCTATAATCAACAAGAAGGGATTGATTATGATGAGACATATGCACCGGTAGCTAGATTAGAATCAATTAGAATCCTTTTAGCCTACTCTTGTGCCTTAGATATTAAGCTTCAACAAATGGATGTAAAGAGTGCATTTCTTAACGGTTTGATCAATGAGGAGGTATATGTGGCTCAACCTCCCGGCTTCATTGATTTTGAGAAACCGGACCATGTTTACAAGCTTAAGAAAGCACTTTATGGACTCAAACAAGCACCCAAACCTTGGTATGATAGACTTAAAGCGTTTCTCGTTAAACATGAGTATACCATGGGAATGGTAGACAATACACTCTTTACAAAGAAGAAAGGTCCTCACCTCATAATCGTACAAATATATGTTGATGACATTATATTTGGCTCAACTTGTCAAGAATTGTGTGATGACTTTGCCAAAATCATGCATGATGAGTTTGAAATGAGTATGATGGGAGAACTTAACTTCTTTTTAGGAATCCAAATTAAACAAATGGACGATGGTATTTTCTTTAGTCAATCTAAGTACGCTAAAGAAATGCTAAGGAAATTTGGATTAGAAGAATCTAGACCAATGAAGACCCCTATGGCTTCGGATACTAAACTCATCGTAGATGATGATTGTGAGTCGGTAGACAACACCAAATATAGAGGTATGATTGGTAGTTTGTCGTACCTAACGGCAAGTCGACCGGATATCATGTTTAGTGTTTGCCTTTGTTCTCGCTTCCAAGAGGCTCCCAAAACCTCTCACCTTGAAGCGGTTAAGCGTATCTTCTGATACATTAAAGGCACTATACATTTAGGATTATGGTATCCTAAAGGGACCGGCGTAGAAACCATTGTCTACGCGGACTCGGATCATGCGGGAGACTATGTGGACCGGAAAAGCACTAGTGGAGTTTGTACCTTCATGGGTTGCTGTTTAACTTCTTGGTTCTCCAAGAAACAAACCGATCTTGCGATATCCACCACGGAAGCCGAGTATGTGAGTGCCGGAAAAGCATGCCAACAAGCTCTATGGATGAAGCAAGCGCTTGTTTATTACGGGATTTCTCTTGATGATGTTCCCATCATGTGCGATAATAAAGGCGCTATAGACCTAAGCAAGAATCCCGTGCAACATTCGCGAACCAAACACATAGAAATTAGACACCATTTCCTTAGGGATAATGTTCAAAAGGGGAACATTACTATTGAAAAGGTGCCCTCCGAGGACAACTTAGCCGATATCTTCACTAAGCCACTTAATAGGGAACCTTTTAATTACTTGCGTCTAGGTCTAGGATTAATGGAACATCTTCCTTAAATTATTTTCTTCTTGTGTGTTTTCTTTTACCACTTTGAGTCCTTGAAAAATCTTCTCCTCTCCTATTCAAAACTCTCAAAGTCTCGTTCGAAAATGGTTGAGAAATTCGTTTGACATTGTTAATTCAATCTAAAAACGATTTTTCATAGATTCTCGCTATTAATCTAGAGCTTACATAATTCTTATGTATGATTCTCTCAAACATAGGAAGAACAAGATTGAATCATGGAGGATCATTGTGTCATGACTTAAGGTCTTGTCTTACACACCTCCTACATTGATTTTTTTAATCCATGCATTTTGGTCAAATCTCTATTTGGTAAGTTTGCATATGTTTTCTTTGTCTATCTTTGCTTTTAAGCATATCCCTATGATAAGTTAGACTAGAAAAATAAGATTTGCTGAAAAATCTTCCTCCAAACACCATACCCTGCTTCTGCAGGCGGTTCCATATGTGAACCGCGGTACCTTATTGATAAGGTACCGCCACCCTAGATAAGGAACCGCCTACAGTGGCCTTCCTTTTTCGGGTTTTTGTCTGAAACTCCAGATTTGGTTCAACATTTTTGAGAATCTTTGTTTCAAACCCTTTGACCACCCCAAAAATACCCTAAGCCTTCCCTGTTTAAACCATAAGCATTTTGCATTACTTCACATCCAAAATGTCTTATTCTCCCAATGAAAGCCTTGAATCTCCTCCATTTTCTACAATTGCTTTCAATCCAAACCCACCCAAGAACACTCTTAATCACATTTCTCCTACCAAGAATGTTGATTGTGGAACATCTTTTCTTCCACCACCACCCTTTAGTGTTCTTCCTCCTTCTCATGATAATGTCATGCATCATGGAACATATTGTCATTGTTGTCAATATCAACATCTTGCTATGGCACACATCTATGAGGAGTTGAGCTACATCAAGAGTCTCTTAATCAAGCCTCCTCTTCACTTTGATTATGAGATCTTCAACAAGCCACCACCACCACCCTCCGCTATTACCTTGTCTTTCATATAAGCATTGATTGCTTATCCACAAGACACCAAATTCAAGCAAATCTTAGAATTCTAGAATAACTAGGATTAGATTTATGCTTTTGGCTTGTTTCTTTTTCCATACTTCTATGTATGATGTTCTTTTAGTAACCTATCTTGGATCTTTGTCTTTGTGTTTTTTTCTCTTTTAATTTTTTTTATGTGACCCATTGCTATATATTGTTGGTTGTTTCTTTTGTTCAACTAACCCTTCTATGTAGCTTGTCACCATATCTCGATTCCTTGGTGCCCCAAGCTAGGGGGAGTAAGCACCAAGGGGGAGTCTTTTCAAAGTCCGTTTCTTCAACACCGGCTTACGCAACCTTTTTGCTTCGACAAAGGGGGAGAAATGAATAAACTCGTATTCGAAAATCTTGTTTTTGTGTGATTGAGTTTATGTATTGTCGGAATCAAAAAGGGGGAGATTGTTAATGCAATAATGACTAAAAACGTTACTTGCATTTTTCGGTCTAGCTTAGTTTTGATTACGACAATATGTAAAAACAAGCATTTACGAAAACAACGAAAAACGAATTCTTGAGTTCAAGTATTTTTCATTTTACCCATTTTCACTTAAGGTATGGATAAACAAGTACTAACCTTAATCAAGTGATCAAGTGATTTAATCTTTTCTTAAAACTCACTTTTTATTAAATGTGACAAGTTTTTATTAAACTTTATTTTTAAGAAAATGTTTTATTAAATTAATTATTTGAAATTTGAAAATGGCATATTCTTATTTGGTTAAGAATATCCTTTTAGGATATTTTTTATACCCAGATAAGACCTCCACCACTAAAGGACAAAAAGGAGCGGAGTCTAGTTCGGCGGTACCTTAGCACCTAGGCGGTACCTTATCGATAAGGTACCGCGGGCTATGATAAGGTACCGCGGGCAGATATAGCTGTTGCCTCCTTTGTCCTATAAATAGTGGACCATTCTCAGCTTTTCACCTCACCTCTTTTCCACATTTATTTCCAGATTCAAACCCCTTCTTTAATCGCTCAAATCTTTGATCATTTGTATGATTATTACTTGTTTAAGAAGTGAATCTTGTTCTTCCATCCCTTCCTCTCCAAGTGCAAAGAGAAGAACACTATCCTAGTGAAGTGTTGAGTCCACCACCAAAGATCCATTGAAGATCAAATTTTATACACTTGTAGTTGTGTCATAGTTGTGAAGATCCAAGTAGTTGTGTCTATTTGGAAGTTGTGTATATACTAAGTATAGTTGTGTAGATTGGTCCTAGCTACGATTAGGGCTCGACTTTTAGCTTAGAGTCGGAAATTGGTTAAGCGACGTGTACGGTTTTCTCCACCATAAGGAGCTTGTTGTGTAGTGAACTCTCGAGTAAGGAGTACTCGAGGAGTGGAGTAGGAACGAGGAGTGAGCTTCGTTGCCGAACCACTATAAATCCTTGGTGTTCGATTTGATCTTTCTTTACCCTTAACTCTTTACATTCTTTATTCTTTATGCATATACATGTGTTAGTACTAGATTAGTGATTGTTGTAAAATTACCCCTTTAGGAAAAGGAAGGTAAATGTGGCAAGTATTAAGTGTCGGTTTAGGAAAACCAAGCACTAATGACCAATTAAGTTCGTTCTCGAGGAGGCAAGTGCGTTGTGTGTTGAATTGATTAATGATTTGTGATTATATGATTGAAAAAGGAAGAAAGAAATGAGATTAGAAGAGAAAGACGGTTACGAAAACGAATTAAACTACGACGAAAAAGGCGAACACGTAAAACCGTAAATAGTGCTAAAATTAAAATTTTAACCTAAATATTCCTAAAAATTACTAAAAATCCCCAATAATATTCTAAGAGTTTACAAAAAATCCAAACTTGTTAAAACCTTTTAATTAATTAGATAATGACTTTTTAATGCTAATTAAAGCCCTAAAAATCACAATTAATTATTAAAAAGCCCTAAACAAGATCTTATAGTTTGTAAACCTCAAAAATAACCTAATTAAGCTAAAAACTATTTTTTAAAATTTTAAAACCAAATTAAACTATTTTTAAACACTTAAAAACTATTAAAATCAATTAAAACTTAAACTAATTCTAGAAAATAATTGAAAAGTCCTAAAAATATTTGGAAAGTGACAAAACTCCTAATTAAGTGTCCTTAACCTAGGAAAAATGTAAAAACTAAAAAAAATCAAACTTCAATTTTTAATAATAAAATAATATTAAAATATTCAAAAAAATTCTAAGTTCATAAAAAAAACTAAAAAATTACCAAAAATCTAAAATATTATAACTAAGACAAAAATGCAATCAAAATTTTCTGAAACCTATTTAATAAGTTTATATTGAATTTTAAAGTTGGTTAAAAAACCTAAAATCCAATAAAATAAAAAATTAGACTTTTTGAAAACTTAATTAGCTGTAAACCTCAAAAATATAATTCAAAACCTAAAAACTATTTTTTCAGATTTTTAAATTACCTTTTTCTATTTTTTAATTAGTTTTCAAAATTAAAACTTAAAATAATCCTAGAAAATTAATTAAATAAAGGAAAAATAAACTTTTTGGATAGAAAAGTCAAAAACCCTATCAAGAACCTAAGAAAATTGCTAAACAGTGAAAATCTTAAAGAAATAAGCTAGAAAAAGCTTATTAATAAGTTGTTATGTAAATAAGCCACAAAACAAACACCACTTAAATAGATTTTGAAATGAGACTCTATCAGTAAAAGTCCCAAGGGCGCGCTGGTAAGTGTGATGTGTTGTGAGGAGGATGGCGCAGGTTCGAGTCCTGGCCAATCCTTTTTTTGAAAAACTTTTTTTTTTTAAACTTTAAAAACACAAAACCAGTACTATAACTTACTTAAAAACACAAATCCAAATAAAAATAACTAAGATTTAAGCTATCTAGAACCAAAAACGTGCTCAAGTATGCATTGTGTTTCTGATGAACAGAAGTGTGATTCTTCACATGTGCAGTTAGAATCAAGAGGGCTTGATTCTTGATTTTGAGGTGTTTTTGATGGACAGAATGGGCACCCCTACACTCAGTTGGAGTGTAGGGAGTCAAGCAAACAAGAAAAACAGGCAAGTATCAAGCACAATAATCAAATCCAATGGCATACAAGTTTCTGATTTAGCTTATGTTTCTGATGAACACAAATGACACAAATAACTTGCACAAAAATGAAATTCAAAGCCTCATATCTTGCATACAACTCAATATCATGGCATGAAACTTATTCAAAACACTTCTCTGCTTGTAACCCTAACAGATTTACAAGTTTGAAGGCAAATTTCACACAAAATCAAGCTCAACAGGCAGTTACTGGTTTTTGATATTTTTTTTCCAACTTTTAAGCATGCAAATGAGCTATGACCTTACCAAATGGAAAACTAATCACAAGTACTACCTAATAACAAGTAAATTAGTGAAGACAACAGGTTTTAACCTAAAATCAACCAAGTAAACTCAATTAATCTGCAAATCCAAACACTCCTTTAAATTTCTGATAATGAAATTTTTCAAAGTAAATATTAACAATACTCAAGCAAATGATTCCTAAACATCTATAACATGCATACAAACTTGAAATAAGTAAACTCAAACACTCAAACTACACATAACAACTTTCATGCATCAAATCACATAAATTTCACAAATCTCATATAAAACTGAAATTAAGAAACAAGGAACTACCTTGTTGGGCCTACATCCAGGCCCAACCAAGGCTGCTTAGCCTTCTCCAAATAGGCTGGGGCCTATGCAGAACTCTTGAACAAACAATCTCCAATGAACCTGCTAAGAGAAAATAAGAACAAGCACAAAATATGCAATTATCTGATTTTTCTGAAACCTTTTTAAATCCTTTCTCACAACTCTCTTAAACAACTTCCTTTGAAAGTACTAACACAAACACATTCCAACCTTGGAAAACCAAATGAGAACAAGTATTTCACCAAGAAAAACCAATTTTCAGAAACTTTTGTAAACAAGACTAAATTTTAAAAACTTGAAAAGTAAACAAACTTGGAACTTAAACAACAATCAAACAATGTAAATGAAGCTGGCTCTTTCTTCTCATCAACAAACTTTAACCTTTTTTCATTCATCAAAAACAGGACTTATAAAGTTGTGAAAAAGGAGAAAAAAGAACAATGTAAAAGGGACGCATGCGTCTCCTTTTATAATGGCTAGAAGAATACCCTAGAATGCTGAATAAAAAATACAAGGAAATCAAAATCCTAAAACCCTAATTCAGGAATTCCCTAAGAAGCCCTTGGACGAATCTTCAAAATCTTGGTCAATATAACCCCATGTGAAGTAGCCAGCTGTTGTGAATGATCAGGAGCGTCCATTTTGAACTTGGGGACCAAGGAGTGCCATCTAGTTGTTCATTTGGTCGGGTATTGGGTTTGGGGAAGAAAGTGGCGTGCAGGGGAGGTCCCTACACTCACATGGGATGGTCTAGGGTCATGGTTTTGGTGTGGGAAGTGATGACAAAAGGTTTAATTACTAATCTGGAAAGGATGGATTAAAACCCCTTTGTTTTGGTGGTAATTAATCCTGGGAAAAATTAGGGTTTATGTGGGGATTAGAGTGAGTTTAACCCTGTTTGGGGTTAATAGTTTTTAAATAATCTGTTTTGGTGGGAAATTAGAGTAGGTTATTTAATTGGGTTGGGTGGAAATCTGACGTGGGAGGGAGTGGTGAAGTGGAGAGATGGTATTGGTGGATGGTGGTGACATGGCAGCTTGATTGGCTGGGGTGAATTAGAATGTTTGACAGCTTTGGCCCCTTACTTTTCTTTCTTTGTTCAACTTGTATTTAATCAGCCAACAACTCATTTCCTTTGTAAATAACTTTCAAGGACTTGTCAAAAATGGCACAACATGTTTCCAAACTTGTTTCAAGGACTAATCATGTAATTTGATGATATTTGAAGGACTGATTTTGGCATTTTCTTCATTCTTCAAGGTTTGACTTGTTTGTTGACTTCTTGGAGGACCAATATTGACAATTTAGTTTTGTTGAGGGACTAAATTTGCCAATTCTTCAAAGTTAAGGGTCCTTTTTGTAATTTTGACAAACTTTAGGGACCAAACTTGTAATTATGAAGATACAAGGGTATAAAGTGTTAATTCTTCAAAGTTGGAGGACCCTTCTTCATAATTCTTCAAATCTTCAAGGACTTTCTTTGGAAAATTCTTCATTAGGGCTTGGTTCATCGTGCGGCTTCGTTTCCCGTGTTCGTTTTTTATTGATTCTTATGATCTTTTGTCATTTTCTCAATATCCGTACCTAAAATACACAAGCAACAAACACAAGCATATATTTGGGTATTTTGATGATATTTAATGCATTTTAAGCCCAATTTGGACGATGAGACTATGTATAAAAGCAGTCTCATCACTCCCCCATGCTAAACCATTGCCGTGCCCTCACGCAATGCTAGAATAAAGTATCGTAGCATCTCCAAAATTCATTTTTATTCACTTTATTGAAATGATAAACTAGCTATACTACTACTACTACTACTACTTACGTTTTAGACATAATGTATGATTTTCATCGCAAAATGGGACGTTTAGGTTCATAGAATAAGAACACGTGAAAGCTTCGTTTGAAATAATTTCATCGTCCTCGATTTTCACCCCAATTCCATGCTAAGCGTGCAACGAGATCATTGTCATTATAAGTTAGTAATGCTAACACTACTCATATGCCCTAATCACGTACTTATCCTCCCATTATTCCTAAGTTGTATCTCTTCTATTTTATTTTGTCTTGAGTGTTTCACGAGGATACATTGTTTGACTTATGCGATAATAGAGATTTAGGTCTAAAAATAGAGTCCTAACGGTGTAACTAAGACCATCAAATCAATAACCCCTCCTAATAGACAACGATGTTAAAAAATTAAGTTGACAAGAAGAATCGATAAATACGGTTTTATAACGGTTTTGAACATGAGACTTATTACCAAGACTTTTATACGCCCCCTAACGGAGGGGCCTTATTATCTTTGGTTTACCTCCATCTTTTATTCAACTTCGCCATGAAGCTTTTATTATGACTTTGGTCTTGCCTTGCCTTTTATTATCCGCCTCATCGGTGGTTTTATTAGCCAAAGACGTATATCCTCACGCTAAAGCGAATTTTGGATCTTTAAAGCTTCGAAGATTAAGGCTTGATTCACTTTCAATTTTGCATAGATTTTAGGCCTTGTGGGGCTTCAAATTGTTTGCTAGATTTAGGTGAGCACTTGAAATCTTATTATTGGATGAAGCTTTCGATTATTCGGGTGCCAATACTTCAAAACCGTGACGCTGGCGATACCTTAATGTCTTCCCAATTTAATTACACGGAAGCTACTAGAAAAGACTAGAAACCCAACAATCCTAACTAAACCGCTAAGTCAATATTTATTAAGCAAAAAATATTTACATGCGAATGGAGAATAAGCAAACAATGAGAACACATGAGTTTTTGAAAGAATACGAGTACTCTATGTTTAGCATAGTAACTTATAATTAACTCTATCATTTCTCGTCCTCATTTAAGAGACTTAGCCTAATGTGTAGTTAAGGAATCAAAGCTAAGTGCTCAACACGCACGGTCGAGTCAAAAATTACTCTTATTCTCGCCATCGGAAAACCTACATTCGTGTCTTCAAACACTTATAAAACATGAGAAAAATTTTAAAATTTGGCCATTTTTAGCCTTATTTTGCATAAAACGATAACAAAAAGATAAAATTTTGGATTGCGTGGTGACGTAAGCAAGGTGAAGTATCTATTCACCCCCCATACTAAAGTTAAACATTGTCCTTAATGTTTCGAGTCTAGGGGTGCAAACATCCCCATACTAGAGACGTAGTCGAATGCCTAATCTAGCATGGAAAGGGTGTAACCAATAAATTAATAGCCGTTTATGAAGTGTGCTAAAAACCTAAGGTTAGAACAATCAAGGATATATCATGGATATTGAGAAAGTCTTCAAAGCAAACGATCGAGTGCTCCCATAAAACGAACACGAGAGGCTCCAATCGTGAAGATCATGATCTAAAAACCATAATTCACAAACAACCAGGGAACAAAGGTTGGAAGGGCACAAATCCCCATACATAAGCTACATTAGAAAGCGATAATATGTACATGGATAAGCATGGGACTCCCCCACGAGGCTCCTCGTTTTTGATTACCGAGTCATGAGCTCGACTCGATCCCCTCAATACTAATTATCATTGGGGAAGGTGATTTGGTTGAGGTAGTTCAAGGATGGAACTTCCCCGCCAAAGTAGTGCTTCAACCTATGTCCATTCACCTTGAAGTTAGGACCATCATCTTGAGCTAGCTCGATGGTCCCATACGGAAACACTTGAGTCACGGTGAATGGACCGGACCAACGGGATTTCAATTTACCAGAAAAGATTTTCAATCTTGAATTAAAAAGCAAAACTTGATCCCCAATGTTAAAAACCCTGTTTTTAATTTTAGAATCATGCAACTTTTTAGTTTTCTCTTTATAAATCAATGAATTTTCATAAGCAATATCTCTCAATTCATCTAATTCATTCAATTGCATTTTCCGGTGTTTTCCCGCGGTCTCCATATCATCATTACAATGCTTTAGGGCCCAATAAGCCTTGTGTTCTAACTCGATAGGCAAATGACAATTCTTTCCATACACAAGCTTATAGGGAGTGCACCCAATGGGTGTCTTATGAGCGGTCCTAAAGGCCCATAAAGCATTGTCTAACTTATCTGACCAAGATTGTCGGTTCTCTCCAACGGATCTCTCCAAAATCCTCTTCAAAGATCGGTTTGAAACCTCGACTTGCCCACTCGTTTGTGGGTGATAAGCCGTGGAAAGCCGATGTGTAACCCCATATTTCCTTAGAACCCTTTCAAATTAGTCGTTACAAAAATGGGTTCCACGATCGCTTATGATAGCACGAGGGGTTCCAAACCGAGAAAACAATTGCTTCAAAAACTTGACTACCACACGAGCATCATTGGTGGGCAAGGCCTTTGCCTCCACCCACTTAGAAAGGTAGTCAACCGCAACGAGAATGTACTTATTACCACGAGATGATGGGAACGGCCCCATAAAGTCTATACCCCAAACGTCAAAGATCTCACATACTTGAATGATATTTTGTGGCATTTCATCTTTTTGTGAGGTTTTTCCTTGTCGTTGGCATGCATCACACGACTTCACAAGATCTTGTGCATCTCGGTAAATAGTAGGCCAAAAGAAGCCGGCATCAAACACCTTTTTAGCCGTGAGATTAGCACCATGGTGACCACCCGTGGGTCCCTCATGGAAAGCTCTAAGGATGTTAGAAGCTTCGGTGCCGAATACACAACGTCAGATTATTTGATCCGCACAAGTTCGAAACAAGTAAGGGTCGTTCCAAAAGTAGAACTTGACGTCACGAAAGAATTTTCGTTTTTGTTGAGTCATCATACCCTTAATGATGAAGTTACCCGCATGGTAATTTTCAAAATCCGCAAACCATGGGGTGGAAGAATCAAGCTTAGAATTCACTACACCAAGTGTCTCGAGCGGAAATGTTTCGGTGATTTCCTTGGGCTCGTAAACACTTTGGCGAGGATCTTCCAAACGAGAGAGATGATCGGCCGCTAGATGCTGGGCTCCTTTTTTGTCAACGATGGTGTGATCAAATTCTTGAAGGAGGAGAATCCAACAAAGTAATCTCGGCTTAGCATCTTGCTTTGCAATGAGATACTTAATAGCCGAATGGTCCGTATACACTATGCATTTCGTCAAGACGAGATAAGGTCGAAATTTCTCAAATGCATACACCACGGCAAGGAATTCCTTTTCCGTTGTAGTGTATTTTAGTTGAGCCTCGGTCATCGTCTTGCTAGCATAGTGAATAGGCAAGAAGTGCTTATCATGACATTGCCCCAAAACGGCCCCAATAGCGTAATCACTAGCATCACACATAAGCTCAAAGGGGAGGTTCCAATTGGGAGCAACAAGAATGGGAGCTTCGGTAAGTTTCCTCTTAAGGATTTCAAAGGCTCGTACACAATCTTCGTCAAAGACAAAATGTGCCTCTTTTTCAAGAAGATGTGTAATGGGTCGAGAAATCTTTGAAAAATCCTTGATTAATCGACGATAAAAGCCCGCGTGGCCTAGGAAACTCCTAACTCCCTTAACGGTTTTGGGATGAGGTAATTCGGCGATGACGTCTACCTTAGCTTGATCTACCTCAATCCCCTCTTTTGAGACCTTGTGCCCTAAGACGATTCCACTCTTAACCATAAAATGACATTTTTCCCAATTGAGCACAAGGTTGGTTTCCTCACAACGTTTCAACATTCTCTCAAGGTTCGACAAACACGAAGTGAAAGAATCACCAAACACGGAAAAGTCATCCATGAAGACTTCCATCGTCTTCTCGATCATGTCATGAAAAATAGCCATCATGCACCTTTGAAAGGTTCCCGATGCATTACAAAGTCTGAATGGCATTCTACGAAAGGCAAACGTTCCATATGGACACGTAAACGTGGTTTTTTCTTGATCACGAGGATCGATGGGAATTTGGAAGTAACCGGAAAAACCATCTAAAAAGCAATAGAAATCGTTTCCCGCAAGACGCTCCAACATTTGGTCCATGAAAGGCAAGGGAAAATGGTCTTTTCGAGTGGCTTTATTCAACTTTCGATAGTCAATGCACACTCTCCATCCGGTCACGAGTCTAGTGGGAATCAACTCGTTGGCATCGTTTGGCACAACGGTCATCCCTCCCTTTTTAGGGACACAATGAATAGGACTCACCCAAGGGCTATCGAAAATAGGGTAAATCATTCCCGCGTCAAGGAGTTTAAGGACCTCCTTTTTGATGACGTCGTGAATTTTAGGGTTCACCCTCCTTTGACTTTGTATTGTGGGCTTGAAATCTTCCTCCATTAAGATTTTGTGTGTACAAAACTTGGGATCAATTCCCTTAATGTCGGATAACTTCCACGCAATCGCCCCTTTGTGGTCCTTTAGAACATCGACAAGTGCGGTTTTTTCATCATTCGAAAGATCCTTCGCAATAATAACCGGCAACTTGTCGTCCTCCTCCAAATAGACATATTCGAGGTGAGGAGGTAAATCTTTCAACTCAAGGATAGGTGGTTCCTCAAGTTAAGATTTGGGCTCGATACTCATAACCTCCTCGGGTGGAGGAAATGGGAAATCGTTGAGAAAATCCTTGATAATCGAGAAGTCCTCATCGTTGTCGAGGTCTTCGTCACAAGTACGTGGAACATTGCATTATTTCAACGTAAAACCACCACCTTCAAAAGGAGTGAAGGTTGGTGTCGAATTATCAAGAATTTGATCTAACATAGTGGGATTGCCACTAGTTTCTTCATCACCAAACCCTAAAACTTCTTGTGAAAATTCCTCGTAAACCACGTCGATCATATCAACGAGGTTTATGGTAGCAACGGAATAAACATGAGAAAGTTGAGAATTTTGAGTTGCGTTTATAACAAGTTCCTCGTCGTTGAAACGTAAGGTGATCTTTCTAGCATGCACATCAATTAAAGCCATAGACGTATCTAAAAACGAACGACCTAAAATAAGAGGAACTTGAGGATCCGTGGGGATATCAACGACGATAAAGTCTACGGGATAGTAGAACTTCCCCACTTTCACAAAAACGTCTTCCGCCAAACCACATGCACGAATCGTGGAATGGTCGGCCAACTCAATAGACATTAGTGAAGGAGTAAGATTAGGATGCTTGAGCGACTTGAAGATTGCAAGTGGCATCAAGTTAATGCTAGCACCAAGATCGGCCAAGGCATAGCATTCTTCCATATCTTGAATTGCACAAGGGATCAAAAATTTACCGGGATCACCGACTTTTTGAGGTATGCGATTAAGATAAACCGACGAACAACTAGACAATTGATGCAATTTCTCCTTGTTGTTTAACATACTCTTAAAGTTAGCGGCAAATCGAGGCATCATGACCAAAGCATCGGCGAAACTCACATTAAGGTGCAACTCACGAAACATTTTCATAAAAAGCTCAAATTGGTAGTTGTCGCGCTCTTGTCGTTTCTCCTTCCTAAGTCTCGATGGGTAAGGCAAGGGTGGTGTGGGTTGGGGCATAGGCATAGCCTTTGGAATCTCGGGTTCCAATGTTGGTAAAGGGTCGACCGTAGGTGTGGCATGAGCGGTACTTTGTGGGATTGAAATATGCTCCTTTTCGACCACCACCTCGGGTTCTTCCTCAATTTCCTCCACCGTTGGAGTAATTGGTTGAGGAGTCGGTTCTTTAAGTGTCTTACCACTTCGTGTGGTAATCACTTTCATCTCTCCCTTTGGGTTTGATATGGTGTTGCTTGGAAGACCACTCGAAGTAGAGGCTTTGTTCCCCATGACGGCTTCTAAAATGGCATTAAGCTTAGCATCTTGACTATTAAACTTCAAATCTTGACTAGCGGCTTTTTGGTAAATTCTTTGTTCAAGCCTAGCATGACTTTGTTCAATTTTATTGTTTTGACCTCTAATTTGATTAGCAAAATCATTTTTCAACTCATTTCTCATGTTAAGATTTTCCTTCACAAAATTAGCCAACTCCTGGGTGTTTTTAGCCGTGTCCCTAGCTTGACTAGTCAATTGCTCTTGTATGTTTTCCAAAATCTTATCATTTGCCGTGGCGTAGTTCAAAAAGTCCATTGGAAGTTCTTTAGTGTAAACATTTTGAAGACCTTGACTTGTATTTTGAAAATTACGGTTTTGGTTTAGATTTTGCAATTGGCTACTAGTTCCTTGATTCCCATAGTTGTTATTACCCTTGAAATTGTTCCTTTGATTGCTTTGGTAACCAACTTGATTGTTTCGATAATTGTTAACATTTTGATTTGGTGGAAAACCCGGTGGAGTCAATTGATTAGTGCGAGGAACTTGACCGTTTTGGTTATAAGTTCCCGCGGCCGCGAAGGCACTCGAAGTGTTACCACCGTTGGTAATGCACTCGGAATAATCGTGAGCTCCACCACAATACATACAAGAAACCTCAACCGCTTTAGCCGTAGCGGGAGTGGGTTGTTCACCAACTTTAAACTCAATTAACAATCCTTTCAACTTATCAAAAATCTTGTTCTCCAAATTAGCCTCGATTTGGCAAGCATCAACGGTGTGTGACAATGAAGGCGAAGATGAAGCCTTACGAACACTCGACGTGCTACGAGGACTATAGACCTTAGACCTATTCTCAATGATTAACAATGCTTCCTCGACCGTCTTACACAAAAAATTACCACCCGCGGCGGCATTAACATAATCACGCTCATGATCGTTCAAGCCATTGTAAAACGTGTCAATTTGGTGCAAGTCGGAAAAACCATGATGAGGACATTCGTGCAACATTTCCTTAAACCTATTCCAAGTCGTTGAAAAACTCTCATTATACTCTTGTGAAAACTTTGACATCTCGTTTTTCAAGTGCGTAGTCTTAGAGGGTGGAAAAAATTGGTTCACGAATTTTGAAACGAGATCCTTCCACGTCAATATAGAATTGGGTGGCTCTTTCTCTAACCAAATTTTTGCGGGCCCCGCTAAGGAATACGGAAAAAGCATCATCTTAATCGAGTCGTTTGAGACGTCCTTAAACTTGCAAGTGGCGGTGAGACGATTAAATTGGCGAATGTGGTTATGAGGGTTGTCCTTTTCGTCACCTTGAAACTTGTTGTTTTGAATCATGGACAACAAACCCGTCTTAACCTCAAAATTCTCCGCAAGGATAGCGGGAATCACAATCGCTTCTCCATAACCCTCGGTGGATGCTTGAAGCAACTCCATCGTAGTTCGATTAGCCATGGGTGCTTCTTTCACTACAATGGGTTCGTCAATAGGAGACTCCTCACTAGAAGGAGTGATGGATGTGTTTCTTCGTTTACGAGCACGTCTTGCTTTAGAGCGAGTTTGCATAAACGTCACGTACAACGAGAAGGCGAGCAAAGAAGATTCTTTTTGGTGTTTTTACTTTTTCAATTTTTTTGTGGTTTTTGATTGTTTTTAACTTTTTTTGGATTTTGGAATGTATTAGGTAGACACAAATCTACAAATCTCCTCCTTAATCAAATCTATCGATTAAAGAAGCCTCAAGGAATGAAAACGATCACGTGAAGTGAACGCCTTCGATGACTTTAGAACGATGGTGGAACACCAAATCGTTCAAGAGGGTTTAATCAATAGAAACCAAGAAAATATATATGATACTTAGTAATACTTTGGGCGGCAAAACCCTCGATTAGCTTTCAAAATCAAAATACGCACAAGCAAGCGGAGGAAACGAGGCGACGCGAAGCACTTAAGAGCCTTTTTCCTTTAGGTCGTGAAATACAACCGCCTTATACCCACCTTATAGTTTGTATTTCTCAAAATCGAGCTTCACGAAAGTATTTATCTATTTTTGCCTTTTTCTTTGGTTTGAGATTCGAATACAATGATTGGGTAATGACCTCCCAAGTCAAGGTTTTGATTTCTCATGTATTTGGAGTACTTGTAAATTTATTGTTCTACGTATACAATATAGTAATAGTATTCACAAAAAACGAAAAACCGATAATACGTATTAGTAGAGTGCTACTAATACAAATACTATTATGGCTATATATAAAAAACAACAATTGTTCAATCAAAACACAACACGCCTCCCCGGCAGCGGCGCCAAAATGATTGTTGTAAAATTACCCCTTTAGGAAAAGGAAGGTAAATGTGGCAAGTATTAAGTGTCGGTTTAGGAAAACCAAGCACTAATGACCAATTAAGTTCGTTCTCGAGGAGGCAAGTGCGTTGTGTGTTGAATTGATTAATGATTTGTGATTATATGATTGAAAAAGGAAGAAAGAAATGAGATTAGAAGAGAAAGACGGTTACGAAAACGAATTAAACTACGACGAAAAAGGCGAACACGTAAAACCGTAAATAGTGCTAAAATTAAAATTTTAACCTAAAAATTCCTAAAATTACTAAAAATCCCCAATAATATTCTAAGAGTACAAAAAATCCAAACTTGTTAAAACCTTTTAATTAATTAGATAATGACTTTTTAATGCTAATTAAAGCCCTAAAAATCACAATTAATTATTAAAAAGCCCTAAACAAGATCTTATAGTTTGTAAACCTCAAAAATATCCTAATTAAGCTAAAAACTATTTTTAAAAATTTTAAAACCAAATTAAACTATTTTTAAACACTTAAAAACTATTAAAATCAATTAAAACTTAAATTAATTCTAGAAAATAATTGAAAAGTCCTAAAAATATTTGGAATGTGACAAAACTCCTAATTAAGTGTCCTTAACCTAGGAAAAATGTAAAAACTAAAAAAAATCAAACTTCAATTTTTAATAATAAAATAATATTAAAATATTCAAAAAAGTTCAAAGTTCATAAAAAAAATCTAAAAAATTACAAAAAATCTAAAATATTATAACTAAGACAAAAATGCAATCAAAATTTTCTGAAACCTATTTAATAATTTTATATTGAATTTTAAAGTTGGTTAAAAAACCTAAAATCCAATAAAATCAAAAATTAGACTTTTTGAAACTTAATTAGCTGTAAACCTCAAAAATATAATTCAAAACATAAAAACTATTTTTTCAGATTTTTAAATTACCTTTTTCTATTTTTTAATTACTTTTCAAAATTAAAACTCAAAATAATCGTAGAAAATTAATTAAAAAAAGGAAAAATAAACTTTTTGGACAGAAAAGTCAAAAAACCTATCAAGAACCTAAGAAAATTGCTAAACAGTGAAAATCTTAAAGAAATAAGCTAGAAAAAGCTTATTAATAAGCTGTTATGTAAATAAGCCACAAAACAAACACCACTTAAATAGATTTTGAAATGAGACTCTATCAGTAAAAGTCCCAAGGGCGCGCTGGTAAGTGTGATGTGTTGTGAGGAGGATGGCGCAGGTTCGAGTCCTGGCCAATCCTTTTTTTGAAAAACTTTTTTTTTTAACTTTAAAAACACAAAACCAGTACTATAACTTACTTAAAAACACAAATCCAAATCAAAATAACTAAGATTTAAGCTATCTAGAAACAAAAACGTGCTCAAGTATGCATTGTGTTTCTAATGAACACAAGTGTGATTCTTCACATGTGCAGTTAGAATCAAGAGGGCTTGATTCTTGATTTTGAGGTGTTTTTGATGGAAAAATGGGCACCCCTACACTCAGTTGGAGTGTAGGGAGTCAAGCAAACAAGAAAAACAGGCAAGTATCAAGCACAATAATCAAATCCAATGGCATACAAGTTTCTGATTTAGCTTATGTTTCTGATGAACACAAATGACACAAATAACTTGCACAAAAATGAAATTCAAAGCCTCATATCTTGCATACAAATCAATATCATGGCATGAAACTGCTTCAAAACACTTCTCTGCTTGTAACCCTAACAGATTTACAAGTTTGAAGGAAAATTTCACACAAAATCAAGCTCAACATGCAGTTACTGGTTTTTGATATTTTTTTCCAACTTTTAAGCATGCAAATGAGCTATGACCTTACCAAATGGAAAACTAATCACAAGTACTACCTAATAACAAGTAAATTAGTGAAGACAACAGGTTTTAACACAAAATCAACCAAGTAAACTCAATTAATGTGCAAATCCAAACACCCCTTTAAATTTCTGATAATGAAATTTTTCAAAGTAAATCTTAACAATACTCAAGCAAATGATTCCTAAACATCTATAACATGCATACAAACTTGAAATAAGTAAACTCAAACACTCAAACTACACATAACAACTTTCATGCATAAAATCACATAAATTTCACAAATCTCATATAAAACTGAAATTAAGAAACAAGGAAATACCTTGTTGGGCCTACATCCAGGCCCAACCAAGGCTGCTTAGCCTTCTCCAAATAGGCTGGGGCCTATGCAGAACTCTTGAACAAACAATCTCCAATGAACCTGCTAAGAGAAAATAAGAACAAGCACAAAATATGCAATTATCTGATTTTTCTGAAACCTTTTTAAATCCTTTCTCACAACTCTCTTAAACAACTTCCTTTGAAAGTACTAACATAAACACATTCCAACCATGGAAAACCAAATGAGAACAAGTATTTCACAAAGAAAAACAAATTTTCAGAAACTTTCGAAAACAAGACTAAATTTTAAAAACTTGAAAAGTAAACAAACTTGGAACTTAAACAACAATCAAACAATGTAAATGAAGCTGGCTCTTTCTTCTCATCAACAAACTTTAACCTTTTTTCATTCATCAAAAACAGGACTTACAAAGTTGTGAAAAAGGAGAAAAAAGAACAATGTAAAAGGGACACATGCGTCTCCTTTTATAATGGCTAGAAGAATAATCTAGAATGCTGAATAAAAAATACAAGGAAATCAAAATCCTAAAACCCTAATTCAGGAATTCCCTAAAAATCCCTTGGACGAATCTTCAAAATCTTGGTCAATATAACCCCATGTGAAGTAGCCAGCTGTTGTGAATGATCAGGAGCGTCTATTTTGAACTTGGGGACCAAGGAGTGCCATCTAGTTGTTCATTTGGTCGGGTATTGGGTTTGGGGAAGAAAGTGACGTGTAGGGGAGGTCCCTACACTTACATGGGATGGCTAGGGTCATGGTTTTGGTGTGGGAAGTGATGACAAAAGGTTTAATTACTAATCTGGAAAGGATGGATTAAAACCCCTTTGTTTTGGTGGTAATTAATCCTGGGAAAAATTAGGGTTTATGTGGGGATTAGAGTGAGTTTAATCCGGTTTGGGGTTAATAGTTTTTAAATAATCTGTTTTGGTGGGAAATTAGAGTAGGTTGTTTAATTGGGTTGGGTGGAAATCTGACGTGGGAGGGAGTGGTGAAGTGGAGAGATGGTATTGGTGGATGGTGGTGACATGGCAGCTTGATTGGCTGGGGTGAATTGGAATGTTTGACAGCTTTGGCCCCTTACTTTTCTTTCTTTGTTCAACTTGTATTTAATCAGCCAACAACTCATTTCCTTTGTAAATAACTTTCAAGGACTTGTCAAAAATGGCACAACAAGTTTCCAAACTTGTTTCAAGGACTAATCATGCAATTTGATGATATTTGAAGGACTGATTTTGGCATTTTCTTCATTCTTCAAGGTTTGACTTGTTTGTTGACTTCTTGGAGGACCAATATTGACAATTTAGTTTTGTTGAGGGACTAAATTTGCCAATTCTTCAAAGTTAAGGGTCCTTTTTGTAATCTTGACAAACTTTAGGGACCAAACTTGTAATTATGAAGATACAAGGGTATAAAGTATCAATTCTTCAAAGTTGGAGGACCCTTCTTCATAATTCTTCAAATCTTCAAGGACTTTCTTTGGAAAATTCTTCATTTGGGCTTGGTTCATCGTGCGGGTTCGTTTCCCGTGTTCGTTTTTGAATGATTCTTGTGATCTTTTGTCATTTTCTCAATATCCGTACCTAAAATACACAAGCAACAAACACAAGCATATATTTGGGTATTTTGATGATATTTAATGCATTTTAAGCCCAATTTGGACGATGAGACTATGTATAAAAGAAGTCTAATCACTTAGTTACACTATCATTCTTTATTCTTTGTGGATATATTTTTGTTAGTATTAGTTTAGTTACACTATCATTATTCATATTGTGCATAAGAAGATTTCACATATTTCCTCAAGCCTAAGTTTTTGAAAAAGGATTTTTGGAAACCATATTTTTAACAAGTAAATATTAGAAATTATTCAACCCCCCCCCCCCTTCTAGTTTCTACAGTATGGATGAAGTAACTCAAACACGAACACGAACTTTAAAACGCAGAAACCCATAAATGATAAAGTGCAGCGTCCCGCTTAAGGGCTATACCCCAAAACAATTCAAGATAATATAATCCAATGGTTAACAACCCGGAATCCTCTTCTTTGCTGCTGCTAGGATGACATGAATGAATTTCGGGTTTGGTCTCGTTCAAGTGTAACCTGAAAGTTTAAGAATGAAAGTCTAACAAAATCCTATGATGAAAGCAACCTTGCTCTTATTTTTTTATTTGGTGTTGTGCCTCGTAGAACAAACAATAAAGGACAAGAGATGGATATTTTTCTTGTTTGAGTGTGAGATAAATGAGAGAAGAGAGTGGTCCAATTTATAGGAAAAATAACAGGTAACTAGTTGGTTTCCTTATTAAGGTTAGAGTGTGATTATTCTAGTTAGTATAAGTGCTCCTATGGAGACACAAGGTACCATGGAGAAGAGGAGTTGTCAAAAGAACATGAGGTGTGTACTTTGTGTAAGAGGGAGGGTTTTCAAGGGGTGTGACTTAAGAAAAAAGATGGTGGTTAATAGTATTGACCAAATGTTTATTTTTGTGAACACGGAACAAGATTAGATGGTACATAAAAGTATTAGTAGTAGGGTCAAATAAGGTTTTAGGTATCACAAGATTGTGCATGTATGCAAGGCTAAAAAATGCGAAAGTGTCTAACGTAACTTTGCAATGTGTTGATCCAAAATTATGCTCTTAAAAGTCATATAACGTGTAGTATAATCAATCTTATCAAATATTTCAAGATGACTAAATATAAATTTAATTTGTTTCGCACCAGTTCTCAAAATTTGCGCAGTCTTTTACAATATGTAAAATAAACTCTCGTTTTGGAATCAATTAACTTTGATATCTCTCGAAAACCAATTTCGATTAATAAATAATTCAATTTATTATTATCTAAAGCCTGAAAAATTCTCGATTGTGACATTCCTGTAGGAGATCATGAAACTGCATGGTACTCCATCAGATATCATATCAGACATAGATCCTCGATTCACGTCTAAATTCTGGAAGGGTTTGCAGAAAGCTTAGGGCACCAGACTCAAGCTTAGCACAACCTTTCATCCTCAGACCGATGGTCAGTCGAAGCACACTATTCAGTCCTTAGAAGACATGCTACGATCTTGTGCATTGGAGATGACAGGGAGTTGGGATTACTACATTTGTTTGGTTGAGTTTGCTTATAATAACAGTTGGCATGCGAGTATCAAGTGTGCACCTTTCGAGATGCTTTATGGCAGAAAGTGTCATGCTCTAATCTGCTGGGATCAGGTTGGTGAACAAATCATTGAGGGACCAGAGATGATAGAGGTGACCAATGAGAAGGTTGCCATTGGTAAGGCAAAGCTATAGGAAGCTCGTGCTCGTCAAAAGAGCTATGCTGACAAATATCATAGAGCATTAGAATTTCAGCCTGGTGATCATGTTTTCTTGAAGGTATCACCAGCATGAGGAGTCAAGCATTTTGTACTTAAGGGCAAGCTCAGTCCTCGTTTCATCTGACCGTTTGAAATCCTCGAACGAGTCGGTGAGGTATCGTATCGTCTAGCGTTACCTCCTTAGCTATCTCATGTCCACAATATGTTCCATGTATCCTTACTCAGAGGTTATAATTATCATCCGTTGCATACAGTTTCGTATCCATTCGATCAGATTTGTGAGGATCTATCCTATGTTGAACAAACCCAGGAAGTTCTCGATCGTCAAGATCGAGTCATGAGGAAAAAGGCGATCCCATTCGTCAAAATCCTTTGGAGGGACCATTCCGAGCGGGAAGCCACTTGGGAAACGGAGGTGTCTATCCAGACTTCCTACCCTCATTTTCAGTTATGATTTGGGTATGTCCTTTTCATCTTATCGTATCTCTAATTCAAGGACGAATTATTCTTTTATAGGGGAAGTGTTGTAAAACCCGCTTTATAATACCTTAGAACATTAAATGCATGAAAACACGTATAAATTAAAACTTTACGATTAATTAATATATGTCACGTATCATGAACATTTAATGCAATTATTACGAATATTAATTAATTACGACAAGTATTACGTATATTAATATTATTATTAACTCACGATAAGTATTTACGTATAATACTTAAAAACATGACAAGAATAAAACACGATATTAAAATACGAACACAATGATAAATTATTAAGCTCGAAAAATAAAACGAAAATATATAAAGGGGTGTTATGGTCGGCGTCCAATAAGGAAAAAGGAGAGGCTTTGGCCCAGCCAATTAAGCTTAACTAATAACAAAACACCAGGGATTTGTCATTTATCACTTTACAGAAAATAATTAAAAACCCTAGCCTCTCTTTCCTTATTCTTTTGGCCGCGACACCCACAAAGCACAAGGAGGGAATTTTTGCTTGTTTGATCTTGATTAATTACAGGTTTGTGTTCGTGTTCATTGTTCCAAAACATTACACATGCGGTATCATTAAAAACCTTCATTCTTTTCTATTTATTCTTTTATTAATTCATGTAGTTAATTAAGATTGATTACAAGATCATGGTAAATTAAATAAAAAATTAATGAAGGGTTTTTGGTTCGGTTTATCACAGGAACCGAGACCTTAAAGGTATCGATGGGGGTTTACTCTCGGCCAGTGATGAGACTGCTTTTATACATAGTCTTATCGCCCAAAACGGGCTTTAAATGCATTAAATATCATCAAAAATGCCAAATATATGCTTGCGTTTGTTACTTGTGTATTTTGGGTACGAATATTGAGAAAATGACAAAAGATCATAAGAAACAAGCAAAAACGAACACGGGAAACGAAACCGCACAATGAACCAAGCCCTAATGAATATTTTCTAAGAAAAACCCTTGAAGAATTGAAGATTATGCAAGAAGGGTCCTCCAATATTGAATAATTGACACTTTAAACCCTTGTTTATTCATAATTACAAGATTGGTCCTTAACCTTTGTCAAATTTACAAAAAGGGCCATCCACTTTGAAGAATTGGCAAGATTGGTCCCTCAACAATGAAGACTTGCCAATATTAGTCCTCCAAAAAGTCAATCATACAAGTCAAGACCATAATCTTTAAAGAAAATGCCAAAACAACCCTTCAAGAATCAACAAATGGCAAGAAATACCCTTGAAAATACATTGGAAAAGTATTTGGGACAAAAGTGTGAAAATGGAAACTTCAAATACAAAAGAATTCGTTTTTTGTTGAGTTTAAACTGAAATGACAAAGAAAGAAGAAACAAGGGACTGAAATGGGCAGACAACCAAACCTCCAACACCCACTCTTGGCTTGACACGTAGCCCACTCACTTGAATCAACCAATCACATACCTCCCTGCTTCCACCTCAACCATCCACTCACACTAGACTTAACAAACTTAATTATAAAGTTTGATTAAGGCGCTAAACACATTTTTTAAAAACAAAACAGATTAAATGTGTGTTCTTCATATTCTTGATACAAATTGGGCATTTGCTTAATTCTTGAAATTATCCTTTAATTCTTTCTAGATTCAAGATTAAGGTGAATAAGAACATAACCCCAAACCAAAACCCTTGCCACGTCACTCATGTGCTCACATGTTAAACCCTCCCTACACGTTTTTGAGGATACTACCAAAGCTTGCCAGGGAATCAACACACCTTGATTAGCTTTGTTCCTAAGCATCAATATGAGCCTTTGGATGCAATTTCAACCATGACAACTCACACAAACAGCCAAATTCAGTCACATGAGCTCAAAGTTTCAAAATCGACAAGGGCATTTTTGGGACTTCAAGCATTAGGGTTTATTGTTTTTATCTGTTCTTAGTTCACATGTAAGGCTCTATATAAAGCCATAGGGTCTCATTCGTATAACTGCTCTTGATTTTTCCTAGTTCACTTTTCTGTAAATCCTACTTTCAATTTATGAAATAGAGTTTGAATTTGTGAAGAAAAACCAAGTGTCAATCTTTTATTCTGCTTGTTATTGTTTAATGTTTGCTAGTCTTGAATCTTGAAACGTGTTTTCAAACCTTGTGCAAGAAATTGTACAAGAGCTCAAAATTTGATATTTTGCTAAGGCTTGGTTTAAACCTTGGAATTCTTTGGATCATAGCACACTGATAAAGAGTTATCAAGGTGTTGTGAGGCTTATAACTTGGGGATAATCAAGTGTGGGAACAAGGTTGCGTTAATAAAATTTATTTTACAAGTTGTTACCTTTATGTTTTTCATTTTATTGTGCTAACCTTGTTGAATCTTAGCAGCTTGTTTGTGGAAGCTTGTGCCTTGTTTTGCTAGGCACATCCGCTCAAAAATTCGGGAGTGTGGATATACATTCATGAGGTTTGAGTTATTCAACCCAAAAATCTGAAAAATACTTGATTTTTATGATTTTGTGTTCTGCTTGTGTGCTTGTTGTTTTTATGACTTAATCTTGCTTGATACTGCATACTATATCTGTTGTTGTGTTTGATTGGGCTTGCGTAACATTTTATCACACTTATACTTGTTTAATCTTGAATTGAAAAAGATAAGGGGTGTTTGGGTTAACTTGTTTAATATCATAACTTGTTATTGTGTTGTTGGAAGTTGTTTGTTTGAGTTTGTATCTGCAATATACTTGGTTGTGTGCTAAAACCTACAAGTTTTCAGCTTTGAAACATCAAATTAAAGATTGTGCTATATCTCACTTGATTTGGCTGTTTTTGACCTAAGATTTTGGAAACACCTAGAGTGTATGCATGTTTAGGGCTAAAAAGTGTTAAATCATAGTTTATATAACCTGTTAACAAGATTTGAGTGTTTCAAATTGGACTTGTGGTCAAGTATATCAGCTAAGTGTCTTAACTACTTGTCTAATGTTCATCAGTAACATTCATAAGCTTGAATCTTGATCTAGACTTTGAATCAGTGCATGAAACTTGTTGATTATTGTTCATTTGAATTAATTATAGCTTGTGTATGCATTTGGTGAAGTTTGGTTGGCTGAATCTTGCTAAAAGTGCTTATTGAACCAAAACTGCTTATTGTTCATATCTGGGCTAGGTCTGTGGATGTTTTGATTAAATTGTATTAATGGGCTGATTGGAATTGTGTTTTTGTTTTTGATATTGAATCCTTATGATTAACTGATCATTTGGGTGCCTTTTCTTAACTTGAATCCACAAAAAAGCCACATAAGACAAAAAGTCAATTTGGTCAAGAAGTGGAAACTTTTCCCACTGCTCAACCTCCAAAACTAGCCCATGCTAGTGTAAAACATCAAACAGCTTATTCATAAGCCATTTTGGCTTATCCAGACTTGCAACAACTTATTTTTTGTGATAGATCTTCCTTATTTGACCCATTTATTTGATTTGTAGCTTATTAGACTTTGACTTTGACTTTTTGCTAGAAAACTCATTAAGTTGACTTTTACATAAGTGCTTATTTGCTTATTCTGGCTTATTGCTTGTGCTTATTTGAAAACTTTTTGATAATTTTGCTTAATTAAGTCATTTAAAAGCTTTTAAAAGTTGAATCAGCACTTGAGGTGGTCTAGAACTCAAAAACGACTATTTTGTCGTTTTGTGAAGAGAGTCTTGGCTTATTTCAAGATTATTTCTTGTGCTTTTTGAAATTTTCTTTTTACAGATCTCATAAGTAACTCAAAAGAAGCTTGTGTGTCAAATTTTAACTTATGGCATCAGCTTATAGCTTAATGGGCCAAAAAGCCCATTAAGAATAAGCTGCCTTGAAATAAGATAGATTAAACACATTTTCAGCTTTTGGGCCTTCATAGTTTTGTTCTTAAAATCAAATTCAAGTCAGATAGGATATATTGGGCTTATTTGGACAACATTTTTCTTATTGGGCCTATTTCAAGCCCATTAAGGGACTGTTTGGACTTTTAGCCCATTTCAAGGCCCAATAGGGGTATTTTTGTAATTTCAACTTCATTTCTGTTTTATTTAGGTTAAAATAAGCTAGTTTTCAACTTTTTAGAATTTTTTATAAATTTTGGGTTTTTATTAATATTTTATTATTATTTTATTATTAAAAATTAAAAATTAGATTTTTCAAAGTTTTTCATTTTTCTTAGTTCAAATACATTAAGTTGGGAATTTTAAAATTTTTAGAATATTTTTATTGTCATTAGATTAATTTTTAGAATTATTTTAAGTTTTAATAGTTTTTAATTGTTTTTAAATAGATTTTATTAATTTTAAAATTTTCAAAAATAGTTTTAAATTTAGTTAAGGTATTTTAGAGGTTTACAAGTTAAAAAATCTCATTTTGGGCTTTTTATTAATTATTTTTGAATTTTTGGGCTTTAATTAGCATTAAAAAATTATTATTTAATTAAATAAAAGGTTTGAGTGATTTTTGATTTTTTGTAAACTCTAATTACATTTTTAGGATTTATTGCAATTTTCTAGGAGTTTTTAGGGTAAATTTTTAATTTAGTCACTTTTTACGGTTTTTACGGTTTTACGTACACGACTATTCGTCTTAGTTTAATTCATAATCGCAACCGTCATTCTCTTCTAATCTCTTTTCTTCTTTTCCTTTCTCATCAATATAATCAGAAACTTTTAATCACTTTCTAACACAACACACAAGCCTCCTTGAGAACGAACTCACTTTTGGGTCATTTACTTGTGGTTTTCCTAAACTACTTGTTAATACTTGCCTTAATTACCTCCTTTTCCAAACGGTGTGTAAAATACTCAACATCATTTTGGCGCCGCTGCCGGAGAGGCGTGTTGTGTTTTGATTTGAACAATTGTTGTTTTTAATAGCCATAATAGCTAATTGTATTAGTAGCACTCTACTAATACGTATTATCGGTTTTTTGTTTTTTGTGAATACTATTACTATATTGTATACGTAGAACAATAAATTCACAAGTACTCCAAAAGTATGAAAACACAACCTTGATTGGGAGGTCATTACTCAATCATTGTATTCGAATCTCAAACAAGAAAGAAAAGGCAAAATAGATAAATACTTTCGTGAAGCTTAATTTTGAAAAACACAAACTATAAGGTGGGTATAAGGCGGGTATTATAAAATATACCCTAAGGAAAAAGTCTCTTAAGTGCTTCGCGCTGCCTCGTTTCTGCGCTTGCTTGTGCGTGTTTAGATAAAAAGGGCTAATCGAGGGTTTGCCAACCAAAGTATTATTTAAGTATCATATATATTTTCTTGGTTTCATTTGATTAAACCCTCTTAAACGTTTTGGTGTTCCACCAACGTTCTAAAGTCATCGAAGGCGTTCAATTCACGCGATCGTTTTCATTCCTTGAGGCTTCTTTAATCAAGAGATTTGATTAAGGAGGAGATTTGTAGATTTTTGTCTACCAAATACAATCACAAAAATCCAAAAAAAAAGTAAAAACAATCAAAAACCACAAAAAAATTGGAAAAATTAAAAACACCAAAAAGAATCTTCTTTGCTCATCTCCACGTTGTACGTGACGTTTATGCTTACTCGTAATCAAGCAAGACGTGCACGTAAATGAAAAAACCGAAAGGAGTCAACACCTACTTCTAATCTTTCTAGTGAGGAGTCTCCTATTGACGAACCTATCGTAGAAGAAGAACCAACCAATCGTACTATGATGGAGTTACTTCTAGCACCCACCGAGGGTTATGGAGAGGCTCTTGTGATTCCCGTTATCCTTGCGGAGAATTTTGAAGTGAAAACGGGTTTCTTGTCGACGATCGAAAACAACAAATTCCGTGGTGATGAAAAGGACAACCCGCACAACCATATCCGCCAATTCAATCGTCTTACCGCCACTTGCAAATTTAAGGATGTTGCTAATGAATCGATTAAGATGATGCTTTTTCCGTATTCCTTAGCGGGGCCCGCTATAATTTGGTTAGAGAAAGAGCCACCCAATTCTATATTAACGTGGAAGGATCTCGTTTCTAAGTTTGTGAACCAATTTTTCCCGCCCTCTAAGACTACGCATTTGAAAAACGAGATTTCAAAATTTTCACAAGAATTTAATGAGAGTTTTTCAACGGCTTGGAATAGGTTTAAGGAAATGTTACATGAGTGTCCTCATCATGATTTTTCTGACTTGCATCAAATTGATACGTTTTATAATGGATTAAATGATCATGAGAGGGATTATCTAAATGCCGCCGCGGGTGGTAATTTTTTGTGTAAAACGGTTGAGGAAGCGTTGTTGATAATTGAGAATAGATCTAAGGTGTATAGTCCTCGTAACACATCGAGTGTTCGTAAGGCTTCCTCTTCGGCTTCACCTTCTTTGTCCAATACCATCGATGCTTGCCAAATTGAGGCGAACTTAGAAAACAAAATCTTTTATAAGCTTAAAGGACTTTTAATTGAATTCAAAGTTGGAGAACAAAGTGCTCCCGCTACGGCTAAAGCGGTTGAGGTTTCATGTATGTATTGTGGTGGAGGTCATGATTTCTCCGAGTGCATTACCAATGGTGGTAACACTTCGAGTGCCTACGCGGCCACAGGAACTTACAACCAAAACGGTCAAGTTACCCGCTCCAATCAATTGACTCCACCGGGTTTTGCTCCCAATCAAAATGCTAACAACAACTATCAAAACAATCAAGTTGGTTTTAAAAACAATTACAAAGGAAACTATGGGAATCAAGGGGCTAATAACAATCAAGTTTCAAACAAAAATCAAAACAATGATTTTCAAAACAACAACAAGGGTTTGCAAACTTTAAAATATCTTCCAAATGAATTTTTTGAATATGCTAATGGAAACGATGCTAGGTTTGACAACATTCAAAGAGAAATCATTAGGCTAAGATCCGATTTTAAGAATGACTTGAAAAAGGAGTTGAAAAACGAGTTAGCAAATGAGCTTAAAATCCATACAAACAAAATGGAGGGAAATGTAACTAGGTTACAACAAAACCAACAAAAAATGGAACAAGGGCAACATGAAATAAAACAAGAGATGATTAAGGCCGAGAAGAGGCAATCTATGTTTGAGGATAAAATTTCATCTATGTTTGAGGCTATAATGTGCAAACCGTCTTCGAGTAGTCTTCGTAGCAACACCATATCGAACCCTAAGGGAGAGATGAAAGTGATTACCACACGTAGTGGTAAGACACTTAAGGAACCGACTCCTCAACCAATTGCCCCTACAGAGGATGCAATTGAGGAAGAACCCGAGGTGATGGTCGAAAAGGAGCATGTCCCAATCCCATGAAGTACCGCTCATGCCACACCTACGGTTGACCCATTACCACATTTGGATCCCGAGATTCCAAAGGCTATGCTTATGCCTCAACCCACGCCACCTTTGCCCTATCCATCAAGACTTAGAAAGGAGAAACGTCAAGAGCGCGATAACTACGAATTTGAGCTTTTTATGAAAATGTTTCGTGACGTTCGTTTTAATGTGAGTTTTGCCGATGCTTTGGTCATGATGCCTCGATTTGCCACTAACTTTAACAGTATGTTGAACAACAAGGAGAAATTGCAACAATTGTCTAGTTGTTCATCGGTTTATCTTAACCGCATACCTCAAATAGTCAGTGATCCCGGTAAATTCTTGATTCCTTGTGCAATCCAAGATATGGAAGAATGCTATGCCTTGGCCGATCTTGGTGCTAGTATTAACATGATGCCACTTGCAATCTTCAAGTCGCTCAATCTTCCTAATCTTACTCCTTTACTAATGTCTATCGAGTTGGCCGATCATTCCACGATTCCCGCATGTGTATTGGCGGAAGACCTTTTTGTGAAAGTGGGAAAGTTCTATTATTCTGTAGAATTTGTCGTTGTCGATATTCCTACGGATCCTCAAGTTCCTCTCATTTTAGGTCGTTCGTTTTTAGATACGTCTATGGCTTTAATTGATGTGCATGCTAGAAAGATCACCTTACGTTTCAACGACGAGGAACTTGTTATAAACGCAACTCAAAATTATCAAATTTCTCATGTTTATTCCGTTGCAACCATAAACCTCGTTGATATGATTGACGTTGTTTGTGAGGAATTTTCACGAGAAGTTCTAGGTTTTGGTGATGATGAAAATAGTGGCAATCCCACTATGCTTGATCCCATTCTTGATAACTCGACACCAACCTTCACTCCATTTGAAGGTGGTGGTTTTACGTTGGAAGAATTAGATGTTCCACGTACTTGTGACGAAGACCTCGACAATGATGAGGACTTCTCGATTATCAAGGATTTTCTTAACGATTTCCCATTTCCTCCAACCGAGGAGGTTATGAGTATCGAGCCCAAATCTTCAATTGAGGAACCACCTATCCTCGATTTGAAAGATTTAACTCCTCACCTTGAATATGTATTTTCGGAGGAGGACGACAAGTTGCCGGTTATTATTGTGAAAGATCTTTCGGATGATGAAAAAACCGCACTTGTCGATGTTCTAAAGGATCACAAAGGGGCAATTGCGTGGAAGTTATCCGACATTAAGGGGATCGATCCCCAATTTTGTACCCATAAAATCTTAATGGAGGACGATTACATACCCGCAATTCAAAGTCAAAGGAGGGTGAACCCCAAAATTCACGACGTCATCAAAAAGGAAGTCCTAAAACTCCTTGACGCGGGAATGATTTACCCTATTTTCGATAGCCCTTGGGTGAGTCCTATTCATTGTGTCCCTAAGAAGGGAGGAATGACCGTTGTGCCAAACGATGCCAATGAGTTAATTCCAACTAGACTCGTGACCGGATGGAGAGTGTGCATTGACTATCGTAAATTGAATAACGCCACTCGAAAAGACCATTTTCCCGTGCCCTTCATGGACCAAATGTTGGAGCGTCTTGTGGGAAGCGATTTCTATTGCTTTTTAGTTGGTTTTTCCGGTTACTTCTAAATCCCCATCGATCCTCGTGATCAAGAAAAAACTACGTTTACATGTCCATATGGAACGTTTGCCTATCGTAGAATGCCATTCGGACTTTGCAATGCACCACGAACCTTTCAAAGGTGCATGATGGCTATTTTTCATGACATGATCGAGAAGACGATGGAAGTCTTCATGGATGACTTTTTCGTGTTTGGTAGTTTGTTCACTTTGTGTTTGTCAAATCTTGAGAGAATGTTAAGACGTTGTGAGGAAACCAACCTTGTGCTAAATTTGGAAAAATGTCATTTTATGGTTAAAAGTGGAATCGTCTTAGGGCACAGAGTTTCGAAAGCGGGGATTGAGGTAGATCAAGCTAAGGTAGACGTCATCGCCAAATTACCTCATCCCAAAACCGTTAAGGGAGTTAGGAGTTTCTTAGGCCACGCGGGCTTTTATCGTCGATTCATCAAGGATTTTTCAAAGATATCTCGACCTATTACACATCTCCTCAAAAAAGATGCACCTTTTGTCTTTAACGAAGATTGCGTACGAGCCTTTGAAATCCTTAGGAGGAAACTTACCAAAGCTCCCATTCTTGTTGCTCCCAATTGGAACCTCCCCTTTGAGCTCATGTGTGATGCTAGTGACTACGCTATTGGGGCCGTATTGGGGAAACGTCATGAAAAACACTTCTTGCCTATCCACTACGCAAGCAAAACAATGACCGAGGCTCAACTAAAATACACTACAACGGAGAAGGAATTCCTTGCCGGGGTGTATCCATTTGAGAAATTTCGACCATATCTCGTCTTGACTAAATGCATAGTGTATACGGATCATTCGGCTATCAAGTATCTTATGGCTAAACAAGATGCAAAGCCAAGATTACTTCGTAGGATCCTCCTCCTTCAAGAATTTGATCACAAAATCGTTGACAAAAAAGTAGCTGAGAATCTAGCGGCCGATCATCTTTCTCGTTTGGAAGATCCTCACCAAAGTGTTTACGAGCCAAATGAAATCACCGAAACATTTCCGCTCGAGACACTTGATTCTTCTACCCCATGGTTTACGGACATCGCAAATTACCATGCGGGGAAGTTCATCATCAAGGGTATGACGACTCAAGAAAAATGAAAATTCTTTCGTGACGTCAAGTTCTATTTTTGGAACGACCCTTACTTGTTTCGAAATTGTGCGGATCAAATCATTCGACGTTGTGTCTTTGGTACCGAAGCTTTTAACATTCTTAGAGCTTGTCATGAGGGACCCACGTGTGGTCACCACGGTGCTAATCTCACGGATAAGAAGGTTTTTGATTCCCGGTTTCTTTTGGCCTACTATTTACCGTGATGCACATGCACTTGTGAAGTCATGCGACTCATGCCAACGACAAGGAAAAGCCTCACAAAGTGATGAAATGCCACAAAATATCATCCAAGTGTGTGAGATCTTTGACGTTTGGGGCATTGACTTTATGGGGCCGTTCCCATCATCTCGTGGTAATAAGTAAATCCTTGTCGCCGTTGACTACCTATCTAAGTGGGTGGAAGCTAAGGCTTTGCCCACCAACGATGCTCGTGTGGTAGTCAAGTTTTTGAAAAGCTTGTTTTCTCGGTTTGGACCCCTCGTGTGATCATAAGCGATCATGGAACCCATTTTTGTAACGACCAATTCGAAAGGGTCCTAAGGAAATATGGGGTTACACATCGTCTTTCTACAGCTTATCGCCCACAAACCAGTGGGAAAGTCGAGGTTTCAAACCAAGCTTTGAAAAGGATCTTGGAGAGATCTATTGGAGAGAACCGACAATCTTGGTCGGATAAGTTAGACGATGCTTTATGGGCCTTTAGGACCGCTCATAATACGCCTATCGGGTGCACTCCTTATAAGCTTGTGTATGGGAAGAATTATCACTTGCCAATTGAACTCGAACACAAAGCTTATTGGGCCCTTAAGCATTGTAATGATGATATGGAGACCGCGGGAAAACACCGGAAAATGCAATTAAATGAATTGGATGAATTGAGAGACATTGCTTATGAAAATTCATTTATTTATAAATAAAAGACTAAAAAGTTTCATGATTCAAAAATTAAAAACTGGGTTTTTAACATTGGAGATAAAGTGTTGCTTTTTAACTCTCGTTTGAAAATATTTTTCGGCAAATTAAAGTCTCGTTGGTCCGGTCCATTCACCGTGACTCAAGTTTTTCCTTATGGGACCATCGAGCTAGCTCAAAATTATGGCCCAATTTCAAGGTGAATGTACATAGGTTGAAGCACTACTTTGGCGGGGAAGTTCCATCCTTGAACTACCTCGACCAAATCACCTTCCCCAATGATAATTAGTATTGAGGGGATCGAGTCGAGCTCATGACTCGGTAATCAAAAACGAGGTACCTCGTGGGGGAGTCCCATGCTTATCCTATTTACATATTATCGCTTTCTAATGTAGTAACGTGTGGGGATTTATGCCCTTCCAACCTTTGTTCCGTGGTTGTTTGTGAATTGTGGATTTTAGATGATCATGATCTTCACGATTGTAGCCTCTCGTGTTCGCTTTATGGGAGCACTCGGTCGTTTGCTTGGAAGAATTTTTCAATATCCATGATATATCCTTTTATGTTCTATCCTTAGGTTTTTAGCACACTTCATAAACGGCTTTAAATTTAACGGTTACACCCATTCCATGCTAGATTAAGCATTCGACTACGTCTCTAGTATGGGGGTGTTTGCACCCCTAGACTCGAAACATTGAGGACAATGTTTAAATTTAGTATGGGGGTGAATAGATACTTGCCTTGCCAAACCTTCACGCTTTCCAAAGTTTATATTTTTTTATCGTTTTGTTGCCAAATAAGGCTAAAAATGGCTAAATTTTAATTTTTTTCTCATGTTTTATAAGTGTTTGAAGACACGAATGTAGATTTTTCGATGGCGAGAATAAGAGTAATTTTTGACTCGACCGTGCGTGTTGAGCACTTAGCTTCAATTCCTTAACTTTATATTAGGCTAAGTCTCTTAAATGAGGACGAGAAATGATAGAGTTAATTATAAGTTACCATGCTAAACGTAGAGTACTCGTATTCTTTCAAAAACTCATGTGTTCTCGTTGTTTGCTTATTCTCCCTTCGCTTGTAAATATTTTTTGCTTAATAATATTGACTTAGCGGTTTAGTCTTGATTGTTGGTTTCTAGTCTTTTCCAGTAGCTTCCATGTAATTAAATTGGGAAGACATTAAGGTATCGCCAGCGTCACGATTTTGAAGTATTGGCAACCCAAATAATCGAAATATTCACCCAATAATAAGATTTCAAGTGCTCACCTAAATCAAGCAAACAATTTGAAGCTCACTAGGCCGAAAAATCTATGCAAAATTGAAAGTGAATCAAGCCTTAACTTTTGAAGTTTTAAAGTTCCAAAATTCGCTTTAGCGTGAGGGTATACGTCTTTAGCCATAATAAACACCTCATGGCGAGGTTAAATAAAAGGCAAGGCAAGACCGAAGTCATAATAAAAGCTTCATGGCGAAGTTGAATAAAAGATGGAGGTAAACCTATGATAATAAGGCCCTTCCGTGAGGGGGCGTATAAAAGTCTTGGTAATAGTCTCATGTTCAAAACCGTTATAAAACCGTGTTTATCGATCCTTCTTGTTGACTTAATTTTTTGACATTGTTGTCTATTATTAGGGGCTATTAATTCTATGGTCTTGGTTACACCGTTAGGACTATATTTTTAGACCTAAATCTCTATCATCGCATAATTCAAACAATGTATCCTCGTGAAACATTCAAGACAAAATAAAATATAAGAGATACAACTTAGGAAAATGGGAGGATAAGTACGTGATTAGGGCATATGAGTAGTGTTAGCATTACTAACTTATAATGACAATGATCTCGTTGCACGCTTAGCATGGAATTGGGATGAAAATCGAGGACGACGAAATTATTTCTAACGAAGCATTTACGTGTTCTTATTCTATGAACCTAAACGTCCCATTTTGCGATGAAAATCATACATTATGTCTAAAACGCAAGTAGTAGTAGTATAGTAGAAATGTAGCTAGTTTATCATTCAATAAAAGTAAATAAAAATATATTTTGGAAGTGCTACGATACTTTATTCTAGCATTGCGTAAGGGCACGACAATGGTTTAGTATGGGGGAGTGATGAGACTGCTTTTATACATAGTCTCATTGATTAAGATTAAGATTCAACAATTAAAGTAAAGACAAGAATTAAAAGCTTACAAATTTAAGGAGCAAGACAAGGTAATTAAAATGCAATAAGGTAAATGTGCAAGTAATTAAAATGGAAGAGCTAATTTGTCAATTTAGCCAACAAAAACAAATGAAATGAAATGGATGCTATTTATAGGAGATTAGGGAGGTGATTAGTGGAAGCTTCCTCCTCTCTTTCCTCTTTCTTTATTTCTCGTTTAGTCCTCGTCTTCTTAATTCTTCGACTTTTGTCTCGGGATTAATAAACTCGTCTTGTAATTTCTTCATTAATTTAGACTTGAATTCTTCGGCTTTTATTAAACTTCCGTCTTTGGACTTTTTCTTCGATAAATCTTTAGAATAGGCCTTGGACTTCCATTCTTTTTGCACTCTTGATTTCTTGACTTCGTCTTTTGTCTTTTTCTTCGATAAAAGCCCGTGAAAGCCCGTGTTTTCTCCCCTTTTCACATTTTCGTCCTAAATCACAACAAAAACACAAACCACGCATAATTCCGACATTTATGACATAAAATACACGTTTTAGCTTGGTTATTATTGTAGTTAAGTGGTAAAAAGGATGGGTGTTTACACACCTATCAAATCCCCTACATTGACCATTGCAATGTCCTCATGCAATGCATTAGTTACAAAGCACGATTACACTTTTCATCACAATCAATCCACCTTGGCCTTTATTAAAGAGATAGAAAATAATAAAACCAGTAAAGAAATCAAATACTTACCTTAGGGTTTTGGAATGTCATGAATGATTATCATCCTCAAGTTTCACGTTCCCCATACCAAGCTTAAAAACGAGATCATTGTTATTATAAGTTAGCAAACTAACACGAACTCATGTGGGCCAATTATTTACTTAGACTGCCTTATTCCTAGGTGTATCTCTTATATTTTATTGTTGTCTTGAATGATCACGAGGATGCATTGTTGACTTATTTCGATAGTTATTTAGGCTGAAAATAAAGTGGGACGATTTAATCAATAGTTAGCTAAAGGACAAAATCTTTTAAAACTGCTTCTCGGGACCTCATAAAGTTCATATCTTGGCATAACTCGCTTCGCGATTTGAGACCTTTCTCTGACCGTATTTGGCAGCGACTTCATACTTCAAATCTTGAGAGACGTTCATGAAATAATGGTCTTCTCTTTATAATAGGAATTTCTTCACTTGAAGTTTTGAGAGATTCTTCATACTTGGACCACGACTTCTTCATTTTTCTCCAATCTTTATTTGGGATTTTGATATACAACGACCCGCTTCCTTTAGGACTTGGATCTATTTATCCTCATACCTTGCTAGGGTCTTTTCGGATAGACTTCTCCATGATCTTTAGGGGAGTATTTGCTTTTCGTCGTGTGTCTCGATCCTTCATATTGATTTTTGATAAATGATTCTTCACATAACTTGGGATCTTTAGCAACAAAACTTAGCCCTCATGCCTTGTTAGGACCTTTTCGGACTCGCCAATATTCGCATCCCGCTTCAATAAGTTATGCCTTGGCTATGTGTCACACCCTACCATTGCAGAATATGGGGCGCGACGTATGGATATCATCACAACACACGGTGTCTCTATAGAGAAAACTAAAATGCAAATATAATGTCATAAATGGCGACACAAAGGTCATGACAATATCTCAACAAAGCAGGAGTCTAGGTAAGTAGGTAACAGTCCTACCTCTTACCCAAGACAAACAAATAACACTAACAATCACATATAGGTGCCAACAATATCACTATCGAAACAATCAGAAAGAAAATAAACTAAGAAGGAACGGGGATCTCCTTCTAAATGCATTCCTACGCGACTCCAATCCTAGCCACATAAGTTCTCACGCTTAACCACGTTATCACCTGAAAGAGACACTAAAACACGTCAACATAAAGTTGGTGAGATTCATAGGTTTAGACTCCAACGCTAAATCAGTTACAAGCTGTGAATAACAACCATCAACACAATAACATATGGACAATGTGCTACAAGTATGCATTAACAACTAGCATTCAAGATTAATCAATCATCACAATTCCAAGGCATCACGCCTTACCAACAACCACAATTTCCAAGGCATCACACGCCTTACCAACAACCATTATTTCCAAGGCATCAAGCCTTACCAACAACCATAATTTCCAAGGCATCACGCCTTACCAACAACCATAGTACCATAGCGCCCATACACCTATGTACCTTTCCGATCCAAACCATACACAAACAAGAATCACATAGCAGTTAATCACATAATGTACACACAAGTCCATCTCAAAACTTAAAAACATTCACAGCATTAATTTTTAAATAACTCAACACAGTGTCTCTTCCATCCCATCTGGAAGTCAAAATCAATATTAAACATGGGACTATGAAACTCACCTGATTGCTTCTTCACAAGTCCTCGCACTAGCAACAAGCTAACAAACCAAAAACACGAAATCAGTACATGAACCAATCACTAAGATGGCTCATCAATCTATGATGGACATCTAGCCTATTCCCATATAAATACCTCATTGATAAGCTCTAATCACCCCATTACCCTTCCTTAACAAGTCCTTAACTTGATTAAGTTTAATAACTATCCCGTTCACATTTTACACAAAACAGTCCCAGTTTTTAGGTCTCAAAACTTTAAGTCAAACATCCACTTAAACATACCCACGGTTTCTGTAAAAGGAATATTCATACTTTTACATATGTTAGCTAAAACCTCCCACTTGCCCTAACCTTAAAGATACTGTTAAGGCCCCGATATATGTATATATATTACTACCTATCCAGAATTCACTGATTTTAAATGTATGAAAAGTTTGTTACAATTAGGGGGTCTTACCCTAAACCAAAACCTTAGCCAAAGTGCAGATACTTACTAAAATATATAAACCATCTCTCATGTTCGTTAGAAGATCCCAATGCAACCATAAGTACCCCAAACAACCCAAAACTTAAAAAGAAAACAGGCTGATTACAAAACTGTTTTGACCTCCGACTGTTGTAACCTGTTTTTGACCCAGTTCCCGACCTCCAATTTAGTTCTCGTATCTTGCGTTGGAAAGCCACTTCAATTACCTTTTCAGGGGTACTTTGATCGCATCTTGAATGTTCCTAGAACTCCCGATATGATCAAAACAATTGACTCAAAATTCTGCCCAGTTTTTAAAAACGGGTTTAACAAAATCAACCTAATTAATTAACCCTAATACCTCTAATTACAAACCCTAATTTATGTAAGCATCATATTATGATTAATACAACATTAATTTACTGTTTTTATATTAAACCCTAACCGAAATCCATCATAAGATGATTATATAAACATTAAAAACAATTAAATTAAAAAGAGATTATGAAGGTTTTACCTTAAGATTTTTGAAAGTAGAAAAATTAATGAAAAACCCTAAATTTCTCCATAGATGTCGACCCATACTTGATCTCCAGGGATTTTATGGAGTGTTTTGATAAAAATAAGGCTTTATATACTTTCCTAACAAGTCCTTGGCCCATTACAAAAGCCCGGTTCCCCTTTTTCCTTTTGTTCCCTTTTCTTTTTCTTCCTTGCGTCCCAAAACCGACGTACACATATATTTTTTTATTTTTTTTTTCTTTTTATTATTAATATATGTATTAATAATATTACTTTAATTTTCCTTAATTTATTTCAGCTCCTAAAGCTTCCAAAACCTCAAAACCGTAAAACTAGTCAAATTTACGCGTTTTACCGTAAAAGTCGTAAAATATACACTTTTAAAAAAAAATCTCAAATTTTGAAATAAACTTTATAACTAAGTCCTAATTTACTTAAAAGCATCCCGAAAAATATCCATATGATTAATTACCTCATCCGAGACCTCCAAATGCTAAACTGTAAATCGTAAAAATACGATTTTCTATAATACATATACGTATACTTAAAACCACCAAATAACACCATCTCACTTCATAGTCACTACCATGTGAACTCATGAACATGAAATCATCACACATCGTTTCATTCACAAGGTAACCCGTACCGGGAACGATATCCAAACCATAATCTATACACACCAATAAGCACATAAACACATAAAGACATGTAACTAGCACAAAATAAAACTAAGTGACGAACTTCAAAACCAGGGTTGTCACATCACTCCCTCCTAATGGAAATCTCTTCCCGAGATTTACTCCTTAGGATCAACACACAAACAACAAATCACACGAGGATACTTGTTCTAAATGAACCCCCCTCATTTCCACGTGAACTTTAGTTCAAGTTGCAAAATACCACATATACAAACAAAAAATAATTAAACTCATTGCCAAACTCTTGACCTCACAGTCAATAAATCTCACAAATGACTCTTTGATAAAACAAAGACTCTTATTAACACAAGTCCCGAATAACCGTACATGCAAAATGCATTCTCAAACAACCTTTACCAATCTCAATACATGAAATGTATGATGTATACAACTCATTTCCCCCAGGTAATTCTATGCTCATAAGCTACTGGTCCGATATTTCTAAAGATCATAAATGGACCTACAAAACTCTACATCAACTCTTCCATTTTACCAAAACATACCACCCGTTACTATGGGTGAAACTTCATACACAACTTTGTCACTAACTCTAGTAGTTTCCTTCTTTCCTACATAGCATCCCATGTTGCTCTCATCCTTTCCATAAATACCATTACCACATTAGTAGCCTCTTTTATCAATTCTAGTCCACAATAGGGACAACTCAACCTATCCTTTCATATAGTGCCTCAAATGGCATTTATCGACTTCTAGTATGATAACTATCATTATATGAGAAAATCATCCATCGCTAATGAGTTTCCTAACTCCCTCTAAATCAATCACTCATGTCCTCAGTGTGACTCCTAAGGTTGTATAAATATCTAACTTGCCTATCCTTTTCCAGTTAGCCGGATATACTCATATCCGATCATGTTCATCAACTCCCTTTAGTCCGTACCCCAAACTACTTAAAATTCCAATTTCCTTACAAAGTGACCTATGACGGTCTTTCACATAGTCTTCCATTGCCATAATCCTTCATAAGACATTCCATACATATTAGGCTAACTTTTACGCAGAACCCTCTATTCCATCACATCCATACGCAATCCTTCCAACTTCTCAACTACGTGACTTCTCATTCCTCTTGAAATATGAGATGAATTAGTCAGTCTATCGACTATCACCCAACTCTCATCGTACTTAATCCTCCCCCCGCATTATGTATCCCTTCCACCAACTTCGTCCTTACATCGCCCTTTCTAAACTACTCCTATCTATGTAGGAAGTATAGTTTACGTCCCTTTTCTCCATATGATTGTCCAAGCCACGCAACATATATGTTGATGCGTTCTCTGCTTTAGACAACTCAACTCTTGCAACCTATATCCTTTATCCAAGCCGCCCTAATACGTCATCCCTATAGTTCAAGTTCGTCTCAGTTTCACCTCATCCTTCTTATTCCATGTCTCATCGACCATGCTTGCCTTTCCCAAATGGTACTTGGCCTTGTAATTTTTTTCTTTCATCAATTAACTCCACCCATCACCTTTTCCAAAAGTTCAATCAAGATGATTGAATATGTGTTGGAGACGTTCATGATCCGTATAGATCATTCTCTACGTCTCGTACACCAAATGCCTCTAGCATTCTAGACAGATATAACAGTCCAGCTTCACTAACTAAGTCTATCCAGTTCTTCCAAATCTTCAGTTCCTGCAACGTATAAACGATCGCCTTTCTCTGTCGTCCTCGTACGCGTCCAAATCCTTGCTCCACGTATCGTCATGCTTCGCGAATTCAGCCAGTCCTTCCGATAATGCCAAGATCTGCTCATTATCCAATCCACCTCTTCAGCCTCCAAAATGCTCCCTCATCCTTCCTCACTTCACCATTGCTGGTTCCATGATATCCCACCACCTCTACTGATCATCCTCGTAAACTTAATCCTAAAAACTGACTCTTGAAAATCTCACGTATAACTCCCTCTTATCAGACCACTCAACCACTTCCACATCACATTTACTACCAGGCAACTCAACCTTTATCTTGCATCCCTTGCAATTTCTAACCACCCTCTATGGCGTGTTACTTGTGCCAATATCCATACATTATACAAATCTCTATTCCTCTCACTGGTACTCCAAGAGACCATATATTCACATTTGTTCGTCTACGAACTTCTTCCCTCCCCACTAAGGGCATTTCGACCGTTCTCTCATGGCCACCTACTTAAGCGTGTAGGCGCGACCAAGTCTTTCATATGACTACCTCAACGCTCTTAATCAATACGTAACCAAAACTACATCCTGATTCCACTAGTTACGATCGACGAATCAAACCCACGGATAACTAACGACAATTCACGTGCACCAATTAAAACAAGTCAAAACTACGAGACTCAAAAGAAAACTCAAACCCAGAACATATATCAATTCAAAATGACCCATGACAACGAAAAATAATCCAAGAAACACCCAATGGTAACCAAAACATATTACGCCTCGCGACATATTATTTAAACCGTGCAAAAGATCGACTTTTCCAAAAGAATATATTTTTATTTTTTTTACCTCCCCACATCTATGTGACTCAAACCATCTACTAACAACCTTCTAGACGATCTCAAAACTCAACTCAAGGACTAGGTATCCCGTGCATCCCAAATCATAAAAAAAATAAAACTACTATTCAAACTCAACCTTGAACCCGACACTTTTACAACAATTACGACCAGTCCACTGACCTCCCATGACTATACATTCTGAATATTTGAAAAGTACGTTCCGAGTACATAATTTTAGGCTTTTGAATCGCCCAAAAAGCTTTAAAAACGAACAAGTTATGACCAAAACAGTTTTATATTAGTGAAAGATAAAATTGTATGTGAAATATTCATAAACTCAATTTAACCTTGTACTAATAATTATAAATGACGTGAATCGGTTAAACCCAATTATATAAACTATGTAAATAGAAAGAAATTTTACTTCGCTTTATTTTAAAGAAAGTCTTTTAGAATTTAAAATAAATAAGTGTTGTTTCAAAAGAAATCTTATGTTCCATCTTGTTTCAAACACGACTCCAACACCTTACCCTTATTTTACCGAATACAACCAATTATCTAACCCTATAATAGATTTCCCAGTCCCCCTTTTCTCAATATATTCCGACCAAAAGAACTGTAAGACCCAACACAAAAGATTTCATTATCTCAAAAGAAGTCCCAAGTTATTTCAATAGACCAAGAACACCATTTTAAAATGTACACGTGAAATACGAAACTCAAAGAATACGCTACATGACACACTTCAAAAGATTCAAAACGTTGTTGAAACTCCACCAAACTCGAGCACTAATAAATCGTTTAAACATAAGAGAGCACTAGGTACGTTCAAGTTATAATAACTACTGAACGACTGTAAATCATAACATAACATCTATCAGTATATATACATCCGCATATGTATACCTATTGAATCCCCCAAACATACTCGTTATCATACACGTAAGTCAATCAATCGCTTTATACGCTCGTTTTTCCATACGAGTAATCACCATCTCACCGTGCCACAACAAGACATAAAACCCACCTCCAAAACCAAACCATATCGTGTGACCCCATAATCACACAATACAACTATAACTCAAAACATATAACACAAAAAGAACGATAGCCATCTCATAGGCAGCCATTACATAAACCCATAAACTATACGTATACCCAAATTCTACATCTCATCATATACAAGCATGTACTAACCCTCTTTCATGCAATCATACTTGAGAACCCATTGAAGTTGGGGTACTTGTATAACTATGTTGGCCACCATACTTATACAATTACCCTTTCCCCAATGCACTCCCTCCTATGATGACACTTATAAGAATCAATACAACATATAACACATAAACCCATCTACTCATATAAGCTCATAACCACATAAACAATAAAGTCCAAAACTCCATCTATTAAAATAACATAGTAATACTGTTGAAATACGTAAATCCATAGTCAAGCTAAAACAGCATAGACTAAATCCAAAACAAAAACATCATCAGTTATAAGTCATGTCGCCCGTAAGAGTGGAAACAGCTTAAAACCCCTTCCTATCCACCTACTCCTAGTAACTCGAATTACCACATAATTCTTAGGGAACATGACTTAAACATCAAAAGAAAAAAATACTATACATTAGGTACATAAAATAACCCAACAAAAGATAGAAACTACCATGTACCAAATTATGTACTATAATGTACAATTTAGGCAAAATACAACAATGACTAGCGTGGATGATTACGGTTCAACCTGCACTAGTCACAATCCGAATAGAAAATAACATGTGGCTAAGTATGAACATACTATGGTTCAATTCATACTAGTCAAAACATCGCAATAAATAACATCCAAACACATCAATTAATATAAAATGCACACATACTCCATTGACGCCTATATGTAGGGACCCTTAAGCTATAGACTAGGCTACGAAACTAGGCAACCTAATTCTCTATAACCATTGTCTCTGATACCATTCTGTCACACCCCACCATGGCGGAATATGGGGCGCGACGTATGGATATCATCACAACACACGGTGTCTCTATAGAGAAAACTAAAATGCAAATATAATGTCATAAATGGCGACACAAAGGTCATGACAATATCTCAACAAAGCAGGAGTCTAGGTAAGTAGGTAACAGTCCTACCTCTTACCCAAGACAAACAAATAACACTAACAATCACATATAGGTGCCAACAATATCACTATAGAAACAATCAGAAAGAAAATAAACTAAGAAGGAACGGGGATCTCCTTCTAAATGCATTCCTACGCTACTCCAATCCTAGCCACATAAGTTCTCACGCTTAACCACGTTATCACCTGAAAGAGACACTAAAACACGTCAACATAAAGTTGGTGAGAGTCATAGGTTTAGACCCCAACGCTAAATCAGTTACAAGCTGTGAATAACAACCATCAACACAATAACATATGGACAATGTGCTACAAGTATGCATTAAAAACTAGCATTCAAGATTAATCAATCATCACAATTCCAAGGCATCACCCCTTACCAACAACCACAATTTCCAAGGCATCACACGCCTTACCAACAACCATAATTTCCAAGGCATCTCCCCTTACCAACAACAATAATTTCCAAGGCATCACGCCTTACCAACAACCATAGTACCATAGGCGCCCATACACCTATGTACCTTTCCGATCCAAACCATACACAAACAAGAATCACATAGCAGTTAATCGCATAATGTACACACAAGTCCATCTCAAACCTTAAAAACATTCACAGCATCAATTTTTAAATAACTCAACATAGTGTCTCTTCCATCCCATCTGGAAGTCAAAATCAATATTAAACATGGGACTATGAAACTCACCTGATTGCTTCTTCACAAGTCCTCGCACTAGCAACAAGCTAACAAACCAAAAACACGAAATCAATACATGAACCAATCACTAAGATGGCTCATCAACCTATGATGGACATCTAGCCTATTCCCATATAAATAACTCATTGATAAGCTCTAGTCACCCCATTACCCTTCCTTAACAAGTCCTTAACTTGGTTAAGTTTAATAACTATCCTGTTCACATTTTACACAAAACAGTCCCAGTTTTTAGGTCTCAAAACTTTAAGTCAAACGTCCACTTAAACATACCCATAGTTTCTGTAAAAGGAATATTCATACTTTTACATATGTTAGCCAAAACCTCCCACTTGCTCTAACCTTAAAGCTACTGTTAAGGCCCCGATATATGTATATATATATTACTACCTATCCAGAATTCACTGATTTTAAACGTATGAAAAGTTTGTTACAATTAGGGGGTCTTACCCTAAACCACAACCTTAGCCCAAGTGCAGATACTTACTACAATATATAAACCATCTCTCATGTTCGTTAGAAGATCCCAATGCAACCATAAGTACCCCAAACAACCTAAAACTTAAAAAGAAAACAGGCTGATTACAAAACTGTTTTGACCTCCGACTGTTGTAACCTGTTTTTGACCCACTTTCCGACCTCCAATTTAGTTCTCGTTTCTTGCATTAGAAAGCCACTTCAATTACCTTTTCAGGGGTACTTGGATCGCATCTTGAATGTTCCTAGAACTCCTGATATGATCAAAACAATTGACTCAAAATTCTGCCCAGTTTTTAAAAACGGGTTTAACAAAATCAACCTCATTAATTAACCCTAATCCCTCTAGTTACAAGCCCTAATTTATGTAATCATCATATTATGATTAACACAACATTAATTTACTGTTTTTATATTAAACTCTAAACTAAATCCATCATAAGATGATTATATAAACATTAAAAACAATTAAATTAAAAAGAGATTATGAAGGTTTTACCTTAAGATTTTTGAAAGAAGAAAAATTAATGAAGAACCCTAAATTTCTCCGTAGATGTCGACCCATACTTGATCTCCAGAGATTTTATGGAGTGTTTTGATAAAAATAAGGCTTTATATACTTTCCTAACAAGTCCTTGGCCCATTACAAAAGCCCGGTTCCCCTTTTTCCTTTTTTTCCCTTTTCTTTTTCTTCCTTGCGTCCCAAAACCGACTTACACATACATTTTTCTATTTTTTATATTTTTATTATTAATATATGTACTAATAATATTACCTTAATTTTCCTTAATTTATTTCAGCTCCTAAAGCTTCCAAAACCGTAAAACTAGTCAAATTTACGCGTTTTACCGTAAAAGTCGTAAAATATACACTTTTAAAAAAATCTCAAATTTTGAAATTAACTTTATAACTAAGTCCTAAATGACTTAAAACCATCCTAAAAAATATCCATATGACTAATTACCTCATCCGAGACCTCCAAATGCTAAACCGTAAATCGTAAAAATACGATTTTCTATAATACATATACGTATACTTAAAACCACCAAATAACACCATCTCACTTCATAGTCACTACCATGTGAACTCATGAACATGAAATCATCACACATCGTTTCATTCACAAGGTACCCCGTACCGGCAACGAGATCCAAACCACAATCTATACACACCAATAAGCACATAAACACGTAAAGACACGTAACTAGCACAAAATAAAACTAAGTGACGAACCTCAAAACCAGGGTTGTCACACTATGAACTCTAATCAATACCGAGAAACTTTTAAACGATCTTGGGCTAGAAGCTAAGTAACTTTTTAAATCGTACAACCTTATTTATTGTAGATAAATTTATTAGCAAGCGATGGGAGAATAGGCTCATAATTAACTCACATAAATTCACGAAAGAATACAAAACTTATAATTGACTCTATCATCTCTCGTTCTCCACAATTTAAAATCTCAATGAATGAGACTCGTGGATGCTTAGCCAATTAAATCAAAGTTTTGGGTTTTCGACTCATTTATAGGATCTTGCAAACTCTTAGACTTTTTCAAGTTTAGAAATCGCATTTTAAAGTTCCCTTGATAAACGACTCTCTAGGATCAATTATAGGAACTTGCGAAAAGTTCTTGTTCTTAACCCGTGACAATTAAGACTTTCGCGTTTTAAAGCTCCCTATATAAAAGCCTAGCAAAACTTGACTTAAACACGTTAAGGATACTAGCTAGAGTAAACTTAGATAAGTAAACTTGGGTTGAGTCAAAAGATTCACAACGTTGAAAATTAAAAGCACTTTATTAAAATTTATTCTAGTAAAAAAAAGAAAATAACTATACAAAGGGAAAAACTAATAGGCCAAAATAGATTTTTTGAAAAATGTCGAAAAATTGATTTTCCGGTTAAAATGAGGACAAATACAAGGAAAAGACCACTTAACTTTGATAGAAGTCCCCCCTACACTTGATATCAACATTGTCCTCAATGTTTAAGCATGTGGGAGTAAACTCCCCTACACTTAGGACATTGTGCACTTTGTTTAAATCTCGCTAAGGAAGAGACAACTAAAGAGATTCCTATTTTAATATTGAAAAATATAAAATAGTGAATCGAAAAGAGTTTAGGATAGAACCGGGAAGACGGGAACACGGAATCACAGGTCGTCAAAAATCATCAAGAGTGGATCATTGAACGCTCGAATCCTAAATATGAGAAGAGAGGAAATAGCAAACACCAACGGGTCTCCCCTACACTTAGGATATAGATAGATAAAAGATAGATGCATGGGTTGCCTCCCAAGAAGCGCTTGATTTTTGTTCACCGAGTCGTGAGCCTGACTCGACCTTGATTAGCATAGGAAGAAGCATGAAACACATCCACCGGGATCAAATACATAGTTTTCGTCCATCAAATAACACAAGCTTAAGGCGAACAAGGCAAGCCAAAGAAGAGTAGGCAAGGTTCCCTTAAGCAAAGATGGAGCACGGTGGGAGCAAGGGTGAAGAGGTGCAAGCATATCTCTAATAGTTCCAAAAATCTTTCTTTTTATTTCATCAGACGGATACTGAGATGGCTTAAAAATTTCAATACCGGGGTCGAACACCTTTTCCTTTAGGGGAAAATAGCACTCAGGCTCAGCAGAATTTGAAGATGATCCGCTAAGAAAATGCACAACCTCGTCCTAAGAAGGTGGACAAATAGGTGTCAAAACATACGTGCTGCGGATGTTGGTGTCGTCCGGTTTCTTCTCCTTTGAAAGAATTTTCTTCAAATCCGTAGAAGAATGAAGACCATAATCATCAAATTCCAAAGGAGGGGCATCACTCTCATGAGGGAAGTAAGTATTAAGAAAAGTAGAAAAGTCTTCCTCAAATGAGTAGTCATCCAAAGTAGGATTAAGCATGGTTGGCGGAGGATCTTCAACATGAGAAGAATCACTCGAAAGAGTATCAGCCTCATCAAAATCATCATAAGTGGGCATGTCGGGATACTCGGAAGTAAAATCATCATAATCATCTCCATCGGAACTAGAATAATCATCATAAGCATCATAGATCGGTGGAGAATCATATATGGGTGAAGGTTCCAAATTGGATAGAGAATCATCCACATCATCTTGAAACAGTGGATTATCATTGCAAGAATCGAATAGAGGATTGTTGTAGATGACAAAATCATCAAGCACATTAATCATATTCGCCGATTCTCTTCCATAGGATTTTCTTGTAAGCTTCCCTATTTCAAAAACTTGTGCATCATCCCCGACTCTTAAAATGAGTTCACACTTATCCACATCTATTAAAGCTCTACCGGTTCTCAAAAATGGGCGTCCAAGTATTAACGGAATACGAGGGTCCATTTCATAATCAACAACGACAAAGTCGACAAGAAAAGTAAATGTGCCAACTTTAGTGAACACATCTTCGGCAATACCAACGGGGTAAGCGAGAGTACGATTTGCAAGCTCAAGAGTCATATTCGTTGGTGTAAGGTCGGGCAATGAAAACTTTTTCCAAACGCTGAAAGGCATCAAATTATACTTGCCCCGAGATCGGCTAAGGTAGTAAATTTGTCGGGTTGGTTAAAAGTACAAGGTAGCACAAAACGACCGGGATCTCCAAGTTTTTCCGGAAGTTCTTTAAGAAGGATTGCAGAGCAATTTTCATTCAAGCGAGTATTAACAAACTCGACCATCTTCTCCTTCTTATTAAGCAATTCCTTAAACATCTTGACAAATTGTGGCATTTGGGCAAGAGCTTCAACAAGGGTAAAGGTGACTTTCATGCCGGCAATCTTTTCCAAAAAGTTAGTGACTAGAATGTCATTCTTAGTCAAAATTCTAGCCTTGTTGAGTCGAGAAGGGTAATGAATGCTGGGGTTGGGTGGTGGGGGTGTAGAAGGTGAAGGTTGAGATGTTGAAGGTTTAGAGGTGGAAGGTGGGGTTGGTGAAGGATTCTTGTTGGGTACTTCTTCATGACGAGGCGGAGACGGTAATGATGAACTAATACTAGGTGTGGGAGTAGTAGGGATAAATGGTGGTGGAGGAGGTGTAGATGGTGTAACTGGGGGCGGGATAAATGGTCCTACTAAAGTAGCTCCACTACGGGTAGTAATAGCACTCACATTCGCTCTCGGATTGGTGACGGTGTTTGAAGGTAGAGATCCCGAAGTAGAGGGTTGAGTGGTGGGTAAGAAACTAGCCAGCATATTCTTCAAATCATTCGTTTGATTGCTGAAGGAGGATTGTATATCATTTCGAAGCTCGGATCTAATGTCATTCCCTTGCTTAGTGATATCCCTTTCAAATTGATAATTTGGCTTTGTAGATTCTTGATTTGCTCTCCTTGGGTTCTCATTAAAGCTTCAACATCTTGATTCATGGGTGGGGCTTGTTGAGCGGGTGGGTGATAAGGATTAGAAGCTCTAGGTGGGATTTGGTTGCTTCTAGTGTAGTTGTTGTTGGGATTGTGGTTTTGAGGAAAAAACCGGGTGAAGGATAGTTGTTCGACGGTAACTTAGCAAATTTCAGTCCCCTTGAGGTCGGGCTTGGTTATTTTCCGGTGAATAGTTACCATAAGCCGCATACACGTTTTCCAGATTGCCTTGAGTAGAAGGACAATCAGTGTATGAGTGAGGACCGCCGCATGTCTCACAAGGATTGCCTATCGCTTTAACTTGTTGTTGTTGGTTTGAAGCGATGAGCAAGATATTTTTGTTCATTTCGGCCATCATGCGGGTAAATTCGGTCATGTCGGGTAATACGAGGATTTTACCTAGTAATAAAAATTATCGTTCGTTGTGGTGGTCTAATCGAATTGATTCCCGGTTTAAAGTGCGACTCAGCTGTCTTTGGTGAAACAAATAGTTATGACGTTGTAGTAAAATTAAAAGTGCACAAACTATTAAAGTAAAAGGCAAGTAATTTAAATCTAAATCTAAGTGAAATAAATGACGAGAAATTAAAGCTTGACAAAAAGTAAATGGCAATTAAAGTAAATAACGCAAACTAAAATCTAACCTAAAGGCAAACTTAAAATGCAACTAAAACTTAAACTAATGAAAAAATAAATCTAAGGAAAATAAACTAAAAGTGCGACTAAGTAAAAAGGCGGGAAAAGTAAAGCTTAAAAATAAAAAATTAAAAACAAAAACTAAAAAGAACCTGAAAACAGCTCATTCGGAATAATCCTTCGTTCGGAATAATCACTCATCCGGAATGTCACCTTCGTTCGGAATGATTCTTCTTCACTCGAAATAATTACCAAATCCTTGATCCGGAATATCTAGTTCACCCGGAATAAATGCTTCACTCAGAATAATGGTTCATCCGGAATATGTCACTTATCCGGAATACCCCTTGATCCGGAATAAAAGATTTATCCGGAATGTTTTCCTTGACTCGGAATATTCTGTTGATCCGGAACAAATTCTCCAACCCTTCGTTCGGAATGTTCCGAATGAATACCTTTATTCGGAATATTGGATGTTCCGAATGAACTCCTTTATCCGGAATATTGGATGTTCCGAATGAACTCATTTATCCGGAATATTGGATGTTCCGAATGAACACCCTTTGATTCGGAAGAAGTTGATCCGGAATGTCAGCTGGTTCGGAATGTAGCACTGATCCGGAATGTTCCAAATGAGTTCACTGATCCGGAATGCTTGGCTTGATCCGGAATAAAAGCATTATCCGGAATATGTCACCTATCCTGAATATTTGCTTTGTTCGGAAGAATCACAACACCACCTTTATCCGGAAGAAACAGCTTGGTTCAGAATAACATGGAAACAAAAATCACGAAGAACACGGGGAACAAGAAGCTACGAATCTAGACAAAACTAATCAAAATCAACCACAAGATTAGATCAAACTAATCAAATAACATCTACTAATCATAAACAAAGAAACCAAATCAATAAAACTAACAATAATAATCAAAATAATCAAAACCCACTTGATTAAATCAATAAAAACTCAATAACATGAACATGAACAATAAACATAAAGATTAAAGATTAACAAAGAAATGTAGATAGGAGATGAACAATAAAAGTAAAGATTGACAATAATTAAAAGGAAATTTACTTGAAATTAAAAGAATTTAAGGTGCAAGACAAGTATTTAAATTTGACAATTAAGTAAATGACATGTATTTAAATGTGCAAGGAAATGAAAATGGAAGAACTAGTGTCACTCTAGCCAACAAAAACAAATGGAAGGAAAATGAAGACTATTTATAGGAGGATTAGGGAGGTGCTTAAGAAGCTTCCTCCCCTCTTTCTTCTTTTTTTAATTGCATGATTAAGTCCTTGTCTTCTTAATTCTTCGACTTTTGACTTTGTCTCGGGATTAATAAACTCGTCTTGTAATTTCTTCATAAATAAGACTTGAGTTCTTTGGCTTTTATTAAACTTCCGTCTTTGGAATCTTTCTTCGATAAATCTTCAGAATTGGTCTTGGACTTCCGTTCTTTTTACACTCTTGATTTCTTGACTTCGTCTTTTGTCTTTTTCTTCGATAAAAGCCCGTGAATGCCCGTGTTTTCTCTCCTTTCCACATTTTCGTCCTAAATCACAACAAAAACACAAACCACGCATAATTCCGACATTTACGACATAAAATACACGTTTTGGCTTGGTTATTATTGTAGTTAAGTGGTAAAAAGGATGGGTGTTTACGCACCTATCAAATCCCCTACACTTGACCATTGCAATGTCCTCATGCAATGCATTAGTTACAAAGCACGTTTTACATTTCCATCATAATCAATCCATATTGGCCTTTATTAAAGAGATAGAAAATTATAAACATTCAAAGAAAGAAAGTAAAGAAATAAAAAACATACCTTAGGGTTTTGAAAATGTTATGAATGATCATCATCCTCAAGTTTTCACATTCTTCAAACCAAGCTTAAAAACGAGATCATTGTTATTATAAGTTAGCAAACTAACATGAACTCATGTGGGCCAATTATTTACTTAGACTCCCTTATTCCTAGGTGTATCTCTTATATTTTATTGTTGTCTTGAATGATCACGAGGATGCATTGTTGACTTATTTCGATAGTTATTAAGTTGAAAATAAAGTGGGACGATTTAATCAATAGTTAGCTAAAGGACAAAATCTTTTAAAACTGCTTCTCGGGACCTCATAAAGTTCATATCTTGGCATAACTCGCTTCGTGATTTAAGACCTTTCTTGGACCGATATTTGGCAGCGAGTTCATACTTCAAATCTTGAGAGACATTCATGAAATAATGGTCTTCTCTTCATAATAGGAATTTCTTCACTTAAAGTTTTGAGAGATTCTTTATACTTGGACCACGACTTCTTCATTTTTCTCCAATCTTTATTTTGGACTTTGATATACAACGATCCGCCTCCTTTTAGGACTTGGATCTATTTATCCTCATACCTCTTTAGGGCCTTTTTGGATAGACTTCTCCATGATCTTTTGAGGAGTATTTGCTTTTCGTCGTGTGTCTCGATCCTTCATATTGATTTTCGATAAATGATTCTTCACATCACTTTTGGATCTTTAGCAAGAAAATGTAGCCCTCATGCCTTGTTAGGGCCTTTTCGGACTCGCCAATCTTCGCATCCCGCTTCAATAAGTTATGCCTTGGCTATGAACTCTAATCCATACTGAGCAACTTTTAAACGATCCTGGGCTAGAAGCTAAGTAACTTTTCAAATCGTACAACCTTATTTATTGCAGATAAATTTATTAGCAAGCGATGGGAGAATAGGCTTATAATTAACTCACATAAATTCACGAAAGAATACCAAACTTATAATTGACTCTATCATCTCTCGTTCTCCACAGTTTAAAATCTCAAGGAATGAGACTCGTGGATGCTTAGCCTATTAAATCAAAGTTTTGGGTTTTCGAGTCGTCTATAGGATCTTGCAAACTCTTAGACTTTTTCAAGTTTAGAAATCGTATTTTAAAGTTCCCTTGATAAAAAACTCTCTAGGATCAATTATAGGAACTTGCTAATAGTTCTTGTTCTTAACCAGTGAGAGTTAAGACTTTTGCGTTAAAGCTCCCTATATAAAAGCCTAGCCAAACTTGACTTAAACACGTTAAGGATACTAGCTAGAGTAACTTAGATAAGTAAACTCGGGTTGAGTCAAAAGATTCACAACGTTTGAAAATTAAAACCACTTTATTAAAATTTATTATAATAAGGAAAGAAAATAACTATACAAAGGTAAAAACTAATAGGCCAAAATAGATCAAAATTTTTGAAAAATGTCGAAAAATTGATTTCCCGGTTAAAATGTAGACAAATACAAGGAAAAGACGACTTAACTTCGATAGAAGTCCCCCCTACACTTAATATAAACATTGTCCTCAATGTTTAAGCATGTGGGAGTAAACTCCCCTACACTTAGGACATTGTGCACGCTGATTAAATCTTGCTAAGGAAAAGACAACTAACGAGATTCCTATTTTAATATTGAGAAATATAAAATAGTGAATCGAAAAGAGTTTAGGATAGAACCGGGAAGACGGAAACACGAAATCACGGGTTGTCAAAAATCATCAAGGGTGGATCATTGAGCGTTCGAATCCCTGAATAGAAGAAGAGGAGAGAGGAAATAGAAAACACCAACGGGTCTCCCCTACACTTAGGATATAGATAGCTAAAACATAGATACATGGGTTGCCTCCCAAGAAGCGCTTGATTTTTGTTCACCGAGTCGTGAGCCTGACTCGACCTTGATTAGCATAGGAAGAAGCATGAAAAACATCCACCGGGATCAAATACATAGTTTTCATCCATCAAATAGCACAAGCTTAAGGCGAACAAGGCAAGCCAAAGAAGAGTAGGCAAGGTTCCCTTAAGCAAAGATGGAGCACGGTGGAAGCAAGGGTGTAAAGGTGCAAGCATATCTTCAAAAGTTCCAAAGATTTTTCCTTTTATTTCATCAGATGGATACTAAGATGGCTTAAAGATTCCAATACCGGGGTCGAACACCTTTTCCTTTAGGGGAAAATGGCACTCAGGCTCAGCAGAATTTGAAGATGATCCGCTAAGAAAATGCACAACCTCGTCCTCAGAAGGTGGACAAAGAGGTTTCAAAACATACGTGCTGCGGATGTTGGTGTCGTCCGGTTGCTTCTCCTTTGAAAGAATATTCTTCAAATCCGAAGTAGCATCAAGACCATAATCATCAAAGTCTAAAGGAGGAGCATCACTCTCATGAGGGAAGTATGTATTAAGAAAAGTATAGAAGTCTTCATCAAATGAGTAGTCATCCAAAGTAGGATTAAGTGATGGCGGAGGATCTTCATCATGTGAAGAATCACACGAAATAGTATCGGCCGCATCAAAATCATCATAAGTGGGCATGTCGGGATACTCGGAAGTAAAATCATCATAATCATCCGAATCTGAGCTAGAATCATCATCATAAGCATCAAAGATCGGTGGAGAATCATATATGGGTGAAGGTTCCAAATTGGAGAGAGAATCATCCACATCATCTTGAAACAGTGGATTATCATTGCAAGAATCGAATAGCAGATTGTTGTAGACGACAAAATCATCAAGCACATTGATCATATTCGCTGATTCTCTTCCATAGGATTTGCTTGTAAGCTTCCCCATTTCAAAAACTTGGGCATCATCCCCGACTCTTAAGATGAGTTCACACTTATCCCCATCTATTAAAGCTCGACCGGTTCTCAAAAATGGGCGTCCAAGTATAAACAGAATACGAGGGTCCATTTCATAATCAACAACGACAAAGTCGACCGGAAAAGTGAATGTGCCAACTTTAATGAAGACATCTTCGGCAATACCAACGGGGTAAGCGAGAGTGCGATTGGCTAGCTCAAGAGTCATTTTGGTGGGTGTAAGGTTGGGCAATGATAACTTTTTCCAAACACTTAAATGCATCAAATTAATACTGGCCCCGAGATCGGCTAAGGCAGTAAATTTGTCAGTTTTGTTAAAAGTACAAGGTAGGACAAAACGACCGGGATCTCCAAGTTTCTCCGGAAGTTCTTTAAGAAGGACGACAGAACAATTTTCATTCAATCGAGTATTAACAAACTCGACCATCTTCTCCTTCTTATTAAGCAATTCCTTAAACATCTTGACAAATTGTGGCATTTGGGAAAGAGCTTCAACAAGGGTAAAGGTGATTTTCATGCTGGCAATCTTTTCTAAAAAGTTAGCGACGTGAATGTCATTCTTTGTCAAAATTCTAGCCTTGTTGAGTCGAGAAGGGTAAGGAATGCTGGGGTTGGGTGGTGGAGGTATAACAGGTGAAGGTTGAGATGTTGAAGGGTTCTTCTTGGGTACTTCGTCATGACGAGGCGGAGACGGTAATGGTGTACTAATACTAGGTGTGGGAGGAGTAGCGATAAATGGTGGTGGAGGAAGTGTAGATGATGGGGGCGGGATAGGTGGTCCTACTAAAGTAACTCCACTACGGGTAGTAATAGCACTCACATTCGCTCGCGGATTGGTGACGGTGTTTGAAGGTAGAGAACTCGAAGTAGAGGGTTGAGTGGTTGGTAAGAAACTAGCAAGCATATTCTTCAAATCATTTGTTTGATTGCTGAAGGAGGATTGTATATTATCTCGAAGCTTGGATCTTATGTTATTCCCTTTCTTGGTGATATCCCCTTTCAAGTTGATAATTTGGCTTTGTAGATTCTTAATTTGCTCTCCTTGGGTTCTCATTAAAGCTTCAACATCTTGATTGATGGGTGGGGCTTGTTGAGCGGGTGGGTGATAAGGATTAGAAGCTCTAGGTGGGATTTGGTTGCTTCTATTATAATTGTTGTTGGGGTTTTGTTTTTGAGGAGAAAAACCGGGTGAAAGGTAGTTGTTTGACCGGTAACTTAGCAAATTTCGATCCCCTTGAGGCCGGGCTTGGTAATTTTCCGATGAATAATTACCATAAGCCGCATACACGTTTTCCGGATTGACTTGAGTAGAAGGACAATCAGTGTATGGGTGAGGACCGCCGCATGTCTCACAAGGATTGGCTATCGCTTTAACTTGTTGTTGGTTTGAAGCGAGGAGCAAGATATTTTTGTTCATTTCGGCCATCATGCGGGTGAATTCGGTCATGTCGGGGTTTGCTGAAGTAGAAGAAACATTGACTCTCGGGTTGTTCCTTGAAGAAGCGGAGGAATCCCAATTTTTGTGATGAGTAGTCATGTTCTCAATAAGCTCTCTACACTCCTCGGGTCTTCTTTTCATAATGTGCCACCGGCGGCTGCATTAATCGTATCACGATCACGAAAAGTCAAACCGTTGTAGAAAGTATCAATTAAGGTTACAGGGAGCATGTTGTGGTTTGGACAACGATCGATCAAAACATTATATCTTTCCCAAGTATCAAAGGGAGATTCATCGGGTTCTTGCATGAAACCGCTGATTTGATTGCGAAGGCTCGTGACCATGGATGGTGGAAAGTAGCGCGACAAAAAGCGTTGAGTCATGTCATCCCAAGTATGAATGGAATTCTTTGGGAGACGATCAAACCATTTCTCGATGTGGTGTGATAAATTATGTGGGAAGAGTTGAAGGCGAAGAACATCCATTGTGGCACCGGGCAACTTCATGCTTTGAGTGATAGTAATGAATTTGTCGAGGTGTTTGTTGGCATCATCATCAGGCATTCCGGCGAATGGATTAGTTTGCACTTGCTGGATCATGTGATGCTTCAACGAAAACTTCGGAGCCGTGATTTGCATCGGCGCAATCGGTCCTCCTCGTCCAAACATTGTTGGTTGACAAAGCTCCTCCGTTGTCCGAAGATCGGGCTGTGGAAGAACATTGTTGTGTTGAGGTGCGGTGGATATTGTTGTTGTTCACACCTGCCATACCTAAATCTTCTCGAGTCTCGGGCTCTTGATAAGTAGAAGATCTAGTACGCATACACCTGCAAAGGCAAAAGAAAACAATAACAAAGCTATAGACAATATATATACACCATAAAAATAAAATCTTTTTGGATTTTTGAAATTTTTTAATTTTTATGGATTTTTAACAATTTTTAATTTTTATGGTTTTTTGAAAATTTTTGAGCAAGAAAAATAACGCTCACGAATGAACGGATCCCAAAAAGCAACGCGTCTCTCACAGAAAACCGTTAATCTTTAGGAAAAGAGCCGGCAGCGGCGCCATTTGATAACTCGCTTTTAGTTAGGAAAATTGTTCTTTGTCGTATGTCTCACAAGGATTGATTCCCGGTTTAAAGTGCGACTCAGCTGTCTTTGGTGAAACAAATAGTTATGTCGTTGTACTAAAATTAAAAAGTGCACAAACTATTAAAGTAAAAGGCAAGTAATTTAAATCTAAATCTAAGCGAAATAAATGACGAGAAATTAAAGCGTGACGAAAAGTAAATGGCAATTAAAGTAAATAACGCAAACTTAAATCTAACCTAAAGGCAAACTTAAAACGCAACTAAAACTTAAAATAAGGCAAAAATAAATCTAAGGAAAATAAACTAAAAGTGCGACTAAGTAAAAAGGCGGGAAAAGTAAAGCTTAAAAATAAAAAATTAAAAACAGAAACAAAAAAGAACCTGAAAACAGCTCATTCGGAATAATCCTTCGTTCGGAATAATCACTCATCCGGAATGTCACCTTCGTTCGGAATGATTCTTCTTCACTCGGAATAATTACCAAATCCTTGATCCGGAATATCTAGTTCACCCGGAATAAATGCTTCACTCGGAATAATGGTTCATCCGGAATATGTCACTTATCCGGAATACCCCTTGATTCGGAATAAAAGCTTTATCCGGAATGTTTTCCTTGACTCGGAATATTCTGTTGATCCGGAACAAATTCTCTAACCCTTCGTTCGGAATGTTCCGAATGAATACCTTTATTCGGAATATTGGATGTTCCGAATGAACTCCTTTATCCGGAATATTGGATGTTCCGAATGAACTCCTTTATCCGGAATATTGGATGTTCCGAATGAACACCCTTTGATTCGGAAGAAGTTGATCCGGAATGTCAGCTGGTTCGGAATGTAGCACTGATCCGGAATGTTCCGAATGAGTTCACTGATCCGGAATGTTTGGCTTGATCCGGAATAAAAGCTTTATCCGGAATATGTCACCTATCCTGAATATTTGCTTTGTTCCGAACAATCACAACACCACCTTTATCCGGAATAAACAGCTTGGTTCGGAATAACCTGGAAACAGAAATCACGAAGAACACGGGGAACAAGAAGCTACGAATCTAGACAAAACTAATCAAAATCAACCACAAGATTAGATCAAACTAATCAAATAACATCTACTAATCGTAAACAAACAAACCAAATCAATAAAACTAATAATAATAATCAAAATAATCAAAACCCACTTGATTAAATCAATAAAAACTCAATAACATGAACATGAACAATAAGCATAAAGATTAAAGATTAACAAAGAAAGGTAGATAGGAGATGAACAATAAAAGTAAAGATTGACAATAATTAAAAGGAAACTTACTTGAAATTAAAGGAATTTAAGGTGCAAGACAAGTATTTAAATTTCACAATTAAGTAAATGACATGTATTTAAATGTGCAAGGAAATGAAAATGGAAGAACTAGTGTCACTCTAGCCAACAAAAACAAATGGAAGGAAAATGAAGACTATTTATAGGAGGATTAGGGAGGTGCTTAGGAAGCTTCCTCCCCTCTTTCTTCTTTCTTTAATTGCATGATTAAGTCCTTGTCTTCTTAATTCTTCGACTTTTGACTTTGTCTCGGGATTAATAAACTCGTCTTGTAATTTCTTCATAAATAAGACTTGAGTTCTTCGGCTTTTATTAAACTTCCGTCTTTGGACTTTTTCTTCGATAAATCTTCAGAATTGGTCTTGGACTTCCGTTCTTTTTACACTCTTGATTTCTTGACTTCGTCTTTTGTCTTTTTCTTCGATAAAAGCCCGTGAATGCCCGTGTTTTCTCCCCTTTCCACATTTTCGTCCTAAATCACAACAAAAACACAAACCACGCATAATTTCGACATTTACGACATAAAATACACATTTTGGCTTGGTTATTATTGTAGTTAAGTGGTAAAAAGGATGGGTATTTACACACCTATCATCGGGGTTTGCTGAAGTAGAAGAAATATTGACTCTCGGGTTGTTCCTTGAAGAAGCAGAGGAATCCCAGTTTTTGTGATGAGTAGTCATGTTCTCAATAAGCTCTCTACACTCCTCGGGTCTTCTTTTCATAAATGGGCCATTGGCGGCTGCATTAATCGTAGCACGATCACGAAAAGTCAAACCGTTGTAGAAAGTATCAATTAAGGTAACGGGGAGCATGTTGTGGTTTGGACATCGATCGATCAAAACATTATATCTTTCCCAAGCATCAAAGAGAGATTCATCGGGTTCTTGCATGAAACCGCTGATTTGATTTCGATGGCTCGTGACCATGGATGGTGGAAAGTAGCGTGACAAAAATCGTTGAGTCGTGTCATCCCAAGTATGAATGGAATTCTTTGGGAGACGATCAAACCATTTCTCGGCGTGGTGTGATAAAGTATGTGGAAAGAGTTGAAGGCGAAGGACATCCATAGTAGCACCGGGCAACTTCATGCTTTGAATAATAGTAATGAATTTGTCGAGGTGTTTGTTGGCATCATCATCAGGCATTCCGCGGAATGGATTAGTTTGCACTTGTTGTATCATGTGATGCTTCAACGAAAACTCTGGAGCCGTGATTTACATCAGCGCAATCGGTCCTCCTCGTCCAAACATTGTGGGTTGACAAAGCTCCTCCATTGTCCGAAGATCGGGCTGTGGAAGAACATTGTTGTTGTTATTGTTGAGGTGCGGTGGATTATTGTTGTTGTTCACACCTGCCATAGCTAAATCTTCATGAGTCTCGGGCTCTGGATAAATTGAAGATCTAGTACGCATACACCTGCAAAAGCTAAAGAAAAAGATACCAAAGTAAAAGACAATATATATACACTATAACAATAAAATCTTTTTGGATTTTTGTAAATTTTTAATTTTTATGGTTTTTTGAAAAAATTTTAAGCAAGAAAATAACGTTCACAAGTGAACGGATCCCAAAAAGCAACGCGTCTCTCACAGAAAACCGTTAATCTTTACGAAAAGAGCCGGCAGCGGCGCCATTTGATAACTTTATTTGGCCAGTATAAAAATTTTCGTTTGTTCCAATCTCTTCGAATTAAAAAATGGATTAATGTGTGACTCAGCTGTCTTTTGGTGGAAAACAAGGATTTGTCGTTGTAGTGTAATTAAATTGCACAAACTTTAAAGTAAAGGCGGTTAATTAAATCTAAAACTAATTAAAAAGTAAATGGTGCAATATTTGAACCTTAAAAAGAGAATTAATTAAAAGACTTAAAATTAAAGCGTGACGAAAAATTAAATTGACAATGTAATAAAAATAACAATTAAGAAAAATTGACGGGAAAAATTAATGCTTGAGAATGAAACAGAGGATAAACAAACCTGAGTCGTCGCCCAATTACTGTCACTATTCGGCGTACCCAACAAAGAACTGCTTAACCGGAATAAAGCTGTCACCTTTATCCGCAATCTTAATCTGCTCCTTATCCGGAATAAATATCTACTGCTTATCCGGAATCCACCAAGTGACGCTTATCCGGAATAACCTTCAAAGCGTTATCCGGAGTTAGGTTTTAGTCCTTATCCGGAATAATCTTCGGAGCTTTATCCGGAATACACGAATTTGATGCCCTATCCGGAATCCTTCTCTCCAGCAGCTTATCCGTAATAATGACAAGAACACTATCCGAAATGTTGCTTCTTCGGCTTATCCAGAATACCCTTCGGCTTGTTATCCGGAATCAAGAAACTCACCTTGTCCGGAATAACGTACTTCTCTTTATCCGGAATAAACAACTGAAACACTTATCCGGAATAACTATCTTGTGAATATCCGGAATAATCCCCTAAACCTTATTCGGAATAACCCAATAGACCAATATCCGGAATAACTTCCTTCGACTTATCCGGAATACCCTGATTAGTTTCCTTATCCGAAATAACTTCCGGAACAAGCCTTATACGAACCCTTATCCGGAATAAACTGTTACTTTATTCGGAATAATAGGGTTTTGGACCTTATCCGGAAAAATCCCAACAAGCAGACTACTCGGAATGATGGATTTGATGCTATGTCCGGAATAAAAGGGTTTACCAAACCCGGAATACAACTAAAATCAAATTAGCTATAAACTACAATTAAGTTAAACACAAATAAGCACTTATCTAAAAACTTAACCAAATTGAATTTAAGAAAAGACAAATAAGCCAAAATTTAAAAACTTTTGAAAACACTAAATGATAAAAATATTAAAAATCAACTTTTTATAAAACTTAACTAATAAGCACTTGATTAAATTTAAGAAAAACACAATAAGCTATAAAATTAATAAGCTAACAAGATCAAAAACATAAAAGCATAACAAGTAATCAAATAAGCATGACAATAAGATAATAAGCACAAAGAGTAAGCAAAACAAGAAAGGTAGAATGAGAGATTAAAATAAATACTTGATTAAGATTAAGATTCAACAATTAAAGTAAAGATAATAATTAAAAGCTTACAAATTTAAGGTGCAAGACAAGGTAATTAAAATGCAATAAGGTAAATGTGCAAGTAATTAAAATGGAAGAGCTAATTTGTCAATTTACCCAACAAAAACAAATGAAATGAAATGGATGCTATTTATAGGAGATTAGGGAGGTGATTAGTGGAAGCTTCCTCCTCTCTTTCCTCTTTCTTTATTTCTCGTTTAGTCCTCGTCTTCTTAATTCTTCGACTTTATCTCGGGATTAATAAACTCGTCTTGTAATTTCTTCATTAATTTAGACTTGAGTTCTTCGGCTTTTATTAAACTTCCGTCTTTGGATTTTTTCTTCGATAAATCTTTAGAATAGGCCTTGGACTTCCGTTCTTTTTGCACTCTTGATTTCTTGACTTCGTCTTTTTTGTCTTTTTCTTCGATAAAAGCCCGTGAAAGCCCGTGTTTTCTCCCCTTTTCACATTTTCGTCCTAAATCACAACAAAAACACAAACCACGCATAATTCCAACATTTATGACATAAAATACACGTTTTAGCTTGGTTATTATTGTAGTTAAGTGGTAAAAAGGATGGGTGTTTACACACTTATCACTCATCGTCCAAAACGGGCTTCACTACAAGAATTCAGTCAGTTATCCACGGAAATTACCCACGAAAAGTAATTTGTGGGCATCTACCCACTAGTTTCCCACAAATCCCCCATGATTAACGAATTACAATACTCATCAAAGTTACTCTTGAATTTCCCACATATTTTCCCACCCACAAAATTATATTTAGTGTGTAATCTATGGCTCAGTCATTCTTCTGGTAACATTTCACACGGATTAACCATAAAGTATGTTTTCATGGGTAAATATGTGGCTATTTTCGTGGCTATATTTAATTTACCCATTGATAATGTCAAATGTATTTGTTCATGGGTAAATTTTTGTGGGAACCTTGTGGGTAATTATATACACATGGGTTTTACGATGTTCAAAAGACAATGACTAAAATCATCTTTGGGAATCAACGTTCACTTTGTTTTCGACCAATCTAAAAAATGTAGTAGGCAAACATAGACTTTGATCTCCAAATTAGTGGAAAATTTCCAAAACATTGTGATTTTTCATAATGAACACCTTATTAAGTCGGGCTGTATAGAAATTATCTTTTATTCTTAGAGGTGGAAAAGAGACGAGCGGCTTGTGTAAAGCTCGGATATCACATCGGTAAAAAACCCGAACAAGCTTAGCCTAACCCTAATAGTGGAAGTTGGAGATATTTAATAGGTGGGCTAATACAAATTTCGTCTAAGATACTGAACCGAGGACTCGTCAGAAATGGTCGGTCCATCCCCGGGTTGGTCGGCCTGGTTCGATTTTCGACCCATTGTGGTCCAAAAAAGTAAAATGACGGGTTGCGTAAGATAGACCCGAACCAAGACCGAATATTAGAAAAATAATGAACCAAAAACCGAAACGAAATGTATTCAGTCTGGTCTGATCGAATCTACGGTCATGCTATGCCGTAAGTCGTAACAACTATTCTAATGGTTTCAATTTTTTAGTAGTAACAATTACTTCCCGCTCAAATTTTGGCCCCTATGATCTAAAATTTTGGCTCCCTCCAAACCAATCCAAACATTAGATCCACTAACTTCTCCATCAAAACCGTCCATTATTCATCTTCCCAATCTTTTCATATCTACTTGTTTGTCATATCCATTAATCGCAAATCTCCAATTTCCTTCCTTTCTCTATCGTGATATCCATCATAGTTGTCAGGTCTCCATGTCTCAAACATTTTTCTGTCAACACATAACAACCCACTCACACGAAAACCGAAGCTATGAAGTACTATCTATCATTTATACTAAATCAGATCGAATGAAAAGGGAGGTGTGTAATGCTCTTTACTTTATTAACTTTACAAAAACTATTATAGACACGACCTTTAGATCTACTACATATTAGTAACTTTTGAATATTAATAGTAATTGATTTATACATATAATCTTGTTTGTATATTGTATTCATGTCCACGAGGTTAAAAATTTAGGAACAAACTATATGTTCTATTGCTTGTTGAATTTGGCAAATATCACGTTCGATATGTGTTTGATGTAAGTCTTGATCCAAGTTAACCTATATATTCTAGAGTAACATCTGAAGGTGAAGAAGTTAACATTATTTCTATAAGATTTTGATTTGCAGTTTACTAACCCTCAAGACTCGCGCGTCTGGAGCGAATCAAAGGTACTCAGAAAGTCACAAATATATTCTATACTGACAAAGACTTTAACGATGTTGTCATTAGTAGTATTTGCCTTTTGGCAACCGATGATCCAAATAGTGATTTAGATCAGATATGGTTGTGTTATAGGAATTATAATTCAAGACGGAAGAAAGAAAGCAATCATGTTATGTATAAATTGTTTTTACATAATCTGCCTACATTGCCAAAAAACTTAAATGACACATGTATAAAGTCAATATACTTAGGAAGATATTTACAAAAGCATTGTACATTCAGGTAACATGCATAAACTAATAACTTGGTGACTTTTATATTGTTTCAAGTTATACACTTGACTAAAACAAGATACCAACCTAACATGCTTATTTTTTCAGGTTAAGCACTTAAATTCTATATTGATATTTACTGTTAAAGAAAAAGTCAACACTACGTACTAGCATTAGCCAACATTATACTTCGTTAAATCACTTGTAAACATATTTAGTGATTTTTTTCCTTAACCACAGTGCAGCAGCCGTGCAGGTCCATGATGAGTTTAACTTGAATACAAGCTATTTTGAGTCCCTACAATACAAAAGTAGTGTGAGTAGTATCAATATGTCGCTATTGTTACGATCGTCTGCTTATTCGGAAAAAGGGAAGTACTTAAACAAGTATCTTTGCACCAACTAATTTTTAATATGATACTGATTCTCTCAAAGCATTCCATATGGTGTATATGTTTTTACGAGTTATCTTTTTATATTTGAACTCTTTTGTGACATCCTAGTTCAGTTTTGGCCATCTGTCTCATAAATACTTGGCCCATTTAATTTGTGCTAGGATCTAGTTTCAAGCATTTATATATCAAATACTTGTTGGAGTTTAATTCTCAAATAGATAAGACCTCCATGATTTACTTGAGTTCTAAATAATTATTAGCCAAGTGCATTCCCAAGATGAGTATCAGATAAGATTCTATGAACAATCAGTAGTTTGAATTGAACTTAGATTAGAACAGGTTGGGAAATAAAAGCACCAAAGATTGGTTTCATAGAAAGAGTAATTTTTTTGTCATTCATAAATGATACAAGATGCACTGTAAATAAATCACTAGTAATGCTGCTAGCTAATATATTGGTTGAATTCTTTTTGGGTAGTCATAAATCTTGCTAACTGGTACTTGATTAGAAGGTACTAATTAGTTAGTTTATCTTGAATGAACAACAGAATAAGCATAAGCGGTCTTTAGTCTTAATCAGAGGTCCTCCTAGAAGCAGTCTCTTTGTTCTCTACCATCAGGTTTATCCTAGCTGTAGGGGTAAGAAATGGGCCCATCTACATCTTACACCCCCTTACCCTACTTCAGCGAGATTAGGTTTGTTGTTGTATTGTCATGAACCATGGCATAGGCTTTAGTATATGAATAAAGTTGTAAATGTTTACTTAAAGTGGACTCTTAAGCATGGTAGATTCATGTTCTATGTCAACACTCTTGTACTATTTGCCATATTTTACTATTCATAACCACTTGAACATTTAAATATGGTAGTTTCGTAGATGTGTGATTGTATTTGTAAGTTAGTAACTGACTTTATATAATTTGTAGGGCATGATGATGATCATTATTGATTTTTAAAGCAAAGAATAAACAGAGATATCATCGTGTTTCAAGATTGATCGATGGCTAAGGAATGTACCATACAAACTCATAGAGTACCACCGATACCTTATGTAATACCCACTCCCAAACAGTAGCTACACAGTTTAGTTTATTTTTTTTGGAATTGATAATTAGATAAACTTTATTGTAATTGGATGCAATATTAATACTTACAACTTTATTTTATTATCTATGATTTTTGTTCTATTTGTATACTTGTCACAAGTTTAATAGCAATTTAAGAAAGGACCTCCAATATAAAATTGCAAACAATTTGCCACGACTTATCAATGAGTGACTAATGGTTATTTAGTCACAAATTTACCCACAATTTATGTGCAACCTTTTCAAAAAAATTACCCTCGCCATCTATACGGGATTGTATCCGTGTTAATTTTTACCCGTAAAATACCCACAAATAGATCAATGACAAAATTCGTGGTCCCTTTTAAAATACCACAATCTCTTTTCCCATGAACTCCCATGAAACATGTAGTGGGTAATCTTACCCACCGCTTGAATTTGACGTGGGTACAAAATTAGCCTCGAAGGTTTTCCCCATGTATATTGGTTTGTGGGAAATGCGTGGGTATTAGCCAATTACCCACGAATTTAGCTCGTTTACCCACAAATTTGGTCTGTGGGTAATCGTCTGGATTCTTGTAGTGCTTTAAATGCATTAAATAACATAAAATAATGCCAAATATATGCTTGTGTGTGTTACTTGTGTATTTTAGGTACGGATATTGAGAAAATGACAAAAGATCACAAGAAACAAGCAAAAACGAACACGGGAAACGAAACCGCACAATGAACCAAGCCCTAATGAAGATTTTCAAGAAAAAACCTTGAAGAATTGAAGATTATGCAAGAAGGGTCCTCCAATATTGAAGAATTGACACTTTAAACCCTTTTTTATTCATAATTACAAGATTGGTCCTTAAAGTTTGTCAAATTTAGAAAAAGGGCCCTCCACTTTGAAGAATTGGCAAGATTGGTCCCTCAACAATGAAGACTTGCCAATATTAGTCCTCCAAAAAGTCAATCATACAAGTCAAGACCATAATCTTTGAAGAAAATGCCAAAAGAACCCTTCAAGAATCAACAAATAGAAAGAAATACCCCTGAAAATACTTTGGAAAAGTATTTGGGGCAAAAGTGTGAAAATGGAAACTTCAAATACAAAGGAATTCGTTTTTTGTTGAGTTTAAACTGAAATGACAAAGAAATAAGAAACAAAGGACTGAAATGGGCAGACAACCAAACCTCCAACACCCACTCTTGTCTTGACACGTAGCCCACTCACTTGAATCAACCAATCACATACCTCCCTGCTTCCACCTCAGCCATCCACTCACACCAGACTTAACAAACTTAATTTATTAAGTTTAATTAAGGCGCTAAACACATTTTTTAAAACCAAAACATATTAAACGTGTGTTCTTCATGTTCTTGAAACAAATTGGGCATTTGCTTAATTCTTGAAATTAGCCTTTAATTCTTTCCAGATTCAAGATTAAGGTGAACAAGAACATAACCCCAATCACCAAAATCCTTGCCACGTCACTCATTTGCTCACATCTTAAACCCTCCCTACATGTTTTTTAGGATACTGCCAAAGCTTTCCAGGGAATCAACACACCTTGTTTAGCTTTGTTCCTAAGCATCAATATGAGCCTTTGGATGCAATTTCAACCATGACAACTCACACAAACAGCCAAATTCAGTCACATGAGCTCAAAGTTTCAAAATCGACAAGGGAATTTTTGGGACTTCAAGCATTAGGGTTTATTGTTTTTATCTGTTCTTAGTTCACATGTAAGGCTCAATATAAAGCCATAGGGTCTCATTTGTACAACTACTCTTGATTTTTCCTAGTTCACTTTTTTGTAAATCCTACTTTCAATTTATGAAATAGAGTTTGAATTTGTGAAGAAAAACCAAGTGCCAATCTTTTATTCTGCTTGTTATTTTTTAATGTTTGCTAGTCTTGAATCTTGAAACGTGTTTTCAAACCTTGTGCAAGAAATTGTACAAGAGCTCAAAATTTGATATTTTGCTAAGGCTTGGTTTAAACCTTGGAATTTTTGTGCTATAAGTGGATCATAGCACCCTAATAAAGAGTTATCAAGGTGTTGTGAGGCTTATAACTTGGGGATAATCAAGTGTGGGAACAAGGTTGCATTAATCATATTTATTTTCCAAGTTGTCACCTTTCTGTTTTTCATTTTATTGTGCTAACCTTGTTGAATCTTAGCAACTTGTTTGTGGAAGCTTGTGCCTTGTTTTGCTAGGCACGTCAGCTCAAAAATTCGCGAGTGTGGATGTACATTCATGAGGTTTGAGTTCTTGAACCCAAAAATTTGAAAAATACTTGTTTTTTATGATTTTGTGTTCTGCTTGTGCGCTTGTTGTTTTTATGACTTAATCTTGCTTGATACTGCATAATATATCTGTTATTGTGTTTGATTGGGCTTGGGTAACATTGAATCACACTTATACTTGTTTAATCTTGAATTGAAAAAGATAAGGGGTGTTTGGGTTAACCTATTTAAGATCATAACTTGTTATTGTGTTGTTGGAAGTTGTTTGTTTGAGTTTGTATCTACAATATACTTGGTTGTATGCTAAAACCTGCAAGTTTTTGGCTTTGAAACATCAAATTAAAGATTGTGCTATATCTCACTTGATTTGGCTGTTTTTGACCTATGATTTTGGAAACACCTAGAGTGTATGCATGTTTAGGGCTAAAAAGTGTTAAATCATAGTTTATATAACCTGTTAACAAGATTTGAGTGTTTCAATTTGGACTTGTGGTCAAGTATATCAGCTAAGTGTCTTAACTGCTTGTTAAGTGTTCATCAGTAACATTCATAAGCTTGAATATTGATCTAAACTTTGAATCAGTGCATGAAACTTGTTGATTATTGTTCATTTGAATTAATTATAGCTTGTGTATGCATTTGGTGAAGTTTGGTTGGCTGAATCTTGCTAAAAGTGCTTATTGAACCAAAACTGCTTATTGTTCATATATGGGCTAGGCCTGTGGATGTTTTGATTAAATTGTATTAATTGGCTGATTGGAATTATGTTTTTGTTGTTGATATTGACTCCTTATGATTAACTGATTATTTGGGTGCCTTTGCTTAACTTGAATCCACAAAAAAGCCACATAAGACAAAAAGTCAATTTGGTCAAGCAGTGGAAACTTTTCCCACTGCTCAACCTCCAAAACTAGCCCCTACTAGTGTAAAACATCAAACAGCTTATTCATAATCCATTTTGGCTTATCCAGACTTGCAACAACTTATTTTTTTGTGATAGATCTTCCTTATTTGACCCATTTATTTGATCTGGAGCTTATTAGACTTTGACTTTGACTTTTTGCTAGAAAACTCATTAAGTTGACTTTTACATAAGTGCTTATTTGCTTATTCTGGCTTATTGCTTGTGCGTATTTGAAAACTTTTTGATTATTTTGCTTAATTAAGTCATTTAAAAGCTTTTGAAAGTTGAATCAGCACTTGAGGTGGTCTAGAACTCAAAAACGACTTTTTTGTCGTTTTGTGAAGAGAGTCTTGGCTTATTTTAGGCTTATTTCTTGTGCTTTTTCAAATTTTCTTTTTACAGATCTTCTAAAGTAACTCAAAAGAAGCTTGTGTGTCAAATTTTAGCTTATGGCATCAACTTATAGCTTAATGGGCCAAAAAGCCCATTAAGAATAAGCTGCTTTGAAATAAGCTAGCTTAAACACATTTTCAGCTTTTGGGCCTTCAAAGTTTTGTTCTTAAAATAAATTTTAAGTCAGATAGGAGATTTTGGGCTTATTTGGACAACATTTTTCTTATTGGGTCTATTTCAAGCCCATTAAGGGACTGTTTGGACTTTAGCCTATTTCAAGGCCCAATAGGGGTATTTTTGTAATTTCAACTTCATTTCTGTTTTTATAGGTTAAAATAAGCTAGTTTGCAACTTTTTAGAATTTTTTATAAATTTTAGATTTTTATTAATATTTTATTATTATTTTATTATTAAAAATTAAAATTTAGATTTTTCAAAGTTTTTCATTTTTCTTAGTTCAAATACATTAAGTTAGGAATTTTAAAATTTTTAGAATATTTTTATTGTTGTTAGACTAATTTTTAGAATTATTTTAAGTTTTAATAGTTTTTAATTGTTTTTAAATAGTTTTTATTAATTTTAAAATTTTCAAAAATAGTTTTAAATTTAGTTAAGGTATTTTAGAGGTTTACAAGTTAAAAAATCTCATTTTGGGCTTCTTATTAATTAATTTGATTTTTTGGGAATTAGCATTAAAAAATTATTATTTAATTAAATAAAAGGTTTGAGCGATTTTTGATTTTTTATAAACTCTAATTACATATTTTAAGATTTATTTTAATTTTCTAGGAGCTTTTAGGGTAAATTTTTAATTTAGTCACTTTTTACGGTTTTACGTACATGCCTATTCGTCTTAGTTTAATTCATAATCGTAACCGTCATTCTCTTCTAATCTCTTTTCTTCTTTTCATTTCTCATCAATACAATCACAAACTTTTAATCACTTCCTAACGCGACACACAAGCCTCCTTGAGAACGAACTCACTTTTGGGTCATTTACTTGTGTTTTTCCTAAACTACGTTAATACTTGCCCTAATTACCTCCTTTTCCTAAAGGTGTGTAAAATACTCAACATCAGCCAGTCGCGCCCTTAATGGGGCGGTGGCTAGTTGTTTCTGCCGGCCACAAGCACCAACACCCTAACGGGGGTTGTTGGTTGAAGGCAGTGGCAAATCGAGAGCCTTCAAGCTCTCGGTGTGTGTGCAGGCCGAGCAGGGGGAACGCCAAGCAGCCAGGGGCTGCGCATTGGCATGCCCTACACTACTACAAAAAATCCCTTAGAGACCCCCCTAGAATAGTTACGTGAAAACAAGTGTCTATGACCTAAAAATGGTGGGAAGGGAATAAATAGAAACTTGTTTTCTTAAAAAAAACCAATCTCTATAAGGTGAATTCTAAAGAGACTAGTGTTGTAGGTTGCAACCACTCCTTTTATACACTTAAAGACACTGGTTTTTACGTAACAACCTGTCTTTATGTGTTAATGTTAAGGACACCGTTTTATATCAAAAAACTAGTGTTTTTAGACATTTAAAAACACTGGTTTTTTAACAACCAGTCTTTTTTATGTAATTAAATTTTGTGTTTAATTTTTTTTTAACTTACATCATAAAGACTCAACGGTATATACTTGTTTTTATAACATATTATGTTTTTAGTCTTTATAAACTTTATATGTGATTAAATTATAAGGACCATTAAATGAATAAAAAATTAAGAATCATAACTTGTGTAAAACTTATTTATAGGGACTTCCTGTTAATACGTCCTTTTTTTTAATCTGATAAAAAAGGCAACAGAGGGTCTTGAACTTGAACCCTTGACCTCTCAACTGACATCAGACACAGCATCTCTCTGTTAAACCATCTGATCTATAGGCACTTCCTGTTAATACGTCCTTTTTTTTAATCTGTTTTTTATTTCATGATAAAGAAAAAACCAAAAAATACCAAAAAATGGGCAGCAGGTGGATCGTACCCCTGACCTCAGAGAACAAACAGACACAGAAATACACTCTTTAACCATTTGCATCAAGTGTTCTTTTTGGTTTATCATTACAAAATCTTTTACTTTTACTCTTTTAACTTTATTTGCTCAAAAGCTTATTTTATGCTTATTTCGAGCTTATTTGAGCTTATCTTTTCAACTTACTATTTTTATAGTTTTCTAACAGCTTTTTTTATTTTCTTTATTTTTTTAGGATTTTTGAAAAATAATTTAATACTTTTAAATCATTTAATTAGTTTTAATCTTAATTAATTCATAAAAAAATATTTAATAGTAAAAAAAATATAATTCTTTTTTTCTAAAATTTTCTTTTGTCGTTTATAATGTAGGAAAAATTAAAATTGCATTTTTAAGCTTTAAATTCAATAAATTATTTAAATGTCACGTGTTTTTTACGTTCGTTATTATTTTAGTGTGCTTTTGTTGTTCATTAGTATAAGAGCAAAGTTCATATTTCGTACTTTGACGGTGTCATGGGTGGTGTCAGGGTCATTGACTGTGGAGTGAGAGTGGTGGCTGGTGGTGAAGACATCAGTGTTGCTATTTAATTAGAAAGGGTTAAACAGTAAGTCTATTCGGTAATATTTTTATTTCGATTATGTTGTTTGACTCGTTACCTATTTATGAAGTATCCATTTAACCCAAAGTTCATATTGCGTACTTTTATAGTTTTATGCATCAGACCCGTGGAAGATAAACTACAACTTATCGATCCATCTAGACATATATAGCCCCTCATATTACTTGATTTATCACGGGTTTATAGGCTAGTGTGGTTATATATAAAGGGCGTACTTTAAAAATGTATGTAATAAAAATAACTTTTACAATTAAAAGCAGATTTTAATATCTATTTTTATAAGAAAACTTATTTTATTCTTATTATAATTTTATTATAAAGATTACTTCATTAAAACCAATTCTATTAAACATATGAATAGATATCTAATATCTGATATATTATTATTATTGTTATTAATATTATTATTTTATTTATTAAAATAATATGTATCGTTTCACACGATATGAGTCGATCGGGTATCGTTGTATACCATATAAATAGATCGAGTATCGGTGTACACCGTATGAGTCGATAGGGTATCGTTTCACATGATATGAGTCGAGCGGGTATCGTTGTACATGATATGAGTCGATAGGGTATCGTTGTACATGATATGAGTCGATAGGGTTTCGTTGTACACGATATGAGTCGATACGGTATCGTTTCACATGATATGAGTCGACTGGATATCGTTGTACATGATATGAGTCGATATGGTATCGTTTCACATGATATGAGCCGATCGGGTATCGTTGTACACGGTATGAGTCGATAGGGTATCGTTTCACATGATATGAGTCGATTGTGTATCGTTGTACACGGTATGAGTCGATAGGGTATCGTTTCACATGATATTGGTTGATCGGGTATCGTTGTAAACGATATGAGTCGATATGGTATCATTTCACACGATATGAGTCGATCGGGTATCGTTGTACACGATATGAGTCGATAGGGTATCGTTCACACGATATGAGTCGATCGGGTATCGTTGTATACCATATAAATCGAGCGGTATCGTTGTATACGATATGAGTTAATAGGGTATCGTTGTACACGATATGAGTCGATAGGGTATCGTTTCACATGATATGAGTCGATAGGGTATCGTTGTACATTATATGAGTCGATAGGGTATCATTTCACATGATATGAGTCGATTGGGTATCGTTTCACAAGCTATGAATAGATAGGATATCGTTGTACACTATATGAGTCGATAGGGTATCGTTGTAAACTATATGAGTCGATAGGGTATCGTTTCACATGATATGAGTCGATAGGGTATCGTTGTATATTATATGAGTCGATAGGGCATCGTTTCACATGATATGAGCCGATAGGGTATCGTTTCACATGATATGAGTCGATAGGGTATCGTTGTACACTATATGAGTCGATAGGGTATCGTTGTACACGATATGAGTTGATAGGGTATCGTTGTACATGATATGAGTCGATAGGGTATTGTTGTGCACGATATGAGTCGATAGGGTATCATTTCACATGATATGAGTCGATCGGATATCGTTGTACATGGTATGAGTCGATAGGGTATCATTTCTCATGATATGAGTCGATCGGGTATTGTTGTACACGATATGAGTCGATATGGTATCCTTTCACACAATATGAGTCGATCGGGTATCGTTGTACATGATATGAGTCGATAGGGTATCGTTTCACACGATATGAGCCGATCGGGTATCGTTGTAGATCATATAAATTGATCGGCATCGTTGTACACGATATGAGTCAATATGGTATCGTTGTACACGGTATGAGTCGATAGGGTATCGTGTCACATGGTATGAGTCGTTTGGGTATCGTTGTACATTATATGAGTTCATAAGGTATCGTTTCACATGATATGAGTCGATAGGGTATCGTTTCACACGATATGAGTCGATAGGGTATCGATGTACACGATATGACACGAACTTAATATATTTGATATGTCAAACGCATTTTAAATTTTTAACAAACCCCGCACTAACTTTTGCCAAAAAAAGGAAATTCCCTTTCAACTTTTCATAAGTCCGCCTAGATTTTTCCTAAAAATCAAACATCCCTATGCTAACCACTCCTTATCTTTTATCCCCAGATCAAGAAAAAAAATGTTAGCCTCATGTTCTACTTCATCTCACAAAATCATACTTCATCTCAATTCGTTTTCTTTTCTGGTTAATTTAATTCTGCCCTAATTTTTAATTTCCCTTTTTATCCTTGTTTAAAGGATTGTGTTTATTTGAGGCTGCCGAGATATTCATCCAAACACCTCATAAACCCTAGGCAACCACCTCACCTACGAGATGTTTATGTCCGAAAGAGAAGACACCTGACTCCGAATCTTCCTACAAATTCACAACCTTCTTATGGGTAACATGTATTCAAATCAAAATTAGTTAATAATTAACTAAACCAAACACCCTAATTGTCTCTCTCCTTAGGGAGATTTCCGGCCGCCACTCTATGCTATATTTTCGGCAAAAAATATCACCAATAATCGTATCTCTACCTCTGAATAATTGTCTTGTTATTGAGGATTGGAAGTATATTGTATTTTTGGCGTCTTCTTCGAAGGGGTCCACGAATTTTTTATGTTTAATCTTTAATATCAAGTCAATTTGTTCTTATGGTATGCAACCGGTTATTGAGGGTATGATCTATCATGGAGTGGCGTGCTAATCCTATATGGTCCTCATCTTTTTGAAATCTCCTTATATCATCCGTCACCGTAAATCTATTCCATTATAGATCTATGGTGATTTAGAGGGCTCGATGTTGATTGTATCATCTTGATATGCCGTTTATGGTGATGATTCGTAGGTCATGCTTAATAAGTAATCATCATCAATTAGGGGTTCGAAATCCTAGCTTGGGGGTTCACCTATTCGTGGGTGATTGTTTTGGTTTGATTGTGGGTTTGTAGACAGTGTCTTGGAGAGACTGATCGTGGTGATTGTTAATGTTAATCACCAAATGCTAGCGATAACCTGAAACCCTATTATTTTTAAGGTTTCGATCTTTATTGCCTTTTTATGGTTCGTTATGCATTACTTGTACCTCTACGGTTGATTGGTGTGTAGTTTTGTGTGCTGTACGGTTCATGGAGCTATTAATCGATCCTTACCTTGGTCGTGGTCGGTGATCAAGGTTCTATGATCTTTGCTAATTTTTCGAGGCAAAGAGGTGGTTTTGTGGGTGTGCTTGGTTTACTCGCGGTTTTTTTGTTCATGGTGTGCTTGCATCAGTTGCTAGGTCGTTATGTGATGATGTACATGTATGATGCTAGTATGGCTGCTACTACACAAGCCAAAATGTTTATGAACCATTAGGGTGTGGTTAAAGCTTGGAGTATGATATGGTGGGGTGTTTATATCTACTGGTCCTAGTAGCAATCTATTTCTTTTTTCAAGAATCATAGAAACATATATATGGAGATAGTTGATGTTTGCATCAATAAAGGAGTTGTCATTGTTATTTATGCAGTTTGGAGAAAAACTATCAGAAATTGGCGGCAGGTTGGATTACCCGCCTTACAAAAGATCCAGCCATACAGGTATCTCTGTTACACGTGGCAGTTCACTATATATTCAGTACTCATTAACTCTGTAAGATCTTACGCTAGGTTAAAAAACTATTTACTTTTGTGCATTTCAGTTTGAAGACTTCTAAAGGGGAACATGAACACTACAAACGCTTCGTTCGCAAGGAAAGGTATATTATTTGAAGTTTCTTATCATTATCACTAATTTTCCTACTCCATTCATGGGGGTCTATCGAATCTCTTATTCTTTCTATCTTTTTCTTGTATTGGAAGGGCTTGAAACAAACTGGTATCACTTGTAAAGTTCCTGCTACCAAAAGATCTTTCGGTATATAAAAACTATTTTTTCATTCTCTTCTTTTGTATAGCGGAGCTGCTTGGTGGCAAAGTTGGGCTCGAGCTTGGGATGAGGTAGAAGGGCAGGGTTCGACGGGTGTCATGGGTGGTGTCAGGGTCATTGATGGTGGAGTGAGAGTGATGGCTGGTGGTGAAGACATCAGTGTTGCTGTTTAATTAGAAAGGGTTAAACAGTAAGGCTATTCGGTAATATTTTTATTTCGATTATGTTGTTTGACCCGTTACCTATTTATGAAGTATCCACTAAAGTTCATACTGCGTACTTTTATAGTTTTATGCATCAGACCCGTGGAAGATAAACTACATCTTATCGATCCATCTAGACATGTATGGCCCCTCATATTACTTGATTTGGGTTGGATTTTTTCCCCAGTAACTTAAATGGATAAATTCTAAAGCCAGGGACCGTAGAAGGTTAGTCCGTTATTTTAAGCTCCTTACTTTTTGTTTAATATATTAGAAAGTTGGTTTTAAGGCTTCTAAAGTAAGGTGTTTTAGGCGCGGACTTTTATATATATGTGGTTGCTATGGACTTGAGATATGTTGCGATCAGGCCACTACAAAAGTCAGGATAAGGTGTGTTTGGATTAGGCTACCATTGAAATTAACAATTAAGTAGTATTTTGGCCTATTTATAAGCTAAGAAATCTCATCCCTATTGAATGTATCCAGCTATTTGTGAACATAGTTTTAGACGCTCTTCTGAATATTTACGCAGATGATGTGATATTAATAATTTGTTCATATGATGATGCAATCCACCGAACTTATGTGAATCTGAAGTTAAGTAATGTACATTCAGCTTAAATCATTGATGTCTATATTATCAGATTGTTGACTATTCATTGTTGTGATTTGGGTAGTACAAAGTGTGTATACAGACATAACTGATATCGAAAAGCATAAAATGAACAAAAACACAGGAAACTTGATCATACATATATGTTGTTGTGACTAAGCATGTGAAACTGACAAATTTTAAGAGATTAATAAATATGCAGCAATTTTATATCAGAGCGGAATGACAATAGGTTGGACAAGAAATAATTATGATGTTGCTTCAAGTTCAGGTTACAATTTTCGGAAGAATGATATGTGGACGTCGCAGCCATCATAGTTCAAGTTAGTTTGTTGGTACGAGGCATACAACTGAAAGACACGAGGGGTGTTCAGTTTGTATTTTGTAAATAAATGTATATATTGCGTGTCAAATGAGTCATTTATCAGAGCAACAATTTCTCTTATGCTATAATTAGTGTATATTGAATCTTAAACATGTCTATAATTTTAATATTTCTGAATATTCCAACAGCAACCTTTTGTTATAGGGAAACCTCAGCAAAATTCTCTCAGCGATACACCTTCAAGGGTTAGTTGACTCCTTTATTATCTTCTAAAATATCTTGAATAATCTTCCACGGATCAATGAGGAACTTAAATGATATTGACAATTGTACGAGTTATACATTTTTTCTTAGATTATTACTGTGTAAATAGTATACTTATCATGTCTTATAAGTTGTCATGTATCATTTTTAAAATGTCTCTTTTTTTGTTGTTACAACAGTGGCCACCTTAGCATTGGACTACTATTGCTGCTGCGTAGAATCAGGTACAATCAGATAGATCTAGGCATATGTTGCATCTGTACATTAGGAATTTACTTTCGTTTAAATTGTTAGATGCTTATCAGTTATATGTATTTTATTCCTAATGTTTACATTCGATTAAATTAATTATAGGTACCGTGGAATAACGAGCATCCGTTGGATACCAAAGAGATAAACGCGATCATTGGTACATGGTTCACATTGTGGCGAGATTAGACATAGACGATTAAGCTAAATTCTAGTAATATTCTATATTGTTGTAAATTCTAGTATGACTTTAATTTTAATAAAAATTGTCTTTGGTTGCTTTAGTTTGTTGGTTTTACAGTTTTGGTCCTTTTAAATTAGTTTATATATATTCATTGTATTTGTATTTCTTCATTTCGGTGGGTTAAAATTGTAAAATTTGGAATTTACTAAAAATTCCAATTTTTTTTAAATACCGATTTCTAAAGAGACTTGTTTTTTAGAAAATACACGTCTTTTTACTCTATAAAAAGACTGGTTAGATGTTGCCAAAAGGACTAGTTTCTGGAGGAATACTATGGATACCAATCTCTAAAGAGACTTGTTTTTGTTTTTAAAACAAGTGTCTATACGTATTATAGAGACTGGTTTTAAAACCAGTCTTTTTAGGATTTGCTAAAGAGACATCCCCCCTTGGAGACCTTTTGCAAAACCAGTCTCTAAGGGCTTATTTGACCAATCTCTAAGGGCTTTTTTGTAGGAGTGATACCCGAATGGCTGTGGTGTTGGCTGTTGGTTCGAGGCAAGCCGAGACCCTCGAGGTCTCGTTGTGTCGTTTGTTGGGCTCGGGTAGAACTGAAACACCAAAAGGGTTGTTTGGTTAATTTTGACAAAATACTTTTATGATTTAATTGATTAGTTAATAGTATTAATTAACACGTGGTTTAAATTAACATTAATTAAAACAAGACTTATGATACAGTTTAAATATATCATGACATAATTACATGGCCATTATTTAATTAAACTATAGGTTATAATAATTATCAATATAATTATTTCATTTTACATTGAATTAATTAAGAAGCTTAGCTTAATTAATTTATTTTATTGTAACCAAGATTTAATTAAATTAATAATATAATTTAATTTAATTATACAATAATCAGTTAAGGTAAAGTTTAATTAATATAAACATGTAATATTATTAAATAATAATTACTTATAATATCATGTATTATATTATTAATTAATAATCATATATAAGACTAAAGTATTATTATTAATAAACTTAACTATATTATCACATTTAATAATCATGACTTATAATATATGCTTATTAAACTATAGCTTATATCATATACTTACTTAATAAGCTTATTACTAATATGGAAACATGCTATTTATAAAAACATACTAAATATAAAAATATGCTCTTTATGGAAACATACTAAATATGGAAACTTTCTATTTTTTTAAACTTACTAATTATAGAAACTTTCTATTTTTGAAAACTTACTATTTATGGAAACTTTATATTTTTGGAAAGTTACTATATATGGAAACCTTCTATTTTTGGAAAGTTACTATATATAGAAACCTGCGATTTTTAGAAAGTTACTCGTTATGATACAACAAGTACTATAACACATAAAACATGAAATACACTAATCAAGAACACATGAAACACTAAGAAACACAAGATAAAATATGAAACAATAAAACAAGTCAAGAACATGTAAAACAAGTTAAGAACACGTCACGTAAACTAATAACCAGTAAGTATACGTTAAACAAACAACTCATTTATGTCCCTTTTATTATGTAGCACTCATGAAGTCGGAGAAGGTCTTCCGCTTTCATCTTCGTTTTTATTGTTGGATATAAGGTACGGATATTCCGTCCTTCAATAAGGACATTCTCTTCCTATACTTAGGATTCCCCGTTTGCAGCGATATATTTTTCTATTAGTTTACTTTAAACTTATCAATAAATAATATGATTAGCATTTTAAATTGTCTGAGCTATATACATGCATGCCAGTTCCACCTAGTTATTGAGGTACCATAACCATAACACTTGAGGCACCAGTGTTATAACTCTTCCGCGGTGAGAGTGATTGCTCACACCGTCCCTTTCAGTTATTTGTCCTTTTATATTATTATCATGTGGGGCGAATGGGTGCATCCTAGTACCAGTAGCAGATTACAAGGTAATTGTGGTGTGTGCTCTACATCCGTTACATGGAGTTGATCCCTCCACACAGACTATTATAAGTTGAGGCAACCCCTCTAATTGCATGATGAGGTCACCCCTCTATGTATTCATGTACGTTGATACCTTCATGACCTATATGGGCTCTTTGGCAGTTAAAATACAGTTTTTATGAAATAAACATAAGTCTTTTTAGAATATAAACCAGTTTATAAAACATACCCCAGGTTTTCCAGCCCTTACATTATTCCGATTTTTTGTTATATTTTCATTTCATACTTTGCTTATGTTTATGTTATTCATTTCATTGTCATATATCCGTCCACTGAGCGTATTACTCAGCTGTATTTTCTTTCCATGTCCCCATACGGCAGGTACTAAAGGACAGAGCTAAGCAATCAAGAGTACGTGTATTTGGATGGAGGCTCCGTTGACTTCATTTCTTTTAATGCATTTATATACTTCTGCTTTGTTGGATATTGTTTAGTCCTTATTCTACATTCTTTAATTATGCATTTGTGTGGGAGCTTATGTTTGGAACCGATGTTTGTTTCCGGTTTCCTTTAAGGTCATTAATGTTTTTAGACATTTACCTTGCATGCTTTGATGACACGCCATAATTATTAAGTAACGATCTACTTATCCAAATGGGACGTTACACAACTTGTAAGCTTAATACTATGTATATGCATAAGATGTAATTTAATACGAAGGAAACATATCTTCAAGTCTTCAAATGTAAAATGAGATTCATTCGTTTGAAAATTACACATTAAAACAAAACATAAGATTGAAATAACACAAGCTGGCTTCTTATTTATTTATAAACAATTCACTAAAAAGTTCTCACTTACTCACTACTCAAGTTAAATCCAAATTGACCATAGTTAAATCCAAACTGACCATAGTTAATTTTATAGTACCACACTGTATTATTTAACTCACTTTCACAAATGGACAAAATTCTCGCCCACTCATTTTCAATGGTCTATACATTGTATCATCTTCTCTATACCTTAATTCACGTCACTACTGTACCCATCAATTTTTATGTCAAAAATGAAAACCGGATGTTGATTGACTGGTTCGACCCGAGTTAAGTGAAACCCGTCGGTTCAATCCGGGTGTTAAATCCTCAAGAAACCGGCTTACGACGACCCAATAATGTCACCGGATACTGGTTCAACCGGTTTGACCGACCGGGTCGAACCGGGTTTAAAACATTAAATTTATTATTTATGTTTCGTATAGACTTTAACATGTAAGGTATCACATTAAGCTATAAAAGTAGGTCTTATGTAAATACTATTATTCTTTTTTTTTTTAAAATTAATATGACTTCCAAAATAAAACATGGAGAACATATTTCTTAGCTTTCAACATTCAAACTAAAGATGAGTTTATTTATGCATGATTTCACTATCGAAATTAGATATAAGTATTGTCTCTGTATTTTTATAAAATAAAATGGTGTCATTTTGTTTTTTTATGCAATGCAAAAGAGAAAAAAAATAAATTGAAACATGGCCCACATGGTGATTACCACTAAACCAACCATTTTGCGTGGAAATGAATCTATGGGTGTCAAGTTCATTTTCTAATTGCATTCATGCTAACCAAATAACAACAATAAATGTCATACCGATTATTTGATTACGAGACCTATATACCAAACGGACCTTAATTGTAGATTTTTGTTTCTCTTCTAACGCGAGTCATGCATCACGAGTCATGCCAGCAGCTATTACCTTTATGAGCATACCATCTAGTCCTTTCAGATAGTTTGTCCCTAATTTGCGTGACCACATTAGTGTTTATACCCCGTGCGGACGACCTTGTGTTACAACATGATTTTTTAGATCACGTCATAGTCCCGATTGTGTGGACGACGTGTGAGACCTGAACAAATAACAAATGGAAAATGGCAGTGATGAAAAACTGTTAACAACTTTCAATATTAACAGAAGAGAGGTAACCAAAATTTTCACTTGCACTTTGATGAGAAACTATTAACTGATCTGAATTTCGATACCAACATCAATCAATTACCTTTACTGCTTTGATATCAATAAATTCATCAACGCCCTTCTTCTTTCCTGTTACATTATCAGGTTGCATGTTAAGCGTGTAGATCAAAATGTAAAACAAAATTTTCACTCGGACTTTGGTGAGAAACTATTAACTAATCTGAATTTCGATACCAACATTAATCAATTACTGTAGGATCGTATTTTCTAAGGATTAGGCATGTATAGGATTATCTATTGAATGAATGAAAAATGGGAAGAACTAGAGAGAGAAAGGTAGAGATAGAAAGGAGAGGAAGAGAGGAAATATAAAATGTGATCCATGAAAGTGTTCAACCCCTCCTAACATGCTAGGAGGGGGGTTTATATAGCCCACCCTACATGTGGGCTATATGGGCTATATTGGATCACGAGCCCAATATCATTGGAGTGACTGATCCTTTCTAAATACGAAAAAACATATTTCCAAAAATCTCCCCCAAAGGGAGGTCACTCCAAGTTACAATGTCCTAAATAGTCTATAGCTCGTGATCTATGCTAATAATGATGTGACCGAGACTTTCCTTAGAAAAACGTATTTCCAACAATCTCCCCCAAAGGGAGGTCACACCATTTTACAAAATCTTAAACCTAGCATACTATGCTTGAGTCTCCGATCATGTTCTTGTGAATATGCTGATGAGATCTTCGACTTTAGTCTTGAGCATGTTCTCTTGCCTTGACCTTGTGCATTCATCACTAGTGATATTTGCCTCCTTGTGACTTCATGTTCCACATACTTATACTTTTATAAATTCTTGAAAGCTTCAGAGTTTGATACAGCAGAAGACTTGACTTTTAGACTTTCTTGAATTTGTTGAAGTATTAAGTGCAGAAAGCATATGCATGTGTTGCCGATTTCTTCTGGATTGTACACCGCAATGCCACCTTCTTGTTACACTGCATAAGACAGTTAGCAACAAAACATATACACGGATGAAATGGCCTTGAACATTTCATTCTAATTCGGTAGCATTTTACCTCCGGTCGGTGAAGACCGTTGGACGATATAAAAATATCGTACTTGTGACAGGTAGTTTCAATTAAGAACCTCCTTGACAAGATTTCGCGGGTAAACCCGTTCTCTTTATTCGACCGTCCAAAGCTGACTGCGAACATAAAGAGTGAATCATTTGGATAAAAATATCCGCATGATTTTGAAGCCGTCAATTCATGTTCCTGGAACAAGTGAAATTCAATTAAGAACCGCACCATCGTTGCTTTCCAGTTGTCACGAGCTTGATTCGTATAGAATCTTGCAAGTTACCTACCAAGTGTTGTTTGAGGTTAACACTAGAAGGATTTCCACTCATCACTGTGAACACTAAGGTATCACTCTGAGTATTCTGGCAAGATCACTAAGATATTGCGTAGAGGCCTGGAACGTGTTTAAATTCATTTAAGAATTAAACCACTGTTGCTTTCCAGTTATCACAAGTTTGATTCATAAAGAATCGCACACGTCACCTACCATGAGCTTTTTGATATTTGCTCAAGAAGGATTTCCATCTTCATTGTAAATACATTCGTATTACTCGGATGTTCAGGCAAGATCATGAAGATTTTGCGTAGGACTCTTAAGATCTTTCATACTTTTCATAGTGTGTGACGAAGCAAGGAAATATGAAAGTGTGTCCTAATGAGATATTTGATGATCTCAAATGGCTCTAGACTCGATCGTGCATTTTGGTTTTCTAGTGATCAGAGGCTGGAGAGGAGTGCCACCATTTCAATACCAATTTATTCGGAGTGAATAAATTAATAGATAATGCGTTGTCTCCGTGTGATTAAAACAAATATCTTTTGAGAGATATCTGAGTTAGCTGGGATGGGTTGTGCATTGCATCACTGTGTCCATGATATCTATCTTAAATATCAAGCATCATTAAAATGATCTCAATAGCTAACGAGTTGACCCGGTTTCTGCCTAAGTTGTAAGGAGGGCTTCTTTCTTTACACCCTTTATCATTGCAATTCTTTTTCATTCTTCAACCCCTTCAATGCTTACCAATACGTCATAACTAGCACCTTGTTGTGATTGTTCCAGTGCTAACTTAAGTACTTGGTCGGCATTCAGCTACGTTCACAATCTTTCTCCATCTTTCCTAAGGACTACTATTTCTAGTTATGGAATGTCCTTGGGAAGATTCCTCCGGTTCTAGAGGAATCATTGGACTTTAACCTATCCTACCATCCTTATGTCACCACAATCTTCACCGTCGTGAATAGAGATGTTTTGGGTAAGTGTATGTCACCATGAAATCCATTTTGAAGTGTAAATCCATTTTGCTCCCCCTTAACATATGCCACGATATCCGAAAATATTTCGCACATGTCGGGATGAGCTAGCACGTTAAGTCAAACCATTTGTGATTAATCATTTCCCATATTAAATCACATTTTCTCATCCATATTAAAAATATTAACCCAATCGATGTTTTTAATATCAATTGATTTAATAGCATTTTAAGAAAATTTGGGAAGAAAGATGCAAATCCAATTATCTTCATGAATTACACAAGCTCCCCCTCAAATTAATGAGGGTGTGCTGAAACATAAATTAAATACCTTTTAAACACAAGTTTAAGGTATTTATCACGTGCAAAGATCATATATGATAATGTATTCACAAGATTAGCGATTTATGAGGTTGGACCTGAATGATGGAGAACATCATATGAAAGAAGCACATGGTTCTTGTTCACGAATGTTGGTCACCTCATCACGTCTAAAGTTATCTCTTGACTCCATTTGATTTGATATCGTTGTCTTGACACCAACATGTGAACTTGGCACTTTCGGCGTCAAAGATTCTGAATGCTGGACAATTGCTCCCCCTCAATTGTTGACCCGTGTTCTATTGAAAGAGCTGTAGTCGCCGTTTGAGTAGTCGCATGGTCGAGTATGTAGATATCGGTTGTAAATTGCTACGGTTGGTGGAGATGATAACTTCATAAAGACAAGATTTCTCTTGTTTTAACAAATAAATGCACTAACACGTACATAAATTCGTGTTAGATTGTGTTATTACGTAAACACAATCCCTTACATGGTTATAAAGTAAACCATGCCCGAGAAAATTAATTCCCGTTGTTGAGTCAAAGCTTTCCGGTGAAATGCTTGACTTGATTATGAAAAGCGGGTTACTATCTGAAATAATAGCAAACCATTTTGAGCATGTTTTAAAACATTTGAACTTCTGCTCGAACTTTATTTACAACCCCGTGTCATTATTGAATGACATTTCTAGTATCGTAAATATTATCGATTCCAGAAGACATGCTCTTTTTATCAAAACATTTTTTGAACACACAATTTTTAAAGATTTAGAAAACCTTTTTGAGAAATTCTCGAAAAAATTGTGTTCAACGTTTTGAAAACCAATTACTTGAGCTTAAGATGTTGAATATCTTGCAAAACGAGCTCAAGTCCGAGAAGTTGTAAACTTCCCGTTGTTAAGGATAAGTTTATCATCGGCGATAAACTTTCCTTTTAACTGAAGAACGAGTCCTAAGTTGACTTTTACTTAGAAGTCGTTTTCATGAGCTTGAAAAACTTTGAATGTTTTGACGTAAAGCTCATGACAGAGAAAGGTGAATTTCTCGTTATGAGGAAAAGTTCTCTTATTTAAAAGATTCACTTTCCTTTCTGAGCTTAAAACTTGGAATGTTTTAATACAAGCTCATGACCGAGAAAATTTAATTTCCCGTTACGAGGATAATCTATCTTTAAAGATAAGCTTTTCTAAAATTAAATCCGGGGCATAATCTGAAATATAATTATACACCAACTACACGAGCTTAAAACTTTTGAATAGTTTTAATGTAAGCTCGCGTCCGAGAAAATTTAATTTCTCGTTAATGAGGATAAGTTTATCATCGACGATAAACTTTCCTTTATTTGAAGATCGGGTTATCATCTGATATTTAATGACGAGCCTTATACACGAGCTATAAACCTTTGAATGGTTTTAATGTAAGCTCGTGTCCAAGAAAACTTAATTTCTCGTTAAGAGGGTAAGTTATCGTTGCATAGATAAACTTCCCTGTCTCTGAAGTCCTGTTCATCGTCTGTCATTTAGCGAGGAGCCATGTACACGAGCTTAAAACTTTTGAATAGTTTTAAATTTAGCTCGTGTCCAAGAAAACTTAATTTCTCGTATTGAGGGTAAGTTATCGTTGCGTAGATGAACTTCCCTTTCTTTGAAGAACGGGTCACAGACTATGATTTGAATGTGAGCCATCGTGCATGAGCTTAAAAACTTGGAATGTTTTTTTATATAAGCTCATGCCCGAGAAAAATTAATTTCTTGTTGTTTGGATAAGTTTATCATCGGCGATAAACTTTCCTTTCTTTGATGAACGAGTTACAGTCTGTGATGTGACTAGAAGTCCTTTTACACTGTAAGCTTAACTGCAAATCCCCTGAGACACTTGTTTCTTAGATATGAGCTTCTTCAGCATCCAAACTCTGAGAGTGTCCTTAATTGAATGGTATACAATGATTGGACCGCTTCGTTCTTTTGGAACATCCTCTTTGGTACCTGTATTCTAATTTGGAATTTGCATGCTTTGATATGGGTTAGCGATATCTATCTTAGAAGCAAGTGGAGGTTCATAGTTGTCTTTTCTTGTGCTGGAGGTGACCTAAGAAGATGATTCACTTGTCTTATCTGGTAAACGTTCATTTTATAGAAAATCTTAAGTTCAGGCTTAAGTGATGTATCCTCCTTTTCAATTTCCTCCCTAGTAGTCTTAGTAGAATCGGAGACTATCCTAGTTAAAGGGCACTCGTTTCCTACAAGAGTGAAAGTTCTACCAGTGGGGCGCCACTTTTTACCAATGGGTTTGATTTTAGCTACCCACTGGGATTTAATTCGAGCACAGGAGTTCACCTCATTAAGTAATTTTGTGATACAGGAATCATGATTGGCTTTAAATACACATTTTCTACATGTTTTACAAGTAGCATATTTAATGTCCGAGTAAGATCTAGAATTCCTAGATGATTGATTGATACTCCTAGGATGTGACATGCTACGGTTAGCAGTGTTGGGTAAACTAGAAGGCATCTGACTAGGTTTGAAGTTTCTATCTCTTACTTGTGTCTTTTGCTTAGTTTCCCTAAGACCAAATGTATGGCTAACGTCATTTGAACTAGTTCGAGACGTGTTCTTTGGATTATGTCTAGGGAGAGTAGATGCAATCATGTGATTAGGTCTAGCAAAAGCTGTTTTAGTTACATTGGCCCTAGTTGGTGGAACGATTGGTCTAGAAATATGAGCCATATCAACTTGGGAGGCAAACCGCGGTCTCGAGGATTATGGTCGCTCGGATCTAAATGCAGTCGGTTGTCTAACGGAATGTATTTGAGGCGGTTTCCCCAAGATTGATGGTTTTTCAAGCTTAGGGTCCACACTAGTTCCTTTGGTTTTCCTCAATTCGTTTTTTAGAGCCGCTATTGCAAAGACCTTTTCCTGAACTTGAGATTTTAAAGTCTCATTCTCTTTAAGCAATCTATCTTAGGATGCCAACTTAGATTCGAGCAGTTGAATTTGTTTCAAAAGATTATCCTTTTCAGCTTTAGAATCTAAAACTTTTTGATCCAATTTTCTTTCAAGAACAACGTTTGACTTTTCAAGTTTTTCAAAATATGTTTCAAATTTGTCCGTTTTCTTGGAAAATTCTAATTTGGCTTCCTCAAGATTTTTTGATTGTTGAGCTACAATCGTTTCGAGCTCTCTGATCTTGGAATCAGAAGCAGTCAAAGAAGCAGTTATAAGACAATTATCATGATGTTTAGCATTTTGAACACTTTCTCCCCCATTATGACTCACATCGGATGAATCAGAAGTGGTATTTCTATCACTCTTTTCCATCCCATGTTTGTCATAGTTAGGTTCAGAATGCTTAATATGCGGTATTTCATCAGCATTACATTGTACCATGTTCGCAGGCTCTTTGTCATTAACGCGTAAGGTGTCATCAAAAGAGATCTCGTGAACATTGCCTGACGTGCCACTGGTATCATGTTGTCCTCCTGATTCCGTGCTCTTGTCATCATTAGGCTCCAAGTTGTCAACTGTATGACCATTCACCTCTTGTATCTGCATCATAGATTCTTGCACTCCATTATCATACGCTTGCTGAAGTCGGGATCTTTCATAAATCGAAGATGAAACCGATGTCATAAATTTCAACAGTTTATCACGAAAATCTTTAACCTCGTTTATATGTGTATTGAAAAAATGACCGGCATATCCCTGAATTGTCAGACTTGATGATATTGAATTGGAGGAAAGGCGTGAGTTGTGTCACAAGAGCCTGATATGCAGTTTCTGATGTAGAGTGATTAAAGTCTTCTTTGTGAAGTTGGTCAACTAGGTGGTTCACGTTAAGGAATAGTGAATCGATGAATGTATGATGATTTTGACCAAAGAGTGTCACAAATTCGCTTCCTCCTTGAACCCATGCAATGGTCAGAAGATGTGACTGAAGTAGTCGACATGAAATTATACCCCTTTCTCTAGTTGTATCTTGCATGTGATGCAAGTCTCCCTCTTGAAATTTCGAATTCAAAGACTCCGTTGAATTATGATGAAATATGATCGTGATTGTAGTTGTATTCGGAATCTTACAATTTGTGAAGAAACTTAGAAAGATCCATAAATAACTTTTTTAAAATCCACGATAGATGAGATCACACTTTTCTCGGCTCAAAAATTGTTGTCGGCTCAAACGTTGATAAAATAAACCAGAGACCAATTCAAAGAAAGCCCGTCAACAAATAAATCCAAGCTACGGTAAATATAATGATCGGGTCGACAAATATTTTACCACTTTAGTTCTTTCGGAATACCCGCCTCAATATGATGTACCAAAAATTAATAAACAGAATTTACTAAACTAAAATGCAAAAGTGACAAATGTTAATTGACAAAAATACTAAATTAACTTAATTAAAAAAACTAACTATAATACTTGAAAAAAATTAACTTAACTTAAAAAATCAAAAAACAAAAATATAAAAACAAAATAAAAAATAAAAATAAAATAAACAAATCTGATATATATCGTTTTTAAGAGAAAAACGTGTAGAATTCGTGGCCCAAAATTCACAATGTGTGGCAGTCAATACTCCTAATATATCTCCTAGTATCCTCCACGCTAAATAATATATAAGTCAACCCTAAATGTAAGCAACCCTAAACTCACGCAGCCACTTCACACATAGAAAACTCTGTCCAATCTCTACTTATCATCTCAACAACAAAATCCAACTAACAAACAACCCCTTTTTAATCTTTTACCCACAAATGATTTTTAATCTGTCTTAAATCATTAATCATTCCATCATGATTGTACCGTATGTTTACAGAAATTCGATTCTTCAAGATCAATTAAGTTTGGTCTCAGGTAGGTTTACTTTTTGTTTGTATTATTTTTGGTTTTGAGTCACGTGATCGAGGATGGTTTTGTATGAGACTGAGGATGGTTTTTTATGAGTCACGTGAGTCAGTCGATAGGTCTGAGTCAATTTAAAAAAAATGGAGTCTTGTGGTGGGTGTCGTATGTATGGGTGTGTCGAGGTTGTATATGAGTCTGGGTTGGATTGAGCAAAATGATTGAGTCCTTTTGTTTAAAAATCAGTGAGCTTGGTGTGTAAAAGAGTTGTGAGGTCGAGGGAGTTGTTGGTTGATTAGACAGTGAGTCGAGTGGTTGTGGTTGTTTAGACGAGAGTTTGTTGAGTTTGTTTGGTCGAGGGTGTTGGTTTGACCGAGGGATGCTGGTCGAAAGTGTGAGGGGTTCGAGTTTTGTGGGCGTCGAAGTTGGTTTTGAGTCAAGATGGTCTATTGAGGTTGAGGGGGTGTTTGAGTCGTTGCTGTGATTCGAGGGTCTGAGGGTGTGAGTCAAGAGTGAGGGGTTCGAGGGTTTGTTGAGTTTTGGTGGTGAGAGTTTAAGGTTGAGTGTTTAGGTGAGTCGTTGTGGGTACGAGGTTTGGGGTTTTGTTGGTTCGAGAGAGAAGTCAGTTGGGAGTCTAGTGTTTGTTTGGGTTCGAGAGAATGGGTGTGAATCGAGGGTTAAATTGGAGTCTTGGTTTTCGTGGGTCAAAAATGTGAGACGAGGGTGTTGTCTGGTTTTTGGTCAAGAATGTTTTAGGTCCAAGTTTTGTCTGAGTCTAAGCGTTTGTGTCGCAATATTTAGAAAAAAACAGTCATCGCAATATTAATAAATTTTCTATCGCAATATTTTCATTCCATCGCAATAACAGTTAAAAATTTTCCATCGTAATGTTTAAATCACTTCCATCGGAATGTTCAAAAAAAATTTAAAATGCCATCGCACTCTCAACAATAAACCATCGGAATGTGTATAAAAAATTTGGGCAGAGTTTCGACTCAATGTCCCTTAAAAACCGTCGCAATCCACGATCGCAAAGAGCGATCGGAATAATCGTCGGAATAAGGGTGTCGGAATAAGTTGATCGCAAAGTAGAACCCTCGGGTTATTTCGATCGATGTACAAACCTGGTGACGTTACGATCAGAATATGGCGACTTTCTATCGGAATATGAAAAAATTATGCATCGGAATGTTATACCCTTTTCAGACAGATACACAGACAAGAACAGATTGAAACAAAAGGTGATAAAACTAAATAAAAAAATTTGTATAAAAAGGACAAAATAGAAACTTGACAAAATTCAATAATAGACAAAACAGAAACTTTTTATAAAAAAATTGATAAGAATAGATAATGATTTGATAAGAATTAGTGTTAAAAAAAATGGATAGAAATTTTGAAAATGGAGAAAAGTGAACGTAAGCTTAAAAAAAATAGACGAAAGAAAGAAAAAAGTGAAAGAAGGAAACTTTACCACCAAATCAATAGATAAAAACGCTCAAATCCGAAGAATCAACCTAGGCTCTTGATACCAATTGTAGGATCGTGTTTTCTAAGGATTTAACAATCTATGATTAATCTATTAATATGGATGGAGAATGAAGAACTTAGAGAGAGAAAGAAGAGAGAGAAAGGAGAGAAAGATAAGAAAGATGGAATGTGATAAATGAAAGTGTTCAACCCCTCCTAACATGCTAGGAGGGGGTTTATATAGCCCACTCTACATGTGGGCTATATGGGCTATACCTTAATACATTGGATCACGAGCCCAATACTTGTATCTATATTTGGAGTGACCGATCCTTTCTAAATACGTAAAAACGTATTTCCAACAATATCTTCGATCTTGTGACTTAAGCTTGCACTATTGTTGAATGAAGAACGGTGGAGAAATCTCTAAGTACTCAATGCATCACTGAAGAAGTCTATAAGCACAACACCTCTTGAAATTATCCACGTCGACTAAGCGCGTGAAACTGAGTACAACAATGTAACCCCTTTAAGTGATAGTTATCCGAGTCATCAACCAACCACCCCGAACCCGGAAACTAGATAAACAAGTCTTCATTCTAAGATTAAGCACGAGCAAGTTATCTTTGAAAGATAAAATAAGTACACGCCTTCGAAGAAATTCGTCTCCAACTTCACATTATCAATACCTGTTCAAATAAATCCGTAGCCACTAAAGAAATCGCAAAATTATTCTTGGTCTCGTCAAATAAATTTTGTCACATTTGTCACGTCACTTTGTCACGTCACTTGTTGTCTCGAAATATTGTCACGTCCCGATGATGACCGAAGTAAAACTTAATACACATAAAATTTATACAAAAATAAAAATTTGTGTTAAAAAATTGTGTGTATTGAATAAATTCACACGGCCCATTTCTTTGTTAAGAAATCGTGAGTCCATGTCAGCCCATCACAAATTAAATACCCGGTCCACTAATTCACCATATAATTAGGTTATAACTAACCTAATTCACAACCCTAATCATTCTTTCATTCGCAGCCACACCCTATACTCTCCTTGTAACATCCACCTTTTTCTCTCCACCCCCATCACTCACCTAATCAACTAAATACACACAGATCTAAAACCAATCCATCAATATAAATCTCGACATCATTGATTCCATATTATCATTCACATAAACAAACCCAATCTAATTTAGATCATTCGAATCACAAATAAAAGCTAGCAAATGTTTTTTATTTTGGTTTGCTTCAAATCAGCCACATACAAACATGTAGCCACGAAGCTACTTCGTCAAGATCAATTAATTGGTCCCGGGTAGGTTATTTTTGAGTGCATGTTGGTGTTTGATTAATGAAACGAAACAAAATAATGATCATAACAAGTTTGTTATGGATCTTTATTTAATTTCGTATATTAAAATTTGGTTTAAACCCAAACACGAATCTATGATGACTTTTGTTCAAACAATCAAGATCTATAAAGATCTTTTATGTATTAGAACGAATCTGAGATTTACTGTTTTATGATTTTTGATATAGATTTGAGTCTTGTTTTGATTATAGATGGGTTAGGTGACGAGGGGATTAAGATTAGTTATGGTGTTGGGGAGAAATAAGGTTGGCTGTTGAAATGTTAAAGTGATGGAATGATTTGTTGGTCCTGGGCATTGTTTAAATAGACATGCTGTTTTTGTTAAAACATGTCGCAATGATTTCTAAAAAATCATCGCAATGTTTTCTGTTTAGCCATCGCAATGTTTTTGAAACCCATCGCAAAGTCAACAATTAAACCCATCGCAATGTTTAAACTTGCATCGCAATGTGTTAAAAATAATGAGTCCATCGAAATGTCTCCTCTACACCCCGTCGGAATGCATCCGTCGAAATGCATCCGTCGGAATGTGTTCCGGAATGCACTGAATGAGTTCCATCGGAATATTCGATCGCAATGTAGAAACCATTGGTTTTTACGATCGCAATATTCCGATCTGACTGTAAATCTGACATCTTATCTGTACTATTTCTGATATTTTGGGATCGTGCATCTTCTGAATCTGTTATACTGGGAAAATCTGGGTTTAACTTCATCTTTATCTTCAAAAAAATAATACCAGAAGAAACCATGAACAAAATCATTAGCAGATTTAAGAAAAATAGCAGGTTTGACTTTTGACCAATACATGATAACCAGTGACACAAAAATTGAACAAAAATTGTGACACAGATAGGTTAAAAAATTTGGACAGAGATATGGATAAGACAAGACACTAGATGAGAAACATGATAGCTAATGAGACACCCATGATATGTGACTTTTTAGAAAGATTGTGACAAAGATATAATGAACAACGTGACAAAAATTAACAACTTGGATCAAAAGAATGATAGAACGAGACACAAAAAAAATTTAGACCACCATATCGAAACCAAAAACACGACGATCCAAGGAATGAACCGAGGCTCTGATGCCAATTGTGGATTTGCTTTTATCTAATCCGGTGGTCTAGGTGGGTGGTGGAAGATGGTAGCCATTGTTGAGAGAGAGAGAAGAGATGTTGTGTGTGAAAATAGAAAATGTGTATTAAAAGTGAAAATGGAACACAAGCAACACCCCTCCTTGGAAGCCTAGGAGGGGTATATATAGCCACACACCAAATACTTAACTATACATTGTACCTAGTCTAGTCTAAGCGTGTGTGACTTTGATAACTAATTGGAATTCTTAAATGTCGTCACATAAATTGAATTTCCAACAATTACCTTTACTTCTTTGATATCAGTAAATTCATCGGCGACCTTCTTCCATCATGTTACATTATTAGTTGCATGTTAAGCCTGTAGATCAAAATGTAAAACAATATTTGTAGCCTTGTATTAAATTAGGATAATAACCTTTAATTTCTTTATAGCTATATGAATTGCTTTTAATGATATGTAAAACAATTCCGTCCAGCTCCACACCCTCTTAGCTTCTACACTATTATTGAAGCATGTGACCTTAATAAGCTAGCTATGTTGCCCGTGTCACTGTTTTGACCTGATGAATCAAGTTATCTAGTGCAGCTACACATCCTAAGGCAACTCATGATCACAAACTCAATGCACGTGAGATCAATTCAACACCATGACGACCCAACATTCTGGATATTGGGATGCAACCATCTTGGATACAATATTGTAGTAGCCTGTAGTGAGTTCAGATTTGTGAGACTATGACCCATGTGAGCTTTTACTTACAATTGTATCTTGAGATAACATAAAGCTTGCAAAATGTGCTAGTATGGTATGACCTTGGTGAGACACGCTTTACTGACTTATTCAATCAATTAAAAAGAAGCAAGAGCACGTAAAGAGCCTATAAAAGGTTCAAAGCAAAACACCAAAACAGTCATAAGAAACACATAGTGGGGGTTTATCGATCACCTAAAAGGATTTGAGTCAAGCTAATTTTTCACTATTATTTTCTACTAAACTCATGTGATTCCTTTGACCCAACATCTACCAAGCTTATACTTAGTTTTATGATTTGTATCAAAACTCATTCTCATTATCGTCAAAAGTACTCATTCTCCTTGTTTTGATTCAATAGAACTAGATCTGATTACAATGTTTCCACTCGATACATTCTCATAAGCTTTATACTTCTACCGTAAATTATAATTGTTTGCCTAGATATACGGATAGAAATGTAAAAAACACACTTGCCATGCAAACCGCTTGCCATTCATGCCAATTTAAAAATCTAAAACAGTATAGAAGAAATACATGAGTGTAAAAATAGATTTTAAGCATTATAATGAATGTTTTATTTGGTAAAGGCGCCGAATTTACCTGTTCGGTAAAAGTCGTTAATGGGTGAATTTAGATCCATCATTATCTTTCTGTATTGCTCCGGAAGAGCATTGCATAAAGAGCTCCCTTGATGGGATACTCAGTTGAACGGGTTAACGGGTCACAATTCGTCTAAACTTCAAAAGTACTTAAAAATACATTAATGATGTGTATCTGACCCACACAAATTCCGACCTGTCCCACATGTTTTCACCCAACCTATATTTCCCTGCATATAATGTGTTAAGTTTCCCCCTTGTATTGTAAGAATGAAAATATAGTTTATCATTATTTGTTTATTTTTTCCTTTCTTGTTTTACATAGTTTTTTTTCTTAAAACTACAAGTGCCTTATACATGAGAAGATATATTCTCATGTGATGGTTGGTTCAAGATTAGCCTAAGAACCTCCATCTTGTGGTTGAGTTGCTAGCGGAAGATGGTCAATATTATCTTGTTGTTCCCTAATTTATTCACTTCACCATGGTTGATTAATATAAAATAGATGAAAAGAATGAAGATTTCTAGAGAGAGAAAGTAGTGAGAGAAAGTATAGAGAAGGTGGAGAAACTAAGTGAAATTAGATTAAGAAAATGAAAAGCCTTGCCACCCTCCTAACATGCTAGGAGGGTGCTTATATACTACACCCACATGAGGGCTCTCTAATGGACTATATATGTTTTGGGTCGGGCTTGAATAAATGCTTAGTACTTTCAAAGAGGCCTTTTAAGCTAGCCATCAAGCCCGTAATGTCACGACTATTTTAACTAACTATTACAACATTCTAAAAAATATTACAATATAAACCTATGACCGAACATTCTTGTTTGACTCAATATTTTGAGGCTAACGATCTCCCCCTACCTGAGGTCATTCCTCTTCGATATTTGGAGTTCAATGGAGATTATGAATTTCGTCATAAATGAGTCTTGAACGTGTGATAGTAGTTTTTGTTCCTTCATGTGACAATCCGCCAATTTATGATTGATATTTTATTCTCAATTATTATTTGAAAACATTATTTTAATGTTATATTATGAACTCACTCATTTATAGGAAGAAATTTGGGTTTACGTCTTGAAGTAGCATCGACTACGTCTAAACCGGAGGACTCTACGTTACGTGCTTACGTTTACATACACCGTTTTTGGTGACAGTCCGACACTTCAGGAAATAAATTTATCCGTGAATGTTATTTTGGAATTTTAAATTGGTTTGGTTCATAAACTCACAAATTTACGAGAAGAGATTAGGACTTACGTGCATAATTTAACGTCCTTTACGACTAAACCGGAAACCCTAGGTTTACGTATTTACGTTTTTGAACTCCGTTTTTTATGAGACAATTTTTATGAGATTCGTTTTGTGCCGTTGATTCATAATTTATAAAAACCATTTTCGTAAAACGACCCGAGGGCATGCAAATCGAGGAAACTAGAATCGAAGAGTACCCGTAATTAAATAGGGATGAGACAAGAATAAACTTGCCTCACTCCCACATGGGACGGCTAAATAAGCTACACAACACCACAAAGGTGTCAACTTAATCTTTAAGCTAAGGACACTTGTCCTTAGCCTTCCACCAAAACCATTTTTACTTACAAAACATCCAAAGTAAACCACTAGCTTCATTAATTTCCATGCAAATCTCAAAAACACACAATCTCTCTCTTTTTCTCCTCTTGGCCCTCCACCACACCACCACCATAAAAAAAATAGCCAAGAACCTAGGCTATAATCAACATATCTTGAAGCCTAGTTGAAAATATGAAGATTGGAGGTGATTTTAACAACTAGCAAAGAGTTTCCATGGAGATCAAGGGCTGATTTTTGGAGAAGTCTACAAATATTTGATGATCCTAGAAGTGGTATTGATATCTCATAAGATTGGTTACCCAAAACCAAGTCTTGTTCATCATCAACCCTATCTTTTCATCTGGTGGTATAGAGATTGTTCTTCCTATCCTCTTGTTATTTTGAATATGTAATCATGTATTTTCTTTCTTAATGTATATGTATATGATGATCAAAATATTGTGTGGGGATCATGTGTTGATAAACTTGGATAAAAAGATTGAAAACTATATGTAAAAATGGTTAAATCATACTTAAAATAGTTGGCTGTATAAAAACAGTAAACAACCATATGTTAAACTGATAAAATGGTATAGATGAATTGATATACAGTAAGTATTAGGACTTGTACACATGTGAGAGTTGGTCATGCAATGGAATCACTATAATGAGTGAGATATGGTCAAAACAAAATTGATGTACCAATCTGAATAGTCTGTTTTGTGAGGACTGTTAGGGACACTTAGACTTGGATTGAGCAGTAGATAAAGCTAAGTTAATTGTAGCACATAATATGAAGTTTATGTCATCTAAAAATGAGCTTCTATCTTCTTGTAGAACTCAATATATGATAAAAATGGTGAAAGTGAAACTAAAAATCAGATTTGTGAAATTAAAGTATAATAGTATTATAATAGCACTCAAATAGATATAGTATAAAATGTAAATTAAAACCCACTAAATTATACTAGCAGGGTACCCGCGCAATGCGGCGGCGGGTGACCTGTGACTATATTTTACGGCGAGCAAAAGTTATTCGAGTATGTCCTGACTTTTATGTTTACAAATGCCTGGTTTGACACTTTTGTGTTTTAAGATTTTTACCTGCAAGCTTCGATGTGTGACCACTCTTGAAATAAAGACTCTTTTCCCACTTATCTCAAAGTTATAACGAAACTAATTTAAACTAATAAGCTTATTAATAACTCAAAATTATAACCGAACAAATTTAAAGTTATGAACTTATTAATTACTCAAAGTTATAATCGAAAAATTTAAACTTATGAACTTATTAATTACTCAAAGTTATAACCTAAATTAGTCACACATTTCTTTTGAAATTGCTGAAACAATGAAGTCTATTTCAAATATTTTAACTGTGTAATGTAACGCTCTTGACAATCAATTACAGTAGTTAGTTTATTTTTGAAGATGAATCAAACAAATTTATTTTTTAGAACGACAATATTTAACAACTCACACCAACTATCTCACATGTCTCAACTGAGACTTGAACCCACAACTTTCAGGTTAGACGACCACTCACAACCTTCAGGTTAAGGCCATTTCAAATCTTTGCTCCTCATGGAAAACACTTTCTCAAAAAGTTTTAAAATAACAAAAGGTTTTAGCCTTTCAAAATATGTCCCAACTTTAAAAATATCAATATTCTTGAAAACATTACAAAGTTCAAGATGTAAAACTTTTTACATTTACCAAATTGTCAAATTTAAAAAACTTTTATTAACTACAAAAATTCTACACAAAAATACAAAAATGCATTACAATGTTACGCAAGGTTAAAACAAACAAATTTAATAAATATACATTACCAAATTTCACAATAAACTATACAACGTATAGAAAAAAGTTACTAAACTTATATAATTGATCTTTAGTACATAAGGCAACAAAAAACATCTCCGGCGAAGATGCGGCGGTGAAGACGTCAAAGTTGTGGCAGCAGCACCTGAAAAAAAATCAAAAATAAAAAATAATTATTAAAAGAAACTTATAATAACTACAAAAAATATATATATAGAAAAAAATGTAAAATAACTCAAATCTGAAATAATATACACATAAATCCATAAAAGAACCACCAAAACTTAAAATAAATATACATCTATCAAATCAAAAGGTTTCAGACAAACCCAGCGGCTATGCGACGGCAATTACTTTCTTTAGCAACAGCTATTGGAAAAGATAATAGATTTTATAAAAATCTAGATCTGCAAACAAAATCTACATATCTATAAATGAAAAACCTTCAAAATTTAACTAATAACAATAGATTTATTAAAAAACTTATAAAAAACCTCGAATCGTGAAAAATCCAATTGGTGGTCTCTCACCTGTATTGGTTGTTTTAGTTTTGGTTAGGGTTAATGGTTGGTGAGTCACGGTGGTGGATTGCAGTTCCGGTGATGGTGGTGTTTTTATAATGGAGCTAGTGTTGGGATGTGGTTTTGTGTGTGTGTGTTGGACATGCTTATATCAATTTACTTTTTAATGGGCGGTTATATAAATAAATAATTTATTTAATATAGGATGTTACGTAAATGAATGAATTCTTTAATATAGGTTGTTACACATTTGAATACATTTATTTTTTTGAGTGTTATGTAAGTTTTGTTATTATAGTAAAAGTAAATTAAATATTTCCATTTAAATAAATGTTGAAGGCTGAAAATTTTTAAGATTTCTAAAAATAAAAAGTTGTAAATGTTTTATATAGTAATATAGATATTACATTTATATAAGTATGTAAAATAATAAATAAATGAGACATTTTATAAAAATGGTAATTTGATAAGTTTTATAAGTTATAAAACTATAAACATGATTTTTACGTCTTTTCGGCTAAAACCGTAAAATTTACGTTTTCGTCAATTAAAACTTAGATGGTCGGACCCGTCTAATGTAGACTTTTTATAACTCATATACTGATATATAAGTATATATTACAATTAAAAACCGATAAAACCCGAGCTTTATAACATACGGACATTAACGGGCCAAGTTAGCCTTATTGGACTATTAATCCAACTAATTTGGCTACACACTCATGGACTTACTTATTGGGCTTAACCCACTTGGGCCCAACATGTAAGTATAGGACTGATACTTAAAGTATAAAATGTACTAATATAAGGTAATGGACTTATGATGTGCTTATTGGGCCTAAACATGTAAACAAGTTAAACTAGTAAAACTAGTATAAAAATTTAACAACACATGACACTATAATGAGTAAATAAAGATGTACAATCCTACTTAATCATCATCATATTTATAAAATCATTAAATATATACATATTTATTGATTTTATAAAGTCATTGGACAAGAGTCTAAGACGAGTATTATTTGTCTAGGTTTCCGTGATAAAATCACGTACCGTACATCCAAATCGCCGATAACCGCCTTTACCAATCAACATGAGTTCATAGCCTCACACTCTTTTAAATGTTTTTATGAAATGTTTTATAAACCCGCAAGGGAGATAACATGTTAGTTTTGATAAAATAGGACACCATTTGTCCCGATTGTTTGTTTATTTATTTGGACACGAATGATAATATGACCTGATGAATGATTATGACACGATAGAAGAAATGAAATGGATTATTAAAGTTAGGTTATGTCACTAAAAGTCCCATTAGCATGAATTGTGAACTACCGGGATTTGGTAGACGCTTATGCATATAATAGTACTATTTGGGGAAGATCACCCCAGTTCGCGCCTTCACGGTTGATCCCCGTCGTGCCACATTGATTGGTAAGCGAATTTATGTATGAGAAGATTTCTATAAGCGTGATTATTGTGACGACACACTGTTTTAGATGGGCAAATGAGTTTTGGGTTATCTACCCGTTGTTTGTTTTAGTAAGGTAACAATGTCATGCGGCTTATAATAATCCAACAACGAAAATACTGCTTTATGCATTGAATTACAATTTATTGCCTGACTAGCAATACGGGGTCTTGTTATTGATATTATGTTCGTGTTTTGGTTTTACATAACCATATTCATATAACGGTTTTTATTTAACTCTATACAATGTTATAAAACGTATTGTATGATGCTTTTACGACATTGGTTCGTATAATGGTTTTGAAGGCAAAAGCCTATAGTATGATTTACAACAAGGATTTGTATAAAATGTTTCGGCTTATTTTATGGCCTACGACAAAGAACTGTATAAAATGATTTTCGATAATAATTCTATACCGATGATATATTAATGGATTTATTTGAACTCTATGAATTCAGTCGGCATTTTCTCTGACCATTTCTTTTAACATGTTTTATCTCAGGTACTTGAAGGTAATTCTCGGGAAGACGACAAGAATTTATGGCCCACACTTAAATAACAAATTTCCATTCAAATGCTTTGTAAACGTTGTATGAAATATTATGACTTAGGACCTATGTAAATTTGATATTCATGAATGGAAAATGCTTTATTATTAAACGACACGATTTTTATGCGTTGTCTATGATTTGAGTAATGTGTTTCCCGTAACACCAACGACTCTTCCGCTGAACTAAAGTATGAATATTTGGGGGTGTTACAGTTTGGTACCAGAGCGCTCGTTATAGAGAACGAAATATTTTTAAAACCAAGGTTTTGAATAAAACATTTCAAAATCTTTTAAGTATAAACATTTTTCTCAAAATGTCTAAAAATCTTTTGACTATAACGGTGCCGAAGATTTCCCGAGTTACCGACAAGGCCAGACTGAGAAGTGTTATTTTAATATATATAACTTGGATTATATATATATGATGTAATTTGATTATAAGATTGTTCGATGATTATTTTAATATTTATACGAGGTATTTATATGACGTAGATTGTCACAAGAAACCCTAACTCCCCTAGCAAATCAATCGAAGATATTTCTGTAGGAATACTAGCTATTCCAGATCTAAACCAAGTTATGGATATTTATGATCCCAACAAAATGGTTGATATTCGTAGAAATGTAAATATTAGTTGATTGTGATATTGGAGAAGAATTGGCGAGATTAAAACTAATATCGATGTCATGACGATCTTTCCTTATAGAGTGAAGTTTGGAAAAACGTTACCACCTGGAAAGGTGTCATCTGATTCGTCGTCACCCAATTCTTAAATATAAAATCGAAAGGGTGTATGTTGCACTTGAGGCTGTCATTGGAACTATTACCCAAAAGCCCCATGCCACTAGTACCTTTCCGAGAAGTCTAATTGAATGTGTGAGTCATTTCATACCAGTGACTCATTTGATAACTATTGTTGTAAGAGCTATAGGATTGGAAATTAAGTGTTATTCATATTGATCTTTTATTGCCCTTTCAAGGTCTAAGAATAAGGATTGAAAGTATTAGAGAATGAGGTAGGATATCGCATTGAGTATGATTTGGTTGAAACTTGAATAAAGTAAAATTTAACTCGTATGGAATATGTGATTGTTAAGAGGAAGTTGTTGAGTCCTGTAATTGAATTATAAGGTTTTAAATGATTGTTGATTCGTGTTAAGGGTTGTTCCTAGACCATTGTCCAATGACGAGGATGCCCAGTGTCCAAGAAATAAATTGAAGAAATCTTCTTCTGAATTGGGACCGATGGATCTTTCGGGACATGTGAACACCTAATGACTCTTGTAGATTAGTATTCATTGTGGTATCTTTTAAAAATCCCTAACTAAACTGACACATCAGTTGTTAGGATGAGTTCTTGGAATTGTATGACATAGTGACACGTAATGTGTTACGGTACAATTTTGGCTTGTTTGTGATTATTGAAAAGACTACCTTTGATTGCTAAATCCTACATGTATCGATGTTATCTATCTTTTATTTCTTCATCCTAATGCTCGCATTAGTGATGCAACAATTGAACAAGTACTCATCTCGATTTGAGTTACGTTGGGAATTATTCTTTTTGAGTGCCATCGAGGTCATGAACCTCATGATTAATTGGCTAAGCTCATTTCCTGGTATATTGTAGTTAGTTCTTGGTGAACAACTTTTCATCACTCTTTTGTAGATCACTCATTGTTTTTATAAAATAGTATCCCTTGAGAAAAATTGAATTTTCATTTCAATATGGATTATTTAAAGTGAGATTTATAAGCAATCGTTATCAAAATAAAGTTGTTTATGAAAAACTTTGGAAAACTTAATTGTTTCCATAACAAAGAACATCTCTGTAAATTCATTATGAATTAAGCATGAGTATATATTTTAAACATGATGACAAAGTTTTGACGAACTGAGTATTGCATCGTTAATCTTGAAATTGTATATAGTTGCGCGCCTACATACAATTTGGAAGGGACCATGCAAGGCTGATTAGTAGTCACCATAAAATTGATTAATAAACACTAAATTTTCCTTGAAGATTGTGAAAGATTGAAATTTTATGAGATCTACAAGAAGTGAAAATTAGGGACATATTGTTAGGGACACCTACATATGTGCCCGTACCATTTATTTTTCTGAGTCGAATTTACTCATCTGTTGATATTGTCTTCACTAACAATTGATATCCCCTTCTTGTCCAATTCTCTCGTGGTGAGATTCATTGGAAAAGTATTTGATTACCGAGTGTTGATACCCGACTGGATGTATCGACGCTCCTATCATTTCTTTTGATTTGATTCCATTTGAATGACCTGGGTAACGATCCGAGGAGATTTCGAATGCGTACTCAAATTGTGAAAACATGGGATATATTCATATTCGTTAAATGTTTTCATCTGTATCTGATTTGAAATTCTCTTGCGTAGATTATGTGTTGACCTTACTCTTTTGATGTTAGCTATGTCTCTAAATATCCTGGAATTTATGAAAGGATTATGAGTTATTATTAGTCTTTTGAGAAGTTCACATCTTATCAACGGTAATGAAACTGGAAAGTTGATAGTGCCAGTAGAATGGATTGATTGATTATGACATGACGACATTGTCTTAATTGATGGGAACTCGAGTAGAAATTCCCCTAAAAGATAAGATGTTGATTATCAGAAGTGATCTAAATAATTCTTGATGGATGACCATATCCTGCATTTAGACTTGAAATTATACCATGAATGGTTATGAACTAGTCATAGATCTTGTAATCTAGAAAGAACCTAAGGTGGATTTTTTAAAAGATGTTAATGTCATCTGAAATTTTAAGAGGTATTTGTTGGTGAATTGCCTAGACTATCGCCATTAAGGCAAGTTGAATTTGGTATTGATTATATTCCTGGTGCTGCACCTGTGGCATGTGCACTGTACGTCAGCACCATCTGAATTAAGAGAGTGTAGAAACCATTATTCACGGATCGATTAAGCTTACTAGGATATGCATCTGTTCATATGATAAACATAGCGGAATTGAACAAGACACATGAACAAGGTGTTTACTTCCAACGATTACTTTATCCCAAACGATTACTTGCACTAAACGATTACATGTAACCTCTATGCGTGTATACATTGAATCCCACGCCTAGAACACGAAGACACTTTAGGTTTACATTGTGAATAATTGAATGATTAAACCTATGCAGGGTGTGTGTTTATATACTACACATAACCCTCTTTACAAGAAATCTAATTACACTAGAAGTCCTTCCATCTTTTGCTAATAAGTCCTCCTTGTTGTATAAAAGGGCTCCATATTCTTGTAAATCTTGATAATTGCATATAAGTCCTTCTTGTTTCATTATTGTTGATTTGTCTCATCAAATTAATTCCCAACAATCTTCCCCTATTTGATGATGACAAAACCAATCTTCAAATCTTGATCTTTCACGAATGAAACAAGCTTCCCTTTAAAGTAAGATTTCTTGTAAGACATATCACCACATAAAATTAAGTTGCATACCTTGATCTTTGAATCTTCTTCCCCTTTTTGTCACATCCAATAGGGGTCTTCTAAAGATAAACAACTAATAAACTCTTCCCCTTGAGTGGTGCATGTAAATGAATCACGAACCATGTAGACTCTAATTGTAGATTACGAATGAAGAAAAACGAATATAACCTATTTGTTGAAGAAGTGGAATCTCCCAAGCTTGTGCCTTATATCTTGCACTATCCATGTGACGTCGAACTTATACTGACACTGAAAGTATAAGCAGACCTCGATCTCTTTGTCAAAATCCTCATCCTTTGTGAGACACTGAGCACGATAATGTAATTCCTTCAAGTGATAGCAAGGTATCTAGTTGCTAGATTTGACAAGTCTTCGTCACCAAACATTTAAAAGAACAAGCAAGTGATCTCAAAAGAGAGGCAAGAATCTTTTGAGATATGATAAAATACAAACCTGCGAAAAACAACTCCAACACCAAAGAAGCAATAATCAATCATCTTCATCGAAGCCTCCAATTTGCAATGAAAATCATTTAAGTACAATATCATCCTCTTCTTTTATGCAACTGCTGCCTCTGTCGGCGTTCTACTTCTAATCCATGTCGGTACGTAACCACAAGGTTAGCCTTGTCACATAATCAAATAAAAATTTATTGTATCAAACACAATCTTCAAAAACGAGCCATAAAATTTTAACAGACAGTTCTGTCCGAGATCCTTAGTCATCCAATATATCATCTGTATGTATTGTCTGATATCTGACGATACTTGTCAGCGTGTAAAAAACATATCGGACAACATGCTGTCAGCGTCTAAATTACAACGTGTCAGCGTCCTCTCTGTCAGCGTGTGTTTTATTCTTGTCAGCGGCTTGACTCAGCCACTAACACCATCTATGGCTAAATAACTCTTGACAGCGGCTAAATAATAGATGACAGTGAGTACAAATAATTTTTATAGTGTAACCAAATACCTCACTGTGAACAACCTTTTTCCTTCTTGTCTTCGTCTACTTTTGGATCACAGGATCACTTCTTTTTAGTCAAACGCCATAAACTGTATCCCATATATAAAATGGTCAATATCCACCTTTACAGCCAATCAAATCTTTTCCTTCTTTTGAGCAAAAACTTCACGTGATTACTTTCCCACAAAATAGGAAACTGAATATATTACCACTCCATACGTTTGGCTGTACATGTTCCCAGGTGATCAATTCCAATGTAAATTGCTCATATGTCACGTGGCTTCTTGTCATCCATTCATCACGTCACAATCAACTTTTATCCCACTTTGTATCTACTCCACGTGAATACTTTTGCACTCCTACATACCATCTATTTGCTTGGACACATCATAATCCTTTTGAAACACCTTAGGACCAGCAAACAAATTAATATTTAATACCATTAATACTCAATCGCACCTTTTGCTTGATCAACATCTTTCTTGTATATGTCTCTATCGTACCTGTAGGCAGCGTACAAAAACATACCAATTCCTGCTATTCATTCTCTTCCATCGTTGGTTTTATCTAACCAAAATCATCACTCACTAAACACTGCCGATATGAATCCTATCCATCATTCATGGACAGTAGCAAAAATATAACGTGGGTAGTACCTTACATATTATAGACTAAATAGTACATCACATGAACCTTAATTCAACCTTGCGACTGAATAAAGTCATGGACATCAACAATAAACTCACGTGAAAACAACTTTTACTACCAAACTCACGTCAGAATCATAAACAACATCTGCTGTACTACAGTCATGGCAGATTGAATCCCTAAATCTGTCATAATACCCAAACCCCAACTAGGGTTTTGATAACAATCGGATTCAGACCTTATATCCTTATGTGTTTAACCCATAATCATCAACACAAAACATCACTCTTTTCTGTTTTTATAAACGATCTAGGGTTTAGGGGAAGAAACCCTAAATCTTATTCAATAAAAACAAAACAGAAAATTTCATACCATCACCAGCAGCCAACTTCGATGATCGATAACTTTTTCTTGAAGGCTGAACTCGAAGATCGCTCCGGTAAGATCGAAGACACATACCCTAAGAACATGCAACCCAAATTACAGCAAGATCCAACGGTTAACGAAGGATTTAACGCTGTTTGAAAATCGATGTGCAGAAAACTTCGACCATAAAATCATGGACGGATTTTTAAGCTTTTTATTCGTTCTTCGACTCGAACACCTTGTTGATCCTAGTATCGAGAGCCACCCGCTCTGATACCAATTGTGGAAACCATTATTCACGGATCGATTAAGCTTACTAGGATATGCATCTCGTTCATATGATAAACATAGCGGAATTGAACAAGACACATGAACAAGGTGTTTACTTCCAACGATTACTTTGTTCCAAACGATTACTTGCACTAAACGATTACAAGTAACCTCTAGGCGTGTATACATTGAATCCCACGCCTAGAACACGAAGACACTTTAGGTTTACATTATGAATAATTGAATGATTAAACCTATGCAGGGTGTGTGTTTATATACTACACAAAACCCTCTTTACAAGAAATCTAATTACACTAGAAGTCCCTCCATCTTTTGCTAATAAGTCCTCCTTGTTGTATGAAAGGGATCCATATTCTTGTAAATCTTGATAATTGCGTATAAGTCCTTCTTGTTTCATTATTGTTGATTTGTCTCATCAAATTAATTCCCAACAAAGAGTTACCGAACAACTGAGAGAGTTGTTGGAAAAAGGTTTTATTCTACCAAGCTCGTCATCATGAAGATCTATGGTGTTATCATTCCTTATATTTCTTGAATTACCGTGAACTAGGTAAATTGATGATCGAAATCTATATCCACTACCCAAGATGATAGATTTGTTCGATAATTTACATGGTTCTAGCGTGTGTTCTAAAAATTTGATTCACGGCATGGTTATCATCGACTTCGCATCCGCGAGAAAGATTATCTATTCCAACTACTACATCCAGAACTTGTAATGAACATTACGAGTTTTATGTTATGTGGTTTGGATTGACTAATACACATGTAGCATCCATAAATTTGGTGAATTACGTGTGTAGGATGTAATTAGATAAATTCATGCTCGTAATCATTAAGTACCATTTACTTGTTTCTAAGGATAAGAATGAGTTAATAGTTATTTATAGACTGCCCTGAATTGGCCAAACGATGAAAACCTGTACCTTGAGTATTTAACATATGATTTAGAGATTTGATCCTTTACAGTATTTAACCGTGTGATTAATGGTAGTGAAATCAAAATTGACTCTTCAAAGATTAGAGCCATTAAGGCTTTGGGTTATACCAAAAAGAAAGTGGAAATATGTTTTGACAACTGTCTTATCAAAAGTCTTTTTAAGGGATCATTCCCTTATACCCAAATTATTTAACTAAACTCCTTTAGGGGTAAATGTTTGTGCATACCTCAAGACAACCTAAGAGGAATTGAGGAAACCATATAAACCATGACTTGAAATTTGAAACGACAATTTTTGCTTTTCAACTAAGAAAATTTTGACCAAAGTATAAACAAAGAATTTTTCGAACATTGACCGAACTTATTAATTATTTTCAATAAATCAACAAAAATCGTGTTAATTAAATTCAAATTTATTTTGAACATTTTTATATAACTGGTTGAACTAAGAAATTTAAAATTTTTACGTTTACCTTCAAAAAATTTAATATTTATTATTTAATTACTTTTAATAATTATCGACGCTTTAGACGTCAGATTGAGCAAAACTGATAAAAATCATAGTTGAGACGAAACTAAAACTTAGAAAATATGAAGAAAGAATTTATGAGTGAATTGTGGTCATGATAATTATTTCACCAGGAAAAGTGAATGTAGATACTGACACATTATATATAAAGGATAAAGAATCAATTAGGATGTGTTCCTTAATAATGATTGTGCAAATAATTTTACCGAACAATTTCAAAATAGCTGATGTTTGTATGAAGGATAATATAGATAGTAAAGAGGTTCGCGGCTAATGTGAACCATTAGAATGAGAAGCCGATGGCGATAAATGTATAAAAGGCCGCCTGTGGTTGCCTAAATATGGAGGATTTTGAGATTTAGTCATATTGAAATCTCGTAAGTTTAAGTATTCTATTCATGCCATTTCTGATTAAATGTATCTTTATCTGAGGAAGTTGTACTGATGGCAAATTATGAAGGCAGACATCGCCTCATACATTAGTAAACGTCTAACTATTGCAAAGGTCATCATCTGAATTTGATCCAATTTGGGTCATTGTCGACAGACTGACCAAATCTGCTAATATCATTCCTGTTAATGATAGATTCTCGATGAAGAAATTGACTCTTTTGTATTCAAAGGAGCTATGTAAGCATGGTGTGCCTGTATCGATCGTCTCTATCAAGATCCTCTCTTCACATCGAATTTCTAGAGATTTGCTCAGAAGTCATTGGGAACGAACCTTGATGAGAGTACTGTTTACCACCCCAAATCGAAGGGACGAGGTAAAGTAACGATACAAAACACTAGAAGTGTTGTTTTATGTTTGAATAATTGACCTTTGGTAATAAATAGGAAAATCGTTTTCCTTTCGATAGATTATTATTGATAAGTATCGTATTAGGATCAAGATTCAATCTTGTGAGGATATAAATATGAGAGCATCTGTAAGCAGGAGTTGGGAGGAAGACACCCGACATACACCCATTGTGAGTTGGACATGTATTTTAGGTTTAAGGTTGCCTATGATGACAAACCTAAACTTACAAGATACCCGACCCGTGAAACTTGAAATAATTGTTGAAATTAGGATCTGATTATTGACTGCCAGTAGTGGGCAGGACGTTATGTGAATATGAAATGTAGATCTTGAAGTACAATATGGGTAGCAAAGTTATGCCAAAAACAATTTCACCTTGGAAAAATGAATTGAAGATCTGAAAGATCATGGGAAATAAGTCCCCGTTGTATGGGACCATTGAGATAATGTAAAAGTTGGTTTGAAAGGCATATAAGCTGGATCTACCCTAGGACTTCAAGGGCTGCGTGAATTATGTTTCGTGTATCGAACTTGATGAAATATCTATCAAGTGAAAATTTTGATTGTTTCTTAGTGAAGTTTACATCGGCGAAAAGTTGCATTCATCAAAAACTCGTGAATATCATGGATAGAGAAAGTAAGTCAACATTAAGCCTGATCTTTCCCGTAGTTATGTTTGATGAAACTCGCGTATTGTAATGAATTAACACTTGAGAGAAATGACCAAATGTGGAGGAAATACCAACATGGCTCTAACTCTATAAGAAGCGAGTAGTAAGATAAATCTATCTTTGAGGACAAAGATCCTGTTTAGGGGTAAATGATGTGACAATCTGTCAATTTATGATTGATATTTTATTCTCAATTATTATTTGAAAACATTATTTTAATGTTATATTATGAACTCACTCATTTATGGGAAGAAATTTGGGTTTACGTCTTGAAGTAGCATCGACTACGTCTAAACCGGAGGACTCTACGTTACGTGCTTACGTTTACATACACCGTTTTTGGTGACAGTCCAACACTTCAGGAAATAAATTTATCCGTGAATATTATTTTGGAATTTTAAATTGGTGTTGGTTCATAAACTCACAAATTTACGAGAAGAGATTAGGACTTACGTGCATAATTTAACGTCCTTTACGACTAAACCGGAAACCCTAGGTTTACGTATTTACGTTTTTGAACTCCGTTTTTGATGAGACAATTTTTATTAGATTCCTTTTGTGTCGTTGATTCATAATTTATAAAAACGTTTTTCGTAAAACGACCCGAGGGCATGCAAATCGAGGAAACTAGAATCGAGGAGTACCCGTAATTAAATGGGGATGAGACAAGAATAAACTAGCCTCACTCCCACATGGGACGGCTAAATAAGCTACACAACACCACAAAGGTGTCAACTTAATCTTTAAGCTAAGGACACTTGTCCTTAGCCTTCCACCAAAACCATTTTTACTTACAAAACAACCAAAGTAAACCACTAGCTTCATTACTTTCCATGCAAATCTCAAAAACACACAATCTCTCACTTTTTATCCTCTTGGCCGTCCACCATACCACCACCACACCACCACCATCAAAAATCTAGCCATGAACCTAGGCTATAATCAACATATGTTGAAGCCTAGTTGAAAAGATGAAGATTGGAGGTGATTTTAACAACTAGCAAGGAGTTTCCATGGAGATCAAGGGCTTATTTTTGGAGAAGTCTACAAATATTTGGTGATCCTAGAAGTGGTGTTGATATCTCATAAGATTGGTTACCCAAAACCAAGTCTTGTTCATCATCAACCCCATCTTTTCATCACTTTGGTGGTATAGAGATTGTTCTTCCTATCCTCTTGTTATTTTGAATATGTAATCATGTATTTTATTTCCTAATGTATATGTATATGATGATATATGATGATAAAAATATTATGTTGGGATCATGTGTTGATAAACTTGGATAAAAAGATCGAAAACTATATGTAAAAATGGTTAAATCATGCTTAAAATAGTTGGCTGTATAAAAACAGTAAACAACCATATGTTAAACTGATAAAATGGTATAGGTGAATTGATATACAGTAAGTATTAGGACTTGTACACATGTGATATTTGGACATGCAATAGAATCATTATAATGAGTGAGATATGGTCAAAACAAAATTAATGTACCAATTTGAATAGTCTGTTTTATGAGGACTGTTAGGGACACTTTGACTTAGATTGAGCAGTATCTAAAGCTAAGTTAATTGTAGCACATAATATGAAGTTTATGTCATCCAAAAATGAGCTTATATCTCCTTGTAGAACTTCAAGATATGATAAAAATGGTGAAAGTGAAACTAAAAATCAGATTTGTGAAATTAAAGTATAATAGTATTATAATAGAACTCAAATAAATATAGTATAAAATGTAAATTAAAACTCACTAACTTATACATTACATTTATATAAGTATTTACAATAATAAAAAAATGAGACATTTTATAAAAATGGTAATTTGATAAGTTTTATAAGTTATAAAACTATAAACATGATTTTTACGTCTTTTCGGCTAAAACCGTAAAATTTACGTTTTCGTCAATTAAAACTTAGATGGTCGGACCCGTCTAATGTAAACATTTTAAAACTCATATACTGATATATAAGTACCTATTACAAGTAAAAACCGATAAAACCCGAGCTTTATAACATACAGACATTAACGGGCCAAGTTAGCCTTATTGGACTATTAATCCAACTAATTCGGCTACACACTCATGGACTTACTTATTGGGCTTAACCCACTTGGGCCCAAAATGTAAGTATAGGACTGATACTAAAAGTATAAAATGGACTAATATAAGGTAATGGACTTATGATCGGCTTATTGGGCCTAAACATGTAAACAAGTTAAACTAGTATAAAAATTTAACAATACATGACACTATAATGAGTAAATAAAGATGTACAATACCACTTAATCATCATCATATTTATAAAATCATCATATATATATAGATATTTTTTTTAAGTCATTGAACAAGAGTCTAAGACGAGTATTATTTGTCTAGGTTTCCGTGATTGAAGCACGTACCGTACATCCAAATCGCCGATAACCGCCTTTCCCAATCAACGTGAGTTCATAGCCCCGCACTCTTTTAAATGTTTTTATGAAATGTTTTATAAACCCGTGAGGGAGATAACATGTTAGTTTTGATAAAATAAGACACCATTTGTCCCGATTGTTTGTTTATTGATTTGGACCCGAATGACTATATGACCCGATGAATGATTATATGACCCGATAGATGAAATAAAATGGATTATTAAAGTTAGGTTATGTCACTAAAAGTCCCATTAGCATGAATTGTGAACTACCGGGATTTGGTAGACGCTTATGCATATAATAGTACTATTTGGGTAAGATCACCCCATTTCGCGCCTTGACGGTTGATCCCCGTCATGCCACATTGATTGGTAAGCGAATTTATGTATGAGAAGATTTCTATAAGCGTGATTATTGTGACGACACGCTGTTTTAGATGGGCAAATGAGTTTTGGGTTAGCTACCCGTTGTTTGTTTTAGTAAGGTAACAATGTTATGCGGCTTATAATAATCCAACAACGAAAATACTGCTTTATGCATTGAATTACAATATATTGCCTGACTAGCAATACGGGGTCTTGTTATTGATATTATGTTCGTGTTTTGGTTTTACATAACAATATTCATATAACGGTTTTTATTTAACTCTATACAACATTATAAAACGTATTGTATGATATTTTTACGACATTGGTTCGTATAATGGTTTTGAAGGAAAAAGCCTATAGTATGATTTACAACAATGATTTGTATAAAATGTTTTGGCTTATTTTATGGTCTACGACAAAGAATTGTATAAAATGATTTTCGGTAATAATTCTATACCGATGATATATTAATGGATTTCATTAAACTCTATGAATTCGCTCGGCGTTTTCGCTGACCTTTTCTTTTAACATGTTTTATCTCAGGTACTTGAAGGTAATTCTAAGGAAGACGACAAGAGTTTATGGCCCGCACTTAAATAACAAATTTCCATTCAAATTCTTTGTAAAAATTGTATGAAATATTATGACTTGGGACCTATGTAAATTTGATATTCATGAATGGAAAATGCTTTATTATTAAACGACGCGATTTTTATGCGTTGTCTATGATTTGAGTAATGTGTTATCTCGTAACACCAACGACTCTTCCGTTGAACTAAAGTATGAATATTTGGGGGTGTTACACTTCATCCTGTGATCTTTGAGCCTTTGTCATTGTCTTTCGACTTTGTCTTTTATCTTGAGATCTTCAAATCATTCTTGACTTGTCTTTGCCATCTTGAGATCTTGTTTCTTTATCCACATGCTCATACTTTGCACAATCTTGAAAGCTTGCTAACAATCTCTCCTGAAGAGAGGTCATTCCTCTTTATTAATTAATAAGGAAGATTTTGATCATCAGAGTTGCGGAAGTCTTTAGCTTTCTTGATTGTTGAATATGTCTTTAGGCATGAGTATGTGGTTTTGAATCTTTGACTTTGCTGAGTACACCGTAACGTCAGCTTCTTGAGACAAAACATAGACACGAACTGAATGGCTTTGACATTCGTCCTAAATCGGTTACGTTTTACCTCCGGTCGGTGAAGACCGTTACACGATATTAAATATCGTACCTGTGATTAGGTATCAATTAAGAACCTCCTTGACAGGGTTTCGCAGCTGTACTAGCCGTTCTCTTTACTCGATCGTCTCAAAGCAAGACTGCGAATATAAAGAGTGAATCAATTGGATAAATATCCGCTTGATTAAAGTCGTCAATTCAAATTCCTTGAACAAGTTTGATTCATTAAGAATCTTACCATTGTTGCTTTCTAGTTGACACAAGCTTGATTCATAAGAATCTCGCAAGTTACCTACCGTGGCGCTGTTTAATGTTGACAAAAGAAGGATTTCCATTCGTCAATGTGAATATTAATAAATATCACTGTGAATGTTCTGGCAAGACCATAAAGATATTGCGTAGAAACCTGAAACGAGTTTGAATCAATTCAGAATCAAACCACTGTCGCTTTTCAGTTTATACATGTTCAATTCTAAAAGAATCTTACACATGACCTACCGCAGTGCTGTTAGATGTTAACACTGGAAGGATTTCCACTCATCATTGTGAATACTAAGTAGTATCACTCTGAGTGTTCTAGCAATATCGCAAGGATATAGCGTAGGACTCTCTTGATCTTCATCCGTGTGTCCTAATGAGATTTGATTTATCTCTTGGCTCTGGACTCGATTTGTGCACTTTTAGTGGTCGGAGGCTGGAGCAGATGCCACCTATTCAATATTAACTATCTCGGAGTGAGAAAGTCAGTAGAAGTCGTGTTGATCTCCGTGACAATAAAACAAACTTATTTAGAGAGAAGCCTGAGTCAGCTGGGGAGGGGTTGTACATTACATCACTGGGTCCATGATGCGTTGTCTTCATGATGTGTTGACCCGGTTTCTGCCTAAGTTGTATGGAGGGCTAATTTCTTTATAACCTTTATCCTTACATTTCTTTTTCATTCTTCAGCCCCTTTAATGCTTACCAAGACATCATTACTAACACCTTGTTGTGATTGTTCCAGTACTAGCATCAGTACTTAGTCAGCATTCAGCTACGTTCACATTCTACTCCATCTTTCCTAAGGACTTCTAATAATCTATTGGATTGTCCCTGGGAAGATCCCTCCTGTTTTGGTTGGATCATAGGACTTAAACCTAACCACCCTTTTGACACCAATAACGCCGTGGATTAAAGATGTTGTGGGTATTTGATCGTAACCATAAAAACCACTTTAAATTCTAACAAAGTGTTTGAAAAACATTTAACACCTTGCTAGTTTTTTGTTTCAGAAAAGCTCCCCCTTCACATGTGCATCGATAATCGAAAGTGTTTTGCACATGTAGGTAAGAGTTAAAGTTCTTGAGTCTTGTATAAGATCACATTTTAATCACATTTTCTCCCCCTATCTCTAATATATAAAATATTTTGATATTATAGATACCAAATTTGATTAAAATAAATTTTGAAAAATAGTCTTTAAAATCTCCGGGAGAAAGATGTGTCCATCTTTGCATGAAGTTGAAATGCTCCCCCTAAAAAATTGATCCAATTGAAATGTCATTGTGAGGATATGATCCACATTTCACTTCTTGAGGATGGTAGTTGTTGAACACACAATTTTTGAAAGATTTTGAATAATAATTAAAAAACTCTTGAAAAAATTGTGCTCAACGCTTTTCGAAAAACTCTATTTTTTTGACGAAGAGGTTTTACTAAAGCATAAACTTGAGTTCATAGACTTTGAATGTCTTGACAAATCCACTCAACTGTAAGAAGATTTAACTTCTTTTGCTAAGGGTAAGCGCACTAAATCGTACACTCCCCCGTGAATATAGATCTGTGTTGCAATCTGAAAGTGATTACAAGCCATTGTGTTGAGCTCAAAACGTTGAATGTTTTGTGACAATCTCAACCCAAGATAGATTGCTCTACCAGTTGTTGGAAATATTGTCCAAAAGAGACAATTTCCTTTATAAAAGATAGAAATTACATGTTTTTGAAAAATATTTACAACTTTCATTCGAGCTTTATGTACACACCCGTGTCGTTATTGAGAGACATTTCTAGGTACGTCCATATTATCGATACTGAAAGACATGTCGAGAAGAATATTTTTGGGTTTTCAAAGATTTTTTAATTTTGTATTTTGCTTTTTCATTAATATTTACATGTAGATGTTTGATAGATGAATCAAGCAGGCTTCTTTGCCAGAATCTCCAGTTCTGCTAGAGTCAAACGTCTCATACCAATTTGCCTAACTAGATACGCAAACCTCTCTTTTGAAAGAGCTTTTGTAAACAAGTCAGCTAATTGGTAATCATTTCCAACAAAGTAAAGTTCAACGATACCCCTTTCAACTTGTTCCTTAATGAAGTGATATCTGACATCAATGTGCTTCGTGCGGGAATGTTGTACCGGATTGCAGAAGATGGCAATGGCGGACTTTGAGTCACAGTACATAGGTAATTTATCAAAGTAGAAGCCATAATCCGTGAATTGTGTTCTCATCCATAGAACTTAATCATAACACGCAGATAGAGAAACATACTCCGCTTCGGCTGATGACAGTGACGTGCAATCCTGTTTCTTGGAAGACCATCCCACAAGCTTATCTTGTCCTTGAAATTGTGCACCACCAGAAGTACTTTTTCGTGTGTCAAGACACCCTGCATGATCAAAATCTGAATAGGTCGTTCGAAAGAAAACGGTTTCCCTCAGATACCAGAGTCCCATGTGAATGGTATTCTTAAGGTACCGAAAGATCCGTTTACCCTCCTTGAGGTGCTTTTCAGTGGGTCGTGCTTGATATCGTGCAAAATAACACGTGGCATGTGATATATCTGGTCGGCTTGTTGTTAAGTACATGAGGGAGCCGATCATAGAACGATATTTTGTTTGATCTATGGTATCGCCCGCCAAATCAGCGTCTAGGGATGTGGTTGATAATGGTGTCCCAACGGGGTCACATGAGGTCATACCATGCTTTTTGATTATCTCTTGACAATACTTAGCATGGTTGATAAAGATACCACTTGGGGATTGGTGAACTTGAATTCCTAGAAAGAATTTTAGTTCACCCATCATTGACATTTCAAATTTGCTGTGCATTACTTTTTCAAACGATTTTGAAAGTTTTGGGTTTGTAGACCCGAAAATAATGTCATCAACATAAATCTGCACAAGCAAAATGTCATCCCCATATTTATAAGTAAACAGAGTTAGATCAATGGAACCTTTTGAGAAACCTTTGGATACAAGAAATTTCGAGAGCTCGTCGTGCCATGCCCTTGGAGCTTGCTTGAGTCCATAAAGTGCTTTGTGGAGACGATACACCTTGTCAGGATAATGATGATTGACGAATCCTTCCGGATGTGTGACATAGACTTCTTCCTTCAAAGGACCGTTAAGAAACGTCGTCTTTACGTCCATTTGATAAACGATGAATCCCTTATGTGCAGCATAAGCAAGGAAAATCCTGACCGCTTCCATATGAGCTACTGGTGAAAATGATTCTTCAAAATCAATACCCTCTTTCTGTCCATACCCTTTAGCCACCAACCTAGATTTATTCTTGATGATCATGTTCTCTTCATCCATCTTGTTTTTCCAAATCCATCGAAGATTTAAGGGTATTACATCGTATGGTCTGTCAACAAGTTCCCAGACTTTAAGTCTTTCAAATTGTTGAAGTTCTTCCGTCATCGATTCAATACAAGCATGATCTATCAAGGCTTCTTTGATATTTGTTGGTTCAGCTGTACTCACGGTGAGTGCGAACATACAAACATCACCATCGGTTTCAAGTTGTCGTCTTGTACGAACGGGCTGTGAAGGGTTTCCAATTACTTGAACCAAAGGATGATCTCGGTTCCAATGATGTGTTGAAGGATGTCGTTGATAGAACGTATGCATATTTGACGGATCAACATGGCGAGTGGAAGACTCTTCAGTTTCGTGTACCGGGGTACCGAATGGGTTGATAAATTCATCTTCGTTAGATAATGCATTGTTTGCTTGATTTGTGTTCTCTGGAACAATGACAGTAGTTGTGGATGTTGTAGGATCGATTGTTGAAGTGATATTCAGAGGAAGTAGATCTGTAGCAACCCGTGTTGATGTAGATAAAGTTGTATCCTTTTGTTGACGATGATCGGTATCATCATTCTTATCAGGAGTGACAACAGAAGACTTCGATACAACATGTTTCTCCCCCATGAAATATTCATCATACATTGGTTCATATAACATTTCCAACTCTTCAATTGTCGTGTTGACTGTCATATCTGCTCTTGGAACATTTCCTTGAACCAGCTTTGAACTTGACGGTTCATTGATGTGGTCTTGAGTTCCGAGTTCCGTGCGGTTGTGAACGGAAGTCATTTGTCGTTGTGGATCGGGGCTTAAACTGTTTTGTTCAAGTGCCATCTCTTGTAATTCATCAAATCGGATGTGAATAGTCTCGACTATCAATTTTGTTTTCTTGTTGTAAACTCTATATCCCTTAGACTGAGTTGCATATCCCACAAGAATACATGCATCACCTTTCTCTTTCATCTTGTCAAGATTTTCACCATCTGGAATAATGTAACACGTACATCCAAAAACATGAAGGTGTTTGAGTGAAGGTTTTCGATCATGAATTATGTGATATGGTGTCTTTTCGTGTCTTGGGATAATTAAGGATCAGTTTTGTGTGTAGCATGCAGTTGACACGGCTTCGGCCCAAAAATATAATGGTAGTTTTGAAGCGGATAATAATGTTCGAGCAGCCTCAACCAAAGTACGGTTTCTTCTTTCAACAACGCCGTTTTGTTCGGGTGTTCGAGAAATAGATGTTTCATGTTCAATTCCTTCAGCTTCAAAAATAGTTTCTCAGAGTTGAATTCAAAAATTATGTGCCTCTGTCAGTACGAATGACTTTTATTTGAGCTTGAAGACCACGTTGTTCCAGTTTTAGGAAGTTGATGAGAACTTCGGGTGTTTCATCCTTGGACCTCAAGAAGTGAGTCCATATATACCTTGAGTAATCATCGACAATGACCATAACATATTTCTTTCCATTGATACTATGAACACGCATGGGACCACACAAATCTATATGAAGAAGATCTAACCGTCCTTTAGAGCTTGGTGTAGTCTTTGTTTTGAAGCTACTTCATTTAGCTTTATAAAGCTCACAAGAAGAACAAAGATGATCTTTGATGAATTTCAATCTTGGAAGGCCTCTCACAATATCTTTCTTGGAAAGCAAGTTGATGGTATCAAAGCTGAGATGAGAAAGACGTTGATGCCATAACCATGCATGAGTCGTTGAAGCTTTAGCCATGAAGCAAATTGGAGTTGTAGAAGTTGTGTCTTGAAGTGAAATTGTGATCAGTACCCCGTGTACCGGTAAGTAAGTCATTCCCATCATAATCACGAACAAGACATGTCTCCTTTCTGAAAGCAACCTCCAAATCTGCATCACAGAATTGACCAACCGAGAAAAGATTGCGATTGAGCCCTTCGATGTAGTATACCCTTTTGATCGTGATATTCCCCTAAAACAAATCTCCATATCCTAGGATCGGTGCAAATTGATCATTTCCGAATCGGACCGTACCCAGGAACTTCTCCACGAAGTTAGTTAGAAGCTTGAGATTCCCCGTCATGTGCTTCGTGCATCCGGAGTCCAGTATGAAGAGAATTATTTGTATCACCTGCAGAAGAGTTAGAACACGATGGAGCATTTACTAAATTGGATACCACAGTAGTTGTGATTGTAGAATCATTAGTGTCCTTAGCAACATTTAAAGGCATACTAACACTCGTTGTCACATTTTCTGTCCTAACTTTAGGCATCCATATATATCCCAGAGGACATTGATTAGCAAACCACCATTTCTAAGACTTGCTAGCAGACTCATATAATTCCGTAATTCGGCTTCTAGGTTTCTTAGTGGTGGAGTCTGATGCATTACTTTTCCTTAGTGGGGGTTGCACCAGAATGGTTCACTTTGCGTTTGGGTTTACTAGCACTAATAGGCATCGCAACTTACTTCTTAGTTCTAGTATACACGCCTTCGACATTATTGATAGCAGACATAGAATGATTAGCATTAGCACATTTTCCACATTCGACAAAAACAAATTTCACATTCATAGCATTCAAATCATTCAAATCGTCATTACACGCGATTACAGACTTTTTATTCTTAAAAACATTTAAATTCCTAGGGTGTTCTTCTACTTCCTTCATCTTCCCTTGACTCTTGTGTTTCCAGACCTTATCATTCACTTGAGTGCTCTTAAGCTGAGGCCGGCTAACACTAGCAGTGGAAACTACTCCTGTAGTAGAAGACACACGAATATTAGTGTTTCTAGAAGTCTGAGGCGATTGGCTAACTTTGTTTGTGGGTTTAGTGGTCATTCTATACATCCCTGGTTTAATCACATTATTGTGCTTAACTCTTGGTGCTCCGATATTCCTTATGGGTTTAGTATGTGGTAACCTTTCCTTTCCATCCATCTTGGGGGCAAACACAGGTTTTGCAAACAAAGAATTTGAGAAAGAAGATGGTTTTCCCAAGATAGAGGATCTATTCACTTTAGAGGCATTGGGTTGTCTAACAACAAATTTCGTAATGCTAGGTTCCATAACTTTCCCACCCATCTTAGCAACGAGTTTCTTCAACTCTACTATTTGCTATGTCTTTTTCTTGTAACTGAGCTTTCAAATCCGAAATATCAAGACTTTTTTCGCTTAGTAATCGACATGACTCAGATAATTTTACTTCCAAAGGTGTATCATTTGAAAAGCTGCCAAATTTCTTTTGCCAAGCAAGTTCAAGTGAGTGACAATGTTTTTGAAGATAATCAAATCTATGTTGAAGTAACGAAAACTCTTTTTGGTCAACTTTATTCGAAAGCTCAGTTTCTAGACGTTCACATTCTTTAACTTGATCAAGATATTTACATGCAACATCAGAATATTCATCAACATCAGCAGAAGATGTAACATAAACACACATAATATCGTTTGAGAGACATTCAAGTAAGAGTAGATCATATGCTGTAGAAAACTCGTCTCTTTCAGGTTGATGGTCGTTCACTTCTTGTTCAAGAGATTCCACATATTTCAAATCGTCAAACATTTCTTGCTTAATTAATGTTTCAAATTCCAAAATATGTTTTTGCGTTCTTTCCGCAAGCGGAATCAAAATACTTTTCACAAGCACAGTTATATCGTGAGGAATTTCTTTGTCTCCTTTCGAAAGTTCACAATTTTTCCAGTCATCATCAACAACCCTTTTGAAGTTTTCAATGTTACTCTTGAGAATACTAAGTGCTTGCTTATTCAACAACCCTTTTGAAGTTTCCAGTCATCATCAACAACCCTTTTGAAGTTTTCAATGTTACTCTTGAGAATACTAAGTGCTTGCTTATTCTTGCTTACAAAAGCTTTATATGGCAAGTACTCAATAAATTTTGAAACATTAGTTTTATTAGTGGCAAAATCTTGTCTCCATTTTGATGAGACTGCTTTTATACATAGTCTCATCGTCCAAATAGGGCTTAAAATGCATTAAATATCATCAAAATATCCAAATATATGCTTGTGTTTGTTGCTTGTGTATTTTAGGTACGGATATTGAGAAAATGACAAAAGATCACAAGAATCATGCAAAAACGAACACGGGAAACGAAGCCGCACAATGAACCAAGCCCTAATGAAGAATTTTCCAAGAAAACCCTTGAAGAATTGAAGAATTATGAAGAAGGGTCCTCAAATATGGAAGAACTGACACTTTATACCCTTGTATCTTCATAATTACAAGTTTGGTCCCTAAAGTTTGTCAAAATTACAAAAAGGACCCTTAACTTTGAAGAATTGGCAAATTTAGTCCCTCAACAAAACTAAATTGTCAATATTGGTCCTCCAAGAAGTCAACAAACAATTCAAACCTTGAAGAATGAAGAAAATGCCAAAATCAGTCCTTCAAATAGCATTAATTTGCATGTTTAGTCCTTGAAACAAGTTTAAAAACTTGTTGTGCCAAAAATGACAAGTTTACAAAGATGATTATAAAGGGAATTAAGATTATATGTTGTTTATTACAAAGTGAAGACAAATGGGGACTTGAGGGGCCATTTCTGCCAGACCATGGAATTTTTCCCCACCAATCAACCTTCCACATCACACCTCTCCACCAATCACACAACACCACATCACCTCCCACGCCATGTCACCAATCCACCACTAGGTTTATTTAAATAAACATGGGTCAACCCCAGTCAAACCCTCCCACTTCCCTCCAAACACCTTATTTAAATATTAATCCCCCAAACCAGATTAAAACCCACCCTTAATCACCCAAGAACCCTAGAACTCCCCAGGTCGGATTAAACATAAATCAAAGGGGTTTTTGATAAGCTGCTCCAGATTAATGATTAACCTAAGCCTAAACGCAAAACCACTCTCACTTTTGTCCCCACTCAACACATGTGACACCCCCAAGATTCCCCACCAACGTCCCTATCCCACAAAACCCCATGAGGGGACAGGATCAACGCCCCAAATGTTTTACTTGTCCTCCACAACATTTTGAAGGGTTTAGATTGACTACAACAAGCTGGCATTCACAAGATTCCAACTGCATGATCACATGGCATCATTTGACCAAAATTCAAAATTCGTCCAAGGGCATGATAGGAAGTTCAATGTTAGGGTTTCAGCTTTCTAGTATCTTCTTGTAGCCATTATATAAGGCACTTATCATTTCATTTTTTTTCTTGTTCCTGATTTTTTTCCTTGGTCACAACTTGTAATGCCCGTTTTGTTTATGAATGAAACTTGGTTTAGTATTGTTGATGAAAAAGATTCAGGCTCCACTCTTAATTACTGCTGTTTGATTGTGTCCCATTTATTGTTTGTTTAACTTTTGAGTTTTCAAAAGTTCAGTCTTGTTTGTAGGTTTCTGAAAAAAAGGTAATTTTTGGTGAAAATTTGATTCAAGATTTGGTTTTTCAGGATTGAAAAGATATTTGGTGTAAGTTTTTTGAAAGAAAAACGTTTGAGAAATTTGTGAGAAAGGTTTTAAAAAGAGAAAGACAAAACAGATTGCTTGCTATTGTGATTTCATTTATTCTTAGCAGGAATTTGGTAAAGCCATTGATTGTTGTCCAAGGTTCTGCACAGACCCGAGTCTGTTTGGAGGTGGCAAAGCAGCCATTGTGGGACCTGGATGTGGGTCCCACAAGGTAACATCCTTGTTTCCTTTTCAGTTTTCAAAAGTTTTCAGTTTAAGTGATTTGTATGAAAGATGTTGGTTTGTTGATTTTGCTGTTTGGTTATGCTCAATTGTGCTTGGTATGCATGCTAGGGTTAAGTGAAATCAGTTTGGTTAGGCTTTGATTTGATTTGCTTTGAAAATTTTCAATTTCAGAATTTAAAGGAGTGTTTGGATCTAGGTTTAATTAAGGTTGGTGAAAGATTTTTGGAGTATAAACCTGTTATAACCACTCTTTGGGTAATTGTAGGTTGTATGTTAGTATTGGGTTTCTATTTGGTGAAGTTTAAAACATTTGCATGCTTAAAATTTTGGAAAACAGCCAAGAATCAGAAAAGTGCTTTGTTTGACTGATTTTGGTGAAATTTGTTGATCAAATCTTGAAATCTGCTAGGGTAGGGTATTAAGCAGGGTTGGTAATCATTTTTATGCCATGTGTTTAGCTTGATTGCAAGATTTAAGCACTTGAATCTCACTTTTGTGCAAGTAATTTGGCCTACTTTTCATCAGACCCATAATTGCTTAATCAGAAACTTTGTGTGCTCTTTTGTGTGAAATTTTGCTAAGTGACTTGGGTGTTTTTGTATTTCCATTGACTCCTTATACTCAACTGAGTATAAGGGTGCCTTATTGTCCAAAATAAGCACTCAAAATAAGCTTTCCTAAGCTTATTGCTAATCTGAACAAAAATTAACACTACCAGTGGGAACTCCTTTCCCACTGCTAGCACATCTGTTGCCACTGCTAAGCAAAAGGACAAAAGTCCAGTCACATGTCACTATCACATTTCTGATTTTGTGTCTTTAGTGACTGAATTTTAGAGTTAGGACTTCAAACTAGTTCCATTATTTTTCTAATTTAATTTTTGATTTTTCTGATTAATTAGATTTTTATTTACTGTTCATTTGCTATTTTTTAGGGTTTATTGCTATTTTAATTACTTTTATTATTTCTGTTTTTGGCATTTAGTGCCAAAAATACATATTTTTTAGTTTCAACATTTTTCTTTTATTAAGAAAAACATTTTAAGATTTTTGGTATAAAAAGTTTTTACTGTTCATCTTTTATTTATTTTTATAATTACTATAGTTTAATTAGGGTTTTATTTAAAACTGTTTTTGTCTTTTAGTGAAAAATTTAATATTTTTCAAACTTTTTCATTTTTCTTCTGTTCATTAGAGTAATTTAGGATTTTTAAAAGTGTCAAATTATTTTTAGCATTATTTTATTATTTTTTATTATTATTTTAGTTTAAAAATAGTTTTAAGTGATTTAAAAAATAGAAAAATAGTTTTTAAAATTTAAGAAAAATACTTTTTAGCTTAATCAGGTTATTTTTGAGGTTTACAAACTTTAAAATCTTGTTTAGGGCTTTTTAATAATTAATTGTGATTTTTAGGGCTTTAATTAGCATTAAAAAGTCATTATCTAATTAATTAAAATTTTTTAGCAAGTTTGAATTTTTTGTAAACTCTTAGAATATTATTGTAGATTTTTAGTAATTTTTAGGAATTTTTAGGTTAAAATTTTAATTTTTGCACTATTTACGGTTTTACGTGATCGCCTTTTTCGTCTTAGTTTAATCCGTCGTCGTAACCGTCTTCCTTTTCTAATCTCATTTCTTTCTTTCTTTTTCAATCATATAATCACAAATCAAAATCAATTCAATACACAACGCACTTGCCTCCTCGAGAACGAACTCACTTTTAGGGTCATTCACACACGGTTTTCCTAAATCGTCGTGCATACTTGCCCTAATTACCTTCCTTTTCCTAAAGGGGTAATTTTACTCAACATCATTTTGGCGCCGCTGCCAGGGAGGCGTGTTGTGTTTTGATTTGGACATTGTTGTTTTTATATATAGCCATAATAGCTAATTGTATTAGTAGCACTCTACTAATACGTATTATCGTTTTTCGTTTTCTATTACTATATTGTATACGTAGAACAATAAATTTACAAGTACTCCAAATACGTGAGAAATCACAACCTTGACTTTGGAGGTCATTACCCAATCATTGTATTCGAATCTCAAACCAAAGAAAAAAGGCAAAAATAGATAAATACTTTCGTGAAGCTCGATTTTGAAAAATACAAACTATAAGGTGGGTATAAGGCGGTTGTATTTCACGACCTAAAGGAAAAAGGAACTTAAGTGCTTCGCGCCGCCTCGTTTCCTCCGCTTGCTTGTGCGTATTTTGAGATTGAAAGATAATCGAGGGTTTTGCCGCCCAAAGTATTATTACATATCATATATATTTTCTTGGTTTCTATTGATTAAACCCTCTTGAACGATTTGGTGTTCCACCATCGTTCTAAAGTCATCGAAGGCGTTCACCTCACGTGATCGTTTTCATTCCTTGAGGCTTCTTTAATCAAGAGATTTGGTTAAGGAGGAGATTTGTAGATTTTTTTCTACTTAATACATTCCACAAAATCCAAAAAAAGTTAAAACAATCAAAAACCACAAAAAATTGAAAAAGTAAAAACACCAAAAAGAATCTTCTTTGCTCACCCTCTCGTTGTACGTGACGTTTATGCAAACTCTCTCCAAAGCAAGACGTGCTCGTAAACGAAGAAACAAATCAACCACTCCTAGTGAGGAGTCTCCTAGTGAGGAGTCTCCTATTGACAAATCAACCCACCGAGGGTTATGGAGAAGCGATTGTGATTCCCGCTATCCTTGCGGAGAATTTTGAGGTTAAGACGGGTTTGTTGTCCATGATTCAAAACAACAAGTTTCAGGTGACGAAAAGGACAACCCTCATAACCACATTCGCCAATTTAATCGTCTCACCGCCACTTGCAAGTTTAAGGACGTCTCTAACGACTCGATTAAGATGATGCTTTTTCCGTATTCCTTAGCGGGGCCCGTAAAAATTTTGGTTAGAGAAAGAGCCACCCAATTCTATATTGACGTGGAAGGATCTTGTTTCAAAATTCGTGAACCAATTTTTTCCGCCCTCTAAGACTACACATTTGAAAAACGAGATTTCAAAGTTTTCAGAAGAGTATAATGAGAGTTTTTCAACGGCTTGGAATAGGTTTAAGGAAATGTTGCACGAATGTCCTCATCATGGTTTTTCCGACTTGCATCAAATTGACACGTTTTACAATGGCTTGAACGATCATGAGAGTGATTATCTTAATCCCGCCGCGGGTGGTAAATTTTTGTGTAAGACGGTCGAGGAAGCATTGTTAATCATTGAGAATAGGTCTAAGGTCTATAGTCCTCGTAGCACGTCGAGTGTTCGTAAGACTTCGTCTTCGCCTTCGCCTTCATTGTCACATACCGTTGATGCTTGCCAAATCGAGGCTAATTTGGAGAACAAGATTTTTGATAAGCTTAAAGGATTGTTAATTGAGTTTAAAGTTGGTGAACAACCCACTCCCGCTACGGCTAAAGCGGTTGAGGTTTCTTGTATGTATTGTGGTGGAGCTCACGATTATTCCGAGTGCATTACCAACCGTGGTAACACTTCGAGTGCCTTCGCGGCCGCGGGAACTTATAACCAAAACGGTCAAGTTCCCCGCACTAATCAATTGACTCCACCGGGTTTTCCACCAAATCAAAATGCTAACAATTATCGAAACAATCAAGTTGGTTACCAAAACAATCAAAGGAACAATTACAAGGGTAATAACAACTATAGGAATCAAGGAAGTAGTAGCCAATTGCAAAATAAAAACCAAAACCGTAATTTTCAAAACACAAGTCAAGGTCTTCAAAATGTTTACACTAAAGAACTTCCAATGGACTTTTTGAAATACGCCACGGCAAATGATAAGATTTTGGAAAACATACAAGATCAATTGGCTAGTCAAGCTAGGGACACGGCTAAAAACACCAATGAGTTAGCTAATTTTGTGAAGGAAAATCTTAACATGAGAAATTAGTTGAAAAATGATTCTGCTAATCAAATTAGGGGTCAAAACAATAAAATTGAACAAAGTCATGTTAGGCTTGAACAAAGAATTGACCAAAAAGCCGCTAGTCAAGATGTTAAGCTTAATGCCATTTTAGAAGCCGACATGGGGAACAAAGCCTCTACTTCGGGTAGTTTGCCTAGTAACACCGTTTCAAACCCAAAGGGAGAGATGAAAGTGATTACCACAAGAAGTGGTAAGGCACTTAAAGAACCGACTCCTCAACCAATTACTCCAACGGTGGAGTAAATTAAGGAGGAACCCGTGGTGGTGGTCGAAAAGGAGCATATCTCAAGCCCACAAAGTACCGCTCATGCCACACCTACGGTCGACCCTTTACCAACATTGGAACCCGAGATTCCAAAGGCTATGCCTATGCCCAACCCACACCACCCTTGCCTTACCCATCGAGACTTAGGAAGGAGAAACGACAAGAGCGCGACAACTATCAATTTGAGCTTTTTATGAAAATGTTTCGTGAGTTGCACCTTAATGTGAGTTTCGCCGATGCTTTGGTCATGATGCCTCGATTTGCCGCTAACTTTAAGAGTATGTTGAACAACAAGGAGAAATTGCATCAATTGTCTAGTTGTTCGTCGGTTTATCTTAATCGCATACCTCAAAAAGTCGGTGATACCGGTAAATTTTTGATCCCTTGTGCAATCCAAGATATGGAAGAATGCTATGCCTTGGCCGATCTTGGTGCTAGCATTAATTTGATGCCACTTGCAATCTTCAAGTCGCTCAATCTTCCTAATCTTACTCCTTCACTAATGTCTATCGAGATGGCCGACCATTCCACGATTCGTGCATGTGGTTTGGCGGAAGACGTTTTGTGAAAGTGGGGAAGTTCTACTATCCCGTAGACTTTATCGTCGTTGATATCCCCACGGATCCTCAAGTTCCTCTCATTTTAGGTCGTTCGTTTTTAGATACGTCTATGGCTTTAATTGATGTTCATGCTAGAAAGATCACCTTACGTTTCAACGACGAGGAACTTGTTATAAACGCAACGCAAAATTCTCAACTTTCTCATGTTTATTCCGTTGCTACCATAAACCTCGTTGATATGATCGACGTGGTTTACGAGGAATTTTCACAAGAAGTTTTAGGATTTGGTGATGAAGAAACTAGTGGCAATCCCACTATGTTAGATCCAATTCTTGATAATTCGACACCAACCTTCACTCCATTTGAAGGCGGTGGTTTTACGTTGGAAGAATGCAATGTTCCACGTACTTGTGACGAAGACCTCGACAACGATGAGGACTTCTCGATTATCAAGGATTTTCTTAACGATTTCCCATTTCCTCCACCCGAGGAGGTTATGAGTATCGAGCCCAAATCTTCACTTGAGGAACCACCTATCATCGAGTTGAAAGATTTACCTCCTCACCTCGAATATGTCTATTTGGAGGAGGACGACAAGTTGCCGGTTATTATTGCGAAGGAACTTTCGAATTATGAAAAAACCGCACTTGTCGATGTTCTAAAGGATCACAAAGGGGCGATTGCGTGGAAGTTATCCGACATTAAGGGGATCGATCCCAAATTTTGTACCCACAAAATCTTAATGGAGGAAGATTTCAAGCCCACAATCCAAAGTCAAAGGAGGGTGAACCCCAAAATTCACGACGTCATCAAAAAGGAGGTCCTTAAACTCCTTGACACGGGAATGATTTACCCTATTTCCGATAGCCCTTGGGTGAGTCCTATTCATTGTGTCCCTAAGAAGGGAGGAATGACCGTTGTGCCAAACGATGCCAACGAGTTAATTCCCACTAGACTCGTGACCGGATGGAGAGTGTGCATTGACTATCGAAAGTTGAATGAAGCCACTCGAAAAGACCATGTTCCCTTGCCCTTCATGGACCAAATGTTGGAGCGTCTTGCGGGAAACGATTTCTATTGGTTTTTAGATGGTTTTTCCGGTTACTTCCAAATTCCCATCGATCCTCGTGATCAAGAAAAAACTACGTTTACGTGTCCATATGGAACGTTTGCCTATCGTAGAATGCCATTCGGACTTTGCAATGCACCGGGAACCTTTCAAAGGTGCATGATGGCTATTTTTCATGATATGATCGAGAAGACGATGGAAGTCTTCATGGATGACTTTTCCGTGTTTGGTAATTCGTTCACTTCGTGTTTATCGAATCTAGATAGAATGTTGAAACGTTGTGAGGAAACCAACCTTGTGCTCAATTGGGAAAAATGTCATTTTATGGTTAGGAGTGGAATCGTCTTATGGCAAAAGGTCTCGAAAGCGGGGATTGAGGTCGATCAAGCTAAGGTAGACGTCATCGCCAAATTACCTCATCCCAAAACCGTTAAGGGAGTTAGGAGTTTCCTAGGCCACGCGGGCTTTTATCGTCGATTCATCAAGGATTTTTCAAAGATCTCTCGACCCATTACACATCTTCTTGAAAAAGAGGCACGTTTTGTCTTTGACGAAGATTGTGTACGAGCCTTTGAAATCCTTAAGAGGAAACTTACCGAAGCTCCCATTCTTGTTGCTCCCAATTGGAACCTCCCCTTTGAGCTCATGTGTGATGCTAGTGATTACGCCATTGGGGCCGTTTTGGGGCAACGTCATGATAAGCACTTCTTGCCTATTCACTATGCTAGCAAGACGATGACCGAGGCTCAACTAAAATACACTACAACGGAAAAGAAGTTCCTTTCCGTGGTGTATGCATTTGAGAAATTCCGACCTTATCTCGTCTTGACGAAATGCATAGTGTATACGGACCATTCGGCTATTAAGTATCTCATAGCAAAGCAAGATGCTAAGCCTAGATTACTTCGTTGGATTCTCCTCCTTCAAGAATTTGATCACACCATTGTTGACAAAAAAGGAGCCGAGAATCTAGCGGCCGATCATCTTTCTCGTTTGGAAGATCCTCACCAAAGTGTTTACGAGCCCAAGGAAATCACCGAAACATTTCCGCTCGAGACACTTGGTGTAGTGAATTCTAAGCTTGATTCTTCCACCCTATGGTTTGCGGATTTTGCAAATTACCATGCGGGTAACTTCATCATTAAGGGTATGACGACTCAAGAAAAACGAAAATTCTTTCGTGACGTCAAGTTCTACTTTTGGAACGACCCTTACTTGTTTCGAACTTGTGCGGATCAAATCATCCGACGTTGTGTATTTGGCACCGAAGCTTCTAACATCCTTAGAGCTTGCCATGAGGGACCCACAGGTGGTCACCACGGTGCTAATCTCATGGCTAAGAAGGTGTTTGATGCCGGCTTCTTTTGGCCTACTATTTACCGAGATGCACAAGATCTTGTGAAGTCGTGTGATGCATGCCAACGACAAGGAAAAGCCTCACAAAAAGATGAAATGCCACAAAATATCATCCAAGTGTGTGAGATCTTTGACGTTTGGGGTATAGACTTTATGGGGCCGTTCCCATCATCTCGTGGTAATAAGTACATTCTCGTTGCGGTTGACTACCTTTCTAAGTGGGTGGAGGCCAAGGCCTTTCCCACCAATGATGCTCGTATGGTAGTCAAGTTTTTGAAAAGCTTGTTTTCTCGGTTTGGAATCCCTCGTGCTATCATAAGCGATCGTGGAACCCATTTTTGTAACGACCAATTTGAAAGGGTCCTAAGGAAATATGGGGTTACACATCGGCTTTCTACGGCTTATCACCCACAAACGAGTGGGCAAGTCGAGGTTTCAAACCGATCTTTGAAGAGGATCTTGGAGAGATCCGTAGGAGAAAACCGACAATCTTGGTCGGATAAGTTGGACGATGCTTTATGGGCCTTTAGGACCGCTCATAAGACGCCCATTGGGTGCACTCCCTATAAGCTTGTGTATGGAAAGAATTGTCATTTGCCTATCGAATTAGAACACAAGGCTTATTGGGCCCTAAAGCATTGTAATGATGATATGGAGACCGCGGGAAAACACCGGAAAATGCAATTAAATGAATTGGATGAATTGAGAGACATTGCTTATGAAAATTCATTGATTTACAAAGAAAAAACTAAAAAGTTGCATGATTCTAAAATTAAAAACCGGGTTTTTAACATTGGGGATCAAGTTTTGCTTTTTAATTCAAGATTGAAAATCTTTTCCAGTAAGTTGAAATCCCGTTGGTCCGGTCCATTCACCGTGACTCAAGTATTTCCGTATGGGACCATCGAGCTAGCTCAAGATGATGGTCCTAACTTCAAGGTGAATGGACATAGGTTGAAGCACTACTTTGGCGGGGAAGTTCCATCCTTGAACTACCTCGACCAAATCACTTTCCCCAATGATAATTAGTATTGAGGGGATCGAGTCGAGCTCATGACTCGATAATCAAAAACGAGGTGCCTCGTGGGGGAGTCCCATGCTTATCCTATGTACATATTATCGCTTTCTAATGTAGCTTACGTGTGGGGATTTGTGCCCTTCCAACCTTTGTTCCGTGGTTGTTTGTGAATTGTGGTTTTTAGATCATGATCTTCACGATTGGAGCCTCTCGTGTTCGTTTTATGGGAGCACTCGATCGTTTGCTTTGAATACTTTCTCAATATCCATGATATATCCTTTAATGTTCTAACCTTAGGTTATTAGCACACTTCATAAACGGCTATTAATTTATTGGTTACACCCTTTCCATGATAGATTAGGCATTAGACTACGTCTCTAGTATGGGGGTGTTTGCACCCCTAGACTCGAAACATTGAGGACAATGTTTAACTTTAGTATGGGGGGTGAATAGATACTTGCCTTGCCAAACCTTCACGCTTTCCAAAGTTTATCTTTTTGTTTATCGTTTGTGTTGCAAAATAAGGCTAAAAATGGCCAAATTTTAAATTTTTCTCATGTTTTATAAGTGTTTGAAGACACGAATGTAGGTTTTCCGATGGCGAGAATAAGAGTAATTTTTGACTCGACCGTGTGTGTTGAGCACTTAGCTTTAATTCCTTAACTCACATTAGGCTAAGTCTCTTAAATGAGGACGAGAAATGATAGAGTTAATTATAAGTTACTATGCTAAACGTAGAGTACTCGTATTCTTTCAAAAACTCATGTGTTCTCGTTGTTTGCTTATTCTCCCTTCGCTTGTAAATATTTTTTGCTTAATAAATATTGACTTATCCGTTTAGTTAGGATTGTTGGGTTTCTAGTCTTTTCTAGTAGCTTCCGTGTAATTAAATTGGGAAGACATTAAGGTATCGCCAGCGTCACGGTTTTGAAGTATTGGCACCCTAATAATCAAAAGCTTCACCCAATAATAAGATTTCAAGTGCTCACCTAAATCTAGCAAACAATTTGAAGCCCGACAAGGCCTAAAATCTATGCAAAATTGAAAGTGAATCAAGCCTTAATCTTCGAAGCTTTAAAGATCCAAAATTCGCCTTAGCGTGAGGATATACGTCTTTGGCTAATAAAACCACCGATGAGGCGGATAATAAAAGGCAAGGCAAGACCGAAGTCATAATAAAAGCTTCATGGCGAAGTTGAATAAAAGATGGAGGTAAACCAAAGATAATAAGGCCCTTCCGTTAGGGGGCATATAAAAGTCTTGGTAATAAGTCTCATGTTCAAAACCGTTATAAAACCGTGTTTATCGATTCTTCTTGTCAACTTAATTTTTTAACATCGTTGTCTATTAGGAGGGGTTATTGATTTGATGGTCTTAGTTACACCGTTAGGACTCTATTTTTAGACCTAAATCTCTATTATCGCATAAGTCAAACAATGTATCCTCGTGAAACATTCAAGACATAATAAAATATAAGAGATACAACTTAGGAATAATAAGAGGATAAGTACGTGATTAGGGCATATGAGTAGTGTTAGCATTACTAACTTATAATGACAATGATCTCGTTACACGCTTGGCATGGAATTGGGGTGAAAATCGAGGACGATGAAAATATTTCTAACGAAGCATTCACGTGTTCTTATTCTATGAACCTAAACGTCCCATTTTGCGATGAAAATCATACATTATGTCTAAAACACAAGTAGTAGTAATAGTAGTATGTAGCTAGTTTATCATTCAATAAAGTCAATAAAAATGAATTTTAGAGATGCTATGATACTTTATTCTAGCATTGCGTGAGGGCACGGCAATGGTTTAGTATGGGGAGTGATGAGACTGCTTTTATACATAGTCTCATCGTCCAAATAGGGCTTAAAATGCATTAAATATCATCAAAATATCCAAATATATGCTTGTGTTTGCTGCTTGTGTATTTTAGGTACGGATATTGAGAAAATGACAAAAGATCACAAGAATCATGCAAAACGAACACGGGAAACGAAGCCACACAATGAACCAAATGAAGAATTTTCCAAGAAAACCCTTGAAGAATTGAAGAATTATGAAGAAGGGTCCTCAAATATGGAAGAATTGACACTTTATACCCTTGTATCTTCATAATTACAAGTTTCGTCCCTAAAGTTTGTCAAAATTACAAAAAGGACCCTTAACTTTGAAGAATTGGCAAATTTAGTCCATCAACAAAACTAAATTGTCAATATTGGTCCTCCAAGAAGTCAACAAAAAAGTCAAACCTTGAAGAATGAAGAAAATGCCAAAATCAGTCCTTCAAATAGCATAAATTTGCATGTTTAGTCCTTGAAACAAGTTTAAAAACTTGTTGTGCCAAAAATGACAAGTTTACAAAGATGATTATAAAGGGAATTAAGATTATATGCTGTTTATTACAAAGTGAAGACAAATGGGGACTTGAGGGGCCATTTCTGCCAGATCATGGAATTTTTCCCCACCAATCACACTTCCACATCACACCTCTCCACCAATCACACAACACCACATCACCTCCCACGCCATGTCACCAATCCACCACCAGGTTTATTTAAATAAACCTGGGTCAACCCCAGTCAAACCCTCCCACTTCCCTCCAAACACCTTATTTAAATATTAATCCCCCAAATCAGATTAAAACCCACCCTTAATCACCCAAGAACCCTAGAAATCCCCAGGTTGGATTAAACACAAATCAAAGGGGTTTTTGATAAGCTGCTCCAGATTAATGATTAACCTAAGCCTAAACACAAAACCACTCTCACTTTTGTCCCCACTCAACCCATGTGACACCCCCAAGATTCCCCACCAACGTCCCTATCCCACAAAACCCCATGAGGGGACAGGATCAACTCCCCAAATGTTTTACTTGTCCTCCACAACATTTTGAAGGGTTTAGATTGACTACAACAAGCTGGCATTCACAAGATTACAACTGCATGATCACATGGCATCATTTGACCAAAATTCAAAATTCGTCCAAGGGCATGATAGGAAATTCAATGTTAGGGTTTCAGCTTTCTAGTATCTTCTTGTAGCCATTATATAAGGCACTTATCATTTCATTTTTTCTTGTTCCTGATTTTTTTTCCTTGGTCACAACTTGTAATGCCCGTTTTGTTTATGAATGAAACTTGGTTTAGTATTGTTGATGAAAAAGATTCAGGCTCCACTCTTAATTAATGCTGTTTGATTGTGTCCTATTTATTGTTTGTTTAACTTTTGAGTTTTCAAAAGTTCAGTCTTGTTTGTAGGTTTCTGAAAAAAAAGGTAATTTTTGGTGAAAATTTGATTCAAGATTTGGTTTTTCAGGATTGAAAAGATATTTGGTGTAAGTGTTTTGAAAGAAAAACGTTTGAGAAATTTGTGAGAAAGGTTTTAAAAAGAGAAAGACAAAACAGATTGCTTGTTATTGTGATTTCATTTGTTCTTAGCAGAAATTTGGTAAAGCCATTGATTGTTGTCCAAGGTTCTGCACAGACCCGAGTCTGTTTGGAGGTGGCAAAGCAGCCATTGTGGGACCTAGATGTGGGTCCCACAAGGTAACATCCTTGTTTCCTTTTCAGTTTTCAAAAGTTTTCAGTTTAAGTGATTTGTATGAAAGATGTTAGTATGTTGATTTTGCTGTTTGGTTATGCTCAATTGTGCTTGGTATGCATGCTAGGGTTAAGTGAAATCAGTTTGGTTAGGTTTTGATTTTATTTGCTTTGAAAATTTTCAATTTCAGAATTTAAAGGAGTGTTTGGATCTAGGTTTAATTAAGGTTGGTGAAAGATTTTTGGAGTATAAACCTGTTATAACCACTCTTTGGGTAATTATAGGTTGTATGTTAGTATTGGGTTTCTATTTGGTGAAGTTTAAAACATTTGCATGCTTAAAATTTTGGAAAACAGCCAAGAATCAGAAAAGTGCTTTGTTTGACTGATTTTGGTGAAATTTGTTCATCAAATCTTGAAATCTGCTAGGGTAGGGTATTAAGCAGGGTTGGTAATCATTTGTATGCCATGTGTTTAGCTTGATTGCAAGATTTAAGCACTTGAATCTCACTTTTGTGCAAGTAATTTGGCCTACTGTTCATCAGACCCATAATTGCTTAATCAGAAACTTTGTGTGCTCTTTTGTGTGAAATTTTACTAAGTGACTTGGGTGTTTTTGTATTTCCATTGACTCCTTATACTCAACTGAGTATAAGGGTGCCTTATTGTCCAAAATAAGCACTTAAAATAAGCTTTCCTAAGCTTATTGCTAATCTGAACAAAAATTAACACTACCAGTGGGAACTCCTTTCCCACTGCTAGCACATCTGTTGCCACTGCTAAGCAAAAAGACAACAGTCCAGTCACATGTCACTATCACATTTCTGATTTTTTGTCTTTAGTGACTGAATTTTAGAGTTAGGACTTCAAACTAGTTCCATTATTTTTCTAATTTAATTTTTGATTTTTCTGATTAATTAGATTTTTATTTACTGTTCATTTGCTATTTTTAGGGTTTATTGCTATTTTAATTACTTTTATTATTTCTGTTTTTGGCATTTAGTGCCAAAAATACATATTTTTCAGTTTCAACATTTTTCTTTTATTAAGAAAAACATTTTAAGATTTTTGGTATAAAAAGTTTTTACTGTTCATCTTTTATTTATTTTTTATAATTAATATAGTTTAATTAGGGTTTTATTTAAAACTGTTTTTGTCTTTTAGTGAAAAATTTAATATTTTTCAAACTTTTTCATTTTTCTTCTGTTCATTAGAGTAATTTAGGATTTTTAAAAGTGTCAAATTATTTTTTGCATTATTTTTTTATTTTTTATAATTATTTTAGTTTAAAAATAGTTTTAAGTGATTTAAAAAATAGAAAAATAGTTTTTAAAATTTAAGAAAAATACTTTTTAGCTTAATTAGGTTATTTTTGAGGTTTACGAACTTTAAAATCTTGTTTAGGGCTTTTTAATAATTAATTGTGATTTTTAGGGCTTTAATTAGCATTAAAAAGTCATTATCTAATTAATTAAAAGGTTTTAGCAAGTTTGAATTTTTTGTAAACTCTTAGAATATTACTGTGGATTTTTAGTAATTTTTAGATTAAAATTTTAATTTTTGCACTATTTACGGTTTTACGTGATCGCCTTTTTCGTCTTGGTTTAATCCGTCGTCGTAACCGTCTTCCTTTTCTAATCTCATTTCTTTCTTTCTTTTTCAATCATATAATCACAAATCAAAATCAATTCAATAAACAACGCACTTGCCTCCTCGAGAACGAACTCACTTTTAGGGTCATTCACACACGGTTTTCCTAAATCGTCGTGCATACTTGCCCTAATTACCTTCCTTTTCCTAAAGGGGTAGTTTTACTCAACATCACATTTAATTCTAATTTGTTCACATTCGAAAAATATTTTCTCACGAGTTTTCTGTGTTTGCGGTTTGAAAAGACCATAAAGACTGTTTTCATAAGCATAATTATATGGTTTAACGAATTCTTTATTAACTTTTGGTCTACTCTCTTCTTCCAAATCGTTTGTCTCTTCACTATCAGGCCTAACAACAAGGCAATTAAGATCGGTCCATTGGGACTCATCAAGATATAAGTGCTGATTCTCAGATTGAGCTTGCTCAAGGTACTTAGGATTTGCAAAACTAGGTCTATCCTTGAAAAACGAACGAGGTTCCAACATTCTCATGGTTTGAATCGATTGATTAGTTTTGTAAACAATTTTCTTGTATAAATCAAGTTGAGTTTCAAGTTCCACTATTTTGTCGATGTCATTCGCTTGTTTAGTTTTGAAATCCTTTTCCATCTTTTAAACCACAGCTTTCTTTTCATTAACAAGTATAGTTTTATCCTCTTGAAGAAAACCATTTACTTGAGTTAGCTCATTGACTTTAGTGGTAGCAAGATACGTTTTGTGACGAGGTGTTATAATTACGTTTCTCTTGTTCTAGAAGCTTAAGAGTTTCGTTATATTTCTGTTGAAAATCGTCCTTTTTAACATTAATTAAACACCCTTTGTACCCTTCAGTCTCATTGGTCTTTTGAAGAAGCTGAGTGAGCGTAGCGTTTGCCTTCTTTAATTGCTTTTGACTCTTTCTAGTTTCTTTGACATCTTTTTGTAAAGAAGCAATTAAGTTAGCAGGCGCAATACGCTCCTCGTCATCATCATACTCATTTGCATGTTGATCATCCTCAGACTCATTATTGCACATGTTTGATGAATCGGGTGTGGTATTGCTATCAACCGTTTCCATCATACATGTGTCATTAATGGCTTTGAGTAGCTCACAATGCTCATGAGTATTACCAAACACATTATATTCTTCGTTACTGTGTACCTTATCGATTGGCTCAGTATCAAAGATAGGACCGTTGTCATCTTCAGTGACGTTGAGAACTTCTTCAACCTTTGCCATGTACGAGTAATGTACTTCAAGTTCTTTGTCGGAGGCTTCATCATCAGTATCATCAAGCATTGCTCATAATTTAACCCCAACTTCCATCTTCTTGCATAGCAGCATATTTTCCTTATGATAGCCAGAGTCCCTAACCCGTTTCAGCTTCCTACATTCCTTTGCCATATGCCCATAGCCTTGACAATTAGAGCATTGAATCCCACTTTGTTGAACCACTTGAGTACCAACAGTTTCCCTATGCCCAACAGCAGTAGCAATCCTCTGAGTATCATACTTAGCATTTTGTCGGTCATACCGTGCAGAACCCTCAACATGTGTTAGATTACGTTGATCATACCTAGAAGGACTTTCATCACGTTGACGTGTGTCATACCTTCGAGGACTCTCAACATATTGGTTCCTTGTATTTGATGATGTTCGAAGATTGTTGTTGGTGGGTTTCAAGATTTTCTTGTAGGTCTTCATAATGAAAGCAATTTTGTGACAATCCGTCAATTTATGATTGATATTTTATTCTCAATATTTATTTGAAAACCTTATTTTTATGTTACAATATGAACTCACATATTTTTGGGAAGAAATTTGGATTTACGTCTTGGAGTAGCATCGACTACGTCTAAACCGGAGGATTCAACGTTACGTGCTTACGTTTACATACACCGTCTTTGGTGACAGTCCGACGTTTCAGAAAATAAATTTATCCGTGAATATTATTTTGTAGTTTTAAATTTGTGTTAGTTCATAAACTCACAAATTTACGAGAAGAGATTAGGACTTACGATTTTATTTTAACGTCCTTTACGACTAAACCGGAAACCCTAGGATTACGTATTTACGTTTTCGAACTCCGTTTTTGATGAGACAATTTTTATTAGATTCGTTTTGTGCCGCTGATTCATAATTTATAAAACGTTTTTCGTAAAAGGACCCGAGGGCACGCAAATCAAGGAAAATAGAATCGAGGAGTACCCGTAAATAAATGGGGATGAGACAAGTGGGACACTTATCCCACCCCACTCAAAACCGGCCTAATATAGCAACACCACCCTTGATGTGGAATAATTGCAACAAAGTAACTTACACTTGTAAGCTAAGCTTACAAGTTAAGCTACACTTTTCCACTAACTTGTAAAACCACCATCACAAACCATTTCCTCTCATTTCAACATGTAATACCACACACAATTCTCTCCCTTGGCTCCATTAATGCCGTCCCATATCTCCCCTTAAACCACCACTTTTGATCAAATTTAACCATAAACCTCATGTTATTTCTACATATGTTGAAGCCCTCTTGAAGCTCTCTTGAATGGTGGTGATTATAACATCCATGGAGGAGTTTTCATGGTGTCTTGGGGCTGATTTTCTACAAGGAGTTCATGAAGCATGGTGGTCTTGAAGATGGTCTTGGTGCATCACAAGTTTCTCCATCAAAATCCATGTTTTGATTAACCTACATCATCATGGTGGTATAAAGATTGTCCTCCTCATCCTCTTGTTATTTTTGATTATGTAATATTGTATTTATTTTACTTATGTATATGTATATGATGATGAATGATGATTAAAAGTGTTGTGTGAAGATTTGTTGTTGATAAACATGCTTAAAAAGATGAAAAACTATAAGAAACAAGGTTAAAATCTTGCTTAATTTAGATGGCTGTATAAAACAGTAAAGAACCATATGGTAAACTGATAAAATGATGAAGTAGAATCCATTTACAGTAAGCTATATGTCTTGTACACATGTGAGAGTTGGCCATGCAATGGAATCATTGTAATGAGTGAGATATGATCAAAACAAGTTTAAGGTACAAATCTGAGTTCACTGTTTTGGACGATTTTTAGAAAATACTTAGAGGATGATTCAACAGTAGCTATAAAAGAGTTAAATGGACCACATATCATTTAGTTTATGTGATAAAAATTTGAGCTTCTATCTCCATATAGAACTCTAGATATGGTAGTTTTGGTGAAGATGAAGATAAAAATCAGATTTTGAGAATTAATGTTTATTATTATTATATAAGCACTCAAAATTATATTGTATAAAATGTAAAATAAAAACCCACTAACTTATTGATTATATTTATATGAATATGTAAAAGGTTAAATAAGTGTATAAATTATAAAAATGGTAGTGGAATAATACTTATAAGTTATAAAACTATAAAACATGATTTTTACGACTTTTTCGGCTATTACCGTAAAATTAACGTTTTTGTTAAATAAAACTTAGACGGTTGGACCCGTCTAATGTAAACTTTTATAAAACTTATATACTGATATATTAACATGCATAACAAGTAAAAACCGATAAAACCCGAACTATAGGACATACGGACATTAACGAGCTAAGTAAACATATTGGACTAATAATTGGACTAAATAAGTTAAACCCTTATAAAAAGAACTTATTGGACTTAACCCATTTGGGCCCAACTTGAAAGTTTAAATACTGATAATATAAGTATAAAATGGATTAAAACAAGTTGAAGAACTTATAATAATCTTATTGAACTTAAAACATGTAAATAGGTAAAACTAGTAAACTAGTATAAAAGTTATCGACATATAACACTAAAATGAGTAAACGAGAATATGTAAACCCACTTCATCATCATATATATATATATAATCATCATAGTATAAATAATTGTTATTTTTATAAAGTCATTGGACATGAGTCTAAGACGAGTATTATTTGTCTAGGTTTCCGTGATTGAAGCACGTACCATACGTCCGAATCGCCGATAACCCGCCTTCCCATATCAACGTGAGTTCATAGCCTCGCACTCTTTTAAATGTTTTATAAATGTTTTATAAACCCGCGAGGGAGATAACATGTTAGTTTTTATAAAATTAGGACACCATTTGTCCCGATTGTTTGTTTATTGATTTGGACCCGAATGAATGAATGACCCGCTTGTATGACCCGATAAATGATTAAAGGACCCGATAGATGAAATTAAATGGATTATTAAAGTTAGGTTATGTCACTAAAAGTCCCATTAGCATGAATTGTGAACTACCGGGATTTGGTAGACGCTTGTGCATATAATAGTACTATTTGGGGACGATCACCCAGTTCGCGCCTTGACGGTTGATCCCCGTCGTGCCACAATGATTGGTAAGCGAATTTATGTATGAGAAGATTTACATAGCGTGACCTTTGTGACAACACGCTACTTTAGGTGGGCAAATTGAGTATCGGGTTAGCTACCCGTTGTTGGTTTAGTAAGGTAACAATGTCATGCGGCTTATAATAATCCAAACTAACAAAATACTACTAGACGCTCCGAATTACGATGAATTGCCTGACTAGCAATACAGGGCCATACTATTGATATTATGTTCGTGTTTTGGTTTTTATAACCATATCCATATAACGGTTTTTATTTAATCTATACAACGTTGCAAAACGTATTGTATGGTGTTTTTAACGACAATGATTCGTATAATGATTTTTAAGGCAAATGCCTATATAATGATTTTGATAAAGATTTGTATAAAACGATTTTGGCTATTTTATGGCCTACTACAATGTTTTGTACGAAATGATTTTTGGTAATAAATTTATACCAAAGTTATATTGATGGAATTTATTAAACTCTATGAATTCACTCGGCGTTATCGCTGACCTTTTCTTTTAACATGTTTTATCTCAGGTACTTGAAGGTAATTCTCAGGAAGACATCAAGAATTCATGGCCCGCACCTAAATACTTATTTCCATTCAATGCTTTGTAAAATCTGTATTAAATACAATGACTTGGGACCTATATAAACTTTGATATTTATGAATGGAAATGCTTTATTAATAAACGACGCGATTTTTATGCGTTGTCTATGATGTAAGTAATGTGCTATCCCGTAACACCAACTAGTCTTCCGCTGTATTGAGTTGTATAAATTTGGGGGTGTTACAAATTTGTTGCTTCATCTCCCTGTCTTCTTCAGATGATGGCTCGGGTGATGGTGATGGTGCTCTTGGTTCTTTGTCTCGTGATCTTGTGGGAACTGAATACTTAGATGAAGTGGAGTATCTTGGTGAAGAGGATTTGGTGGAGTATCTTGGTGATGAGGATGTATTAGAGTATGACTTTGGAGCACGAGAGCGATGATCTTGGACGTGTTGAGTGGTAGACACCAAAGCAAGTGGATTAGCAGTCTTTGCTATCCTTTCTGCTGGAAGTTCATTCGCCTCATTCTGAAATTGTTTCAAAATTTCAAAGAGCGTGTGATAGTTGACCTCGTCTAACTTACTCTGTTGTTTCACCAGAGTTACAAACCGTGTCCACTCTGGTTGAAGTTGTTGTAGAAATTGCACATTGACTTGCATGGTGGAGACTTGCAAATTGTTTCTTGTCATGTCATTCATCATCTTGTAGAACCTTGAGTAATATGAATCAATTGATTCCCCATCCAATGAAGTAAACTTACCAAAGTTCCAGAACAAGTTAGTTTTGACATCTTGCTTGATAAGTGATTCACCTTGTTGCAAGCATTCAATGGCAAACCACATTTCTTTTGCAGTAGAGCATGCATCAACCGTTGAGTAAATATCATCCCCAATCCCACTGAGAATCAAATAGATTGCTTCTTTCTCTGCATCAATCCAAGCACGTTTATTTTTTGAAGTGTTCTCATATGTTTCCTCAATTGTTTGCTTATCGGAACCGGTCGTCGAGTCGGTTGCTGGAATTGCAGGAATGGTTATTGTAGTAAGAGTATAGGGTCCTTCTTTGATGCAACATCGAAGAACATCACCATTAGGTTTTGTTTCAAGATACCGAAAGAATCGAGATTGCCATTGTGCATATCTACCAGTCACAAGCATTGATGGTCTCTCTTTGTTTCCCCTCACCATGAGGTTGTTGTTTGTCACACGATACTCTTGAGTAGAATCTATTTCGAGAAAGTTGAAATTGTTGAAGTGAAAACGGATCTTAAGTAGATGTGTTGTGATAGTTGTTGTCTATGAAAAATGTTAAAATACCCTAAAAATGCCTTCTCAAGAAACCAAAAATTCTAAGGCGAAAAAACACACGATTTGTTAAAAAATTTCACATTTGTAAAAACTTCTATTTTCGGAATATTGGTGTTTTTCGGAATAAGTAACTTTTTCGGATAAACTGGCAATATTCGGATAAAAGTCCTTCGCAATGATGTTTGTTTTCGGATAAAAAGATCTTCGGAATAAGTACCTTTTTCGGAGTAGTTGTGATTTTCGGAAAACTTGTATTCTTCGGATAGATGGTGATCTTCGGATTAATGGTGTGTTTCAGATAATTGGTGTTTTTCGAAAAAATGTTGAATCTTCGGATAAATGATGAATCTTCGGAATAAGTGATGTTTTTTAGATAACTTGAGATTTTCGTATAAATGCAGTGAATTCGGATAAAATCAGTTTTTCGGGAAAAATGGCTTCTTCGGATAAAATACACTTTTTCGGAATAATACACTTTTTTGGATAAATGTGTTTTCGGAATAAGGAACTATTTTCGGATAAACTAGGGTTCTTCGGATAAAATATTTTCGGATAAAGTAGCACTTTTCGGAATATTTATAATCCTCGGAATAAACGCTTACCTTGACTTTTCCGGATAAACTGAATTCAGATAAAGTGCTACTTCGGAATATATATAACCCTTATCCGAATATAGATTTTCAAATAAATAAATCTCTTCCTTATTCGGAATTGAAAACCCTTTTCCGAAGATTACTATTTTCGGTATAATCAAAACCCCTTTCCGAAGATAACCAAATCAAGTTACTGTTATACGAACCGTATCCCAAAAACCAATCCAAACACCTCAAAAACTTGCAATTTTAACCACAAAAACTTAACCAAATCCCTACCAAATCTATGTAAGTGATTTACATCAAGATTTAGTACCCGAAAACATTAAAAAAAATTAATTCGAGATGATGTTGATGATAAATCAACCAAATCAATCACTAAAAGCAACAACCAAACATAATCTACCCCGTGGCGATTGATACCAATTGTTGTTCCCTAATTTATTCACTTCACCATGGTTGATTAATAGAAAATAGATGAAAAGAATGAAGATTTCTATAGAGAGAAAGTAGTGAGAGAAAGTAGAGAGAAGATGGAGAAACTATGTGAAAGTAGATTAAGAAATGAAAGCTTGCCACCCTCCTACTAGGAGGGTGCTTATATAGTCCACCCACATGCGGGCTCTCTAATGGAATATATATGTTTTGGGTCGGGCTTGAATAAATGCTTAGTACCTTGAAAGAGGCCTTTTAAGCTAGCCATCAAGCCCGTAATGTCACGACTATTTTAACTAACTATTACAACGTTCTAATAAATATTACAATATAAACCTATGACCGAACATTCTTGTTTGACTCAATATTTTGAGGCTAACACATCTACATCAAGAAGTATGGATATACCATCCTGATCATGATTCTAGCCGCAAGTATTGGCTCTAATAGTTTCTTACAAAATTTGTTTTTAGAACCTACATCACCAGAGCCAGATGGTGGGTCAACTTCAGGAAGTGGTTGAGGCCTACGAATGAGAAAAAATGAGACCCTTCCATGAGAATTGACATTGATTTGAGCCTGTGAATATGACTACTACAGGACCATTGTGGCGAATCTCGAAGGTAAGGCTGGTGGAACCGGTTTTTAAAAGATTTTTTGGCAAGAGCTTGGTGATAATAATCATTTATATATGGATCCATTAGTTCTTGATTACAGGACTCTCAAAAGAGGCTAAAAATTATCCTTCAAAAATATAATTTCTAGACGTACATTTTATAAATGCGTCATCAGTTTATAAATAGTGCAATTAATCACAAATAACCAATTGTTAGCAACACTCAAAAGACTAACTATTTGACTATAACACTTAAGCAGATCCACACACATGAAGGCCTAACTGCTGGTAGGTATCATGAGAGTCATTATTAAAAAAACGCTAAAAATGAGACGAATTGAGTAATATAAATTTAAAATAAATAGGTAAGAGTATACTTAATTGCCATGGTGGTTTGTGAAGTTTGTCCAGGTTTTACACCCGTTGAAGCGTGATGGATTGACTCCATTCAGATCTTGCATACCAAAGTGTAATATTGGTTCACTTTGTGTTTCAGCGACGGACTTTGCCTTCTGAAAAGGAAGTACTTTTTTATGCATCAGTTTCATGTAAATAGCAGTTATTTCCTACCATTAACGTATGAATGATTTGGTCTGATTTTATCAGTTTCATGTAAATAGCAGTCATTTCCTACCATTAACGTATGAAAGATTCGGTCTCCTATTATTGTTTCAACTCCAACTTTGAGATCTGATTTCTTTTGGTTATTTTGAACAACAGAATCTTTGTTGTAGACCCATTAAGAAGCAAACAACCATATTTTTTCCTTTTAAGTGAAACATTGTGAGGTGACCCATTTTACTTATGAAAATGCGTCAAAATTGACATTAGCGACCATCAAAAGAAGTTAAATTAAAATAATCTAATGAGGAAAAAAACATACATCTGAGAGCCATCTCTTTTTCTTGGTGTAACTCTTCACATTTTACTTCTCATCACAACTGCTGCTTCATGCATCTTTGTGAATCGCTATAGGTTTTGTGGACAAACAAACAAATAATCCTACTTACAATATAATATTTTAATTGTTTATATGAAACTTAGTAAACTGAATCAATCTTGATCTAATTAAATGGCTCAATAAATTTCATCAGCATTTAGAACCAATACCTATATATGCAGACTTTTATAGCAATATAAATTCAGATAAATACATAAAACTATATTTTGTTGTCGCCAAGCTCAACAGCAAGACTATGGCCATGAAGAGTATAATTAGATTCAATGAATCTTAATGCATATTCATTAGCACAAAACTACCTAAAAAGGTGTATCCAAACAACTTATTACATACCAATATTTTTTACTTAACTTTAATTTTGTTAAATTCAAAGTGTACATGTGAGACAATAAATTAATACGATGAGTTAAAACTTAAAAGACACTCATTTGCCAATTAAATGGGGGTTGAATAAGATTTAACGTCTAGTTTTTATGTGTACTTTTTTGTTTAGTGTTATGAGAGAGATATTGTTAGTTATCACCCGCTACAGGCCTGGAAGTCTAGAACCGGAAATTTGATCTAATGAAGAACATCGACAGTCCTCACAAATTAAGCTCTCAAGTTCAATACTCACCAGGTCTGCATCTGCATCTGTGCGGTAGCCGAGGATACCTACACTCCCCTATTAACATTAAAAGACCATTCACCCATTTAATTTATGTGACTATCTCAAAGCATTAAATTTATACCTCAAACTTATTTCAGAACTGAAGTACTACCCGTGAACACGACTCCGAGATCTGACATATCCTCAAAACTTAATACAATGCAATCACATAATGTTATGATAATATTAGGGTTTAGAGAAAGAAGTAAAACAAACATATACATACCTTTTAGCCAAGTTGAATTCGATTTACCTTTGTGAATATAAAAAAACCAGACCTACAAACTATTATTGTGATATTATGGTTTAGAAAAAAAGGCAAAACAAACATGTACACACCTTTTAGCCATTCAAAACCCTACGGCTGATGCACGACTCCTTGTAAAATACGATCTTGAGGATTTCTTTGTGAATATACGGATGATCCTTTTGAGCGCAAGTTTTTATTTTTCTCCGTGATTTTCGTTATGGAATCAAATTTGGTGGAATCGATTCTAGTATTGGGATTTTGTTTGCAAAGGAAAAATTATGGAATAATTATATATATTTACCAAATTTTTTAAACGATCGAAAACATACATTTACTTTGATCGCAAAAAAAATTATATATAGTAATTAAATTAATATATCAAAATTTTTAAATAAAATAAATAATATAATTAGAAAGTGACTATGTGGATTATGATGTGGCATATCCCTCCTCTTATATGATATGTAGAGATATATATTTAAACTCACACAATAGTAGAATTTCAGTATTTCACACATAAAGAGAGATAAACTAACTTCAAAATCTAAGCAAGTCATCAAAGTACTCACATCATACTCAAATATATGAGATAGACAATGAGTCATCTATGGTTTTTTGATCTGAGATTTCCATTAAAACAAACTCTTCCTTGTGTGCTTAATATGTGTTAGCCTTAAAATGTGTGCGACTAACAGAATTACATTAGTTTCATAACCGGGAATTGCAGGGACTAATATTGTCATATGTAATAGTCCAAGTCCCGTGCTATATATTGTAACACCCCCAAATTACCACGCAGCGGAATACCACTTTGGGGCGCTACTCATAGCACATCACACACAATCATAGAAAACGACCTCAAAAGAGACGTTAAAATATTATACAATCTTGTATAAAAAGTTTTCCCATCCCAATATATAAATCAGAGTAGCGTTTAGTCCCAAAAATCGTTACCAACAAATTACATTCATTAAAGACTTTTAAAACTCATTTATTCAATTTAAAGGATGGGAACCAATTATAAAGTTTAGACAAGTAAGCACCAACTTTCTCCTCATATGCTCCGCTGATATCCATCTTAATTACCTGAAATACATGTGTAAAATCATCAACACAAAGGTTGAGCAAGTCTATAGGTTTTACAAATCATTTTGAACACAAGCAAAGATTATAAGTTTGTGGCATACTTGAAGGCAACAAGTATCTAATAATTTGCATCAACAATAATAATTGTATATAGCATAAATTGCAATAAGCTCATGGAACCGAGCCCTTAGACACTCCTTTTAGAGGTCTGATAAGACAGGAGATTTATTAATTGTCGATTACCTCCAGATTATTGGTACATTGCTGTATACCTGACTTCTCAATACAATATGATCAAACAGTGTGGAGGTCGGGCCTAAGCTTTTGTGACAAGTCCACACAAACTGAACCGGGGCGGCTTCCCCCATAGATCTATTAATTGTACTAGCGGTTAACCCATCATAGTATAATTAACGGTCCACAATTGAGGTTTTAATAAAGGCAATCACTTAATGCAATTTAAAGGCAACCACGGGTCCATTCATAGAGGGACAAGCACACCATAAAAGACTTGTGTTCTAAGTTTATAAAAACATGTATTCCCCCTCGCGGGTTTAAAAACCATTCATAAGATAGTATAAAAGTGAGGCTATAGACTTACCTAATACAATCGTCACAATAGATAATAGAGAACGAACGTCAATCAAGAATAAATGTCAACAGTTGATACATGATCACATGAGACCTAAAGATAACGAGGCACGGCTTAGACTCGAGACGATAAATGAATCGTACATATATGTAATAAGTATATTTTAATAAGTTCTTGGACATTGCATAAGTTTTATGATTCTTTATAAAACTTTTAGGTGAACACTTAGTCATTTTAAGTGAAAAATGTAATTTGACACTTCTAGCCCATCTTAAGTCCAATAGTGGTCCATTACATGATTATGTAACTTAGGTCCATTTAAAATCAGTATTTCACTTCTATCTTGGTTATAAATCTCAGGCCCAATAATGGCCCAATAGTCATTACAAGTGTAAGTTGGGCTTTTATTGCCCAAGTCCACTTTATATAGTTCTTGGGTTCTAAAACGCATCATAAACACGTACACTTAATATTTTATGTTGGTCGGGTCTCGGGTTCCATAATTATCAGTATATAACTAAGTCTAAAATTCCCGACAAGTGGGTCCTCCCACGTCGGTTTATATAAAAATTATCACATTTTACGTTAATGAGTTATAATCCGTTTATTATAATTTTCCTGACATGTCCCGCTAATTTGTTCATATCTCTTGAACCCTAAATCATCTAAGTGTGTTCTTTTTACCAAATTATTATTAACTCATGTACTTTACTGATTATAAGTCTAATTATCCCCAATTTATACTTTTCATAGCTAATTAACCCATTTTATCACTTAGAAGAGTGGGCTATTTTTGGGCAGCCAAACTCGTTTTCACCATTTTGATCGCCATTTCCAAACCGTAAGGAATTGGTAAATCATCCAATTGATTCTAGTTCTTCATGATTTTATATACAACTTTTACTTTTACATATTCGTAGGTCAGTATACAAATTGTTCGAGAAAACAGTCCATCAAAACAGTATGTTCAGATCTGACTAGTTTTCACTATTTTGACCACCGTTTCCAAACCGTAAGGAATTGATAAATCATCCAATTGATTCAAGTTCTTCATGATTTTATCTACAACTTTTAGTTTTACATATTCGTAGGTCAATATACAAATTATTCTAGAAAACAGTCCATCAAAACAGTATGTTCAAATATGTCTAGTTTTCACCATTTTGGTCATATCTTGCTTTCTAAAATTCGTCACGGGACGAGCCACCGGGGATTTAATCACATAACAATTATCTATCTTAATATATAAGTTTTCAATATCCCAAACCTACCGATTTCGACATTGATAGGTGTGAAAACACCCATCCTTTTACCACTTAATTACAATAATAACCAAGCCAAAACGTGTATTTTATGTCGTTTATGTCGGAATTATGCGTGGTTTGTGTTTTTGTTGTGATTTAGGATCACATTGTGAAAAGGGGAGAAAACACAGGATTTTACAGGCTTTATCGAAGAAAAAGACGAAAGACGAAGTCAAGAAATCAAGAGTGGAAAAAGAACGGAAGTCCAAGACCAGTTCTGAAGATTTATCGAAGAAAAAGTCAAAAGACGGAAGTTTACTAAAAGCCGAAGAACTCAAGTCTAATTTATTGAAGATTACAATACGAGTTTATTAATCCCGAGACCAAAGTCAAAGACTTAAGAAGATTAAGGACTATAGGATAATTAGAGAAAGAACAAAGAGGGAGGAAGCTTCCACTAAGCACCTCCCTAATCCACTATAAATAGATGATTTTCATTTCATTTGTAGTTGTTGGGTGGCTTGACAAACCACCTCTTCCACCGTTTTCATTTACTTGCACCTTAATTCTTGCACTTTAATTTCTTTTATTGCACTCTTTGATTCAAGTAAGTTTACTTTTAATGTTATTAAATCTTTATCTTTTCTTGTTGATCTCCTATCTACCTTTCTTGTTTATGTTTAATCTTTGTGGTTGTGTTCTTGATATTTTTATGGTTTTCAATCAAGTGGATTTTGATTGATTTGGCTTTATTTGTTAGTTTTGTTGATTAGTTTTGATTGATTATTGTTAGTTGATGTTTATTAGTTGTTTTGGCTTAATCTTTTGGTTTGATTTGGCTAGTTTTGTTTAGATTCGTCCTTATTTTCATCCTTCTGTTCTTCGTGTTCATCTTACAGTTTATGTGCCCAGATTCCGGATCAAAGTCTTTTATTCCGGATCAATCGTTTCGGATCAAATCTCTTTATTCGGAATAATTGTTATTCCGGATCAAATCTCTTTATTCGGAATGTTTGTTATTCCGGATCAATCACTTCGTTTGGAATACTTTGTTATTCCGGATCAAGTCTTTCATCCGGAATATTGATTATTCTGGATCAAGTCTTTCATCCGAAATAATATTCCGGATCACCAATTTTATTCCGAATCAACCCTATTTTCTTTTTATTCCGGATCAAGAACCTTATTCCGGATCAACTGGTTTATTCCGGATAAGTGACATATTCCGGATGAGCTTTGTTATTCCGGATAAGGGTGATATTCCGAATGAGTTTTTCAGTTTTTTTTGTAGTTTTATATTTTTAATTGTTAAGCTTTACTTTTCCCGCCTTTTTCCTTATTTGAATTTTACTTTCCTTCCTTTTAGTTTAAGTTTTAGTTTGTATCATTTACTTTATTTCCCTTTTATTTTCTCGTCATTTATTTTCCGTCAAGTTTTTATCTTTCAGTATTTCTTTTTACCGTCTTTACTTTATTTTTATTTGTTTCAAGTCTTTATTTTAATTAGTGTAGACAACGACAACCATTCTATTTCTTTTCCACCAAGAACAACTAATCTCTTGCACTTAACCGGAAATCAATTCGAAGAGATACCGAGAAACGAACTTTCATACTTGGTGTAAAAACCCTTCGTATTAAATGGCGCCGCTGCCGGCTCTTTTCGTGAGGATTAACGGTTTTTTGTGAGAGACGCGTTGGCTTTTGGGATCCGTTCACTCGTGAACGTTATTTTTCTTGTCAAAAATTTTTAAAAAATCCCAAAAACATTTGAAAAATCATAAAAAGCATTTCTTTTTTCAAAAGTTTTGCACCAAAAATATGCTTCTTGCTTATCTATTTTTCTTTATGGATTCTTATGTCCATTGCGTCGGGTGTGGGAGACGATTATACGAGAACGACTCATGTCAATGGTGTACATGTGAGCGGTGCGGAAATGATATCGACAATACACAATTCGGATTTTGTCCATGGTGCAACTCGACTAATTCATCCTTTTTGAATCCACCTCCTGTTCCCCCGTGCATCTATTGTGGAAGCGATTCTCATTGGCATGTTTCGTGTCTAATTCGATACCCGCCTCATGGCGAGCAAGAACTGGGTTACAATTATGACAATGGTAATAGCTATCTACAAGAAGCACCGGATTTTTCTCCATACCCTTGTGGCCAAAATTGTGGGGGCCCTCACGATCTTTCTTATTGTCAGCCACTAAATTATTATGAGCCACATCCTTGCTATAATTCTGGTTTACATAACTTTGAGCCCCCACATCACACCCTCAATCATCAATCCTCTCAGCAAATTAGTCTTGATCAACAACTAACTTCTTTGAACCATATTCTAGAAAGTATAGCTCAACTCCGAGCTGACTTGCATCAGGAAAAGCAACCTTTGCTTGATAGTGAAAAAATCTTGAAAACCACCGACACCTTTTTGAGCCAATTTAGTCGTTTTCCCTTCTTTTATACACCACAATGTTTAATGACATCGTGGGATAGAATAGGTTCAATTGAACATACTCAAGGCGATGAACAACAAAAGTTGCTTCATGAGCTTCTTAAAGATGTGGAGGTTATCAAGGAAGAGTTAGCCGAATACGTCACTCCTAACTGGACTCGCCCCATCTATTATGATGATGACGACGACGATGATGTCTACACTTTCAACCAATCTTCTGAAGTTGCTGCTCCTACTCTCAATGTTCCTACTGCGTCTAAGGATCTAGATTCGTTGAATGAGCTTAGTGATGTTGGTCTTGACAAAATATTGGATGATGAGGTTTGTGACTTACCAGCTATGGAGCTTCAGGACGACGTTGCTTTCACGCAAGCGGTCGATCCAAATGATGACGATTCTTCTCCCCGCTATGAGAATTTCACTTTTGAAATATCTCAATCTCCACCGAGAGATGCGGGCGATGACGATTTATTCTCTCCGACTTACGAGAAGTTCACCGATGAACTTGCTCTTAAAGATGAGGTGGAAGACGAGCTTCTTCGCGAAAAATTACGGAAAGTAGATCTTCTTATTGCTAAAATTGAAGAGTTCACTTCTCCCCATATTCCCGCGTCTTTAACTCCATCCGTCACTACCGTTGAGAATAATGACCCATTGCTTGAGGAAATCGACATTCACTCAATACCTCCGGGTATTGAGGATGATGACACGGAGGGGGATATCCTTTTTGTTAATTTCTACTTGATGACATTGTCCCAAGTCCCCCTCCCGAGCACCTTTCATCCACTCCTTTAGAGACCATCACCGAGGATGAGTGCTTTGACCCGGGAGGTGACCTTGATTATTTTATAATTGATAACCTTACGGCTTTGTCGCTTTCTGCTTAACATCCATTGTCTTTGGGGGATGACAATGTGCTTACTTTACCCACCCCACCTCCCGTGGATCTTGAATTCACATACTTCTCGTATGTTGAGAAGACCTTTCTCCCATTCAAGACTTATCCCCCCGCCTCTCCTTTGTTGATGTCAACCGGGAACGAGGACAAGGTCTGTGATCCCGGTATTACATTCGAGGCTTCCCCATGGACCATTTAATTCGGGGACGAGTAAGGCTCGTGTCTCGGTTAACATAAACAAGCACTTTTTAGGAGGCAACCCAATTATCTATCTATCTTTACCATAAGTGTAGGGGGAGCCCCGTGGTGTTTCTTGTTTTCTTTCTTATCATGTGCAGGGATTAGAGCTTCAAAGACACACTCTTGATGACTTTTGACGAACCGTGATTCCATGTTTCTATCTTCCCGGTTATGTCCTAAACTCTTTTCGATTCACTATTTTATATTTCTCAATAGTAAAATAGGAATCTCTTTAGTGGTCTTTTCCTTAGCAAAATTTAAACAACGTGCACAATGTCCTAAGTGTAGGGGAGTTTACTCACACATGTTTAAACATTGAGGACAATGTTCATATTAAGTGTAGGGTGGATTTCTATCGAAGTTAAGTGGCCTTTTCCTTGTATTTGTCCTCATTTTAACCGGAAAATCAAATTTTTTGACATTTTTCAAAAAATTTTGATCTATTTTGGCCTAGTAGTTTTTTTCCTTTGTATAGTTATTTTCTTTCTTTGCTAGAATAAATTTTAATAAAGTGGTTTTAATTTTCAAACGTTGTGAATCTTTTGACTCAACCCGAGTTTACTTGTCTAAGTTTACTCTAGCTAGTATCCTTAACGTGTTTAAGTCAAGTTTTGCTAGGCTTTTATATAGGGAGTTATAAAACGCGAAAGTCTTAACTCTCACGGGTTAAGAACAAGAACTTTTCGCAAGTTTCTATAATTGATCCTAGAGAGTCGTTTATCAAGGAAACTTTAAAATGCGATTTCTAAACTTGAAAAAGTATAAGAATTTGCAAGATCCTATAGGCGACTCAAAAACCCAAAACTTTGATTTAATAGGCTAAGCATGCACGAGTCTCATTCCTTGAGATTTTAAACTGTGGAGAACGAGAGATGATAGAGTCAATTATAAGTTTGGTATTCTTTCGTGAATTTATGTGAGTTAATTATGAGCCTATTCTCCCATCGCTTGCTAATAAATTTTATCTGCAATAAATAAGGTTGTACGATTTGAAAAGTTACTTAGCTTCTAGCCCAAGATCGTTTAAAAGTTGCTCGGTATGGATTAGAGTTCATAGCCAAGGCATAACTTATTGAAGCGGGATGCGAAGATTGGCGAGTCCGAAAAGGCCCTAACAAGGCATGAGGGATACATTTTGTTGCTAAAGATCCAAAGTGATGTGAAGAATCATTTATCAAAGATCAATAGGAAGGATCGAGACACACGACGAAAAGCAAGAACTCCCCAAAAGATCATGGAGAAATCTATCCAAAAAGGCCCTAACAAGGTATGAGGATAAATAGATCCAAGTCATAAAAGGAGGCGGATCGTTGTATATCAAAGTCCAATATAAATATTAGAGAAAAATGAAGAAGTCGTGGTCCAAATATGAAGAATCTCTCAAAACTTCAAGTGAAGAAATTCCTATTATGAAGAGAAGGCCATTATTTCATGAACGTCTCTCAAGATTTGTAGTATGAAGTCGCTGCCAAATATCGGTCCGAGAAAGGTCTCAAATCGCGAAGCGAGTTATGCCAAGATATGAACTTTATGAGGTCCCGAGAAGCAGTTTTAAAAGATTTTTTCCTTTAGCTAACTATTGATTAAATCGTCCCACTTTATTTTCAGCCTAATAAACTATCAAAATAAGTCAACAATGCATCCTCGTGATCACTCAAGACAACAATAAAATATTAGAGATACACCTAGGAATAAGGGAGTCTAAGTAAATAATTGGCCCACATGAGTTCGTGTTAGTTTGCTAACTTATAATAACAATGATCTCGTTTTTAAGCTTGGTTTGGAGAAAGTGAAAACTTGAGGATGATGATCATTCATGACATTTTCAAAACCCTAAGGTATGTTTTGGTTTCTTTCTTACTTTGAATGTTTATAATTTTCTATCTCTTTAATAAAGGCCAACGTGGATTGATTATGATGAAAAATGTAAACGTGCTTTGTAACTAATGCATTGCATGAGGACATTGACATGGTCAAGTGTAGGGGATTTGATAGGTGTGAAAACACCCATCCTTTTACCAGTTAATTACAATAATAACCAAGCCAAAACATGTATTTTATGTCGTTTATGTCAGAATTATGCGTGGTTTGTGTTTTTGTTGTGATTTAGGATCAAATTGCGAAAAGGGGAGAAAACATGGGATTTTACAGGCTTTATCGAAGAAAAAGACGAAAGACGAAGTCAAGAAATCAAGAGTGGAAAAAGAACGGAAGTCCAAGACCAGTTCTGAAGATTTATCGAAGAAAAAGTCAAAAGACGGAAGTTTACTAAAAGCCGAAGAACTCAAGTCTAATTTATTGAAGATTACAAGACGAGTTTATTAATCCCGAGACCAAAGTCGAAGACTTAAGAAGATTAAGGACTAAAGGATAATTAGAGAAAGAAGAAAGAGGGAGGAAGCTTCCACTAAGCACCTCCCTAATCCACTATAAATAGATGATTTTCATTTCATTTGTAGTTGTTGGGTGGCTTGACAAACCACCTCTTCCACCATTTTCATTTACTTGCACCTTAATTCTTGCACTTTAATTTCTTGTATTGTACTCTTTGATTCAAGTAAGTTTACTTTTAATGTTATTGAATCTTTATCTTTTCTTGTTGATCTCCTATCTACCTTTCTTGTTTAGGTTTAATCTTTGTGGTTGTGTTCTTGATATTTTTATGGTTTTCAATCAAGTGGGTTTTGATTGATTTGGCTTTATTTGTTAGTTTTGTTGATTTGTTTTGATTGATTATTGTTAGTTGATGTTTATTAGTTGTTTTGGTCTAATCTTTTGGTTTGATTTGGATAGTTTTGTTTAGATTCGTCCTTATTTTCATCCTTCTGTTCTTCGTGTTCATCTTACTGTTTATGTGCCCAGATTCCGGGTCAAAGTCTTTTATTCCGAATCAATCGTTTCAGCAGTTTATTCCGGATCAAATCTCTTTATTCGGAATAATTGTTATTCCGGATCAAATCTCTTTATTCGGAATTTTTGTTATTCCGGATCAATCACTTCATTCGGAATACTTTGTTATTCCGGATCAAGTCTTTCATCCGGAATATTGATTATTCCGGATCAAGTCTTTCATCCGGAATAATATTCCGGATCACCAATTTTATTCCGAATCAACCCTATTTTCTTTTTATTCCGGATCAACTGGTTTATTCCGGATAAGTGACATATTCCGGATGAGCTTTGTTATTCCGGATACGGGTGATATTCCGAATGAGTTTTTCAGTTTTTTTTCGTAGTTTTATATTTTTAATTCTTAAGCTTTACTTTTCCCGCCTTTTTCCTTATTTGCATTTTACTTGCCTTCCTTTTAGTTTAAGTTTTAGTTTGTATCATTTACTTTATTTCCCTTTTAATTTCTCGTCATTTATTTTCCGTAAAGTTTTTATCTTTCAGTATTTCTTTTTACCGTCTTTACTTTATTTTTATTTGTTTCAAGTCTTTATTTTAATTAGTGTAGACAACGACAACCATTCTATTTCTTTTCCACCAAGAACAACTAATCTCTTGCATTTAACCGGAAATCAATTCGAAGAGATACCGAGAAACAAAAGTTGCTTCATGAGCTTCTTAAAGATGTGGAGGTTATCAAGGAAGAGTTAGCCGACTACGTCACTCCTAACTGGACTCGCCCCATCTATTATGATTATGACGACGACGATGATGTATACACTTTCAACCAATCTTCTGAAGTTGCTGCTCCTACTCTCGATGTTCCTACTGCGTCTAAGGATCTAGATTCGTTGAATGAGCTTAGTGATGTTGGTCTCGACAAATTATTGGATGATGAGGTTTGTGACTTACCTGCTATGGAGCTTCAGGACGACGTTGCTTTCACGCAAGCGGTCGATCCAAATGATGACGATTCTTCTCCCCGCTATGAGAATTTCACTTTTAAAATTTCTCAATCTTCACCGGGAGATGCGGGCGATGACGATTTATTCTCTCCGACTTACGAGAAGTTCACCGATGAACTTGCTCTTGAAGATGAGGTGGAAGACGAGCTTCTTCGCAACAAATTACGGAAAGTACATCTTCTTATTGCTAAAATTGAAGAGTTCACTTCTCCCCATATTCCGGCGTCTTTAACTCCATCCGTCACTACCGTTGAGAATAATGACCCATTGCTTTAGGAAATCGACATTCACTCAATACCTCCGGGTATTGAGGATGATGACACGATAGGGGATATCCTTTTTGATAATTTGCTACTTGAAGACATTGTCCCAAGTCCCCCTCCCGAGCACCTTTCATCCACTCTTTTAGAGACCATCACCGAGGATGAGTGCTTTGACCCGGGAGGTGACCATGATTATTTTATAATTGATAACCTTACGGCTTTGTCGCTTGCTGCTGAACATCCATTGTCTTTGGGGGATGACAATGTGCTTACTTTACCCACCCCACCTCCCGTGGATCTTGAATTCACATACTTCTCGTATGTTGAAAGGACCTTTCTCCCATTCAAGACTTATCCCCCCGCCTCTCCTTTGTTGATGTCAACCGGGAACGAGGACAAGGTCTTTGATCCCGGTATTACATTCGAGGCTTCCCCATGGACCATTTAATTTGGGGACGAGTCAGGCTCGTGACTCGGTTAACATAAACAAGTGCTTTTTGGGAGGCAACCCAATTATCTATCTATCTTTACCATAAGTGTAGGGGGAGCCCCGTGGTGTTTCTTGTTTTCTTTCTTATCATGTGCAGGGATTAGAGCTTCAAAGACACACTCTTGATGACTTTTGACGAACCGTGATTCCATGTTTCCATCTTCCCGGTTCTGTCCTAAACTCTTTTCGATTCACTATTTTATATTTCTCAATAGTAAAATTAGAATATCTTTAGTGGTCTTTTCCTTATCGAAATTTAAACAACGTGAACAATGTCCTAAGTGTAGGGGAGTTTACTCCCACATGCTTAAACATTGAGGACAATGTTTATATTAAGTGTAGGGGGACTTCTATCGAAGTTAAGTGGCCTTTTCCTTGTATTTGTCTTCATTTTAACTGGAAAATCAGATTTTTTGACATTTTTCAAAAAATTTTGATCTATTTTGGCCTAGTAGTTTTTTTCCTTTGTATAGTTATTTTCTTTCTTTGCTAGAATAAATTTTAATAAAGTGGTTTTAATTTTCAAACGTTGTGAATCTTTTGACTCAACCCGAGTTTACTTGTCTAAGTTTACTCTAGCTAGTATCTTTAATGTGTTTAAGTCAAGTTTTGCTAGGCTTTTATATAGGGAGCTATAAAAGGCGAAAGTCTTAACTCTCACGGGTTAAGTACAAGAACTTTTCGCAAGTTTCTATAATTGATCCTAGAGAGTCGTTTATCAAGGGAACTTTAAAATGCGATTTCTAAACTTGAAAAAGTATAAGAATTTGCAAGATCCTATAGGGGACTCAAAAACCCAAAACTTTGATTTAATAGGCTAAGCATCCACGAGTCTCATTCCTTGAGATTTTAAACTGTGGAGAACGAGAGATGATAGAGTCAATTATAAGTTTGGTATTCTTTCGTGAATTTATGTGAGTTAATTATGAGCCTATTCTCCCATCGCTTGCTAATAAATTTTATCTGCAATAAATAAGGTTGTACGATTTGAAAAGTTACTTAGCTTCTAGCCCAAGATCGTTTAAAAGTTGCTCGGTATGGATTAGAGTTCATAGCCAAGGCATAACTTATTGAAGCGGGATGCGAAGATTGGCGAGTCCGAAAAGGCCCTAACAAGGCATGAGGGCTACATTTTGTTGCTAAAGATCCAAAGTGATGTGAAGAATCATTTATCAAAGATCAATATGAAGGATCGAGACACACGACGAAAAGCAAGAACTCCCCAAAAGATCATGGAGAAATCTATCCAAAAAGGCCCTAACAAGGTATGAGGATAAATAGATCCAAGTCCTAAAAGGAGGAGGATCGTTGTATATCAAAGTCCAAAATAAAGATTGGAGAAAAATGAAGTCGTGGTCCAAATATGAAGAATCTCTCAAAACTTCAAGTGAAGAAATTCCTATTATGAAGAGAAGGCCATTATTTCATGAACATCTTTCAAGATTTGAAGTATGAAGTCGCTGCCAAATATCGGTCCGAGAAAGGTCTCAAATCGCGAAGCGAGTTATGCCAAGATATAAACTTTATGAGGTCCCGAGAAGTAGTTTTAAAAGATTTTGTCCTTTAGCTAACTATTGATTAAATCGTCCCACTTTATTTTCAGCCTAATAAACTATCGAAATAAGTCAACAATGCATCCTCGTGATCATTCAAGACAACAATAAAATATAATAGATACACCTAGGAATAAGGGAGTCTAAGTAAATAATTGGCCCACATGAGTTCGTGTTAGTTTGCTAACTTATAATAACAATGATCTCATTTTTAAGCTTGGTTTGGAGAAAGTGAAAACTTGAGGATGATGATCATTCATGACATTTTCAAAACCCTAAGGTATGTTTTTGATTTCTTTCTTACTTTGAATGTTTATAATTTTCTATCTCTTTAATAAAGGCCAACGTGGATTGATTATGATGAAAAATGTAAACGTGCTTTGTAACTAATGCATTGCATGAGGACATTGCAATGGTCAAGTGTAGGGGATTTGATAGGTGTGAAAACACCCATCCTTTTACCACTTAATTACAATAATAACCAAGCCAAAACGTGTATTTTATGTCGTTTATGTCGGAATTATGCGTGGTTTGTATTTTTGTTGTGATTTAGGATCAAATTGTGAAAAGGGGAGAAAACATGGGATTTTACAGGCTTTATCGAAGAAAAAGACGAAAGACGAAGTCAAGAAATCAAGAGTGGAAAAAGAACGGAAGTCCAAGACCAATTCTGAAGATTTATCGAAGAAAAAGTCAAAAGACGGAAGTTTACTAAAAGCCGAAGAACTCAAGTCTAATTTATTGAAGATTACAAGACGAGTTTATTAATCCCGAGACCAAAGTCGAAGACTTAAGAAGATTAAGGACTAAAGGATAATTAGAGAAAGAAGAAAGAGGGAGGAAGCTTCCACTAAGCACCTCCCTAATCCACTATAAATAGATGATTTTCATTTCATTTGTATTTGTTGGGTGGCTTGACAAACCACCTCTTCCACCATTTTCATTTACTTGCACCTTAATTCTTGCACTTTAATTTCTTGTATTGCACTCTTTGATTCAAGTAAGTTTACTTTTAATGTTATTGAATCTTTATCTTTTCTTGTTGCTCTCCTATCTACCTTTCTTGTTTATGTTTAATCTTTGTGTTTGTGTTCTTGATATTTTTAAGGTTTTCAATCAAGTAGGTTTTGATTGATTTGGCTTTATTTGTTAGTTTTGTTGATTTGTTTTGATTGATTATTGTTAGTTGATGTTTATTAGTTGTTTTGGTTTAATCTTTTGGTTTGATTTGGCTAGTTTTGTTTAGATTCGTCCTTATTTTCATCCTTCTGTTCTTCGTGTTCATCTTACTGTTTATGTGCCCAGATTCCGGATCAAAGTCTTTTATTCTGAATCAATCGTTTCAGCATTTTATTCCGGATCAAATCTCTTTATTCGGAATAATTGTTATTCCGGATCAAATCTCTTTATTTGGAATGTTTGTTATTCCGGATCAATCACTTCATTCGGAATACTTTGTTATTCCGGATCAAGTCTTTCATCCGGAATAATATTCCGGATCACCAATTTTATTCCGAATCAACCCTATTTTCTTTTTATTCCGGATCAAGAACCTTATTCCGGATCAACTGGTTTATTCCGGATAAGTGACATATTCCGGATGAGCTTTGTTATTCCGGATAAGGGTGATATTTCGAATGAGTTTTTCAGTTTTTTTTTGTAGTTTTATATTTTTAATTCTTAAGCTTTACTTTTCCCGCCTTTTTCCTTATTTGCATTTTACTTGCCTTCCTTTTAGTTTAAGTTTTAGTTTGTATCATTTACTTTATTTCCCTTTTAATTTCTCGTCATTTATTTTCCGTCAAGTTTTTATCTTTCAGTATTTCTTTTTACCGTCTTTAATTTATTTTTATTTGTTTCAAGTCTTTATTTTAATTAGTGTTAACAACGACAACCATTCTATTTCTTTTCCACCAAGAACAACTAATCTCTTGAACTTAACCGGAAATCAATTCAAAGAGATACCGAGAAACGAACTTTCATACTTGGTGTAAAAACCCTTCGTATTAGACATACAATCTGTTTTTGCTACGGTTCAAAAATTGTTATAAATCAAATCGTTACTAGAGCTTGTTTAGCTTCATTTTAGTGTCAAAAACTCATATACAATGTCCAAATACTCATTAATTAATTCTTATATATATATTTTCAGAATATATGAGATCTAGTTAATATAAGAAATAAAATGAAAAGATCAAAATCAAGAGAAAAGTGGAGTAAACCTTAGATCCGAGATCTAGAAACGAAAGGACGGATACACCAAATAGATCTTCTTGGCTAGACCCGTATAATCATAGATATAACTAAGATCTAGACATGCACTAACCATTCAACAGGGTCCTCAACTTCAGCCCCACGAAGTGTATGCATCTCCTTCTTCAAGGCTCCAAATGGTTAAACTAATATCGCCATTGGTCGTGATGATCATAGACGAATAAGTTATGATAGGATTTGAGCTTGTAAAAATTATGAAAATGGTGATTTGGTTGTGGTGAATTTCGGCCAAGGAGGAGAAAAGAGAGAAAGATATGTGCGTGTGTTGAAGATGGAAGCTAGGGTTTGTGTAAGAAAATGAAAGAGATGAAACCCTAATTGCCTTTTTATACCCTTCAAAGTTATAAAAGTCAATATGCAAGGTTTAGAATAATTCAGGGGCATGGGTTGCGATTATTTTACAAGGGCCTAAAGTGTAACATTTTATCATGTGTTTAATAATAAACAGTTTGGGACTTGTTCGGACGACTTAACAGAATATTCAAGATACGAGACTTGCACCATTGTTTTTAAAATCATTCTTCCAATAAAAATGAGTCCTTACTTCGTCGCGTTTCGAAAATATTTGCTATTATTTATTTAAATGCTCGTTTAATTAATTTAGCTATTTCAGTTAGATTTTAACGTAAAAACTCTAATATTCACATTATTAGCAACGTTTTAGAATATAATGAAAAATACTATTTCTTCATATTTTCAAAGTTTTAGTTTTGAATCGTTTCAACTTTTATTTTTGTTATTTTTACTCATTCCGACTCTAAAATGTCGAAAAATACTACAAGTAATTAGATAATATATATTTAATATATTAAATGTAAACGTAAAAATTTTAAATTCCTCAGTTCATAAACTAAAAGAAAATATTCAAAACGAATTTGACTTTAGCTAACACGATCTTCGTTAAATTATCGAAAATAGATAACAAGTTTCATAAATGTTCGAAAAATCTTAATTTAAACGTTGGTCAAGATTTTCGGGTTGTTATATCATTCACTCCTTTAGGAAGCGAAGTCCTGGCGCTTAATTCGGATATAACAGTCTTTTGTCTAACAGTGAAGAGTGAAAAAAAACAGACAAATCATCGTCTAGGTTCCAAAGAAAGTCAAAAGATATTATATGGTAAACGTTCTCCATGATCGGATGTCATTGGACAATGCCGTCTCAAGTTCTCACAACTTAAGATCATTCGACTAGATTACAAGCCACATAAGTATCTAAAAGCAAAAGTCAAACATAAACATCAAATACAGATTTCCGCCGTCAATCATTAAGACACATTAGAAAAAATCACAACTCGAAAGAAATACAACGGGTGATTCGTACATAGATGCTAATCGACAATCATCATAATGACGATAGCACTAGACGATTCTTATCAACGAAATAGGGTTCGAAGAAAGACGTACGCATACCAAACACTCACAAATCGAGCCACACATACTTGGGCCCACTTATTTATAACTCCTTGTCTACATCAAAACGCGTCCCTTTCCATGTATACAATAATTTATAAATTTACGGTTCGGGAACTTATAACTTTCTTGTTCAAATGAAAAGGCGTCCCAATCCATTTCAACGAGACAATTATAAGTCATCCTACTCAAGTATTACTACCTCTCAACACGATATCATATCAAAATACTATAGTAAAAACAAGGTGTTAAGAAACTTATATCATGATTTCCATATTCAAACGTCCCATTCCATTTGAATAAGGAAAACAAGACAATCTAAGGTCCAGTGGTTTAAAATTTTTCTTATTCAAATGTCCCAATCCATTTAAATAAGACAACCTTAAACAACTCTTAGTTGGGAGAGTTAAAATCTATATATCTAAATGTCTCATTCCATTTAGATACCTAGTATTAAGTCACTCAACCGAATGACTACTATGAGCAAATAATTGTTGTACCTAAACTATATATATTTGATTAGGATATATATCTTAAGTCCAACATTGGCATCCTCCTTTTCACCAATAAAACGTGGTCATATAAAATTAAATTACACGTCGCATTACATAGGAGATATCGCCTCGGATAAATGATTCTTCAAAATCATAAGTAGTAACGAAAATACGAACATCGCATTTATCAATTTCGTTTCGAAAGGAGATGTCCAAAAATGGCACATCACGATACGATGATAACAATCGAACTTAAACAAGTCGATATGCGATAAGTTACGAAACCATATTTACATAATCAAATATCAAATAGGTTTCACACTCGTATTCAGATGATACATAATCACCAAGATTGATGATTGGCAGTGAAACCAAATCCGATATAAACCGTATTATAAAATGTACGACAAAAATTCAAGGAACATTACTTCGCGTGCAATGCCTTAAATATCATAGTATAATCATAAATATACATACTACTATTCCTACATACACATAGGTTCACATAATCACAATCAATCATAAGTAATACAAGAATAGCCTTACCGGAGCCATGCGGAGTAGTTGCGTGCTTAAAACCTTTTAAAACATACCAAAAGTTATAGTTTAGGTTATTAAAAATCGACCTAGTTCTCTATAACTTGTGGCTCTGATACCACTCTGTAACACCCCCAAATTACCACGCATCGAAATACCACTTTGGGGCGCTACTCATAGCACATCACACACAATCATAGAGAACGACCTCAAAAGAGACGTTGAAATATTATACAATCTTGTCTAAAAAGTTTTCACATCCCAATATATAAATCAGAGTAGCGTTTAGTCCCAAAATCGTTACCAACAAATTACATTCATTAAAGAATTTTAAAAGTCATTTATTCATTTTAAAGGATGGAAACCAATTATAAAGTTTAGACAAGTAAGCACCAACTTCCTCCTCATATGCTCCGCTGCTATCCATCTTGATTACCTGAAATACGTGTAAAATCATCAACACAAAGGTTGAGCAAGTCTATAGGTTTTACAAATCATTTTGAACACAAGCAAAGATTATAAGTTTGTGGCATACTTGAAGGCAATAAGCATCTAATAATTTGCATCAACAATAATAATTGTATATAGCATAAATTGCAATAAGCTCATGGAACCGAGCCCTTAGACACTCCTTTTAGAGGTCTGATAAGACAGGAGATTTATTAATTGTCAATTACCTCCAGATTATTGGTACATGGCCGTATACCTGACTTCTTAATACAATATGTTCAAACAGTGTGGAGGTCGGGCCTAAGCTTCTGTGACAAGTCCACACAAACTGAACCGGGGCGGCTTCCCCCATAGATCTATTAATTGTACTAGCGGTTAACCCATCATAGGTTAATTAACGGTCCACAATTGAGGTTTTAATAATGGCAATCACTTAATGCAATTTAAAGGCAACCACGGGTCCATTCATAGAGGGACAAGCACACCAGAAAAGACTTGTGTTCTAAGTTTATAAAAAGATGTATTCCCCCTCGCAGGTTTAAAAACCATTTATAAGATAGAATAAAAGCGAGGCTATAGACTTACCTTATACAATCGTCACAATAGATAATAGAGAACGAACGTCAATCAAGAATAAATGTCAACAGTTGATACATGATCACATGAGACCTAAAGATAACGAGGCACGTCTTAGACTCGAGATGATAAATGAATCGTACATATATGTAATAAGTATATTTTAATAAGTTCTTGGACATTGCAAAAGTTTTATGATTCTTTATAAAACTTTTAGGTGAACAGTTAGTCATTTTAAGTGAAAAATCCAATTTGGCACTTCTAGCCCATCTTAAGCCCAATAGTGGTCCATTACATGATTATGTAACTTAGGTCCATTTAAAATCAGTATTTCACTTCTATCTTGGTTATAAATCTCAGGCCCAATAATGGCCCAATAGTCATTACAAGTGTAAGTTAGGCTTTTATGGCCCAAGTCCACTTTATATAGTTATTGGGTTCTAAAACGCATCATAAACACGTACACTTAATATGTTATGTTGGTCGGGTCTCGGGTTCCATAATTATCAGTATATAACTATGTCTAAAATTACCTACAAGTGGGTCCTACCACGTCGGTTTATATAAAAATTATCACATTTTACGTTAATGAGTTATAATCCGTTTATTAAAATTTTCACGACATGTCCCGCTAATTTGTTCATATCTCTTGAAGCCTAAATCATCTAAGTGTGTTATTTTTACCAAAATTATTATTAACTCATTTACTTTACTGATTATAAGTCTAGTTATCCCCAATTTATACTTTTCATAGCTAATTAACCCATTTTATCACTTAGAAGAGTGGGTTGTTTTTGGGCAGCCAAACTCGTTTTCACCATTTTGATCGCCATTTCCAAACCGTAAGGAATTGGTAAATCATCCAATTGATTCTAGTTCTTCATGATTTTATCTAAAACTTTTAGTTTTACATATTCATAGGTCAGTATACAATTTTTACGAGAAAACAGTCCATCAAAACAGTATGTTCATATCTGACTAGTTTTCACTATTTTGGCCACCATTTCCAAACCGTAAGGAAATGGTATATCATCCAATTGATTCTAGTTCTTCATGATTTTATCTACAACTTTTAGTTTTACATATTCATAGGCCAGTATACAAATTGTTAGAGAAAACAGTCCATCAAAACAGTATGTTCAGATCTGACTAGTTTTCACTATTTTGGCCACCATTTCCAAACCGTAAGGAATTGGTAAATCATCTAATTGATTCTAGTTCTTCATGATTTTATATACAACTTTTAGTGTTACATACTCGTAGGTCAGTATACAAGTGTTTCGAGAAAACAGTCCATCAAAAAAGTATGTTCAGATCTGACTAGTTTTCACCATTTTGGTCATATCTTGCTTTCTAAAATTCGTCACGGGACGAGCCACCGGGGATTTAATCACATAACAATTATCTATCTTAATATATAAGTTTTCAATATCCCAAATCTACTGATTTCGACATACAATCTATTTTTGCTACGGTTCAAAAATTGTTATAAATCAAATCGTTACTAGAGCTTGTTTAGCTTCATTTTAGTGTCAAAAACTCATATACAATGTCCAAATACTCATTAATTAATTCTTATATATATATTTTCAGAATATATGAGATATGTTAATTTAAGAAATAAAATGAAAAGATCAAAATCAAGAGAAAAGTAGAGTAAACCTTAGATCCGAGATCTAGAAACGAACCAAATAGATCTTCTTGGTTAGACCCGTATAATCATAGATCTAACTAAGATCTAGAAATGCATTAACCATTCCACATGGTCCTCAACTTCAGCCCCACGAAGTGTATGCATCTCCTTCTTCCAGTCTTCAAATGGTTAAACTAATATCGCCATTGGTCGTGATCATCATAGACGAATAAGTTATGATAGGATTTGAGCTTGTAAAAATTATGAAAATGGTGATTTGGTTGTGGTGAATTTCGGCCAAGGAGGAGAAAAGAGAGAAAGATATGTGTGTGTGTTGAAGATGGAGGTTAGGGTTTGTGTAAGAAAATGAAAGAGATGAAACCCTAATTGCCTTTTTATACCCTTCAAAGTTATAAAAGTCAATATGCAAGGTTTAGAATAGTTGAGGGGCATGGGTTGCAATTATTTTACAAGGGCCTAAAGTGTAACATTTTATCATGTGTTTAATAATCAACGGTTTAGGACTTGTTCAGACGACTTAACGGACGATTCAAGATACGAGACTTGCGCCATTGTTTTAAAAATCATTTCTCCAATAAAAATGAGTCCTTACTTCGTCGCGTTTCGAAAATATTTGCTATTATTTATTTAAATGCTCGTTTACCTAATTTAGCTATTTCGGTTAGATTTTAACGTAAAAACTCTAATATTCACATTATTAGCAACGTTTTAGAATATAATAAAAAATACTATTTCTTCATATTTTCAAAGTTTTAGTTTTGAATCGTTTCAACTTTTATTTTTGTTATTTTTACTCATTCCGACTCTAAAATGTCGAAAAATACTACAAGTAATTAGATAATAAATATTTAATTTATTAAAATTTAAACGTAAAAATTTTAAATTCCTCAGTTCATAAACTAAAAGAAAATATTCAAAATGAATTTGAATTTAGCTAACACGATCTTCGTTAAATTATCGAAAGTAGATAACAAGTTTCATAAATGTTCAAAAAATCTTAATTTAAACGTTGGTCAAGATTTTCGGGTTGTTATATCATCCACTCCTTTAGGAAGCGACGTCCCGGCGCTTAATTCGGATATAACAGTCTTTAGTCTAACAGTGAAGAGTGAAAAAAACAGACAAATCATCGTCTAGGTTCCAAAGAAAGTCAAAAGATATTATATGGTACACGTTCTCCATGATCGGATGTCATTGGACAATGTCGTCTCAAGTTCTCACAACTTACGATCATTCGACTAGATTACATGCCACATGAGTATCTAAAAGCAAAAGTCAAACATAAACATCAAATACAGATTTCCGCCGTCAATCATTAAGACACATTAGAAATGGTCCATCAAAACAAATCACAACTCGAAAGAAATACAACGGGTGATTCGTACATAGATGCTAATCGACAATCATCATAATGACGATAGCACTAGACGATTCTTATCAACGAAATAGGGTTCGAATAAAGATGTACGCATACCAAACACTCACAAATCGAGCCACACATACTTGGGCCCACTTATTTATAACTCCTTGTCTACATCAAAAGGCGTCCCTTTCCATGTATACAAGAATTTATAAATTTACGGTTCAGGAACTTATAACTTTCTTGTTCAAGTGAAAAGGCGTCCCAATCCATTTCAACGAGACAATTATAAGTCATCCTACTCAAGTATAACTACCTCTCAACACGATATCATATCAAAATACCATAGTAAATACAAGGTGTTAAGAAACTTATATCATGATTTCCATATTCAAACGTCTTATTCCATTTGAATAAGGAAAACAAGACAATCTAAGGTCTAGTGGTTTAAAAATTTTCTTATTCAAATGTCCTAATCCATTTAAATAAGACAACCTTAAACAACTCTTAGTTGGGAGAGTTAAAATCTATATATCTAAATGTCCCATTCCATTTAGATACATAGTATTAAGTCACTCAACCGAATGACTACTATGAGCATATAATTGTTGTACCTAAACTATATATATTTGATTAGGATATATATATCTTAAGTCCAACATTGGCATCCTCCTTTTCGCCAATAAAACGTGGTCATATAAAATTAAATTACACGTCGCATTACGTAGGAGATATCGCCTCGGATAAATGATTCTTCAAAATCATAAATAGTAACGAAAATACAAACATCGCATTTATCAATTTCGTTTCGAAAGGAGATGTCCAAAAATGGCACATCACGATACGATGATAACAATCGAACTTAAACAGTTACGAAACCATATTTACATACTCAAATATCAAACAAGTTTCACACTCGTATTCAGATAATACATAATCTCCAAGATTGATGATTGGCAGTGAAACACAATCCGATATAAACCGTATTATAAAATGTACGACAAAAATTCAAGGAACATTACTTCGCGTGCAATGCCTTAAATATCATAGTATATTCATAAATATACATACTACTATTCCTACATACACATAGGTCCACATAATCACAATCAATCATAAGTAATACAAGAATAGCCTTACCAGAGCCATGCGGAGTAGTTGCGTGCTTAAAACCTTTTAAAACATACCAAAAGTTATAGTTTAGGTTATTAAAAATCGACCTAGTTCTCTATAACTTGTGGCTCTGATACCACTCTGTAACACCCCCAAATTACCACGCAGCGAAATACCACTTTGGGGCGCTACTCATAGCACATCACACACAATCATAGAGAACGACCTCAAAAGAGACGTTGAAATATTATACAATCTTGTCTAAAAAGTTTTCCCATCCCAATATATAAATCAGAGTAGCGTTTAGTCCCAAAATCGTTACCAACAAATTACATTCATTAAAGACTTTTAAAAGTCATTTATTCAATTTAAAGGATGGAAACCAATTATAAAGTTTAGACAAGTAAGCACCAACTTCCTCCTCATATGCTCCGCTGCTATCCATCTTGATTACCTGAAATACGTGTAAAATCATCAACACAAAGGTTGAGCAAGTCTATAGGTTTTACAAATCATTTTGAACACAAGAAAAGATTATAAGTTTGTGGCATACTTGAAGGCAACAAGCATCTAATAATTTGCATCAACAATAATAATTGTATATAGCATAAACTGCAATAAGCTCATGGAACCGAGCCCTTAGACACTCCTTTTAGAGGTATGATAAGACATGAGATTTATTAATTGTCAATTACCTCCAGATTATTGGTACATGGCCGTATACCTAACTTCTTAATACAATATGTTCAAACAGTGTGGAGGTCGGGCCTAAGCTTCTGTGACAAGTCCACACAAACTGAACCGTGGCGGCTTCCCCCATAGATCTATTAATTTTACTAGCGGTTAACCCATCATAGGTTAATTAACGGTCCACAATTGAGGTTTTAATAATGGCAATCACTTAATGCAATTTAAAGGCAACCACGGGTCCATTCATAGAGGGACAAGCATACCATAAAAGACTTGTGTTCTAAGTTTATAAAAACATGTATTCCCCCTCGCGGGTTTAAAAACTATTTATAAGATAGTATAAAAGCGAGGCTATAGACTTACCTTATACAATCGTCACAATAGATAATAGAGAACGAACGTCAATCAAGAATAAATGTCAACAGTTGATACATGATCACATGAGAACTAAAGATAACGAGGCACGTCTTAGACTCGAGACGATAAATGAATCGTACATATATGTAATAAGTATATTAATAAGTTCTTGGACATTGCATAAGTTTTATGATTCTTTATAAAACTTTTAGGTGAGCACTTAGTCATTTTAAGTGAAAAATCCAATTTGACACTTCTAGCCCATCTTAAGCCCAATAGTGGTCCATTACATGATTATGTAACTTAGGTCCATTTAAAATCAGTATTTCACTTCTATCTTGGTTATAAATCTCAGGCCCAATAATGGCTCAATAGTCATTACAAGTGTAAGTTGGGCTTTTATGGCTCAAGTCCACTTTATATAGTTATTGGGTTCTAAAACGCATCATAAACACGTACACTTAATATTTTATGTTGGTCGGGTCTCGGGTTCCATAATTATCAGTATATAACTAAGTCTAAAATTCCCGACAAGTGGGTCCTACCACGTCGGTTTACATAAAAATTATCACATTTTACGTTAATGAGTTATAATCCGTTTATTATAATTTTCCCGACATGTCCCGCTAATTTGTTCATATCTCTTGAACCCTAAATCATCTAAGTGTGTTCTTTTTACCAAAATTATTATTAACTCATTTATTTTACTGATTATAAGTCTAATTATCCCCAATTTATACTTTTCATAGCTAATTAACCCATTTTATCACTTAGAAGAGTGGGCTGTTTTTGGGCAGCCAAACTCGTTTTCACCATTTGGATCGTCATTTCCAAACCGTAATGAATTGGTAAATCATCCAATTGATTCTAGTTCTTCATGATTTTATATACAAATTTTATTTTTACATATTCGTAGGTCAGTATACAAATTTTACGAGAAAACAGTCCATCAAAACAGTATGTTCATATCTGACTAGTTTTCACTATTTTGGCCACCCTTTCCAAACCGTAAGGAATTGGTAAATCATCCAATTAATTCTAGTTCTTCATGATGTTATCTACAATTTTAGTTTTACATATTCGTAGGTCAGTATACAAATTGTTCGAGAAAACAGTCCATCAAAACAGTATGTTCAGATCTGACTAGTTTTCACTATTTTAGCCACCATTTCCAAACCGTAAGGAATTGGTAAATTATCCAATTGATTCTAGTTCTTCATGATTTTATCTACAACTTTTAGTTTTACATATTCGTAGGTCAGTATACAAATTGTTTGAGAAAACAGTCCATCAAAACAGTATGTTCAGATCTGACTAATTTCACCATTTTGGTCATATCTTGCTTTCTAAAATTCGTCACGGGACGAGCCACCGGGGATTTAATCACATAAAAGTTATCTATCTTAATATATAAGTTTTCAATATCCCAAACCTACTGATTTCGAAATACAATCTGTTTTTTCTACGGTTCAAAAATTTTTATAAATCAAATCGTTACTAGAGCTTGTTTAGCTTCATTTTAGTGTCAAAAACTCATATACAATGTCAAAATACTCATTAATTAATTCTTATATATATTTTCAGAATATATGAGATCTAGTTAATATAAGAAATAAAATGAAAAGATCAAAATTAAGAGAAAAGTGGAGTAAACCTTAGTCCGAGATCTAGAAACGAAAGGACGGATACACCAAATAGATCTTCTTGGTTAGACCCGTATAATCATAGATCTAACTAAGATCTAAACATGCATTAACCATTCAACATGGTCCTCAACTTCAGCCTCACGAAGTGTGTGCATCTCCTTCTTCAAGGCTCCAAATGGTTAAACTAATATCGCCATATCATAGACGAATAAGTTATGATAGGATTTGAGCTTGTAAAAATTATGAAAATGGTGATTTGGTTGTGGTGAATTTCGGCCAAGGAGGAGAAAAGAGAGAAAGATATGTGTGTGTGTTGAGGATGAAGGCTAGGGTTTGTGTAAGAAAATAAAAGAGATGAAACCCTAATTGCCTTTTTATACCCTTCAAAGTTATAAAAGTCAATATGCAAGGTTTAGAATAGTTGAGGGGCATGGGTTGCAATTATTTTACAAGGGCCTAAAGTGTAACATTTTATCATGTGTTTAATAATAAACGGTTTGGGACTTGTTCGGACGACCTAACGGACGACTCAAGATACGAGACTTGCGCCATCATTTTTAAAATCATTTTTCCAATAAAAATGAGTCCTTACTTCGTCGCGTTTCGAAAATATTTGCTATTATTTATTTAAATGCTCGTTTAATTAATTTAGCTATTTCGGTTAGATTTTAATGTAAAAACTCTAATATTCACATTATTAGCAACGTTTTAGAATATAAAGAAAAATACTATTTCTTCATATTTTCAAAGTTTTAGTTTTGAATCGTTTCAACTTTTATTTTTGTTATTTTTACTCATTCCGACTCTAAAATGTCGAAAAATACTACAAGTAATTAGATAATAAATATTTAATTTATTAAATGTAAATGTAAAAATTTTAAATTCCTCAGTTTATAAACTAAAAGAAAATATTCAAAATGAATTTGAATTTAGCTAACACGATCTTCGTTAAATTATCGGAAATAGATAACAAGTTTCATAAATGTTCGAAAAATCTTAATTTAAACGTTGGTCAAGATTTTCGGGTTGTTATATATATACCCCTCCATACTTCCATGGAGGGGTGAGGTTGTTCATTTTTTTCTTGTCTTTCTCTCACTAGAATAAACACACTTTTTTAGTATCTCTTTCTCTCACTAACAATGGCTAAACACCTTTATCATCCTCCCCGACCTCCGGATCATAAAATCGTGTTCATGTGAACCCAAGTTAACAATTGGCATCAGAGCTACCCGGGGGTGTTTCGTGTTTTTGTATTGGCGTGTTTATGTTCGAGTTCGTGTTTTTCCGTGGTTAATCTTTCTTTTTACTGCTTTTATCAAGTTTCACGTTTTGATATTAGCTATTTTTCACTTTATCTAAGTCTCGTCATCATCTCTTCTTTGTCCTTTTTTCTATTATTACCAGTTTTTTTGTCCCAACAAATATCATCAGATTAATCTTTATTGGCAAAAAGACAGAAATAACAAAAATTGGACAGATCCATGTTTTTATGTATCAAAACCCTTTTCCGACAACTTATTCTGATGGGTTTGTCCGATGCTTAAACATTCTGACTGACATCCATCGAAAAAGGGTTTATACTTTCCGATGGAGATTCCGATGTCTTTTTAGATGTATTTTAGATGCTTATTCCGATGGATTATTCGGATGGTTATTCCGATGGATTTTCCGACAGCTTATTCCGATGGTCTACATATTCCGATGTCTTTTCAATGGGATTATTCCGATGGGTATTTCTGTATATTGCAATGGAAAGTGATTTAAACATTGTGATAGATGGTAAACATTCAGTTGACTCAATCCATCTTACACCAAAACCCAACTTACATCCCTCACCGAGTCAACTCGGTAATTATCGAGTTGACCGGGTTAACTCAAGTGAGTCAAAGGTTATAACTCCATTAAACCCAACTCATCCCAACAAAAAAACTCTCATGAACACCAACTCTATCTAATCATATCCCATCTTCACTAAAACCCAACTAGAATCGAATTTCAAACAGAAAAATAGACTGATCTCAGATCTGTTCTACAATAGTTAGATCTTTAAAGATCTCAAGTTTTAGAACTTATATCATCATCGATCTCTGTTCATTTTTGATGATACCAAAAGAGCTATAACAAGACTGTTATGCTCTTTTCGTCGTCTCGATTAAAAACCAGCCAACAACATGCATGCCAAGATCAATTAAAATTCAGACCAATAATTTTGATTTTATAATAGATCTTGATTGGGTATATCCCACAATTAATATACGAATTGTGTGTGATTTATAAGATCTTTTTGTTACAATCAACTCACTAATTCGATTAATCTCAACAAGCAATTACGTAATACCTACCCGAGATCTCTTCATAGAGATCTTGAAGATGAACCTTCTATCATTAGTACATGTACCTTAATGGATGATTCGTACGAATTGATGGATGTGTATGGAGTTTTGGGGGCGAATATGTTTATGAGAGGATTAGGTTGTGAGTTTATGATGGATGGGAGCAGTTGAGTTGTTGATGAGACTGAGTTTTTGGGAGATGTGTGTAGATGGGGGCGGTGTAATCGATGGAAGTGGTAGGTTAGTTTGAACTGTGAGAGTTAAGTGGGCGGTGATAACAAAGAAACAATGGAGGCTGCGTTTTTGGAGTGTGATTAGGGTAAATGTGAGTCTATTGACTTATTGACATATATAAACTTATGGATTGGGCTGCATCTCTTTTGGTCTAATCTGTTAACCGAAAATAGAAGTGGTGGTGCTGCAATGTTGGGCCTTAATATTCTTGAACTGCGTCTTTCATCAAAGATTGGATTCGGTTATTTTGCGACAAACCGGGTATGATGGATGTGCGGATTATAGGGATATGGTGATTACGGGTTCATTCCAACTAAAGAAAATGCTCGTTTGAAACCTTATTTCTCGAAAAATATTTTCGAAGACCTCACCGCGGAGGTCGATCCGCGCCATCAATTGGGCATATAACTGATTTGGGCTTCAAAGTAAAGTTAGCTAAACGACGTTGACGACTTCTCATTCTCTAGTCATCGTTGGTTCCCTAGTTAATGACAATCACTCAAACACATCAACACACAAAACAAACACGAAGACAAAAACAAATAAACACCAAAACGATCCTTTAAGCTTCCCTGAAATTGTCAAAAAGGCTAGTATTCGGGCAAAGTAATGTCAAGTGATTACGAAGTGGATTTGATATTTTTATTTGAAGTTGAAGTGTAATATCACGAAGGCGTCTCCTCAATTCATCATCGAGCCTCTTTCACCCCCTCTATCGATTGATGATTCGCTTCAGCATTTATGATCGAGACTTGATTTATCTAGTTTCCATTGTCAAGGGGTGGATGGTCGAAGACATGGACAACTATCACTTAAGGAGTTACGTTGTAGTGCTCAGTGTCACACTCACCTGTAGTTGTGGGTATTTCAAGAGGTGTTTTACATCTTATACTTCTCTCTTCTTTTATGTATAAGGTACTAAGAGATGTTTTTCTGCACCGTTCGTCAATCAATACAAGTGCTAAGCATAAGTAACAAATTTGGGGGATTACTTCAGTTTCAAGTTTGGAATATCAGGTTTACTTCACCAGTGGTCACTAGAGATAGTCGAAAGAATACGAGGTTGGTAAGTTTAGCAAGAGAGTACAAGAGTAGAGATGTGATCAGCAAACAATTCTCACAAGAAACTTGAGCTACAAAATGTCAACAAAGATTTCTGCTTCAAACACGAACATCTCGCGATTCTGATTGTACTTGTTAGATGATGCTCCCGAGTGTTCTTAACTACCATACTCTTGACAAGAACATCTCACGATTCTGAGCGTACACGTCAGATGATGCTTTCGAGTGTTCTTAACCATCTTATTTCTGATAAGAACATCTCGCGATTCTGAGCGTACACGTCAGATGATGCTTCTGAGTGTTTGTAACCACTATACTTTCGACAAGAACATCTCGCGATTTTGACCGTCCACATCAGATGATGCTTCTGAGAGTTCGTCACCATCATGGGGGAAGAACGTGTACTTTGGGGGACTGAGTTCAACTTCCAGGGGGAAGTATTCTACAAGCGTGAGAAGATTTGTTGCTGATTTCTTACATGTTCCCCCAAACACATAATCATGAAGACCAAAAATGTCAAGGTAGCAGGTACTTGGTGTGACTTGCTTCTTCTTCTAGAAAATTCCGCTGTGCACTTTAAATGTCAAAGATAGAAGATTGCTCAAGCTACAGATTCTGCTCAAGACAAGGATATTGGTTTGGGGGGAAGCTGATTCAGAAGCTTCGTCAAAAAGAAGTCTATGAAGGAAGCTTTACACGACATGTGGTATGAATTGGGGGAAAGTTAATCTAGTTCATACATGATACAATGGTTCCTCAACAAGCAAAGACAAAGAAGATTCAAACTGGGGTATAAGTTTTTCTAGAAGACTTGAAGACAATAACGTCATCCTCAGCATTGGAAGCAAACTTAATACTGTCATATTTTTGTTGTATTTGCATTTGTTAGGAACATTGTAAGTAATTCTGTATGTCTCCACATTGGGGGAAGATTGTTAGCCTTAAAATGTGTGCGACTAACGGAATTACATTAGTTTCACAGCCGGGACTTGCAGGGACTAATATTGTCATATGTAATAGTCCACGTCTCGTGCTATATATACCCCTCCATACTTCTATGTAGGGCTGAGGTTGTTCATTTCTTTCTTGTCTTTCTCTCACTAGAATAAACACACTTTTCTAGTATCTCTTTCTGTCATTAACAATGGCTAAACACCTCTATCATCCTCCCGACCTCCGGATCATAAACCCGTGTTCATGTGAATCCAAGTTAACAATATGAATCCTACTAAACACTTTACACTTGTAGGTTGCTTTAACCTCTGGTTTATGACAACCATTATCAGTACCAAGATACTACTTGTGATCACATAGACGTGCATAAGCATTCTTCTTGATAGGATTTCCAGCATAAAGTTTTTGTCTATGACATCTTATTAAAGAGACATCAAAGTGTGAGTCATCTAGTGAGAACTAGATGATTAAAAAATACTCAGCGACTCACAAGTATACAACATCCAAATTCCTTCATGCTTCTTTGCTCATCCTGCAAATATTAGTCCAAAAAACCAAGAAAATATATGCCCAAAATATTTCCCCTTTTATATTTGAAAAACATAACTAACAACATTAAGAATTTGACTGCCAGATTTAAGAAAAATGTTGATCCCAAACTTAGATCGATTAGCTTTGTGTATACGAGATTAGATCAAGTAATACACGTAGAGAAACCTTTGTATATGCTTTATGAATCTAAGCGTTATGCGGAATTTAACACTTAAACAAGAACACACAAGATGTAAACAAACTTTCACTTTGATTATGAATGTCGAACTTGCTTACAATGAAAGATGTTTACGAATGAAAACTTATATGAAACTTAATATAAACATTAACCTAAAGGCCTTCTTTTATAGACATAAGAAGCCTTGTACAATAATCTACGTATCAGCTATTCTAGGTAAAGATAAATATAGAAAATACATTGTCGTTTCTATCCTTACTAGAAGTATTCTAGAATATAATAAACGTGTAGATTATATCTTCCATCAGTGCTTGTCTTCAATGTGTCAACGCTTGCCTTTAACTTGTCAACGCTTGATCTGTCAGCGCTTGTTTTGTTCTTGTCAACGCTTGATTTGTTCTTGTCAGCGCTCAAGTGATCTGGCCTTAATTTATTCCCAACAATCCTCCCCTAAACTTGATATCCACTCTTATGATCAAGTTTCTGAATAAGCATTAAGGACTAGGAGGAGTCTTACAAACCTTCTCATATTGGTAATGAATAAATCTGATCAAATCTTTTGCCACGTCACTTGAATAATCTATCTCCAGCTGAGTGTCCTTCATCTTCTCCAAAATAGCCTTGGATATGAAGTACTGAGCATCCACAAGTAGATACTCAGCAAACTTTGTAGAACTCAAATGGTATACACCAGCAGCTGAATATAACCTCCATTGAAGACCACTGAGATCATCTTCAAGATCCTTCCATATTGCAGGATCCTCATCTTTTGGTCCACACACTCTTTTGAATGTGGTCCAAAGTTTTATTCCATTAGCTGAAGTTGGTGCTTCAGCCTCATACTTGGTCTCCAGCAACCTCCAAAGGTCCACCAAGTCTTCTCTATCACAACTTGCAAATAAAGATATGAGAGTGGTAAAAGTGTGTACCTACTTGCCAAATCTGCCAATCTTCCAGAACCCACATTCATCTTCTTCATAGCTCACAATTGGGTTCCTGGAATCTAATGGTAACACTTGCACCATATCTGAAGCTTCTAATGGGGAGAGCTTGAGGCTCTTTCTTATAACTGCTTCACTTGGATATAGTGGATCCATATCTTTTGGAAACTCAAATTTAATTCCCTTCTTCACTGGCCTGGGAATCATCATAGCTTTCTTGATTTCCATTTCTTCTGCAAGTTCCTCCTTTCTTTCATCTGAAAGAAGTCTGAGAGTGTTTGCTTCTTACACTCTCACCCAAATGGGATAAGCCCTGTTTTCCAACTCATTAAATGTCAAAGCCTTCAACTTCTGATATGTCCATCCAACTCCATGACATCTGAGCAACATAAAGTAGAGCTCCCTTCTATCCCTTTTTAACTCTGAGAGAATATTGCTTGCCTTGTGTTTCAAAATTACCTTACAATCCTTCTGAACTCTAAGAAGAAGCTCCAAACCCCATATTTGATCTGAAATTGTCAAGTCTGGATTATCCATGCATCTTTCTTCCCAAGCATTGTACATTTGAACCACCTCTGGCATGTCAAAGTCAACCTGCAATTTCAATTCTCTCAGCTTCTCTTTGGCCAACTCATCTCCATACTCAAGCCTTTCAGGTTCTATAATCATTACACTTGAGTCTGAGCTAGCTCCATCACTTTCTTCTTCTGAAGTCACAACAAATGGTGACTTTTCCTTTTCACCTTGTTCCATCATTTGTTCAGCCAATCTTCTATCAAATTCAACTTGGGCTGTATCCTTTGGAACAATCTCTTCTACCATTTTACCCTTACCCTTATCTGATGGTGCAATGGTTGGTAAGGTAGATGGTAATACCTGAGTAGAAACCTCCTTGATGATAGATGATGACTGGGATACATCACCTTCATGTGCAGATCTGTCAACGTCCAAATTTATCCTATCAGCGCCCAAAATACTTCTATCAGCGTCCAAATTTTCCTTGTCAACGCTCAAGTATCTTCCCTCAGCGCCTTGTGTAACCTCTCTTAACATAGCTGTAAATGATAAATTTAAATTGGTGGGAGAGACTAAGGACGTATCAAAACCTGTTTGTTTCTTCAAAGTTGTAAGGGCTTCAGCAACATCCATTGATTGACCATCCTGGTTGCCCTTATCACTCAGATTTATTTGATCGTCCTCCCCTTTGGAAGACTCCTCCATACCTCTTCGAACACGATCACTTTCCAAAACAACAATCCTCTCCCTCAAGTGCTTAAGTTCAAGGCCTTGTGAGCTGACAATTTGTACTAAGTCTGCATTTTGCTTTTGCAAGCTAATGCAGACTGCCGTCAATTCCATAAGAGTCATTGGTTCCAGTCTGCCCTCTTCTAAAATGGGGATTTGACCTCCCAAGTCAGATTCATTGGGCATGGATGAGGACTTAATTATGGTGGGACTGCCTTGGCCAGCATCTAAGCCAGAACCAATAGTCCCAGCCTCATCCAGATCACCAGCCACACTTGTGGTGGTGGTTCTCTCTGCTTCATGGCTAGGACCACCAGAGGAGAACACTCCAGTAGTCCTTTGGCATTTCATCAACCTATATTCAGGGGGTGTGGAAGATGGTGTGGAAGAATGAGTAGATGTGGGTTGGTTAAGGGGTGTTTGGGATTGTGAAGGTTGTGTGTCAGCGTTAGAAATAGGCACATCAACGCCAACATTTAATGTATCAGCGTCAAAGGGTTCTTGGTCAAGTTGCATGTGTTCAGGTGAGAGTAAAGGTTCAGAAATTGGTTCAAGTTGTGGTTGAGGGTCAATTTGAGGTTGGGGGTCTGGTTGGGGTTGTGTTGCTGCAATAACAGCAAGCATGGCTTGGGTTAAAGGTAAGTCTCTATGGGGTGGTGAATCCATCTTCATAAAAATAGCTTTCTTTTGCTCAGGGATCTTATAAAAATCATTGTGATCCCTTGAGCAGTAACCTTGATCATCAAAAACCATTTGCAGAAAACGGGGATAAGCTAAAGTCATTTTTGTCCCCTTGTTTTTACACATCCCCTCAAAAATCATTTTAGAATAGTTATATTTTTGCCCTGTTGCAATGCACACAATAGCACTTGCAATGGATCTATTGATCTCATTGTGTGCAGTACATTTGGGACTCAAACATTGAAGGAGGACGTGTATGAGGTACTTCCAGGCTGGGGGAAATTCCTGCTTATGATACTTGTTTAGAGTACCTTCATCAGGAAAGGGATATCCGAAAGCCCTAAGTCCTTGTTCTATTTCATTTATGGGAAGGGTGGCTATACCATCAGCATCATCAAGATGCAAGGCTTGGCGTACCAAAGCCTCAGTAACCACCCAAGATCTCCCATGAACAACAGAAGTCAATGTGGTCACTCCATTAACTGTTGAGGAACTGACAGTGTTCCAAAACTGTTTAATGTGTGTGACTGGAATGAGTGGTGCATGAGAAAGAGGATACCTTAGTGGGGATGCGTTCAAATACGCCACCATTTGTATGTATTGGGGAAACAGAGCATCATCAGCTTCAAGATAAGCAATCATGTTGTGTTGTGATCTGAACCCCAATGCCAATTCTGCTGAGTTAAACTTTGGTGCCATTGATGAAAGCTGTTAATTTTAAGTGTAGAAGATGAAGGTTATAAGAGAAAAGTGTTAGACAAGAATTATAGATACCATGTTTAAAATAGGAGCCAAATTTATAGGAGAGAAAGAATGCATGTGATTGGCCCAAAAATAGGCAAAGATTTTCAAAAATCAATCATGAAAATATAAGTTATCTCATGCATTAAATGAAAGTAACAACTCCTAAAATTACGGCTTGAAAATATGTCAAAAAGTAACAACTGGGTAGGTCCCATTGAGTGTCAACGGTCAAAAATAACCTATCAACGCCCAACGGCTATAATCTTGTCAACGTTTGCCTAAAGCCATGCCAGCGTCCAATTTGGTCACAACAACGCTTGGAAAAATCTTGTCAGCGTCCAAAAATAAAAATATTTTAAAAAGTGAAAAATGACCTTAACAAGTAATTTATCCTAGAGAAGATAACCAAAAGCTGATAATTATCATAGGGCGGCAAGCATTGTCCAGTTATGCACACTTGCATAAGCAAGATAGACATAACAGTCCTCTAGTGTCCCTTGCTAACCAAAACTCTTAACAACAAAGTTACCTTATAAAATCCTTGTTACTCCCAGGTAAATCCCATATCAAAATCATTCCCAAGTCTCCCAACAGACCACAACCAATTCTAGGCCAAAAATGTCTTGGCAGCATGCAAAGTTGATATACTATGCATGCTACAGTGCCTCATGATTTAGTAAAACTAACTCATACTCACCTGTGGACACAATCTAGAATTGTGATAAGAGTATCATATGGATACCCAAACATCCTAAAGGTTCCTAAAACCTCACCTTAAACTTGATACAAAAAGTTCGCTAAAATCATGCATGAACATAAAAAATTTATGTCAAGATAGGAATGAAACATTCCAACCATCATCCATAAATAAAAACTTGTCCAAATGCTGCTCCATTGATCCATAAGCAACTCTGTATCCAATGGTATACTGCTAACACCATCTGCACATTTAGATTGAAAACCACAAAACTAACATTGTTGCTGACAACGCCCCGATAACACATGACAGCGTTGAGGGAAGCTTTGTCAGCGTTAGACAATTATATTGCTGACAACGTTGCAAAAACACTTATCAGTGTTCAAGCAACATTTGTCAGTGTTAGAAAAATATAGTGGAAAATCTAAATCATCAATAAGACAAACAATAATAATGCATCATCCTGTACATACTTTTACAAAAAGAATCCAAAACACATATTATGTGAGATTAACCATTCCAATACTTGTTACCAAGTATTGAAATCTCCCAGCATCAAAAGGTTTAGTTAATAAATCTGACACATTTTCCTCAGTGTCAACCCTATCTGGTTGTATTAAACCTTTCTCAAAGCAATCTCTTATAAAATGGTGTCTAATTTCTATGTGTTTAGTTTTAGAATGATGTACAGGATTCTTAATGATGCATAAAGTACTATTATTGTCAACAAATATCTTAGTATGCATGAAATTATACCCATAGTCCAACAACTGGTTCTGAATCCACAACACTTGACCACAACATGCAGCTGCAGCCACATACTCTGCTTCAGTTGTATAATTAGCCACCACTGTTTGTTTCTTGCATTGCCAAGATATTAACCTGCTCCCAAGAAACTGACATCCACCAGTTGTGGATTTCCTATCAAATTTATCACCTCCATAATCACTATCTGAATATGCAATCAGCTCCAATGGTGAATCCTTTGGGTACTACAAACCAAGACTAGGGTAGCATCTTAGGTACCTAAAGATCCTCTTCACAGCATAAAGGTGACATTCTTTGGGAGTCACTTGATGGCGTGCACAAGCACGCACAGCAAACATAATGTCAGATCTGGAGGCAGTAAGATACATCAAGGATCCAATCATGGATCTATAGTGCCTGACATCAACATCTTTCCCATCTCTAATCTTTCCCCAAGGGTGTTCTCTATCCATAGGAGTAGTAGCCCTCTTTTCATGTGGAGAAAAGCCAAACTTCTTCAAGATCTCAGCAACATATTTGTCCTGGGAGATGAAGATACCATCTTCTTTCTGCTGAACTTGTAAACCAAGAAAGAAGTTCATCTCCCCCATAGCACTCATCTTGAATTTGTCTGTCATAAGCTTGGAGAAATCCTCACTCATCTTTGGATAAGTAGACCAAAAAATGATATCATCAACATAGACCTGCACAAGCAACACATCCTTGCCTTTCTTCTTTGTAAATAGTGTCTGATCTATGGTGCCCCTCTTGAATCCATTGTCCACCAAATAGGTAGACAAAGTACCATACCATGCTCTAGGGGCTTGATGAAGGCCATACATAGCCTTTTTAACTCTATACACTTTATCTGGATGCTCTGGATCCTCAAAACCAGGAGGTTGCATTACATATACTTCCTCAACAATGGTGCCATAGAGAAAAGCACTCTTAACATCCATCTGATAGACTGTGAAACCCATGCAAGAGGCATAGGCTAGAAAAATCCTAATAGCTTCAATCCTTGCAACTGGTGCAAAGACCTCCTCATAGTCTATCCCCTCCTCTTGTGTAAAACCTTGAGCCACTAACCTTGCCTTGTTTCTGACCACAATGCCTCTTTCATCTCTTTTGTTCCTGAGAACTCATCTTGTCCCTATAGGTCTGACATATCTAGGACAATCAACCACTCCCAAACATCCTGAATTGCAAATTGGTGAAGCTCATCCTGCATTGCTTCCACCCAACTTGGTTCTTTGAGAGCATCAAATATTTTCTTGGGTTCTTCTTGTGACAGAAAACATGCAAACAAACATGCTTGCGCAAGAGGGGTATCAACCTTCTTGTGTATATTAGCAATAAACCCACCAAGACCTTGATGAGATCTTCTAGTCTGAACTGGAGTCATAATATCACCAATGATCTGAGATGTGGGGTGATTCTTCATTGTGGAAGTGAGAACCCCTCCTTCAAAAAGTCTGGTGTCCTCAACCTCACGCTCCATGTTGCCAATATCTTCTTCATCAGACTCTCTTTGATCAATGTGAACTTCTTCAAGAATATTGGAAGGTCCACCTTGTTCAAAACTGGAAGAGAAAAGATGCCCATAAGTGTTGTCAACGTCTGAATCTTGGTTGTCAGCGTCTGGGCTAACAGCGCTTGAAATGTTGTTGTCAACGTCTGAGCCATCAACTTCTGAATTGGTCTTGTCAGCGCTAGATTTTCCTTTGTCAGCGCCTGAAGAACCATGCATGTTTGTATCTGGTGGTATTTGGAAACCACCATTATCTTGTCCAGCAGCAGCACCAGCAAAAGCATCTGTCCAAATGGGAATTGTGACATATTCTAATGTAGGAGATGCCTTTTCTGGTTGTGATCCAACCTTCTCATGAACCTGTGTACCTGAAACATTAACAACTTGTTCCTCCACAACATTTGAAGTTACCTTCACAATGTCTGGATTAGTGACAAGCATATAATTTAAAGTTCTAGATAAGGGTTCCAAATCAAACAACCAATTAGGACCACTTTCAGGATCACTAGATTTATTCTCTAAGAACCTAACATGTACTCTCTCGACTATACGTTTGTCCTCTTTAAGATAAACCCTATAACCCTTGCTCTGGACTGAATACCCCATGAAATAGCCCTCATCACCTTTTGCACTAAATTTCCCTAAGGCATCACTAGTATCTAGCACTATTACATGACAACCAAAAGGTCTGAGAAAACCAATATTAGGTTTTCTACCCCAAAGTAACTCATAAGGTGTTTTGTTCTGAATTTTGTTAACCAATGCTCTATTTTGCACACAGCATGTTGTATTAACAGCCTCAGCCCAAAAGGCTATTGGAAAGTGAGCATCAGCCAACATTGTTTTGGCTGCTTCAATTAGGGTTCTATTTTTCCTCTCAGCAACCCCATTTTGTTGTGGGGTTCTAGCAATACTAAATTGCCTAGTAATTCCTTTCCTGGCACAGAAATCATCTAGCTTCTTGTTCCTAAATTCTCCACCATTATCACTCCTAAGCATTTTAACCTCATTGCCAGACCTCTTCTCAATCTGAGTGATAAAATCAATAACAACATCAGCTGTGTCACTCTTCATAGCTAGAAAGAATGTCCAAGTAAATCTAGAGAAGTCATCTGTGACAACAAAGCAATATGACTTACCATTCAAACTTTCTATATTAGTTGGACCAAAGAGGTCCATGTGAAGCATATGAAGAGGTCTGGAACTAGTATGCACCTGTTTGGACTTGAATGAGACCTTGTGATGCTTGCCTTTAAGACATGCAACACAAGAGTGGTCATTGTGGAAGGCCTTCTCAGGCAAACCATCAACTAAACCAAGCCTCACAAGTCTATTTATATTTTTAAAATTTATGTGCCCTAGTCTCCTGTGCCACAAATTACTCTCATCTACTGAGGCCTTAGCATAAAAACAAGACATATTTGTATTCATTTTAATCCCATTTAAATTCACATTATATATGTCCTTATGCCTAAGTGTTCTATACTCAATATATTTCTCATCAGGGATCTTAAAATCCTTGCTTAACACCAAACACTCAGTATCAGTAAAAAGAACCTTATTTTTGTTATCACAAACTTGTGATACACTAAACAGGTTGTAATCAAGTTCTTTTACCAGGAAGACGTTCTCATAACGCAGATTATTCGTCAGAAGGGTTCCTTTGCCTGTGATAGTTCCATATCCACCTCCAAAGTATACCTTATCACCATCTTTAATAGGAGTGAAGTTCGTCAGATAGTCTTCCTTCCCTGTCATGTGCCTTGAGCATCCACTATCCCAATATCCATAATCATTGATCTGTCTTTGAATGCCCTGCACATAAAGAAAACAAATTAGTTTTCTTTGGGAACCCAAGTCTCAAAATACTTGGATTCATCTGGTTGTTCAATAAGAACAGACTCAGTTCTCACAACAACCCCATTCTCATCCTTTTTAGGATGAAATACCCAGTTAACCCCAATAGGTTTTGTAATGACCTTTGAAATGTAATTAAATCTATTGCAAGTCATTGAAATCCCATTATCATTAGGGTTTTGATCTTTCTTGGGTCTCCATGTTAAGCTTGAAGAAGCTTTAGACCCCTTACCTTGTGGCTACAAATATTTAGGTCTGGTCACATTTCTGTCAGCGTTAGAATTTGTCCTGTCAACGCTGAAATTACCCTTGTCAGCGTTGAATCTAGGGTTTGCTACAGAAACCCATTGCCTATTTGACCAGGTGTTTGTCTTTTGAAATGGTCTTTGTCCATGAGTGTTAGACCTTCTAGAAAAGAATGGGGCAGGTCTAATCACTTGTGGACTTTGCTGCACACAAGATTTGGGTCTGACAACGTTTGACTTTCTAACAACGTTGACTTTCTTCCTGTCAGCGCTGAAATTGTTCCTGTCAGCGCTGGCTTTGGGAGCGTTGACACACTTGTATGCCAAATGTGAAAAGCTACCACAATTGTAACAGGCTTTCTTAGACACAACCTAAGGTCTAGAAGAGAAGAAACCTGTTCCATGATTGCTAACTTGGCTCTTGGGTGACCTATTATTCCTATACATCTCTGCATATTTAATGGTAGGTCTTCTAACAGTGTTTGAGCCTAGGTCAACAGCTTTACCAGTGATTGGGTGAGTAACCTTAATGGGTGGTGACTCATTGGGACTTTCACATAGCAAACCTCCCTTAACAAATAAAGTAGGGTTAGCTTTCTTCCACTCATTTAGGTCAGTCAATTTTTGTTGATACTCTTCCACTGGAGTGACAACTCTTGGTGGAGGAATGAATTCCTCTTCTTGGCATTCTGGTATACCAGTCCAAGACAAGTCCTTTCTAAGGACACCATAAAAGTCACCAGCTGGTGGTGGAACCAGAGAGTAATCATTCATCCCAATCCCAGTCATGTCCTTAGGATCCATTTGTTTAGCTACACAGTCTCCTAAGGTTTGGGTGGCTCTATCAAATCTTTGAATTTTAAGGTCAACATTATCTTTATTCTTAATGGCCTCATCTAACTTAGCATGTAATTCACTATTAACCTTTTTCATGATGTTTCTAACATCCATACTACCCTCTAGCTCATGTTTTAAGATATTGATCTTATCTTTTAAGTCAAATTCCATTTTCTTGTATTCAGAGACGGTTTTCTCAGTTTCAGTAAGAGCTAGTTGGTAATTAGACAATTTCCACCTTTCAGTACTCATATCATCTTTTAGTTTTAACACCTCTTTGTTAATTCTTTCAGTGTTTAACCTACAACCTTTGCTACAAAAAGCATCATCATATACCTCATTATCAGATGAAGAGGAGGAGTGTGCCATGAGAGCATATTCAACATGCTCTTCTTCTTCAATATCAGCAACCAAAGCTTTATCCTCTTCAGCATTCTTAGCCAGATAGCTCCAATCCCATCCTGTACCATCAATTCCTTGAACTGCAACCATGGCTTTGGAATCCTGAGCTTTAACAACCTGACTTGAGGGTTTACCAGCATCAGATCTTCTAGGAGATCTGCATTCCCTCATGAAGTGCCCCATACGATGACAGTTGTAGCATTCAGCTTTGGATTTATCAAATCCAGCTGTGTCTTTAGCATTGAAGGTCATCTTCTTTTTAAACCTTTTGTTCCACCTATTTGCTCTTATACTAGCAAGAGCCATGTTCCACTTGATGTGCATCTCTTCCAAGTGCTCATCACTTATCTGCTCAAGGTCCTCATATGTAATCACTGAACCATTGGGCAAAGAAGCAATGTAAGCACAAATAGTATCCAAATCCAAACCAGCAGGTTTAACTCTTGGGGAGTCATTCTTGAATGTGTCAGCGTCTGAAAAGGAGACGTTGACAGGACTTGTTCCAGCGCTGACATATGATGATCCAGTAACTGGATGCATATTAGAGTCCTTCTGATTGAATTGACCTTCACTATGAGAGAAGAAGGCCATGTTGCTGGTGGTAGATTTGCTTCCATGCTCTGAAAGAGTTTCATCTTCCATCAGTCTTAGTTTGTTGTAGATGTCATCAAACGAGGAGCTCTTGTAAGTATTGTTGGCAAGAATAGATCTTGCCTCAATCTTCCATGCCTCACCAAAACTTTTAAGAAAGGTAGCATTGGTGTCAACATCACCAACTTGTGTCCCCATGAAGGACAACTTACTTGTGATGTCAAGCAATCTGCTTCTCACACTACTCAGTTTCTCATTGGGTTGAGCTTTGAAGACAGCATAATCATGCAGAAGTTGCTTTTTCTTTTCTTCCTTAGTGTCTGCATTGCCACCATATGCAACTTCAAGAGCTTCCCAAATATCCTTAGCAGATTCATAGCCTCTATATTTATGCTGATTTTCTTGTCCCAAAGAGACTTTCAGAATATTTAGGGCTTTCATGTCAACCCTTTTCTTTGCAATATCATCAACAGCTACAGCTCTACAATCTCCAGGTTTTTCTTTCTTATCCTCTTCAGGGCATCCTTCAACAGCTGTTCTTTGACTAATGGCATCAAGAATCTTTTGAGCCTTATTGAATGTGTTTACATATTCAATAATCTCCCATAGTGTATAGTCATAGATCCCCAGATATTGTTCAAAGTTGAACTTCCATAAGTCAAAGTTGGTTGCATCAAGCATGGGAATCTTGATGTTTGGTAAGGGTGAGGAGGAGGAGGTTATTGCTTCAGACATGATGTTGTTAGGGTTTCTGAGAAAATTAGGGTTTTGGTGTTTTTAGGGTTCTGGTGTTCTTAAAAGATCAAAAGTTCCTCAACAAGCTCTGATACCACTTGTTGATCCCAAACTTAGATCGATTAGCTTTGTGTATACGAGATTAGATCAAGTAATACACGTAGAGAAACCTTTGTATATGCTTTATGAATCTAAGTGTTATGCGGAATTTAACACTTAAACAAGAACACACAAGATGTAAACAAACTTTCACTTTGATTATGAATTTCGAACTTGCTTACAATGAAAGATGTTTACGAATGAAAACTTATATGAAACTTAATATAAACATTAACCTAAAGGCCTTCTTTTATAGACATAAGAAGCCTTGTACAATAATCTACGTATCAGCTATTCTAGGTAAAGATAAATATAGAAAATACATTGTCGTTTCTATCCTTACTAGAAGTATTCTAGAATATAATAAACGTGTAGATTATATCTTCCATCAGTGCTTGTCTTCAATGTGTCAACGCTTGACTTTAACTTGTCAACGCTTGAGCTGTCAGTGTAAAACCTGTAAATTTCAGGTTTTGACTTGTAAACATTATGTACGTCACTTCATGATATCTAAATATTTTATACCATTTTTCCTTGCATGAATCATTTGAACCATCACATGCATTCCATAAGCATACATCATCTTAACAGGAAAGCAATTATATCACAATTTTATTGTGATTATGCATTTTTATCACAAAAGTATGACTACATTTGTATGACTATATTTCAGTAATCATACTAGACAACAAATGACCTAATGTGAAAAACTTTGAGTCATTTGAAACATATGATCACTTGCATGCATCTCACTGATTTTTCCCAAGAACAACGTCATGATCATAGTATATGACTGATTACTTATATATATATAAATAATGGTGAATTTGAATAATCTATATGTATATATATATATTTCACTATAATTGACTTCAGACTATCCTAACAATCACGTTTACATATAAACATTTAACAAATCATACTATGGATATATTTTATACATATTTGTAATAATATAACCACCTAGGGACCATACTTTCACCAAAAGGCACTAAACGTAACCAAAACACTTAAAACCCGAGCTTACTCCAAATACTATGACCTTAAATCATTTGGCACGTACTCAAACACGACTACTAAGCAAGGCGAACCCAAGCCTATACAAAACTATATATACACGTACATAAATCCTTAACCACAACCCTTTTATACCAAAACTCTTACATTCCTCACAAATCTTTCTAACTTAACATTAATTTAAAAACTAAATACACAAACTAGATATTTTCTCCTCACTAACACCACCAAAACCGCCGGTTTTGGTTTCCATTTGTTAAACCATGGGAAACTTGTACAAAATATAGCATTTAAAGAGTGTACTAGAGATATTATTAAGGAGCTAAAAGACACCTCTCACTCTTTCCTTTGTCTAGCCGTGTATACCCCCAACACCACACACAATTTGTACAAACTTCACTAATTATTACATACACACTTCCCCTCTTTCTTGGAATCCTACATGTCTCGGCTACACACCCAAAAACCCTACAACCTTGTACCAATTTGGAGCATTTAAGGTTATGTACTACCTTGTACAAATCAAATATAGCAAATCCTTACCTCTCTCTCTCTCTTGCCGTGTCTCAACCCCAAGCCACATCTCTTTTCTTCACTCTTGGCTATATATCACCTTGAGACACTCACTTCCTTCCTTCACCATAAAATTCGGATCAAAGACCCTCTCACATAACACCTAGACTAAACCAAATCTCACCTTACCACATTTACTACCGAATCAAGCATTGAAGACTAGACGTAAAAGCTCCTAGGATTCGTGTGAATATAAGCCGCCGCATCCTCATCCCTTTTTGTCTACATCTTGGCCAAACAAGTAAGTGTGAACTTTCTCCATTACTTTTCCTTAACCATTTTACGTTTCTTGCATACCCATGCTAAACAAATGATGTTAGGGATACATGCACACGTTAGAAGTTCATAGTCACGCCCTAAACAACATATAAGCTCACGGCTTATATGAAATTAGGGAAGTCTCACCTTGTGAATTCTTAAAAGCATGAGTATATGAACCTATAGGAGCCTTAGTATATCCTTTGCCTTAAAAATATGAATAAGCCGACTCATTTAAACTCCTATAAGCACGTATTGTTAAATAAGCCGCGACATAGTAAGAGCTTACAAGCTAGTTCCTTTTTCCCATAAGTTATATAGAGCCAAAACATGAAACCTATAAATGTCACACTATTTAAACTTATATATAAATCATTTTAAGCCGAGTGTTACACTAGAAATAAGCTAACTTGAAAAACCTTGTAATAAAAATATAAGCCGAAATTATATAAGCTTATAAGTCATAAAAATATAAGCCGAAATTACATAAGCTTATAAGTCAAAAATATAAGCCGAACATATTTAAGCTTTCACTAAACCAATTTTTGAAACCAAAACATATAATAAGCCCATATAGTAAAATTAGTAAAGGCCCAATAGTGAAAATAAACATTTACTAAATTACCTCAAGTTTTTACTAAGCCCAAATACTTATTACCCTAGCCGGATGTGTATGGGCCGTGTAGCCCAATATGGGAAACAAGTGCTTACTTTTTGTGCCAAGAGTGTAAATTGGTGAAAGATGGACCCGAATGTGAAAATACTAAAAATAAGAAGTTCATTAGTTACTTTTTACTACTTGGTAAAATTATTAAACCCATTTAAGCTTAAACAAACAAACCGTGACCCTTAATGGGCCACTTTAGCCCATCTAATTTAAATTGGTGACTTTTTGGGCCAAATGTGTCAATTGCCAAAAGATGTGACCAAATTCGAAAACCAAGTGAAACCTTTAATTACTTTTGTAACTCTTATTTAATACAAGGGCCGGTTATGATACTTTTGAAACTATAGGGTACCAAGAGTCAAACCGTGAGCAACAATAAACTACAAGGACCTTTTGTGACATTTTTGAAACTTAAATCAAGCCCTAATCCCACTTATTTTCATGCCGTGGGATTGGAGGGGGGTATTTTGCCATTTCCCGAAAGTTTATCAAGCCCTACGGGGCGTTTTCATAAAACGGGATAACCGACAAGGACTAACAATGTAATAACTATAACGGATAAAAATTTATGATAAATTTCTAAACTATATATTATTTACAAGGGTAATCCCAATTTTTTTACTTAAAAAGAGTTATCATAAAATGGGTCATATGCAAAACGGATTATTTAAATTAATTACAACTGTGCGATATTAACAAAACCATTTAACCATCTCCTCTGTGAAACCTTAAAAACATAATAAGGTATAAAGATTATTTCTTCATTTTAAATTAAATAAAACTTAAGGATTTATTTAATTTACGATACCTCTGTCCTTAAACGCAAATTAATAAACTCGCATATTTATATATATTATTTTCCTGAAAACAATATATATATAAATACATCCTTAATTTATTATAAAAGAATTAAGCCAACGTATCAATCTATAAACTGTGATCATACATTTTTCATATGCACCATTTTCATGCATAATTATTTCTGCATTTACTGAGTCATTTAAATTACTTAGGTAATTTCTCCAGTTCGTGACTATACCGTGACATCATCCTCACTACCTCATTATCACTAAGGTGAGTTCATGGCCCCATCTTTACTGTTTTATAACTGGGGGAGAAAACATACAAACGTTTATTTTTATGCAATCATGCACAGACAACGACAATTTATTGCCTACTGTTTGCCCCATTCCCGTGGACTGTAATAGTTAATAGTGTAGAGCGAAATGTATGGATAGATCTATTCGGGTATTGACAACACCCGGCCTGTCGTGATCAGCTGTCACGTGATGCTTAGGCCAAGCAGCAGGTTTATGTCATTGTCGGATTAAGGGAAACAAACATCAGGATAGACCCAATGGGCGTACTGAGAATCATGTCTAGCTTCTATTACAGGGCAGTAGGAACTACTGTAGTTTTGGGCTGTGATGTCCTGCTACCTTCGTGATGCTTTGCATATTAATACTTTAATTAATTAAACCTGTGAATTCACCAACCTCGTGTTGACCCCCACATTTTTACTTTTATGTTTTCATAGGAAAGTAAGCAGGTTCATGCATTGGATTCCAGCATTTTAGGAAAGCATCATGTTGACCATTGGGCTGGGATATTTACTTCTGTTTTACAATAAATGTGGTTTTCTTTTGGACAAGATACAATGTGTACGATTAATTCATGTAATGTGTTTTTGAATGACTTTATGATCATCGCTCTATATGCTATGTGTTATCGATCCACCCCAGTAACACCCCAACTACTTCTCCGTTGCATTTGACCAATCTGGGGGTGTTACAGAGAATGGTATCAGAGCGGATAGTTATAGAGAACCAGATCAAAGACTTAAAAATTTTAAGAAAGGGAATTTTTAAAACTGGACTATAGCTGAACATGAAAATCAGTTTGAAAAGAAAAATTGATTTTTGGGAACCTATAAGTTAGGCATATGGCATTATAGAGCATGCATATATATGAGCTAACCTCACATTGATTTATTTCCTCATGGTAAATAAATCACATAAGTATCTATTTATACTTTTTACCTCATGGTTAAAAGCTTTTAAAACCACATCCCATATGCATCATGAAAACATTTTAAGTTGTGTAAGTTGAAAACTTGCTCAAAACTATAAAATATTACTTTCAGATATCATGACGACGCCTACTATTGTTACTACCTTCGAGGAGCTTATGGTTCCTACCATCACACCTTTGTCACCGACATCAGTGCTAGTTGGACCTGCATCTGATACAGAGTCCAGAGATGACCAGCAGGACGGGGTCATCGTACTCACAGATTCACCTACTCCTTCACCACCCACTGCACCTCCTACTACACCACTTCTTGTAGTACCTGCATCCCCTCCCAGAGAGGCGGACCAGGTCGTACCTTCCCTACCACTACCACCTTCTGTACCTCGCACTCACCCCACCAGTGCCTTGCCACCTCGTAAGAGGAGGCATGACTCTATCACCGACTCGACTTATGAGGTCGGAGAGGGTTCAGGAGCCGGGCAGGCTAGACTCAGTGCCCTTCAGGCACAAGTCGATGCACTCACAGCCCGACATGCACAGGACACCACTCTCATTCACTCTCTACTACAGGCAGACCAGCAGGGTCGCGCCATGCTTCAGGAGAGACTAGACTCTCTCTATTGGGCCATGGCCGGAGAGTCATATACCACCAGAGAGACCATATATTGGCTTTTGGACGAGGTAGCTTACCTTCGTTGCCGTTTAGCTATGTCGGAGAGTCATTCCTACGAGACTCGAGCCGCCGTCTACTCAAAGGAGGACACCTTCAGGACCTTCGTGGACTTAGCAGATCTCCATCATCAGGGGATTATTACAGAGACAGAGCAGCTACGCAGTGCCGACACTACACGCCAGCAGCAGCTACTAGAGACATTGAGATACACCAGAGAGACCCGGAGTGCTGTGATCCGTATGCAGGACAGGCATGCACCACCAGTTGGACCATCTGCACCTGCAGGCAGCCACACTAGTGTAGGGTAGATTTTTAGTTGTACATCATGACAAGCACTGAGTTGCATCTCAGCTCTCATGATTTATCTCTTTTGTACTTGTATTCCTTTTCAGATGTATTCGTAGTACCTAACCTTAGTAGGTAGGATATCTCTTGGTTGTATTACAAACATATGTACCACTATTTCAGACAGGTTGCTATGACCCTGTCTTAGATCGGTTGTACTTGTACTATATTATTGTTCACCAGGAATCATATGTTACTGTTCATTTGTTTGGCTTCATTTATATTATTATGAACTCTTAACGGATTATCAAATTTGTTGTGAATTCTATGCATAGACATTTCCCATGCAGTTTAATATAACCATCTTCTATCAACTAACGAATCTCAAAATTTCCTTATAGAAAATGCCACCAAGACGCGTACGCCCAAACGCCGCAGAAACACCTGCAACGACTATGTCTGATGCACAACTCAGAGTACTGATTGAGCAAGGCATTACTGATGCCTTAGCTGCCAGGGAAAACCGCCCCAGCGGAACCCATGGAGACAGTGAAAACTCTAATAACCGAAACCGCGAAGCTCGAGGATGTACTTACCCTGACTTCCTAAAATGCAAACCCATCTATTTCAAGGGCAAGGAAGGGGTAGTCGAGCTCATGCAATGGTTTGAGAGGACTGAGACGGTGTTTTGTATTAGTGACTGCACTGAAGAGAACAAAGTGAAGTTCGCCACCTGTACTCTTTTGGAACATGCACTCACATGGTGGAACTCACAAGTTGCTACCCTCGGACACGATGGAGCCTATGGGATGACATGGACTGCGTTGAAGGAAAAGCTTACCATGAAATACTGTCCCCGAAGCAAAATCAAAAAGCTGGAGATTGAATTGTGGAATCTCAAATGCATCAACTTCAATATCACAAGCTACAACCAGAAATTTCAAGAACTAACCTTGATGTGTACCCGCATGTACCCGAAAGTGGCGGATAAGATAGAGAAGTACGTTAGTGGACTTCCCGACTCTGTTCATGACAGTGTGCTTGCATCTCGACCTACTACCATCGAGAGTGCCATCGAGTTTGCCACAGAGCTAGTGGACAAACGTGGTCGTGATCATATGACTAGGCAGGCAGAACACAAGAGGAAAGTCGATGATAACTACCGTCATCATCCCCAGACTCAACAGCCCAAGAGGCAAGGCTTAAGTCAAATCTGCAGTGCTATTTCCTCAGGACCACCGCCATACGCAGGAAACAAACCCAGATGCCCAAAGTGTAATTTCCATCACTACTCCACTAATGGATGTCGAAGACCCGAGCAGAGCAATGCACATGTCACGACCAACAGAAACAATTTCAGTGCCAACAACAAGCCCCACAATGGCAACAGGCAGAATTCCTGTGGAAGTGGATACCAAGGAAACCGCCAGCTCACAGGCAGTGGAAACATGGCTCGCAAAGAAATCCGTTGCTTTGGTTGTGGAGAAATTGGACACATCAGACCTGACTGTCCAAAACATAAGAATGAAAGCCAAAGCGGAGCACCCGCCAGGGTTTATGTCATAGGAGAGAACAGGACCAACCCCGACTCCAATGTAGTTACTGGTACGTTCCTTCTAAATAGTCGCTATGCAAATATTTTATTCGATACGGGAGCCGATAGGAGTTTCGTATCCACTAAATTTGGTAGCTTGCTAGGCATTTTACCAACCCCATTAGATAACTTTTACAGAGTTGAACTAGCAGACGGAAAAATCATAGAAACTAACACCATCATAAGAGGCTGTACTCTAAACCTTCGGAACCACCCATTTGATATTCAATTGATACCTATACAACTAAGTAGTTTTGACGTCATCATTGGTATGGACTGGTTAGCCAAGTATCATGCAACCATTATGTGTGACGAGAAACTAGTCCGCATACCATGGGGAGGCACAGACCTATTTATCCGAGGAGACGGAAATTCGGATAAAACAGATACTAGGTTGAGTGTAATCTCGTGCACCCAAGCCCAGAAATATCTACTAAAAGGATGTCCTATCTTTTTAGCACATATTTCTAAAACAGATCAGGAAGAAAAACCTAAGGAGAAACAGATCAAGGATGTACCCATCGTCCGTGATTATCCCGAAGTCTTTCCAGACGACTTGCCAGGATTACCTCCGACTCGTCAAGTTGAATTTCAAATAGACTTGGTGCCAGGAGCCGCACCTATAGCTAAAGCACCTTACCGTTTAGCACCCACCGAGATGAAAGAACTCGCGGAACAACTCAAAGAACTGTCAGATAAAGGCTTCATAAGGCCCAGTTCCTCACCTTGGGGAGCCCCAGTACTGTTTGTCAAAAAGAAAGACGGTTCATTCCGAATGTGTATCGATTACAGAGAACTGAATAAGTTAACTGTGAAAAACCGCTACCCGTTACCACGAATCGATGACCTATTTGATCAACTACAAGGATCAAGTATATACTCCAAGATCGACTTACGATCTGGGTATCATCAATTGAAGGTCAGAGAAGAGGACATACCAAAAACAGCTTTCAGGACACAATACGGTCATTATGAGTTCCAAGTCATGCCATTTGGACTGACTAATGCACCAGCTATATTCATGGATCTTATGAACCGAGTATGCAGACCCTACCTGGATAAGTTCGTAATAGTGTTTATTGACGACATCCTCATCTATTCCAAGAATGAGCAAGAGCACGGAGAACATCTGGCTCAAGTACTAAAATTGCTTAAGGAAGAAAAGTTGTATGCAAAATTCTCAAAGTGCGATTTTTGGATCCCAAAGGTACACTTTCTTGGTCATGTAATTGACGACAAGGGAATCCAAGTTGATCCGGCGAAAGTCGAATCTGTGAAAGATTGGACATCTCCCACATCTCCAAAGGAGATTCGTCAATTCTTAGGACTTGCCGGTTACTACCGACGATTCATCGAAGGCTTCTCTAAGATCGCTAAACCAATGACCAAACTCACTCAGAAAGGCATAAAGTTTGTATGGGAAGAAAAAGAAGAAGCTGCATTCCAGACCATCAAGCAGAAATTGTGCAGTGCACCCATTCTAGCTTTACTAGAAGGTAACGAAGACTTCGTTGTCTACTGTGACGCCTCGCACAAAGGGTTGGGAGCTGTGTTGATGCAGAGACAGAAAGTGATTGCTTACGCTTCAAGACAACTGAAGAAGCACGAGCAAAATTACTCCACCCATGATCTAGAACTTGGATCCATAGTTTTTGCCTTAAAAATCTGGAGGCACTATCTGTACGGGACCAAATGCACAGTCCACAACGATCACAAGAGCTTGCAACATATTCTAGACCAGAAGGAATTAAACATGAGACAACGTCGTTGGAGAGAACTACTCAGCGACTACGACTGTGACATCAAGTACCACCCAGGCAAAGCAAATGTAGTTGCAGATGCACTAAGCCGAAAGGGAACTGATCCTCCCATGAGAGTTCGAGCCCTAGTCATGACCATTAGTTTGGACCTACCCAAACAAATATTAGAGGCCCAACTCCAAGCACAAAAGCCTGAGAACATCGGAAAGGAAGACATAGGGGGAATGCTTAGGACAGACCTAAGCAAGGAAAAGTTGGAAGCTAGAACGGATGGGACACTATGTCTACACGGGAGAAGCTGGCTACCCTGTTATGGAGACTTAAGAAACGTAATCATGCACGAATCCCATAAATCCAAGTACTCCATACACCCCGGATCTGAAAAGATGTATCAAGATGTGAAAAGATTATACTGGTGGCCGAACATGAAAGCAGACATTGCCACCTACGTGAAGAAATGTCTGACTTGTGCCAGAGTAAAAATCGAACATCAACGACCATCAGGGCTACTTGTTCAACCCGACATACCAAAATGGAAATGGGACAATATCACCATGGATTTCATCACCAAACTTCCTACATCATCCCACGGGTACGATACAATCTGGGTAATCGTAGACCGCCTCACAAAATCCGCCCATTTCCTACCCATCAGGGAAAATGATTCTCTGAGCAAATTAGCCAAAATATACTTAAAGGAAGTTGTGACAAGACATGGAATACCAGTCTCAATCATCTGTGATAGAGATGGCAGGTTTACATCAAACTTTTGGAAAGCTTTTCAAAGAGCGTTGGGAACAAACCTGGATATGAGTACCGCATATCATCCACAGACAGACGGTCAGAGTGAACGAACAATCCAAACACTAGAAGACATGCTGAGGGCATGTGTGATCGACTTTGGAAAGGGATGGGTCGAACACATCCCATTAGTAGAGTTCTCCTACAACAACAGTTACCATGCCAGTATTAAGGCAGCACCATTTGAGGCCCTCTATGGCCGCAAATGTCGCTCACCAGTATGCTGGGCAGAAGTGGGAGAATTTCAGCTAACAGGACCCGAACTAATCCAAGAGACCACTGAGAAGATCACTCTCATCAAACAACGAATTCAAGCTGCCCAGGATAGACAGAAGAGTTACGCTGATAGGAAACGTAAACCTATGGAATTTGCCGTAGGTGATCGTGTCATGCTAAAGGTATCACCTTGGAAGGGTGTTGTACGGTTTGGGAAACGAGGAAAGCTAAATCCACGTTACGTAGGGCCTTTCAAAGTGATTGCCAGAATTGGAGAGGTTGCCTACCGCTTAGAGCTGCCTCAGCAGTTAAGCCGAGTACACCCTACATCTCATGTCTCAAACCTGAAGAAGTGCTACGCAGATGAACCTTTAGCAATGCCATTGGAGGGAGTCCATTTCGACGACAAACTTCAATTTGTAGAAGAACCAGTGGAAGTCGTGGAGAGAGAAGTCAAGAAGTTGAAACGAAGCCAAATCCCGTTAGTTAAAGTACGATGGAACTCTAGGAAAGGTCCTGAGTTTACTTGGGAACACGAAGAATCGTTTAGAGCCAAGTACCCACACCTTTTTACCTAAGCAGTGACGTCACCTTAAGCTTTGAGGACAAAGCTAAAATAACGGGTTTATGCTGTAAAACCTGTAAATTTCAGGTTTTGACTTGTAAACATTATGTACGTCACTTCATGATATCTAAATATTTTATACCATTTTTCCTTGCATGAATCATTTGAACCATCACATGCATTCCATAAGCATGCATCATCTTAACAGGAAAGCAATTATATCACAATTTTATTGTGATTATGCATTTTTATCACAAAAGTATGACTACATTTGTATGACTATATTTCAGTAATCATACTAGACAACAAATGACCTAATGTGAAAAACTTTGAGTCATTTGAAACATATGATCACTTGCATGCATCTCACTGATTTTTCCCAGGAACAACGTCATGATCATAGTATATGACTGATTACTTATATATATATATAAATAATGGTGAATTTGAATAATCTATATGTATATATATATTTTTCACTATAATTGACTTCAGACTATCCTAACAATCACGTTTACATATAAACATTTAACAAATCATACTATGGATATATTTTATACATATTTGTAATAATATAACCACCTAGGGACCATACTTTCACCAAAAGGCACTAAACGTAACCAAAACACTTAAAACCCGAGCTTACTCCAAATACTATGACCTTAAATCATTTGGCACGTACTCAAACACGACTACTAAGCAAGGCGAACCCAAGCCTATACAAAACTATATATACACGTACATAAATCCTTAACCACAACCCTTTTATACCAAAACTCTTACATTCCTCACAAATCTTTCTAACTTAACATTAATTTAAAAACTAAATACACAAACTAGATATTTTCTCCTCACTAACACCACCAAAACCGCCGGTTTTGGTTTTCATTTGTTAAACCATGGGAAACTTGTACAAAATATAGCATTTAAAGAGTGTACTAGAGATATTATTAAGGAGCTAAAAGACACCTCTCACTCTTTCCTTTGTCTAGCCGTGTATACCCCCAACACCACACACAATTTGTACAAACTTCACTAATTATTACATACACACTTCCCCTCTTTCTTGGAATCCTACATGTCTCGGCTAGACACCCAAAAACCCTACAACCTTGTACCAATTTGGAGCATTTAAGGTTATGTACTACCTTGTACAAATCAAATATAGCAAATCCTTACCTCTCTCTCTCTTGCCGTGTCTCAACCCCAAGCCACATCTCTTTTCTTCACTCTTGGCTATATATCACCTTGAGACACTCACTTCCTTCCTTCACCACAAAATTCGGATCAAAGACCCTCTCACATAACACCTAGACTAAACCAAATCTCACCTTACCACATTTACTACCGAATCAAGCATTGAAGACTAGACGTAAAAGCTCCTAGGATTCGTGTGAATATAAGCCGCCGCATCCTCATCCCTTTTTGTCTACATCTTGGCCAAACAAGTAAGTGTGAACTTTCTCCATTACTTTTCCTTAACCATTTTACGTTTCTTGCATACCCATGCTAAACAAATGATGTTAGGGATACATGCACACGTTAGAAGTTCATAGTCACGTCCTAAACAACATATAAGCTCACGGCTTATATGAAATTAGGGAAGTCTCACCTTGTGAATTCTTAAAAGCATGAGTATATGAACCTATAGGAGACTTAGTATATCCTTTGCCTTAAAAATATGAATAAGCCGACTCATTTAAACTCCTATAAGCACGTATTGTTAAATAAGCCGCGACATAGTAAGAGCTTACAAGCTAGTTCCTTTTTCCCATAAGTTATATAGAGCCAAAACATGAAACCTATAAATGTCACACTATTTAAACTTATATATAAATCATTTTAAGCCGAGTGTTACACTAGAAATAAGCTAACTTGAAAAACCTTGTAATAAAAATATAAGCCGAAATTATATAAGCTTATAAGTCATAAAAATATAAGCCGAAATTACATAAGCTTATAAGTCAAAAATATAAGCCAAACATATTTAAGCTTTCACTAAACCAATTTTTGAAACCAAAACATATAATAAGCCCATATAGTAAAATTAGTAAAGGCCCAATAGTGAAAATTAAACATTTACTAAATTACCTCAAGTTTTTACTAAGCCCAAATACTTATTACCCTAGCCGGATGTGTATGGGCCGTGTAGCCCAATATGGGAAACAAGTGCTTACTTTTTGTGCCAAGAGTGTAAATTGGTGAAAGATGGACCCGAATGTGAAAATACTAAAAATAAGAAGTTCATTAGTTACTTTTTACTACTTGGTAAAATTATTAAACCCATTTAAGCTTAAACAAACAAACCGTGACCCTTAATGGGCCACTTTAGCCCATCTAATTTAAATTGGTGACTTTTTGGGCCAAATGTGTCAATTGCCAAAAGATGTGACCAAATTCGAAAACCAAGTGAAACCTTTAATTACTTTTGTATCTCTTATTTAATACAAGGGCCGGTTATGATACTTTTGAAACTATAGGGTACCAAGAGTCAAACCGTGAGCAACAATAAACTACAAGGACCTTTTGTGACATTTTTGAAACTTAAATCAAGCCCTAATCCCACTTATTTTCATGCCGTGGGATTGGAGGGGGGTATTTTGCCATTTCCCGAAAGTTTATCAAGCCCTAGGGGGCGTTTTCATAAAACGGGATAACCGACAAGGACTAACAATGTAATAACTATAACGGATAAAAATATATGATAAATTTCTAAACTATATATTATTTACAAGGGTAATCCCAATTTTTTTTACTTAAAAAGAGTTATCATAAAACGGGTCATATGCAAAACGGATTATTTAAATTAATTACAACTGTGCGATATTAACAAAACCATTTAACCATCTCCTTTGTGAAACCTTAAAAACATAATAAGGTATAAAGATTATTTCTTCATTTTAAATTAAATAAAACTTAAGGATTTATTTAATTTACGATACCTCTGTCCTTAAACGCAAATTAATAAACTCGCATATTTATATATATTATTTTCCTGAAAACAATATATATATAAATACATCCTTAATTTATTATAAAAGAATTAAGCCAACGTATCAATCTATAAACTGTGATCATACATTTTTCATATGCACCATTTGTCATGCATAATTATTTCTGCATTTACTGAGTCATTTAAATTACTTAGGTAATTTCTCCAGTTCGTGACTATACTGTGACATCATCCTCACTACCTCATTATCACTAAGGTGAGTTCATGGCCCCATCTTTACTGTTTTATAACTGGGGGAGAAAACATACAAACGTTTATTTTTATGCAAGCATGCACAGACAACGACAATTTATTGCCTACTGTTTGCCCCATTCCCGTGGACTGTAATAGTTAATAGTGTAGCGCGAAATGTATGGATAGATCTATTCGGGTATTGACAACACCTGGCCTGTCGTGATCAGCTGTCACGTGATGCTTAGGCCAAGCAGCAGGTTTATGTCATTGTCGGATTAAGGGAAATAAACATCAGGATAGACCCAATGGGCGTACTGAGAATCATGTCTAGCTTCTATTACAGGGCAGTAGGAACTACTGTAGTTTTGGGCTGTGATGTCCTGCTACCTTCGTGATGCTTTGCATATTAATACTTTAATTAATTAAACCTGTGAATTCACCAACCTCGTGTTGACCCCCACATTTTTACTTTTATGTTTTCTCAGGAAAGTAAGAAGGTTCATGCATTGGATTCCAGCATTTTAGGAAAGCATCATGTTGACCATTGGGCTGGGATATTTACTTCTGTTTTACAATAAATGTGGTTTTCTTTTGGACAAGATACAATGTGTACGATTAATTCATGTAATGTGTTTTTGAATGACTTTATGATCATCGCTCTATATGCTATGTGTTATCGATCCACCCCAGTAACACCCCAACTACTTCTCCGCTGCATTTGACCAATCTGGGGGTGTTACAGTCAGCGCTTGTTTTGTTCTTGTCAACGCTTGATTTGTTCTTGTCAGCGCTCAAGTGATCTGGCCTTAATTTATTCCCAACAAAAAACACAAACAACATTAAAATTTTACAACAGATTTTGACTTCACAAAAACACTTTATAGTTCTTTTTTTAACAAATGTGTTTTTAATGAGAACCCAAGACACATCTGAATTCTATTTAGTTGGACCAACAAACTTATATACCTTGTGACAAGTTTCCACATGCAAGTCTCTAAACTCTAAAGTTCGAGTTTGTGTTACATAATCAAACTCAGCATCTAATTTTGTTTCATCATACTTCAGCTTCTTCATTGTTCAACTTGTTTATACATTCGTACACAATGCTCATTCAACTCTTCTTCTAAACTAACAAAACCTTCCTTCTCAATTTCAATCTTTTGAGTGTTTTCTACTGGCTGAACTTTCTTAGGTACCCAAACCATATTCTTGGGGGTTGGTTTATTGTGAAACTTATTAGCAGCTAGTCTCACTCTCTCCGTGTACTAAGCCTTACCTTTTGAGATCCTAGTATTTTCAACTTTTCCTTTTTGAGGTGGTGCTTTGGTATAGGGTTGTGACACAAAAGGCTTTGGTTTATAAAGTCTTGTGTTAACAGAATTAATAGACCTTGGACTTTTTTTCCATAATTGACTAATTTGTTCTTTTGGTAGGAGTTTTGAGCACCAAAAGATGTTTTTTTAGGAGGAACTCTACCTTAATTAAATGTTCTACAAGAATTAACTGGTGATGGTTTACAAGAATTAAAATGACTAGCATTATTAATTGGTTTAAGACCATCCCTAAGGAGTACTGACCTAGGGATCATCCTGGTATTAGGCTAATAATTTCCTTTGGAACCCTTGTTCTTATTGTTCTTGTTGTTCCTTCCACATTATGCCTACAAATGATCAAAACTACCACATATATAGCAAGCTCTGTTCCTTTTCTTATGAATTTGCTGGTTATTTCTGTTTCTTTGATTTCTCCTAGGTGTGTTTGTCCTATACATCTTAGCATACTTGACAGGCTTCTTAATAGGTTGGTACTTAGGGGCATTAGGGTTCAAGACACTAGAATTAACAACAACAAATTTCTCTTTTAGCTTATCCTTGGTGTGAGAATTTATGTTCTCTGAAGTAGATGGCTCAGAGATCACTTCCTCAATTTGACTACTAGTACTAGTACCAGTAGTTGGATTCACCTATGGAGTATCAACACGGGCTTCACTAGAGGAGCTAGTACATTCCTTTTGAAACTTAATGGGAACAAATATGGTTCTTCTATCTTTTGAAACTCAAGCAAACCAGTATAAGACATATCAGGCATAGCTTGAAAATAAACTAGATGAGGCTCAACATCAGGATAATCATTGTTGTATCCTAGTCCCCACTTACATTTATCAAGGACTTGACTGGCAATCATTTTCTCCATACTCTTAGTGGCATTACTAAGACTCTTAAACTTAAGTTCATTTTCAAGTTTGAGAACTTCACACTCCTCAAGTTTAGAGTTAAGCTCAGTCATATCCCTAGCTTGTTTAGCTATTTCCTCTTTTAAAAGAATAATTGAGTCTTTAAAGGAACTTTCTTGTTCCTTATAACACTCTATTTGTTTTTCTAAAACTTTCAGACCTCTTTGATAAGCAGTTAAATCATGGGTAGACCTATAATAATTTAACTTAATACTATTACAATAGGTTTCAAGCTCCTTATAAGTTTTCAGACATTCAACGGTGCAATTTTTCATATGAATTACCTCAAAATCTGAAAGTGCCATGAGTGCCATGTTAGTGATAGGTTCCTCATCCTCCATAAAGCTCCAGTCTACTCCAACCCCATCAACAACTATCAATTCCTTCGTGGAAGTCTCTTCAACAGTTACTTGATTCTTTGGGCTTCTGCACTGCCTAGCAAAATATCCCTTTTTATGAAAATTATAGCATTCCACCTTTAACTTATCAAAGCTAGTCTTATCACCAGCATTAAGAATGATCTTCTTTCCAGTTCTTCTCAGAAACCTTCTTGCCCTCATGCTAAGAAAAGCAAGTTGGTTTTTTTATCTCCAGCTCTTCTAGATCATCATCACTTAACTGTTGCAAATCATCAGCAACAATCTCGACTACATTCTCATAGGTGGATAGGAATGCATAAATGGTTCCATCACTTAATCCAGCAGCACTAGTAGTTATACTACCAGCGTTAACACTAGTACAAAAAATGGTATCCGTCACACTAAAAAAGAGTGACCGTAGGCATACAGTCACATGCGGTTTTTTTGTCTTTGTGACCAAAGGTCCCGCGACCGTAGGTACACTACGGTCACGATCTGATCTTTGTGACGATAACCAGCAAAAAATGTGACCAATACATGAAAATGTGTGACGAACTAGGTATAATATTTGGTGTTTTAGTGAATATGTGTGATGGTAAACACTCTACAGTTACACGAGTTTTGTTTAATAGTGACTATTGTTTATAAATTTGTCACATGAATATACAATATGTGTGACATTTACTATGTGATTAGTGTATTTTGTGTGACTATATGCATCAAATAGTCACATGAAGGGTATGTTTGTGTGACCTTTTATGACATGTAGTCACACAAATTATGCTAATGGCTCTGAGTTTGTCACATACAATTAACCAAAGAGTTACCAATAGTAGTAACAAGTGTGATTGTATGCTTTGTCAAGTCAAGCCAATTGTATTTTGTGTGACTATATGCATCCAATAGTCACATAAATTGTATGTTTGTGTTACCTTTTATTACATATAGTCACACAAATCATGCTAATGGTACTGAGTTTGTCACATACAATTAACCAAAGAGTTACCAATAGTAGTAATAAGTCTGACTAAATGCTTTGTCAAGCAAACCAATTGTATTTTGTGTGACTATATGCATCCAATAGTCACATGAATTGTATGTTTGTGTTACCTTTTATGACATGTAGTCACACAAATCATGCTAATGGTACTGAGTTTGTCACATACAATTAACCAAAGAGTTACCAATAGTAGAAATAAGTGTGACTGTATGCTTTGTAAAGTCAAGCAAATTGTATTTTATGTGACTATATGCATCAAATAGTCACATGAAGGGTATGTTTGTGTTACCTTTTATGACATGTAGTCACACAAATTATGATAATGGCTCTGAGTTTGTCACATACAATTAACCAAAGAATTACCAATAGTAGTAATAAGTGTGACTGTATGCTTTGTCAAGTTAAGCCAATTGTATTTTTTGTTACTATATGCATCCAATAGTCACATGAATTGTATGTTTGTGTTACCTTTTATGACATGTAGTCACACAAATCATGCTAATGGTACTGAGTTTGTCACATACAATTAACCAAAGAGTTACCAATAGTGGAAATAAGTGTGACTGTATGCTTTATCAAGTCAAGCAAATTGTATTTTGTGTGACTATATGCATCCAATAGTCACATGAATTGTATGTTTGTGTGACCTTTTATGACATGTAGTCACACAAATCATGCTAATGGCACTAAGTTTGTCATATACAATTAACCAAAGAGTTACCAATATTAGTAATAAGTGTGACTGTATGCTTTGTCAAGTCAAGCAAATTGTATTTTGTGTGACTATATGCACCCAATAGTCACATGAATTGTATGTTTGTGTGACCTTTCATGACATGTAGTCACACAAATCATGATAATGGCACTAAGTTTGTCACATAGAATTAACCAAAGAGTTACCAATAGTAGTAATAAGTGTGACTGTATGCTTTGTCAAGTCAAGCAAATTGTATTTTGTGTGACTATATGCATCCAATAATCACATAGAATTACATGTTTGTGTGACTTTTTATGATATGTAGTCACACATTGGAATGTGAATAAGTGTGACTATGTTACATCTTCTAGTAACCTTTTATAATTCAATGAAAACAAAAAAACAAAATTCTGGAAATCAAATTTCAATTGCATTAATATATAAAGTTGAATGTACATAATCAAATCAACAAATGTAATGTCGTATTATTCTCAAGTAACATACTTTTCACATAGTGTCACATTTGTAAAGACTTTGAATCACCGTATTGTAAAGTCTTTTGAGCCTTGTTATTCCTAACTTGTTTCTGCATATGAGGAATAGTCATAAATGTACTTCCTGCCGGAACGTTCATCGAGCGCTTAGATCCTATCTTTGGTGCACTTTCAAAAACAGCTTTTATGGTATTTGGTGGTGTTGTTTCCTTTAGGGAAAAAAAATCCGTGTATTAAACATTGAACTAAATATGAAAAGCTATGTATATGTAGGATGATAAATCAAGTGTATGTACCTCTTGTAAAAAAAATAACCTTTTCCTTTGGCCATGCCACAAAAGTACCTTTTACATCCTTAACAGTTTGTAAACCATTATTTCCGTCATGAGGTATGAATGCTGCATCCACTAACTGAAACTTTGTAGCAATTTTTTGGTAGTGGTTGGTTATGAATCATTACATTGTCTCCATCCTTAGACTCGTATACCGTACCGTTACCAATGATATTTGTCCTAGATATGTTCCAAAGTTTGCACTTAAATATCTAAAGAAAATATGTTTACATGTGTTAATGAGAAATAAATTAAACAAATAATTATATGAAAAATGATGAAATACTTACATCTGGTAGTGATGGTGGAGACTGATTTACTTTCGATTTAGAAGGTGTACGATTCTTTCATAGATGAAATAGGTACGTCTTGTTGTGTCGGGGGAGACAGATTTTGTTGTGAACTGGAAGCTGGAGAAATATCTTCTTAAGATTAGGAATTTTGAAGTGGAGACTTCTTTTCTAACGATCTAGTCTTTTTTTTTGCTCCCCTAGTTCTACCAGGTCCCTGCATATATACATAACACAGTAAATAAGTCCTATATATTACAATTTAGAAACCAAACATGCTTTTTTTATAACTTACCTTGTTCGCAGTTGCAGTTGCAGTTGCAGTTGCAGTTGCAGTTGCAGCTGCAGTTGCAGTGTCCAAATCCTTGTTCAAAGTTGCAGTTAACTTAGACATTGGAATTAACACACCCTTCTGAAGACCACCACCACTGATCGACGTCCTTTGTTCTTCACTAGGTTTTGTAGTTAATACGTGTAATATATAAGTATGTTAATTGTTAATGGTATTACATACTGAAAATCATCAAATCAAAATTAGAAAACAAGTCTTACATTTGACTGACTTGGCATTAACTCGGATATATTAACCCCTTGTGCAGACATAACTTTCAACATTTTTTCAATAGTTTCTTGTGTTTGTGACATCTTGATGTTTAATTGAGCGACTGTATTCTCTTTAACTTTACGCGCCTGTCTCTCCTTCTCAAGTTCATTTTCAAGCAACACAATCCTTACATCAGTTCCTTGTTTCCTTCTAGGTAGATCAAAGAACTTTTTGCACGTAACTCTGCCTCCCACTCCTCGTGCATACCCTCCCTTTTCCTTTCCTAATACATGTGATAATGAATCTGAGCCACTATCAACCGCCAAGGTTCCATCTTTGATCTGTTCCTCTGCTTCCAGCTGCACACAAAAAAAGGTAAATAATTTATTATACGAATATAAACATTATATAAAAAAATTTCCAATAACACTTACAATCTTAGTGCCAACTTTGATTGTTTCATCATCTGTCTCTTTTCCTTCTTTTCTAACCCTTCCATTAAACCACAATACACCAGGAGGTGGGAGGGGGTTATTGATCTAGTGTAATTTATTTTTTTATGATCTTCCAAACATCAAATACATACAGATGAAAAGTTAAACCAACATGGACAATAGTGTTAGGATATTACACCAATATAACCTTACCATTTGCTCTTTTATATATACATAACCACCACGTCCCATTGTATGCTGATAAAGAGACTTGGAACGCGCCAATTTATTAGCAGCTGATTTCACCTAACAAAAAAGATTACTGGATGAGAAGTTGCTAGTACGTAACAGACTGTGTTTGTCATACGGAGTTTCAAAACAACGCATACATACGGTGTTTGTAAATGTAAAACGAAATAGAAATTAACAACCTTAAATTCTTCTGTCGCTGTGTGGTTTACAAAAGCAACCCAGTGTTCGACATTGACGATTGCTTTGTAATTCTTTGGAACTACATTTAGTTTTTCAGGATTATCTATGTTGGGAACTATGTGCTTTGCTGCCAATTTACTTCTGAAATTTCTTAGCAGTTCACCTAGCTTATTCATAACCAACTTTTTGTAGGACACATCAAATTCAAAGTATTGCTGCACATATTAACATAATGTTAAAGTAAATGTAGGAATACGACTAACAGTTGGGTAAAAATTTTTGTATTTGTACCGTGGTTTTAGTCCAAAGTTTTTCTCTTGCTTCCTCCTTCACATTTTTCCACGATAGAATCTTTAATCCTATCTGCTCCCGAACCGTGTCTCCTAAAAAACTGATAAACAATGATCTGTTTGGCCCTGATATTCTATTCAGTGCATCAACGTTCACATTTATCTTCATGACATCTGGTTTTCCATATTTTATCCGAAACTTGGATAACCTAGTTATACCCCTCTTATTAACAACCTTCTGTTTACTGATGTCTTCATCCTCATCTGATTGATCACCATAATCCTCTGATTCATAATCTCCTTGATTATCGTGATTTACATCATCATTATTAACCAAATAATCATCATCATTAACAGTATAATCTTGATCATTGTTTTCAGTGTCCATGATTATTGACCACAAATCGATGTGTACAAGAACAATAAGTGGAAATGGTATGAAACTAGTGAAAAAGTATTTGAGGTTTTGTATATTTTGTGATTTTGGAGAAAAATCAGGATTTGAGATGGAGATGGAGTTAGAAAATTATGGTAACTGCATATGCATTAACTTAGCATATACATTCAAAACTTTCATGAAAATTTTGGCTCCAAATACAAAAATTAAACAACCAAATATTTTGAACTCCAATTTGCCTCCAACTTAAACATTAAACTTTTCCCTTTGAGTTTCCTGGTAAAAATAAAGTTTGAACAAAATGTTATATTATTTTACACATTTTAACATTCAACCAAAAACCTTTAGTTTACACTGCATAAAAACTTGAATTCATATATTATAAGAAAATGGATATAACATATAGTGAATTGTACATGGCCTTAAAATACTTATATTAAGTAATTAACCAACTCGTATTCTTGATTACATATAACTGATAATTGTTTCATAATGATAGTAATGCATGCAAATCTATTACACAGGGAGAACTGACATCATCCAACTCCCAACATTCTTTTGCCTTTGCTGTTGATCCCCTCTACAGCATTCCTTGACCGAACCTTTTTACATTATGTATGCCTACAATAGGAGTTTGAAACAGTGGAGGGCGAATACATGGAGTACTTGAAGAACTTGTGGTCAAACTCCGAATCGGACTTATATTGCTAGGGGTGGGCGAAATTTAGCACTTTCAGAAGTAGATGATGAAGTGTCTGGTTCAATATGAATAAATTCTGCAAACATGTACATATTAATGTTAGTTATATGTCGACGAATGTAGTGTTTTATGTATATGTTTGTATAGGGGACCATATCCAACTGATTTCAAAAAACCTAAAACAATATCATACCAAAAAACCTGTAACTATAATATACCATGGGACCATATCCGGACACATTAACAAAACCCATAACCAAGATTGAAACATAGACCATATAAACACGTTAATTAAAAATGACATAGATTAAGAAGGGATAGTCCTATAAATCGAATCAAGTTAATGAAAAATTACATAGGTCCATATACATGCATTAAAAATTAGTGTAAACCCTAATACCATAACAAACTTACAATATTTGTATGAACCCTAATTCTTAAATTGAACAATACTGATTGTTGCATTACCTTTTTTACTGATTCTTCATGTCGTTAATGATTGTGTATATTGGCGACTATTGTGTATGAGGGTTTTATTTTTTTAATTGTGTATTGGATGAAGATTTAGGGTTTGTTCTTCTTGTGTGTGATTCTGAAATGGTGGCGATTACAAGATGGTTGCTGGATATTATTTGTGTTTATTGAAAATGTAAATATTAAAATTACTTAATAATAAAATCATAATTAACATTTAATTATTAAAAGTTAATAATCAATAAATAATAAGTAAATAAATTCATATACGTTGTATTTTTATTAAAAAAAATTTGTCAAAAATAACTAACTTTAAAAAGGTTATAATTTTAAACATAACATAAAAATATTACTTTAATTTTAAACATAAAATTATAGTTAAATAACTTGAATATATAAGGTTATAATATTCACCTTGAATATCTTTTTGGTTTTTAAGCAGTAAGTATGATTTAGTTGAGCTTTATATCAATCACCTTGAATAATCATCTGAAGCAATTTAATATGAATAAGGTTGATTTTGAAGGTCGGTTTAATAAGGTTATGGTGACAACATTATAGTTTATTAATGGGTTATGGTTTATGGTTTAGACTTGGGGTTTAGGGTTTATTGTTTAAGGTATATGGTTGAGGGTTAAGGTTTAGGATTTATGATTTAGGGTTTATGGTTTAGCGTTAATGAAGTGGTTTATGTATAGGGCTTGGGGATTAAGGTCCATTGGTTTATGGTTTATGGTTTAAGGTTTAGGATTTATGGTTTAATTAGCTAGGGTTTGTGGTTTAAGGGTTAAATAGGATTTAAGGTTAAATGGTTTAAGGTGTATTATATAGTGTTTAGGGTGCATTGGTTTAAGGTTTAGGGCTTAGGGTTTAGGGTTTAAGGTTCATTGGTTTATGGTTTAATTAGTTAGGGTTTGTGGTTTAAGGGTTAAATAGGATTTAAGGTTAAATGGCTTAATGTGTATGATTTAGTGTATAGGGTGTATTGGTTTAAGGTTTAGGGCTTAGGGTTTAAGGTTCATTGGTTTATGGTTTAAGGTTTAGGATTTATGGTTTAATTAGTTAGGGTTTGTGGTTTAAGGGTTAAATAGGATTTAAGGTTAAATGGTTTAATGTGTTTGATTTAGTGTATAGGGTGCATTGATTTAAGGTTTAGGGCTTAGGGTTTAAGGTTCATTGGTTTATGGGTTAAGGTCCATTGGTTTATGGTTTAGTTAGTTAGGGTTTGTGGTTTAAGGGTTAAATAGGATTTATGGTTAAATGGTTTAATGTGTATGATTTAGTGTATAGGGTGCATTGGTTTAAGGTTTAGGGCTTAGGGTTTAAGGTTCATTGGTTTATGGTGTAAGGTTTAGGATTTATGTTTTAATTAGCTAGGGTTTGTGGTTTAAGGGTTAAATAGGATTTAAGGTTAAATGTTTTAAGGTGTATGATACAGTGTTTAGGGTGCATTGGTTTATGGTTTAGGGCTTAGGGTTTAGGGTTTAAGGTTTATTGGTTTATGGTTTAATTATCTAGGGTTTGTTGTTTAAGGGTTAAATAGGATTTAAGGTTAAATGGTTTAAGGTGTATTATTTAGTGTATAGGGTGCATTGGTTTAAGGTTTAGGGCTTAGGGTTTAGGGTTTAAGGGTCATTGGTTTATGGTTTAAGGTTTAGGATTTATGGTTTAATTAGCTAGTGTTATGATTTATGGTTTAATTAGCTAGTGTTTGTGGTTTAAGGGTTAAATAGGATTTAAGGTTTATAGGTTTAAGGTGTATGATATAGTGTTTAGGGTGCATTAGTTTAAGGTTTAGGTCTTAGGGTTTAACGTTTATTGGTTAATGGTTTAAGGTTTATGATTTATGGTTTAATTGGCTAGGGTTTTGTGGTTTAAGGGTTAAATAGGATTTAAGGTTTATAGGTACCGGTTTATGATTTAGTGTTTAGGGTTCATTGGTTTAAGGTTTAGGGTTTATTAAGGTTTAATGTTTAGGGTTTAATTTTTAAGGATTAGGGACTATGGTATGTAGGATTATGAATTATGGTTTAATTAAGGTTTATGGTTTAAGGGTTATATGGTTTAGGGTTAAATTGTTTAAGGTTTAGGTTTTAAAGTAAGTCAGATATCAAATTACTCATCATTTATGTTACGTTCAGACGTGGTCTTGGTGAAATAAGTCATAAAACCGTTTAAGCACCGACCTTTTAAAAGGGGTATAAAACGTTTGCATATATTATATATTACTTATTTAAAACATAATTAATGTATTTTCATTAATATAATTTTTATCAAGTTTTATATACTTAGTCTTTCATAATAATTGTCTGTTGTTGACTTTTTTTTTGTTTTAATATTGATACTTTCACTTTTAACATATTTGTTTATGTTATATGATTACCTGATAATACGACTCCACCGCATTGGCCCGTTTAAAATAATAATTCCTTAAATATATTTCATGCATTATATTAATTTTGTAATAGATATAAACCACAAAATGGTAGCTTATGACACATAAGCCCATCTCGACTTATGTTTAATAAATCATAAATAACATATTTATAAAAGGGTATAAGTAATAAATACACAAATACTTATGATGGTCCATTGTACCTAATGGACTTTTTTATGTCTGATATTCCTATTTGAACAAAAATATAAAGTTAGGACTTTTTATTAGGATAAATAACCTACATTTTCGGGTCAAATTTTAACACCTTTTACTTCAAACTTTTATTGAGTGAAATTTAAAACATGCCTCCAAAATTTTATTTTGTTGAAAATTGAAAATTTGCCTCCAAAATGTTATTTAGTGAACATTGAAAATAACTCCCAAAAATTTTAGACTCATCCCACAATTTTTTTTCCATCCCTCATTCTCCAGCCATCAATAACATCAACAACTATTCTGTTTGGCCATCTACACCAGTTTTAATTTCATTACTTTATAAATCAGGTAATGTTTTTATTTGGATTATAATATGTAGTGTTATGCATTTGTTTAGATAATTAGTATATATGTGATTGGATTTTGGGGTTTTATATTATGCATTATTGATTCATGCTATGTGCCTTAAACCTTTAAGAATGTTTTATCCTGGATATGATATATTGGTTTGTTTTGTGATTTGTAGGATATATACGGTACGATTTATCCTCAACACTATGATGGACAAGTCTTGGATACGAAGTAATAGGACTAAAAAAGAATATTTTGACGGAGTAGAAGCGTTTATTGAATATGCAAAAAAAAGCTTGAGAGGAGATTAACCGCCACCTAGAAAGTCATAATGGACCACTTAAAATTCTATGTCCCTGTAACAGCTGCTTAAACCACATAGAGGGTACAGTAGAATCAGTAGGATTCCATTTATTTAGACATGGGTTTAATCCAAAGTACACAAATTGGAAAAAACATGGAGAAAAGGACGAGCAATCATCAAATGCCCAAATATTAGTTGATGATACAACAGAGTATGTTGACAACACGGATGTCGACACGGATGCTGGTTTAGAAATTCCAACAGATGGCCCAGCAACAATAGAGATGGTTAACGCTACAAAAGATGATTTTGATGAGGATGACGTTGCCAAGTTTCAACAACTAGTAGTAGACGCGGAGAAGCCACTTTATGAAGGATGTCCCGACTTCACAAAGTTGTCAGCAATAGTTCAACTTCTCAACTTAAAGGGTAAGTATGGAGCTTGTGATAAGTTCTTTACTGAATTACTTGGTTTGATAAAAAAAGATGCTACCTACTGGTAACGAACTAGTTGAAAGAACTTATAAGTCCAAAAAAATGATGCGACTGATGGGATTAGGATACAAAAAGATACATGTATGTATCAACAACTGCGTGATTTACTGGAAAACTAATTCAAAATTGACTGCTTGCTCAACTTGTGGGACAACAAGATGGAAGGTCGACAATAAGACAAAGAAAGTTTACGAAAACATTCCAGCCAAAGTGATGTGGTACTTCCCAATTATACCAAGACTAAAACAATCGTTTAAGATACCAAGTATTGAAGAAAACATGAGATGGCATGCAACAAGGAGGATAACAGATGGTGTTTTACGTCACCCTGCAGATTCACAGGCATGGCGTACCATAGATGAAAAATTCCCCAAAATTGCAGAAGATCCAAGAAATATACGGATGGGAATATCGGCTGATGGGGTTGACGTCGACTCAGGTAATAGGCATCACAGTGTATGGCCAGTTTTATGTGTCATATACAACCTTCCTCCATGGTTGTGTATGAAACGAAATTTTATCATGCTTTCGACCCTTATATCGGGATACCCGGGGAATGATATTGATGTTTTCTTAGAACCGTTAGTTGATGATCTGTATACCTTATTTGAACATGGTGTTGATACATATGATGCGTCAACGAAACAGAACTTTAAGCTTCATTCCGTTGCGTTATGGACGATAAATGATTACCCAACACTGGGTACATTATGCGGATGCCCATACAGTGGATTCAATGGTTGTGTGGTATGTGGAAAAGATACACATTGTGTAAGACTTTTGGCCTCAGCCAAGCAAAGCTATGCTGGTCACAGACGATATCTACCATACACCCATGCATTCAGAAAGCAAAGGAAATCGTTGAATGGACAACAAGAACTTGAACGTGCTCCAGTACCAAAGACAGGGGAAGAAATATACGATGAAGTTCGACATATTCAAAATAAGTGGGGAAAAGTAAATAAAACTAACAATAACGCATCGGGAAACCAGGAAGATACAAGAGGCAGAGGTGGGAAAATTCAAAATAACAAAAGAAAAGCAACAGAAGACGAGGGTAGTTCAAGCCAACCTACTGAATCGTATTGGAAGAAATACAACATTTGGTATCGAAGGCTAAGGTATTGGAGGCATAATCCTGTTCCACATTGTATTGACTTTATGCATGTAGAAAAAAATATGGGGAGAGTTTTGTTGGAACTTTACTAAATGTTCCTGGTAAGACGAAACATGGATTGAAGGCACGATTGGATCTGGCAGCTTTGGGTATAAAACCAGAGCTTTTTGCTAGGCTAGAACAAGACAAAACAACACTACCTCCAGCAGGCTACACGTTAACTAATGCTGAAAAAGATAAATTTTGTGAAACGTTAGCCAACCTCAGAGTACCACAGGGATATTGTTCAAATTTTGCTAGTTTGGTCAACGTAAAGGAAAGGAAGCTCATTGGCCTTAAGTCACATGACTATCACATGCTGATGCAAGAGTTTTTACCAATTGCAATACGTTCAATCATGCATCCACCCACACGATATGCTATTATTAGGTTTTGCTTTTTCTTTAAATCTATATGTAGAAAAGAAATCAAATTGGAAGAACTAGATGCGATGCAACAAGAACTAGTTGTGACACTGTGCCTACTTGAGAAGTTCTTTCCTCCGTCATTTTTTGATATTATGATACACTTGACTGTGCACCTAACTAGAGAGGTAAGATTGTGTGGTCCCATATGCTTTCGGTGGATTTACCCATTTTAAAGATGTATTAAGGTTATTAAAAACCATGTTAGAAACAGAAACATACCAGAGGGATGCATTGCTGAGGAGACCATTGCGGAAGAAACAATAGAGTTTTTTAGCGAGTATCATAAAACAATGAAATTTGTTGGTTTGCCACCTGATAAAGATGTAACCAATGAAAATGAGGACGAAATGCCATTGTCGGCCGGTACACCATTCGAACTGAATGGGGAACTATTTGCAAAAGCTCATTTGTATGTACTACAAAATACAGATGAACTTTTACCCTATATCGAGTAAGTATTCCTAACACATGTCTATTTCATTGATATAAATATTCTAAAAACAAAAAAAATAATCAAATACATTGTTTCGTTTCAGGCGACACAATGATTATTTTAAAAAAAATAACCCGCGTAAGCGAATAGCATTGCTGGAGGCTGAGCATTGTAAAACTTTTGCTAAGTGGTTACATGATGAGGTAATTACTTGTATGATGTTTATAATTGTTTGTTTGTTGCTAAATATTAGTTAACTTAACATCTCAAAAACCAATACTAAGCTAGTAGTAGAGTATAATAAATAAGCACTTACAACTTAATGAGGCCATCTCCAACTTTCATCAGTAATTAGAAGCGTTGTCATTAGCTAGGAAGAGGTCCACCAGCACACCATTTCTTTATCTGAAACACTATTCTTTAACTGTTGAAATTCATGTTTTGAGAGAGTTAGCAATATCAAAAGATAGCGTATCAGATACTGTTAGGTGGATATCATTTGGACCACGCACCACCGTAGTGCAATACGATGCATATAACATCAATGGGAATACATTTCGTACGAAAATAACTGATGGAAAAGTTCACCAGAACAGTGGGGTTTGTGTTGAGGTAGAAGATACTCATATATCCAAAGAAGTTCAAACAAAAAAACTATTTTATTATGGGGTTTTATAAGAGATATGGTTACTAGATTGCCGTTTCAGGAGAATTCCTCTTTTCAAGTGTGATTGGGTTAATCACAAGAAACATGCGGTCAATACAAATAAGCTTCTTGGTTATACATTGGTAGACCTGAATAACTTAGGCCACAAAGCTGATCCGTTCATATTTGGCTCACAAGCAGGAAAAGTGTTTTATGTCCAAGACCATGTACAAAAAACTATGTCTATTGTCTTCAAGACACCTAGAAAGAATTACAAAGATACATATGATGAAGTCGATGAGGAATTTAGTACAGTTATTCACCAGAACAATGATAACACTTTGCCAGGTGTACCTGTAGGTGATGATTCACACAGTGACTACTATCGAGCCGACGGTGAAGGAGTTGTCATACGAAAAACCAAGTGAAGCCTTACATGCTCAAGTTGGCACAATCAGCCTTTTTATCGTATTTAACTTGTTCTTTTAGAGGATAGGAATATCTGAATTCTAGTACTTGTTTAAGGATTTATGTTTGTGTGCATATCACAAACATAAATCTTTCATTTTTTTCTACAAAAACACTTGTAATCTCTTTTATCTGAATATAAATTTTCTTTAACATTCAGTGGTTATTTTAATTATGTTTTTATGAAATTTAGATTTCAATTATGTCCTGCTGATATAGCTAATTACATGTAAGTTTTCATAATCTATCATATTGAATTCTGTCATACTAGTGAAACTTTGTGTTCAAAAAGAGTGTTCAAATTGGCTAGATGAGTTGCATATTTGTTTATATAGTGACATACTACATAGTATTTTTTACTCTATATTTGTGTCTGCAGTGTCCATATAAGTTTTCATACTATGTCATAGTGAATTCTGTCGTAATTGTGTCGTTTGTGTTCGACTATATTGTTCAATTTGGTGATTGAGTAGCAATTACTGAACTACACAATGTATATATAGCTATTGCATTAGTTTGCAAGGCTGGTGTGGATGTACATCAGCCTAGGTATAACTTTCAACTCCACTAGTGATTTGGCTTGTGAATGCTTATTTTATTGATTATCCAACTTATTGAAGTCTTTTGTTGCTCACCTTTATATTTCAGGTTGGTTGCATGCCCTGAAATTGCTTAAAGTTCATTATTCCTTTGTAAATTTGATATCCTTCTCAACATAAGGGGTGCTTGGGACTATATGTTAAACCATTATTGACAACATGATTTAAACCTCATATTGCCTGCACACCTAGGGTTTAGTTACAATAGGTTAAAGTTGGTTTAATTTCAGTCTTTATTCAAAATATTTGTGATTAGCATGTATTGCAAAAATCTACTCTTAACTGAAGTGCATTATGTATATATAGCTATTAACATAATGACTATAAGGTTATGTCTGCAAGAGTATAAGTTTGTGTTAGCAAGAAGTTTGAATAATCTATAATACATAATTTTTTCATACTTTGTAACTTTGTGCTCAAATTCATACTTAAATCAGTTCATGTACCTTCTTTAATTTCATACACACAGCACATTCTGTTATCTTAACCCCCTAAAAATAACACCAGATACTGATATTAAGCATAACTATAAGTTAAAGATCAATTTAGGATGTAATATATACCAATTAAGATAAACACAATAGCAGGCTATTCAACGAAATTAAACATAAATGTCAAACATTTACCATTAGACCACCATATATTACATATGCAGTAACAAAACATGGATACATAGTACATTAACTTAAACAAAATAACTGGGTTAGACACAACATACCCAAACTGCATATTGATGGTAAAAAATAACACAAACATACGTGCTGATGCACAACAATCATTAAACATTTTCTTCTTCTGGTTGTGAAACTATTTCCATTGAAGTGGACCAAGCTTTCAACTCATCCACACCTTCAAGTTGTTCCTCGAAAATCTTGTTCAAACGAAAAAGCTTCAACTCCAACCTTGTTAATCCCACTTCAATCCATAACACAATATAAGATGATATTTAGAGAGATAAAGAGTAGAAAAGTAGAGAGAGAAAAAATAGAGATTATGGATGATTAAACACTTTTAGAGAGATAAATCAAATGCTAACCAACACCCTCTTCCACACATGGAAGAGGGTATTATATGCCACGGCCATAAGGCCTAAGTGGGCTTGTTCATGGGCCGGGCTTGGCTTTGCTTGGGCTTACGCCCCTAACTTATACAATATTAGCTTAAATACCAAGCCTCCCGACTAACCTATTACAATACAAGACCAATAACGACTAAGATGACCTATTACATTCTTGTTCGACTATATAAAATATAGGGCTAACAATCTCCCTCAATGTATCGGTCATCTTAAAAAGCTTAAAGAGCATAAGATGATTGAGTGAATACATTCTTGTAGAGGAGATCTTCCTGCTTTGGTCTTGTATCTTGGTCTTGTTCTTGTTTGCAACGGCTTTGTTCCTTCATGCTTTTGTGATCTTTATCTTGAGCCTTTTTCATTTAACTTTGAGTGCTTGAGATCTTCAATCTATTCTTGATAGTGTTCATCTTAAGCTCTTGTGACAAGATGACCTATTACATTATTACATTCTTAAGTATCTTGATTGTCGCCATCTTGTGCTCTTGTGACTTCTAAATCGACATCGGTTACACAGCTACGCCACCTTCTTGATATGCAGCAACATATATAGACACGGATAAAATGGCTTTGAACATTTCATCCTAACTCAGTAGCGTTTTACCTCTGGTCGGTGAAGGCTGTTTAGACGGGATCAGATACCGTACCTGTGATCGGGTAGATTTGATTAAGAACCTCCTTGACAGGGTTTCTCGGCCGTAGTAGCCAGTTCTCTTTACTCGACCGTCTCAAAGCAGACTGCGAACGTAAAGAGTGAATCATAAGGATAAATTATCCGTCTGATTAGAGTCGTCAATTCAGAATTCTTGGAACAAGTTTGATTCTAAAAGAATCGCACCATTGTTGCTTTCTAGTTTGTCACAAGCTTGATTCATAGAGAATCTTGCGAGTCACCTACCGCAGTGCTGTTTGATGTTGACACTGGAAGGATTTCCATTCGTCACTGTGAGCACTAAGGAGTGTCACTCTGAATGTTCTGGCAATATCACACAGATTTTGCGAAGAAACCTGGAATCAAGTTTGAATCAATTAAGAATCGAAACTTAGTTGCTTTCCAGTTCTCACAAGTTTGATTCGTATAGAATCGCACAAGTTACCTACCATGAGCTTGTTTAATGCTGGCTCAAGCAGGATCTCCATCTTCATTGTGAATCGTATCACTCAGTTGTTCTGGCAATATCACAAGAATAATGCGTAGGACTCGATTGTGTCCTAATGAGATGATAGATTGATCTCTTTTGGCCATAGACTCAATAAGTGTATTTTGGTAATCGGAGGCTGGAGCAGACTGCCACCTTTTCAATATTAACTAACTCGGAGTGAGAAAGTCAATAGGTATGTGTTGATCTCCGTGACAATGAGACAAGTTTATTTTGAGAGAAATTCGAATGGCTGAGAAAGGGTTGTGCATCGCATCACTGGGTCCATGACACTTATCTTCAAGATATATGTTAACCCGATTTCTACCTAAGTTGCATAGAATATTCAACTCCTTCAATGCTTACCAATACGTCATCATTAGCACCTTGTTGTGATTGTTCTAGTGCTAACTTAAGTAGTTGGTCCGCATTCAGCTTCATTCCACTCCATCTTTCCTAAGGACAACTATTTCTAGCTATGGAATGTCCTTGGGTAGATCCCTCCGGTTCTGGTTTGATCATAGGACTTAGTTTCCTTTCCTAAACCACATTTTGACTCCATCGTTCCGTCGTGGATGGTAGTTTGTTTTGGGTAAAGATCGTAACCATAAAACCATTGAAAACCATTCAAAGTGTTTGATAAAAATCAAAACGTTTAACACTTTGAAAGTTTTACATTTCTAAAAAGCTCCCCCTACACACATGCATCGATATACGAAATAGTTTGGCATGTGAAGGAAAGAGTTGCACTTGAGTCTTTAAGATCACATGTTGCGATATATTACATATTAATCACATTTTCTCCCCCTATCTCTAATATTGAAATATAATATTAGAGATACCAATTGATTAAAATATGACAATTTTCGAAAAATCGACGGGAGAGAAACATGTGTGCACGCATGAATCATGGAACATTTTCAGTCGGGTCGCTCCCCCTCAACAATATATGTGTGTCTTGAGACAAAATTTGACAAAATTTTAGAAAAATGACACCACAAAATATGTTGAGGTACGGAGTTGAGATGCCTTTACCGATAATATATAAGACATATTTAATATCATATTCGGAATGTGTTGGATACATAAAATATGACAAATTTAGAGATGTACCCAACAACATTAAAAGGCTTAATTTTAAAACGCTCCCCCTTAAAAATTGATCAAAATAAGATATGACAATTTTGAGATATGAAAACCACATATGAGGAAGGGAGTGTTGAATACACAATTTTGAAAGATTTAGAAAAATCTTTTTGAGAAATTCTTGAAAAATTGTGTTCAACGGTTTTAAAATAAATTCTGATTTACATGAGCTCAAAACTTTGAATGTTTTGTAACTAGCTCATGACCGAGAAAAAAATACTTTCCCGTTGTGAAGGATAAGTTATCTTCCGTGATAAACTTTCCTTAAGTAGAAAGACGAGTTCTAAGCTGACATTTACTTAGAAGTCGGTTTTCATGAACTTTAAAACTTTGAATGTTTTTATAGGAAGCTCATGACCGAGAAATATTAATTTCTCGTTGAGAAGGATAAGTTATCGTCCGACATTAACTTTCCTTATTTGAGGTCCGAGTCCTAAGTTGTGATGTGCTTAGAAGTCATATACACGAGCTTAAAACTTTCGAATAGTTTTAATGTAAGCTCGTGTCCGAGAAAATCGAATTTCTCGTTTTGAGGATAAGCCATACTCGGGATGACCTTTCCTATTTTTGAAGTACGAGTTACAGTCTGACATGTGACTGTAAGTCTTTGTGAAGTTTTACTTGTGAAACCCCGAGACACGTATTTCTCTGATATATGCTTCTTGAGCAACCAAACTCTGAGAGTGTCTTTTGTTGAACGGTATGGATATGGAAAGCTTTGGTGTTCTTGTTGAACCATCACTTTATTACCTACACTTTCATCAGTAGTTTGTATGCTGGCATGTGGGTTAGTGATATCCTTGTGAGAACCATGTTGGGGTACACCTTGAACCTTTTTCGTGCTAGATGGAAATATCATTCCAATAGGAACCCACCTAAGACCTATTGTTTTGAAGGTTCTACCCGTTGGTATCCACCTAAGACAGGGTCTAGGAGTCATAGATTTCTCATGCACAGCGGAAGACTTAGTTGGAGAAAACCTATTTCCTGTAGGGTTCCGTCTTTGAGATGCTCTAGCTTTGTGGTTCACCTTGTTCAGGACTTGTGTTATACAATCATCATGAATGGCATTAAACACTCATTTGTTACATTTCTTGCAAACAAAGTGCTTAGCATCTGAGAAGGCTCTAGAGTTCCTAGGGTTGGCAGAATTGTGCACATCATAGAAGGGTCTAGAATTCCTAGATGTGTGAAAACCGCTCCTAGGTTGTGGCATGGTCCTATCTCTTGCTTGTGTATTTTTCTGAGCATCCTCTAGATAGCTTTTATGACCCGTGTCATTTGAACTACGCCTAGGCATGTTCTTGGAGCTAGATCTAGAGTTTCTTGAAGCATTCATGTGATCGGGTTTTGCAGATACAGTCTTTCTTAAGGAGGATCTAGATTGTGGAGTGACTGGTTTTGACAAATTGCTATGCATGTCAGCTTGGGAGGCAAACCTCGGGTTCGACGTTTTAGGTCGTTCAGACTGAAATGCATTCGGTTGTCTAGCAACTGAGCAAGGTCTGATTGTGTGAGAAGGAGGTTTCCCCAAGACAGACTGTTTTAAAAACTTAGTATCCACACTATTTCCTTTCAACTTCTTTAATTCATTTTTCGTAGCTGTAAGTGCAAAAACCTTTTCCTGAATCTGAGCTTTTAATTGTTCATTTTGTAGAAGTAATTGAGCGACACGTTTTTCTAACTTAATGTTCATATTATCAAATATGTCGTTATCAGCAGTCGCGTCATTACTGTCTACAGTGTCGATAGGTTGCACAGATATTTCACTTGGTGAAGCAGGCGAAGGACTTGGATTTTGAGAGGCCAACTTTGATTCTAACAAATTTATTTGTTTCACAAAATGTTCCTTTTCCGCGTTGAAATCTTGAATCTTACGATCCAATTTTTGTTCAAGAACAACATTTGCTTTTTCAAGTTTTTCAAAATAAGCCTCAAATTTGTTAGTTTTCTTTGAAAAATCGAGTTTGGCATCCTCAAAATCTTTTGTCTTCTGAGCTAACAGAGTTTCAAGCTCATGAATCTTAGTATCAACATCATATACAGCATTTAATTGTACCTTATCCATTGGCTCATCATCAAAAATGGGTCTGATATCCGCATCATTGACTATGTGATCATTTCCTGAGCTGTTGCTAGTATGCTGCTTTTTAGATTCTGTTCCGATGCTTTCTGTATCAACCGAACAAGCATCCAATGCTTGACCCTTATCGACGTTGCTGTCTTTCTTCTGCATCAGTCGTTGATTCACCCTTCGTTCAAATTGCCTTTGATGGCGTAGTCTTTCAGCAATTGACTTCTTTAGATTACTCAAATGTTGAAGAAGTGACTCTTTGAACGCTTGAGTGTCTACGAGAGTATATTTGGTAAAGTATGTACTTGCGAACTCTCGATCGTTGTTGGATAAACCACTTGAGTCAATGAATTGCTGGAACTGAATGTTGAGAGATACAAGGATGTCCATTGATAGAGTCTCGTGAAGATCATCGCTATCAAGTGCGAGTTGAAGATGATCCATATTAAGTAGCATCGATCTGGTGAATTTCTCAACATCTTGACCAAATAGTAGTACGAATACTCGTTTGAATCCAATTTTAAGACGAGTGCCTTTTAGGTCTTCTCTTGAAAGAGCCTAAAGGTGTGACTGAAGCAACTTTAAGTGTTCCATGCATCTTTCTTTGGCTTTCAACATCTTGTATTTGATTGCATGAACGGTTTTGGTTGTAGAATCCTTGTTAGAAGGTTTACTGATTGTAGTCTCAGTATTTGTCTGAACCTTTGGATTCTGCATCTTCTCTTGATGCATCTCAGTCATGGACGTTGTCGTTGTTGTTGTTGAATCCGCGAAGATGTCCATTGAACGGATGTCTCGAATAGGATTTGATGTGTACGGATGACGGATCTTAGTGGATGTGTTGTGATTTGATGGTGGTTAAAATTCCGAAAAATCCGATTTTTTCTCAGTCCGACAATAAATTCCTCAGTCCGATATAACGGTAAACCGAAAATTTTTGAATTATCAAATTTTTAAATTGAGATCGAAATAGCCAAAAACTAATAGGGAAAAATTTTGAAAAATGAAAAGTTTAACGAAAAATAAAACCTAAAAAATTTGAAATTTGGCCTAAAAATTTGAATTTTGGTCCGAAAATTTGAATTTTTGTTCGAAAAATTTTTCGCATCGCCAAAATTTGAAATCAAGCTTTAAATGGCCTAAAATTGGTCTAGGAAAAAAAAACATTTTTCTATAGTTTTCCCGCCAAAAAACTTGTAAAAAATACCATCAGACATTTTCAAAATAACTGACATTTTCAGAATAATGGATGTTTTCAGAGATTTGAGGATCTTCGGAATAAATGATGTTTTCAGAAAAATGTCTTTCTTCGGAATATTTGATGTTTTCAGAAAAACAACTTCTTTAGAGTATTGAGGTTTTCAGAAAAACAAGCTTCTTCGGAATACTTACTTCTTCGGAAAAATCTTCGGAATAACACCTTTTTCGGAATTATCTTCGGAATAACACCTTTTTCGGAATAAATGTTTTTCAGAGAAAAACCACTTTTTCGGAATAATCTTCGGAATAACACCTTTTTCGGAAAATCTTCGGAAAACACACTTTTTCGGAAAAATCTTCGGCAAAATTTTTTCTTCGGAAAAATCCTTTCTTCGGAATAATCTTCGGAAAACACACTTCTTCGGAAAAATCTTCGGAAAAATCCTTTCTTCTGAATAATCTTCGGAAAAGGCTCTTTTTCGGAATTTTCACTTCTTCGGATTTTCTTCGGAATATTGAAGTTTTTAGAAAAAAACAACTTCTTCGGAATAACTACTTTTTTGGAATTTGGACGTTTTCAGAGAACTGCACTTCTTCGGAATAACCAGTTTTTCAGAAAATTCACTTTTTTCAGAAAAACAAAACCCTTTTCCGAAATTGTTAACAGTTGATCGATATCCCTCTTTTCTCGGAACAAACTTGTAAAAAACGTAACTTTAAGCCAGAATTTGATCCAAAACCCAAAAATTTTGTGTTTTTACCCAAATAAACAACACCAAATCTCTACCACAACTATGTAGATGATTTGTATCAAAAGTAAACCATAAAAAACACAAAAAAAAATTTGGGTCAAGGATTATGGATCAAATACCTCACAAAATCATTAAGAACGCAACCACGAATCTTCAATCACCTATCCACTATAGGCTCTTGATACCAAATGTTAATCCCACTTCAATCCATAACACAATATAAGATGATATTTAGAGAGATAAAGAGTAGAAAAGTAGAGAGAGAAAAAATAGAGATTATGGATGGTTAAACACTTTTAGAGAGAGAAATCAAATGCTAACCAACACCCTCTTCCACACATGGAAGAGGGTATTTATATGCCACGGCCATAAGGCCTAAGTGGGCTTGTTCATGGGTCGGGCTTGGCTTTGCTTGGGCTTACGCCCCTAACTTATACAATATTAGCTTAAATACCAAGCCCGGTTTTCCCGACTAACCTATTACAATACAAGACCAATAACGACTAAGATGGCCTATTACATTCTTGTTCGACTATATAAAATATAGGGCTAACAAACCTCTTCTTTGAATCAGTAAAAGCTTCAATAGACTCCTCCCATTCAGCAGCTGGATGCTTGGTCTTCATTTCAGCAAGTGCAGTACGAACCCTTTTAAGGCTTCCTTAACTGGTTCAATCAAATCTCGGATATCATTAGTAAAATCCTTCTCCTTAATAATCTGTTGCTCCAAGAAGACCCTCATGGCATACGAAATAGGTGCACCACCAGTGAGTTGCATAGTCTCGTCCAACACAGGGGTGGCATTTGCATCAGAAGTACTTCCTTGAGAATCTGCCATGGATCAATTTGTTAATTGAAAGAAGAAAGGTGTTTTTGATTTGGGGAAGATGATAGGTAGTTGGTGATGCCATAGATTATGTAACCATAGGCAGGATATTTATACAACCCATAACGACCATAATTTTTTATCGGGGCAACTGAAGAGTTACAAACCATAATGGCAAATAGTCTGAACTCAATACATGCAGGGAGTACCAAGGAAGCTTCGACACACACTCATAAATGTGTGTGACAATTTTTTTTTTGATGGGCTTAGTTAGTCACATAAAAAAATACTTGTTGAGACAAACTATTATTTTATGGGCGTAGTTAGTCACAAAAAAAATTACTTATTGTGACTATGTGTAGTGACTTTAGTCATACAAACACTTAAAAATGACTCATATCAAGATTAGTGAAAATTGAGATTACATTTGGTTCTAAACATTTGTCACATGAATATTTTATTGTGTGACGTTTTCAATGTGTTGGTCACATATAATCCTATTATAATGTGACCATAAATATACTTTAGTTACAAATTGCTTAAATGTTGTGACGATTGCTAAATTTATAGTCACATAATTGTTTGATGATTTAGTGTGATCATGTACTATATTTGATCATAGTCTTCAAGTAATTATAAAATTTTATCACATTTAAATAAATATAGTGGCAAATGTTTCAATACCTACTTTCAATTTGCCACACACACAAAATTCATGTGTGGTTAACATTTAACAAAATATACTAGTCACATTAAAATAATGTGTGTGACAACCTTGTTTATCAATTTGTCACTTCTAAAATAAGTCTATGTGACCATATATGATTTTGGTTACATTCAATGTGTGTATGGCAAATATTTGTCACACATGTATACGTATAATGTGACTACTACTTGAACCAGACTTTGATTCGGTAACACTCTCAAATTATTAAGTGACTAACGACTCATCCAAAAAGCATTTGTTAGCCCTAGTCACGTAAATATTCATATGCGTGACAGACAAAATACGAATTGGTCATACAAACTGACTTCAAGTGTGACTGTTTATATATGACTGGCGAATTCAGTCACAAAAAAAAATATTTGTGACTACATGAAATTTGATATATGTGACCGAAACCCATTTTTGTACTAGTGTAAGCGATACACTACCAGCATTAAGAGAACCTTTTATTGGCATGATTAGAACTTGATATAAAAGCCAAGTTAGTGTCATTAGAGACTAATCCATTCTTCTGCTTGAGTTTCTACTCAACCACTTTAAAGTGATTGTACAAATTATCAATATTGACTTGATCAATATCCTCCTTATTTCCCCAAATAGATACCTCTATAGCCATTTTAGCAGGCATACTTCTTAGGAACTTAGCATTTATGTCCTCATGTTCAGCCTTTCCTCCGTGAGTAATGAGTTTGCTCACAATCCCTTGAAGTCTATTATAGATAGAGTCAAAAGATTATGATCCCTCAACATTGAAGTTTTCAAACATTGATTTTAACAATGCTTTCTTGGCCTTCTTGTACAATCATTCCCACCAAACCTTAGAACGAAGACATCAAACATAGATTTAGCATCTTCATATTGTTGGAAAGGCAAGAATATAGTCATTTGGTATTGCTAGCATTACAATACTTCTGGCTTTCATATCATCAGACCTCTTCTTCTTTTCTGTAGGCAATATTTCAGGTGCTTTTCCATCAACCAACACAGGCTTGGTGTGAGTGTCTCCATAGACAATTACTTCCCACAGATCCCAATTGTACGTCTGCACAAATTGAGTTAAAATTAATTTCCACTCCTCAAACTCTCCTTTTTTGAAGATTGGAACCTTGTTCATACCGTTGGGCACTGTAGTTTCTGACTCCATCTCTTTAGTTAAGAGAGTACTTAAATAACCTTCAAGATCAAAGCATCTCAACAAGCTTTGATGCCACTTTTTGATCCCTTATGGTCTTATTAGTCTAATCTTGAAGACTTATCCTACATAGGATAAATCATATATAGACCTAGTAGAAACTTTGAATGATATCAAAGAGGATGTAGAATCTACTTTTTGATATTATGAAGATTATGTGTTTGGTATTGACAAGAGATGTAAACTGAATACTTTAATATTTATAATACTAACACACATAAAACAAAGTACTAGGATTACAACCTTGAAGTAAGTATACAATGCAGAGAGATACTATATTTTTGTACAGTAAAACTTAGACATAGGACCTCCTCTTATAGTGAAAGGAGTCATTTACAAGACAAAGATATGAAAAAATAAATTTAAACTCTTAGAAGATATACATAATATCTTCTTTTTGGAAAAGGGGATGACACCCCGATAAAATATATTACACCAAAAAACATTGAAGAACATATGAGATGTACAAATTAGGTCACAAGTATAAATTAATGCACGTTTAGGAAAACGTACAAAATTGACCAACTGAGTTCGTTCTCGGTGGAGTGTTGATGTTTTATCAAAATTAAATGTTTTTGGTTTAATATTAATTTGCAATTAAAAGCAAAGACGGATTACACTAAGACGAGTTAAAAACTAAGACGAATCACGTAGGCACGCAAATCGAGGCAAAAATAATAAAAATTATAAAAAATTCTAAAAATTTGAAAACTAACTTAAAGTTTCTTAAATAATTCAAAAATCAAATTATAAAGTTATGGAAACCCCTAAATCAGCCTCAAATGGGCCAAAATAAATTACAATCCAACACTAATGGGCTTTTTAGCCCAAAATGAAAAGGTTATGAAAAATGATTTGAAAAGGCCTATCTGACTCAAACTTGAATTTTAAAAACAATTTTCCAAAGGTCCAAAAGCTGAATCAGAGCTTATCCTAACTTAATAAGTAATAAGCTTTCTTAATGGGCCTTTAAAAGCCCATTAAGCATAGTCTTAATGCTATAAGTTGAAAATAAGCACACATCCATATTTTGGGATAATAAAGACAATGTTAAAAAGAAGTTTTGAATAAGCTCAAGAAATAAGCCTAAAATAAGCTAAAAACAATCTATATAAAATAACAAAATACTACCTCCGGCCCATATTAAGTGTCCACTATTGATTATGCAAAGTCTTTCTTAGTAAACTTTGACCATAAATATTTGTATTTATTTTATATAATACTAGACGAAAGTCATATGAATAGATTCGATTTTTAAAAAATTTTCATTGGTATAATTTTCATCGAGTATTATATAACACAAATACAAATATTTATGGTCAAAGTTTAGTAACAAAGATTTGGAATATTCCATAGTGGACACTTATTATGGGACGGAGGGAGTAGTTGTTTTCGAGTTCTAGACCATATCAAGAGCTGATTCAAGTTGAAAAAGCTTTCAAATGACTTAATTAAGAATAACCAGGAAGAAAATTTCAAATAAGCTAAGCGGATTTTGAGAAATAAGCGAATACGCACTTTTCCTAAAAAGAAAATAAGTTGAAAAAGCTTTTAAACCTAAACCAAATGAGCTGAAACTTTGCAAATCTATTAATATAGGCTAAGAAAACTGATGGAAGGTAAAAAAAATAAAAGTTGTTGCATGTTGGAATAAGCTGAAATGAACCAATAAGCACTTTTAGCCAATTTTGACCAAAAGTCAACGTAGGAGAAAAACTTAGAAAATGAAATTGGTGACTTGTTAAGCTTAGAAAAGTGGTAATTAAGTTGTTTTTGGTGGTCTTGAGGAACAAGAGCCAATGAACAAGCAAAACAGTTGGTTTTAGCTTGTTTGATTTTGGCAGATAAGCTCAAATAAGCTCTTTGGAGCTATTGAGTTTAAAGCAGTATAATAGCAACAAAATTACACCAAAGTGAGCAATAAACAAACATAAAATCACAAGCTCTAGCACATAAAAGAAATAAGCAAAATAGCAAATAGGTATTATCTGAACTAAGCTCAACAAATATACTAGCTTAATAGATATCGGCTGACAAATGAAATTAAGATCTCAGAAAGATGCATCTATCACATTTTTTTGTTAAATTAAATAAGCTACAAGCTATGAAAAGCTACCAAAGTTGAAAATTACTTTAAGCAGATCTAAAGACACCCAAGAACTAACAGATTTCAAAGTTTTAAGATCCAAATCCCCAAATTAAACAAGTTATCCCTTCTAGTGTGTTTTGCTATATTTTGGCAGAAAAAGGAGAAAGTGTTGTGTTACTTATCATAACAATAACTCAAGCCACACAAGCATATGTAACTCACAAAAAAACACATCAACCAACAGCAGGTAAGAAAGAAGAGAAAACATGGATTTCAAACACTTTCAAGTACTTGAACAAATTATTGTAGAAAACAACAAGAGCATGTAACTTTTGGTTTTTAATGTAAACAACTTGATTTTTAAACTCTAACCAACTAACCTAAGGCTATCTAAGGTGTGCAGGTAGACAAATTCCAATCTTAATGTCACTTAAATTTTTCACAAACAAATCCAAACACCCCTTTTAAAATCCAATCATAAAATTAAGTGTTAAGAGGGAAGAGATATGAATCTAGCCAGACCTATAGTCCAGGCCCAGCTCATCAAAGCTCTCCTAGGAGCTTATTCACAACTGAATAAGCCTAGGAGTACTTGAAATGTGGATTAAAATCCTTTGGAAAAATCCAAAGGTAAAAGCTACAACATATTTTTGAAGGATACTTGTTTTGGATCACACTCACAAACAAAGAAATCTAAGTCCAAAAGCACTTTCACAAGATGTTTTTCAAGTAGCTTATGGAAGGGCTTATGAAACAGTGAGGAGGTTAGTACACAATAATAAAAAATAGATTTTTCTCAAAAATACTTGGAACAAAGAACAAGTAACCAATAAACTGGGTTAAACAACTCCTTAAACCCTTCATCGGTGCTTGATTTTCAACAAGAAAGTCAATCACCTATGTTCATGATGGTAATGAACGTATCTCCACTAAAATCGACTACACAAAAACAATACGACGCAAATTCTACTTTGTATCTAAAGGTAATAATCAACCATCTTTACTCTTTCCATTATCTTTTAAAAAGCTTGGAAGGATTTAGTGGACATATACGTAATCGTAATGAGTCAAAATGGTTCGCTTTCTTTAAACTTGAAAAGTCGACACTTTGTTAGGTTTCTAAACTCTAGATAGCGACACCTTCCATGACAATATCTTTTAAAGTTACATGTTAACCCATTTCCACTCTGAGTTTATTTAGTTCTTTTTTGTTAATTTTGACACAAGGTTTCACTTGCTATAGTATAATCATGTACCATGTGTCTTGGTCAATGTACATGTTGTTCTTGCAATGGTAGTATTAGGTGATGCAATTTTACATGTTTTTCATCTTACTATTTTCACTATACTATTTTTTTACAGCAACATAACATTCAAAAAATAATATAGAAGCTAATCAAAGTTTAGATTCATCGAGTCATCCAATATTCAGCTTTGGCATCGAGTCACAAATTTTGTTAAGCTCAAGAATTTCAATTGATTGACACAAAACAATTTATTAATAAACCTCATATATAAATGTCACGTTCACATGGAAATTTTGGTCCTTGCAGACATAGGTACAAAGACATCGAGAGAGTAACTAAACGTGTTAAATTACAAAATGATTAAGATGCCTAATCTTTTTTATTTGAAAGAGTGTGTAGGTTGCAATTTCTAAGAAGTGTAACCTTCAAGAAGACGTGGAATATCATCTGACAACAGATCATGTTCACAACCCTCTTAACAAATCAGTCTGAGCAGTGGGTGCAGACGTGTTGGAATTGAAATGGCAAGTTGCAATATGGAGAAGAACCATTTGCTAAATCACATAGATGGTTTTTTTCTATTTATTTGTTTTTTGTATTCTTAAAAGTGTTTTTAAAGGTTTCTAAGATAATTATCTTCTGTGATACTGATGAGACTGCTTTTATACATAGTCTTATCGTTCAAAACGGGCTTAAAATGCATTAAATATCATGAAAAAGGCCAAATATATGCTTGTGTTTGTTACATGTGTATTTTAGGTACGGATATTGAGAAAATGACAAAAGATCACAAGAAACAAGCAAAAACGAACACGGGAAACGAAACCGCACAATGAACCAAAGCCTAATGGTGATTTTCTAAGAATAACCCTTGAAGATTTGAAGATAGTACAAGAAGGGTCCTCCAATATTGAAGAATTGACACTTTAAACCCTTGTTTATTCATAATTACAAGATTGGTCCCTAAAGTTTGTCAAATTTGCAAAAAGGGCCCTCCACTTTGAAGAATTGGCAAGAATGGTCCCTTAAAAATGAAGACTTGTCAATATTAGTTCTCCAACAAGTCAACAACACAAGTCGAGACTATAAGGTTTGAAGAAATGCCAAAACAGCCCTTCAAGAATCATGAATTGGCAAGAAATACCCCTGAAAATACTTTGGAAAAGTATTTGGGGCAAAAGTCTAAAAAATGAAACTTCACTAACAAAGGGAATCTGATTTTTCATTGTTAAACTTTAAATGAAAAGAAGGAAAGAGGTAAGGGACCAAAGATGGACGACAGCAAACCTTACCTAGACCACTCAGCTTGTGACACCTGTCCCACTCACCCTCTCAACCAATGAAAACCCACCATTCCCCCACGTCACCTCCCACTCATACCATATTTAACTAATCTTTGATTATTTTAATAAATGACGCCTAACACACATTTTAAACCTAAAATCAGATCAAAACATGAACTATTCACATTATGAACACAATTAGGGATTTCTTAAATACTTGTAATTAATCCCTAATAACCTCCAGAATTATGATTAGGGTAATCATAAACACATCCCAACTCTCAAAACCCATGCCACGTCACCATAGGAGTCACATGTTGAGTGCCCTGCTACACGTTTGAGGAAGAAGACAAACTTGCCAAAGAGATCCAACGCCTCACAAACTTGCTTGCTTTCTAAGCTTCACATAGGCCATTGGATGCAATTCCACCAACTTTTCAACAACAAAACGCCAAGAAATTCACATGATCAGTCAAGGTTTTCAAAAACCTCAAGGGCATTATGGGACTTCACCAACTAGGGTTTATGTATTTTTCAGCTTTCTAGATAATCTTTGTAGCCTATAAAAGGCATTAGTGTTGCAACATTGAGCCCTGCTCTTGGTTTTACTTTGGTCAACATTTCTGTAAATCCTTGTTCAAGATTAATGAAAAGTGTTTGAAATTGTGTGACGAATTCCAAGTGCCAACTTATTCTATGCTTGTTTGTGTTTCATGTTTGTGATTTTGAAGTTTCAAAACCTATTTTTAACCATTGTGCAAGAAATTGCATAATTTTCCAAATCTTGATATTTTGCTAAGTTCTTGGTTCAAACCCTTGAAATTTTTTGATTGCAAGTGATTATAGCACCCTGATAAGAAGATTATCAAGGTGTTTTAAGCTTGTGGTTTTGGGATAATCAAGGAGTGGGAACAAGGTTGCATTAGTCAAGCATTTTTCATCTTTCTGTTTTATATATTTGTGTTCTAACCTTGTTAAATCTTAGCAGCTTTGTTGTGGAAGCTTGTGCCTTGTTTTTCTAGGCACATAAGATCAAAAATTCGTGAGTTTGGATGTACATTCATGAGATTTGAGTCCTTTTCTCAAAAATCTGATAAAGTACTTGATTTTTGTGAATTTGTGTTCCGATGTTGTTCTTGTTGATTTTGTGGCTTAAAATTGCTTGATAACGCATGATGATGATGTTATTGTGTTAGATTGGGCTTGGGTAACATTGAATCACACTTTTACTTTGTTAAATCTTGGATTAAAAAAGTTAAGGGGTGTTTGGGTTAACCTGTTTAAGTTTACAAATTGGATTTGAGTTGTTGTTTGTTGTTCATTTGTGTTGGTATTTGTTATATACTTGGTTGAGTGCTAATTGCTGCAAGTTATTGGCTTTTAAACATCAAAATCTTGATTGTGCTATAAAATTTGGAAATCTGCTTGTTTTGACCTAAGACTTTGGTAACACTTAGTTTGTATGCATGCTTAGGAATAACAAGTGATTAAACAAAGTATATATAACCAGTTAAGAAGATTTTAGTGTTTGAAATTGGATTTGTGGTCAAGTATATCAGCAAAGTATAAATTCTGCTTGTTCTTTGTTCATCAGTAACATTTTTGAGCTTGATTCTTGATCTAGACCTTGAACCATTGCATGAAACCTGTTTATTTATGTTCATTTGAATTATTTATAGCTTGCGTATGCATTTGGTGAAGTTTGGCTGGCTTATTCTTGCTAAAAGTGCTTATTGGTTGAAAACTGCTTATTGTTCATATCTGGTGCATGTCTGTGGATCTTTTGATTAAACTGTATTAATTGGCTTGTTTTAATTGTGTTTTTGTTGTTGTTATTGACTCCTTGTGATTAACTGATCACTTGGGTTCCTTTGCTTAACTTGAATCCAACAAAAAGTCACATAAGACAAAAAGTCAAATTGGTCAAGGAGTGGGAACTCATTTCCCCTGTTGCTAGCCACTGCTAGTGTTATTTATCAAACAGCTTATTCATAAGCCATTCTAGCTTATTGGGACTTGCAACAACTTTGTTTTTGTAATCAATCTTCCTTATTTGACCCATTTAAGAGATCTGGAGCTTTGTGGACTTTGACTTTTAGGTTTGACTAGAAAACTAACTTAGTTGACTTTTACAAAATTGCTTATTGCTTATTCCAGCTTATTGAGTGGTGCTTTTTGAAAGATTTTTTTATTAAGCTTAGTTAAGCTATTTGTGACTTATTTCAACTTGAATCAGCTCTTGAAATAGCATAGAACTCGAAAACGACTATTTTGTCGTTTTGTGTAGAAAGCTTTTGCTTATTTCAGGCTTATTCCTTGGGCTTATTTCAAGTTTCTTTTTGCAAATAGCTTATTTAGGTCAAGAGAAGGACGTGGGTAAAATTTTAGCTTATGGCATCAGCTTATAGCTTAATGGGCCAAAAAGCCCATTAACAATAAGCTGTTTTGAAATAAGCTAACTTAAGCTCATTTTCAGCTTTCGGGCCTTTGGAAAATTGTGTTTAAAATCAGATTTTAAGCTTAACTGGAGCTTTTGGGCCATTTCTATGGACTTTTTCTTATTGGGCCTGATTTTATCCCATTAAGGGACTGTTTGGGTATTTGGCCCATTTGAAGGCCCAATAGGGGTAATTTTGTAATTTCAAGTCCATTTCTGTTTTATTTAGGTTAAAATAAACTAGTTTGCAACTTTTTAGAATTTCTTATAAATTTTGGATTTTTAATATTATTTTATTATTATTTTATTATTATTTTATTATTAAAAATTAAATTTTAGATTTTTGCAAGTTTTTCACTTATCCTAGTTCAAATACATTAAGTTAGGAATTTTAAAATTTTTAGATTAATTTTATTGTCATTAGATTAATTTTTAGAATTATTTTAAGTTTTAATAGTTTTTAATTGTTTTTTAATAGTTTTAATTAATTTTAAAATTTTCAAAAATAATTTATAATTTGGTTAAGTCATTTTAGAGGTTTAAAGGTTAAAAAATCTCATTTTGGGCTTTTTGTTAATTAGATTGATTTTTTGGGCTTTAATTAGCATTAAAAAATTAATATTTAATTAAATAAAAGGTTTGAGTGATTTTTGATTTTTTTGTAAACTCTAATTACATTTTTTAGCATTTATTTCAATTTTCTAGGAATTTTTAGGTTTATTTTTAAATTTAGTGACTTTTTACGGTTTTACGTGCATGACTTCGTCTTAGTGTAATTCATAATCGTAACCGTCATTCCTTTCTACTTTCTTTTCTCATTTCTTTTCTTCATAAACATAATCACATCATTAATCAATTCTTACACAACACACCAGCCTCCTTGAGAACGAACTCACTTTAGGATCATTTGTGCACGGTTTTCCTAAACCGTCGTAGTTACCCTAATTACCTTGTTTTCCTAAACAAGTGTAAAAACTCAGCTATCAGATACAACTATGGAGTTCAAGGAACAAAAGAGAAGAAGAAACGTCGTCTGAAGTTGCGCCCTTCATTGCAACTGAGATGGCAATGGATAAACCTGGGTACAACCGATCAAGTAAAATGAGGGTGTTGCAACTTTTTTTGTGAATGTAAAACTTTCAGGGGTGTTTGGTTATACCTGCCACAAGTGCAAAGATAATGTAGGAATTGTAGTCTATAATTTATGTATTTTTGTTGTGCGTAAAGAAACACTATCAGACTTTGTATTATGTTGCCATCTACTCAATTGTATAGAAGCCAAGTACAGTTAGGAGTGTATATGATATGGTTAACGCACATAAAGATGCAAAATCCAAATAGTATAGTTGCATACGCTTATTCATACTTGCTCTTACAAACAATGAAAACAAAAGTCCCATGGTGAAACGTGAGTACTAAACCTTATTGTTGAAAAATAGAGAGAATATGTAAAAACACATAGGAAAGTAATTTGTGCATGGTCTGGTAAGGTTTATAACGTATTACTTGTAGGATCTTATTTCTTTTAGAACGGCCCCTTTTTCGTATTCTATACAACCTGTACAACATACCTCAAACATGAATGTATGGTATCATGCTGTATTGCTGCGTTAATCCACCGACTGACTTGTTGGATTTGTGTTGTAGCTCTAGGTCTTTTCGTCGCTTATATATAGTTTGTTGGAACAACAATATTGTACAAGAATCTTATGAAAATAGTATTTGTGGGTTTTTCTCATGCAAGGGAAGTTATTGACGCGAACAATGTTTTGCATTATGGGTCAACTGCAACGTTAACTTTTACATATTTATTTCTTTTTAATATAAAAAATTTCATGTTGTTAAATACGTGAAAGAAATCTAACGATTAACTAAAACAAAAATTGACGAAAAGGTATTCGAATTACGAACCAAACAAGTAAAATATTGCAATATTTTGGTTATACATGTAGCAAACTTTTTTGATAAACATTTGACATATATCAACAACTTCTCCGATAAAAAGTATATTGACGAATACATCTCTGATATTACGAACGAAACAAGATCAATATTGACACGCATTTGACATGCGTACGAGTTTCTAAAAAATTTCATCGATTAACATACATTTAATAAAATATATTCACAAAGCACACCCTTAATATATACGAGCTTTAAAAACTATCTTACAATTTGATGAAATATAAATATGTAAAAGTATACATGGTCAACAGCTATTATGAACAAAGTTATGAATTTTTTTTTCTACGAAAATAGACGTTAAAAAACAAAGAAAAATAACGCTTGCACGACATTATTGCGTAAACAGTTTCTGAGGTTTTTTCTTTTTTTAAAAGGCCATTGACTCGAACAACCCTTTGCATGATTGGTTTATTGCATCATTAGTCCCACATGCTCCGTCACAATGCGCGGGAGGGAGGGAGAGAGATCTAATACTTAGTTACTTTTTATCTTTCTTATTTAAAAAAACTTTTTACGCGTACACACAACAACACACAAAAAAACACAACTAACACGATTAAAATAGATAACTGACAATCAATCACAGTTAACAATGATCAGTACATACATATAATAAACGCACATCTAAAACCCATAATGATCGTCTTCTCCGATCGATAAAGAAACCCTAACTTTAACTAAACCGTAACCACTGCTAATCTTCCTTGTCAGAAATTATAATTGTCGTGGGTTAGTTCTTATTAGTTTGTTCTTTGTGAAACTAATTTTTTTGGTCTTATTATCTTTTTAGTCCAGTTTAGTTCTAAATAGGCTTTCAGCCTAACAATGACCAAACCTTCAGCATTTTGTAATGCATATCAGGTTCAGTTTTCAGTAGTGAATATAAATAAGTTTTGCATAAGATTGTAGTATTATTCTTTTACGAATTGAAACTAACTGTATTAGTGATGTGTTGGCCATTGGGCTATGGTCAAGTGGATTCCACTAACTTTATACTCCTACTAGGTATTTTTTTCTTATAAATAGGATATAATAAAAAGAGGTGTCACACATGACCCTTTTACTATAAACCTATTATGAAAATTCAATCATTTTTTTCTAGTTTTATGTTTCTACATACCTGAGCAACGACTCAATGCTCTAGCTATTATTTTGGTGGTTATTCCCTGTTATTTTTTCGTATCTTGTTGGATTCGATGTTGATGTAGATGATGTGGTAGTTGTATCAATAGTTTTTTAGAAACTTAAATGTTACACCGAATAACCGATGTGATTTTTGTCACATTGTCTACACTGTGTATGTAAACACTTGGTTTGATGAGGTATGTCACTTACCTGATCTTTCTTTTTCCTCTAGGATTCACAGGGTGTTTAATTGGGGCTTAGGAGCTTATTTGATTTCATTTTAAATTTCAAAAGCCCCAAAATTTTAGCTTATTTTAGGCTCCCCTAAGGCGTTCATAGAACTAGCTAAGGGCAGCCAACCGACACTGTGTATTTAACGAGAAAACTATTTCATCAACAACAGCCACAAGACGTATTACTTCGACTTTTGTAGTGAATCTGTCAAAAACTGATTTCAAGCTATTGTATTTCTCATACTCAATGTCTCGGGATCTTACCCATGGAATACTAGAGTAATCTATTATCCGATTAGAACTTCGTGTTTGATCTTGTCCTTTATTTTTTATATTTCAAGGAGTTGATCTATTAAATGATGTTTACTGCAGTAAACGTAAATATTCGTACACATGAATACACTTTGCACTTTAGGTATCTTAATTTGTACAATATTTATCAGTTTCTTAATTTTATTTGTGTTTTGCGTTTTCAAATACGGGATTTCTAATTTGAAGGTAATCGAATACCAGACACTTTGAAATACAAGCAAATAGTTCCCATGCCTCCTAGATACAAGTGTCAACCCGGTTCACATCCACGTAAGCCAAGGTTTTCATACTCCACTAACCCCTTTATATTTGTCTCGGCAGAAACACGTTACTCAAATAAAACCTAAAGAAAAAAAACACAAAAACAAAATGCCAAACATTGGGGACCTTCAACTACTTGAACATGTCACACTAAAATCAGAAATCCGTTTGGCAATTTATGAAGAAATATCAAATGACATAAAAGCTACTAGAGATGGCTGGTTGAAATCCTTCCAAGAAGCAACATCCATGAGCTCGAACATTGTATATCTGAGTTTGCTTAAGGACAAAGATCTGCAAATAGTCAAAACGATAATGCAAGTGATAAGTGCAGAAGACGAAGATATACGTCAAAAATATGCTTTCATTGATGAGATGACGCAAGAGCAAGTCGGTGTATGGGGGTTTGAGAATACGGAGGCTGGTGCCTGATATAATGGTTGGGAAGGATTGGTGGACTTAGCTTCTCATCTTTTGCATGTTTACTCTAAGATGATGTCTTTTATCTGTTTTCAGATTTATGTTTCGTGTTTTGTATGTTTAATTCCAGTCATGTACTGCAAGTTTGTGTGTATTTTATGTTTTTAATCTATCTACTGCTTTTATTTTGGATTACTGTTACTACTAGTAGTCTAGAACTACAAGAGAACCACAACATTTTAATCAATAAATTAACTATTAAATACAACCACATATTATGTTTCTGAAAGTTTTAATAATACATAAATGCGGACGCAATCATGCTTAAAAACCAAATTGAAACAGCATTTAACAGAAATTTCCGACACATGTCAGAAACTTAAAACAAAATCTTTTATCCAAAAACGACTAATGCGCTGCCTCCTGCACGTCTAATAAATTTACTCGACCGGGACCCATAATATTATGTGAAATATGCAGGTTTGTTTATCGACTTGCACTACCCCTACGTTCATTAAATGCGGACGTAAGAATATTTCAAAACCATATTCCAATGTGTTTTTCAAGTCCGGTATTCAAATAGCTTGATCAATTCATCAAGTCATTTATCCAATACTTGATGATTTAAATGCATAACATACAAGATAATTAAAGCTTTTAGCATTGTTATGAATTATATCGTCTTTGGAAAAAAAACCTGAAAAGCTTTTGATTCAATGCATAAAATCATGTTGAATAGACCTTTTTCAAAATAGTAAAAACCTTTTTCTAGTTTTTACATCAGTGATGCTTTTGATTTTGCAAAGCAATTTATGTCGAGTGAGATAATTCATCTCAATTCCTTCAGATTATTAGTTTCTTCCAAAATAATATCTCATCATCTTCAAATAATAATAATAATAATATGTCTTCAGCATGATTCTTGTAATTCTGATAATATTGCATCATTGTTCGGGCCATTATACTCAGAAGCCATTCTATAAACGTTTAAGGAGCGAGGGCATTATAAATCGTAAACCCAATCACTCTGTCCATAAATAATATAACAAGAATGTTGAACTCCAAAAATCAAAAACTTAATACTATACCAAATATGTTAAAACAGGTTGGTGTAAGATCAAGTTCTTGTTTGTTAGCTCAAGTTATTTTGTGTGATATAAGCCTGACAAGATTTACTAGACCTAAGGTGAGTTCATAGCCTCACTAGTGCTGATTATTTAATGATTTGAAAACCCGTGAGGGGGATATATGCTAAAACTAGAATAAAAGTGTTTTTGGTATGCTTCTCAGATATAATTATTCACACTATGTTTACTGCTGCCTTGAAAGTCCCTTTTTAATTATGAATTGTTAATCATTTCCTTGAAATGAGCGCTAATATTGTAAATAATACTATTTGGGGACTGACATCCCCTGTCTGGGCAAGTCGCACTTGCTAGCACCTTAGTGGTCAAACAGACATACTTTATTTTGCTAAGCAGGATAGTTTGGCAGACTTCCTCATAAGGGCAATTGTGGGTTTCTGATATGTCTAGTCGCGGTATCATAAGCTTAGTGCATTGATTAATTGATTTTACGGGCGAATAATAACGTAGCTCAGGAAAAAGGATCTTGTATTCAAATTATTTTTAAACCTATGAATTCACTCAACCTTTGTGTTCACTTTAAGCATATATTTCAGGTTTTGATAACTGATACCATGGAGCAGCATAATGATGACGTGGAGAGATACAAACTTGGGAATTTTTGTCATTCAAACCTATTTTCTAGATCTCGGGAACCTGTGATTGTACAAAGTATGTACAAGTTGTTTTATTAAAAATCTCTGATTTTGAATGATAAATTTTAAAAGTTTAATAAAGATTATTTAAACACTCTTTTGAGTTATTTTCCTATTACTGTGCTTTCATATCATGAAGTAATAACCCAAAAATATTATTCTTTTGTGCCAAGGTAAAAATAGGGGTGTTACAGAGTGGCATCACAGCTATAGTTATAGAGAACAAGAAATTAAAATCTTAACTATAACTAATTTTCTTAAATAAATTCCAAGTGAAAATCTCCGCATTAAAACCGTGCTGCTACAAAAACTGTAAATAATAATTTTAAGTTATGATTTTTCTTTAAATAGTAATATTATGTGATAGTATGTGTAAGTAATATACTAAATACTAATATAAATAATTTATTTTATCGACGTCTTCAGAAATATGTCTTCTTATTTTCATCCCATCGTCATATCGAATTCGAATCCAGAAAATATTTACCTTATGGATTTACCTAAACCTTTAGTACTTGCCCTTTCTACTAATAATTACCCTAATCCTTTATCTCCAGAAAATAATCCTCAACCAAATAATATATCTATTATGCAGTATCAAACTTCTTCATTCCAAGCATTCAATAATATCCCAAATACCCAAGATACATATGTAGAACAAATGGAAAATATGATCAACTATTTTAGCGAAGTGCCTCCTAAGCATATTGAAGACCTAGAATATAAAATTGAAGGATTTAAGTATGGAAAGACAATAATGCAAGAGGAAGTGGAAACTATGGAAAAGGATTTGATAAAAGTAAGTAATGATAATTATGAGTTACGAGATAAGCATAGATTGCATGATGAGGAAATTACCTTAGCCCGAGTAAGAATGGAAACAATGGAGAAGCTTGTTGAAAATATTCAAGTACGACATCAAGACAATATCAAAGGACTCTTAGCCATAATCAAAGATCTCAAGAAAAAGGAGTAAACAAGCTCAAAAATATTTCAGCTTCCCTAAAAGTCTTGTAAATATTTTAGCTTTCGGTTTTTACTTTTATGTAACAAAGAAGCTTGCTTATCAGCAAAGTGAATTGTTAATAAATAAAAGTTTATTTTTCTTTCCTTTATTTGCATATCATTCTATAAAAGAGAAATACTTGACAAAGTATAAGTCTTCAAAAGAATTATATCAAAAGAAAAATATTATCTTAAACTAAAAACGACTTCTCAAGTCTATTTGGTTCAAAGAAAGTATTAATCTAAATAAAGGATAAATAAACTTAGGAATCTTAAGACAAGTTAATAGTTACATAACCCTATAAACCTATTCTCTAATCTTGTAGGAAGTATCTATAAATTTTTGAAAAAAAAATATGCTCGTAAAGCATTGTATGTATACACATATGGCAAATGCTTAAGGACAAGTATATCTAAACTTCAAAAAAAATTGTCTTCTAAACTCAGAATGACACATTTAAGGACATATATATCTTCTACCTTAAGTCCCCCTGGTCTTCAACAAATAATTAATGAGGGAATTGCTGCAGCTATAAAAATACCGACTTTTAAGATAGTGAAGAATACTACTGCAACAGAAAATTTTATAACTAGTCAGTTATATAAATTTCAAGGAACCGAAGATGTTATTAGTATCACTCATTGGATTGAAAGAACTGAAACGATTTTCTTGTAGTTGTGCTGAGGATCGTAAAGTAAATATTGTTGTTAGTAGTTTAACTATTGAAGCATTATCATGGTGGAATTACTATTCTCAACTCGTTGGAATAGAAGAAGCTCAAAAGATGAAGTGGTTAGATTTTAAGTGCCTTTTAATGACCCAATATTATCCCTCCATAGAAATCGAGAAAGTGAAAAAGGAATTTTGCTATCTAGTGACACAAAGAAATGATCTCAATGCCTATTTGAGAAAATTCCAAGAGTTAGCATAATTATATCCTATCACTAATTCCCGAAGAATGATGAAATCTTTATTAAAGGATTTCCTCAAGGATTCAAGAAAATGATTACTATCTCTAAACCCCAAAGTTTAGAAGAAGCCATCCATATTTCTCAGAAATTAATGGATCACGTAATCAAGCACAATCCTATGCAAGAATCAAACACTCTTAAACGTAAACTTAGTGAAGAAGAGGAAGAATCTGCTGAAACAAAACCTAAACCCCTAAATTTCTCCTATGATCCATATTTTCCTTACTTATATTTCCCAAATCACAACTCCTTTAGAATTCCCAAAACACTAGGACACAAAAATTATGCATGAAAGCTTCCTCTATATGTAAAGTGTCTACTACATCACAAAGGATCCTGCCTAGCTAAATGTCAAAATTGCTTCAAGAAAGGTCATCAAACACGATATTGTTGGAGCAAGGTTAATTTCTGAATTTTATTTTTCTGTATCTTGTAAATAAATCAATATAATAAATATATGTGAGTTTTATCAATAAAATCTATATGTTTTAATTACATATTTTGTAAGTTTTATTTTATTATCTGGTAGTACAACTCATTTGCAATATATTGTGTATTTGATTTTTTATATTTTAACAAGAATGTAAAATTACTATTGAATGTTCAAAACCTTGATTTCCATTATAAAGAAAGGTAAGAACAAGTAATAAGATTTCTCAGTATTTCTTAAGACATAATGCCATTCGGATTATTGTCAATTGTATTTTACTAGCGATATAGAGACTCTAACAAGATTATACCCAAAATAATCTGTTGACATAGAGTACCAATATCTATACTTTTAAATACATTAAGAATACTATCCCTTATATATGTATCCATGGTTAAAGTGAGAGAATTATCCAGATATTAGAAATTCATACTCCATGTATCTTATCTTATATAATATAAGATTGAGTTGCAAGTCATTAACTGTGAGTATTAATGACAGTAAACTCATACATGGGCATATCTTTTATCACATAATACACGTACATGTTTAATGAGATTGCAAACTTCTTATGATAATCCGTCAACGTATGGTTGATATTTTATTCTCAAGTATTATTTAAAAATATCATTTTAATGTTATATTATGAACTCACTCATTTTTGGGAAGAAATTTGGGTTTACGTTTTGAAGTAGCATCGACTACGTTTAAACCGGAGAATTCTAAGTTACGTGCTTACGTTTACATACACCGTTTTGGTGACAGTCCGACATTTCAGGAAATAAATTTATCCTTGAATATTGTTTTTGAATTTTTGTGTTGGTTCATAAACTCACAAATTTACGAGAAGAGATTAGGACTTACGTGCATAATTTAACGTCCTTTACGACTAAACCGGAAACCCTAGGTTTACGTATTTACGTTTTTGAACTCCGTTTTTTATGAGACAATTTTTATTAGATTCGTTTTGTTCCGTTGATTCATAATTTATAAAAACGTTTTTCGTAAAACGACCCGAGGGCACGTAAATCGAGGAAACTAGAATCGAGGAGTACCCGTAAATTAGTGAATATGAGACAAGTTTACACTTGCCTCACCCCCACTATGAGTGACAAGACTTAGCCAACACACCATATGTGGTGTCAAGTTTATATACACACTAAGGACACATGTCCTTAGTGCATACACAAACCACCAAACTAACAAAACTAGCTACACCATAAACCATTTCTCATTTCATACATGCAAAACCACTCAAAGACTCTCTTCTCTCTCTATGAACGTCCATAGCCAACCTCCTATCACCATTTTCATCAAATTTTAACCATAAACAAAGGCTATAATCAACATATGTTGAAGCCTACTTGAAAAGATGAAGATTGGAGGTGATTATAACATGTGAAAAGGAGTTTTCATGGAGGTATTTGGGCTGATTTTCAAGAAGGAGTTTAGGGTTGATTTCATGGAGGTGTTCATCCATTTGAAGGACTCCAGAAGTTTCCTTGCTAAAGTTGAAGATTTGGTAACAAGGAACCAAGCCTTGTTCATCAAAATCCCATCTTTTCATCATCTTGGTGATAGAGATTATTTTTCCCTATCATCTTGTTATTTTGAATATGTAATCTTGTATTTTCTTCATTTATGTATATGTATATGATGATGAATGATGATCAAAAAGATTATGTGGGGATCATGTGTTGATAAACTTGGTTAAAAAGATTGAAAACTACATGTAAAAGTGGTAAAAGCTTGCTTAAATAAGTAGGCTGTATAAAAACATTAAAGAACCTTATGTTAAACTGCTAAGATGCCATGGATGAATTAATATACAGTAAGTTATAAGACTTGTACACATGTTAAAGTTGGTCATACAATGGAATTCTTAAAATGAGTGAGATATGATCAAAACAATATTGAAGTACAAATCTGAGTAGTCTGTTTTGGATGGACTGTTAGGGAAATTTAGAGATAGATTTAGCAGTAGCTAAAACTGAGTTGATTGTCGCACATATCATGTAGTTTATGGTGTCCAAAAATGAGCTTCTATCTCCTTGTAGAACTCAAGATATGGTAAAAATGGTGAAAGTGAAAATAGTAATCAGATTTGTAAAATAAAAGTATATAGTATAATATTAGCACTCAAGTTAATATAATATAAAATGTATACCTAAAACCCACTAACTTATATATTACATATAAATAAGTATGTAATTTAATAAATAAAAGGGACATTTTATAAAAATGGCAATTTGATAAGTTTTATAAGTTATAAAACTAAAAACATAAGTTTTACGTCTTTTCGGCTAAAACCGATAAATTACCGTTTTCGTCAGTTAAAACTTAGACGGTCGGACCCGTCTAATGTAAACTTTTTATAACTCATACTGATGTATAAGTACACATGACAAGTAAAAACCAATAAAACCTGAGCTTTATAACTTATAGACATTAACGGGCCATAATAGCCTTATTGGACTATTAACCCGACAAGTTTGGCTAAACACTAATGGACTTACTCATTGGGCTTAACCCACTTGGGCCCAACATGTGAGAATAGGACTGATAATAAAAGTATAAATGGACTAATATAAAGAGTTTAACTCTTAATGGGCTTATTGGGCTTTAATATGGAATTGGATTGAAACTAGTATAACTAGTCAAAAATTTGACTAACAGATAACACTATAATGTTGAATGAAGAGATAAAATCCCACTTGATCATCATTGTACTCATGATATCATCATATATATACATAACCATTGTTTCTATAAAGTCATTGGACAATAGTCTAAGACGAGTATTATTTGTCTAGGTTTCCGTGATTGAAGGACGTACCGTACATACATATCGCCGATAATCCGCCTTTCCTAATCAACGTGAGTTCATAGCCTCGCACTCTTTTAAATTTTTTTATGAAATGTTTTCATAAACCCGCGAGGGAGATAACATGTTAGTTTTAATAAAAATAGGACACCAATTGTCCCGATTGTTTGTTTATTGATTTGGACCCGAATGATTGTATGACCCGATGAATGATTATATGACCCGATGAATGAAATAAAATGGATTATTATTAGTTTGGTTATGTCACTAAAAGTCCCATTAGCATGGATTGTGAACTACCGGGATTTGGCAGACGCTTATGCATATAATAGTAGTATTTGGGGAAGATCACCCCAGTTCGTGCCTTGACGGTTGATCCCCGTCGTGCCACATTGATTCGTAAGCGAATTTATGTATGAGAAGATTTATATAAGCGTGATTATTGTGAAGACACGCTGTTTTAGATGGGCAAATGAGTTTCGGGTTAGCTACCCGTTGTTTGTTATAGTAAGGTAACAATGTCATGCGGCTTATGATAATCCAATAACGAAAATACTGCTATACGCATTGAATTACAATATATTGCCTGACTAGCAATACGGGGTCTTATTATTGATATTATGTTCGTGTTTTGGATTTACATAACCATATTCATATAACGGTTTTCATTTAACTCTATACAACGTTATAAGACGTATTATATTATGTTTTTACGACATTGGTTCGTTTAATGGTTTTAAAGGCAAAATCCTATAGTATGATTTACAACAAAGATTTGTATAAAATATTTTTGGCTTATTTTATGGCCTACGACAAAGAATTGTACAAAATGATTTTCGGTAATAATTTTATACCGATGATATGTTAATGGATTTCATTAAACTCTATGAATTCACTCGGCGTTTTCGCTGACCATTTCTTTTAACATGTTTTATCTCAGGTCCTTGAAGGTAATTATCGGGAAGACGACAAGAATTCATGGCCCGCACTTAAATAACAAATTTCCATTCAAATGTTTTGTAATATTGTATAAAATATTATGACTTGGGACCTATGTAAATTTGATATTCATGAATGGAAAATGCTTTATTATTAAACGACACGATTTTAAGCGTTGTCTATGATTTGAGTAATGTGCTATCCCGTAACACCAACGACTCTTCCACTGAACTAAAGTATGAATATTTGGGGGTGTTACAGTTTGGTACCAGAGCTCTCGTTATAGAGAACGAAAGATTTTTAAAACCAAGGTTTTGAATAAAACATTTCAAAATCTTTTAACCATAAATATTTTTAAATAAATATTTTGAATAAAATGTTTAAAAGATCTTTTGACTATAACGGTGCCGAAGAATTCCCGAGTTACCGACAAGGCCAGACTGAGAAGTGTTATTTTAATATATAAATAACTTGGATTATATATGTATATGTTGTAATTTGATTACATGATTATTTGATGATTATTTTAATACTTATACGAGGTATTTATACGACGTAGATTGTCACAGGAAACCCTAACTCCCCTAGCAAATCAATCGAAGCTATTCCCGTAGGAATTCTAGCTATTCCAGATCTAAACCAAGTTGTGGATATTTATGATCCCAAAAAAAATGGTTGATATTCGTAGAAATGTTGATAGTAGTTGATTATGATCTTGAAGAAGAATTGGCGAGATTAAATCTGATATCGATGTCATGACGATCTTTCCTTATAGAGTGGAGTTTGACAAAACCTTACCACCTGGAAAGGTTTCATCTGATTCGGTGTCACCCAATTCTTAATTTGAAATCGAAAGGGTGAATGTTGCACTTGAGGCTGTTATTGGAGCCTTTACCCAAAAGCCTCATGCCACTAGTACCTTTCCAAGAAGTCTAATTGAATGTGTGAGTCATTTCATACTAGTGACTCATTTGATAACGATTGTTGTAAAAGCTATAGGATTGGCAATTAAGTGTTGTTCATGTAGAGCTTTTATTGCCCTTTCAAAGTCTAAGAATAAGGTTGAAAGAATTGGAGAATGAGGTAGGATGTCGCATTGAGTATAAGTTGATTGAAACTTGAATAAAGTAAAATTTAACTCGTATGGAATATAAAATTGTTAAGGGGAAGTCATTAAGTCCTGTGATTGAATTATAAGGTTTTAAATGATTGTTAGTTTGTGTTAAAGGTTGTTCCTAGGCCATTGTCCACTAACGAGGATGCCCAGTGTCCAAGAAATAAATTGATAAAATCTTCTTCTGAATTGGGACCGATGGATCTTCTGGGACAGGTGGAACCCCCATGACTCTTGTAGATTAGTATTCATTGTGGTATCTTTTAAAAATTCCTAACTTAACTGAGACATCAGTTGGTAGGATGAGTTCTTGGAAATGTATGACATAGTGATACATAATGTGTTACGGTACAATTTTGACTTGTTTGTGATTAATGAAAAGACTACATTTGATTTCTAAATTTTACATGTATCGATGTTATCTATCTTTTATTGCTTCATCCTAATGTACGCATTAGTGATGCAATCATTGAACAAGTACTCATATCAAATTGACTTACGTTGTGAATTATTCTCTTTTGAGTGCCATCGAGGTCATGAACCTCATGATTAATTGGCTAAGATCATTTCTTGATATATTGTAGTTAGTTCTTGGTTAACAACTTTTCAATCTTTTCCAGATCACTCTTTGTTTTTTTATAAAGTTAAAACAGTATCCCTTGGGAAAAATTGAACTTTCATCACCATATGGATTATTCAAAGTGAGATTTATGAGTAATCGTTATCGAAATAAAGCTGTTTATGAAACACTTTGGAAAACTAAATTGTTTTCACAACAAAGAACATCTCTGTAAATTCATTTTGATTCTTATTCAAGAATTAAGCATGAAAACATTTTTATTTTAAACATGATGACAAAGTTTTGACGAACTGAGTATTGCATCGTTAATCCTAAAATTGTATATAGTTACGCGCCTACATACAATTTAGAAGGGACCATGCAAGGCTGATTAGTAGTCACCATGTAATTGTTAATAAACACTACATTTTCTTTGAAGTTGTGAAAGATTAAATTTTACGAGATCTGTAAGAAGTGCAAAAATAGGGACATATTGTTAGAGACACCTACATATGTTCCCATACCATTTATTCTTCTGAGTCGAATTTACTCATCTGTGGATATTGCCTTTTTTGACAATTGACAACTCTTTCTTGTACAATTCTCTCGTGGTGAGATTCTTTGGAAAAATATCTGATTACCGAGTGTTGATACCGACTGGATGTATCGACGTTCCTATCATTTCTTTTGATTAGATTCCATTTGAATGATCTGGGTAACGATCCGAGGAGCTTTCGAATGCGTACTCAATTCATGAAAACATGGGATAGACTCATATTCGTTAATGTTTTCGTCTGTACCTGATTTGAAATTCTCTCGTGTAGATTATGCGTTGACCTTACTCTTTTGATGTTAGTTATGTCTCCAGATATCCTTGAATTGTGAAGGATTACGAGTTATTATTAGTCTTTTGAGAAGTTCACATCTTATCAATGGTAATGAAACTGGAAAGTTGATAGTGCCAGTAGAATGGATTGATTAACTATGATATAATGTCATTGTCTTAATTGATGGGAACTCAAGTAGAAATCCCCTAAAAGATAAGATGTTGATTATCAAAAGTGATCTAAATAATTCTTGATGGATGACCATACCCTGCATTTAGACTTGAAATTATACCATGAATGGTTATAAACTAGTCATAGATCTTGTAATCTAGAAAGAACTTTTAGTAAATTTATTAAAAGATATTTCTGTTATCTGAAACTTTAGGAGGTATTTGCTGGTGAATTACCTAGACTTTTGCCATTAAGGCAGGTTGAAATTGGTATTGATTATATTCCCGGTGCTGCACCTGTGGCGTGTGCACTATACTTCAGCACCATCTGAATCGAAAGAATTACCGTACAACTGAGAGAGTTGTCGGAGAAAGCTTTTATTTTTACCGAGCTCGTCATTATGAAGAGCTATGGTGTTATTATTCCTTATATTTGTTGAATTACCGTGAACTAGGTAAATTGATGATCAAAATCTATATCCACAACCCAAGATGATAGATTTGTTCGATCATTTTCAAGGTTCTAGCGTATGTTCTAGAAATTTGATCCACGACATGGTTATCATCAACTTCGCGTCCGCGAAGAAGATTATCTATTCCAATCACTACATCCAGAACTTGTAATGAACATTATGAGTTTCATGTTATGTTGTTTGGATTGACCAATGCACATGTAGCATCCATATATTTGGTGAATCACGTGTGTAGGCTGTAATTTGATAAATTCATACTTGTGATCATTAAGGACCATTTGTTTTAATAATTATTTATAGACTGCCCTGAATTGGTGCGAGTAATGAAAACCTATACCTTGAGTATTTAACATGTGATTTAAGGCTTAATCCTTTACATTATTCGACCGTGTGATTAATAGATACTGGAATCTATATTGACTCTTCAGAGATTAGAGCCATTAAGGCTTTGGGGTTTTACCAAAAAGAAAGTGTAAATATGTTTTGACAAATGTTTTATCCAAGGAATTTTTAAGGGATTATTCCCTCGCACCCAAATTATTTACCTAAACTCCTTTAGGGGTAAATGTTTGTGTATACCTCAAGACAACCTAAGAGAGATTGAGGAAACCATATAAACCATGACTTGAAATTTGAAACGAAAATTTTTGCTTTTCAACTAAGAATATTTTTGACCAAAGTATAAACAAAGATTTTTCAAACATTTACAAATCTTGTTAATTATTTTTTATAAATCAATAAAAATCATGTTAACTAAATTCAAATTTATATTTGAACATTTTTCTATAATTGGACGAACTGAGAAAATTAAAAACTTTTTTACGTTTACATTTCATAAAAATTAAATATTTATTATTTAATTACTTGTAATATTTATCGGCGCTTTAAACGTCAGATTGAGCAAAACTGATGAACATAATAATTGAGACGAAATTAAAACTTAGAAAATATGAAGAAATAATTTTTGAGTGAATTGTGGTCATGATAATTATTTCATCAGAAAAGGTGAATGTAGATACTGACACATTATATAGAAAGGATAAAGAATCAATTAGGATGTGTTCCTTAGTAATGACGGTGCAAAATAAATTGCCGAGCAATTTAAAAATAGCTGATGCTTGTACAAAGGATAATGTAGATAATAAAAGGGGTTCGCGGCTAATGTGAACCATTAGAATTGAGAAGCCGGTGGCGTAAAATGTATAAAAGGCCGCTTGTGGTGGCCTAAACACGGAGGATTTCGAGATTTAGTCATGTTGGAATCTCATAAGATTAAGTATTCTATTCATGCCATTTCTGATTAAATGTATCTATACCTGAAGAAGTTGTACTGATGGCAAAATATGAAGGCAGACATCGCCTCATACATTAGTAAACGTCTAACTATTGCAAAGGTCATCATCTGAATTGGATTCGATTTGGGTCATCGTCGGTAGACTGACCAAATCTGCTAATATCATTCCTGTCAATGATAGATTCTCGATGAAGAAATTGACTCTTTTGTATTTAAAGGAGTTGTGTAAACATAGTGTGCCTGTATCGATCATCTCTATCAAGATCCTCCCTTCGCAACGAATTTCTAGAGATTTGCTCAGAAGTCATTGTGAACGAACCTTGATGAGAGTGTGTAGAATATGGATAATCTTATGAATCAAAAAAGTGGGTTGAAGGTTTCTAGAGAGAGAAAGTAGTGAGAGAAAGTGAGAGAGAAATGTGTGTTTTTATTCAAAATGAGAAAATGAAATCATCCAACAAACCCTTTCCATGGTGGAAAGGGGTATTTATATCCAAGCCATTAATGGGCTTGGGCTGACCCATGACAAGCCCATGGGCCAGTTTATTACTTAACTAAATAAGCAAACATTAACTACGAGCTATACAACATTAATAATATTGTGGAGTGACCGATACTTCTAATATACGTTAAAAACATATTTCTAACAATCTCCCCTAAGGGAGGTCACTCCACGTTACACAGTTCTAAACCTAGCATACTATACTGAGTCTTCGTTCTTCAGCTCGTAGTCTTTTCTTCTTTTCTTTTTGTTGTGAATATGTTGATTTGATCTTTTAGGCTTTGGCTTGAGAGCATTGTTCTTTTGACCAATCACGTGCGATCTTTGCCTTCTTGTGAATCTTGCCTCCTCGTGACTCCATGTTCCACACACTTATGTCTTTTGTTGAATTCTCGAAAGCTTGAGAGTTTTGGTACAGCGGAAGACTTCATTTTGTACTTTCTTGAATTTTGCTGAACTTTGATGCAGAAAAACATAAGCATGTGGGAACGACTTCAGCTGGTACACCACAACGCCACCGTCTTCGCAGCAACATGATAAGACACGAATGAAATGGCTTAGAACATTTCATTCTAAATCGGTAGCGTTTTACCTCCGGTCGGTGAAGACCGTTGGACGATATTAGATATCGTACCTGTGACGGATAGTTTCAATTAAGTAACTTCCTGACAGGATTTCGCGGGTAAACCCGTTCTCTTTATTCGACGATCACTAAGCTTGACTGCGAACATAAAGAGTGAATCACTTGGATAAATTATCCTTGTGATTGAAGCCGTCAATTCATGAAACCTGGAACAAGTGAATTTCAATTAAGATTTTCACCATCGTTGCTTTCCAGTTATCACGAGCTTAATTCAAAAAGAATCTTGCACGTCACCTACCAAGTGTTGTTTGATGTTAACACTAGAAGGATTTCCACTCGTCACAGTGAACATTAAAGAGTGTCACTCTGAGTGTTCTGGCAAGATCATATGATAATGCGTAGAGGCCTGGAACAAGTTTAAGTTCAATTAAGAATTAAACTACTGTTTCTTTCTAGTTTTTTACAAGATTGGTTCTTAAAGAACCGCACGTGTAACCTACCATGAGCTTGTTTGATGTTGGCTCAAGCAGGATTTCCATCTTCATTGTAATACTTGCGTATTACTCGGATGTTCTGGCAATATTACAAGAATACTACGTAGGACTCATGAAAATCTCTTACTTTTCACAGTGTGTGAGAAAGCAAGGAATAAATGGAAAGTGTCCTAATGAGACTTTTGATGATCTCGTGGCTCTAGACTCGATAGTGCGTTTTGATTTAGTGAGCGATGGCTGGAGAGGAGTGCCACCTTTTCAATATCAGTCTATTCGGAGTGAATAAACCAATAGATAACGTGTTGATCTCCGTGTGATTAAAACAAATACCTTTTGAGAGATATTTGAGTTAGCTGGGAAGGGTTGTGCATTGCATCACTGGGTACATGATGTCTTTCTTCTATATCGAGAATCATTAACAAATGATCTCAATAGCATATGTATTGACCCGGTTTCTGCCTAAAGTTGTAAGGAGGGCTTCTTTCTTTACACCCTTTATCTTTACATTTCTTTTTCATTCTTCAACCCCTTCAGTACTTACCAATACATCATTACTAGCACCTTGTTGTGATTGTTCCAGTGATAGCATCAGTAATTAGTCGGTACTCTGCTACGTTCACAATCTTTCTCCATCTTTCCTAGGACTTCTAGTTCTATCTAGGGAATTGTCCTTGGGAAGATTCCATCGGCTCTGATGAATCATTGGACTAAAACCTATTCCTACCACCCTTTTGTCACCACATCCGTCGTGAATAAAGCGTGTTTTGGGAAAGTATAGTCACCATGAAAAATCCTTGAAAATCACTTAAGGTACTTGGTGATATTGAAATCAAGAGTTTTGTACCTTAAGTGTTTTGTTCATCAAAAACGCTCCCCCTTAACACGTGCTTTACACATATTAAGTTGGATTATCGTTAAGTCTTTTTCATCTTTTAGCCAAGTATCAAATAAGTCTCCTTAATCCCATTTTCTCCCCTTATCCAAAATGTTAACCATTAATATTTGGGATATTGAATGGATTAACCGGTCTTTGGGTAAAAAAATGAAATCAATGTTTGGCCATAGTATGATATATTTTGAAAGATTTAGAATCTCGTGAGAAATTCTTGAAAAATTATCATACCTTAACACTACACCAAGCCATAAAAGCACAATATTCACAAAATTTACATATTCACAATTAAAAACCAATATAGAGTGGACCTGAGATGTACGACCCATTAGATGGATCGTTGCAGTAGCTTGTGGTGCACTCCATATGGTCTACCACCAACGAACCTTTCTAAGCTCCTCATCAATCTACGTTCCCGGAGCTTTTCATCAATCTTCTTGATCACATATGTCGCCATTTTCCGCTAACCCGGATGCCAATCCTCAATCATATCTGGTAATGACCCACCAGAATTAAGATGCTCCAATTTTCCTCTGACGAATATGAGAGTCCCATCACTGTATTTATTAAGCTCACCTACCCTCATAAACTTCATGATCCCACGACTGTTCATGTAGAAAATCCCGTAACTCAGAACGGTAATGCCGGTATAGGGACATCTTTGGGCATGTTGAGGTAGAACTTGATTCATTGGACGGGTCAGGTTAAGCTTCCTTTGGTAGCTTTCAACTCCCAATTGAAGATCTTCAACTCGTTTATTGATAACAACGCTTCGTGTGAACATACGAAGTTCTGTATTCAAGGCAATGATTTCTTCACGAGTAAGATGGGTAAGTTGATCACGGGTCATCATAAGCAACATGTCTTCGATATCTTCAAGGCGAATGATAGAAAAATCTCCCTGCTGTATTGTGTATTCTCTGTCATCCTCCCTTTTTAGACGAATCTCCGTCACATGATGATAGCCATTCTTGGCTTCAGTTTTCAGTCCCAAAATGCTTGAGATGCGAATATCGGATTTGACAATGCTTCATGAATTGGCTAAGCAGCAACCTCTGTACGCCCTTCGGACTCGCTCGTCCCAATGTGATGCACCTATAACAGCATACATATCATAATTACGATTTACCTTTGGGACCCAGAGTCGGTTTACCTTTTCCTCGATCCAGGGTATTGTCCCCCAATTAGCAGCTTTCAACAAGGTCAGGCAGGTTGCGTACTTGGATGATCCCTTGAGGAGATAATCAAGATCATAGGTGACAAAGAAGTCAAGAGCAATTTGATTATCTTGAGAAGGATCAAGTGGAGGTGGAGCTCTTTCTGACTCATGAAGGCCTGGCCTTTGAACGGTATTAAGAGCTTTCAGGACCTCGTCAGCATAATATTCGTACTCCATGCGGCTTAACCTGGTTTTGGTGTGAATTATCTTGTCCTTTAGCGCTCTCTTTACCAAAGACGGAGTGACCGAAGATTTGAACTCATGAGCCAAAAATGCACACAAGTCTATCGGACTACGGATACGGAGATATAGGACATCTCTATCAGCGTCTGTGATTGGATCATATTTAGCAGCTGCCGTGATCCAAGCTTGTGGCGGTGCAGTTTCATCAATCTCCAATGTATCCGCCCAGTCCCGTGTGCTTGACTCAGGAACAGTAGATTGTGGTTCTATTTGCATAGGAGTAGAAACATGAACACTTGCTGGTTCTGATTCAGGCATTTCGGCGGTGTCATGAACAGGCGAGTGTTGTGCAGATGCAGGTTCAGTTAATGATTCTGCAATCACAAGAGCAACAAAAGAACTAACAGGATTAGTGGTAACAGGTATAGAAACAGAAACAGATGTAACGGGAACCGATGACGCAGTGGCAGCATTCACATCATGGCGCCACTTGGTTCGTCCTGACTCCGTAGAAGTGGACTTTTCCTTTCGCGCAACATCTTTCTGAGACTTGGTACCAGACTTGGATGGTGTCTTTGTGCTGGCAACCTTGTCCCCCGTTTCAGGCTGATCATGTTTACCACCATCATCCTCATCATCATCCTCGTTGCTACCCTTATCACTCTCCTCATTTAGATCACCACCATCACCATCATCATCATCATCACCATCCTCATCATCATCACCATCATCGTCACCATCATCATCATCTTTTTCTTCTTCTTCTTCACCGTTACCCTCCTCTTGTTCACTATCTACCTTTTCCTCCTCATCCAAGATGTGATAAGGTACCACACTTCCAAACGTCTTAAACAACCGATCATACTCCAAAATAGCTTCATTGAGTGCTTTGTCGAGTATCCGCTGAACTTTAGACTTGTTAAAGGATCCAACCTCCTTCATGCGAGCTTTGAGGATCTTCTTTAATTCAAAATCCGTCAAGTCATATGCAATTTTGTAAGCTGACTCGGAAGGGTTGGACGACTTAATCATCAAGTTATCAGCCGCAAGTTTCCTCATCTCATCACGCAGCTTTGGCATAAGGGCCTCAACAGATTCATTCACTCTCTCTAAAATAGAAGCTTCAAGTGTTTCTTTCTGCTCCTTATATTTATCTTTAATAGCTCGAAGTCTCGTAAGTCGTGCTTCATACTTATCAGCTTCAGCCTGTTTGATCTGAGCAAGTTCTTCTGCATGAGCTTTACGTGTCAACTCCATCTCCGCAGTGAACTTAGCTAGCATCTCTTCTTGGGCTTTCTTGGATGCCGCTTCACTTTCCACTCGTCGAAATAGCTCTTCTCGAAGTTTATCCATCTCTTTTCTTTGACTATCCGTGTGTTTATCCAACATTTCTGCCATTACGAATGTAGCCATTGAAGATGGTACAGAGCTACTCTGGGATGGTTGAAGAGGCTCGGTTGTGATTACAGTACTGAGGATGGAAGTTGTTGGAGGTGGAAGGAAAGGTAGTGGTGTTGACACTGGTCGTGTTGGTAAGGGCTGGATTGGTGGAGGTTGAGTTACGAGAGGCTGTGTAGGTACAATGATTGTTGTAGCACCAGACTCCTTCTCAACACTTGCTGTATCAGCAATGGATGTCTCCTTCGAAGCAGAGTATCGTTCAGGTGATCCAAACTCATTAATATCATCTGGCTCCTCGTATTCTTCTTCAACATCCATCTATGCACCCGACCCACTACCGCCCGTGTCTCTCCTACTCTTTTCAATAGCCATCTTCATTAACTTTTTCTCAGTCTTTTGAGTTTGCTCGGGAGTAGGATCGTCATCAGTGTCTTCATCTCGAATAACAAACTTGTCAGCCGTGCTCTTACCCTTCTTAGCTACGGTCTTTTTCTTTTTGGTTTTGGGTTCAGATAAAGCAACTGTTTGCTTGCGTTTACCTTTACTCTTGACCGTAGTAGACGAGTCTTCTCCTGTCTGAAGGCTTGCTTTTTGTTTCTTGATTTCTATGAGCAGTAGCTTGTAATCAGCAGAGGCTTTAATTTTATCTGTCAGAAGATAACCGGGAATAGGACCAATGATTAACAGCACCAGAGGATCCTTCATGCCTTAGGTCTACAGTGTCATCAGCCTCTTCAGTGCGGTGACGGCTTGCTGCGCGCTTATCAATAAAGACATCATTCTTCATAAAATAATGAATTGTAAGCTTGATAAACCGAGGGTAAGGAAAGACATTAGCCTTCAGCTTCTTGTTTTGGAAGAGTTGAAAGTTAAATTCTTCCCACAACAAGGATGCATAATCTGTATTTAAGCCTTTGTACATTCCATAGAAGATGTTCATAATTGGACCACGCACAGCATCATGCCCAGTTGTTTTAGGTGTAAGACATCTACTGAGGATACCAAAGATAGCTCTCCAAGGTTGACCCACTTTGGCGGTGGTAAAATCGGACATAACTCGTAGGTTAGGACATCCAAGAGCACGGAACATCTCCATTAGTTCGTCTTTGTTAGGGTTCCTTGAAAATGACAAACCTTTGGGTGTATCCCGAATTCCAAATATCTTGCGGAAGTCTGAAGCGGTGAGTGTCTGTTGCTTGTTGTCGAGGGAGAAGGTGATTTTGTTTGAAGTACTTTCCTTGGTAGCCCAGAATTCATACATGTAATCAAATGGCACCGAAGCAGTACTCCTTAAAGCATTCTTGAAGTGAGATTGATCAAGGATTGCTGAGGCGACTTTGAATCCATGGTGAGTGGATTGAGAAACTTCCTTCAGCCGGTAATTGTTTGGTATGAACTTGAGGGCTTTTGCCTCGGCAATTGCGGCTGCTCTAGCATTTTGGAGTTCTTGCACGGTTGGATTAGTCATGGTGTCTGCTTAAGATAAGACATAAGAGGTTGATACACAGAACAATATATATATACCATCTTCAAGTCATTATAACAAGCAAACGATTATCAATCCAATACTCCTTCGTTCGGAAGTCATTCGTTCGGAACACCTTCGTTCGGAAGTAGTTCGTTCGGAACACCTTCGTTCGGAAGTAGTTCGTTCGGAAGTAGTTCGTTCGGAACACCTTCGTTCGGAAGTAGTTCGTTCGGAACACCTTCGTTCGGAAGTAGTTCGTTCGGAACACCTTCGTTCGGAAGTAGTTCGTTCGGAACACCTTCGTTCGGAAGTAGTTCGTTCGGAACACCTTCGTTCGGAAGTAGTTCGTTCGGAACACCTTTGTTCGGAAGTAGTTCGTTCGGAACACCTTTGTTCGGAAGTAGTTCGTTCGGAACACCTTCGTTCGGAAGTAGTTCGTTTGGAACACCTTAGTTCGGAAGTTGTTCGTTCGGAAGTTGTTCGTTCGGAACACCTTCGTTCGGAACTTCTAAATCCTTGTTCATTCGGAATGCACAAAAATCGGTCTATCATGAATTATTCTAATAGCATTCGTGTGTTTTAAGGCATTCTAAGGCAACAATACTCGTTCTAATGCTAATCCGAGCCAAACCCAACTAAATCCCCTAATCAATTTGACCTAATTAAAGCATACGCCCTAATTTGATTAATTTAATTAAAACGAATTAATTAAGTGGTTTAAAGGGAGAATTAAACGAATTAGAGATTTAAGAAACTGATGAGTGTACCTTATGGATCGAATGAAACGGATTATCTGATTAAAAAACGTGATGTTTGTGAGCTTTGTGTGTGTGTTTGTGTGTGTTAATGGCGTCCAGGAAGAGAACAGAAAGAAGAATAAGAGAAAAAGGGAAAGAGACGGGGGGGGGGGGGGGGGGGGGTTGTCTTAGGTCAAAAAAATTTATGACTTTTCCTTTTTGCTAGTTTTAGTCCCCCAAGTTTTTGTTTTCCTTTTCTTTTCCTTTTCTTTTCGCTTCTAGTCACTAACCGTCGTTAAACTTAACCACCTTTACCTATCTTAGAGATCACACAAACTTAAGCATCGCATCCTATTAGCAAATAACCGAGACGTAAAGCAAGTCCTATCTCATTGAACAAGCACAAGTCGTATTCTAAAGCAAGTCCAATCATTAACCATTTAGCCAATTAATTTTCCTCAAACACTTTTGAAAGCCGTTTTGATGACAAAGAAGATTTAACATTTTCTCCCCCTTAAATGATGACCCGTTTTCTATTTAAAGAGCTGTAGTCATTGTTTAACGAGGCACATGTTGATGAAAACATTTTCCAATTAATGTCTTGAAAAGATTGATTCGTGGTGGCAATAAGATTTCTCTTATTTAGACAAATTAATGCACTGAAACGTACACTAACTCGTGTTAGACCAAGTAGTAAAGTAAACTTGATCCGTTTGCATGATTTGGCTTGTAAATCATGCCCGAGAAAATTAATTCCCGTTGTGAGCCAACGTTTTCCAAGGAAATACGTGACTTTAATGCGAAAAACGGGTTGTAGTCAGAAATAACTACAAGCCATAACGGTCATGTTTTAAAAATGTACAACTTTTATACGGACTCTATTTATGGCGCCGTGTCAATATTGATCGACATTTCTAAAGCCGTAAATATTACCGTACTAAAAGACATGCCCGATTTTAAAAAACGAAAAATATTTTTGGATTTTCTTGATTTTATATTTTTTATGGTTTTTCTTGGTTTTATATTTTTTTATGGTTTTTCTTGGTTTTATATTTTTGTATTTTTCTTTTTGTGGTTTATATATATACGATAATATACATGATCACGAACAAAGGATACGCATGAATAGTTTACCACCACTATTCTGCTGATTCTTCTACCAACTCATTGAGAGTCGCTGGAGAGAATGATTTCATGCCAAGCTTGTCGATCAAAAACTCGATTCGTCCTCGATCTAAGGCTTTGGTGAACATATCTGCCAGCTGATACTCAGTGGTGACAAAATACAGCTCGATCACTCTGTTTTCCACTTGCTCTTTAATGAAATGGTAGCGAATGTCGATGTGCTTTGCCCGGGAGTGTTGAACGTAGTTGCAGCAAAGGGCAATGGCGCTCTTGTTGTCACAATACATCGGGATTTTGTTGAATCCCAAACCGTAGTCAGTTAGTTGTGATCTCATCCAAAGGACTTGAGCACAACAACCGGACATGGCAATGTATTCAGCCTCCGTGCTAGAAATTGCAGCGCTTTTCTGCCTTTTTGAAGACCAACTAATCAATCTGTCTCCAAGGAGTTGCACAGACCCAGAAGTGCTACGCCTCGTGTCTTGACACCCAGCATGATCGGCATCTGCGTATGATATTAAAGTAATAGAGGAATCTTTCGGATACCATAGACCACGATGAAGTGTTCCTTTGAGATACCGAAAGATCCTTTTAACAACATGTAGGTGCTTTTCGGTAGGCTGAGCCTGATACCGGGCACACATGCATACGGAAAATTGCAAATCAGGCCTGCTAGCAGTCAAATAGAGAAGGGTGCCGATCATCCCACGGTAGAGTTTTGGATCGACAATAGTCCCATTCCTATCTTCATCTAACTTGGATTTCTCCACCATTAGAGTGTCCACGGGGTCACAATTTTCAAAGTTATATTTCTTTAAAGATTCTAGAGCATATTTGGATTGATTAATAAAGATGCCTCTGGGATTCTGAGAAATTTGTAATCCTAAGAAAAATGAAATTTTTCCCATCATTGACATCTGAAAGCGTGTGGACATTATCTTCTCAAAGCGATTTGACAATTCTATGTTAGAAGCAGCAAATATTATATCATCAACATAAATTTGTACCAATATCATGCCGTTGTCCTCCTTGAGAGTGAATAGAGTGGGGTCCACCTTGCCTTTGGAGAAGCCTTCCGAAATGAGATATGTTGAAAGGAGATCATACCACGCGCGTGGAGCTTGTTTTAACCCATAGAGAGCCTTCTTAAGCTTGTACACATGATTAGGAAACTCCGTGCTAACGAACCCATCCGGCTGACTAACATAGACTTCTTCCCTTAGTTCACCATTCAAAAATGCCGTCTTCACATCCATTTGATAGACGATCATGTTCATATGAGCAGCATACGCAAGGAATAGTCTAATAGCCTCCATCTTGCAACAGGAGCAAAAGATTCTTCAAAGTCGATACCCAAGGCTTGTTTGTATCCTCTAGCAACCAATCTAGCCTTATTCTTCAAGACTACACCCATCTCATCGAGTTTAACCTTATAAACCTACAACAAAGTAAGGATGTTAACTTTGTCAGGGAGAGGAACTAATTCCCATACTTCAAGTCTTTGGAATTCATTTAGTTCCTCTTGCATGGCTTCAATCCAAGATGATTGAGTCATAGCATGTTTCCAGTTTTTTGGTTCAACTTCGGAGAGAAATGCATCAAAATAGCAATAGAGTGCACTCTCTTATAATTGATGGCATGTAGAGACTGGTCGATCGAGACCTCCAATAATATTCCTAATTGGGTGATCTTTTGTCCATTTGGTGCTGTGATTTTCAATCCGTGGTGGTCTGGAGTGAACAATTGTAGGAGCTTCTTCTGAGGTAGACGCGGCTGAAGGGTTTTCAGGTATCGGTATACCAAAGAAAGGAAGCTCTTGTAGGTGAGCATATTCCAAATCGTGATCAATAGAATCCTCTTCAACATCATTAGGCACAAGTAAGGGTGAAGAATCAGGTGTAGTTTGAGAATTACTTGGTAGAGGTGAATCTGGTTCAATGTTAATTGAAGATGCATTTGATAAAGCTTCATTAGCTTGAGCAACAACTTCAGAGATTGGACCTATCACTACAGGTGCTTGAACTTCATCACGTGGGGGATCAAAGAATTCATCAAAGGTTGAAATAGTTTATCCCACTCGGGCCTTGTAGGTGGTATAAATGATGTAGAAGTAGGATTATTGGGAACTAATCCGGAGCTAATAGCACTGGTTCCCATCTCGTGAAGAGTGGGTTCAGAGCTGCGTTGCTCAGAAGCCATTGCTGTCAGCTCATCAAAATCTGCGTCCATAGTTTCTACTATCTTACCAAGACGACGGTTGTAAATTCGGTATGCTTTCTTGGAGGGTGAGTAACCAATGAAAATACCTATATCGGCTTTCGGTTGAAGTTTGCCCAAGTTCTCACTATTAATGTTTGGATAACAAAGAGCATCGAACACATGAAAGAATGAAACATCGGGTTTGCGATCATGTAGAAGCTCGTAAGGTGTTTTTCCATGGCGTTTCCGAATGATAGAGCGGTTTTGGGTGAAACATGCAGTAGATACAGCTTCTGCCCACAAGAATAATGGAGCGTTCGCATAAATCAGCATAGTCCTAGCAGCTTCCATAAGCGTACGATTCTGTCTTTCAACGACACCATTTTGTTGTGGAGTACGTGCAGCGGATGTTTCATGTGAAATACCAACTTCTTCATAGTAATCACGAAGAGTCTGGTTGACGAACTCTGTTCTATTATCTGTACGAATACGGCGTACAGTAGTATTTAAACGTACCTGAATGAATTTCAGAAAAGTGATGATAGCCTTCGGTGCTTCATCCTTTGTACGTAGAAATCTAACCCATGTAAACCTGGAGAAATCATCCATAATAACAAGGATGAATTTCTTACCGCTCACACTTTCGGTTCGCATTGGCCCACAAAGATCCATATGCAAAAGATGAAGTTTTTCTTGATAGGTGTCTTCAGCTTTGGACTTGTATGATTTCTTGGTTCTTTTCCCCCTTGAGCACGCGGAACATAAATGGTCCTTGTGAAATTTGAGCTTTGGAAGACCACGAACTAATTCGTTTTTAGCCAAATGATTAATAGCATCAAAGTTGAGATGAGATAATCTGCGATGCCATAACCATGACTTGGTCTTAGATGCTTTGGAGAGAAGACATACTGGAGAGGCGACCATCATGTCTTGTAGGGACAAAGTATAAAGATTTGCACCACGAGACCCCTTCAACAAGTCTTTTCCTTCTAAATTGCGGATGAAACAAGTATGTTGTCGAAAAGCAACCTCTAGGTTGGAATCACAAAACTGTCCTACTGAAAATAAATTATGACCAGGACCTTCTACATAGTATACCCTTGAAATCGTAACATTTCCAATCTGATATTCACCATACCCCATTATCTTTGCAATATGATCATTACCGAATTTAACCGTTCCAAGAAACTTGCTGACGAAATTTCGGAGCATCGAGCGATCTCCGGTCATATGCTTTGAGCAACCAGAGTCCAAATACCAGAGGATGATTTGGACCACCTGAAAATATCACCAGACGAGGACAATGTATAGGTTTCGGAATCTGAATGTTCCTTGTTATTAGCAGGTACAAATTTAATGATCTTAGATTTACTAACCTTAGGTTTCTTAGATTTCCTAGCCTTCTTCCTAGTTGGTGGTGTAGATTCAAGTTGGCTTAAATCCTGAGGTATTTCTTCACTGATAGGCACTATAGTGGGGGCTGACCTAATTAAAGGGCACGGTTTCCATACTTTAGTGCTAGTGTGCCTAATTAAAGGACGCTAAGACCTAACCTCAATGGATGCATTCCTAGTTAAAGGGCACATTTTTCCATCTAATGTAAAGGTCCTACCAGTGGGACGCCATTGCCATCCAACTTGGGTACGAGTTCTCCCAGTTGGCTTCCATTCAAGATCATTCCTAATGGCATTCATTTCATTCACATCATCAATAAGACACAAATCATGACGTTGGGAAAACATGCATTCATTACAATTCCAACATTTCAAATTAGAATTCACAAATGGTTTAGGCTTTTGCACAGGCGCAAAGCTTTTAGTCTTAGCAACATGATTCTTTTTATTTAAATCTGACATAACATTCCTAGGGTGAGCTTCTACTTTCTTCTTGATGGTACTACTAGTGGAGGGCTTGATCTTATCTTTCTTGATTGGCGATCCTTTAGCCTTAGTAGACTCTTTTAATCCTGTAGAAGGCAAAGTGGGAACATTAGCAACAGATTTTAAAGGTGCCTTAGTTGATGGTGCCAATGACGGTTTTGCTCCTGGGGTCTTATTGAATGGAGTTACAGCAATGGGTCGATTAGTGAGTAGTATAGAACCCGGTCTACCTATATATTGCAAATATGCTAAGAAATATTGAACTCGTTGAATATTGCATGAGCTGAATAATAGTAACTGCTTGAGGGATCTAACGCATACAAATCATCTAAAATATCCCTAAGAAGGTCCACGTGCTTAATTGCATTCATCATATAAACATCGTAAGTATCCGGATTTTGCTTATGGCGCGGGTTCTTATAGAGCACTACTGAATTGGTTGATGGAGCACTAGAGGACGGTGCAGAGTTGGTAGCTAAGTTATTAACAACTTCTTGTCGGGTGAGAAGAAGTGTCTCCTTTAACTCGGCCAAAACCATGTTTTTGTCAATGAGCTGGATATTTAAGTCAGAGATTTCCTCACACTTTTGGTTCAGTTGTTCAACATAAGATTGTTGCTGTGCTGCATTAAAAGCTAAGCGTTCTTCTATTGAACCATAAAGAGCGGAGAGTCCCTGTCTTGCCCGATCCATCTCCCCTAGAATAGACGAAAGTCTAATTTCTAAGTCCTGGTTTTAGACTCTGCAGCCTCTAGTTCCAATTTTAGTGTTTCATTCGATGACACATCTCTCTTTAATCTCATAATCTCTTCCTCTAATGCCTTAACTATCTCAATCATCTTGTCACTCGTCTCAACACTGTTTTCACAACCATTTGTTATCAAAAGATCCTTATTTTGAGTTTGCTGTTTTAATTCTAAAGATATACAATGTTGTTCAAGTTGATTAAAGCGTTTTGTAAGTAAATTGTATGAATCTTAAAGCTTTAAAAATTCAGCGTTAGACTCGTGACAAGAATGATTATCTACCTCATTTACAGTATCAGCAACATTTACAGAGAGATCATTCACATCATCACATATATTCACAGCATCACAGTTATTCATAGCGGATGTAAGCTCATTCGAATAATTAACATTCACAGTAGTAAGCACATCACACGAAATTACTTGGGACACGAATCGGTCATACTCGGATAAAATCTTTTCCTTTTCAATTAATTGTAGTTCGTAAGCGGTGTCCATTTCATAAAACACTTTTTGAACTTCTTTAATTTCAAACTCGAGATTTTCCGAAAGAGATGCAAAACTTCCTTTTAGACTTTCGACAAACGGATTGATCTCATTCTTAAACACCTCGTTCATGTGTTCGAAAGCCCATTCTCCGGCGTTTAGACCATTTGAAGTCGTACATTCCCGGATGACCTTGTCAAAACTAGCAATATATTGATTAATCTCTTGCAAGTTTATCCATACAGTGCTAACAGGTGGAAGATCCTTTGGAATTTCCTTAGGTTCTTCCATTTTGACAAGTGTAGGAAGTGTACTAGGGTTTTCTTCATTTAACATGTAGGTTGGTGCTGTGATAAGATCTTTATCCATATGGAAGCGAATTCTAAAGTCCGTTTTTGCAAGCTCCTGATTCATTTTAAAATAATCACACTGGGGATATTTTGCAAAGTTGTATGACCGATTCTCATCAAGTAGATCCTTATTTGTGCGATCATCGAAAATAACAATCGGATCTAAGACCAATCCTAATTGGGTTGCATTATAAAGTCTTGGACTATGGATAAAAGCTTGTCTTGCATACCGTGGGTTAGGGGGAAGGTCTTTTTGACGCGATAAGTTAAACTCTCTAAACGATGCGTCAAATAAGTGCACTAGTTGAGAGGCAGCGTATTGTCTTAAAAGCAAATAATCTAAACTTCTAATCTTATTAGCGGCATTAATTTCCATTTCATTCTTTTTAGACTCGAGTAATTCAAAATCCGTTTGAAGTTTGTGAAAATTAGTGACCACTAACTCTTTTTATTTAAGTTCGTTAGAAAGATCTGCTCTTAAGGTTTCAATTTCTTGCAAATGACCCATTTGTTTGTTTCGAAAATGATCATATTCGGGATTTGTTAGAACATTGGACGAAGGAACTAATTCCAAAGTTTGAACTTTTTCGTTGCACAAGGCAAGCTCAACAGACAAATTCTTATTCTTAGCTAGGGTTTCTAAGAGTGTAGTATTCATTTGGCTAAGTAATTCTGCAGGAACCATGACCAAATCCTGTTGAGCAGGAGTATGCGTATGCGAAATGGCTCCCGGTTGTGATTCACTCAAAGTCTGGGGACTCACATTGATATTACTATCATTGATTGTCTCTCCTCATTTGCAAGACTCACCACCGAAGACTTATTCGGATCAGCACCCTCTTGCCCAACTTGATGTGGTTGAATAATAGTATCAGTGGTATTAGTAAGTACCTCAGATATTTTATCTGACCCAAAGCTGGAGATAGTTGCCATAAGAGCTGCCTGTGCAGATTGAAGATCATCACAGTATGAATCGTAAGCATCCAGATCATCTGCTTGGTATGCTGCATTCTGTGTAGTGACAACTTCTTGTTCCGCAATCCTTGGATCAGCAAGAAATGCAAGCTCCTCTTCATCAAGTTCCTGTCCTTGTGCCTGAGCGTTCACCAAATAAATCTTCTCTGCAAACCATTGACCATCCCTTCTCTTCTTGGGTTTTTTGCAATCCTTAGACATGTGACCTTCTTCCTTACAGTTGTAGCATGTAATCATTCTCAACTTACCTGTAGAATTAGCCCGTGGAGGAGTATTGACCATTGGAGCAGGATTGACCATGCGTGCAGTGGTGGTTGATGTAGTGGGTCTCCCCTGATAAGGTTGAATAGGTTGAACCATTACCCTGCCATTCTTAATGGTAGCTTGTTGTCGAGAATTGGATGAATTCCTCAGTTGATTGTTAGTAGGAGCTGGTCCTCTAAATCCTCGTTTGCTCAATGTCCTTGTGAGATAAGTAGACATAGTAGCTAACACTTCAACTGGGTCAGTTCCTTGTTTGAATTCAGGAATGGGAACTTCATCATTATCACAATACAATGCTTGGTCTTGTTGAGCGGCATAAGTACTAGAAGGAATAATCATGTGGTCAGAATAGCTTGATGGATATGCTGCATTTTCTTGATAAGAAGAGTATGATGACTGATCATAAGGTGCAATGCTTGCTGGTGAGTATGGGTGAGGTTGTGAGGCATATTGTGATGCTTGTGGTTCTCTCTGAGACGAAGGTGCATTAAACCGATATTGTTGCTGATGTGAGGTGGGTGGTTGAGGTAGAATCGAATATTGGGGGAAGCTTGGAGTCATGTACGGTGATGGATGATAGGCTTGGTGTCCCATGATATAAGGAGTGTTGTTGTATGACAAGCTTGGTTGATTTGCCATCAAAGCTAAAGAATCAGGGTACATACCTCGAGGCGAACGGTGCATGATCACGTGCTTCTCATGTTGTTGGAGAAAAGCATAGAGGTGATCCAAATTGCACTTATGCAAATCCCTAGTTAACTTAACATCAGTAATATACTCACCCCATTCAGCTTGAGGTAAAGTATTCAAAAACTTGGTGTTAACCTGGAATGGAGCAATCACGAGATTGTATACATTCAAATCATTCATGAGAGTAGTGAATCTGAAGTAGTAGTCGTGAAGCGTTTCCCCTGGACTGTACGTGAATCTATCAAACAGATCATACAACTGACATTCCCGTTCCTGTTTAGTAAGAGACGTACCTTGTAGCAAAACCTTTAGACGTTCCCATAAATCCTTTGCAACCGTATATTGACTTACCATTTGATAGATGTCATGTGGAAGAGCTTGAAGAATGGTTTGAAGAGCCTTTTCGTCTGCATCGGCAATAAGTTGTTGAGCTGGTGTAAGTTCTTCAAACTCCCGTGGTCGAGTCTCATTGTTAACAACGATGGTACCATAATCAAGTGGACCATTCAGAATTGACTTGACCATAAGCCTCCCATATGTCGGTTTTCCCTTAATGTATGACATCATACGGCCTTTCCATGCTTCAAAGACTTCTTTAATGAGCATTGGAGGGCGATTATCCGTTCCCGTAATGACGGAAATATCCGTAAGTGATGTCATTTGAGGCATTAATGAATTCGGATTCATTTTGGTCACTTTAAAGAGACAAAGATTATCGGTTGATCGAGCAGTGAAGTAAAGTTGTGAGTTGTGTTGAGTTTTTGTGTAAGAAACCAAGATTAAATCCTCTAAAAATCGTCGAAAAAAAAACAAGTAAAATATCCCTTGGTTCGGAACAATTGTTGATTCGGAAGAAACTGGTTCGGAACTTCCTTGATCCGGAACAGTGTTGATTCGGAAGAATTTGGTTCGGAACTTCTTTGATCCGGAACAGTTGTTGATTCAGAAGATTTGGTTCGGAACTTCTTTGATTCGGAACTATTGGTTCGGAAGATACTGGTTCGGAACTTCTTTGATCCGGAACTTTTGGTTCGGAAGATACTGGTTCGGAACTTCTTTGACCCGGAACTTTTGGTTCGGAAGATATTGGTTCGAAACTTCTTTGATCCGGAACTTTTGGTTCGGAAGATATTGGTTCGGAACTTCTTTGATCCGGAACTTTTGGTTCGGAAGATATTGGTTCGGAACTTCTTTGATCCGGAACTTTTGGTTCGGAAGATATTGGTTCGGAACTTACTGGAAAAGGCTGGTTCGTGTGTTTAACAGTCGACTAAATATATTAAGAACAAACCCAGATTTTTACCAAATTACCCGAAAAGTTTTGTGATTTCTACTAAAAGAAGTAAAACCCAATACTTATCTACTAATCCCAACAACAAAATCACCAAAAACTTCAAGAATCAAGATAGATTTTCCTAAAGAACACTAATACAATCAAAAACTAAAGAACAACACAAATCATTACCTTAAATCACCCCATGACTCTTGATACCAATTGTAGAATATGGATAATCTTATGTATCAATAAAGTGGGTTGAAGGTTTCTAGAGAGAGAAAGTAGTGAGAGAAACTAAGAGAGAAATGTGTGTTTTTATTCAAAATGAGAAAATGAAATCATCCAACAACCAACCCCTTTCCATGGTGGAAAGGGGTATTTATATCCAAGCCATTAATGGGCTTGGGCCGACCCATGACAAGCCCATGGGCCGGTTTCTTACTTAAATAAATAAGCAAACATTAACTACGAGCTATACAACATTAATAATATTGTGGAGTGACCGATACTTCTAATATACGTTAAAAACGTATTTCTAACAGAGTGTGTTTACCACCCCAATCGAAGGGACGAGGTAAAGTAACGATACAAGACACTAGAAGTGTTGTTTTATCCTTGAATAATTAACCTTTAGTAATAGACCATATAATTGTTTTTCCTTTAGAGAGATTATCATTGATAACTATCGTATTAGGATTGAGATCGAATCTGGTGAGGATCTATACACGAGAGCATCTGTAAGCGGGAGTTGGGATGAAGACACCCGACATACACCCATTGTGAGTTGGACATGTCTTTTAGGTTTAAGGTTGCCTATGATGACAAACCTAACCTTACAAGATACCCGACCCGTGAAACCTGAAATGATTGTTGAAATTAGGATCTGAGACTGCCGGTAGTGGGCAGGAGGTTATGTGAATATGCAATGTAGATCTTGAAGTGCAGGATGGGTAGCAATGTTATGCCAAAAATTTTCACCTTGGAAAAATGAATTGATGATCTGAAAGATCATGGGAAATAAGTCCCCGTTGTATGGGACCATTGAGATAATGTAAAAGTTGATTTGAAAGGCATATAAGCTGGATCTACCCTAGGACTTCAAAGGCTGCGTGAATTATGTTTCGTATATCGAACTTGATAAAACATCTATTAAGTGAGAATCTGATTACTTCTTAATGAAGTTTGGATCGGCAAAAAGTTGCCTTCATCAGAAACCCGTGAACATCATGGATAGAGAAAGCAAGTCAGCTTAAGCCTGACCGTATTCCTGTAGTTATGTTTGATGAAACTCGCGTATTGTAATGAATTACACTTGAGAGAAAAGACCGAATATGGAGGAAATACCCATATGGCTTTAACTCTATAAGAAGCGAGTAGTAAGATAAATCGATCTTTGAGGACAAAGATCATGTTTAGGGGTGAATGCTATGACAATCCGTTAATTTATGGTTGATATTTTATTCTCAAGTATTATTTAAAAATATTATTTTAATGTTATATTATGAACTCACTCTTTTTTGGGAAGAAATTTGGGTTTACGTTTTGAAGTAGCATCGACTACGTTTAAACCGGAGAATTCTACGTTACGTGCTTACGTTTACATACACCGTTTTGGTGACAGTCCGACATTTCAGGAAATAAATTTATCCTTGAATATTGTTTTTGAATTTTTGTGTTGGTTCATAAACTCACAAATTTACGAGAAGAGATTAGGACTTACGTGCATAATTTAACGTCCGTTACGACTAAACCGGAAACCCTAGGTTTACGTATTTACGTTTTTGAACTCCGTTTTTTATGAGACAATTTTTATTAGATTCGTTTTGTTCCGTTGATTCATAATTTATAAAAACGTTTTTCGTAAAACGACCCGAGGGCACGTAAGTCGAGGAAACTAGAATCGAGGAGTACCCGTAAATAAGTGGAGATGAGACAAGTTTACACTTACCTCACCCCCACTATGAGTGGAAAGACTTAGCCAACACACCATATGTGGTGTCAAGTTTATATACACACTAAGGACACATGTCCTTAGTGCATACACAAACCACCAAACTAACAAAACTAGCTACACCATAAACCATTTCTCATTTCATACATGCAAAACCACTCAAACACTCTCTTCTCTCTCTATGAACGTCCATAGCCACCCTCCTATCACCATTTTCATCAAATTTTAACCATAAACAAAGGCTATAATCAACATATGTTGAAGCCTACTTGAAAAGATGAAGATTGGAGGTGATTATAACATGTGAAAAGGAGTTTTCATGGAGGTCTTTGGGCTGATTATCAAGAAGGAGTTTAGGGCTGATTTCATGGAAGTGTTCATACATTTGAAGGACTCAAGAAGTTTCCTTGCTAAAGTTGAAGATTTGGTAACAAGGAACCAAGCCTTGTTCATCAAAATCCCATCTTTTCATCATCTTGGTGGTATAGAGATTATTTTTCCCTATCATCTTGTTATTTTGAATATGTAATATTGTATTTTCTTCATTTATGTATATGTATATGATGATGAATGATGATCAAAAATATTATGTGGGGATCATGTGTTGATAAACTTGGTTAAAAAGATTGAAAATTACATGTAAAAGTGGTAAAATCTTGCTAAAATAAGTAGGCTGTATAAAAAACATTAAAGAACCTTATGTTAAACTGTTAAGATGCCATCGATGAATTAATATACAGTAAGTTATAAGACTTGTACACATGTTAAAGTTGGTCATACAATGGAATTCTTAAAATGAGTGAGATATGATCAAAACAATATTGAAGTACAAATCTGAGTAGTCTGTTTTGGAAGGACTGTTAGGGAAATTTAGAGATATATTTAGCAGTAGCTAAAACTGAGTTAATTGTCACACATATCATGTAGTTTATGGTATCCAAAAATGAGCTTCTATCTCCTTGTAGAACTCAAGATATGGTAAAAATGGTGAAAGTATAATATTAGCACTCAAGTTAATATAATATAAAATGTATACCTAAAACCCAATAACTTATATATTACATATAAATAAGTATGTACTTTAATAAATAAAAGGGACATTTTATAAAAATGGCAATTTGATAAGTTTTATAAGTTATAAAACTAAAAACATAAGTTTTACGTCTTTTCGGCTAAAACCGATAAATTACCGTTTTCGTCAGTTAAAACTTAGACGGTCGGACCCGTCTAATGTAAACTTTTTATAACTCATATACTGATGTATAAGTACACATGACAAGTAAAAACCAATAAAACCCGAGCTTTATAACTTATGGACATTAACGGGCCAAAATAGCCTTATTGGACTATTAACCCGACAAGTTTGGCTAAACACTAATGGACTTACTCATTGGGCTTAACCCACTTGGGCCCAACATGTGAGTATAGGCCTGATAATAAAAGTATAAATGGACTAATATAAAGAGTTGAACTCTTAATGGGCTTTAATGGGCTTATTGGGCCTTAATATGGAATTGGATTGAAACTAGTATAACTAGTAAAAAATTTGACTAATAGATAACACTATAATGTTGAATGAAGAGATAAAATCCCACTTGATCATCATCGTACTTATGATATCGTCATATATATACATAGCCATTATTTTTATAAAGTCATTGGATAATAGTCTAAGACGAGTATTATTTGTCTAGGTTTCCGTGATTGAAGCACGTACCGTACATCCATATCGCCGATAATCCGCCTTTCCCAATCAACGTGAGTTCATAGCCTCGCACTCTTTTAAATGTTTTTATGAAATGTTTTTATAAACCCGCGAGGGAGATAACATGTTAGTTTTAATAAAAATAGGACACCAATTGTCCCGATTGTTTGTTTATTGATTTGGACCCGAATGATTGTATGACCCGATGAATGATTATATGATCCGATGAATGAAATAAAATGGATTATTATAAGTTAGGTTATGTCACTAAAAGTCCCATTAGCATGAATTGTGAACTACCGGGATTTGGTAGACGCTTATGCATATAATAGTACTATTTTGGGAAGATCACCCCAGTTCGCGCCTTGACGGTTAATCCCCGTCGTGCCACATTGATTGGTAAGCGAATTTGTGTATGAGAAGATTTATATAAGCGTGATTATTGTGACGACACGCTGTTTTAGATGGGAAAATGAGTTTCGGGTTAGCTACCCGTTGTTTTTATAGTAAGGTAACAATGTAATGCGGCTTATGATAATCCAATAACAAAAATACTGCTATACGCATTGAATTACAATATATTGCCTGACTAGCAATACGGGGTCTTATTATTGATATTATGTTCGTGTTTTGGATTTACATAACCATATTCATATAACGGTTTTCATTTAGCTCTATACAACGTTATAAGACGTATTATATGATGTTTTTACGACATTGGTTCGTATAATGGTTTTGAAGGCAAAATCCTATAGTATGATTTACAACAAAGATTTGTATAAAATATTTTTGGCTTATTTTATGGCCTACGACAAAGAATTGTACAAAATGATTTTCAGTAATAATTTTATACCGATGATATATTAATGGATTTCATTAAACTCTATGAATTCACTCGGCGTTTTCGCTGACCATTTCTTTTAACATGTTTTATCTCAGGTCCTTGAAGGTAATTCTCGGGAAGACGACAAGAATTTATGGCCCGCACTTAAATAACAAATTTCCATTCAAATGTTTGTAATATTGTATGAAATAATATGACTTGGGACCTATGTAAATTTGATATTCATGAATGGAAAATGCTTTATTATTAAACGACGCGATTTTAAGCGTTGTCTATGATTTGAGTAATGTGCTATCCCGTAACACTAACGACTCTTCCGCTGAACTAAAGTATGAATATTTGGGGGTGTTACACTTCTCATGGCACTAATCATACGAATTAATATCAAATGCAGGTTACATTCTACAGTCTATTGGAACAGTCGAATATTGAATGAGATCTTTTCTTCTTCCTTCCTGCAGTTTGTAATCACTGAATCTTGGCCTTATAAATTCCAGTCTGATTTAGCACTTTCCATCATGCTTTGTCCCATTCATTCACATAATACTAACGATATGAATTCTTCTCCCCCCACAATCCCAGTCTGATGTGAAAACAAAAAAGGCCGCCCATGTTGATCTTGCACAGGCCCAAAACCACAACAAGGCGAAAAGAATATTGTTTGCTGACCATTCTCAATCACCTTCTACAATCAGGACGCGTTCTTCTACCCGAGCAAAGAAAGATGTAGTTATTGACCCTGCGGATCCCGAACTTGATAGCCAGTTTGATTATGTCACAGATGCGGGGGATGTGCAGAACCAAAAGGTAGCGGCTGCTCAGGCTAAGGGTGAGTTGTTCCTGAAGGACCTTGATGTTGGGGTTACTGGCGCAATAGTGGTTATGTTATGCAGGTTACGGGATGTGAATTCTCCGACTGGCCGTTATCTAAGTACTGATTTCATAGTTTCTGATGCTCAAGTACGCCTCTTATTAATGTTCCTTTCAGTCAACATGAAAAAGATAATAATCATATATGCTCATCCTTATGCGATTTTATGACAGGGTAATGTTATGCACTGCACGGCAAAGTCCACTGTAGCTCATTATTTTGTGAAACTCAAAGAGGTACATGTGTATTCGATCAGAAACTTTGATGTGCAACCTAACAAAGATGAGTTTCGTGTCCTAAGGAATGGAGCTTTCATTCTGGAATTTGATGGTGGGACGATAGTTAGAAAGGCAACTTTCAAATCCAATGGATTTGTCAGATATCCTTTTGAAATGGTGGAGATTCCTAATCTTGAACACACGCACAATAAATACATGATAGGTAGGCGGACTATATTTATGCTGGCTAAATAATGTAGTTCATTTGTATTCTAAATTAACATGTTTCTTCGTGTTTGTTGTATGCAGATGTTGCTGGATATGTGTAGCATGTTGGGAGGATCTGCACCCAACGTTCAGGCTCAAGAACACTCGATTTCAAATTGGCTAATTGCATGTATGTTTAACCACTTTATATATTGGTGTATTCGCTTATACCATGGTGTTGTATAGTTTTTTATATATTCGTAAATGCAGGGGACAGTCGGTAAGGGTTACCTTATGGGGAGCTTTGGGTGAGCGGTTGATTGAAAAATGTACCCGTCGGGCTGGCGTTTATGCTGTTGTTTTGACATGCATGATCCCTAGATCTTATAACAGTAAGGGCGCTTTCCTACACAAAAAAACAAAAAAAAACGAATCATGTAACAAAAAAATAATGTGCACCAAATAAAAGAAATAACAATATTTTATGCTTACCTTATAGATAAGCTATATATATAAAGCTCTTCTTCCACGTTAATCCTTGATGATGAAGCCATCCCTGTAGTAAGAGATTTGATGGGGGAAAACAGGTCAGTTTATGTGTGGTAATTTTCCCTAAGCATATAATAATTAATGTGTTGTAACATAAGTTTTATTTGTGGATCTAGTGTGAAACCTGTTAGGGAGGCATTTCCCCTAGATCATAATGAACCAAAAAATGGGATGCTGGAAAACTTGCTGATATGGTCGCGGAATCGTAACAAAAATGTATGTAATGTTTAATCATGCAATATGTCCACGAAATGCTCTTATATGTGTCTAAAAGTTTTCCCTTGCCCTATTCACACATTGCGGTGGCGACAAGTGCAGGAAGGGGTGTGGTAGAAAAGATGGGAGGTTTTACTATGATTCATGTGAAAGATCGGTTGAGTATCCAGTGTTACGGTGTGTGCATTTTTACATGTAAACTATTTGGCACAACTACGTTCTACACAATGGTTGGGTGACATACTATATAATTGTTATCACAGATATAGGTTAGAACTGTAAGTGTCCGACTCGACTGCATCAGTTATAATTATGTTATTTGATGAGACAGCAAGGGAGTTGGTTAAGTGCTCACCCGATTCAATAGCTCAGTCGGTTGAACATGTATGTCCACGTAAATTTATTATCTTATAACCTACAATGTTTCTAAGTACCTTGGTTATGCAGGCTGCTGGAGACGGAATGGAATTTCCTCGCGCATTAATAGCTCTAATTGGTACTTCCCCAACATTTGAGCTCAAAATCCAATCATATTTTGAGCACGCCAATTTTGAAAGCTTCACATGCTGGAAAATCATCTTTGTCTCAACTGATGACGAACATGCAGTTTCAACTACGGACACACCGCCCCCTCCAAAAACTAATTCTTTGAAACGTTTGTCCAAGGAACCAACACTTGCTACTCCATCCAAACCTGTGGAGGAAGACAAACCAATCAGGTTAGTTTCAGTTTATTGTCAGACACGCTACATACGTCGTAAAAGAAGCATGTATCTTAAAGTGCTGGCTAACCTATTCTAATGGCGGGGTACTTGCAGGACTGAGCTTGATGATTCTGATTCTGAGGAGGAAACTTCAGTTGCATCTGACAAAAAGAAGAAAAGAAGGTATAATTGTGCTTTGTAGTTGAATAACACATTTGAATGGTGTATGTCGCTAACATAAGTTACCTACGATTTTAATATTTCAGATATATCGATTCCAACTCTACTTCTGAGTAAATGTCCAAGCGAAAGATCATGGGACCATCAATAAGGCCATAACTCAAGTGTTTAGTGCAATGAAAAATACATCCCGTGTTAAAAACTTTATAAGACATTTTGTTTTAGTTATTTTAAAACATTTGAATAGTTTGGTTGGTTGTTTGTATGTTCGGACAAATGGTTTGGTTTATGCAGTACTAACATAAAAAATTTCCCTTTATATGTTTATGGTTAAATGTTATTTGTATATGACTGATAAGCAGGTACCATAATATTATGATTATGCATTTACAAGAAGATGCAGATCCACAAAGTGACCATAAAGGTTTGTATTTCTTTGAGTATGCACATGATTAAACAGCATACCATCGAGCTTTTTTTTGTATATCTCACATGAACTATGGTGTGTTTTGCAAGGTGACACCAAAAAAATACCCCAAGAGATGGTGCTTTAAGTTTGGTGGACATGCAGCCTGTTACAAGCAGAAAGGTGCTCACCAAGAATTTAGCTATTAAATGTTGAACATTGTATAGGCTGTGATTGTAACTTGAACAATGTAATAGTCGATTTAATCTTAATATAACATAATACACAAAATCTCACAATTTTGCTATCTATTTTTTAGCAACACGTGCAATATTATGATCATTCGAAATACATGTTTCCGCAATTTATTTGTTCAAGATCATAAACTTAAATGGCTTACATTCACTATTGCCATATATTTGTGAAGGCTATATAGCTAACTTTATCAGACGAATTGCATGTGTATGTAACCGGAATGATTTATGTTTGTATTTGTATCATAAGACACGAGGACCATCCCTATAGTTAGCCAGGTTGCTTAAAAATATATGTTCAACAATTCGCCTTTTAATTATCATGAAAATTCTGAAACTTTAACCGAAAACAACCTGTTTGGCATACTCGATATTTATTATGCTAAGTATCATTGAATTATGCATTTACTTATAATAAACATGTAGTCTACATAACTTCTGACCTTTTGTTAGGATTAACAGTTATAAAACTAAAAGCAGTATTTATGATCTGAACATCCTATATAAACCTATCCATATGATAATACTTGTAGAATCTCCACATCTATAATATGCATAAAATGTATTCTAGTAACTAAGTTTCATTGTTTATGGATAATCAGGCAGTCTATACGTGTACAACCCCATTAAACAATTCTACAAATGTTCCTTCCCTATCCAATATGCTGCATAATTTCTTGGTAATCCATTCACATACAGTTGTTCAAAATGGAAGTGTAGAGAGTTTCTGTGGCTTAAAATTGACAGAACTGCCTACGTTCTTACCAGGTAATCTCAAATTGAATACTTATAATATATATAGGTTTATATGTACTGACAATACTCCTCCCATTTTCAGGACCGTCCGATCCATCACGAAATGCAGCGGTAAACAAACACAATGGCACAATAGCTTCTACTTCAAAGCAATCACTTAGGCAGTCTATTCCGAAAGGGAGAGGTTAATACTACCATATTTATTTTAATAATGTAATTTACAATATATGTATTATACACTGTATCCCAATTTATTTTTGTGCCATGTCTATGTCAGAACCGACGTTTAAGCGTGGTAGGAAAAGATTGTCCAAAGGACAAGGGTTGACTTCTGCAGGTAATATGTTGTTTAAAAGTAAATGAGTTTTTTTATGAACATTCATGTTTGTAATGATTTACATACATTTTTTAACCAGCTATTAAGTTTGTCCCACATTACCTTGGCCCTCCAGCGTATCGGTGTAAATGTTGTAATGCAATCATGTGGTATGATGAAAGAAACACCAAGGGTTACAAGCCTCGAGTCCCTACGTTTTCACTGTGCTGCAACAATGGGAAGATACTACTACCAAGATTCCAAGAAACTCCGCAACCGTTATGGGATTTACTTGACTATGAGGATTCAACTACAATGCGGTTTAGAGACTAGATCAGAGTATATAATAGTATGTTCAGCTACACGTCTTTTGGAGTCAGGATAGATCATGGCATTAATGAAGGAAGGGGCCTATACACTTTTAGGATTAATGGATAGAATTATCATAGGATAGGTTCACTACTTCCGAAAGAAGGAACTCAGCCAAGATATGCGCAACTATGGTTTTTTGATACGGATAATGAAATACGGAATAGAATGTCGTCTTTTATTAGCAATGACCAGACAAGCGGGGTGGATGGTATAGTGGTAGGTGGTTTGATAGAAATGTTTGATCGATGCAGCGCAATTGCCAAGTCTTTCCGAATGGCAAGAGGTTGGTGTATTGCTAATGATTCGATTGATGCTGAGTTGCATCTGCTTGGTGACAGACAAGCAACAAGACAGTATAATGCCCCTACAGTTTTGGAATTAGAAGCCCTAATTACAAACGATTTCGGTGATGGGGAACCTACAAGGGATATCGTTGTAAACGCAAAAGATACTGCCCCAAAAATAATTTTGGAATTACATCCATCCTACATGGCGCTCCAGTATCCATTGTTATTCCCTTACGGAGAAGATGGGTATCATGATAAGATATCTTATCATACAAATACGGGGACACGGAAGACTACCCGTGGGTATGTAACGATGAAAGAGTACTACTTATATGTAATTCAGCAAAGAAATGATCAGGGGAATACTTAATTACGTGGAGGGCGTTTGTTCCAGCAATATTTAGTGGACACCTTCACTACGGTTTAAGAACAAGGACTTAAATAGACAAGGAACAATTAGGATACCTGCGCGTAGATCTATATAATAATGTCTGTGATGCTGTCACAAGAGGCGACACAAATGCTGCAGGTTTGGGGAAAAGAATCGTATTACCAAGCAGTTTTACTGGAGGTCTGAGGTATATGATGCAAAAATACCAGGATGCTATGGCCCTATGTCGAGTATATGGAAATCCAGATTTCTTCATCACGTTTACCCTCTAATCCTAAGTGGGCTGAGATTACTAAAATGCTCCTAAATGTGCCCGGCCAAAAAGCACATGATAGGCCAGAATTTGGGACACGAGTGTTTAAGATGAAGCTATCTGAATTATTAGATGATATAACCAAAAAACAAATATTCGGCGAGAGCTGTGCAGGTATTTCACACTTTGCCAGCCTAAAATATTCACACGTTTATGATTAAATATTTTAAACGGTTTGCAAACAACATTTTGCAGTTGTGTATGTTATTGAGTTCCAAAAGCGTGGGTTACCACATGCACACATATTGCTATGGCTTGAGGAAGATTACAAGTGCAAGACGGGGGATCAGATTAATGATATAATATCTACAGAACTCCCATGTCCAATCAATGACCCTGTCGGGTACAATGTTGTTACCGAATACATGTTACATGGTCCGTGCGGTAAGGATGCTAAGTACGCTCCTTGCCATGTGGAGGGAAAATGTTCAAAACATTATCCTAAGCCATTCTTTGCAGAAACAGATACTGATGACAATTGTTACCCTATTTATCGCAGAAGAGATAATAAGATTGTTTTTAAAAAGGGGAAGGTTGTATATGACAACAAAAATGTGGTTCCTCACAATCGTTACCGGCTTCTTAAATACAAAGCGCACATAAATGTAGAATGGTGTAATAGGTCCAAAGCAATTAAGTACTTATTCAGGTACTTAAATAAGGGGCCTGATAGAGCTACCATTGTCATTCAAGAGAATGTACATAATGGTAATCATGTGACGACTGAGCAGGTGACTGAAGTCGATGAGATCAAAAATTATCTAAATTGTAGATATCTGGCTCCATGTGAAACCGTTTGGCGTCTTTTTTCCTTTGATATTTATTATTCATATCCTTCAGTAATGACAATGAATTTTCACTTAAAAATCAGAATCTCGTTACATTGCGTGACTCTGAAAGTTTACCAACTTTGCTAGAAAAGGAAGGCATTGACGTCACCATGTTTACAGATTGGTTTAAATTGAATGAACGTGATGAAGATGCCCGTACACTTACTTATGCACAGATACCTGAACATTATGTGTGGCACGATAGGCTAAAACTGTGGCAACCGCGAAAACAACGAAATGTTATTGGCCGAATAGTTTACTCTAGCCCAGCCTCCAGAGAACGGTACTATCAATGATACTTAATGTTGCAAGAGGGCCAGAATCATATGAGGAACTAATGTCTGTTAATAACAAAGTATATGGAACATTCAAGGAAGCATGTTTTGCCTATGGGTTACTTAGCGATGGCAAGGAATGGACTCATGCTATATCTGAGGCAAGTGTGTGGGATTTTGGTCCACAACTACGTGACATATTCGTTATGATATTGTTATTATGCGAGGTGAGTAGACCCCTAAAACTTTGGGAACAAAACTGGGAACTTTTGTCTGAAGATATCCTCCACAAAAAAGGAAACTTTATAACTATCATGAATTGCAGTTGACGCCTGAACAACTTCAAAACTATTGTTTGATTAAAATCCAGGAACTGTTGAATGGAAATGGAAGGTCTTTGGCAGATTTTCAAGATCTTCCAAAGCCAAATCCAAAGTTACTAACGAATACAAACAATCGGTTAATCAGGGAAGCTCTTGCATTTGATATGCAAAAGGGTAAGGTTGAACATGAGAGACTTCACTCATTGTTAAACCCCTAACATAGATTAATTTAGGAGGATGTCATTGACTCCGTGCATAATAAAAAAGGTAAGTTATACTTTCTTTATGGCCCTGGCGGGACCGGCAAGACTTTTGTATACAATACTATCATTGCACAATTAAGATCAAAAAGAAGGATTGTACTTGCTTTTGCGTCCTCATGTAAATCGTCATACACGTGTTTGAAACTATATTATTATGGAATTATAAAGGAAATTATATGGGTTAATATCTGTTTGTGTCGCTGTTGCAACATGTATTGCTTCATTTTTGCTCCCAGCAGGGCGCACCGCCCATAGCAGGTTTGTAATACCGCTTGAATTATTAGAAAACCACACGTGTGGCATAAAGCAGAATACGCATTTGGCGGCGTTAATGCAAGAAGTTCAGCTAATAATTTGGGATGAAGCCCCGATGACTCAGAAATTCGCTTTTGAGGCATTGGACAAAACTTTAAAAGACATATTGGGATACAAATACCCAGCAAACAGAGACGAGATCTTCGGAGGCATGACGGTATTGTTGGGAGGGGACTTTAGGCAAATATTGCCTGTGATACCAAAAGGCAAAAGGGCCGATATAGTTCAAGCATCCATAAACCGGTCAAAACTATGGAAATTTTTTAAGGTGTTCACGCTCACACGTAGCATGAGAGTCAATGAATATTATGCAAACGAGGATATTGACACACGAAAACAGGAATTTAATAGATGGGTTTTAGATGTGGGGGATGGGAAAATCCCTGCGAAAATTAAAGATGGTGAAGATGAAGCGACATGGATTGATATTCCTGAAAGGTTCCTTATTAAATCATGGAATTGCCCGATTGAGCAGATTGTTGCAGAAACATACCCAGGGTTTACCGCGCGTCAAACAGACGGGTAATATCTTAAAGAAAGGGTAATTTTAACTCCGAGAAATGACGATGCTGGCAAGATTAACAAATATATGTTTGATAAATTAGATAGTCAGGAGGTAATATACAACAGTGCTGACGAAATTTGTAAAGCATCAACAGATACACTAGATCAACACAGCATGTACCCTACTGAATTTCTAAATTCATTAAACTTTTCAGGTATTCCTCCGTACGCTCTTGCTCTAAAAAAGAACTACCTATAATGTTGTTGCGAAATATTAATCCAAGCCAAGGACTATGTAATGGGACTCGATTGATTATCACAGATCTTGGTCAGTTTGTTATTCACGCCATAATACTGACTGGCTCACATGTAGGTAATTATGTCGTTATACATCGTATCATTCTCACATCAACACAGTCCAAATGGCCTTTTGTATTAAAACGAAGGCAGTTGCCTGTCAAAGCGTGTTACACAATGACAATTAACAAGAGTCAAGGCCAGTCTCTTAATTTTATGGGACTCTACTTACCACAACCGGTTTTTAGCCATGGTCAACTTTATGTGGCGCTCTCAAGGGTTACAAGTCCAGAAGGTCTGAAGATACTCATGATTGAAGATGACGACACACGACTTAAAAACTGTACTAGAAATATAGTTTTCCGAGAAGCATTCAATAATCTATAATACAACACTTAAATTTATATTTGATAACAAAACTTTTTTTTGTGTCTTATCTTCCTATATCAGTACTACTGAATATAATAAGCTATAATTAAATAGATATTATAATAGATTAAAAAGAGTCTAAACTCTGAATGATGCACATGCCTAAAAAGTTGACACATATAATTGAATTGAAACCCTAAATACCTAGCAGATCTAATTGAAATGAACATCTAAATTAGCAACAAAACATATAATTGAATTGAACCGCTAAATTCCTAGCACATCTAATTGAAATGAACATCTAAATTAGCAAAAAAATCTAATCGATATGCGTACCTATGATATAAATATTCGGAAGAGCATCATGGCAGATCATTACACTCTGTTATCAAATCATGATCAAGCACCACCCCTGCAAGTTAAACCGGATTTCAAACAGCATAAATGAAATGGAACAATTTTTTATTGATATGATAATAATATAAAACCAGTAATATTTCTAAAATAGATCCTCCAAATTAGGTGTTTGTGCAAATTTTAATAAAACTGATAGTATGAAACTATTATTTAAATTAAACACAAACACCCTGTTAAAACAATTTTCATATCAACCGATATTGCTTATGCACCTTTATCCTTTCCGAACATAGATTCTAATCCTAGCGCCATAAATCCTTTCTAACAAATCATTTATAAACGATTGTGAACGACACAGAAAATCTGTCTACCTATGCTATTGTTTCTACAACTTTGGCATTCTTTGACTAATCTTAACAAGATATCAGCGCAAATAAAGTAAACCATAACAATTAATACACATTCTCATTACAAATTAAAGCCAAGTGTTTTGGTCAAGTGATCTTATAAAGCATAAACATTCTGCAATTTCATTGCAACCATTCTACTTATGATTTCAAGTGGTATACATACACCACCACGTTATCCTAAGATTCGCATCGCAAACCAAATACTTCCCTATTTCGGCTGATCACATAAACTGATAATATGATCAGCCGGATGCACTTACTATATTAAATACAATATCTGTAACTTATGATAACTGTTCATATTACAACATCTCAGTTACTTTCCACTCTATAATAACCCAATCATATCGAACATCATAGTATACATCAATATGTCTGAAACTGAATCAATTGGCCAAAAAATCTTATTGCTAGCAAGTTTCATGGAAGAAATATCAAATGTTACTTGCGCTAACATACACAAACATCCTGCTTATTGAAGAAAGTTTCTCCAACAGAAGCTGATAGATATCGAAGATGTGGCTACCATTCGTGCTATGTGTGTCCAGAAAGCTGATGCTAAAAATAGAGGGTAACCATGTAGTAGCATTACAAGCTATTCAATGTAATGCATTATACATAAACTTGATCCTCAATAAAACTTTTTAAATAAATTGATTACTAATAGTCCACATATGTTCTAATAAGACCAGTTTATGCTGATTTGTATTGTTATAACTAGAACACATATAAGTAAATATCTGATATGATAATCAAACAACCAAATCTATATTAGAATAACTAATAATTTAAATACGGCACATTAATTAAAGCTTCATAACAACTTTCATTTCATAATACCCAAAAGATAAAGTTGCATCATCATATGACAAGCTTCATAGATTTAGTGCACGATTACATAAACATACTAAAAGAAAACACATAATACCTGCCATTTTACCAAACCCAAAAGACAAAGTAACCCATTGCCAGAGATCTATTCATCATGGAGAGCCATGAAGCTGACGTACCCATCTTTCTGGCTAATTGAGTCTTTAGCCTTTGCCAGAATCCCCCAAATTGAAGCCATCATCTTACTTTCAATCTCACGAAGCTCCTTCAACGATTCAGTAGCATCAACGACCTCTTCAGTCTGCACCTCACGTTCCAGTTCACTAACAAACATGCAAGTTTTTGAAATCGTAGCCTTGAGATTATCAAACTGAGTGCTCAACTCATTGGCAAATATATGTTCTTGATTCTTCATCTGATCAATATAGAAGCTAACACACTTGCTTATCTCAGTCTCTCCGGTAAAATCATTGATTTCGTTGAGGATTGGTTTGCTAGAATAGGCCATTGATGAATTATTGGTTTATGACGGCTGATTAGAAAGTAGATAGTAATATTTAGGTTAAACTGATGGTAGATAGTAGTATATATACTAATGAAGGGGCATTTTGTGTCGTGGTAAACCATTGATCAATGCACCGAAGAGGCACCGTTGACATGCAATAATGGTTAGTGTTGTTACAATGAAACTGATAAATGCAGTGGTGTAGTTTGTCTATTAATATTATACCCCTTTAGAGTCTTAATATTAAAATAACAATCCTTACATTATCAAAAATATTATCAGAATATTATTGATAAATATTATAATGTCTAAACCCGTTAACATACATGTCATAATTGTATCCCAATATAGTACGAATATGTAATTATTTATGTATACTAAAGCACGCTTGATATAACTTACTAATTATAACTATATTAAGAAAACCCTAATTAAACAGAATACCACGTTAACAACTTCGTGATAAAACCGGGGCAACGCCCGGGCTCGACAAGACTCGTATAATATAAGATTGAGTTGCAAGTCATTAACTGTGAGTATTAATGACAGCAAACTCATACATAGGCATATCTCTTATCACATAATACACGTACATGTTTAATGAGATTGTAAACTTCTCATGGCACTAATCATACGAGTTAATATCAAATGCAGGTTACATTCTACACTCTATTAGAACAGTCGAATATTGAATGAGATATTTTCTTCTTCCTTCCTGCAGTTTGTAAGCATTGAATCTTGGCCTTATAAATTCAAGTCTGATTTAGCACTTTCCATCATGCTTTGTCCCATTCAATCACATATTACTAACGATATGAATTCTTCTCCCACACAATCCCAGTCTGATGTGAAAACCAAAAAGGCCGTCCATGTTGATCTTGCACAGGCCCAAAATCACAGCAAGGCGAAAAGAATGTTGTTTGCTGACCATTCTCAATCACCTTCTACAATCAGGACGCGTTCTTATACCCGAGCAAAGAAAGATGTAGTTATTGACCCTACGGAGCCTGAACTTGATAGCCAGTTTAATTATGTCACAAATGCGGGGGATGTGTAGACCCAAAAGGTGGCGACTGCTCAGGCTAAGGGTGAGTTGTTCCTGAAGGACCTTGATGTTGGGGTTATTGGCGCAATAGTGGTTATGTTATGCAGGTTATGGGATGTGAATTCTCCGACTGGCCTTTATCTAAGTACCGATTTCATAGTTTTTGATGCTCAGGTACGCCTCTTTTAAATGTTCCTGTCAATCAACATGAAAAAGATAATAATCAGATATGCTCATCCTTAAGCTATTTTGTAACCGGGTAATGTTATGCAATGCACGGCAAAGTCCACTGTAGCTCATTATTTTGTGAAACTCAAAGAGGGACATGTGTATTCGATCAGAAACTTTGATGTGCAACCTAACAAAGATGAGTTTCGTGTCCTAAGGAATGGAGCTTTCATTCTGGAATTTGATGGTGGGACGATAGTTAGGAAGGAAACTGTCAAATCCAATAGATTTTTTAGATATCCTTTTGAAATGGTGGAGATTCCTAATCTTGATCACACGCACAATAAATACCTGATAGGTAGGCGTGACTATATTTATGCTGGCTAAATAATGTAGTTCATTTGCATTCTAAATTAACATGTTTCTTCGTGTTTGTTGTATGCAGATGGTACTGGATATGTGTAGCATGTTGGGAGGATCTGCACCCAACGTTCAGGCTCAAGAACACTCGATTTCAAATTGGCTAATCACATGTATGTTTAACCACTTTATATATTGGCATATCCGCTTATACCATGTTGTTGTATAGTTTTTTATATCTTCGTAAATGCAGGGGACAGTCGGTAAGGGTTACCTTATAGGGAGCTTTGGTTGAGCGGTTGATTGCAAAACGAACCCGTCGGGCTGGCGTTTATGCTGTTGTATTGACATGCATGATCCCTAGATCTTATAACAGTAAGGGCTCTTTCCTACACAAAAAAACAAACAAAAAAACGAATCATGTAACAACAAAATGATGTGCACCAAATAAAATAAATAACAATATTTGATGCTTACCTTATAGATAAGCTATATATCTCAAGCTCTTCTTCCACGTTAATCCTTGATGATGACACCATCCCTGCAGTACGAGATTTGATGGGGGAAAACAGGTTAGTGTATGTGTGGTAATTTTCCCTAAGCATATAATAATTAATTTGTTGTAACATAAGTTTTATTTGTGGATCCAGTGGTGTGGAACCTGTTAGGGAGGCATTTCCCCTAGATCATAATGAACCAAAAAATGGGACGCTGGAAAACTTGTTGATATGGTCACGAAATCGTACCCAAGATGTATGTAATGTTTTATTATGCAATATGTCCACGTAATGCCCTTATATGTGTCTAAAATTTATCCATTGCCCTATTCACAGACTGTAATCTTCCATTGCCAAGTACAGATAACCAACATACGGACGAAGAGAGGTTGGTACTTCCCACATTGCGGTGACGACAATTGCAGGAAGGGATGTGGTAGAAAAGATGGGAGGTTTTACTATGATTCATGTGAAAAACCGGTTGAGTATATAGTGTTACGGTGCGTGCATTTGTACATGTAAACTATTTGGCACAACTACGTTCTACACAATGGTTGGGTGACATACTATGCAATTGTTATCGCAGATATAGGTGGGAACTGGAAGTGTCCGACTTGACTGCATCTGTTATAATTGTGTTATTTGATGAGACAGCAAGGGAGTTGGTTAAGTGCTCAACCGATTCAATAGCTCAGTCTGTTGAACATGTATGTCCACGTAAATTTATTATCTTATTACCTACAATGTTTCTAAGTACCTTGGTTATGCAGGCTGCTGGAGACAGAATGTAATTGCCTCACGCGTTAACAACTCTAATTGGTACTTCCCCAACATTGGAGCTCAAAAGCCAATCATATTTTGAGCACGCCAATTTTGAAAGCTTCACATGCTGGAAGATCATCTATGTCTCAACTGATGACAAACATGCAGATTCAACTACCGAAACACCGCCCCCTCCAAAAACTAATTCTTTGAAACATTTGTCCAAGGAACCAACACTTTTTACTCCATCCAAACCTGTGGAGGAAGACAAACCAATCAGGTTAGTTTCAGTTTATTGTCAGACACGCTACATATGTCGTAAAAGAAGCATGTGTCTTAAAGTGCTGGCTAACCTATTCTAATGACGGGGTACTTGAAGGACTAAGCTTGACGATTCTAATTCTGAGGAGGAAACTTTAGTTGCATCTGACAAAAAGAAGAAAAGAAGGTATAATTGTGCTTTGTAGTTGAATAACACATTTGAATGGTGTATGTCGCTAACATAAGTTACCTGCGATTTTAATATTTCAGATATATCGATTCTAACTCTACTTCTGAGTAAATGTCCAAGCGAAAGATCATGGGACCATCAATAAGGCCATAACTCAAGTGTTTGGCGCAATGAAAAATAAATCCCGTGTTAAAAACTCTATAAGACATTTTGTTTCAGTTATTTTAAAACATTTGAACAGTTTGGTTGGTTGTTTGTATGTTCGGACAAATGGTTTGGTTTATGCAGTATTAACATACAAAATTTCCCTTTATATGTTTATGGTTAAATGTTATTTGTATATGACTGATAAGCAGGTACCCAAATATTATGATTATGCATTTACAAGAAGATGCAGATCCACAAATTGACCATAAAGGTTTGTATTTCTTTGAGTATGCACATGATGAAACAGCATACCATCGAGCTTTTTTAGTATATCTCACATGAACTATGGTGTGTTTTGCAAGGTGACACCAAAAAAATACCCCAAGAGATGGTGCTTTATGTTTGGTGATCATGCAACCCGTTACAAGCAGAAAGGTGCTCACCAAGAATTTAGCTATTAAATGTTGAACATTGTATAGGTTGTGATTGTAACTTGAACAATGTAATAGTCGATTTAATCTTAATATAACATAATATACAAAATCTCGCAATTTTGCTATATATTTTTGAGCAACACGTGCAATATTATGATCATACAAAATACATGTTTCGACAATTTATTTGTTCAAGATCATAAACTTAAATGGCTTACATTCACTATTGCCATATATTTGTGAAGGCTATATAGCTAACTTTATTAGACGAATGTGTACGTAATCGGAATGATTTGTGTTTGTATTTTTTTTATCATAAGTAATGAGGACCATCCCAATAGTTAGCCAGGTTGCTTAAAAATATATGTTCAACAATTCGCCTTTTAATTATCATGAAAATGCTGAAACTTTAACTGAAAAACAACCTGTTTGGCATACTCGATATTTATTATGCTAAGTATCATTGAATTATGCATTCACTTATAATAAACATTTAATCTACATAACTTCTGACCTTTTGTTAGGATTAACAGTTATAAAACTAAAAGCAATATTTATGATCTGAACATCCTATATAAACCTATCCACATGATAATACTTGGAGAATCTCCACATCTATAATATGCATAAAATGTATTCTAGTAACTAAGTTTCATTGTTTATGGATAATCAGTCAGACTATACGTATACAACCCCATTAAACAATTCTATAAATGTTCCTTCTATATCAAATATGCTGCATAATTCCTTGGTAATCCATTCACATACAATTGTTCAAAATGGAAGTGTACAGAGTTTCTGTGGCTTAAAATTGACAAAACTGCCTACGTTCTTACCAGGTAATCTCAAATTGAATAGTTATAATATATATAGGTTTATATGTACTGACAATACTCCTCCCATTTTCAGGACCGTCCGATCCATCACGGAATGTAGCGGTAAACAAACACAATGGCACAATAGCTTCTACTTCAAAGCAACCATTTAGGCAGTCTTTTCCGAAAGGGAGAGGTTAATACTACCATATTTATTTTAATAATGTAATTTACAATATATGTATTATACACTGTATCCTAATTTATTTTTGTGCCATGTCTATGTCAGAACCGACGTTCAAGCGTGGTAGGAAAAGATTGTCCAAAGGACAAGGGTTGACTTCTGCAGGTAATATGCTGTTAAAAAATAAATGAGTTTTTTTTATGAACATTCATGTTTTTAATGAATCACATACATTTTTTAACCAGCTATTGAGGTCGTCCCACATTACCTTGGCTCTCCAGCGTATCGGTGTAAATGTTGTAATGCAATCATGTGGTATGATGAAAGAAACATCAAGGGTTACAAGCCTCGAATCCCTATGTTTTCACTGTGTTGCAACAATGGGAAAATACTACTACCAAGATTCTAAGAAACTCTGCAACCGTTACGGGATTTACTTGACTATGAGGATTCAACTATAGTGCGGTTTAGAGACCAGATCAGAGTATATAATAGTATGTTCAGCTACACGTCTTTTAGAGCCAGGATAGATCATGGCGTTAATGAAGGAAGGGGCCAATACACTTTTAGAATTAATGGACACAATTATCATAGGATAGGTTCACTACTTCTGAAAGAAGGAACTCAACCAAGATATGCGCAACTATGGTTTTTTTATACGGATAATGAAATAAGGAATAGAATGTCGTCTTTTATTAGCAATGACCAGACAAGCGGGGTGGATGGTATAGTGGTAGGTGGTTTGATAGAAATGTTTGATTGATGCAGCGCAATTGCCAAGTCTTTCCGAATGGCAAGAGATTGGTGTATTGCTAATGATTCGATTGATGCTGAGTTGCATCTGCTTGGTGACAGAAAAGCAGCAAGACAGTATAATGCCCCGACAGTTTCGGAAGTGGCAGCCCTAATTACAAACAATTTCGGTGATGGGGAACCTACAAGAGATATCGTAGTAAACGCAAAAGATACTGGCCCAAAAATAATTTCAGAATTACATCCATCCTACATGGCACTCCAGTATCCATTGTTATTCCCTTACGGAGAAGATGAGTATCATGATAAGATATCTTATCATACAAATACGGGGACATGGAAGACTACCCGTGGGTATGTAACGATGAAAGAGTACTACTCATATGTAATTCAGCAAAGAAATGATCAGGGGAATACTTTATTACGTGGAAGGCGTTTGTTCCATCTATATTTAGTGGACGCCTTCACTACGGTTGAAGAACAGCGACTTAAATGGACAAGGAACAATCAGGATACCTTGCGCGTAGATCTCTATAATAATGTTTGTAATACTGTCACAAGAGGCGACACAAATGCTGAAGGTTTGCGGAAAAGAATTGTATTACCAAGAAGTTTTACTGGAGGTCCGAGGTATAAGGTGCAAAATTCCCAGGATGCTATGGCCCTATGTCGAGTATATGGAAATCCAGATTTGTTCATCACGTTTACCTCTAATCCTAAGTGGGCTGAGATTACTGAGATGCTCCTAAATGTGCCCGGCCAAAAAGCACATGATATGCCAGAAGTTCGAGCACAAGTGTTTAAGATGAAGCTATCTGAATTATTAGATGATATAACCAAAAAACAAATATTCGACGAGAGTTGTGCAGGTATTTCACACTTTGCCATAATATTGTTGCCTAAAATATTCACACGTTTATGATTAAATGTTTTAAACGGTTTGCAAACAACATTTTGCAGTTGTGTATGTTATTGAATTCTAAAAGCGTGGGTTACCACATGCACACATATTGCTATGGCTTAAGGAAGATTACAAGTGTAAGACGGGGGATCAGATTAATGATTTAATATCTGCAGAACTCCCATGTCCAATTAATGACCCTGTCGGGTACAATGTTGTTACCGAATACATGTTACATGGTCCGTGCGGTAAGGATTCTAAGTACGCTCCTTGCCATGTGGAGGGTAAATGTTTATAACATTATCCTAAGCCATTCTTTGCAGAAACAGTTATTGATGACAATGGTTATCCTATTTATCGCAGAAGAGATAATAAGATTGTTTTTAAAAAGGCGAAGGTTGTATATGACAACAGAAATATGGTTCCTCACAATCGTTACCTGCTTCTTAAATACAAAGCACACATAAATGTAGAATGGTGTAATAGGTCCAAAGCAATTAAGTACTTATTCAAGTACTTAAATAAGGTTCCTGATAGAGCTACCATTGTCATTCAAGCGAATGTACATAATGGTAATCATGTGACGACTGAACAGGTGACTAAAGTTGATGACATCAAAAATTATCTAAATTGTAGATATCTGGCTCCATGTGAAGCCGTTTGACGTCTTTTTTCATTTGATATTCATTATTTATATCCTTTAGTAATGACAATGAGTTTTCACCTAAAAAATCAGAATCCCATTACATTACGTGACTATGAATGTTTATCGGCTTTGCTAGAAAAGGAAGACATTGACGGCACCATTTTTACAGATCAGTTTAAATTTAATGAACGCGATGAAGATTCCCGTACACTTACTTATGCACAGATACCTGAACATTATGTGTGGCACGATAGGCTAAAACAAGGGTGTTAGCCGTATTTAAAGTGATGGTCATATAATATATCGTTGCGAAGCTCGTGAAAAATACTATTCAACGGTGTCGAGAGTTCTTAGTTATTAATGTTTATGTAACGGGAATTAGTCCCGAACACACAAATGAGGAAGGCCTCCTAAACACTTACTACTTAGTATAAAAGGCCTCCTAAGCCTCATTTGTGTGTGTGTGTTTTCCATTTTGATTAGTTTTAGAGAGAGAAAGATGTTTGTTTCTCTCACTAGGTAAATCACCATCTTTGTTTTTTTCTTTTTCCTTCCTTAATCTAATCTTTCTTTTTTAGTTTAATCCTTGCTTAATCTTCATCTATTTCATCATTTCTTTTAGTTCTTCATCATCTTTACACTTGTTCTTTTATCTAGTTCGTCATCTCTTCATTTTGATACATAAAGTTCAAGACTTTACGTATTTGGTTCGTGTGTAAACTTCCTACAAGTGGTATCATTCGCCAAGGGATTCGTGGTTAGCATTTTGGTGGTTTTTATAGGCTCAAAATCCTTCAAAATTTCGAAAAAGTGTGCTATTTCTCGTCCTTGTCCGATATCCTATTTTTAGGAAAAAGTACCAAATTTCGCAATTGGGTCTCTATTGCGAAATTGAATTTTCTTGATCTATTGCGAATTTTTGCATATTGCGGAATCTGGCATATCATTTCGCAATTATAGTTATTGCGGAATCCTTGGAATTGCGGAATTAGTCTCATTGTGAAATTATTGTTATTGCGAATTCCTGGCAATTGCGGAATTAGACCCTATTGCGAATTTGTTGGCCATTGCGGAATCCTGTGTATTGCGGAATTAGCCCCATTGCGGAATTGTTCCTGTCATTCCTTATTGCGGAATTGAGTTTTTTTTTCCAATTGCAGAATTACGTCTTTTGGAGGATTGCGGATTTGAACCTTCTTCATATTGAGGAATCTTGCAATAATTTCGTAATTAGGGATTGCGAAATTATTGGTCTATTGCGAATTTATATCCATTTCAATGATTGCGAATTTGTTTCAACTCTAAGGATTGCGAAATCATTGCACATTATTGAGGAATCTTCATATTACGATATCTTTGGAACTTTTTCAAGATTTTTTAAAAACGTGTTTTTGAAAATTTCGTACCGTGTGCAATTTTACATTGAAGTTTTTTTGGTTTCTTGAGCTTATTTCTTTAGGGGATTTAACTAATACACCTTTCACTTCGCCTTCTACGAATTGAGATCCTGATTTTCACACGACTCTTACGATGACATCCCAACAAGATATTTATGCTGCGGGTACTGAGAATCGTCCACCCATGCTTACCAAGGAGAATTACACTACATGGGCTAGTCGTCTCCTTCGTTATGCAAAATGTAAACCTCTGGGAAAGTTGATTGTCAACTCGATTCAAAAGGGTCCATACGTTCGAAGAACAATTATTGTGCCTGGGGATCCTACGAATGCTAACCCAGTAGCTGACTCTAGTCATGAGCAAACAGATGAAGATTTAACTGAAGCTGAATCCAAACAACTCGACGCTGATGATCAAGCAATTCTAGTCATTCTTATGGGACTTCCTGAGGATGTTAATGCTGCTGTCGATAGTTGTGAAACCGCACACGAGATGTGGCTTAGGATTCAGAAAATGATGAAGGGCAGTGAAATCGGTTTACAAGAAAAGGAAACTAAGTTGCTTCGTGAATGGGAGAAATTTACGTCTACTGAAGGGGAACAAATTGAACCTTATTATCATCGGTTTTCAACCCTCATGAACCATCTTAGAAGAAACAAACATGAACCTGCACAAATTGCTGCCAACATCAAATTTCTTGATAATCTTCCTTCTGAATGGTCACGATATGTCACTCTTGTCAATCAAACCAAGGATCTTCATGTCGTGGACTACACTCAAGTTTATGACTATCTGAAGATGAATCAAGACGAAGCTAATGAAGTTAGGGCAGAAAGACGTGCCAAGACACAAGATCCATTGGCTTTTATGGCAAACTCTCCATCATCTATGTCATATCCCATGGTACCCTACTATCAACCCTCATCAAGTAACTTCCTGCCACAACAACAACAACAACAACTCACCGCTTATGGATATCAACACCCTGCTGCTATGACTTACTTACAACAACCCATTGCCTGTTTTGATGACATTACCGATCCTACTCATGCTATTAATACTGGTCTTGCCCTTCTTTCAAAGGCATTCAAATTCACCATTAACCCCACCAACAACAATCAGAGAATCTCCTCGAACACTAGAAATAGGCAGATTGCTCAACCGCTCATGAATGCGAATCAAGATCGCCAATTGGTAGTTGTTGGAAACACGGGGACTCAGTTTCAACAATATGGTCAGAATGTTGGGCAGACTGTGGGTAATGCAGGAAATCAGTATGGTCAAAACCGTGGTCAAAATCCGGGTGTTTCGAATGTGGGTAATCAGAATGGGTTAATAGTTGTGCCAGTGGTTGGTAACCAGATGGGTAACATTGTGGCTGCAAGGGCTGAGAATACTGGTACGGGAAATGGAAACAACAATCGTCAGGTTTAGTGCTACAACTGCAGGGGATTTGGTCATTATGCTAGAGATTGCACAGCCAAAAAGAAGAGGGATGCTGCTTATCTTCAGACTCAGCTTCTCATAGCACAAAAGGAAGAGGTAGGGATTCCACTTCAAGCTGAGGAATTTGATCTTATGGCTTCTGCTGCAGAATATGACGAGGAAGAAGAGGTGAATGCCAACTACATCTTGATGGCAAACTTACAGCAAGCATCAACCTCAGGAATGCATGATGACAGAGCTCCCGTCTATGATTCAGACGGTCCCTCTGAGGTACATCCAAGTCTTGATGATAATGATATATATAATATGTCCAATCAGGAGGAAGACTATACTGAGATGCTTGAGCCCTACATTGAGACACACGAGGATCAAACGAATAATAGTAATATTATCTCGAATGAGCCTAGTGTGGACCTTAGTGTGGATCAAGTTGCTCAGCCTACAACCCTTCCTGATGAGACACATGCGTATTATAAATCTCTATTTGATAAGCTTGCTAAGGATGTAGATCATGCTACAGTGGTTAATAATAAGTTTAGAGAAACTAATGCCAAATTGACCACTGAGCTTGCGGGATATAAGGAACGGGAGAAAAGTTTTGAGATTCATCATGCTAAAATAAAGGAACTTGAACAAGCTCATGCTACACCGGTTTATCAAGAAAAATGCACCACTAAGAAATTAAATGCCTTACACTTAAGTAGTGCTAAAAAGATAAGCGAATTGAATGATGAAATCATTTCTCTTAATAAACAGCTTTCAACTGAAAAATCTATTGTTTCTGATTTAAAAGAAGAACGAAAAAAGCTGAAACGTGATTTCAAAATTCGAGAAGATGAGCTTCTTGAGGATTTTTGCAAAGCTCAGGATAGGATTAGAGAATTAGACAACCTTTTGGTTAAACGTGGCCAAACTATGCAGACGATAAATATGCTCGCACCAAAAGTGAATGAGATAAATTACACTCGATAAAAATTGGCTTTAGGTTGTCCTCTTCCTCCTAATCCCGGATACCTTAAGCATGTTCAGGCCACTAATGAAACTTTATATAATGGTAGTGTGTTATTGTCTGATGAGCATGACCCTCCTAGTGTGCATGATTCCGAGGAAACTACTCAACTTGCTGAAGAGACTCGTTTAAGAATGAAAAAGCTTGGTAAAGAAGTGACACCTGTTTATTATCCGAAAATTAATCCTCCAACTGTTTTTGTTTGGTCTAAAACGAGTACTGAAATGCTTTTGCTTCCAAGTGAGGAATTGACTGATGACCCTCCTAAACCGAGTATCACACGTCGATTTCTAAACGAGCTTAAAGATAACTTTGTCATTCTTAAACGTGTTGTTAATTCCAAAATCACCGGATGAAATTTTACATCACCTGTTCAGATTGAGGTCCAGAAAATTCTTCTAATCGATATTAATCCCATTATTAATCAAGTTGATGCTCGGTTAGGAAATTTGGAAAACGCTTTTCAAAAATAATTTGCCAACTTTGTTGAAGACTTTAAATCTTTGGCAAAGGAAGCTGATGAATCTCTTGATAAAATCAAAGTTTTGGAAAACGATCTTGAACGCCTCTCTAAAGCAAGTGATAGTATTGATAGTAGCTCAGGTGAGTTAGGTACCTCTAAGTCGGATAATGAACACCTCCAAACTGAGCTTGATCTTATGAAAGAGAAAATGGAATCTTATGTCATTAAAAAGGATAAAGAATTCACCGATCTTTGGAATAAATTTGTCAAAAAATGTGATGAATACAAGTATGACAAGATTTCGTATGAAAAAGCTTACAATGAAATGCAACAAACAATCGCACGATTGCAGACTCAGTTAGGAGGGGTTTCGGAAACGAATTTGGCCTCTTCAGGATTAGAGAGCGCTAGTGATGGAAATGTTCAGAAGCTTAAGGCTAAGATTACAGATTTAGAATCTGTTGTTGTTTCATATAAGCGGGCCGTTGAACAAAGTAAGTCTGTCTATCAGAAACTGATTGATAAAATATGTGAGAACTGTAAGTTAAAGGCCTTGTTAAAAGATAAGACTTCTGAACCTAGCTCGATTGTGCATACGATGATCCAAAACCCAGTAACCTCGGGACCCACTCGTATTGCTGTGACACCTTTTCCCAAGGTTGCTGGAATGAAAACCGCTGTGATTGCCCCAGGAATGTTTCGGGTTAGTTCTCCCTCTGTGCCTAGCAAACAACGTAAAGCAAGCGTTAGGACAAAACCGACCACTATAACTCAACCACAAGTTATTGATTTAAAAAGTGCTAATTCTAATAGACGCGTGTCTTCTTCTACAGGAATAAACAACTACACTAAGAGCAGAAGGCCACAGCCTACGAGCAATACAAGGAATGATAGGGTCCCTTTTGCCTCTAAAAGTAGTCGCCCCAAGATCAATATGTGGATGTAGAAGAACACCCTAGGAATTTACCGCTTTTTAATCATAATCAGAAACCTAATTCATCTGAATGTAATGACTTTAAGCTTGCTATTCGGAATGAAAAATCTGAAGTTATTTGTGCTAAATGTAATAAATGTTTCTTTACTTTTAGTCATGATGCTTGTGGTTTGACTATGAATGGTTTGAATTATGGTGGTTACACTCGAATTGACAAGCTGTCAGTCAGTGAACAACAACGCACTCCTAAGGCTAAGGTGTATGTTCCAAAAAGTACGCATGTAGGGTCCACAGAAAGTCTTGCTAAGCCTAGTAGCCCTAGACTCACCTCTAAATGGTTGCCTACTGGTAGAAATTTTGACTGTAGTGGCAAAATTATCGACACTAGTAGATCTCATACTGACAGTGAAAAGTCGGTATGTGATACGGCTTAATTATCTTCTAACCCTACAGGAACCTATTTCATCGGTTGCCAAAATATTTGTTTCTCTTATCATTGGCAGGCTGTTGAAATTTGTCTCTGGTGCGTGGACTCGGGCTGTTCCAAACATATGACTGGGAATCGAAGCCTTCTCAAGAACTTTGTATGGCGTTTCATGGGAACTGTTCGATTTGGAAATGATCATGTTGCGGAAATTCTAGGCTATGGTGATCTTCATTGGGGAAATATTATCATCACCAGAGTCTCTTTTGTTGATGGGTTGGGACATAACTTGTTCTCGGTTGGGCAATTTTGTGATTCAGACTTGGAGGTCGCTTTCAGAAGTCATACATGTTTTGTAAGAGATCTTGAAGGAATTGATTTGTTGAAAGGAAATCGTACCACCAACCTTTACACCATTGATCTTTTTCAAATGTCTGCTGCTTCTCCAATTTGTCTCATGGCCCGAGCCACATCAACAAAGTCGTGGTTATGGCATCAAAGGTTATCTCATCTCAATTACGATGCCATCACCCATCTTGCGAAAGATGATCTCGTTACCGGTCTTCCAAAGTTCAAATATACAAAAGACCATCTTTGTCCTTCATGCGAGCAAGGTAAAAGTAAGAAGAAGCCTCACAAACCCAAACCTGTTCCCAACTCAACGAATAGGTTACATCTCCTACATATGGATTTGTGTGGCCCAATGAGAATCAAAAGTATTAATGGAAAGCGGTATGTCCTCGTCATTGTGGATGACTATTCTCGTTACACATGGGTTCATTTTCTTGCTTCGAAAGATGAAACCCCTGATGTAATTATTAACTTCTTAAAGAAAACATCAGTACTACTGCAAGCCCCTGTCATTATTGTGAGAACGGATAACGGTACAGAATTCACCAATCAGAAATTGAAAGCTTATTTTGACGAAGTTGGGATTTCTCATCAAACTTCAGCTGTAAGAACTCCAGAGCAGAATGGAGTTGTGGAACGGAGGAATCGTACGTTAGTTGAAGCTGCTCGAACGATGCTTCTCTCCTCTAGTGCACCGTTATTTCTTTGGGCTGACGCTATAGCAACTGCATGTTATACTCAAAACCGCTCCATAATTCACACCCGTTTCAACAAAACACCTTATGAGATCATTAATGGAAGAAAACCGGATATCTCATTCTTACATGTCTTTGGCGCATTATGTTATCCCAAGAATGATCGTGAAGATATCGGTAAACTTGAACCCAAAGGTGATATTGGATTTTTCATTGGTTATTCTTCAACTGCTTGTGCTTACAGGGTTTATAATCGAAGGACAAGAAAGGTAATGGAGACTATGAACGTTACCTTTGATGAACTCTCGGGTATGGCATCTCAGCATAGAAGTTCACATCCCGAGCTTCAAGGTCAGACTTCTGGACACGTAAGTTCAGGACTCGCGCTTCAATTTGCACCGTCAGCAATCTCTTCGTTACAGCCTTCGGAACGTGACTTGGAAGTTTTATTTGGGCCTATTTATGATGAATATATGGAGGATCCTTCGTCATTTGGTGTTCCTCAAAATGCCCCGGCTGCACCTGCTACAGTAGTTCAAGAACCTCCGACTGCATCTACACCATCGGCATCTACTTCTGCACCATCTACGTCAACCTCAACCATAGTGACTCAAAACTTTCCAACCAATTCTTCGATTGCTGACGCAACTCAGCAACATTCTCAGCAAATTCCTACTCATGTTCATCTTCAGAATGAAATAGTTGCTGAAAATGCAAAGAATGCGATGCTCAACGAACACGAGTTTGTTAATCCATTTGCGACTTCCACAAGCACTACTCAGCCTTCAGCACCATATGTGGATCCGTCGAGCTCGCATCAAGTTTCTCATACACTTCCACATGAACACAAATGGACTAAGAATCATCCTTTGGTTCAAGTGATTGGCAATCTCTCACGACCGGTCTCAACACGAAATCAGCTGCGTACCGATGGTGATATGTGTATCTATGCACTATCAGTTAGCACAATGGAACCAGCAAGTGTGAAAGAAGCAATGACCGATGCATCATGGATTGAGTCTATACAAGAAAAACTCAATCAGTTCATCCGACTTGATGTATGAGAGTTAGTACCTCGACCGTACAATATCGATCCGCTTACCCTGAAGTGGTTATTCAAAAACAAGATGGATGAGGAGCAAACGGTCATTAGGAACAAGACTCGGTTAGTTGTGAGAGGTTACAAACAGAAGGAGGGAATTGACTTCGTAGAATCCTTTGCCCCGGTTGCTCGGATGGAAGCTATTAGGATTTTCTTGGCATACGCTGCACACAAATCATTCACAGTGTATCAAATGGACGTGAAGACGGCTTTCTTGCGTGGGCCGTTAAAAGAAGATGTGTATGTATGTCAACCTGAAGGTTTCATTAATACTGAACATCCAAGCCATGTCTACAAGTTGAAAAAGGCTATTTATGGTTTGAAACAAGCACCGAGGGCATGGTACGACGAATTATCATCATTTCTTCTACAAAATCACTTCAGCAAAGGAACTATTGATCCAACGTTGTTTATCAAGCACTACGGAAACGACATCTTGGTGGCTCAGGTCTATGTAGATGATATTATATTTGGTTCTACTAACCCAAAATATTCCATATTATTTGCCGACCTTATGAAAAGTCGATTCGAAATGTCCATGATGGGGGAAAGGACGTTCTTTCTTGGTCTCCAAGTTCACCAATCCCCCCGTAGTATTTTCATAAATCAGTCCAAGTATGTGCTTGAGATTCTAACAAAATTTGGCATGGAAAACTGTGATCCTATTGGTACTCTAATGGACACTAAACACAAGCTTGATTTGGATAAGAAAGGGACATTTGTAGATGCTACAAAATACCGAAGTATGATCGGATCCCTTATGTACTTAACCTCAAGCATACCGGACATTGTGCATGCTACTTGTTTATGTGCTCGGTACCAGGCTAAGCCAACCGAGAAGCACCTCAAGGAGGTTAAAAGGATCTTTCGTTATCTCCGGGGAACCATTAACATGGGTCTCTGGTATACGAAGGATTCTGGTTTTAATCTCACTGGTTTTTCAGATGCTGACCATGCAGGGTGTCATGATACATTCAAGAGCACTTCCGGTGGAGCACAATTCTTAGGCGAGAAGCTAGTGAGCTGGTCATCAAGGAAACAAGACTGTACGGCGTTGTCAACCGCGGAAGCAGAATATGTGTCTCTATCCGTGTGTAGTGCTCAAGTCCTTTGGATGAGAACACAACTCACGGATTATGGCTTTTACTTTAACAAAGTCCCTATTTTTTGTGATTCACAATCAGCCATAGCCATATCCTGCAACCCGGTCCAACACTCCAAGACCAAGCACATAGCTGCCCGATTCCATTTCATTAAGGAGCATGTGGAAAAAGGAACGATCGAACTGTTCTTTGTCAAGACGGACTACCAACTAGCCGACATCTTCACCAAAGCTCTTTCTCAAGACAGATTTGAATTCTTGGTTCGTCGACTTGGTATGCGTAGTTTCACTCCTGATGAACTTGAACGTCTTGCACATTCGCAGTAATCTTGTATATATTTATCAGAGAAAATCAAAATACAAAAATATAAAACCTATAAAAACAAAATAAAAAATGAGAAAATCTTTCAAAAATACCAAAAATATTCTTCTCCGACATGTCTCTCAGCATCGATAATATGGACGTACTTAGAAATGTTGTTCAATAACGACACGGGTACGTACATAAAGTTCGAATGAGAGTTCAAATGTTTTCAAAACATGTCTTTTCTACTTTCTTCTCATAATGGCTTATAGTCACATGTCAGACTATAACCCGGTCCCTAAATAAAGGAAAGTCTTTGACTTATCCTCAACAACGAGAAATTCATTTTTCTCAGTCATGAGCTTATATCAAAACATTCAAAGTTTTAAAGCTCATGAACACAATTTTTCTCGGACTTTTGAGCACATTTTTTCAACGTATTTCAAAACAATGTGCTCATATACTCCCCTATTTAAATACAATCTCTTTTCGAGGGGGAGTATAATGTTTTTATAAACATTTGTTCCAAAGTTTCATGACACATTATTCTCTCCATGTTTCATCACTAGTTTTACAAAAATTTCAATTTCATGTAATTTTTGAGGGGGAGAATAGTGATTAAAATGTGTTATCTTGAATAAGATCTTTGATATAAGTGCTTTCTCTTCCTAATATGTGCAAAAATCTCTCCTTTTATGATGCACATATGTAGGGGGAGTGTTTTTGGTGATATAGAAAACTTTCAAGGTGTAAACATTGATTTCATCAACACCTTGACTGCATTTTCAATTGATTTTTCTGGTTACGATATCTATACCCTTCAACACATAAATTCACGATGGTATTGGTGTCAAAAGGTGGTTAGGTATTCGTCCTATGATCCAACCAGAACCGGAGGGATCTTCCCAGGGACAATCCATTAGAAAAAAGAAGTCCTTAGGAAAGATGGAGTAGTTGAGTGTACGGGTATAATGCCGACTAATGAGTTAAGCTAGCAGTGGAACAATCACAACAAGGTGCTAGTTATGACGTCTTGGTAAGCATTGAAGGGGTTGAAGAATGAAAAAGAAATGTAAGGATAAAGGGTGTAAAGAAAGAAGCCCTCCATACAACTTAGGCAGAAACCGGGTCAATACATCTACTATCAGAATCATGTTGATGATTTCTAGTATTGAATACAAAGCATCATGGACCCAGTGATGCAATGCACAACCCTTCCCAGCCTACTCAAGCTTCTCTCAAAAGAAGTTTGTTTTATTTTCACGGAGTTCAACTCATTTCTATCGACTTTCTCACTCCGAGATAGTAGATATTGAATAGGTGGCAGTCTGCTCCAGCCTCCGATTACCAAATAAACGTGCACTTATAGAGTCTAGAGCCAACGAGATTCATCAAAAATCTCATTAGGACACTTATTCCATAGATCAATTGTTGTTCATCATTAGAACACAAGCGATGATTTACAGAGTCCTACGCTCTATCCTTGTGGTATTGCTAGAACATTCAGAGTGATACTCTTTAGTATTCACAGTGATGAATGGAAATCCTTCCAGTGTTAACATCAAACAGCACTGCGGTAGGTCATATGTAATATTCACTTGAATTAAACATATGTTAACTGGAAAGCAAAAGTGGTTTGATTCTTAATTGATTCAAACTCGTTCCAGGTCTCGACGCAATATCTTTATGATCTTGCCAGAACATTCAGAGTAATACTTTTCAGTATTTACAGTGACGAATGGAAATCCTTCCAGTGTCATCATCAAACAGCACTGCGGTAGGTAACTTGTGCGATTCTATATGAATCAAACTTGTGTCAACTGGAAAGCAACGATGGTTTGATTCTTAATTGATTCTGACTTGTTCCAGGAAAGTGAATTGACGACTTAATCAGCAGAATGGAACTGCATGATTCACTCCTTACTTTGAGTTATCTTTCGATATATTCAAGTATTGAGAACGGCTACCACAGCTGGAAATCCTGTCAAGGAAGTTCTTTGAACTTACCTGATCACAGTTACAGTATTCGTACTGTATAACGGGAAACCGGTGGAATGCAAACGATGGCGTTATCTCAAGAGTCGCAATTTAAGGCCACATATTCAGGATTATTGAAGAAAGCTCAAGAACATCTAAAGACAAAGACTTCTGCTACTCTGATTATCAAGGGAGATTGTTTACAAGCTTTTAAGTCAACACAAAACATGAGTATGTGGAGAAAGACACAAGAACACAAGCTGGCAAAGCTTCAAGATCAAGTCAAGGAAAAGATCAAAGATCCAAGATCACAAGTCATGAAAGGAACTATGAAAGAACTCTCAAGACAACGAGCTTCAAAGTCTGCAACACCAACAAAGTGAAGTCACATGTTACATGACCACCCTTAGGGGGAGATTGTTAGCCGTATTTAAATTGATGGTCATATAATATACCGTTGCGAAGCTCGTGAAAAATACTATTCAACAGTGTCGAGAGTTCTTAGTTATTAATGTTTATGTAACGGGAATTAGTCCCGAACACACAAATGAGGAAGGCCTCCTAAACACTTACTACTTAGTATAAAAGGCCTCCTAAGCCTCATTTGTGTGTGTGTGTGTTTTCCATTTTGATTAGTTTTAGAGAGAGAAAGATGTTTGTTTCTCTCACTAGGTAAATCACCATCTTTGTTTTTTCTTTTTCCTTCCTTAATCTAATCTTTCCTTTTTAGTTTAATCCTTGCTTAATCTTCATCTATTTCATCATTTCTTTTAGTTCTTCATCATCTTTACACTTGTTCTTTTATCTAGTTCGTCATCTCTTCATTTTGATACATAAAGTTCAAGACTTTACGTATTTGGTTCGTGTGTAAACTTCCTACAAAGGGCAACCGCGAAAACAGCCAAAAGTTATTGGCCCTAGTTTACTCTAGCCCAGCCTCCAGAGAACGGTACTATCTCAGAATGATACTTAATGTTGCTAGAGGGCCAGAACCATATGCGGAACAAATGTCTGTTAATAACAAAGTATATGTAACATTCAAGGAAGCATGTTTTGAGGCAAGTGTGTGGGCTTTTGGTCCACAACTGCGTGACATATTCGTTACGATATTGTTATTCTGCGAGGTGAGTAGACCCCTGAAACTTTGGGAACAAAACTGGGAACTTTTCTCTGAAGATATCCTCCACAAAACAAGGAAACTTTATAACTATCCTGAATTGCAGTTGACGTCTGAACAACTTCAAAACTATTGTTTGATTGAAATCTAGGAACTGTTGAATAGAAATGGAAGGTCTTTGGCAGATTTTCAAGATCTTCCAAAGCCTAATCCAAAGTTACTAACGAATACTGACAATCGGTTAATCAGGGAAGCTCTTGCATTTGATATGCAAAAGAGTAAGGTTGAACATGAGAGACTTCACTCATTGTTAAACCCCGAACATAGATTAATTTATGAGGATTTCATTGACTCCGTGCATAATAAAAAAGGTAAGCTATACTTTCTTTATGGCCCTGGCGGGACCGGTAAGACTTTTGTATACAATACTATCATTGCACGATTAAGATCAGAAAGAAGGATTGTACTTGCTGTTGCGTCCTCAGGTAAATCGTCATACACGTGTTTGAAACTATATTATTATGGAATTCTAAAGGAAATTATATAGGTTAATGTCTGTTTGTGTCGCTGTTGCAACAGGTATTGCTTCATTATTGCTCCCAGCAGGGCGCACCGCCCATAGCAGGTTTGTAATACCGCTTGAATTATTAGAAAACAACACGTGTGGCATAAAGCAGAATACACATTTGGCGGCGTTAATTCAAGAAGTTCAGCTAATAATTTGGGATGAAGCCCCGATGACTCAGAATTTTCGCTTTTGAGGCATTGGACAAAACTTTAAAAGACATATTGGGATACAAACAACCAGCAAACAGAGACGAGATCTTCGGAGGCATGACGGTATTGCTGGGAGGGGACTTTAGGCAACTATTGCCTATGATACCAAAAGGCAAAAGGGCCGATATAGTTCAAGCATCCATAAACCGGTTGGAACTATAGAAATTTTGTAAGGTGTTGACGCTCACACGTAGCATGAGAGTCAATGAATATTATGCAAACGAGGATATTGACACACGAAAACAGGAATTTAATAGATGGGTTTTAGATGTGGGGGATGGGAAAATCCCTGCGCAAATTAAAGACGGTGAAGATGAAGCGACATGGATTGATATTTCTGAAAGGTTCCTTATTAAATCATGGAATTGCCCAATTGAGCAGATTGTTACAGAAACATACCCATGGTTTACTGCGCGTCAAACAGACGGGGAATATCTTAAAGAAAGGGCAATTTTAACTCCGAGAAATGACGGTGCTGACAAGATTAACAAATATATGTTTGATAAATTAGATAGTCAGGAGGTAATATACAACAGTGCTGACGAAATTTGTAAAGCATTAACAGATACGCTAGATCAACACAGCCTGTACCCTATTGAATTTCTAAATTCGTTAAACTTTTCAGGTATGCCTCTGGACACTCTTGCTCTAAAAAAAGAACTACCTATAATGCTGTTGCGAAATATTAACCCAAGCCAAGGACTATGTAATGGGACTCGATTGATTATCACAGATCTTGGTCAGTTTGTTATTCACGCCAGAATACTGACTGGCTCACATGTAGGCAATGATGTCGTTATACATCGTATCATTCTCACATTAACACAGTCCAAATGGCCTTTTGTATTAAAACGAAGGCAGTTGCCTGTCAAAGCGTGTTACGCAATGAAAATTAACAAGAGTCAAGGTCAGTCTCTTAATTTTGTGGGACTCTACTTACCACAACTGGTTTTTAGCCATGGTCAACTTTATGTGGCGCTCTCAAGGGTTACAAGTCCAGAAGGTCTGAAGATACTCATGACTGAAGATGACGACACACGACTTAAAAACTGTACTAGAAATATAGTTTTTCGAGAAGCATTCAATAATCTATAATAAAACACTTATATTTATATTTGATAAGAAAATGTTTTTTGTGTCTTATCTTCCCATGTCAGTACTGTAGAATATAATAAGCTATAATTAAAAAGATATTATAATAGATTAAAAAGAGTCTAAACTTTGAATGATGCACATGCCTAAAACGTTGACACATATAATTGAATTGAAACCCTAAATACCTAGCAAATCTAATTGAAATGAACATCTAAATTAGCAACAAAACATATAATTGAATTGAACCCCTAAATTCCTAGCACATCTAATTGAAATGAACATCTAAATTAGCAAAAAATCTAATCGATATGCGTACCTATGATATAAACATTCGGAAGAGCATCATGGCAGATCATTACACTCTGTTATCAAATCATGATCAAGCACCACCCCTACAAGTTAAACCGGATTTCAAACAGCATAAATGAAATGGAACAATTTTTTATTGATATGATAATAATATAAAACCAGTAATATTTCTAAAATAGACCCTCTAAATTGGGTGTTTGTGCAAATTTTAATAAAACTGATAGTATGAAACTATTATTTAAACTAAACACAAACACCCTGTTAAAACAATTTTCATATCAACCGATATTGCTTATGCACCTTTATCATTTCGAACATAGATTCTAATCCTAGCGCCATAATTCCTTTCTAACAAATCATTTATAAACGACTGTGAACGACACGGAAAATCTGTCTACCTTATGCTATTGTTTATGAAACTTGAGCATTCTTTGACTAATCTTAACAAGATATCAGCGCAAATAAAGTAAACCATAACGATCAATACACATTATCATTACAAATTAAAGCCAACTGTTTTGGTCAAGTGATCTTATAAAGCATAAACATTATGCAATGTCATTGCAACCATTCTACTTATGATTTCAAGTGGTATACATACACCACCACGTTACCCTAAGATTCGCATCGCAAACCCAATACTTCCCTATTTCGACTGATCACATAAACTGATAATATGATCAGCCGGATGCACTTACTATATTAAATACAATATCTGTAACTTATGATAATTGTTCATATTACAACATCTCAGTTACTTTCCACTCTATAAATAACCCAATCATATCGAACATCATTGTATACATCAATATGTCTAAAACTGAATCAATTGGCCAAAAAATCTTATTGCCAGCAAGTTTCATGGAAGAAATATCAAATGTTACTTGCTCTAACATACACAAACATCCTGCTTATTACAGAAAGTATCTCCAACAAAAGTTGATGTATATTGAAGATGTTGCTACCATTCGTGCTATGTGTGTCAAAAAAGCTGATGCTAAAAATAGAGGGTAACCATGTGGTAGCATTACAAGCTGTTCAATGTAATGCATTATTCATAAACTTCATCCTCAATAAAACTTTTTAAATAAATGGATTGCTAATAGTCCACATATGTTCTAATAATACCAGTTTATGCAGATTTGTATTGTTATAACTAGCACACATATAAGTAAATATCTGATATGATAATCAAACAACCAAATCTATATTAGAATAACTAATAATTTAATTACGGCATATTAATTAAAGCTTCATAACAACTTTCATTTCATAATACCCAAAAGATAAAGTTGCATCATCATATGACAAGCTTCATAGATTTAGTGCCCGATTACATAAACATACTAAAAGAAAACACATGATATCTGCCATTTTACCAAACCAAAAAGACAAAGTAACCCATTGCCAGAGATCTATTCATCGTGGAGAGCCATGAAGCTGACGTACCCATCTTTCTAGCTAATTGAGTCTTTAGCCTTTGCCAGCATCCCCCCCCCCCAATTGAAGCCATCATCTTACTTTCAATCTCACGAAGCTCCTTCAACGATTCAATAGAATCAACGACCTCTTCAGTCTGCACCTCACGTTCCAGTTCACTAACAAACATGCAATTTTTTGAAACCGTAGCCTTGAGATTATCAAACTGGGTGCTCAACACATTGGAAAATATATGTTCTTGATTCTTCATCTGATCAATATAGAAGCTAACATGTAACACCCTCAAATTTATACAACTCAGTTCAGCGGAAGACTAGTTGGTGTTACGGGATAGCACATTACTCACATCATAGACAACGCATAAAAATCGCGTCGTTTATTAATAAAGCATTTCCATTCATAAATATCAAAGTTAAATAGGTCCCAAGTCATTATATTTCATACAAAGTTTTACAAAATATTTGAATGGAAAATATTGTTTAAGTGCGGGCCATGAATTCTTGTCGTCTTCCCGAGAATTACCTTCAAGTACCTGAGATAAAACATGTTAAAAGAAAAGGTCAGCGATAACGCCGAGTGAATTCATAGAGTTTAATAAAATCCATCAATATAATATTAGTATAAAATTATTACTGAAAATCATTTTGTACAAATCATTTTAATAGGCCATAAAATAGCCAAAGTCATTTTATACAAATCTGCATCAAAATCATAATATAGGAGTTTGCCTTAAAAATCATTATACGAGCCAATGTCGTAAAAACATCATACAATACGTCTTATGACGTTGTATGAAAATAAAAACCGTTATATGAATATGGTTATGAAAACCAAAACACGAACATAATATCAATAGTATGACCTTGTATTGCTAGTCAGGCAATACATCATAATTCAGTGTGTCTAGTAGTATTTCGTTAGTTTTGGATTATTATAAGCCGCATGACATTGTTACCTTACTAAACCAACAACGGGTAGCTAATCCGATACCAATTTTGCCCATCTAAAGTAGCGTGTCGTCACAAAGGTCACGCTATGGAAATCTTCTCATACATAAATTCGCTTACCAATCAATGTGGCACGGCGGGGATCAACCGTCAAGGCGCGAACTGGGGTGATCGTCCCCAAATAGTACTATTATATGCATAAGCATCTACCAACTCCCGGTAGTTCACAATTCATGCTAATGGGACTTTTAGTGACATAACCTAACTTTAATAATCCATTTGATTTCATCTATCGGGTCCTTTAATCATTTATCAGGTCATACATTCGGGTCATACAATTATTCGGGTCCAAATCAATAAACAAACAATCGGGACAAATGGTGTCCTATTTTATAAAAACTAACATGTTATCTCCCTCGCGGGTTTATAAAACATTTATAAAAACATTTAAAAGAGTGCGAGGCTATGAACTCACGTTGATGTGGGAAGGCGGGTTATCGGCAATTCGGACGTACGGTACGTGCTTCAATCACGGAAACCTATATAAATAATATTCGGTCTTAGACGTTTGTCCAATGACTTTATAAAAATAACGATTATGTATAAATATGATGATTATATATATGATGATCAAGTGGGTTTACATATTCTCGTTTACTCATTTTAGTGTTATATGTCGATAACTTTTATACTAGTTTTCTAGTTTTACCTATTTACGTGTTTTAAGTCCAATATACTTATTATAAGTTCTTTAACTCTTATTAATCCTTTTCATACTTATATTATCAGTAGTTATACTTTATATGTTGGGCCCAAATGGGTTAAGCCCAATAAGTTCTTTTTATAAGTATTTATCTTATTTAGTCCAATTATTAGTCCAATATGTTTAGTTAGCTCGTTAATGTCCGTATGTCCTATAGTTCGGGTTTTATCGGTTTTTACTTATATATCAGTATATGACTTTTATAAACTTTACATTAGACGGGTTTGATCGTCTAAGTTTTATTTGGCGAAAAACGTTAATTTTACGGTAATAGCCGAAAAAGTCGTAAAAATCAAGTTTATAGTTTTTATTACTTATAAGTATTATTCCACTACCATTTATATAATTTGTCTATGTAATTAACCATTTACATATTTATATAAATAAGTTTTATAAATTAGTGGGTTTTTATTTTACATTTTATACAATAAAATGTGAGTGCTTATATAATAATAATAAACATTAATTCTTAAAATCTGATTTTTATCTTCATGTTCACCATTTTTACCATATCTAGAGTTCTATATGGAGATAAAAGCTCAAATTTTTATCACATAAACTACATGATATGTGCTCCATTTAACTCTTCTATAGCTACTGTTGAATCATCCTCTAAGTATTTTCTAAAAATCGTCCAGAACAGTGAACTCAGATTTGTACCCTAAACTTGTTTTGATCATATCTCACTCATTACAATGATTCCATTGCATGGCAAACTCTCACATGTGTACAAGACCCATAGCTTACTGTATATTAATTCTACTTCATCATTTTATCAGTTCATGACATGTTTCTTTACTGTTTTATACAGCCAACAAATTTAAACAAGATTTTAGCCTTGTTTCTTATAGTTTTTCACCTTTTCAAGCATGTTTATCAACACCAAATCCCCACATAACATTTTTATCATCATATAATCATCATATAAATATATAATAGGAAATAAAATACATGATTACATAATCAAAATAACAAGAAGATGAGGAGGACAATCTTTATACCACCAAGTTGATGTAGGTTATGATTTGGACATGGTTTTTGATGGAGAAACTTGTGAATAACCATGACCATCTTCAAGACCACCATTCTTCATAAACACCCTGTGGAAAATCAGCCCTACTACTCCATGAAAACTCCTCCTTGGATGTTATAAGCACCACCAATCAATAGGGTTTCAAAAGGGCTTCAACATATGTGTATATAACATAAGATTTCATGGTTGATTTTGATCAAAATTGGTGTTTAAGGGGAGAAATGGGACGGTACAAATGGAGGAGGAAGAGAGAGTTGTAAGTTGTTTGCATGAGTGGAAATGTGAGCTAGTGGTAATGAGAAGTGGTTTTGTGGTTTGAATGGGAAGAGTAGCTTCAAAAGGAAGCAAATGTTACAAGTGTAAGTTACTAACTAGAAACTTGCCACCAAATTGGTGTGGTGGCTTCCTTTAGGCCAGTTTGAGTGGGGGTGGGACAAGTGTCCCACTTGTCTCATCCCCATTTATTTACGGGTACTCCTCGATTCTAGTTTCCTCGATTTGCGTACCCGCGGGTCGTTTTACGAAAAACGTTTTTATAAATTATGAATCAACGTCACAAAACGAATCCAATAAAAGTTGTCTCATCAAAAACGGAGTTCAAAAACGTAAATACGTAATCCTAAGGTCTCCGGTTTAGTAGTAAAGGACGTTAAAATAAAATCGTAAGTCCTAATCTATTCTCGTAAATTTGTGAGTTTATGAACCAACACAAATTTAAAACTCCAAAATAATATTCGCGGATAAATTTATTTTCTGAAATGTCGGACTGTTACTAAAGACGGTGTATGTAAACGTAAGCACGTAACGTTGAATCCTCCGGTTTAGACGTAGTCGATGCTACTTCAAGACGTAAATCCAAATTTCTTCCCAAAAATAAGTGAGTTCATAAAATAATATTTTCAAATCAATATTGAGAAAAATATTGACCATAATTTGACGGATTGTCACAGCATTTACCCCTAAACAGGATCTTTGTCCTCAAAGATCATCTTACCTTACTACTCGCTTCTTATAGAGTTAAAGCCATGTGGGTATTTCCTCCACATTCGGTCCTTTCTCACAAGTGTAATCCATTATAATACGCGAGTTTCATCAAACATAACTACGGGAATAAGATCAGGCTAAATGTTGACTTACTTTCTCTATCCATGATGTTCACGGGTTTCTGATGAATGCAACTTTTCACCGATCTAAGCTTTACTAAGAACAATCAGATTTTCACTTGATAGATACTCCATCAAGTTCGATTTACGAAACATAATTCACGCAGTTCTTGAAGTCCTAGGGTAGATCCAGCTTATATGTCTTTCAATACCAACTTTTACATCATCTCAATGGTCCCATACAACGGGGACTTATATCCCATGATTTGTCAGATCATGAATTCATTTTTCCAAGTTTAAAAATTGTGGCATAACTTCGCTACCCATTTGGCACTTCAAGATCTACATTTCACATTCACATAACCTCTTGCCCACTACCGGCTGTCAATAATCAGATCCTAATTTCAACAATCATTTCAGATCTCGCGGGTCGGGTATTTTGCAAGGTTAGGTTCGCCATCATAGGAAACCTTAAACCTAAAAGACATGTCCAACTCACAATGGATGTATGTCGGGTGTCTTCATCTCAACTCCTGCTTACAGATGCTCTAATATTTAGATCCTAACAAGATTCGATCTTAATCCTAACACGATGGTTATCAATGATAATCTTTTCAAAGGAAAACGATTATACGGTCTATTACCAAAGGTCAATCATTCAAACATAAAACAACACTTATATTACTTTGTATCGTTACTTTACCTCGTTCCTTCGATTGGGGTGGTACATAGTACTCTCATCAAGGTTCGTTCTCAATGATTTCTGAGCAAATCTCTAGAAATTCGATGCGAAGCGAGGATCTTGATAAAGATGTTCGATACAGGCACACTATGTTTACATAACTCTTTTGCATTTATCATTAACGGGAATGATATTAGCAGATTTGGTTAGTCTGTCGACGATGACCCAAATCGAATCAAATTCAGATGATGACCTTTGTAATAGCTAGACGTTTACTAATGTATGAGGCGGTGTCTGCCTTCATAATTGCCATCAGTACAACTTCTTCAGACAAAGATACTTTTAGTCATAAATGACATAAATAGAATACTTATACTTACAAAATTTCAATACAGCTAAATCTCAAAATCTCCAAATTTAGGCAACCTCAAGTGGCCTTTTATACATTTAATGCCATCGGCTTCCCAATCTTAATGATTTATTTTAGTCGCGAATCCCTTTTTATTATCTATATTATCCTTTTTACAAACATTGTTTCTTTTTAAATTATTCGGCAAATTTTATTTTACACATTCATTATTAAGAAATATATCATAATTGATTCTTCATATTTTCTACATAATGTGTCAATAATTACGTTCACCTTCCCCGATAAAATAAATATCATGTCCACAATTCGTTCAGAATTTCTTTCTTCATATTTTCTAAGTTTTAGTGTCGTCTCAACTATTATTTTTATCAGTTTCGCTTAATCCGACGTTTAAAGCGTCGATAATTATTACAACTAATTAAATAATAAATATTCAAATTTTTTTTATAAAATGTAAACATAAAGATTTTAAATTTCTTAGTCTGTCCAATTATATGAATATGTTCAAAATAATTTGAATTTAATTAACAAGATTTTTGTTGATTTACTGAAAATAATTAGTGAGATTCGTAAATGTTCGAAAAATCTTTATTTATACTTTGGTCAAAATTTTCTTAGTTGAAAAGTAAAAATTTTCGTTTCAAATTTCAAGTTATGGTTTAAATGTTTTCCCTCAATTCTTCTTAGGTTGTCTAGAAGTATACACAAACATTTACCCCTAAACAGAAGTTTAGTTAAATGGTTTGTGTATAAGGTAATAATCCCTTAAAATCCTTTGTTAAAACATTTGTCAAAACATATTTCCATTTTCTTTTTGGTAAAACCGAAAGTCTTAAAAGGGCTCTTAATTTGAAGAGTCCGTATAGATTCCATTATCTATTAATCACATAGTCAAATAATGTAAGGGTTTAAGTCTTTAATCACATATCAATTATTCAAGGTTCAGGTTTTCATTGTTCGGCCAATTTAGGGCAGTCTATAAATAATTATTAACTCATTCTTATTCTTATAAACAAACATATAGTCCTTAGTGATCAGGAGCATGAATTTATCAAATTACAGCCTACACACGTGATTCACCAAATTTATGAATACTACATGTGTATTAGTCAATCCAAACGACATCACGTGAAACTCATAATGTTCATTACAAGTTCTGGATGTGGTGATTGGAATAACTAATCTCTTTCGCGGATGCGAAGTTGATGATAACCATGCTATGGATCAAATTGCTAGAACCTTGTAAATGATCGAACAAATCTTCCATTTCGAGTTATGGATATCGTTTTCGATTGTCAATTTACTTAGTTTATGGTAATCTATGAATATAAGGAATGATAACACCATAGCTCTTCATGATGACAGGCTTGGTATAATAAAATCTTTCTCTGACAACTCTCTCAGTTGTACGGTAATTCCTTCAATTCAGATGGTGCTGTCGTACAGTGCACACGCCACAAGTGCAGCACCGACAATATAATCAAATACCAAATTCTACTTGCCTGAATGGCAAAAGTCTGGGCAATTCATCAACAAATACTTACTAAAGTTTCAGATAACAGAAATAAATTCATATTAGGTTCTTCTAGATTACAATATCTATAACTAGTTCACAGTCATTCATGGTATAATTTTAAGTCTAAATACAGGATACAGCCACCTATCGGGGATTATTTAAATCACTTTTGATAATCAACATCTTATCATTTAGGGGAATTCTATTCGAGTTCCCATCGATTAAGACAGTGTCGTCATGTCATAATCAATCAATCCATTCTACTGGCATTATCAACTTTCCAGTTTTATTGCCGTCGATAAGATGTGAACTTCTCAAAAGACTAATAATAACTCATAATCCTTCACAAGTTCAAGGATATATGGAGACACAACTACTATTAAAAGAGTAAGGTCAACGCATAATCTACGCGATAGAATTTCAAATCAGATACAGACGAAAACATTTAACGAATATGAATATATCCCATGTTTTCATAATTTGAGTACGCATTCGAAAGCTCCTCGGATCGTTACCCAGGTCATTCAAATGAAATCGAATCAAAAGAAATGATAAGAACGTCGATACATCCAGTCGGGTATCAACACTCGCTAATAAAATACTTTTCCTAAAAATCTCACTACGGGAGAATTGGACAAGAAAGAATTGTCAATTGTCAAATAAGACAATTTCCACAGATGAGTAAATTCGACTCAGAAGAATAGGTGTTACAGGCACATATGTAGGTGTCCCTAACATTATGTCCTTATTTTTCACTTATTGCAGATCTCATAAAATTTAATCTTTCACAATCTTCAAAGAAAATGTAGTGTTTATTCATTAGTTTTATGGTAACTACTAATCAGTCTTGCATGGTCCATTCCAAATTGTATGTAGGCGCGCAACTATATACAATTTCAAGATTAACGATGCAATACTCAGTTCGTCAAAATTTTATCATCCATGTTTGTAGTAAAAACATTTTCATGCGTAATTCTTAAATAAGAATTAAAAATATATTTACAAAGATTTTCTTTGTTATGGAAATAATTAAGTTTTCCAAGGTGTTTTATAAACAACTTCATTTCGATAACAATCACTTATAAATCTCACTTTGAATAATCCTTATAGTGATGAAAATTCAATTTTCTCAAAGGATACGGTTTTAACTTTATAAAAACAATGAGTGATCTGCAGAAGAGTGATAAAAATTTATTCATCAAGAACTAACTATGATATAATAGGGAATGAGCTTAGCCAGATAATCATGAGGTTCATGACCTTGATGACACTCAAAATAATAATCCACAACGTAACTCAATTCAAGATGAGTACTTGTTCAATGGTTGCATCACTAATGCGAACATTAGGATGAAGCAATAAAAGATATATAACATCGATATATGTAAGATTTAGCAATCAAAGGTAGTCTTTTTCATTAATCACAAACAAGTCAAAATTGTACCGTAACACATTACGTGTCACTATGTCATACAATTCTCAGAACTCATCCTACCAACTGATATCTCAGTTAAGTTAGGGATATTGAAAAGATACCACAATGAATACTAATCTACAAGAGTCATTAGGTGTTCCACATGTCCCGGAAGATCCATCGGTCCCAATTCAGAAGAAGATTTCTTCAATTTATTTCCCGGACACTGGGCATCCTCATTAGGGGACAATGGCCTAGGAACAACCCTTAACACAAACTAACAATCATTTAAAACCTCATAATTCAATCAAAGAACTTAACGACTTTCTTTTAACAATCTCATATTCCATACGGGTTAAATTTTACTTTATTCAAGTTTCAACCAATTTTATACTCAATTCGATATTCTATCTCATATTCCAATACCTTCAACCTTATTCATAAACCTTAATAGGGAAATAAAAGCTCGGTATGAATCAACACTTAGTTCCAATCCTATAGCTCTTACAACAACAATTATCAAATGATTCACTAGTATGAAATGACTTGATCATTCAACTAGACTTCTCGGAAAGGTACTAGTGGCATGAGGCTTTTGGGTAATGGTTCCAATGACAGCCTCAAGTGCAACATTCACCCTTTCGATTTCAATTTAAGAATTGGATGATAACGAATCAGATGACATCTTTCTAGGTGGCAACGTTTTGTCAAACTCTACTCTATAAGGAAAGATCGTCATGACATCGATATCAGATTTAATCTCTCTAATTCTTTTTCAAAATCACAATCAACTAATATCTAAATTTCTACTAATATCAACCATTTGTTGGGATCATAGATATCCACAACTTGGCTTAGATCTAGGATAGCTAGAATTCCTACGAGAATAGCTTCGATTAGTTTACTAGGGGATTTAGGGCTACTTGTGACAATCTACGTCGTATAAATACCTCGTATAAATATCAAAATAATCATCAAACAATCATGTAATAAAATTACATCATATATATATAATCCAAGTTATATATATATTAAAATAACACTTCTCAGTCTGGTCTTGTCGGTAACTCGGGAATTCTTCGGCACCGTTATAGTCAAAAGATTTTTAGACATTTTTAGAAAAATGTTTAGAGTTAAAAGATATTGAAATGTTTTATTCAAAACCTTAGTTTTAAAAATCTTTCATTCTCTATAACGAGAGCTCTGGTACCAAACTGTAACACCCTCAAATTTATACAACTCAGTTCAGCGGAAGACTAGTTGGTGTTACGGGATAGCACATTACTCACATCATAGACAACACATAAAAATCGCGTCGTTTATTAATAAAGCATTTCCATTCATAAATATCAAAGTTACATAGGTCCCAAGTCATTATATTTCATACAAATTTTTACAAAATATTTGAATGGAAAATATTGTTTAAGTGCGGGCCATGAATTCTTGTCGTCTTACCGAGAATTACCTTCAAGTACCTGAGATAAACATGTTAAAAGAAAAGGTCAGCGATAACGCCGAGTGAATTCATAGAGTTTAATAAAATCCATCAATATAATATCAGTATAAAATTATTACTGAAAATCATTTTGTACAAATCATTTTAATAGGCCATAAAATAGCCAAAGTCATTTTATACAAATCTGCATCAAAATAATAATATAGGCGTTTGCCTTAAAAATCATTATACGAGCCAATGTCGTAAAAACATCATACAATACGTCTTATGACGTTGTATGAAAATAAAAACCGTTATATGAATATGGTTATGAAAACCAAAACACGAACATAATATCAATAGTATGACCCTGTATTGCTAGTCAGGCAATACATCGTAATTCGGTGCGTCTAGTAGTATTTCGTTAGTTTTGGATTATTATAAGCCGCATGACATTGTTACCTTACTAAACCAACAACGGGTAGCTAATCCGATACCAATTTTGCCCATCTAAAGTAGTGTGTCGTCACAAAGGTCACGCTATGGAAATCTTCTCATACATAAATTCGCTTACCAATCAATGTGGTACGACGGGGATCAACCGTCAAGGCGCGAACTGGGGTGATCGTCCCCAAATAGTACTATTATATGCATAAGCGTCTACCAACTCCCGGTAGTTCACAATTCATGCTAATGGGACTTTTAGTGACATAACCTAACTTTAATAATCCATTTGATTTCATCTATAAGGGTCCTTTAATCATTTATCGGGTCATACATTGGGGTCATACAATTATTCGGGTCCAAATCAATAAACAAACAATCGGGACAAATGGTGTCCTATTTTATAAAATCTAACATGTTATCTCCCTCGCGGGTTTATAAAACATTTATAAAAACATTTAAAAGAGTGCGAGGCTATGAACTCACGTTGATGTGGGAAGGCGGGTTATCGGCAATTCGGACGTACGGTACGTGCTTCAATCACGGAAACCTATATAAATAATATTCGGTCTTAGACGTTTGTCCAATGACTTTATAAAAATAACGATTATGTATACATATGATGATTATATATATGATGATCAAGTGGGTTTACATATTCTTGTTTACTCATTTTAGTGTTATATGTCGATAACTTTTATACTAATTTTCTAGTTTTACCTATTTACGTGTTTTAAGTCCAATATACTTATTATAAGTTCTTTAACTCTTATTAATCCTTTTCATACTTATACTATCAGTAGTTATACTTTATATGTTGGGCCTAAATGGGTTAAGCCCAATAAGTTCTTTTTATAAGTATTTATCTTATTTAGTCCAATTATTAGTCCAATATGTTTAGTTAGCTTGTTAATGTCCGTATGTCCTATAGTTCGGGTTTTATCGGTTTTTACTTGTATTAGTTACTTATATATCAGTATATGACTTTTATAAACTTTACATTAGACGGGTTTGATCGTCTAAGTTTTATTTGGTGAAAAACGTTAATTTTACGGTAATAGCCGAAAAAGTCGTAAAAATCAAGTTTATAGTTTTTATTACTAATAAGTATTATTCCACTACCATTTATATAATTGTTCCATGTAATTAACCTTTTACATATTTATATAAATAAGTTTTATAAGTTAGTGGGTTTTTATTTTACATTTTATACAATAAAATGTGAGTGCTTATATAATAATAATAAACATTAATTCTTAAAATCTGATTTTTATCTTTATGTTCACCATTTTTACCATATCTAGAGTTCTATATGGAGATAGAAGCTCAAATTTTTATCACATAAACTACATGATATGTGCCCCATTTAACCCCTCTATAGATACTGCTGAATCATCCTCTAAGTATTTTCTAAAAATCGTCCAAAACAGTGAACTCAGATTTGTACCCTAAACTTGTTTTGATCATATCTCACTCATTACAATGATTCCATTGCATGGCCAACTCTCACATGTGTACAAGACCCATAGCTTACTGTATATTAATTCTACTTCATCATTTTATCAGTTCATGACATGTTTCTTTACTGTTTTATACAGCCAACAAATTTAAACAAGATTTTAGCCTTGTTTATTATAGTTTTTCACCTTTTCAAGCATGTTTATCAACACCAAATCCCCACATAACATTTTTATCATCATATAATCATCATATACATATACAATAGGAAATAAAATACATGATTACATAATCAAAATAACAAGAAGATGAGGAGGACAATCTTTATACCACCAAGTTGATGTAGATTATGATTTGGACATGGTTTTTGATGGAAAAACTTGTGAATAACCATGACCATCTTCAAGACTACCATTCTTCATAAACACCTTGTGGAAAATCAGCCCTACTACTCTATGAAAACTCCTCCTTGGATGTTATAAGCACCACCAATCAATAGGGTTTCAAAAGGGCTTCAACATATGTGTATATAACATAAGATTTCATGGTTGATTTTGATCAAAATTGGTGTTTAAGGGGAGAAATGGGACGACACAAATGGAGGAGGAAGAGAGAGTTGTAATTTGTTTGCATGAGTGGAAATGTGAGCTAGTGGTAATGAGAAGTGGTTTTGTGGTTTGAATGGGAAGAGTAGCTTCAAAAGGAAGCAAATGTTACAAGTGTAAGTTACTAACTAGAAACTTGCCACCAAATTGGTGTGGTGGCTTCCTTTAGGCCGGTTTGAGTGGGGGTGGGACAAGTGTCCTACTTGTCTCATCCCCATTTATTTACGGGTACTCCTCGATTCTAGTTTCCTCGATTTGCGTACCCTCGGGTCGTTTTACGAAAAACGTTTTTATAAATTATGGATCAACGTCACAAAACGAATCCAATAAAAATTGTCTCATCAAAAACGGAGTTCAAAAACGTAAATACGTACTCCTAAGGTCTCCGGTTTAGTTGTAAAGGACGTTAAAATAAAATCGTAAGTCCTAATCTCTTCTCGTAAATTTGTGAGTTTATGAACCAACACAAATTTAAAACTCCAAAATAATATTCGCGGAAAAATTTATTTTCTGAAATGTCGGACTGTTACTAAAGACGGTGTATGTAAACGTAAGCACGTAACGTTGAATCCTCCGGTTTAGACGTAGTCGATGCTACTTCAAGACGTAAATCCAAATTTCTTCCCAAAAATAAGTGAGTTCATAAAATAATATTTCTAAATAAATATTGAGAATAAAATATTGACCATAATTTGACGGATTGTCACATAACACACTTACTTATCTCAGTCTCTCCGGTGACATCCTTGATTTCGTTGAGGATTGGTTTGCTAGAATAGGCCATTGATGAATTATTGGTTTATGACGGCTGATTAGAAAGTAGATAGTAATATTTAGGTTAAACTGATGGTAGATAGTAGTATATATACTATTGAAGGGGCGTTTTGTGTCGTGGTAAACCATCGGTCAATGCACCGAAGAGGCACCATTTACATGCAATAATGGTTAGTGTTGTTACAATGAAATGATAAATGCAGTGGTGTAGTTTGTCTATTAATATTATACCCTTTTAGAGTCTTAATATTACAATAACAATCCTTACATTATCAAAAATATTATCAGAATATTTTTGGTAAATATTATAATGTCTAAACCCGTTAACATACATGTTATAATTGTATCCCGATATAGCACGAATATGTAATTATTTATGTATACTAAAGCACGCTTGATATAACTCACTAATTATAACCATATTAAGAAACCACTAATTAAACAGAATACCACGTTAACAACTTCGTGATACAACCGGGGCAACACCCGGGCTCGACAAGACTCGTGTATTATATTACATCGAATTACACTTATCCTATAAAGATGCTGTTAGAATAAAAACTTTATAATATAGTAAGTAATAACTAGTAACTACTATAAAATTCAAATGTTAAATTTTGAGAAAATTTAATCGAAACTAATCTCAATTATTTTCTTAGTATTAACTTTAAGGGTTAAAGCCATAAATTACCTACGAACTTTACTTTTTCTCTCGATATTACAAATATAGAAGATAAAATACTGTTATCACCATCCAAACTTGTTGGTACCGGCTAATATAGGTAACATAATTTTTATAATTTCCATGTCATTAAATATATCCACGTAGACGTTAAAAAAAATATAAATATATATCCACGTAGAATTGACTTTAATTGACTTTTGTCACATTGACATCTCCATCTTCCTCCCCTTTTATCATTTTATCAGATTCATAACCCAACTTTGATTTAATTTTTCTTACCAGTACCTATTTTACATACCATCTTTTTTGTCACAAATCATAGTTCATAAAGAAACCCATCATCAAAATCGAGATATAAATTGAAGCCCTAAAATCAAAATGAAAACTAAATCTCAGATCCCTTTAGATTCCTAAATCAAACTCCAATCCAAACATAAAATTTAAACCAAATCAGAATCCATGTATAAAGCCAGAATCTGAACCATCGTCGGAAAACACATCAAACCATCGCCGAAAAACCCATCAAACCATCGCCGGAAAACCCATCAAACCATCACCGAAAAATCCTTTGGTTACCGCCACCATCACGTCAGATGAGCACATGAAAAATGTAAATGCCATCGGAGAAAATCATGTGTTTTTATTCTTAGTGGGTTGATCTTTGATTTTCTTATAATCATATATAAGAATGATGGTTCTGGTATATTCACTTTGAAAAGAACGACATTCAAAGTAGATATGCACTTTAAAAAGAATTATATATACACAAATGATGGTTCATGGAAATCATGTGTTTTTTAACAATTGAGATTTAAACCTTCAAAAGGTATTTGACTATGTAGATCAAATGAAGAAATAAGAGAGGGGAAAAAGTCATGGAACAATTTGATGTCTCAGGTGATGAGTTTATCCAAGAAAATGTGGTTGGGTTATATATAAATAATGGAATGCACAGTTGGAAGATTCAATCCTACGTGGATTTGTACATGTATAATAAATAAATAAAAAATCAAAATGACCTGCTGAATCTAGTGACGTGTCGGTTATAAGTGACTTTTGACCTATTAAAATCGGTAACCAAAAAAGTTGTTGGCAATATTATAAATAAATATAAAGTTTAATAGCGATAACAGGACTTTATCTTCTATATTTGTAATATCGAGAAAAAAAATAAAGTTCGTTGGTAATTTATAGCTTTAACCCTAACTTTAAAAGGATCATTTCCTTATAAACCTCGTTGATTTTAAAAAAAGGCAATAATCAATTCAAGATTTTAATGACTTATTGATTTCCTTTTGTATTTTAAAAGAATTTATCTGATTTATCCGTACGCTTTATATTTATCTTAATAAATCTTTATAGATTACGTTACGATCTTAATAAATAAAATGTAAATTAAAACCTTATAAATGTTCATTTATAATAAATCTAGTAAAAGAAATTGGTTGTAAGATAAATGACAACATACAAGTCGTATTCATTAGTGTATGAATGAAATGTTTGAAGGAACTTAAGAATGCAAGAACTATATTTGCCTTTAGTACACTACCTTATTGTTGTAATCTCGGGACGATATTTTTTTAAGTGGAAGAGGCTATGACAACCCATAAATTTCACAAGTACAATATATACTATGTTTAATGGAAATGGAAAATTCATTAGAAATTTTTGCTTTTATGCATTACTTGGTAAGATGAACTACTTTTCCCAACCTGAACTACTATATCAACATATCCTATATGTTGTAAACATAACAAGTATAAGTAATTTAACAAGTATACTCATAAATAAAAACATTTCAAGAAATATAATGATACCCTAAATTCCCTTAGAAACCTTGGAATCCGTATAAATAAATAATGAACTCAAAGATGACAAAAATATGAATACATAAACAAGGAGTAAGAACAAAGATTATACTATCATATAGAAAGTATAAATTTATATAAAGAATAAGTAAGAATAAGATATACAAAGCTAAAGTACAAATAAGTGTACATAATAGTCTAGATCATCACCTAAAAACCTTTATAAATAATATTTTAAGCAATGTAATTATACAAGAACTATGAATCTATAATCAATACAATATACTAATTCTAATCTAGTATACAAAGATAAGTTAAGTAATCACAAAGTACTAATATTCACTAATCTCAAGCTAATTACAAGAAAATGACCTAAAACCAAGATTAGCATATAAAATCCATCCTATAATGAAGTAAAGTCTAATCTTTTGCAACTAACTATAAAACTCAACTAAGTATCATATTAAGGTAATACACTTGTCTTAAACTAAGTTACAAATTATTAAAACATAAAGTACAAGTTTTCAAAGCATAGGATCTTAAGCTCCTAAAAATAACCATAGAATATGATCAACCTATATAAACCTTAAAACTAAGAATGTAGAACCCATAGAAGTCATAAACATACTATATAAGACTTAGAATAATCTTACATTAAGATATAAACTCTAATAACCCAAAATAGAAAGTCATTAGGCTTAATGATATAGAAACCCTTATATTAAGAAATCTACATGGAATTATAACCTAGTCTTTTAGGAAAAGTCTACAAACACTCATAGGACTTTGTTAAGATTATAAGATTATGTTAAGAAAATTTACAAGTACCCTAATTCACAAGGTACAAGATTTCAATGCATAACTTGTAAATTAGGTAAAAATAGGTATTTTCACCCTTTAGACATGTTTACCTAAACTAAACCATTAAACCAAGTGTAAGAACTCTTTGGACACTTAAGACACAATTTCTAGGACCTAAATTAAGTTTAAATCAGTAGCTAAGAGGAGGATAATCACATTTACCAAGATTAAACCCTAGATCATTTGAAAAACCTAATCTATTTTTTTTGGTAAGGGTTGCCCCGGTAAATATATTAACCAAAAAAAGCGTTGAACGTACAAAGGAATGTGGCGGAAGTACCACATTAACCACAAGCTACAGGCAGCTTGTTAACAAATGGTTATAAAACACCAAAATCTAATACTAATACATACATCTACTATAAGACATAAATGCAACATTAGCAAAGACCATCAAGAAAAAAACTTGAAACCACGCGACCAACTCTTCATTCCAGCAGCAGCAAAATGGGAGCAAAGGATCCAAGTAAGGTCGCCTCCTTAAAAAACCTTTACGAGAAAAACCCAACGGGAAAAACCCCGCAAAGGAAAAAAGAGTACGACCCTTACCCGACACTCCCATCATGATCAATACACATATTAGGGATCTTCCAATCTTCAAGAATCACTAGCGACGCCGAAGAAAACTTCTTAAATTTAAATGTAATGAGCTTAAGCCGAACCATGTCACAGATAGAGCTCACAAGCTTAGCTACCGTCAAAGACTTCTTGTTAAAAAGTATATTATTTTGCTCCCGCCAAAGAAAGTAAGCCGAAGATGCTAGCACAACCCGAGCAATAATACTAATAACCGTACATCCCTTAGCCAAGGGTGTAATAAACGCCACAATGTCACTCATCCGAGGAGGAATATTTTACATACCACACCTATCTCGCAATTGTAACCATACCTGAGTAGAATAAGGACATTCAAAGAAAAGATGATTATGCGAGTCAGGAACTTGATTACACATGGGGCACATAAGTGAAGAAAGATCAACATTAGGGCCAACATCCCATTGCATAAGGCGATCTTGCGTCTTTAATTTCTTCTTCATTACTAACCACAAATGAATCGCATGTCTAGGAACATAATGTGGAAACCAAACAACATTAAACCAATCAACATTATTAGCCCTCACTCGTATAGACTCCCACGCAATAGCCACAGAAAACGGTCGATTAATACCATTATGGTCCCGCCAAACCATATTATCTCTACGGTTATCACATAGCATAGGAACTGGAATAGATACAATATTCGGGAATCTATCATACCAATCCAACGGCCATCTCCAAGCTCCATTCAGAATTAAGTCCTTTACCTTGTCCGATAACGCAAAACCTGAATGATTAATATGTCGAACCGAAATAGTATCCCGAATCGGGCATTCAGCAACCAAATTATCAAACCACATAGAAGTATCTCTACCATCATGAATTTGGTGCCAAAAAAACGGACGAATCATTATCCTTAGCTGAAGCAGCTTTCGCCAACACCAACTCACATCACCGATACAAGGAACGTCCCAAAAACATCTACCTTTCAACTTATAGTCATAAATCCAACGCACCCATAAGGAATCTCTTTTAGCAAGAATACTCTATACATGCGACGTCATTAATGCAACATTAAATTCATCAAGCCTACATATACCAAGTCCACCTTCATTCAGAGGCTTACAAATAGTGTTCCAAGAAACTTTGGCTTTACCCCGCTTCATCTCTCCTTGACACCGTAAAAAACACGCATAATATGTTCAAGATCATTAATAATTCTAACAGGAAGTACAAAAACAGACGCCCAATAAATATGCATAGACGAAAGAACAGAACGAATAAGTTGCACTCTCCCTGCAAGAGAAAGAAACTTATTACGCCAGTCATTAACCCTGTTTTTAAGCTTCTCAACTAAAATTTTGCAATCACGATACCGAAGCCTTGAAGAAATAAGGGGTTCACCAAGGTACCTAACAGGTAACATTCCTTCCGCAAAAGGCGTGAGATTAAGGATACCAGATTTAATTTCACTAGGAAAATTAAAAAAAATTAGCTGTACTCTTAGGAATACTAGGCACCATTCCTGAAGCATTCTTGAACTCCTCCAACGTATCCATAAGAAAAAAAACAGAATCCAAATGACCCCTTGAGAAAAGAAACAAATCATCAACAAAACAAAGATTTACTAACCGCTGCTTCTCACACTGATGATGGTATCGAAAATCCTCAGTTGTATCAACCCTTCTTTGTAGCATAAGCATTAATACTTCTATAACAAGAGTGAATAAATAAGGAGATAGAGGATCCCCTTGTCGCAGCCCCCGTTTACCATTAAACCAACCATAAAGATTACCTTAATGCATACCGAATAAGATGTGGTAGCAACACAAACCATAATCCAATGGATCATAGTAAGATGAAAACCACACCTAACAAGAACATCTCTAAGAAAACCTTAATCCACCGTATCATATGCTTTCTGGATATCAATCTTAAACGAGCATCTAGGAGGACCAAAGTTACAATGGTAGCTTCTCATTAACTCTTGCGTAAGGAGAATATTATCTGAAATTCTTCTACCCGGAACAAACGCAGACTGATTAATGCTCACCAAATCACCAAGATCACCTTTAATACGATTAGCAATAATCTTGCTAATGCATTTAAAACTAACATTACAACATGATATTGGACGGTAGTCATTAATAGCACTCGGAGTAGATACCTTAGGAATTAAATCAATAATAGTATGATTAACTTCCCGAAGCAATTTACCATTACAAAAAAAAATCCTTAATAGCATATGTGAATATATCCCCCACCGTATCCCACGCCTTTTTGAAAAAAGCAGCTGTGTAACCATCAGGACCCAGGGCTTTATCATTAGACATAGAAAACAAAGCACTCTTTATCTCCTCATCAGAAACCATACGAACCATGGATAAAGCCTTGGAACCGCAAGAATATTAGTAAACAAATTATGAGAATCAATAGGAATAGTAATACCTTCAACTCCAAGAAAATTCTCATAATGAGAAACAAATGCCTCCGAAACCGCACCACCTTCATGTATAACATTAGACATATCCTTAACCATATCAATCCTGTTTCGAGCATTTTTACTTTTAACAATATTATGAAAATAAGCTGAATTAGAATCGCCCGCTTCCAACCACTGAATCCTAGCTTTCTGTCTTAAAAATCGTTCCTCATCCAGAATAGCATCCTTGAACGCAAGTAATAAATGAGCATGATCTTCCCGAATTGATGCATTAGATGGATTTAAATCAATAGCTTGTTAAATCTCATCCAGTTCATCACGAAGCAAATTGACACGCGTATGCAAATTACCTTGTTCATGCAACAACTTACGCAGCGGAGTTTTAAGACCCTTAAGTCTTTTAACCATTTGGAACATCGCACATCCATGAACCTCCAAATTCCAGTCATTGGCAACAATCTCCTTAAACCTGTCCTTATGCACAAGAAAATTAAAGAATTTAAATGGCTTAGGTTTAGGTTTAGACACCGTAGGTAAACGAAGCACACATGGGGAGTGATCCGAAATCCGATAAGGCTGAAATATAGTAAAAGAACCAGGAAAATCATCCATAAACTTCGAGTTAGACATAATTCTATCAATTTTTTAAGGATACCATCATCACCATTAGGCTTCTCATTCCAAGTGAAATGAAAACCTATAGCTTTAACATCAGTGATCTCCATACTCCGAACACAATCTTTAAATTCACGCATAATAGTGTTGGGTCGATACCCACCACATGAATGATCTTCAAGATTAAGCGCAACATTAAAATCACCAAGAACAAACCAAGGTTTATCCCACATAAAAGAAGCATGCGCAACAAGATTACTCCACAGAACACGTCTATCTTGATAAGCATTATCCGCATAAACAAAGGAACAAAACAATGTTCTATTATCCAAGCGAGTATTGATTTGATAGTGCATAACCTGATTTGTAAGAGACATAACCATAACATCCACATTATCATCATTCCAACCAAGAATAATACGCGTACCTTTAGAACATATACCCCCATTCGACGTCTACTTCCAACGCCGGCAAATTTTCTTACAAACATCAAAAACACAAGTAGCATCAACATGAGATTCTAACACAGCACACACACTCAAGTTATCATCACGAACAACCTGACGAACCTCCTTTTGTTTAAGGGACTGGTTCAAGCCCCTTATATTCCATGAGGCGATACTAAACATTAAAAACATTAGGATCAGGAGTGCTTTCCCCTGTTATTGGATTAATGATATTAATCGACACATCGTAAATGTTTTCTACAGATTCATCATCATCTGCATCTTGCTCACCCGCCAAACCAGATAAAGCCGAAAACGCATTTGAAGTAGAGACATCACTAGTAGATTTACCTTTATCAATCACTGTTTGCGGACTCGTATTATTAGTGTTACCCGTATGCAACTGCTTCTTCGTACTAAGACTTCCTCCATTATTCGAACCAGAATTCGAAGCTTTCGGTTTATAATTAAACTCTTTTGCAACATTAAACCCCTTAGCAACAGAAACACCTCTTGGAATAGTGTTATTAGCCTTTTTGTTGTTTCGTTTTCTGTTCACCACCTGTTGAAATCCATCTTTATCCACATTAGATCCACTAGCTCTTGCATTTGTAGTAATCGTAGGTTTAGGCTCTACTACAACCCTTTTAGGGCAAGTACTCAACGTATGACCAAAACACTTACACGTTTCACAACGTGGAGGCTTCCATTCATACTCAACCTGAATAACTTCTTTAGTATAATCATCCCCTTCAAGAGCTGGAATTCCAACAGTAACAGTCTCCAAAAAATCAGTATTTGCATCAACCTCAATGAGGCATCTAGCGAAGCTACACCGACCCCACGAATCCTTACACATTGTACTCGTATAAGAATCCAGCATAACTGGTGTGCCAATATAACTAGCAATGAAACTCAACCCCTCCTCATCAAACACTTGAAATGGAACATCATGGAGTTTAACCCAGACCGGTACCGTAGTTAGTTTAACACCCCAAAATTTACACGCAGCGGAATACATCTTTGGGTGCTAAACAATGATACAACAACACATAATTTATAAAGAACGACTCGAAAAGAAACGTTTTAGATTTATCGTTCCTAAAACATTTGTCAGAGTAGCGTAGTCCCAAGTAATCGTTACCAAAAGATAAGTTAAAACAACATATTAGTTTGTTTTAAAAATGAAACGATAAATAAATCAAAGAGTTTGAACAACATAGCAGTGCACAACTTCATTCTCGTGACCTCCAAGCTTCCACTTCTTGATTACCTGAAATACATGTGAGTAAAACAATCAGCAAAAATGCCGAGTGAATCTATAGGTTTATGTAATCAATTTGAACACAAGCAAAGATTATAAGTTTGTAGCATGCTTCTAAGCATCAAATAATAATTTGCATCAACAATGATAATTGTATATAGCATAAATTGCAATAAGCTCATGGAACCGAGCCCTTAAACACTCCTTTTAGAGGTCTGATAAGACAGAAGATTTATTAATTGTCGGTTACCTCCAGATTATTGGTACATTGCCGTATACCTGACTTCTCAATACAATATGCTCAAACAGTGTGGAGGTCGGGCCTAAGCTTCTATGACAAGTCCACAAAAACTGAACCGGGGCGGCTTCCCCCATAGATCTATTAATTGTACTAGCGGTTAACCCATCATAGGTTAATTAACGGTCCATAATTGAGGCTTTAACAAAGGCAATCACCTAATGCAATTTAAAGGCAACCACGGGTCCATTCATAGAGGGACAAAGCATACCATAAAAATCTTGTGTTCTAAGTTTATAAAACATTTATTTCCCCTCGCGGGATTAAAATCATTTAATAACTAGTATAAAGTGAGGCTATAGACTCACCTTAGCCAATAGAGGTAATGAGACGATCGTCGACGATAGATGATGCCTTTCAAACACGAGAACCGCAACCTATCAAATGAGGTGCGTTCATTAATAATAGACTCGAGAAATAACCCATACATAAGAATATAAAACTCGACTCATAAATTCACGACAAAATCAAGAGAAAACGATACAAGTGATACTATTACACTCTCCTATATATTCATTTTATTATTCTACGCCTTTAATAAAAATCTGCCGGAACATACCGAATGTCCAAGCGGTTTTCCCATACTTAGACATATCAACTTTTTATGATACTACTCAGAGAACTCACTTAATATATGTAGAAAGTCCTCCCAAGAGCCCATTAAAAGATTTTACTTCTAAAGTTCCCTGCCCGACTCATCTTTGAATCACAAAATCCGGATAGTTTAGCGACCTTGACTTACGAAACCATTTTGACCATTCTAAACAACTCCATTTGTAAAACCGCCACTTGATTCTAAAAGTAGAATCAAAATACTAAACTTGGAGCCTGAGAACAGCCATTAAATCATTTTGAAACTCATTTTATAGTCCCCGAGATTCGATCCAATTATCGACAACAAATTTCGGATTGTGTCGACACTCGTCTCCCGGTACACGAAAATCAAACTAGTGTATCTTCCACCTCGTTTGGAGTTGGAAGGCCTACTTTATATGAAATCGAAGCAAACGAAATTCTCTACAACCCTATCCAATTAGTTAAGCGATTATCATATAGTAAGACCCCCGAAAACAGCCTCTAACCTACTGCCCAAAATCACCTTTCAGAATCTCCCACAAAATCATGTTTTTGATCAATTCTAACAATTTTCCTCATCATCCTACACCCCTAATATCATCCTATATTAATCCTAACACTTGTAGCATCATAAAAATCAAAAACCCAAAACTTAAAAATAAGTTTTTAGTAAAAAAACTAGCATAAACATCATTTGATGATTACTACTAACACATGCATGATCATTTTTACAAAATTTTTAATTCTTTCAACCACAAAAACTAAAAAGTCCATGTATACAATATAAAATCAATATGATAAGATGATCATACAACTATATAAATGATCAAAATTCATAAAATTAAAAAGTATGATGCATGTAGCTAAAATTTGTACCAAAATGTAGCCCTTTGAATTCTAAGGATGGGACTTTGATTTATTTTGGAAGATTCAATGTTGAAATCAAATAAATTTGAGGGTTTGTGGTGTTGATGGTGTTTGGCAAAAACAAAGGGAGAGGAAGGAAGTAGTTGTTTTTGTTAAATGAATTCTAAAATGAAAAAGAGATAGTGGAAAAGTTATATATAGTGTGGAGTTAGGGTAGTTTTTGCCAATTTGTGATAGTTTTGGTCCAAAATGTAAATATTAGTTAAAAAGCGGGAAATGACTAAAAGTCTATTTTAAAAATATTTACGTGGCTCGGGTTTCGTAAAAATACTTGAAAATTTAAACGCACACGAAAAATAATAATATAACGACTCGATACGTAATTAAAACGATATCATCAAAAATATTAAATATCGAAACGATTGATAATAAAATATAAAATTGTGGGCATCCGTCGGTATGGCGATCACTAGTAGTCCTCGTTGCTCGTCAAAATATTAAAATAGAATATTTAATATCGGTTTCAACTTAAACCATTAAACATAATAATATTTAACGTCATAAAATACTTCAAAATAATTGAAAGTAGAATTATATTATGACCTTATTTTTACGGGTTTTACATCCTCACCACCTTAAGAGAGCGACATCCCGGCGCTCAACTCTTCTCATACTCGAGTTGTTCACTACCCGGAAGGATGACGACATTCCTTAATAAGAAGTCCTTACGTTCCTACGTGAATCTCGATCCACGATCTCCACTGGTTCTTTTACAAAATGCAACTTGTCGTCAAGTGGTATCTCACCAAAAAGGAATAAATAAATCCTTATCCACCAGTCACCCGTCAAGTTCGACACATGAAAATTTTATGAATCACACGAAGCTCATTCGACGACAAGAATAGGTGACAGGATTTTCGGGTAAGTCCAGTTAAAAAGAATGTTGCAATTTAAAGGATAGCCACTGGCCGGATAGCCATGGACACACATCAAAAAGAATTAACAAGAAAAACATTTTCGTCATCGGAGGGTGCTCACATGCGGGTCCTCACTCAAAAGATAATACAAAGACACCATCTCACTTTCGCCAACGCGCATTAAAGTCTCAATAAACATCGTCGTTGAAAGTCAAAAAGATATTACATAATATATGTTCTACATGATCGGACGTCATCGGATGATGCCGTCTCAAGTTCTCACAACTTACGATCATTTGACTAGATCACATACCACATAAGTACATAAAAATAAAAGGTCGAACAATAACATCAAGTATAGATTTCCATCGTTAATCATCGAGAAAACCTTGAACGAACCCTTGATAATAACCACTTGATCTCCAGAGTCTTTCCACTTGCGGTGTCGGCTTCAACATACTCCTCGAGGTTGTAACATATTTATTAACTCCATTCATTAAGAGATTTGGTCCTCAATCATTCCACAAGTACACGTATAAATCCTGGTGACACTTATCGTTTCTTCTTATACACTGCTTCCCGAGATTCATTTTAAACTCAGAATAAAATAGTAATCTTCAATACGAGGAACAAAACGAGATAAAAATGACTTCAATAAACGCATAAACGAACAAGATGTGGTAAAATGATTTAAGATTAACGATCGACGAGGGATCTCGAATCACGTAACCGTAAAACATAATAATTCGCAATACTAGAGAAATGAGAGCGAAGAATGAATTAAATATTAACATTAAAATAACGTTTATCACAATTATCCGTCCCGGATTTGGTATTACCTTAAAACTCAATTGAGGTACCTTCATGATAAAGATGATATATCAAAATAAGAGTTAAATAGCTTCATAATTTATTTTGGTTGTCTTAAGAAACTTTGAAAGAAAGACATGAATTTATTAATTAAACTCATATTGTTGGTTACAATTAGAAAATATAATTTCCAAATTAAATCATTATCAGGAATATAAATTAAACCGATAATTTCATTACATTTAAAGTAAAGTATGATAAGTCAATTACTTGAAAAGATAAAAACATAATTTCAATTTAAACATTAGTTTTAGTTATACAAAATATGATGTATAAATTTGACCTTTTACATGTGATGGTTATTTCGATAACTGAGAATCATTGGAAAAATGTATAAAAGTTCCATAAAAATTTTATAATACCTCGTAGGAATACATAAAGGTGTTTATCATTCCAAAATAAATATGGGTTACATTCGGGTTTCGAAATGTGACAAGATAACAAATGAATACGAATGGAAATAATAGTCAACAGTTAGTACGAAATCAATGGTACAAAAGGGGACGAAGCAAATGTCGTATGAATTCTTAAAGAGAATAATAAAATAAAGGCGTTGATGGTAAGACGATAAGAAATAATAGATTAAAGAAGTTGTCAATTTTGTTAGTGCGGTTGATGGTTCACCAATATCCGCTCGTTAACATAGCGGTGGTCGATACATGATCGGAAATAAAATCCATACAAAAATTTTAATAAAATAAAATTCCTAATAATCACTTGTAATTAAAACAAATCAAATGAACGATGTTAGTATTTAAAGAGAGAGTCAAAGCACGGTTCACAAGAGTGGATTTCGAGACAAAGGAGAGTGACGGACGTCATCCCGGATATACGGAAATCACTCTAGTGATAATTGATTTTTCACGTGCGGAGACATTTCGAAGATCTATAAAATCACATAAAGAACATTGGACGAGAAGGAAGGATAAAACATCGAGACCTTCAAGTCATTTACCAACAGTCAGTAATTAGACGAACGGTCAAAAGAAACCAGTTATAAGACAAAATGAAGTAACAAGTGGAAAAACGATTGTCGAGTAAAAACGTATTCATAAGCGCGTAATTCGTTCAAGAAAAGGTAAGAAAACATATGCGGATGCATAGAAATTGCGCTACTTGCATGAAATATAAAGGTTTTTAAAACTACTTTTCATTTTATTTCATTTTATTTATCTTTATCATAAATACAAGTAAAAAGTTGATTATTATCAAGATTTTTAAGTGGACTACTATTCAGCCTAGCATGGCTCCATCTAAATTAGACATAGGTGATCAGGCCATGTATAATTTAGGAATAGCAATGCAGTGCTCAGTTTCGTCGAAAAGTATTACGTTTCTTATGTTTATATATAAACCATGCCATTTGTAAAATGGAATTTAAAAATAGTTTATAAATTTATAGGATACAAGTAATTTGTGAGATACTCAATAAGCAACTTTTAATCTTACGAAAAATATTTTATAAGACCAAAGTAAAAATAATTGATGAAAATAATCGTAAAACAATATCAGATTTATTTATAATATGACATTATGACAACGTATAAAGTAGTCAAAGTTTTGCAAAAAAGTGGCAAATAGTAGCTCATAAAACAACCAATGAAATGGTTACAAGTTGTTAAGGTTTCAAAAGGTTATAAGGTTTAGACGAAAACGCCATGAGACACGTGATGAGAATATCGACGAAGAATGTGAAGTCAAAACTTCAAAACTCAACCCAAATCAGTTGAAGGTTAGAAGAAAACGAAAATAAAATAACATCGAATGACAAATGAGTCATATATATATAAAAAAAATCAATCCATCTGTGTATTATGTAAGATACTCGACACAACATGCTTTTAAGAAAATATATTATTTATTTTCAAATTACACCATTAATCCGGTAATTACAAATCCTGTAATGTTTCTATTTTTTTTCTTTTCATTTTCACATGCGACTAGTATTAGTTAGTTGTAAAATAATATTCGTTAAAATTTTACGATTTCAAATGAAATCAAAACTGCTTAGAAACCCTTAAAACTCATGTTCTGAATTTTCTATCAGATTTGACCTTTAGATATGAGCCGATTAATTGACCCGATATTCGACATTTCCAAGACTCGGAGTCTAAAGCATTTTGATGCGAAACGACGTTCCAGACGACTTTCTAGTTTTACCCGAGACCCGAAACCCAATATAAAATGACCAAAATACCCCTGCAAGTTTTGTGCAGGTTTGACTATTTTATTTTAAAAACACAGGTTTTACTTTTAAGTTTTGACCTGTTTATACACCCCCAGCTGTTTCTCCATTAAATATATTTTTCGACACTTCCTAACGGCTCAAAATATATATATATATATACACATGTCTTGTGGATTTTACAACAACGAAAAATAATTCTCATAGTGGGCATCAAGTAAAAATATAGCATAATGAATGACAGAAGATGCTTCAAGGTATTCAACACGAAATTTAGGAAGCAAAACGGTGAATGACGTTACCAAGATATAAGCGAACAATACACTTCGGAGTCGATACATATAAATGTCAACGAATTAAATCTTCACATGTCGTATAAAACGGTGATAAAAATCAACAAAATATTATGAAAACCATGATATTATTCAACACGATTATAGAAAGTGTTTCAAAATGTGTGACTCACACGATAGCGGTTAGTCTATTCCAAGGACACATTGAGCTACACGATGGTCTAGAGACTACGTTTCAAGACGTCCAAGCACAAACAGCCGGAAGCGATTTGGATATCTATATAGATATCACAAAGGGTTAAATAATGAAAGTAACGCGCGCAGATGAAGGTATGTAAGGTCATAATATAAAATTTTTGCAATAAAAGCAATTTAAATATTTCAAAAATATATACAGAAAGATCTTGAAAATTCATTGTATTTATTTAAGTTAATCATTAATAAATGATAAACTTTTATCGAAAAGTTTAACGACATAAATATATATCGATAAAGGATTATAGTATTTATTTAGAAATACTTAGCAATAAGGCATACATAATAATGTGTACTAAAGTTGTAATCCCAGAAGTAGCTTGAACCTGAAGTCACGCGAAATCATGTGCACCGACTCTTTGAAAAATAAAACCGACAGTTATAGTTTAGGTTTTTAGAAAAAGACCTAGTTCTCTATAACTCATGGCTCTGGTACCAATCTTTAACACCCCCAAATTTACACGCAGCGGAATACATCTTTGGGTGCTAAACAATGATACAACAACACATAATTTATAAAGAACGACTCGAAAAGAGACGTTTTAGATTTATCGTTCCTAAAACATTTGTCAGAGTAGCTAGTCCCAAGTAATCGTTACCAAAAGATAAGTTAAAACAACATATTAGTTTGTTTTAAAAATGGAACGATAAATAAATCAAAGAGTTTGAACAACATAGCAGTGCACAACTTTATTCTCGTGACCTCCAAGCTTCCACTTCTGGATTACCTAAGATACATGTGAGTAAAACAATCAGCAAAAAGGCCGAGTGAATCTATAGGTTTATGTAATCAATTTGAACACAAGCAAAGATTATAAGTTTGTAGCATGCTTCTAAGCATCAAATAATAATTTGCATCAACAATGATAATTGTATATAGCATAAATTGCAATAAGCTCATGGAACCGAGCCCTTAAACACTCCTTTTAGAGGTCTGATAAGACAGAAGATTTATTAATTGTCGGTTACCTCCAGATTATTGGTACATTGCCGTATACCTGACTTCTCAATACAATATGCTCAAACAGTGTGGAGGTCGGGCCTAAGCTTCTATGACAAGTCCACAAAAACTGAACCGGGGCGGCTTCCCCCATAGATCTATTAATTGTACTAGCGGTTAACCCATCATAGGTTAATTAACGGTCCATAATTGAGGCTTTAACAAAGGCAATCATCTAATGCAATTTAAAGGCAACCACGGGTGCATTCATAGAGGGACAAAGCATACCATAAAAATCTTGTGTTCTAAGTTTATAAAACATGTATTCCCCCTCGCGGGTTTAAAATCATTTAATAACTAGTATAAAGCGAGGCTATAGACTCACCTTAGCCAATAGTGGTAATGAGACGATCGCTGACGATAGATGATGCCTTTCAAACACGAGAACCGCAACCTATCAAATGAGGTGCGTTCATTAATAATAGACTCAAGAAATAACCCATACATAAGAATATAAAACTCGACTCATAAAATCACGACAAAATCGAGAGAAAACGATACAAGTGATACTATTACACTCTCCTATATATTCATTTTATTATTCTACGCCTTTAATAAAAATCTGCCGGAACATACCGAATGTCCAAGCCGTTTTCCCATACTTAGACATATCAACTTTTTATGATACTACTTAGAGAACTCACTTACTATATGTAGAAATGCCTCCCAAGAGCCCATTAAAAGTTTTTACTTCTAAAGTTCCATGCCCGACTCATCTTTGAATCACAATTTCCGGACAGTTTAGCGACCTTGACTTACGAAACCATTTTGACCATTCTAAACAACTCCATTTGTAAAACCGCCACTGGATTCTAAAAATAGACTCAAAATACTAAACTTGGAGCCTGAGAACAGCCCTTGAATCATTTTGAAACTAATTTTATAGTCCCCGAGATTCGATCTAAATATCGACAACAATTTTCGGATTGTGTCGACACTCGTCTCCCGGTACACGAAAATCAAACTAGTGTATCTTCCACCTCGTTTGGAGTTGGAAGGCCTACTTTATATGAAATCGAAGCTAACGAAATTCTCTACAACCCTATCCAATTTGTGATAGTTTTGGTCCAAAATGTAAATATTAGTTAAAAAGCGGGAAATGACTAAAAGTCAATTTTAAAAATATTTACGGGGCTCGGGTTTCGTAAAAATATTTAAAAGTTTAAACGCACACGAAAAATAATAATATAACGACTCGATACGTAATTAAAACGATATCATCAAAAATATTAAATATCTAAACGATTGATAATAAAATATAAAATTGTGGGCATCCGTCGGTATCGCGATCACTAGTAGTCCTCGTTGCTCGTCAAAATATTAAAATAAAATATTTAATATCGGTTTCAACTTAAACCGTTAAACATAATAATATTTAACGTTATAAAATACTTCAAAATAATTGAAAGTAGAATTAAATTATGACCTTATTTTTACGGGTTTTACAGTTAGTTCCTTCTTCTTAGGGCTTGTTTTCACCGACCACTTCTTAAGTATGATAGGAGAATTTTTGATCATCCATGGACCTCCCTCTAGGACCGCTTCTAATCCAGCCAGAGTATCAAATTTGAAAAAGAAAAACCCTTTTTCATTCATCATAATCTTACGTAACCCATGCTTAGCCCAATTACTAGTAACAAAGTATTCCACCACCGGGAATGCAAGCATCTTCCCAATAAAGTAACCATACAACATATTCTCATACCTAGAAGTCATTTTAGCCACAACCTTTCGCGGTATTGAATGTTGACACCATCATACACCTTCTCAGCCACACGATGTCTAAAATCAGAACTCCCATTAGGTTTAGGATCCATAACACCTGCATACGTGCTGGCAGAATTCGAAGGGTTTGACTATAATTCAGCATCATTGATTCCCTTATTCACATTAGGTTCAACCCCTTCAAACTCATCATCCAGTAATTTAGATACCATCGGAGTTGAAACACTAATCGTACTCACCAATGGGTCTTCTCTAGGTTGCCTTTTAGTAACAAATGTGTCAAGAGGAGGAGATGAAACCCTAGCCATAGTTGTCTGCAATCGTTTTTCGTTGGCAATAAGCTCAGCCTCAAAGTCACATAACATGTTAATGATTTCCTTAGCTCTCTTATCAGAAACCCACACCCAGCAATTAGTTTTCATCTTAACCTCATACGCAAACACACCAACCTCCTGAACCGTGTTTAACGTAACACCAAGCAACTTCAAAACCTCGGACAGATTACCATGTTGCATACCATTAATAATGACAGCCTTAGCAACCAGTTCGTCTTTTGTTATATTCAGCGACTCCATGTAGAACCCTTAACAAATAAACCCTAATACCAGCCCAGAAAAATGAAACCCTAAAAAAACCCTAATAAAAAAACGAGTGACTCCAGCGATCAATAAAACAAAACACACAATGAAAACAACGTCACACTCACAGCGATATATATATAGGATCAGAACCGACTAAGAATTAAAAAATAGAAACAAGCGCGGACAAGAATAATAAAAAAACAGATCAACTAACAGCTGTAAAACCAATTGATCAAATAAAAAACGTGTTAATCGAGAACTAATCAGAGATTAGACGAAAAAACACGAGTGTTAAATGATTTCATGATTAAACGAACCAGAAAAGTTGAATCGTAGGTAAAAGAATGTTTCCTGCCTCCATTATTGTTTCAAGGGTATTGAAAACCCTAATCTACATAAGTATACTTCCTATTTTCACATCAAACCTTTGTTAAACTTCAAACCAACGACCAAAATCTCTTAAATAGAATTTCTAAACCCTAATTAAGCCTTAATCATTCACTGATCACTTTCCTAAGTCCTTAATCACCAAAAACACAAACCATAAATTCCAAGCCCTAGTTTTTAAACACGGTTTTGTATTTTCCATCCGAAACTCATTTTTAAACCATTTCCATCCATTACAAGTTTGAAAACCAGATATTTATAAGTCCTAAGATATTTTAGAAGTGTCTACAAGTAGGTGCATCACCTCCTTGCTTGCTACACATCACCATTCCTATCCTAATGTTGTTGTGACCTTATATTAGCCACAAGTGGAGATTAGATCAAAGCTAGGACCTACAAACTTCTGTGGAGCCTCACTAGCATACCTTAGTCACTCTCCTATCTATGTTACATGTACAAGACCAGAACTTGGAGGCTAAGTCTTGCTACAAGTATAAATAGAGACGTATGGACTCCATTTGAAACTCACACCCCGTTTTCTTAGTATCTCCTACCAATTCTTCATATTCACCTCTATATACGTCATAGGAAATCCCCCAAGACCATAAACCAGGTCTAGAAGGAATCCATTGAATCTTTTGAAGCTTTGATAGCAAGTAGTGTTCACAAGAAGTCATAAGGAGCCATTTTGGAGCTACCAAGGTAATTTCTATATTAGCTATGCTTTGATCTTGTTATAATGAACTCTTAGACTTTTTATAATGTCAAAATTATGTTAGAAAGATAATCTAAAAGAAACTAAGTCATTTCATCAATTTAAATGAAAGTTATAAGTTAAAGATGTCTTAAAACCCTAGTTTTGTAATTTACATGAAATAATTAGAAAAAACCCATTTCAAAATCTATAATTCTGAAGAAATGTTTTTATTATGATTATAAATGTGTTTTGAAACTTTGTTTTAAAATTCTAGATCATTTGGTCCATTTTGAGGTTGTTATGTGATTTTTACAAGTATAGGGACTAAAACTGTCATTTTTGAAACTATTTAACATTTTAGGCCAAAAGTGTCATTTTATAAATTTAAAGCTATAATAATAAATTTTGGAATGTTTGAGGCCCTAAGGTTAAATATTGAGGTTGAAATTATAAATATTAAAACTATACACTTTAGGGGTTAAAAGTATAAATATGCTAAACTTATGAAATTAAGTGTTAAAAAGGTAATTATTCTTAAATTATAACACTAAAAGGATCATTTTAGTAATTTATAAAACTATATGATAAAACATACTTTCTAAATTATTATAAAGTATAAGGACTATTTTTGCCAATTATGAAACTAAAAGATAAAAGATATAATTATAAAGAGAAACATACCAACTTTTGAAGAAATTTCTAAAATATATTACTATGTATCATGTTAGTAGGGAACTTTGTACAAAAATGTTCCATCTTGATATTACGTTATGACTGAGTGGTTGGGTTTACGATTTAAAGTGCCCTCGCTCCTCAAACGTTTATAGAATGGCTTATGAGTATAATGGCACGAACAATGATGAAATATTATCACAATTACAAGAATACATAAATAATATAACAAGAATGTTGAAATCCAAAAATCAAAGACTTAATAATATACTAAATATGTTAAAACAGGTTGGTGTAAGATCAAGTTCTTATTTGTTAGCTCAAGTTATTATGTGTGATATAAGCCTGACAAGATTTACTGGACCTAAGGTGAGTTCATAGCCTCACTATCGCTGATTATTAAATGATTTGAAAACCCGTGAGGGGGATACATGCTAAAACTAGAATACAAAGTATTTTTGGTATGCTTCTCAAATATAATTATTGACACTATGTGTAAAACCCGCATAAAAATTCCTAGAATACTACGTACATGAAATTACGTATAAATTTAAAACTTATGATTTAAGTATATATGATACCTTTTGAGTACGTTTAATATAATTATTACGTATATTATTTTTAGGGACAAATAAATACGTATATTATTATTATTATTTACGTACGACATGAATTTACGAATAAAAAGTGAAACCGCCAAAATAATAACACACGACGTTTACATCGCGCTACGCGAATAATTAACACGATTATTATTATTACGTGTATTAAAGTAACACGACAAGTAATTATGTAAATAATATTTACGTAAAATAACAAATTAAGAAATTACGAATTTAAAACATGATTACGCGTAACATTTTAGCTAGTCGCGAAATAGGAAAAAAAAGAATTAAAACAAACAATAAGGGGCTAATAGGGCTATTTTGTACAATATTAAGGGTAGGGGAAGGCAGATGGGCCGTGGCCCAAGAAAAACCCAAACCAACCCTGTACATAAAATAAAAGGTCAGGAGGACTTGTTTTCTGTTTAGTCGACACACACAAACATAAAAACCCTAAAAAACACAACAGGAGCAGCGATCTTTTTTTTCTTTATTGTTGCGTCGCTTGAACATCAAGAACCAAGAAAATCACGTGGGTTTTAAATTCAGGAATCTAGGTTTGTGATTGTTTTCACTTCCTGAAATCCTAACACGAAAACTAGGTAACTTTGAATCTCGTTTTTTTTATTCTTTTCCTTTTTTTTTCTTTCGTTGGGTAAATCAATCAAGAATCCATTAAAGGATCAGGATTATGTTGATAGAACGTGAGTAAAACAAGTTAGATGAAGGGAGTAAGGGTTTTGTGGTGTTTAGAATCGGATTACAAACAAACCGAGACACTTATGTGTCTCGGTGGTGCACTTATTCCAGCCGCAGCCTTTAGGGGTGTCGGCGTGGGTCTTGGTCGGGCAGTAGCTACCCAAACACACCCAACAGTAGTGTTGGCTTAATAACGGGTAGCAATAATATATTAAAAATAGCGGGTAGAAGTAACTAGCAGCAGGAACGAATATAAGCCAGTAGGAAGTAATTATTAACAGCAGGTAGCTTATGAAACCAGGGGTAGTTTATAGACAGCAGCAGGTCTAGGAATAGATGTTGGACAACACTGCAGGATTATATGTTGGACAACACTGCAGAATTATATGTTGGACAGAACTGGAACATAGGATATTGGACAGAACTATATAGATATGTTGGACAACACTGTTTTGGTTGTTTTGTTAGTTTGTTTTGTGCGACCGAGACATGGGTGTCTCGGTAGGCTCGGGTAAATAAGCTCATGTTAAATAGTCAAGGTAATTTAATTATTAATTACATGATATAATTAAATAATTTACGCAACTTGAGTTATATTTAATTAACAGAATTTATCTAAGTAATTATTTGTGTAATTAAATTAATAGATTTTGCCTAAGTGTTTTATTTACAAAATTAAATTAATAAACGTGACTTAATTTAATTATTTAATTATCTAGTTAACGTTAGTTTTATTAAATTATCATGTTATGATATGAACTATGAACTCAATTAAAACCATGCACGTTATTATTAACTATTAATTATTATTATTTAGCGTAAGTATTTATTAAGTAGAGTTTACTACACGATCATGAAATATATAAATTTTATGTTAATTAAAACATATGAACATAAAATACACTTAGCATGATACATGGTTTATATGAAGTCGTGAAATAAGTCAAGAACGTTAAGGCAATACAAGAACAAGTAAAACAAGTTAACGTTAAGTAATTAATAATTATTAACTATAAGTTAACCAAGCGACTCATACACGTCCATCTTTATTATGTAGCATTTATGGAGTGTGATCTTCTTCACGTTTTCATCCTCCACGTTATTCTTCATTTGCGTTACTGGACGTGAGGTACGGATTTTCTGTCCTTCAGTATGGACTTTCCTTTCCTATGCATGTTTAGGATTCCCCGTCTGCAGCCAAATGTTTTCCCCAGTATATGTTTAAGCTTCTCAGTAATCATGTTAGTAACTAAATAAATTGCCAGAGCATTATATACAAGCATGACCAGTTTATGTACTACTTACGGAGGTACCGTAACCACGACACTAGAGGCACCGGTGTCGTGACTCACATGCAGGAGAGTGATATCCTGCATCGTCCCACTCATGTTCAGGTTGGCCATTTTTATATGTATGTTTAGTGGGGCGTATGGATGCATCCTAGGATTATAAATGTTACAAGTTATCAGGGTGAATATGGTGTGTGCTCTACATCCTTCACATTGGAGCTGATCCCTCCACCCAACACAGTATTTAGAGGTTACCCCTCTACAGTTATTTAGAGGTCACCCCTCTACAGCATGACGAGGTCACCCCTCCATGTATTCATGCACGTTGATATATTTCATGACCTATATGAGCTCTTTGGCAGTTAAATTACAGTTTCATAATTAAACAGCAGACTTTCTGTATTTACATGAACATGATACTTTAAGAATAAACCAGTTTATTTCAAGTTACAAGTTTACTACATGTCACCAGGTTTTCCAGGACTTACATTATTCCGCTGCATTTTCATTTTTTATGTTTTTCATTTTAGCCTTCACTTATGTTATGTTATTCCATGTTATTGTATATATCCGCGCACTGAGCATCTCGCTCAGCCGTTTTCTCTTTTCATGTCCCCAAACGGCAGGTACACAAGGTCAGGATCATGGAAAGGTTATGCATAGGATGGGAGCTATTTTATGTTATGTTCATTCTGCATTACTTTTACTTCATGCTATGTTTATGAGTTTATGTTGGGGACCGATGTTTGATTCCGGTTATCCCTTATGGTCATGTAATGTTCTAGGACATTTACCTTATGCTTTGATATTACGCCATGATTATCCTGTGACATTCCATTTATCCAAATGGGGTGTTACAATTATGGTATCAGAGCGCAAGGTTTCGACCTGTAGGCTTTAAAACTTGACCTGTGACTAGTGGGTAGTCACCAGGACCTTCCTGATCCAACGCTTGTTATTCCATGTATCAATATTTTCAGCACCTTGATGTTTTAACCATGATGTTTTCACAGAATTGTTTTTACTAATATGGATTGAACAACCGTCATCCATACTTAGTTACGTGTCATTGTTTTACATGACGTTCCTTGAGAACTTTGGCTAATATGGACTGAACCACCGTAGTTCATACTTGGTCGTATGTTTTCTGTTAGGTTTAAACAATTGGTTTTCACGCATTCATTTTAGTTTTATTTCATGTATTCATTCATGCATGCATCTCATTGTCGCAGGAATTTTGACTTAATAATGGTTGGTATAGGACTGGCTCTATTTAGTCGCATGTGCTTTTATCGAAACTTTTTGTTTGATTAGTGGACCGACCCATAGGCGTACACACTTGCCTTTATGTTTTGTGAACCGACCCCTAGGCGTTCACTCATGTACATGTCATCATATTTCTTAACCATGCATTTTAAACCGTTTCATGCATTATAAACTGTTTCATGCTTTATAAAGTACTTCATGCAACGTTTATGTTTAGGTCATGTTATATTGTGTCAGACTTACCATTTATGTTGCATTAAATTGCATTGTGAAACGACTCATAGTCGTCCACACTATCGTCATAACTTTTCATGTCCTCTTATTTATTTGTTATGTTTCTTTATGTCAACTATGTTTTCATACTATCATGGTTAACTTCGTTTTCATGCTGATTATGTTTTATGCTCCTTCATGTTAATTTTTTTCCATGTTTCTTCATGATAGTTTCATCTTCATGATGATTATGTTCCATGCCTCTTTATGTAAATTATGTTTTCATCATGTTAATCATGCCCTCATGCTAGACAATGATGGATTTCATTTAATCCTGCTTTTATGATAGTCATGGTTGGTTTTTATTAATCATGTTTTCATGCAAATCATCGTTGAATTTCATTTAACCACACTTCTAGTTTCTTTCTCTATGCAACCAGATTGATGTCTATGCTGGAATTGCTAGGCTATCATGATGCTCATTCCAGCTAGGTTTTTCTAACCGTTTAACCAATTATTTTCCTTTAAAATCAAGTCAGATGATCGACCCCATACCGATCATTTTATGTACGTTCCATGTGTAATCCATGTACTACGTTCCATGTGTACTCCATGTACCGTATTCCATGTGTATTACACGTACCGTCATCCATGGTTATGTCATTTACAATACTCCATGAATATTTGTTACTCGATTCTAAATCATCTCAGGCGTACTCCACTTGTTGATAATTTACAAGATGCTGATGTTGCTCATAGCTTTGGAATGTTACTAAATGTTGATGCTGCTGATTATTTGGAGACGCTACGAGATGCTGATGCTATTCACAACCTGAAGATCCTACAAGACGAAGACAAAGCCTTAGATCAAAGAGATCGGACGAGAAGATCCTTCACCACCAGACGATTTTCATCCCAATTCATGTCCTTACCTTTTAGTTATATGTCACATGTCATTCAGTTGTCTTTCAGCAATACGAGTAGGAACCGGTACCAGCCAGCCACTTAGCTGAATAGTTACATGGATCACAGTCATTTAACCACCGTTTTAATTATGATTTATTGTTATATGTCAAGACATCCGTCAAGACACATCCTCTCATGAATATGTATTGTAGACGCATGTTAAGATACCAGTCAAGACACATGTCACACGTATAGTTCTCATCTCAGACATAAGTCAAGACACACGACTCATGCATAAATTCTAAACTCAGCCTCAGTGATTCAAGGTACCTTTCCAAGGGTATACTTGTTCTGAAATGCCATGTATAAATCAAGCAACTAAGATTTCAGCACCATCTCTAACTTACTATTCATTGTTGGTCATGTAGTGTTCGTTTCGTATGAGACGGATGAAACACATTCAGTGAAATCTGCCACGTTTACTTCGTGTGCGGACACGACTCTTTCATTTCACGATTTCATATTAGGATATTCATGTCCATCTTAGAAGCCATTATATCACCCAAGTATATATATAGACTTCCATTTCAGATTTATGACAAGACCTTCCATTATTCGTACCAGATTATATTCAGTAATGTTCAGATTCATGAATACACTCAACATTGATTTTCCACCCGGAAAATCGGTGAATATTTGGTTTCTTCTGCCTTACGAGCATGTGTTATTGGCTACGAAGAATTTCCTAGCTATCAATTATGACACGACTTTAGATATTCCTATCCATTAATCAGTCGATTACTTCAGAATTTTCTTTGATATATTACCACAAGGAACTGAAAATTCTATTACCATTCATGACCATATTTTTCCAAGTATTATTCAGCCATTCAATCAACTACCAGACTCTAAACACTTTCCAAGATCGATTTATTATCAGGTTATCAACAGTTGTGAGTGAAAGGAGAGGACACTTCCGTGACTGTTCTTCACACAGGTCATGGTCATTATGAATCCATGTTTGTGCCTTTAGTTCACGAATGCCAGCAGTAATTGAGGATTTGAGAAATCAATTTTCATGAACTCTGGACAAGTTCGTTATTCTATTCATTTCTAGCATTATGATTTTCTTTAAGTTTAGAAGAGTACGAAGACCATCTTTGTTCTATGTTACAAGACTTACAACGGAGGAATTTCACGCTAAATATTTTTGTACGTATGTAATTGATTACAGTGACACGCTGAATCACATTGTTCTCACGGTAAATTTTTACCATGACTACGCCTACGCGTAAAGAAGAAAATCCTACATTAACTTATGTGTTCCAGAAGATCCTACGCTAATAGAAGTCTAGATTTTACATAGACTCATAGCTTCCAATTTGTATGTATCCAGATCCTTTAAGGATGTATTATGACCTCAACCAAATTTTTGGTGGAGAAACATGAAACAAGATGTAGTTATGTTCATATCTAAATGCATGACTTTTTAGCAGGTTAAGATAGAACGCCAACACGCTTGCAGTCATTTCAACCTTTAGGAATATTCGAATCGTCGTTCGATCATTTAACTTAGCCTACACGTTTTCTTTCATCCGAAAGGAGTACGCTGTAGAAGATTATCAGATATTTTCCAGCCAATGATCGTACGATTACACGACACTACTATAGATATCAGATCAAATAAGGGTTCAAGTTAGCGTTCACTTCCGTATGATTATTCAGTCAAGTTATGTCTTAGGTTAGCGTTCACGACTTTGTTCATGCATATGTCCATTCTGCATTATTTTTATGATTAGGCATTTTCATTCCCACGTTCATGACATCATTTACGTTCATGATCATATCATCTTACAATTTACGTTTCAATTTTCATTCTGGAAAGATGGTAGAAAACTTGAGAGACCAGACTTAAGTTTAGTATGACTTTTCATCCTCAGACAGACGTTTCACGTCACATTTCATGTCTCAGCTCGTATCATTAATTTTATCTCCTTAGTTATTACACGTCCACTATATGTTACCATGTCATGTTTATCCTACGTTCTAATAGCATGTTCACGATATGTTTTGCACGTATTCTCATTCACAATATGTCTCATAATTCATGTACCAAATCTCCAAGTATCACGTTCACAATTGTTCACGTATCACGTTCACAATTGTTCACGCACTACGTCTCAATATGTCTCGTACATCAATGCTTTGTGTGTGCTTACACCAGTAGGTATGATACATAGTATCATCTCGTTTCATGTATCTTTTCATGTTATTTTTATCCTCTTTTATTCCATAAGTCTAAATATGTTTCTTTTCAGTCACGTCATGTTCCATGTTCTCTACAGTTACATCACGTTCATGTCCCTTCCGGGATATCGTATCTCTAATTCGAGGACGAATTATTCTGTTAGAGGGGAAGAGTTGTAAAACCCGCATAAAAATTCCTAGAATACTACGTACATGAAATTACGTATAAATTTAAAACTTATGATTTACGTATATATGATACGTTTTGAGTACGTTTAATATAATTATTACGTATATTATTTTTAGGGACAAATAAATACGTATATTATTATTATTTACGTACGACATGAATTTACGAATAATAAGTGAAACCGCCAAAATAATAACACACGACGTTTACATCGCGCTACGCGAATAATTAACACGATTATTATTATTACGTGTATTAAAGTAACACGACAAGTAATTACGTAAATAATATTTACGTAAAATAACAAATTAAGAAATTACGAGTTTAAAACATGATTACGCGTAACATTTTAGCTAGTCGCAAAATAGGAAAAAAAAAGAATTAAAACAAACAATAAGGGGCTAATAGGGCTATTTTGTACAATATTAAGGGAGGGGAAGGCAGATGGGTCGTGGCCCAAGAAAAACCCAAACCGACCCTGTACATAAAATAAAAGGTCGGGAGGACTTGTTTTCTGTTTAGTCGACACACACAAACATAAAAACCCTAAAAAACACAACAGGAGCAGCGATCTTTTTTTTCTTTATTGCTGCGTCGCTTGAACATCAAGAACCAAGAAAATCACGTGGGTTTTAAATTCAGGAATCAAGGTTTGTGATTGTTTGCACTTCCTGAAACCCTAACATGAAAACTAGGTAACTTTGAATCTCGTTTTTTTTATTCTTTTCCTTTTTTTTTCTTTCGTTGGGTAAATCAAACAAGAATCCATTAAAGGATCAGGATTATGTTGATAGAACGTGAGTAAAACAAGTTAGATGAAGGGAGTAAGGGTTTCGTGGTGTTTAGAATCGGATTACAAACAAACCGAGACACTTATGTGTCTCGGTGGTGCACTTATTCCAGCCGCAGCCTTTAGGGGTGTCGGCGTGGGTCTTGGTCGGGCAGTAGCTACCCAAACACACCCAACAGTAGTGTTGGCTTAATAACGGGCAGCAAGAATATATTAAAAACAGCGGGTAGAAGTAACTAGCAGCAGGAACGAATATAAGCCAGTAGGAAGTAATTATTAACAGCAAGTAGCTTATGAAACCAGGGGTAGTTTATAGACAGCAGTAGGTCTAGGAATAGATGTTGGACAACACTACAGGATTATATGTTGGACAACACTGCTGATTTATATGTTGGACAGAACTGGAACATAGGATATTGGACAGAACTATATAGATATGTTGGACAACACTGTTTTGGTTGTTTTGTTAGTTTGTTTTGTGCGACCGAGACATGGGTGTCTCGGTAGGCTCGGGTAAATAAGCTCATGTTAAATAGTCAAGGTAATTTAATTATTAATTACATGATATAATTAAATAATTTACGCAACTTGAGTTATATTTAATTAACAGAATTTATCTAAGTAATTATTTGTGTAATTAAATTAATAGATTTTGCCTAAGTGTTTTATTTAAGAAATTAAATTAATAAACGTGACTTAATTTAATTATTTAATTATCTAGTTAACGTTATTTTTATTAAATTATCATGTTATGATATGAATTGTGAATTCTAGTAAAACCATGCACGTTATTATTAACTATTAATTATTATTATTTAGCGTAAGTATTTATTAAGTAGAGTTTACTACACGATCATGAAATATATATATTTTATGTTATTTAAAACATATGAACATAAAATACACTTAGCATGATACATGGTTTATATGAAGTCGTGAAATAATTCAAGAACGTTAAGGCAATACAAGAATAAGTAAAACAAGTTAACGTTAAGTAATTAATAATTATTAACTATAAGTTAACCAAGCGACTCATACACGTCCATCTTTATTATGTAGCATTTATGGAGTGTGATCTTCTTCACGTTTTCATCCTCCACGTTATTCTTCATTTGCGTTACTGGACGTGAGGTACGGATTTTCTGTCCTTCAGTATGGACTTTCCTTTCCTATGCATGTTTAGGATTCCCCGTCTGCAGCCAAATGTTTTCCCCAGTATATGTTTAAGCTTCTCAGTAATCATGTTAATAACTAAATAAATTGCCAGAGCATTATAAACAAGCATGACCAGTTTATGTACTAGTTACGGAGGTACCGTAACCACGGCACTAGAGGCACCGGTGTCGTGACTCACATGCAGGAGAGTGATATCCTGCATCGTCCCACTCATGTTCAGGTTGGCCATTTTTATATGTATGTTTAGTGGGGCGTATGGATGCATCCTAGGCTTATAAGTGTTACAAGTTATCAGGGTGAATGTGGTGTGTGCTCTACATCCTTCACATTGGAGCTGATCCCTCCACCCAGCACAGTATTTAGAGTTCACCCCTCTACAGTTATTTAGAGGTCACCCCTCTACAGCATGAAGAGGTCACCCATCCATGTATTCATGCACGTTGATATATTTCATGACCTATATGAGCTCTTTGGCAGTTAAATTACAGTTTCATAATTAAATAGCAGACTTTCAGTATTTCATGAACATGATACTTTAAGAATAAACCAGTTTATTTCAAGTTACAAGTTTACTACATGTTACCAGGTTTCCCAGGACTTACATTATTCCGCTGCATTTTCATTTTTTATGTTTTTCATTTTAGCCTTCACTTATGTTATGTTATTCTATGTTATTGTATATATTCGCGCACTAAGCGTCTCGCTCAGCCGTTTTCTCTTTTCATGTCTCCAAATGACAGGTACACAAGGTCAGGATCATGGAAAGGTTATGCATAGGATGGGAGCTATTTTATGTTATGTTCATTCTGCATTACTTTTACTTTATGCTATGTTTATGAGTTTATGTTGGGGACCGATGTTTGATTCCGGTTATCCCTTATGGTCATGTAATGTTCTAGGACATTTACCTTATGCTTTGATATTACCCCATGATTATCCTGTGACATTCCATTTATCCAAATGGGGTGTTACACTATGTTTACTGTTGCCTTGAAAGTCCCTTTTTAATTATGAATCATTAATCATTTCCTTGAAATAAGCGCTAATATTGTAAATAGTACTATCTGGGGACTGACATCCCCTGTTTGGGCAAGTCGCACTTGCTAGCACTTCAGTGGTCAAACAAGCATACTTTATTTTTCTAAGCAGGATAGTTTGGCAGACTTCCTCATAAGGGAAATTGTGGGTTTTTGATATGTCTAGTCGCGGTATCATAAGCTTAGTGCATTGATTAATTAATTTTACGGGCGAATAATAACGTAGCTCAGGAAAAAGGATCTTGTATTCAAATTGTTTTTAAACCTATGAATTCACTCAACCTTTGTGTTGACTTTAAGCATATATTTTAGGTTTTGATAATTGACACCATGGAGCAGCATAATGAAGACGTGGAGAGATAAAAACTTGGGAATTTTTGTCATTCAAACCTATTTTCTAGATCTCGAGAACCTGTGATTGTACAAAGTATGCACAAGTTGTTTTATTAAAAATCTCTGATTTTGAATGATAAATTAAATAAATTCAATAAAGTTTATTTAAACACTCTTTTGAGTTGTTTTTCTATTACCGTGCTTTCATATCATGAAGTAATACCCCAAAAATATTATTCCGTTGTGCCAAGGTAAAAATGGGGGTGTTACAACAAAACACTCATATATCTCCTTTAAACACACACCACATATGTCTTCTTCCCCTTTTTGGAATCTCTTCAAATAGGGTTTTCTAAAGATAAGCAAGGAATAATCACATCACTTCCCCTTGAGTGGTGCATGTAGATGATTAAATAAGCTTCCCTTGAAACTTAGATCCATCATCTCTTGAATCACGAACTCTGTACACTCTAACTGATGATCACTGATGAATAAAAAATGAATATCATCTATTTTTTGAATAAGTGGAATCTCCCAAGCATGTATCTTATGTCTTGCACTATTTTCGTGACGTCAAACTTATATAAGGAACAAGACAAATATAAGTAGAACCAATCTCTTACAGAAATCCTCATTTACCTTCGAAACGAGACACTTAGCACAATAATGTAACTCCTTCAGGTGATAGGAAATCACACATTCCTAGATCTTGGAAGTCTTCGTCAACACCATATAAGCACGAACAAGTTAACTTCATTTGGTTCAATTCATTTGAGATACAATAAGAAAACAAACCTGTTAAAATCAACTTCGACATCAAATAAGCAATAATCAAATGTCTTCATAGAAACCTCCAATAATCGAGCCATAAAAACTTAATTATTTTCAGTTCTATACGAGATCCGTAGGTGTACCAAAAGTATATGTCATTCGGTATCGAACAAAGCAAACGGTACTTAGCCATTCGTCGGATAACACTTAATGGTACTTTATCGAGCGATCCAGCGGTACTTCGAAAAATAAACCAAAGAGTGACCCTTTTTCTGTCACTATTATGTAGCAAAACATCTTTCTCCTTCCTCCCAGGTATTCGCGACATGTTTTTCTGTCACAGAGCTCTTGCTAATTCGAAGTATTATTTAATCCAATATCATTAGTGACACTCCAACTATCATTAATTATGTTGCTGTTGCTGTTCCTGTTGCTATTGGCGGTACATATATATATCGGCGGTACTTTGAATTCACAAACGGTATTTAGAAAAGATTGATACTTACATATATTCCTTAAGCCCAAATCAATCCAACCCATCAAAAAAATGTATGCCACGTCCATATTCTATAAAGAGAAAAGTTCTATAAGGAACATGCATCCAAAAAAGAACAAAGGAAGCAATCTCCACCATCCAATATTAATCTTTTTAAATTTAATTAAAAAAACACATTTTCATCTTATTTCTTAAAAATTAAATATCTCTCAAACCGTTAATCGTTATGAAAAAATAATTATACCGTCACGACGGGAATTAAATTATCTTTCCATAGATATGCACTTCTGTATACTTTCGGCGAACTTTTTATAAAAAATTTCGTAAAAAAATCACATGTAATTCTCGAAAAATTACATGTAATTCTCGAAAACTCATGTTTGATTAATTATTTTAAAAATCACATTTGAATTTGTAACGTCACATGCGATTTGTGAAATCACGTGTATTTTTTTTGACGAGAATTTCAACATTGTAAAATCGTTAAAAGTATATGAAAATAACCGTCTATTAAATGACAAAAATATTTTCGTTATTATTTTAAAACCACACGTGATTTATGTGAATTACATTAAAATGTTTGAATCACATGTAATTTTGTTAATATATTAAAATGTTTGTTGCCATTAATATAAAATATGTTCATTTTACCGGGGTGGAGTCCCCTTTACCCAAAAAAATATATGTAAAACAAATTGGCTTCTGAATTACATGTGATTCGGTGATAATTACATGTGATTTTGATTGCATTACATATGATTCAAGCATACCGAAACCGTAACTTTTTCTAACAAACCCACATTAGATGAATCACATGTGATTTTTTTAATCACGTATTATGTTTTCATTTATGTAAAATATATAAAACAAATTGGCTTCTAAATTACATGTGATTTTGTTTGAATCACATGTAATTCTGCTTGAATTGCATGTGATTCGGTGATAATTACATATGATTTTTCTTGCATTACATGTGATTCAAGCATTCCGAAACCTTAACTTTTTCTAACAAACCCACTTTAGATGAATCACATGTGATTTTTTTAATCACATGTAATCTTGTTAATATATTAAATTGTCTGCTTGAATTACATGTAATTCGATGATAATTACATGTGATTTTGCTTGCATTGGATCACATGTAATTCGATGATAATTACATGTGAATTTGCTTGCATTACATGTGATTCAAACATTTCAAAACTTTAACTTCTTCTAACAAACCCACTTTAGATGAATTACATGTGCTTTTGTTTGAATCACATGTAATTTACCACGAATTACATGTAATGCAAGCAAATTCACATGTAATTATCATACATGGATCACAAGATAGCATACATGGATCACAAGACCACTTTAGATAGCATACATGGATCACAAGACCACTTCGCAAGGATGGATGATGTGAGGAATGGAGAGAAAATGTTATTTACCACGAATCACATGTGATTTACCACGAATTACATGTGATTTATCACGAATCGCATGTGATTTACTTGGTTTCTAGATTATTGGTATTAAAGTTGAAAATAAAAATCTATGAAAACATGTAACTTAAAAAAAAGACTAACGCGTCAAATGGGACGAAATTTAGATGTAAAGTTATGTGAGTCTACATGAATCACATGTGATTTAAAGCAAAGTTACATGTAATTATTTATAAAATCACATGTGATTTAAAGCAAAATTACATGTAATTTTGTATAAAATCACATGTAATTTGAGAAAAATTACATGTAATTATTTATAAAATCACATGTGATTTGAGCAAAATTACATGCAATTCACACAAAATTACATGTAATTTTCATTCAACACTAACTAACCACTTTATTACAAAAATCACATGTAATTCACACATAATTACATGTGATTTGCATTTAACACTAATAAACTATTTTATTACAAAAATTACATGTAATTCACACATAATTACATGTAATTCACACAAAAGTTAACGATTTACAGTGTTAAAAATTCTCGCCAAAAAAATTACACGTAATTTTCGAAAATTACATGTAATTTTTCGAGAATCACATGTAATTTTTTATGCGTAAAATTAAAAAAAAAAGGTTGCCGAAAGTGTATAGAAGTGCCTATCTATAGAAAGATAACTTAATTCCCGTCGCGATGGTATAATTAGTTTTTCGTAACGATTAACGGTTTGAGAGATATTTAATTTTTAAGAAATAAGATGAAAATGAGTTTTTAAATTAAATTTAAAAAGATTAATATAGACCATTAGATGGAACTTGAATGGATGGTTTAGATTGTTTCCTTCCTTCTTTTTTTGATGCATATTCTATAAGGATCTCACCTCATTCTATAAAAACCTTACGTGAGAATAACTCCTAAAAATCAGTAACCCACAACCGACTTCCAGGGCATCTATCTTAGGAAAAGATCACGTCCAAACTACAAACACAATCTCTAAACTTGTGAAAACCAAAACGTGTTCTCCCATAAATCACGTAGTCATATCCCATGAATGTATTACTTCAATATTCTTCCCCTTAAATCACGGATGAAGTTATTCCACTTTAACATATAGAATATGAACGTTCCATATATCTTTGCTATCTTACTTCCAAAAATATATCACACATTATACGGAAAATTTATGTGTATCCAAGATCTACATAACAAAAACGCATAATCATCATACGTTCTTGTTTTTATTTGTCATAGCCTCACATGATATTCTGCTGCTCCATACGTTGTTATCTTATTATGGTTTAACCAAATCCTTATAGCAACAAGAAATTCTTCATCAAAAGGTGTCCTGCTTTAGCTTTTTATAACTGATTTTCTAGTATTCAGCATCGACACTCAATCAAACACCTAGGGTTTCAAACCTATGAAACCTTAAAAACGAATTTCTGTAATAACTTTTTCATGGTAGCAACACAACTTTAAGAACAATCACGGCTTCACAACAATCATAAATGTCGAGGGATTTGAGGAACTAGTCTTCTCAATAAACCCTTAACACTTCAAACCGCAACATCACATGAATTACCTAGGGTTTTTTGGGATAAACCCTAGATCAGCAACCTATAGAGCTTATGTTTTCTGTTTAAATTAATCTAGAGTTTTTAGAAACCCTAATTTAACATTAATAATAAAAACAGAAGCTTGAAAAACCTTCTCTGTGGCCTACTTTGACCAGCTGTAACTTTTTCTTGACAGCTCAGATCGGCAATCCCTCCGGTGAGATTGTAGTCACGTGTATAGAGAACCTCCAGTTCAATTTTTGTGATGATCCAACGGTTAACGACTGACTTATCACCGTCTGAATATGGTTGTGCAGAAACATAAGAATCTGAAAACCCTAGACGAATTTTTAGATTCGTTCTTCGTTCTTCGTCCCATGAACCTTGTTAAATCCTAGCATCGAGATCCACCCGCTCTGATACCAATTGTTAAATCTGAATTACATCAGACTTACTAGGATCATTAGAACTCTAGGTTGTTTAGACCTTTGATCTAGGGATACAGTAATATTGTATGTGGAGCGGAATAATAATAAGAACACCAATATTACTATTCTAACAAGGGTTTATTTATACCAAATAAACAAAACCTATACTATTACACATGTGTGTACTATGCTAGTCGACTCTCATGGGAGTTCTAGCTATGCTGGATGAATAAAACGAATGCCCTGCCCCTCTTTATATACTAGAGGGTGCTAGGGTTTACAAGGAGATAAACACAATAAAGCAAGTATATCTTCTAAGTATAAAGAGTATCTTCATAATATTTTTCATACTTATCTTTATTCTCTCGAATCTTCTACGTCTCAATAAGCCTAAAGGTACTTGGCTAAGGGTACTTGCATTATGCTAGCGGTACATGGAATGTGCTAGCAGTACTTATTACACTCTATCGGTACTTCTAAGTACCTTTGTAAGTACTTTTGGTTTTGTCTCATCAAATCTTTTGGACCAACAGTTTATGTTTAGGGTTTTAGTGTTCTAGTAGCTTCGGTCTCTTTGTATAAATAGATAGAATCTATAAACCCGCATAAAAATACCATTAAGTTAAAACTTTATTATTTAATTTATTCACAACAAGTAACTACGTATAATAAATACGACAAGACAAGATATAAGTAACTACGTATATTTAATACGACACGAAAAGATATAATACGAAGAGTATAATAAATAAATACACGATTAGTAAATACGTATAATAAATAATACATGACAAGATATGACACGGAAATAAAACTCATAAGTTTACGACAAGTAATAACGTATATTTTATTTACAACACGAAAAGTATTTAATTAAGGCGCAATAAGTATTTACGTATATTTAATTATGTCACGACAAGTTATTTTACGAAATTAATAAATTCAAGACACATTACGGGAATACAAGTTAAGTCACGAACTAATAAGAAATGGGCTTCCTGTTAAAAAACTTACAAGACTTATAGGCCCATGGCCCAATCAACTAAAGGACTAATAACAAACCTACGGTTGTTTATTTTCATTTACTACAATCAGAAACACAAATAGAAAACCCTAACACCTTTGTGTGGCCGCCAGATTAAAAAACACAAAAGGGGAGAGGAAAGTGATTTTCAATCTTGAATGTTACGAGGGTTCACGTGTTTGTTCATTCCTTGATCTATTCCTTTCGGTATCATCATAACTTGATCTTTTATTCATTTTATTCAGAATCTTTCACGAATTAATTAAAATGAATTAGAATATATGTTGTTATAATAAAAACAAAGATATATATCAGATTGGTTTGATTTTGTACTCTCGATGGGGTGTTTGTGCTAACAGCCGCAGCCACAGTGGCTGTGGTGTTCTATCAGCCGCAACCCCAAAAAGGGGTGCAGTGGGAATACCTGTTGCGCAGTGGAAACCGAGACCATAAGGTCTCGGTTGGAAAATTGTACAGCCGAGGGGTAAAAGGTGCTGACGGTGGGTATTAAAACCTGGGCAGCCGTAGCCATAAGGCTGCGGTGGTAATAAGCAAAAGGACAGTGTCACTTTTATTAAGGCCAGTGGGTATTATGGATTACCAACCGAGACACTTAAGTCTCGGTGGTGTTGTGTTTTGTTTTAAGTGTTGTTGGCTCAGTTTAACTGAGAGGCCGTGAGGGTGGGATAACCATGGTTTTAAGGTTCGTCACTTAGTCGTATTTTTAGGGTGTTATGTGTGATAATGTGTTTATATGTTTATGTATTTAATTGGTGTGAATGAGGATGGTTTAGACATCGTTTACGAGTACGAAGTGCTATTAAGTAAATTGATGAATGGTTATTTCATGAATCATAAGCTTACATTATAGTGACTATGAAGTGAAATGAAATGAAGTGAAATGAAATGAGATCACGCGAAAATTCCGTAAAACTTGAATTATCGTTCGTTAGATTTTGTGTATGTATCATACGTGATATATGTACATTAGATATATTATCTATATTCTATGTATTATAGGAGTTTTCTATTTTAGGAAAGTTTTGAAAATAATGTTAGGATCAAAAATTACGAAGAAAGTCGAAAAATTAGCGAAAGGGTGTCCGGCTTCACCCCGGAAGTGTATGGAAGTATAGGTAAACATAAAATAGAAGGGGGAGAGTGTAAATAACACAAATTTAAGGGGTTGGGTCATGGATGGGCGGTTATGGCCGACTAAAGGAAGGAAACATGTAGGAAAGGCCCAAGTAGAGTCCTTTTTGGGCTCAAACTTGTTAAGGAGGTTACCAAAGCCCATATAAACACCCCTAGACCCCAAAAAACGACCCATAACACTAGAATATACCTAATATCAGTTGAAACATTCCTTGAGGAAGATCAAGACCTAAATCTTGCATAAGGGTTAAAGGTACGTAATTAAACTAGCTCGATTAACGTTAAATTTACGTATGTAACCTAGTATGATGGATTAGGGTTTAGGATTTTTGATTTTTGATTAGGGTTTCATACTAGTAATGATGATTTCTGTAACTAATAAGATCAGAGTTCTTAATATTCAATTAATTAGGTTATTATGGGGCTTAATGATGATTAAAGGGTTTAATCATGTTTAAATTTGGTTTTTTAAAAACTGGGCATAATTATTGGTCCATTGTTTTGATCATATCTAGAGTTCTACAAACTTTTAATTTTTTAATCTTATATCCCTGGGAAGGTAATTGAATTAGATTTCAAATTCAAGAAACGAGAACTAAATTGGAGGTCAGGAAGTGGGTCAAAAACAGGTTACATCAGTCGGGTGTCAAAACAGTTTTTGGATCAACCTGTTTTCATTTTATGTGGGGTACATAGGATTATAATTGGAGCTTCAAATGAACATGAGACTTAGATTATATATTAAATAAAAGATCTGGAGAAGATCTAAGCAAATGGGATAGGGTAAGCCCTTCTGATCATAACAAACATTTCATATGTTTAAAATTGATAAAATCTGGATAGGCGAAAGTGTAAGTTATATATCGGGGACTTAAGATTAGCTTTGATGTTGGGGCAAGGGCTGAGATTTTAGCTAACACATATAAGTTTATGGGATTTTCATTACAAGGTATGTGGTTTAGGTTTGGTAGGCGTTTGGCTCATAATACGGAGTGTGAAAAACGGGACTGTTTTAGGTTAAATGTTAACAGGACGAGTTATGAACTAAACTAAGTTAAGGGCTTTATAGAGGGGTGTAATGAGATGCTTATGTCATATAAATGGGGTTAAGTTTTAGGAGAAGTTTAGATATCCATCATAGATTGATGAGCCATTTTGGTATGTGGTTCATGTCTTGATTATATATGTTTGTGTGTTTAGATTTTTCTAGAGCGCGGATACTTGGAGAAGCTTATTCAGGTGAGTTTCATAGTCCCATAATTTTATGAGTATAATTGTTTTGAATTCCATATGGGATGGAAGAGACACTGTATGGTTTTGTAAATAATGTTGTGAATATTTTTATGGTTTGTGATGGACTTGTGTGTACACTTATGTGATTAACTACTATGTGATTCTTGATTGTGTTTATGATTTGGATCAGGGGACACGTACCATCTCAGTTATTGTGGTTTGACTTGGTACCAAGGGGATGTTGACAAGGCGAGGCCTTGGGATTGGTTCATAGGTGTATGGGCACCTATGGGACCATGGTGATTGATAAGGCTGGGAGCCTTGGAAGTGGTGAATGGTTAATATTGAATGTTAGTTGTTAATGCAGAATTGTAGCACATTGTCCATATGTTCTTTTATTGATGGTTGTTATTCAAAACTTATAACTGATTTGGCGTTGGAGTCTAAACCAATGACTCTCACCAACTTTATTGTTGATGTGTTTTAGTGTCTCTTTCAGGTGAGAATGTGGTTAAGCGTGAGAATAGGAGTGGCTAGCTTTGGAGGCTTAATGATTGCATTTGGAGGAAACCCATTTTCCTCTTAGACTTTATTTTTTGTTTGGTAAAGTGTTACGTTGTGGACACCTATATGTTGATGTGTGTATTTGTATGTCTTTGGTAAGGGGTAGACCTGTTACCTACTTACCTAGACGCCTGCATTGTTTGAGATATTGTCATGACATTGTGTCACCCATTTATGATATTTCCATTTCATTTAGTTATCTCTATATGCACGCTATTGTTGTGATGATATCCATACGTCGCGCCCTATATTCCGCCATGATGGAGTGTGACAGAATGGTATCGGAGATAGTTTATAGAGAATTAGGTTTCCTAGTTTAGTAGCCTAGTCTATAGCCTAAGGTTCACTATATATAGCGTCATAGGATTATGTATGCATTTCATATTAATCGAAGTTTTTCGGATGTTATTTTTTTGTGATGTTTTGTTGAGTTTTGACTAGTATGGATTGAACCATAGTCTTCCATACTTAGTCACTTGTTTTCCTAGAAATTTTGGTTAGTATGGATTGAACCGTAGTCGTGCATACTTAACTACGTGTTATTTCTTCTCGGGTTTTGACTAGTGCGAGTTGAACCATAGTCGTCCACGCTAGTCATTCTTGTATTCTGCTTATATTGTACATTATAGTACATAATTTAGTAAATGGCAGTTTTCGTATTTTGTGTTATTTCACAATAATTTTTGGGGTATTTCGTGTATCTAATGTATAGTATTTTTCTTTTGATGTTTAAGTCATGTTCCCTAAGAAGCATGTGGTGATTCGAGTTACTAGGAGTAGGCAGATAGGAAGGATTTTAAGTTGTTTCCACTCTTATGGGCAACATAACTTATAACTGATTATGATGTTATTTTGGAGTTTGTCTATGGTGTTTTAGCTAGATTATGGATTTATGTATTCCAAGAGTTTGACTACGTTATTTTAATAGATAGAGTTTTGGACCTTATTGGTTATGTGGTTATGAGCTTATGTGAGTAGATTGATTTATGTGTTATATGTTGTATTGATTCTTATAAGTGTCATCATAGGAGGGAGTGCATTAGGGAAAGGGTAATTGTATAAGTATGGTGGCCAACATAGTTATACAAGTACCACAACTTCAATGGGTTCCTAAGTATGATTGCATGAAAGAGGGTTACTACATGCTTGTATATGATGAGATGTGGATTTTTGGTATATGTATAATATGTGGGTTTATGTAACGGTTGCCAACAATATGGCTATTTTTTAGTGTGTTATATGTTGGGTTATAGTCATGTTGTGTGATTATAGGGTCGCACGATATGAACTGGTTTTAGTGATGGGTTTTATGCCTTGTTGTAAGATGGTAATTACTCGTGTGCAAAAACGAGTGTATGACGCGATTGATTGATCTGACATGTATGGTAACGAGTATGTTTTGGGTGATTTAATAGGTATATATACGCGGATGTATATATACTAGTATGTGTTAAGTTATGATATATGGTCGTTCAGTAGTTATTATAAGTTGAACGTGCCTTGTGTTTGCTCGTGTTTTATGGTGCTGGAGTTTGATGGAGTTCCAACGACGTTTTGAATCTTTTGATGTGTGTCTACATTCGGTTATGTATTTTAATTAATGAGAACTACTAAATTTTCTTGCAAATAAGTATGGCTAATTATAGGAAAATTATTTTGAAAATAATTTGTAAGTGTATGGTATGATATCTTTACTTACATATCTTTTTTTAAGTTTGTGGTAGTAAGTTATAAATAAAGATTTGTCTTGAAAATAATTGGATTAGTTTAATAGGTAACATGTGATAATATATTTTAAAGGGTGAAGAAATTTTATAATAATTTTCTTAAGTGGAGTTAAAATTTTAGAAGTATTTAACTAAACGAAAAGAGTAAAAAGAGAGATTTTATTATAATAATGATAATAATAACACCACACCGTATAAACGTGTAATAGTTTAGTTATAATCAGCCTAAATGGATTATATAAAATAATAATGATAATAATAATAATATGGAATAAAATGAAAGAAAAAAACACTATATTTTATAAACATGTATTGGTTTCATAATAACAAGCGAAATAAGTTTAATATGAGTAAACAAGATAATGGTTAGAATAAGATTGTAGTAAACTAGTTGATATATTTGATAAAATAATGAAGATAAAAGATGAGTTTATGGTTAAAAATGAGTATGATTGATTTTAGTAGTATTGAAGTTTGGTTCTTATGAGAAGTAACTAATTGGGACGAAAGTTTAAAATTTTCTAAGGCATCGAAATTTGGTAATACTAATTGTGACGAGTCTAATTTTTCGTTGTTGGCACACTCCATTGATCTTTCGGATTAAATTGTTTTGTTTTCAGTTGTTTTGGATAGGGTTCGTTCCCTATATTTTATTTTGGGACACGATTGTTTGAAATTCTTTTGGTACACGTCATGGTTGATTTAGTTATACGGTTGTGGAAACGTTAGGATGAGAGTATAGAGTTGGGTAGTATTACTTATGGTTAGATATTATAATGGAGAGATGTATTTTGGTTTAAAGGTTGTGTTGAAGGAATGATTAAGATTTGTGGAGTTTTGAAACTTAGATTGGTTACGAGAATAAGGGAGTAAGTAAAGTTGGTTGACTAGTCGTGGGAACGAGATGTCATGCTATGAGAAGTTGGTTGAAGTACCATTAGAAGATTGATGAAAGTACTAGAGGATGTGAGGGTAGAGTAGAAAGTTTCTACTAATGGAAAGATTGATCAAATAACACGCAAGGGAATTGGTATAGTTATGGAGGCAAGGTAGTAGTAGACACGTGAAGGAAAATATGGATGTGAAAGAATGATTGGTCGGAAGCTGATTAATGGTGAAGTACAAAAAGTAATGAGGAGTGAGACATTGAGGTGTTGAAGTACCTTTAGAAATATTGTGGTAGATGAGTTGAAGTTAGAAGCTACTGCGTTGTGTAAAGTTCCTAGGTAACATCATGGAGACGATAATGAGTACGTGAAGAGCTACATCGTGAAGCAAGGAGCTGAAAGGACTACGTGCCGGCTGCAGGAAGGATGCAAGAGATTTTGAAGGAGTCATAAAAGTTGCAAGGACTGGAAAGGTGACAAGCACTATGATGGGAATCTCCGTATGGTTCATGACGAAGAAGGACAGATCGAGTACCAGAGTGGAATTACAAAGAGTTAAACCAATGGAGTGACTACATAACATGGGAGATTAAGAAATCATGGAAGTAACAAAGGGAGTCGAGTGACTACACAAAGATAGAATTTCGTGGCAATCAATATCGAGGGATGATCAATGAAGCTGAGCTGAATAAGTTCGTGGAGAAGTGATTAGAGGGTTAGTCTAGTGAAGGTGTTTATGAATGATCTTTGGAAGAGACAGTTATGCATTATCTAATGCACTAACGATTTCCATAGGGTTGATGAATTAAGTGTGAAATTTTGGTTGGACATGATAGTGAAGAAATTAGGGAGAACCTTCGAGGATAGAACCAAGTATCCCTAGAAGTTGATGATTAAAGTACCACATGATAGGTGCAATGTCAAGAAGAAAGTTATGAGACCTATGTAAGAATTTATAATATGGCTTGGTTTAGAAAATGAAAACTAATATGGGTTTTAGATGAGAGTGTGATCCGAGTGGAATCACGAGAAACTCTAATCTATCCCTATTAGGAGGGAGTAGGAGTATTGGTCGTAAGAAAAACAAGTGAAGCTACTTAGGTAATTTCAGCGTGTAGACGACTTGATAGACGGGAAGCATCATATCGTGATGTATGGCATGATTTGAGGAAAAAGAAAGAAGTGTGAATAGATGCGAATCATGAATGAAATAGGTCGAGATAGGAACCGAAGGTAAAACTTTGGTATAGCCTAATGAGTAGACTAAAGCACAAAGCATGCTAATATTGTTATTGTGTGGAAAAGGGAATGGGATTGACCTATATTATTTGAATGGAAGGCTTAGTATCGATAATCGAATGGATGAGGAGTTATAGATGGGAGGTGTCATGGGAGACGAAGGGCTTGCTCTAACTGAGACAAGATGAGGACCGCTATGACCTTGAAGGTAAGACATTGTGTAGGTATAAAGGAAGTATTGAGTATCAAGGAAAAAAATCCTTCATTGAGAAAAGTGAGAAAAGAAGTGTATAGGTTCTACTAATGAGCTATCCAAATTTAATGGAAGTAGTTGTAGCATGGGTTTGGATAGTAGTTGATAGACTAACTGAGATAACCGTCCTTTTGGTGATGTGTATAGAGCATAAGTTGATATGGATTGGAAGAGCCTTGTTGTGATGAACTAATGGATAGTGAAAGACCGTTATAGGTCACTTTTGTAAGGAAATTGAAAATTTTAAGTAGTTTGGGGTACGGACGCAAGGGAGTTGATGAACATGATTGGATATGAGTATATCCCGCTAATTGGAAAAGGATGGGCAAGTGAGAGATTTATACAACCTTAGGAGTTACACTAAGGGCATGTGTGATTGATTTAGAGGGAGTTAGGAAACTCATTAGCGATGGATGAGTTTTCATATAATGATAGTTATCATACTAGAAGTTAATAAATGCCATTTGAGGCACTATATGGAAGGATAGGGTGAGTTGTCCCTATTGTGGACCAGAACTGGTGAAAGAGGCTACTAATATAATAATGGTGTTTGTGGAAAGGATGAGAGCGACAAGAGATGATATGTTGAAAAGGAGGAAACCACTAGAGTTTAATGACAAAGTTATGTAGGAAGTTTCACCCATAGTAACGGGCGGCGTGTTTTGGTAAAAGGGAAAAGTTGATGTCGAGTTTTGTATGTCCATTTATGATCTTTGGAAAGATTGGACCAATAGCTTATGGGTATATAATTACCTGTGGAATTGAGTGGTGTACATGATATATTCCATGTATTAAGATTTGGGAAATGTGGTTTGAGAATGCATATTTGCATGTATGGTTATTCGGGATTAGTGTTAATAAGAGTATTCGATTTGTCAAAGAGTCATTTGTGAGATTTATGGGTTGTGAAGTAAAGGGTTTGGGAATGAATTTAAATATTGTTGGTTAATATATCTAGTAAATTGAGTCATGAACTAAAGTTCACGTAGAAATGAGAGGAGTTCATTTAGAACAAGTATCCTCATGCGATTCGTTGATTGTGTATTTGATCCTAAGGAGTAAATCTCGAGACGATATTTCTATTCGGAGGGAGTGATGTGACAACCGCGGTTTTTAAGTTCGTCACTTAGTCGTATTGTTAGGGTGTTATGTGTGACAATGTGTTTTATGTGTTTACGTGTTTATTTTGTGTGAATGAGGATGGTTTGGACATCATTTATGAGTACGAAGTTCTCTTAAGTAAATCGATGAATGGTTATTTCATGAATCATAAGCTCACATTATAGTGACTATGAATGAAATGAAATGAAATGAAGTGAAATGAATTGAGATCACGCGAAAATTCCGTAAAAGTTGAATTATCGTTTTCGTTGGATTTTGTGTATGTATCATACGTGATATATGTACATTAGATATATATTATCTATATTCGATGTATTATAGGAGTTTTCTATTTTAGGAAAGTTTTGAAAATAAAGTTAAGATCGAAAATTACGTAGAAAGTCGAAAAATTAGCGAAAGGGTGTCCAGTTTCAACCCGGAAGTGTATGGAAGTATAGGTAAACATAAAATAGAAGGGGGAGAGTGTAAATAACTCAAATTTAAGGGGGTGAGTCGTGGATGGGCTGTTATGGCCGACTAAAGGAAGGAAACTGGTAGGAAAGGCCCAAGTAGAGTCCTTTTTGGGCTCAAACTTGTTAAGGTGGTTACCAAAGCCTATATAAACACCCCTAGACCCCTAAAAACGAGCCATAACTCTACAATATACCTAATATCAGTTGAAACATCCAGGGGGAAGATCAAAACCGATATCTTGCATAAGGGTTAAAGGTACGTAATTAAACTAGCTCGATTAACGTTAAATTTACGTATGTAACCTAGTATGATGGATTTGGGTTTAGGGTTTTTTATTTTTGATTAGGGTTTCATACTAGTAATGATGATTTATGTAACTAATAATATTAGGTTCTTAATATTCAATTAATTAGGTTATTATGGGGCTTAATGATGATTAAATAATCATGTTTAAATTCGTTTTTTAAAAACTGGGCAGAATTATTGGTCTGCTGTTTTGATTATATCTAGAGTTCTCCAAACTTTTAATTTTTGAATCTTATGTCCTAGATAGTTAATTGAATTATCTTTCAAACGAAAGATACGAGGACTATATTGCAGGTCGGGAAGTGGGTCAAAAACAGGTTACATCAGTCGGGTGTCAAAACAATTTTTGGATCAGCATGTTTTCATTTTATGTTTTGAATTGTTTGGGGTACTTAAGGTTATAATTGGAGCTTCAAATGAACATGATACTTAGATTATATATTAAATAAAAGATCTGGAGAAGTGGGTCAAAAACAGGTTACATCAGTCGGGTGTCAAAACAGTTTTTGGATCAGCCTGTTTTCATTTTATGTTTTGAATTGCTTGGGGTACTTAGGGTTATAATTGGAGCTTCAAATGAACATGAGACATATATTATATATTAAATAAAATATCTAGAGAATATATAAGCAAATGGGATAGGGTAAGACCCTCTGATCATAACAAACATTTCATATGTTCAAAATCGGTAAAATCTGGATAGGCGAAAGTATAGATTGTATATCGGGGACTTAAGATTAGCCTTGATGTTGGTGCAAGGGCTGAGATTTTAGCTAACACATATAAGTTCATGGGGTTTTCATTACAAGGGATGTGGTTTAGGTTTGGTGGGCGTTTGGCTCATAATACAGAGTGTGAAAAACGGGATTGTTTTGGGTTAAATGTTAACGGGACGAGTTATGAACCAAACTAAGTTAAGGGCTTGATAGAGGGTTGTAATGAGATGTTTATGGCATATAAATGGGGTTAAGTTGTAGGAGAAGGTCATATATCCATCATATATTGATGAGCCATTTTGGTATATGGTTCATGTCTTGATTGTATATGTTTGTATGTTTAGATTTTGCTAGAGCGCGGATTCTTGGAGAAGCTTATTCAAGTGAGTTTGATAGTCCCATGTTTTTATGAGTATAATTGTTTTGAATTCCAGATGGGATGGAAGAGACACTGTATGGCTTTGTAAATAATGCTGTGAATGTTTTATGGTTTGTGATGGACTTGTGTGTACACTTATGTGATTAACTTCTATGTGATTCTTGATTGTGTTTATGATTTGGATCGGGGGACACGTACCGTCTCAGTTATTGTTGTTTGACTTGCTACCAAGGGGATGTTGACGAGGAGAGGCATTGGGATTGGTTCATAGGTGTATGGGCGCCTATAGGACCATGGTGATTGGTAAGGCTGGGAGCCTTGGAATTGTGGTGAATGGTTAATCTTGAATGTTAGTTGTTAATGTATAATTGTAGCACATTGTCTATATGTTCTTTTATTGATGGAGGTTATTCACAGGTTACAACTGATTTGGCGTTGGAGTCTAAACCTATGACTCTCACCAATTTTATTGTTGACGTGTTTTAGTGTCTCTTTCAGGTGAGAATGTGGTTAAGCGTGAGAATAGGAGTGGCTAACTTTGGAGGCTTAGGATTGCATTTGGAGGAACCCATTTTCCTCTTAGCCTTTATATTTTGTTTGATTAAGTGTTACGTTGTGGACACCTATATGTCGATGTGTGTATTTGTATGTCTTTAGTAAGGGGTAGACCTGTTACCTACTTACCTAGACGCCTACATTGTTTGAGATATTGTCATGACATTGTGTCTCCCATTTATGATATTTCCATTTCATTTAGTTGTCTCTACATACACGCTATTTTTGTGATGATATCCATACGTCGCGCCCTATATTCCGCCATGGTGGGGGTGTGACAGAGGGAATGTTTAATTATTATTTTTAATTCGGGCTTTAAATAAATTGATTTATAGATTATTGTTTATTACGGCTTATTGAACCAGTGATGAGACTGCTTTTATACATAGTCTCATCGTCCAAATTGGGCTTAAATGCATTAAATATCATCAAAATACCCAAATATATGCTTGTGTTTGTTGCTTGTGTATTTTAGGTACGGATATTGAGAAAATGACAAAAGATCACAAGAATCAATCAAAAACGAACACGGGAAACGAAGCCGCACGATGAACCAAGCCCTAGTGAGGAATTTTCCAAAGGAAACCCTTGAAGATTTGAAGAATATTGAAGATTGGTCCTCCAACTTTGAAGAATTGACACTTTATACCCTTGTATATTCATAATTACAAGTTTGGTCCCTAAAGTTTGTCAAAATTACAAAAAGGACCCTTAACTTTGAAGAATTGGCAAATTTAGTCCCTCATCAAAACTAAATTGTCAACAATGGTCCTTCAAAAAGTCAAAAAACAAGTCAAAGTCTTGAAGTTTGAAGAAATGTCAAAAACAGCCCTTGAAAATTGAAGAATTTACATGTTTGGTCCTTGTTTCAAGCTTATAAAATCCTTGTGCCAAATTTGACAAGTACCCCATACTTATTATAAAGGGAAAACAAGTTTTGACTGATATTTATAAAGTGAAGAAAAGGGAAAACTTTAGGGGGCATTCTTGGGAGACAATCAAACTCCACCACCCAACCAAAATCTGACACGTCACCCTACCCGACTTAAAAAACCCTTTTACCCATACCCATACCCCAAACCCGGTTGACCCATTGAATTTATAACACACGTTTAATATTAAACGTGTTTTTCCCCTTAAACACATTTAACCCCACTCTGAAAAGATCAAAACATACTTTTTTCCCTATAAACCCTAATTTTTCCCCAAATTAAAAATTCATGATTAAGACTTGATCTATTCCAGATCAGTGATTGATCATGGATTAACCCAAAACCCACTTTTAATCTCCCGTCACACTCACTCCATGGTCCCCAAAATCCCACCCATTGGCAAAAAGACAAAGGAACACCAGAGAATCAACGACTCTTAAGGGTTTCGTGTCCTCCAAACGAAATCGAACGTTCAAGATTGATGCATCCAGCCTGTCTATCACAAACGTCCAAGAGATTTGCACATGGTTTTCAAGGATTATTCAAAAGATGGGATCAAGATCAGCATATTCGCATCTTCAAACAAGGGTAAAGTTGGAAACTCAGTAGATTAGGGTTTTCCTTTATTTTCAATTCTAGAACAATCTGAGGGGGTCTATAAATGAGGACCGACTTGTGGTACCCATTTTTCCATTGTCTTGGATTTTTTGTAATTTACTTTTTTTTATGAATGAAAAGTTTGAAGTTTTTAAAAAATCATCCGAGTTCCAATTTACTTTATGTTTTATGATTTAAGTTAATGTTTTTTAAATTTGAGTTGGAGTTTTCTTGTTTGAGATAATCAGTAAGAGTGTAGAAGTGGAATTAAAATTTTATTGTTTAAAGTTATCATCATTCTCATTTAAAGTATTAAGTATTTGAGTGTTTTTGAAAAAGATTGTGAAAAGAAAAGTGGATTCGTTATCTTGTGAACTTACTGAATCAAGACCATAGGTCTTGATTCTTGGATTTCTCTTTATTCTTAGCAGCTTTTCTTTTCATTCAGGGTGCTTCGGTTCAGCTGTTGAACCCCAACGAACCACCCCATCCTCATTTCCTTGTCCAAGACACCCCTGCCTCACCTAGTTGTTGGTCGAGGTCAGGGGAGCATAGCTGACCCTTGTTGGATGCAAACAAGGGTAGGTATCTCATTCTAGTCCCTTTTTTTTTACTTATTCCTGCTAATTGTGTAATTGATTTAGTGAGTATTTGCTTATCTAGTTTACTGGATTTATAAGTTTTAAGTTTCCTGAGTTTGGTTGAATAGTTTTAATCAGAAAGTTTACTTAGGATTGCTATTCTAGTTTAAACTGTTTAAAATTGGTAATAAAATATGCTCACTTAGGATTCAATAATAGCTTGTTGCATTGTTTAATCTTAGTCTAAGTTGGTGTGTTTTTAACTGAGTTTTTGTTTGAACTGTTTAGTGTAAACTGAAAGTCTGCTTGGGTGTACTTGGTTTAATTAGCATACGCTAGATTTGTATCTAGGACGTATGTTAGCTTGCGCTTAATAGGTGATAGAAGTTAGTCAGCGTGCTATTTAGGAGTGCCTGCATAATATAAGTTTGTATTAGTCTGCATATGCTGCTATCTTGGTCATTTATATAGTTGCCTGCTTATTGGTAAGAATTGCCTTAGGATTCTGTTTAGTTCTTATTTCTGCATGATTTATTAAGTAAGTTTTGATTTGGGTTGTAATTGATTAAGTGTTTGAACCTGCCTGCTTATTGATTCTTTAAATCAGATTGTATGCGTGTTTGTTTGACTGCTTTTTGCTAGTTTAATACACCCCCACAAGCCAACTGCAAGTGGGGGTTTTGACTGTCCAAAAAAAAAAGAACACAAACAAGAACAGATAAAAAGGAAAGAAAGTTCAGGCCTTTTTGATTACTTCAGGTGTAATTTAGGCTTAAATTTGACTAGTGTTTGTGTTTTTAGGTAGTATTTGTGTTAGTGTTTGGGTAGTAGTGTTTGTCTGAAAACAAGACAGAAAAGGTTCCAGGTCTGAGACCTATTTGGTTCGTTTAGGGGTGATTTAGGCTTAAATTTGACGTGTGTTTGTGTTTTGGTGAGTGGGAGTTTCTGAGTACAAGTGTTTTAAAAGAAAAAGCAAAAAAAAAATTATTTCAAAAATTTTGGCGTGGCCAGGACTCGAACCTGCGCCACCACTGCCAAAGCACACACACTCTACCATCCTGCCCTTGGGTCTTTTACTGACCAAGGAAGGAAACAAAGGATACTTAAGGACGTTTTAAATTGGGCTTATTTAAATAAGCCGTGGCCTTTTAAGCCATTTGTGGCTTATTCTTTAAGTTTTTTTTGCCCCAATTTAGTTTTCCTAGGAAAATTATTCAGTTTAGGATTTTTATAAACTAAGTTTGTATTTTTCCTTTTATTTATTTATTTTTTATGCATTTTTCTTTACCCGGTTTTTAATAAATAGTTTAAAAATAGCTACAGTAGGTTTTAAATTTTAGAAAAATAATTTTTAAGTTTTAATTTAATAACTTGAGGTTTACATCTAGTTAGATTTTCAAAAACTTTAATTTTTAATTTTGTTTGATTTTAGGTTTTTTATTAAACTTTAAGAATTAATATAAAGTTAATTAAGAGGTTTTAGGAACTTTAAATTTCATTTTTCTCTTAGTTATATTATTTTAGGTTTTTAGAAATTTTTTTAGAATTTATTTTATAAACTATTTATTTTTTGCATTATTTTAATATTATTTTATTCATAAAAATAGAAAGTTTTATTTTTCTACTTTTTACATTTTTCCTAGGTTAAGGACATTAGGAACTTTTTCACTTTCCAATTAATTTTTAGGCTTTTCAATTAATTTTTAGAATTAATTTAAGATTTAATACAATTTAATAGTTTTTAAGTGTTTAAAAATAGTTTAATTTGGTTTTAAAATTTTTAAAAATAGTTTTTAGATTAATTAGGTCATTTTTGAGGTTTACAAACTATAAAATCTTGTTTAGGGCTTTTTAATAATTAAAAGTGATTTTTAGGGCTTTAATTAGCATTAAAAAGTCATTATTTAATTAATTAAAAGGTTTTAGCAAGTTTGGATTTTTTGTAAACTCTTAGAATATTATTGGGGGTTTTTAGTAATTTTTAGGAATTTTTAGGTTAAAATTTTAAATTTTGTAGCTTTTTGCGACTTTACGTGTACGCCTTTTTCGTCGTAGTTTAATTCGTAATCGTAATCGTCTCTTCTTTCCTTTCTCATTTCTTTCAACATAATCTCAAACAAAAATCAACTCTTAACACAACGCACTAGCCTCCTTGGGAAACGAACTTGGACTTCATTTGGGTCATTAGTGCTCGGTTTTCCTAAATCGACACTTAATACTACCACTATTTGTACTTCCTTTTCCTAAAGGGTACAAAAACACTACATCATTTTGGCGCCGCTGCCCGGGAGGCGTGTTGTGTTTTGGTTGAACCATTGTTGTTTTTATATTAGCCATAAAAGTATTTGTATTAATAGCACTCTATTAATACGTATTATCGTTTTTCGGTTTTTGTGTGAATATTATTACTATATTGTATACGTAGAACAATAAATTTACAAGTACTCCAAATACGTGAGAAATCACAACCTTGATTCGGGATTTCATCACTCGATCATTGTATTCGAATCTCAAACCAAAGAAAAAAGGCAAAAATAGATAAATACTTTCGTGAAGCTTGATTTTAATAATACAAACTATAAGGTGGGTATAAGGCGGTTGTATTTCACGACCTAAAGGAAAAATGCTCTTAAGTGCTTCGCGCCGCCTCGTTTCCTCCGCTTGCTTGCGCGTATTTGATTTTGAGAGTGAATCGAGGGTTTTGCCGCCCAAAGTATTATTACATATCATATATATTTTCTTGGTTTCTATTGATTAAACCCTCTTGAACGATTTGGTGTTCCACCATCGTTCTAAAGTCATCGAAGGCGTTCACTTCACGTGATCGTTTTCATTCCTTGATGCTTCTTTAATCGAGAGATTTGATTAAGGAGGAGATTTGTAGATTTTGGTCTACCTAATACATTCCAAAAATCCAAAAAAAAAGTTAAAAACAATCAAAAACCACAAAAAAAAAATTGAAAAAGTAAAAAACACCAAAAAGAATCTTCTTTGCTCGCCTTCTCGTTGTACGTGACGTTTATGCAAACTCGCTCTAAAGCAAGACGTGCTCGTAAACGAAGAAACAAATCACTCACTCCTACTAGTGAGGACTCTCCTATTGACGAACCCATTGTAGTGAAAGAAGCACCCATGGCTAATCGAACTATGATGGAGTTGCTTCAAGCACCCACCGAGGGTTATGGAGAAGCGATTGTGATTCCCGCTATCCTTGCGGAGAATTTTGAGGTTAAGACGGGTTTGTTGTCCATGATTCAAAACAACAAGTTTCGAGGGGACGAAAAGGACAACCCGCATAACCACATTCGCCAATTTAATAGTCTCACCGCCACATGCAAGTTTAAGGATGTTTCAAACGACTCGATTAAGATGATGCTTTTTCCGTATTCCTTAGCGGGGCCCGCAAAAATTTGGTTAGAGAAAGAGCCACCCAATTCTATATTGACGTGGAAGGATCTCGTTTCAAAATTCGTGAACCAATTTTTTCCGCCCTCTAAGACTACGCACTTGAAAAACGAGATTTCAAAGTTTTCACAAGAGTATAATGAGAGTTTTTCAACGGCTTGGAATAGGTTTAAGGAAATGTTGCACAAATGTCCTCATCATGGTTTTTCCGACTTACATCAAATAGCCACGTTTTACAATGGCTTGAACGATCATGAGCGTGATTATCTTAATGCCGCCGCGGGTGGTAATTTTTTGTGTAAGACGGTCGAGGAAGCATTGTTAATCATTGAGAATAGGTCTAAGGTGTATAGTCCTCGTAGCACGTCGAGTGTTCGTAAGGCTTCGTCTTCATCTTCACCTAGTTTGTCACACACCGTTGATGCTTGCCAAGTCGAGGCTAATTTGGAAAACAAAATTTTTGATATAGTGAAAGGCTTGTTAGTTGAGTTTAAAGTTGGTGAACAACCCGCTCCCGCTACGATTAAAGCGGTTGAGGTTTCTTGTATGTATTGTGGTGGAGCTCACGATTATTCCGAGTGCATTACCAACGGTGGTAACACTTCGAGTGCCTTCGCGGCCGCGGGAACTTATAACCAAAACGGTCAAGTTCCTCGCACTAATCAATTGACTCCACCGGGTTTTTCACCAAATCAAAATGCTAACAATTATCGAAACAATCAAGTTGGTTACCAAAGCAATCAAAGGAACAATTATAAGAGTAATAACAACTATGGGAATCAAGGGAGTAGTAGTAGCCAATTGCAAAATCAAAATCAAAACCGTAATTTTCAAAACACGAGTCAAGGTCTTCAAAACGCTCACACTAAAGAACTTCCAATGGACTTTTTGAATTACGCTACTTCAAATGATAAGATTTTGGAAAACATCCAAGAGCAATTGGCTAGTCAAGCTAGGGACACGGCTAAGAACGCAAAGGAGTTAGCTAATTTTGTTAAGGAAAATCTAGCCATGAGAAATGAATTGAAAAATGATTTTGCTAACCAAATTCGAGGTCAAAACAACAAGATAGAACAAAGTCATGCTAGGCTTGAACAAAGAATTGACCAAAAAGCCGCTAGTCAAGATGTGAAGTTTAATAGTTTTGATGTTAAGCTTAATGCCATTTTAGAAGCCGTCATGGGGAACAAAGCCTCTACTTCGGGTAGTTTGCCTAGTAACACCGTTTCAAACCCGAAGGGAGAGATGAAAGTGATTACCACACGAAGTGGTAAGACACTTAAAGAACCGACTCCTCAACCAATTACTCCAACGGTGGAGGAAATTGAGGAAGAACCCGAGGTGGTGGTCGAAAAGGAGCATATTTCAATCCCACAAAGTACCGCTCATGCCACACCTACGGTTGACCCATCACCCATTTTGGAACCCGAGATTCCAAAGGCTATGCCTATGCCCCAACCCACACCACCCTTGCCTTACCCATCGAGACTTAGGAAGGAGAAACGACAAGAGCGCGACAACTACCAATTTGAGCTTTTTATGAAAATGTTTCGTGATTTGCACTTTAATGTGAGTTTCGCCGATGCTTTGGTCATGATGCCTCGATTTGCCGCTAACTTTAAGAGTAGGTTGATTAACAAGGAGAAATTACACCAAATGTCTAGTTGTTCGTCGGTTTATCTTAATCGCATACCTCAAAAAGTCGGTGATCCCGGTAAATTTTTGATCCCTTGTGCAATTCAAGATATGGAAGAATGCTATGCCTTGGCCGATCTTGGTACTAGCATTAACTTGATGCCACTTGCAATCTACAAGTCGCTCAATCTTCCTAATCTTACTCCTTCACGAATGTCTATTGAGTTGGCCGACCATTCCACGATTCTTGCATGTGGTTTGGCGGAAGACGTTTTTGTGAAAGTGGGGAAGTTCTACTATCCCGTAGACTTTATCGTTGTTGACATCCCCACGGATCCTAAAGTTCCTCTTATTTTCGGTCGTTCGTTTTTAGATACGTCTATGGCTTTAATTGATGTGCATGCTAGAAAGATCACCTTACGTTTCAACGACGAGGAACTTGTTATAAGCGCAACTCAAAATTCTCAACTTTCTCATGTTTATTCCGTTGCTACCATAAACCTCGTTGATATGATCGACGTGGTTTGCGAGGAATTTTCACAAGAAGTTTTAGGGTTTGGTGATGAAGAAACTAGTGGCAATCCCACTATGTTAGATCCAATTCTTGATAATTCAACACCAACCTTCACTCCATTTGAAGGTGGTGGTTTTACGTTGGAAGAATTTGATGTTCCACGTACTTGTGACGAAGACCTCGACAACGATGAGGACTTCTCGATTATCAAGGATTTTCTCAACGATTTCCCATTTCCTCCACCCGAGGAGGTTATGAGTATCGAGCCTAAATCTTCACTTGAGGAACCACCTATCCTCGAGTTGAAAGATTTACCTCCTCACCTCGAATATGTCTATTTGGAGGAGGACGACAAGTTGCCGGTTATTACTGCGAAGGATCTTTCGAATGATGAAAAACCGCACTTGTCGATGTTCTTAAGGATCACAAAGGGGCGATTGCGTGGAAGTTATCCGACATTAAGGGAATCAATCCCAAGTTTTGTACACACAAAATCTTAATGGAGGAGGATTTCAAGCCAACAATCCAAAGTCAAAGGAGGGTGAACCCCAAAATTCACGACGTCATCAAAAAGGAGGTCCTTAAACTCCTTGACGCGGGAATGATTTACCCTATTTCCGATAGCCCTTGGGTGAGTCCTATTCATTGTGTCCCTAAAAAGGGAGGGATGACCGTTGTGCCAAACGATGCCAACGAGTTGATTCCCACTAGACTCATGACCGGATGGAGAGTGTGCATTGACTATCGTAAGTTGAATGAAGCCACTCGAAAAGACCACTTTCCCTTGCCCTTCATGGACCAAATGTTGGAGCGTCTTGCGGGAAACGATTTCTATTGCTTTTTAGATGGTTTTTCCGGTTACTTCCAAATTCCCATCGATCCTCGTGATCAAGAAAAAACTACGTTTACGTGTCCATATGGAACGTTTGCTTATCGTAGAATGCCATTCGGACTTTGTAATGCACCGGGAACTTTTCAACGATGCATGATGGCTATTTTTCATGATATGATCGAGAAGACGATGGAAGTCTTCATGGATGACTTTTCCGTGTTCGGTGATTCCTTCACTTCGTGTTTGTCGAACCTTGATAGAATGTTAAAACGTTGTGAGGAAACCAACCTTGTGCTCAATTGGGAAAAGTGTCATTTTATGGTTAAGAGTGGAATCGTCTTAGGGCACAAGGTCTCGAAAGCGGGGATTGAGGTAGATCAAGCTAAGGTAGACGTCATCGCCAAATTACCTCATCCCAAAACCGTCAAGGGAGTTAGGAGTTTCCTAGGCCACGCGGGCTTTTATCGACGATTCATCAAGGATTTCTCGAAGATTTCTCGACCCATTACACATCTTCTTGAAAAAGAGGCACGTTTTGTCTTTGACGAAGATTGTGTACGAGCCTTTGAGATCCTTAAGAGGAAACTTACCGAAGCTCCCATTCTTGTTGCTCCAAATTGGAACCTCCCCTTCGAACTAATGTGTGATGCAAGTGATTACGCTATAGGGGCCGTTTTGGGGTAACGTCATGATAAGCACTTCTTGCCTATTCACTATGCTAGCAAGACGATGACCGAGGCTCAACTTAAATACACTACAACGGAAAAGGAGTTCCTTGCCGTGGTGTATGCATTTGAGAAATTCCGACCTTATCTCGTCTTGACGAAATGCATAGTGTATACGGACCATTCGGCTATCAAGTATCTCATGGCTAAACAAGATGCTAAGCCGAGATTACTTCGTTGGATTCTCCTCCTTCAAGAATTTGATCACAAAATCGTTGACAAAAAAGGAGCCGAGAATCTAGCGGCCGATCATCTCTCTCGTTTGGAAGATCCTCACCAAAGTGTTTACGAGCCCAAGGAAATCACCGAAACATTTCCGCTTGAGACACTTGGTGTAGTGAATTCTAAGCTTGATTCTTCTACCCCATGGTTTGCGGATTTTGCAAATTACCATGCGGGTAACTTCATCATTAAGGGTATGACAACTCAAGAAAAACGAAAATTCTTTCGTGATGTCAAGTTCTATTTTTGGAACGACCCTTACTTGTTTCGAACTTGTGCAGATCAAATCATCCGCCGTTGTGTATTTGGCACCGAAGCTTCTAACATCCTTAGAGCTTGCCATGAGGGACCCACGGGTGGTCACCACGGTGCTAATCTCACGGCTAAAAAGGTGTTTGATGTCGGCTTCTTTTGGCCTACTATTTACCGAGATGCACAAGATCTTGTGAAGTCTTGTGATTCATGCCAACGACAAGGAAAAACCTCACAAAAAGATGAAATGCCACAAAATATCATTCAAGTATGTGAGATCTTTGACGTTTGGGGCATAGACTTTATGGGGCCGTTCCCATCATCTCGTGGTAATAAGTACATTCTCGTTGCGGTTGACTACCTTTCTAAGTGGGTGGAGGCCAAGGCCTTGCCCACCAATGATGCTCGTGTGGTAGTTAAGTTCTTGAAAAGTTTGTTTGCTAGGTTTGGAACCCCTCGTGCTATCATAAGCGATCGTGGAACCCATTTTTGTAATGACCAATTCGAAAGGGTTCTAAGGAAATATGGGGTTACACATCGTCTTTCTACGGCTTATCACCCACAAACAAGTGGGCAAGTCGAGGTTTCAAACCGAGCGTTGAAGAGGATCTTGGAAAGATCCGTGGGGGAAAACCGACAATCTTGGTCGGATAAGTTAGACGATGCTTTATGGGCCTTTAGGACCGCTCATAAGACACCCATTGGGTGCACTCCCTATAAGCTTGTGTATGGAAAGAATTGTCATTTGCCTATCGAGTTAGAACACAAGGCTTATTGGGCCCTAAAGCATTGTAATGATGACATGGAGACCGCGGGAAAACACCGGAAAATGCAATTAAATGAATTGGATGAATTGAGAGACATTGCTTATGAAAATTCATTGATTTATAAAGAGAAAACTAAAAAGTTGCATGATTCTAAAATTAAAAACCGGGTTTTTAACATTGGGGATCAAGTTTTACTTTTTAATTCAAGATTGAAAATATTTTCCGGTAAATTGAAATCCCGTTGGTCCGGTCCATTCACCGTGACTCAAGTATTTCCGTATGGGACCATCGAGCTAGCTCAAGATGATGGTCCTAACTTCAAGGTGAATGGACATAGGTTGAAGCACTACTTTGGCGGGGAAGTTCCATCCTTGAACTACCTCGACCAAGTCACCTTCCCCAATGATAATTAGTATTGAGGGGGTCGAGTCGAGCTCATGACTCGGTAATAAAAAACGAGGTGCCTCGTGGGGGAGTCCCATGCTTATCCTATGTACATATTATCGCTTTCTTAGTCTAATGTAGCTTACGTGTGGGGATTCGTGCCCTTCCAACCTTCGTTCCGTGGTTGTTTGTGAATTGTGAACTTTAGATGATCATGATCTTCACGATTGGAGCCTCTCGTGTTCGTTTTTTGGGAGCACTCGATCGTTTGCTTTGGAGACATTTATCAATATCCATGATGTATCCTTTTGATGTTCTAACCATAGGTTATTAGCACACTTCATAAACGGCTATTAATTTATCGATTACACCCTTTCCATGCTAGATTAGGCATTCGACTACGTCTCTAGTATGGGGGTGTTTGCACCCCTAGACTCGAAACATTGAGGACAATGTTTAACTTTAGTATGGGGGGGTGAATAGATACTTGCCTTGCCAAACCTTCACGCTTTCCAAAGTTTATCGTTTTGTTTATCGTTTTGTTGCAAAATAAGGCTAAAAATACCAAATTTTAAAATTTTTCTCATGTTTTATAAGTGTTTGAAGACACGAATGTAGATTTTCCGATGGCGAGAATAAGAGTAATTTTTGACTCGACCATGCGTGTTGAGCACTTAGCTTTGATTCCTTAACTACACATTAGGCTAAGTCTCTTAAATGAGGACGAGAAATGATAGAGTTAATTATAAGTTACTATGCTAAACGTAGAGTACTCGTATTCTTTCAAAAACTCATGTGTTCTCGTTGTTTGCTTATTCTCCCTTCGCATGTAAATATTTTTTGCTTAATAAATATTGACTTACCGGTTTAGTTAGGATTGTTGGGTTTCTAGTCTTTTCTAGTAGCTTCCGTGTAATTAAATTGGGAAGACATTAAGGTATCGCCAGCGTCACGGTTTTGAAGTATTGGCACCCTAATAATCGAAAGCTTCACCCAATAATAAGATTTCAAGTGCTCACCTAAATCTAGCAAACAATTTGAAGCCCCACAAGGCCGAAAGTTCAGGCCTTTTTGATTACTTCAGGTGTAATTTAGGCTTAAATTTGACTAGTGTTTGTGTTTTTAGGTAGTATTTGTGTTAGTGTTTGGGTAGTAGTGTTTGTCTGAAAACAAGAAAGAAAAGGTTCCAGGTCTGAGACCTATTTGGTTCGTTTAGGGGTGATTTAGGCTTAAATTTGACGTGTGTTTGTGTTTTGGTGAGTGGGAGTTTCTGAGTACAAGTGTTTTAAAAGAAAAAGTAAAAAAAAAATTATTTCAAAAATTTTGGCGTGGCCAGGACTCGAACCTGCGCCACCACTGCCAAAGCACACACACTCTACCATCCTGCCCTTGGGTCTTTTACTGACCAAGGAAGGAAACAAAGGATACTTAAGGACGTTTTAAATTGGGCTTATTTAAATAAGCCGTGGCCTTTTAAGCCATTTGTGGCTTATTCTTTAAGTTTTTTTTGCCCCAATTTAGTTTTCCTAGGAAAATTATTCAGTTTAGGATTTTTATAAACTAAGTTTGTATTTTTCCTTTTATTTATTTATTTTTTATACATTTTTCTTTACCCGGTTTTTAATAAATAGTTTAAAAATAGCTACAGTAGGTTTTAAATTTTAGAAAAATAATTTTTAAGTTTTAATTTAATAACTTGAGGTTTACATCTAGTTAGATTTTCAAAAACTTTAATTTTAATTTTATTTGATTTTAGGTTTTTTATTAAACTTTAAGAATTAATATAAAATTAATTAAGAGGTTTTAGGAACTTTAAATTTCATTTTTCTCTTAGTTATATTATTTTAGGTTTTTATAAATTTTTTTAGAATTTATTTTATAAACTTTTTATTTTTTGCATTATTTTAATATTATTTTATTCATAAAAATAGAAAGTTTTATTTTTATACTTTTTACATTTTTCCTAGGTTAAGGACATTAAATTAGGAACTTTTTCACTTTCCAATTAATTTTTAGGCTTTTCAATTAATTTTTAGAATTAATTTAAGATTTAATACAATTTAATAGTTTTTAAGTGTTTAAAAATAGTTTAATTTGGTTTTAAAATTTTTAAAAATAGTTTTTAGCTTAATTAGGTCATTTTTGAGGTTTACAAACTATAAAATCTTGTTTAGGGCTTTTTAATAATTAAAAGTGATTTTTAGGGCTTTAATTAGCATTAAAAAGTCATTATTTAATTAATTAAAAGGTTTTAGCAAGTTTGGATTTTTTGTAAACTCTTAGAATATTATTGGGGGTTTTTAGTAATTTTTAGGAATTTTTAGGTTAAAATTTTAAATTTTGTAGCTTTTTGCGACTTTACGTGTACGCCTTTTTCGTCGTAGTTTAATTCGTAATCGTAATCGTCTCTTCTTTCCTTTCTCATTTCTTTCAACATAATCTCAAACAAAAATCAACTCTTAACACAACGCACTAGCCTCCTTGGGAAACGAACTTGGACTTCATTTGGGTCATTAGTGCTCGGTTTTCCTAAATCGACACTTAATACTACCACTATTTGTACTTCCTTTTCCTAAAGGGTACAAAAACACTACATCAACCGGCTTAATTAATTTAGGGGTATTATGATTCGGTTTAATTAATCTATAGAAGTTGTATGAACCGGTTAATTATACTATAGACTTATTATGAACCGGTCTAATTTGGCTTATTGTAAACTTATTAAACCAGCTTATTTACGACTTATTGAACTTAATTAACACGGGCTTATTTTATTTAACTTAATTAGAGATTTTTATTAGGTTCAACGCATAGTTATAATTAATTAAATCCATGAAAAATATATTATTTATAATTAATTATAATTCATGACATATTATTAATTAATAATTATTTATAAATTATGACATATGAAAGTTAATTTTAAATTGGACTTAATAATATTTAACTTACTTAAACCATGACTTATGAATATAGTATTTATAATTAACCATGACTTATAAGAATTTGCTTATTTAATATGCTTATTAAAGCATGACTTATATAATCAGTTTATTCAATGAACAAGGTAAATTATTTAAGTATATTAAACGAGCTTATTACTATTTATAGAAACTTACTATGAAACTTACTATTTATGGAAACTTACTATTTTTGGAAACTTACTATTTATGAAAACTTACTATTTTTGGAAACTTAATTTATATGGAAACTTGCTATTTTTAGAAAGTTACTATATTTGAAAACCTCCTATTTATGAGAAGTACTAATTATGGAAATACCAAGTATAATAACACAAGAAACATGAAATACATTAATCAAGAACACATGAACGTATAATATTAAGGAAATACACGATAAAGCATGAACAAGTAACTCAAGTCATGAACAAGTAACTAAAAACTAAGAACAAGTAACATATTAATGAACAAGCAACTCATACACGTCCTTTATTATGTAGCTTACGTGAAGTCAGAGTAGTGTTCTTCCGCTGGTTATCTCTGACACTGCTGACATAAGGTACAAATATTCCGTCCTTCAGTAAGGACATCTCTTCTATGCATGATTAGGATTCCCCGTTTGCTATGCCATCTGTTTTCCCCAGTTTTCAAATCATAACACTTTTCATTGTTTGCCATGCTATCATTTTAAATTGCACGAGCTATATATATGCATGACCATCACTTACATGACCACCTAAATATGGAGGTACCATAACCATGACATAAGGCACCTGTGTCATGACTCTTTCACGACGAGAGTGATTTCTCGCGGCGTCCTTCCATGTTCATGTTGGCCATTATTATTATGCGGGGCGTACGGGTGCATCCAGTTACATGTTTACAAGTTTACAAGTACAGGGTGATTGGTTTGGTGTGTACTCTGTGAGACCCCCAGAATCAGACAAGGAAATAACTAGGCAGCAAGGGGGTAACACGTCATGGTACAAGAAACAATGAAACACTGTTGACACAAAGTTGACGTAATAAAAACATATACATTACATCATAAAAGATCAGAGTTTTAAACATAGGTCCCAGAGTTTTATATGCGGAAAATTTATTATTTCATCATGATTTATAACATATAGTTACCAAAAGACAGAATAACTTCTGACAGCTTTTAGATAAAACATTTAAAATATACACAGAAATCTCCAAGCTGCGATAATATCATGCGGGCTCCCATCCAAGCAAAGCTGAGTAATAATACTTGAGATTAAACATGTAAAATTGTCAACATAAAGTTGAGTGATATTCATAGGTTTAGCAGTAAAGGTGTGGAACACAAGCATTCATTTGTAAAACAAGTAAATAGGGAGTATGGTTATGATCATTAACCATATTCTGAAACCATTATTATTGTTGTTCAGTTCATGAACCGAAGCTTAACTAATGTAAGTTCCTCTAGGAAGTATTCAGCCTAAATACTCAAGTATAAACAAATATTAGTGCATCAAGGTACTTGAGACGGGGATAGTTAATCCCGATAGATCCACCCACAACATTCGCGCTTGGTACTCAATAATTAACGGTTCATGATCAGGAGAGCATACAGTTTTAAATGGTTGTGTTCCACCATGTAAAATCTCACCTCGCATTTAGAAACCATGTAAGGGTCTATTTCTTAGTTCAAGATCCCTCTTATTAACTATTAACTGGAATCAAAGTTGAATTTGGCTAAAAGAAAGTAAAACTCAAGTTTGCTTGTGACCTATAGATCCTCGAAATGGCGGCTGAAACTCTAATTTTCTCTCTATTGAATTTTTAATCCGATCTGGTTAACATCATTCGATTAATAACAGTGTGTAATCGTAACGGATCTTGTTTCTTCATTTCTAACGGAGCTTAGATCTTATGTTATAATTATTATCTTTTATTGATCTCGACGTGTTTTACTAGTATCTTGTGATATTCAATTTTTAGGGTTTTGCTGTTTGTTTTAGGGCTAGTTTGCTTTTATTATTTTTTATTCATGGTTGCAATAATGGAGATAGGTTGAAGTTCTTTGAGTGGTTCGCTGATAGGAGCCCTAATTAGGGTTTCTTTTTGTTTTGTTTTTTTACTGATTTTGGAGAGATGGAACAGTCGAATATTGATAAACCTTTTATAGGGAAGACTAGTGGCGGTACTAAGAACAGTTTTGTTACCAAACTTCATAATGTCGATCGCAAAATTGTTGGCAAGGATGGGAAACCAATGAGATTGGTTGCGAGGAATGATGGTACTCAGGAACCGATTAAGCAATCCATTAATTTGGGTGGCTCTAGCACTAAGGTGGATCATCCGAGGGCTGATGCCAAGGATGATAGGGCTCCGGAACCAAGAAATTCAGTTGCTAGCACCAAGGTGCCTCAATTGAAGGCTGATACTAAGACTGATAGTGCGTTAGGGAATGGCACTAAGGTGGCTAAGGTTGTTCAATCAATTTCTAATGAGGTGGTTTCCATTACTGATGTGAATACATTGGTTGAGGTAATGAATAGTCAAGGATCACAAGAGCCCATAGGATGGGAGGACCCTAATATTCAGGGTGTCCATGAACCATTGGCTAAATCCTTTGCAGATATGGTATCTACTAAGAAGGAGAATACGAAAGTACTGTTTAGGAAGCTCTTTAATGAGGAAAAGGTTGATGATACTGATTTTGTCCTCCATATTGAAAATGTTGTGGCGTCACAAAATAGGTTCAACAACTCGATTGTTGGTTTTTTTGTGGGCAAATCTGTAGCATTTCCTCTTGTTAAGAACTATGTCACCAATGCATGGTCTAAGTTTGGTCTTTAAAAAGTGATGTGGGATGATGATGGTGTTTTCTTTTTTAAATTCAATTCGAAGACGGGGTTAGAACAAGTGCTTGAAAAAGGTCCACGGTTGATAAGAAACCAGCCGTTGATTCTTAACAAATGGACTCCTGATTTGGTTTTGTCTAGAGATGCGGTGAATCATGTCCCTGTGTGGGTTAAGATTCACAAAGTTCTGGTGGTTGCATATAATGCTGATGGGATGAGTCTTATTGGTTCTCAAATTGGTTCACCTATTATGTTGGATGCGTTTACTAATTCCATGTGCACAGAGGCGTGGGGCTGGTTAGGATATGCTCGTGCCCTCATTGAGGTGACTGCGGATAAAGAACTAAAGACAGAGGTTACTATGGCGGTTCCACAAATAGAGGGAGAAGGACATTCTAGGGTTTGTATGAAAGTGTAGTATGAATGGAAGCCTCCTATGTGTGGGGTGATAGGTGTGTAAACACCCATCCTTTTTACCACTTATTTACAATAAACACCGAGCCAAAACGTGTATTTTATGTCTTTTATGTCGGAATTATGCGTGGTTTGTGTTTTTGTTGTGATTTAGGACGAAAAGGTGAAAAGTGGAGAAAACACGGGCATTTACGGGCTTTTATTGAAGAAAAATATGAAAGACGAAGTCAAGAAGTCAAGAGTGAAAAATGAACGGAAGTCCAAGACCAATTCTGAAGATTTATCGAAGAAAAATTCAAAAGACGGAAGTTTACTAAAAGCCGGAGAACTCAAGTCTTATTTATTGAAGAATTAAAAGACGAGTTTAAAGAAATCCCGAGCCAAAAGTCATTAAAGTCCAAGATTAACAAAAGATTAAGAAGAGAAGGACTTAATGGTGCAATTAAGAAGAAATTAAGGAGGGGAGGAAGCTTCCTAAGCATTCCCTAATCCTCCCCTATATATAGATCATTAGCATTTCATTTTTACTCTTGTTGGCTAGAGTGACACTAGTTCTTCCACTTTTAATTTTTGCACATTTACTTTTCATGTCAATTTAAATACATTGTCTTGCACTTTTAATACCTTTTAATTCCAAGTAAGTGTTCTTTAATTTTCTTATTCTAATCTCTCATTCTACCTTTCTTTCTTTGCTTGATCTTTATGTTTATGTGTTTCTTATCATGCTTATTTGATTAAAGATTGTGTTTTTATGCTTTTGATTGTTTTGGATCATTGATTTTTATAGCTTATTTGTGTTTATTTTCAAGTTTCTTATGTTTTTATAAAATTTATTTTTATATAAAAGTTAGTTTTCGTAAACCTTTTTCTTTTCGTTTTTTTAAAAGTCTTTAAACTGTAGCTTATTAGCTTTTTCTTATACGGTTTTCATTAGGATTTGAGGTGTGTGCTTATTTGGTTTATAGCTTATTTAAACTAGCTTATTTTGTTTTCCTTTACTGTATTCCGATCTGATTGATCGGAAAAGGGTTTATCTTTCCGACCAGCGCTCCTTGGCTTGGTCGGAAAAGGGTTTGTGAGTATTCCGATCAGGGTGAGTTTGGTTATTCCGATCAGGTAAGTGACAGCATTCCGATTGGAGTTCCGACAACATTCCGATTGGGAGGTTTGTAACATTTCGATCAAGGGTAACTTTGGTATTCCGATCAGGTCTAGTGACAGCATTCCGATTGGGAGACCACTCCTTATTCCGATCAGGGTTTGGTTCTTCACATTCTGATCTGAGGTAAGTATACATTCCGATCAAAGGGTTTGTTTGGTTATTCCGATCAGGATAGGTGACAGCATTCTGATCAAAGGTTCCGATCAACATTCCGATAGGGAGGTTTGTGTACATTCCGATTGTAGTCTGATCGGAATATATTCCAATTAGGGTTACTTTTTTATTTTGTCTTGTTTAAATTTTAAGTTTACATTTTAATACTTTGTCAAATTTTAATTCTTGTCAAGCTTTAATTTTAAGTCATTTAATTACTTCACTTTTCAAAGTTTTAATATTGCACCCTTTCTTTTAATTAGACTTAGTTTTATCTTACCGCCGTTTACGTTTTAATTAGACTTAGATTTATTTTAACGCCTTTTACTTTAACGTCATTTACATTTACGTCTTTGCACTTTTATTTTTAATACTACAACGACACAACTTTTGTTTCCACCAAAGAACGACTGAGTCACATAGATAAACCACCATCAATTCAAAGAGACATACTTAAACGAACTTTAATTTTTATACGGGGTGTCAAAGTCGTGTATCAAATGGCGCCGCTGCCGGCTCTTTTCGTAAAGATTAACGGTTTTCTGTGAGAGACGCGTTGCTTTTTGGGATCCGTTCACTTGTGAGCGTTATTTTTCTTGCATAAAAATTTCAAAAAAACCATAAAAATTAAAAATTGATAAAAATCCATAAAAATTAAAAATTTCAAAAATCCAAAAAGATTTTATTTTTATTGTGTATATATATTGTCTTTGTGTTTGGTATTGTTTTCTTTTGTCTTTGTAGGTGTATGCGTACTAGATCTTCTAATTATCAAGAGCCCGAGACTCGAGAAGATTTAAGTATGTCAGGTGTTAACAACAACAATAATCCACCGCACCTCAACAATAACAACAATGGAGGAGCTTTGTCAACCTACCATGTTTGGACGAGGAGGACCGATTGCGCCGATGCAAATCACGGCTCCAGAGTTTTCGTTGAAGCACCACATGATTCAGCAAGTGTAAACTAATCCATTCGCCAGAGTGCCTGATGATGATGCCAACAAACACCTCGACAAGTTCATTACAATCACCCAAAGCATGAAGTTGCCTGGTGCCACAATGGATGTTCTTCGCCTACAACTCGTCCCACATACTTTATCACATCATGCCGAGAAATGGTTTGATCGTCTCCCGAAGAATTCAATTCACACTTGGGATGACATGACTCAACGCTTTTTGTCGCGCTACTTTCCACCATCCATGGTCACAAGCCTTCGCAATCAAATCAGCGGTTTCATGCAAGATCCCGATGAATCTCTTTTTGATGCTTGGGAAAGATATAACGTCTTGATTGATCGTTGTCCAAACCACAACATGCTCCCTGTGACCTTAATTGATACTTTCTACAACGGATTGACTTTTCGTGATCGTGATACGATTAATGCAGCCGTCGGTGGCACATTTATGAAAAGGAGACCCGAGGAGTGTAGAGAGTTAATTGAGAACATGACTACTCACCACAAAACTGGGATTCCTCCGCTTCTTCAAGGAACAACACGAGAGTCAATGTTTCTTCTACCTCAGCAAGCCCTGATATGACCGAACTCACCCGCATGATGACTGAAATGAGCAAAAGTATCTTGCTTCTCGCTTCAAACCAACAACAACAAGTTAAAGCGGTTGCACCTTCTTGTGAAACATGCGGCGGTCCTCACTCATACACCGATTGTCCTTCTACTCAAGGAAATCCGGAAAATATGTATGCAGCTTATGGTAATTATTCATCGGAAAATTACCAAGCTCGACCACAAGGGGATAGAAATTTGCTGAGTTACCGGTCAAACAACTACCTTTCACCCGGTTTTTCTCCTCAAAACCAAAACCCCGGCAACAAGTACAATAGAAGCAACCAAATCCCACCAAGAGCTTCTAATCCTTATCACCCACCCGCTCAACAAACCCCACCCATTAATCCGGATGTTGAAGCCATCATGAGAACCCAAGGTGAGCAAATCAAGAATCTACAGAGCAAAATTATCAATCTGAAAGGAGACATCACAAAGCAAGGAAATGAGATAAGATCCGAGCTTCGAGATAACATTCAATCCTCCTTCAGCACTCAAACGAATGATATTAAGAATATGCTGGCTAGTTTCTTGCCCACAGCTCAACCTTCTACTTCGAGTTCTCTACTTTCAAACACCGTCACCAATCCGCGAGCGAATGTGAGTGCTATTACTACCCGTAGTGGAGTTAACATAGTAGGACCACCTATCCCACCCACTTCATCTACACCTCCTCCACCACCATTTATCCCTACTCCTCCTACACCTAGTATTAGTGCACCATTACCGTCTCTGCCTCGTCATGACAATGTTCCCAAGAAGAACCCTTCAACATCTCAACCTTTACCTACACCTTCACCTTCACCTTCACTACCCAAACCCAACATCCCATATCCTTCTCGCTTAGGCAAGACCAACGAGCTAACCAAGAATGACTGTCAAGTATCAAGCTATGTGAAGATGCTCTCTCAAGTGAACATCAACATTAGCCTTGTTGAAGCACTTGTCCACATGCCGAAATTTGTGAAAGCATTCAAGGAATTGCTTAACAAGAAGGAGAAGCTGATTGAGCTCGCCAACACACGCTTAAATGAAAACTGCTCTGCAGTTATTCTTAAAGAACTTTCGGAAAAGCTTGGAGATCCCGGTCGTTTTGTGTTGCCGTGCATTTTCAACAAAACCGAAGAATTTACTACCCTAGCTGATCTCGGGGCCAGTATTAATCTTATGCCTTTGAGTGTTTGGAAAACACTATCATTACCCGACCTTACTCCAACAAAGATGACTCTTGAACTTGCAAATCACACTCTCGCTTACCCCGTTGGTATTTCCGGAGATGTGTTCATTAAAGTTGGCACATTTACTTTCCCGGTCGACTTTGTCGTTGTTGATTATGAAATGGACCCTCGTATTCCTTTAATACTTGGTCGGCCATTCTTGAGAACCGGACGAGCTTTAGTTGATGTTGCCGAAGGTGAGCTCATCTTAAGAGTCGGGAATGATTCACATGTTTTTAAAATGGGGAAGCTTACAAGCAAATCCTTTGGACGAGAATCAGTGAATATGATTAATGTGCTCGATGATTTTGTCATCTACAACAATCCTCTATTCGAGTCTTGCAATGATAATCCACTTTTTCACGATGATGTGGATGATTCTCTATCCAAATTGGACGCTTCTCCCATTTATGATTCTCCACCGATCTTTGATGCTTATGATGATGATTCTAGCTCAGATTCGGATGATTATGATGACCTTACTTCTGAGTATCCCGATCTGCCCACATATGATGATTTTGATGAGGCTGATACTCTTTCGAACGATTCTTCACATGATGAAGATCCTCCGCCATCACTCAATCCTAATTTGGACGATTACTCATTTGAGGAAGACTTCTCTGCGTTTCTCAACACGTACTTCCCTCATGAGAGTGATGCGCCTCCTTTATATTTTGAAGATTATCGTCTTGATCCTACTTTGGATTTGAAGAACATTCTTTCAAAGGAAAAGAAACCGGTCGACACCAATATCTGCAGCACATATGACTTAACACCTCTTTGTCCCACTTCTGAGGACGAGGTTGTGCATCTTCTTCGCGGATCTTCTTCACACTCTGCTGAGCCTGAGTGCTATTTTCCCCTAAAGGAAAAGGTGTTCGACCCTGGTATCGATATTCTGCAGCCATCTCAGTATCCACCTGATGCAATAAAAGGAAATATCTTTGGAACTTATGGAAATATGCTTGCACCACTTCACCCTTGCTTTCACCGTGCTCCATCGCTGCTTAAGGGAACCTTGCCTACTCTTCTTTGGCTTGCCTTGTTCGCCTTAAGCTTGTGCTATTTGATGGACGAAAACTATGTCTTTGATCCCGGTGGATATGTTTCATGCTTCTTCCTATGGTAATCAAGGTCAGGTCAGGCTCACGACTCGGTAATCAAAAATCAAGCGCTTCTTGGGAGGCAACCCATGTATCTATCTTTTCGCTTTCTTTATCCTAAGTGTAGGGGAGACCCGTTGTGTTTGCTATTTCCTCTCCTCTCTTAATCAAGGATTCGAGCGCTCAATGATCCACTCTTGATGATTCTTGACGACCCGTGATTCCGTGTTCCCTTCTTCCCGGTTCTATCCTAAACTCTTTTTGATTCACTATTTTATATTTTCTCAATATTAAAATAGGAATCTCTTTAGTTGTCTCTTCCTTGGCGAGATTTAAACAAAGTGCACAATGTCCTAAGTGTAGGGGAGTTTACTCCCACATGCTTAAACATTGAGGACAATGTTTATCTTAAGTGTAGGGGGGACTTCTATCGAAGTTAAGTGGCCCTTTACCTTGTATTTGTCCTCATTTTAACCAGAAAATCAATTTTTCGACATTTTTCAAAATTTTTGATCTATTTTGGCCTATTAGTTTTTCCCTTTGTATAGTTATTTTCTTTCTTTGCTAGAATAAATGTTTAATAAAGTGGTTTTAATTTTCAAACGTTGTGAATCTTTTGACTCAACCCGAGTTTACTTATCTAAGTTTACTTTAGCTAGTATCATTAACATGTTTAAATCAAGTTTTGCTAGGCTTTTATATAGGGAGCTATAAAACGCGAAAGTCTTAACTCTCACGGGTTAAGAACAAGAACTTTTCGCAAGTTCCTATAATTGATCCTAGAGAGTCGTTTATCAAGGGAACTTTAAAACGCGATTTCTAAACTTGAAAAAGTCTAAGAATTTGCAAGATCCTATAGGCGACTCGAAAACCTAAAACTTTGATTTAATAGGCTAAGCATCCACGAGTCTCATTACTTGAGATTTTAAACTGTGGAGAACGAGAGATGATAGAGTCCATTATAAGTTTGGTATTCTTTCGTGAATTTATGTGAGTTAATTATAAGCCTATTCTCTCATCGCCTGCTAATAAATTTAACTGCAATAAATAATGTTGTACGATTTGAAAAGTTACTTAGCTTCTAGCCCAAGATCGTTTAAAAGTTGCTCGGTATGGATTAGAGTTTATAGCCAAGGCATAACTTATTGAAGCGGGATGCGAAGATTGGCGAGCCCGAAAAGGCCCTAACAAGGCATGAGGGCTATATTTTGTTGTTAAAGATCCCAAGTGATGTGAAGAATCATTTATCAAAGATCAATATGAAGGATCGAGACACACGATGAAAAGCAAAAACTCCCCAAAAGTCATGGAGAAGTGTATCCGAAAAGACCCTAGCAAGGTATGAGGATAAATAGATCCAAGTCATAAAAGGAGCCGGAGCGTTGTATATCAAAGTCCAAAATAAAGATTGGAGAAAAATGAAGAAGTCGTGGTCCAAGTATGAATCTCTCAAAACTTCAAGTGAAGAAATTCCCATTATGAAGAGAAGACCATTATTTCATGAACGTCTCTCAAGGTTTGAAGTATGAAGTCGCTGCCAAATATCGGTCCGAGAAAGGTCTCAAATCGCGAAGCGAGTTATGCCAAGATATGAACTTTATGAGGTCCCGAGAAGCAGTTTTAAAAGATTTTGTCCTTTAGCTAACTATTGATTAAATCGTTCACTTTATTTTCGAACTAAATAACTATCGAAATAAGTCAACAATGCATCCTCGTGATCATTTAAGACAACAATAAAATATAAGAGATACACCTAGGAATAAGGGAGTCTAAGTGAGTAATTGGCCCACATGAGTTCGTGTTAGTTTTCTAACTTATAATAACAATGATCTCGTTTTTAAGCTTGGTTTTGAGAAAGTGAAAACTTGAGGATGATGATCATTCACGACATTTCCAAAACCCAAGGTATGCTTTTGATTCCTTTACTGTGAATGTTTATAGTTTTCTATCTCTTTAATAAAGGCCAATGTGGATTGATTATGATGAAAAATGTAAACGTGCTTTGTAACTAATGCATTGCATGAGGATATTGCAATGATCAAGTGTAGGGGATTTGATAGGTGTGTAAACACCCATCCTTTTTACCACTTAATTACAATAAAAACCGAGCCAAAACGTGTATTTTATGTCTTTTATGTCGGAATTATGCGTGGTTTGTGTTTTTGTTGTGATTTAGGACGAAAAGGTGAAAAGTGGAGAAAACACGGGCATTTACGGGCTTTTATTGAAGAAAAAGATGAAAGAGGAAGTCAAGAAGTCAAGAGTGCAAAAAGAACGGAAGTCCAAGACCAATTCTAAAGATTTATCGAAGAAAAAGTCAAAAGACGGAAGTTTACTAAAAGCCGGAGAACTCAAGTCTTATTTATTGAAGAATTAAAAGACGAGTTTAAAGAAATCCCGAGCCAAAAGTCATTAAAGTCCAAGATTAACAAAAAATTAAGAAGGGAAGGACTTAATGGTGCAATTAAGAAGAAATGAAGGAGGGGAGGAAGCTTCCTAAGCATTCCCTAATCCTCCCCTATATATAGATCATTAGCATTTCATTTTTACTCTTGTTGGCTAGAGTGAGACTAGTTCTTCCACTTTTAATTTTTGCACATTTACTTTTCAAGTCAATTTAAATACATTGTCTTGCACTTTTAATACCTTTTAATTCCAAGTAAGTGTTCTTTAATTTTCTTGTTTTAATCTCTCATTCTACCTTTCTTTCTTTGCTTGATCTTTATGTTTATGTGTTGCTTATCATGCTTATTTGATTAAAGATTGTGTTTTTATGCTTTTGATTGTTTTGGATCATTGATTTTTATAGCTTATTTGTGTTTATTTTCAAGTTTCTTAAGTTTTTATAAAAGTTATTTTTATATAAAAGTTTGTTTTCGTAAACCTTTTTCTTTTCGTGTTTTTAAAAGTCTTTAAACTATAGCTTCTTAGCTTTTTCTTATACGGTTTTCATTAGGATTTTAGGTGTGTGCTTATTTGGTTTATAGCTTATTTAAACTAGCTTATTTCGTTTTCCTTTACTGTATTCCGATTTGATTGATCGGAAAAGGGTTTATCTTTCCGACCAGCGCTCCTTGGCTTGGTCGGAAAAGGGTTTGTGAGTATTCCGATCAGGGTGAGTTTGGTTATTCCGATCAGGTAAGTGACAGCATTCCGATTGGAGTTCCGACAACATTCCGATTGGGAGGTTTGTAACATTCTGATCAAGGGTAAGTTTGGTATTCCGATCAGGTCTAGTGACAGCATTCTGATTGGGAGACCACTCCTTATTCCGATCAGGGTTTGGTTCTTCACATTCCGATCTGAGGTAAGTATACATTCCGATCAAAGGGTTTGTTTGGTTATTCCGATCAGGATAGGTGACAGCATTCCGATCAAAGGTTCCGATCAACATTCCGATAGGGAGGTTTGTGTACATTCCGATTGTAGTCTGATCGGAATATATTCGGATAAGGGTTACTTTTATATTTTGTCTTGTTTAAATTTTAAGTTTACATTTTAATACTTTGTCAAATTTTAATTCTTGTCAAGCTTTAATTTTAACTCATTTAATTACTTTACTTTTCAAAGTTTTAATATTGCACCCTTTCTTTCAATTAGACTTAGTTTTAATTTACCGCCGTTTACGTTTTAATTAGACTTAGATTTATTTTAACGCCTTTTACTTTAACGTCATTTACATTTACGTCTTTGCACTTTTATTTTTAATACTACAACGACACAACTTTTTTTCCACCAAAGAACGACTGAGTCAAATAGTTAAACCACCATCAATTCGAAGAGACATACTTAAACGAACTTTAATTTTTATACGGGGTGTCAAAGTCGTGTATCATGGGGAGTGTAGAGTATTTGGTCATAATGTGGAACAATGTCCTAGGAAACCGATTATTATCTCTGATAATGGGAAATCGCCTATTGAGGAAAGTAATGATGGATTCACGAAGGTGGTGAGCAAAAGGCGTAAGGGCAGAAATATGGGTAAGGCAAAATCGTGTCAAGGAGTTACCATTCCTAAACAGGATTTGAAACTAAAATTCTCCAAATTGGAAAAAGGTGAGTCTTCAAAACCAAAAACCCAACCGGCTGCTAAGGAAGTCACTTTAAAGAACACATTTGGTTTACTTTCTGATGATGAGAATGATCACATTAAGGAGGATTATGTGAATGAGGACAATGATGAAGATGACGAGGTTGACGAAACTATTGTGATAGAGGAACGTCAAAACTCTAATGAGCACACAGGAGCAAGCACTCCTACTGAACAAGTGATCAATGTTTAGTGTTGCGGCATGGAATATTAGGGGTTTGAACCTCACCCCTAAACAAAATGAAGTTCGGCAAATCATTGCGGAAAATAATCTTTCATTTTGTGCCATTCTTGAGTCACATGCTAAAATGTCCAAGCTGGATAAATTGTGTTCATATATATTTCCTCATCGGGAATGGACATCGAATGCCTCATGGTGTAATAAAGGGTCTCGTAATATTCTTGGGTGGAACAGAAACGATGTGGATATTTCTGTGATCACTCAATCCGATCAGGTGATGCATACTAGACTTTGGTTAAAAGCGGATGAGAAAGAAATTTTTTGTTCGTTCGTGTATGCTCATAACCTCTATTCACATCGTCGGGAGTTATGGATGGATCTTGATATGTTTCATCTATACGTCAGGAATAGGCCTTGGTGTTTGTTAGGAGATTTTAATACGGCACTTGATCTTATCGTTATAGCAGCAGGATCATCGATCATTGATATTTCAATGAGAGAATTTAGTGAGTGTGTCAATAATATTGAGGTGAAGGATGTCCAAAGCACGGGTCTTAGATACACTTGGTCTCAAAAAACAAAAGGAAGTAACGGAGTGCTGAAAAAGATTGACCGTATTATGGTTAATGAGGAGTGTCTTGATACTTTCACGGGTTTTCATGCCATTTTTCAGCCATACAGAATATCTGGCCACGCCTCGGGTGTGTTTAAGATTCCTACTGTTGTTACTAGGAGGACTCGTCCTTTCAATTTTACTAATATTTTGGTGTTTCATGACAAGTTTAAAGACACTGTAGCCGCGGGTTGGGATCTAAATGTTAGTGGATTTTATATGTATAAGCTGGTTCAGAAATTGAAGGGGTTAAAGAAGCCGTTACGCAAGTTGTTATATGAGCAAGGAAGTTTGCATGACAATGTTAATCGTCTACGCCATGAGCTTGATGCAGTTCAAAGAGACCTTGATAAGGACTCTTTTAATAGTATTGTTAGGGAAGAGGAGGCTAATTATTTACAAGCATTTAATCATGCTTGTCTTTTGGAAGAACGTTTCTTAAGACAAAGGGCGAAGATTGATTGGCTTCGGGATGGAGACATGAACTCTGCGCACTTTCATAGAGTTGTTAAAAATAGAACTCGAAGTAATCGTATCGATGTTATTACGAATTCTATGGGAGATGTGTTCTCTAATGAGCGTGTGGTGGATGCCTTTGTTCAGCATTATGCGATGTTTTTTGGGCAAGCTGATGAGGTTTCTCAACTCAATGAAGAGGATCTCTTCGTGTATCGTTTGGATGAAAGGCGAGCTGCGGCTATGATCTAACCTATTTCTGACATTGAGATCAAGGATGCCATGTTTTCAATGGGGAATGATAAATCTACGGGTCCTGACGGATACACTGCAGCGTTCTTTAAGGAAGCATGGAGTATTGTTGGGCAAGATTTCAATATTGCTATTCGGGATTTTTTTACTAATGGGAGACTTCTAAAGGAAACTAATCACACCATCATTGCTCTTCTTCCTAAGGTAACTAATCCTGCTCATGTTACGGACTTCAGACCGATATCATGTTGCAATGTTTTATTAAAGTGTATAACTAAGATCATCGCGAATAGAATGAAAGATAGTCTTAAAGGGTTGATAAGCCCAAATCAGTCGGCATTTATTTCTGGTAGAAGTATTGCGGACAACATACTTCTAACTCAAGAAATTATGGATAACTATCACTTGAATCGTGGATCTTCTAGATGTGCTTTCAAGGTCGATATTCAAAAATCATACGATACGGTTGATTGGTTGTTTCTTAAGGTGATTTTGAATGGGTTTGGTTTTCATGCCAAGTTTATTAGTTGGATTATGGAGTGTGTGTCTTCGGCATCATTTTCTATAAGCCTGAATGGGGTGTATCATGGATACTTTAGAGGTAAACGGGGTCTACGTCAAGGAGACACGCTGTCCCCCTACCTATTTACTCTTGTCATGGAAGTGCTAACTCTCCTTATTAAAAGAAGGGTTCGGGAGTCTGATCAATTTATTTATCATCGATATTGTGAGAGATTGGAGTCGGTCAACTTATGCTTTGCTGACGACCTTTTCTTATTCACGCATGGAGATGTTAATTCTGCTAGGATTGTTAAAGAAAGCTTGGAGGAATTTAAATCGGTATCGGTTCTGTCTCCAAGTCTTCCTAAAAGTACCATTTACTTTTGCAATGTTGGGGATAACATGAAGAATGATATTTTACAACTCCTTCCTTTTGAGGAAGGTCGATTGCCGGTTAAGCATTTAGGGTTTCCCTTGAGTTCATCTAGACTGATTTATCATGATTGTAAGGAACTGGTTGATAAGACGCAAAAAAGAATTGAGGGATGGCAGAATAAGTCTCTTTCTAGAGTTGGTCGTATTCAACTCATCAATTCAGTGTTGGGGTCTCTTCATGTGTTCTGGGCACCAGTGTTTATTCTTCCTGCTAGGATCCTTCATGATATTGAACAACATATGCGAGCGTTTCTATGGTACCAAGGTGGTTCTAGTACGGGGAAAGCTAAGGTAGCATGGGAAACTGTGTGCTTGCCTAAGAAAGAAGGAGGTCTTGGTATTCGTCGTCTAGCTCCTTTCAACCAAGCTTTAATGGTGACTCATGTATGGAAGCTGATTTCAAATAACGAATCCTTATGGGTTAGATGGATTCACGCATATAAACTGAGAGGCCGTAGTTTTTGGGATGTTCCGAGTAGAGGTAATATGACTTGGGGTTGGCGTAAAATACTTCAACTTCGGCCGTTTTTACGTACATCTATTTGTCACAAACTTAGTGATGGGAGGTCTACTCTTGCATGGTATGATTCTTGGTGTTCTATTAGCCCTCTAGCTAGTATTATTTCAAGCCGTGAAATATTTCGCTCAGGGTTTGATAAACAGACGAAGGCCAACGACCTTATTTCGAATGGGGAGTTTAACTGTCCTACTGAATGGCTCAATAATACTCGGTGATTGCTACTATTACTGTTCCAGTTTTGTTTGATGGGTCCACGGATATTCTGGAATGGCGAGGCAGGGATGGTAATGTGGAACCTTTTTCTACTCATGCTGTGTGCAAAGTGTTTCGGCCTAGGGATGTTAAAGTTTGGTGGTATCACATTGTATGGTTCTCAGGCTGCATTCCTAGACATGCGTTTACTCTTTTGCTGATTATTAAACATCGTCAAAAAACGCAAGATAGATTGCGTGAATGGGATCATGTGGGTTTACAAATTCTAAAGTGTGCTCTTTGTGAGGGTACTTTCGACTCACATGAACACTTGTTTTTCAACTGTCCTTTCTGTACGCAGGTTTGGAATGAAGTTAGAGATGTTGCTAGATTACCTAGATCTATTGACGCTATCCTACATGATATCCTGCCGTTTGCTAGTCAAAAGTCGATGAAGAGTGTTGTGTCCAAGTTGGTTTTGGCTGCTACTACCTATACTATTTGGCAGGAAAGAAATAATCGGACTTTTAAGAATAGTAAGAGGACGGTTAACCAGGTGGTTGAGGCTATCAAAAATGTGGTTCGGCTAAAGCTCATGTCCTGTCGTTGGAAGAAGACTACTAGTATTGCTTCATTGGTTCAACAATGGAGGCTTTCAGCATATTGGCTTAATTAGTTGATGGAGAGAGTATTTTGTCTATGTACTTATAGGTGGTTTTTTCCTATAGGAGTTATAACATTTGTACTTGTTGTTTATATGGCGTGTCATATAAACTTGTAGTTCAAGGGTTCCCTTGAGGTTAACACGGTACTTCAACCGTGTTCTAGTGTACTTAATGTTTTGGGTGATTATATTTTACCAGGGAATAATTTTCCCTTTTACCCAAAAAATAGAAACCATGTACAAGTAAAAAGGGGCTATGAACTCACCTTAGCCATGAGGTAAGTAAATCACGGTACTCAAAAGCTGAGTAGAAACAGTAGTAGTGAGACGATCAGCGACGATATGGATGCCCGGGAAAACACGAAAGCCGCAACCTATCAAAATAAGGCGCGCGTTAAGACTCGAACTCAAATATCGATATATACCAAGTATAATATGACTCAAATGTTTTCAAATTATTCATATATCATGACTAATGACACGAACCAAGTGAATCCATACTATTCCATTAATCCAACACTACTCGTTTAAACACTTGAACTCTTGAAATTGACCCGTCAAAATACGGCAAGTCAACGCAAGTCAAACTATCACTTTACATCACTCGGACCAGTAACTAAGTCATTTATGTAATGAATAAACACTTGATAAGTCACCATGTCCAATAGTGAATACTCAAACTCACGCCACACGAGCATTGAACTATGTGTCCAAAAAAACAAATCAGCAAGTACACTCCGGATGTACACACCGATCTACCCTATATATACTTGTCCGATTTCAACGAAACTTGGTGTCAACGTCACTTATAACCTATACAAGACCCTGCAAAATTTTGAGAGAAAGTTCTCACTTTAAAACCTATCAGCTCGACACTTTACTCGACTCAAAAATTTGGGACAGAATGTGTATATGTTTTATAAATCTGTTTATACCACTTTAAAAGTATTATCTTGACAATCCGACTTTTAAACCCACTACTAGACTCATCATATTAAGTTTATGAACGTTGAAAATCAGTAGTATCAATTATCTAACCATGCCTTAAGTCCCCGAGAGTCGACCCAAAATCAGCCACAATTTCGGATTGTGCCGATTTGCGTCTCCCGGTACACGAATACTAAAACTAGAATAACGTTTGATCCGTAATGAGTTAGAAGCTCTATCTTATATCAGAACGAGCGTCTCGACAACCACTACAACAAAATCAAATAATATCAACCTATATCAAAACTTGAACCCACGAAAATCTGCTCTAAACGGCTGATGTAATATACACTTTTAGAAATCATATCAAATCAATATTTTTACCCATTTTAACATGATCCATACCTCTAAAATCACTCTACTATCATACTCATCAACCAAACAAGCTCCTAAAAACTTGCATGTCAAATTTTAATAAAATCAAAGATCAAAAATAAAACCTTTTGTGATCAAAACATGATGATCTTAACAAAAATAACACATGCATGATGATTAAAACATAAACCAACCATAAAATCACAAGAACTCTTGAAAGTTGATGTATGTGTAAGATTTTTGTATCAATGGAATCACCATTGAATTCTAAGAGGGGGTCTTATCTTAGTTTTTGTTAAATCCAAGTAAAACTTGATGATTTTGGGGTGTTTAGGGGTGGAGGTCACGGCTAGGGGGAAAAGAGAGGAAGGAGTGGTGATTTTTTTTTGTATAAATTTTGTATGTATGTTTTTAGTAGAAGAAAAGTGGTATTTATATAGTGTTAGGTGTAGGGGTAATTCTTGCCAACTTTGAAACCTTTGGACTAAAAAACAACTTAATAGTTTAAAGGGTATAAAATGACTATTATCAAATTTAGAAAATATTTACGGGGCTTGTGTTTCGTAAAAATACTTTTCAAAAGTTAAAATGCATCATAAATATGATAATAAGGTTTCCCGACATGACTTAACACGTAATTAGAACGAAATCGTCGATATATATTAATTATCGAAACAATCGATAATAAAATGTAAAATAATGGCGATCCGTCGGTATCGCGATCACTAGTAATTCTCGTTATTCTTTGATTTTGAGTAAACTCATTGAAAAATACACACGGGTGTTTTTAAATCAAAAACCTTGATTTAAATAAATATGGAGAAAATAAAATAAGAAATTTTATAATTCCAGATAAAGTATTATCAATGATCAGAAAATACTTATAAAGTATAATTTATTAAAATTATCATGATCTCAAGATTTACATATAAGAATACAAGAAAATGTAATACGTTGGAAAATTCAAGCAGCACTAATAAAAGAATAAAATAATACTGGGAAAGTACGGGTTCTTATAGTTTACCCCCCTAAAGGAACTCTGGTCCCTCAGAGTTCTACTAGAGACTGAAGAAGATGCAACAAAAGGAGGCACATAGTTTAGAACTAATTCATTGCTTCCCAGGTAACTTATGCATCACGACGAACCTTAACAATTAGAATTCACTATGCTTTAGTTTCTTAACTCCTCTTCGAATAAATTTTCAAACTTGGATTAAAATAATGACCTATCAGTACGGAGATATATCAAGAGATAGAACGAACTCAAGAATTGCTTAAACGGACAAGGTGCGATACAATGAATCAAGTTTGATAATTGACATGGAATCGCAAATCGCGTAAAATGTAAGACACGACAATCTTAAAACGTAACAATCTAATTACAAGAGAAATAGAAGGGAAAAATGAATTACATATGAACATTTACAATACAAGTTGTCACAACTATCTGTCTAGAATTTTAGTATTACTTTCAAATTCAGCTTAAGTATTTTCTTTATTAAAAGAAAGTTTTACAAGGTTTAGTGATTTAAAATCAAACTATCTACATTTAGTGAGTAAGTTGTTGCTATATCTTTTTCTTGATCAGGATTTCAAAGCCAAAAAGTAGAACAGTTCAAAATAGTTATTTCGATCAGCTTAAGAGCTTTTGGATGACGGTATGAAGTTATTGTTAAAAACTCAGGTTCATCGTTACCATTAGGGAAAATCAAGTTTCCAAATTATTTAGAATCATTGTTAGAAATTATAAATTAAATTGATAATTTCATTAGGTTGAAAGTAATGTACAATATAATCAAATACTTTAAAACGTGCAGCTTGACATCCTTTTAAACATTAGTCATGAATTTACCAAGAGGATGCATAGATCGGATATTTATCTTGAAACGGTATTTTGGTAATTTAAATATTTGGCAATATGTGTAAAACGTTCTTAAAATTTGTAACAATTTTTAGAAATCCAAGAAGGTGTTTACTGCACCAAATGGTAAACAGTGACATATTCTGATTTTCAAAAGTGACAAGATAGCAACCGAGTATGCAATGAATGATAATCAACAATTAGAATACGAGTAATAGTACGAGGGGATAAAACGAAATTCGTATCTATTTCTTAACGAACATGATAGAATAGATGCATCGATGATAAGGACAGTAAGAGACAAAGGATTATAGCAAGATTAATTCACGAGTGTGGTTGGTGTCACCAACAACGGCTTATTAAATTCTCGGTGGTCGATACACGATCGAAAGAGAAAAGCCACACAATAAATTTTCAAATCACAGAAAATTCTTAAGAGGTCACTTGAGAGTAATTTCAGTAAGACAAACAATAGTAGCAATGAAAGGTGAAATCAGCGCATGATTCACACGAATGAGTTTCAGGACAATAGAGTCGTACACACATCATGAAAATTACATGAAATCATTGTTCGCATTCAGTCATATGTCGTTATCCGCGTCCAGAGATGTTTCGGAGGTCTACCAAAATAGATAGAGAATGTTGGTTGATGTAGAAGCATAACAACAAACTTTCAAATCTGGTATCAATGGTAAGAAATTAGACGAGTGGTAACAAGAATTATGTCACAAAAGTAGATGAGGTAACAAGTAAAACAAATATCGTTGAGTAAGAAAATATGTGCTTGAGGAATGTACTTTGTTCAAGAAAAGATAAGGGTTCATATGTGTAAGTCGCGAACTGGTGCTACTCGCATAAGATGTAAAAGTTTTCAAAACTTAATTTTATCTTACTTTTTAAGGAACATAAGTAAAAATTTGATTCTTGGCCAAATATTTAATGTGACTACTATTCGGCCTTGCATGGCTCCTTCTAAGATAGGCATAGGTGATCAGGCCATGCATAATTTAGGACTAGCAATGTGATGCTCAGCTTCGTCAAACCGATATTACATGTCATGTGATTTACAGTATGTATATAATGCCATTTGTAAAAACAGGAATCAAAATAATTTATGAAACTTTTCGCCAGTAACTAATTGGCTAGATGTTAAAATCAACAATTTTATTGTTACAAGAATTCTTTATAAGACCAAAGTAGAACATTTTGTAGAATGTTTTGTAAACAATACCAGTTTGAGTATATATGGTAACTTATAAAATAGCGAGTGGGTTACATGAAAGTAATAAAGAGTAGTTCAAGACAATCAATGAAATTGTTACAAGGTGATATGGTTTCAAAAGGTTTAGTCAGAATCGTCATGAGACACGTGTCAAAATGATAACGAAAGATATGAAAACAAGAACTTCAAACCTCGGTCCAAATGAGTGTTACGTTAGAGGTAAAAGAAAATAAGATAAATTGACGAATAAGTCATTTATGAAAGAGTAAATAGAGGAATCCATATGCGCTCATGTCATAATTTATTTGACATAAATATGCTTTTAAGAAAGTAGGGCATCAGTTCCTAAATAGTATAACTACTTTGAAAAGTTTCCATTTTAGGAAAGTTTAGTAATTTAGCATGTAAATAGTGACGCATAAAAATGTACACATTTTTTCAAAACATATAGTTCATCATCGGTTTATCAAATCACTTGGTTCCCAAAAGTTCAAGATTTATGTATGACCGAGCTCAATGTTATTATTTTAACGTTTTTAAACGTAATTAATGTTTTTAGTTGTAAAATATCATTAATTAAAGTTTTACGAGTTCAAACGAACTCAAAAACGCCTAAAACCCATATTTCAGAATTTCTATCAGCTTTGACTTTTTAGTCAACTTTGACTTTTGGGTTTGATTTTTGGGTTTGACCAAACCAATTGACTCACTAAACGATATTTTTAAGACTCGAAGTCTAAAGCAATTGGGTGTAAAACGATGTTTTGAAGAACTTTCTAGTTTTACTCGAGACTTGAAACGGATAAAAAATTGACGAAAAGGCCCTTGCATTAAATTTTTCAACAAAATAATATTTTTGAAATATTCAGCATTAAGTTCTTAAATTTTACAATTTAAAATGAGCGTAACTTGCTCGTTTTTAAGATTTACAGGTCGAGTTTATGTCCTAAACGAACGTCTTCAACAAGTAGAAATATATTTTTATGTCTAAATTTTATAAAAATATTTCTTCGACATCGTTAAATTACCTATAAATCTTCTACACAAAGTATATTTTTCAACACATCTTGAAATTTAATCAAACTTAATAATGACCCGGAATTTATGTACACACATGAATTGTGGATTCCATAAAGATGAAAGATAATATATTGTAAAATTAAGCATATAAAGAAAAGCATATTATAATATTGGTTTATGAATACCAATGATATTCTAAGAAATCAAAACGGCGCATGGCATATGTGTCTTCGATTTCAAAATGCAATGTAGGAAGATCTCTTGGCGGCGTGATTTTCCAAAATCACAAGACATACCGAGAAAGAAATGGAACATTAACAAGTCGCACTCCTAGAGCGAGGAGGTTTAATGAAAAAGAAAGGATACAAGTTTATAGAAGTAGAATCGTATTCCAAACAAGCACCACATTAAATCATAGGATATGAAATACAAGTTAACAATGATGTTTTCAAGGTACAATGGACGTTGTAATTCGAAGTCGGAACATAGAATGGTCAATGAAATAAAATGTAATCCTTGTACAAGTGTCGTGTAAAAGGGTGACGTAAAGGTCAATCAAGGTTACGAAAAACCACGATATTGATCAACACTGATTCAAGGAATGCCTCGAGATGTGTGACTCACACGATGTCCTTTAGTCTTTTTTCGGAGACACATTGAGCTACACAATGGTCGATAGACTATTTTTCAAGACATCAAATCACAAATGGTCGGAAAGCATTTTGGATATCTAAACTGATATCTTAAAGGAGGTAAACAATGAAGGTAACATGCACGATAGTAAAAAGAAAATAAGAAGTTTCAATTGAAAGCAACACTTATTCAATCCCGAACAATGTTATCACGAGAATACACATAACATGTAACAGTGAGTCAATAAAAACAAACAGTTCAAAACGAACGAGTATATGAGGTCAGTCGTATCACGCATAAACAAGGTAGAAATAGTACTCAGAAAAGTGAGTATGAAAAGTCGGCAGCATACACGCTCCGAATACAAGTATGTAACGTCATACAATATAAAATCATTGCAACAAGATCAATTCACAAGAACAAGAATCCAAGAAATGCAGTAAGACCATATGTAATCAAGTAATATCCAATGATAATTCATGAAGCACATAGGCTTTGAAAAGAGGTAGTAATTATCGTCATTAGAGTAATGTAATATTTCAAAATGTAATCAAGAGATGAAATACTACAACGATAATTAAAAGTAATTAATAAGGATTAGAGAGTTACCCGCGCAGATATCGAACAATAATGGCAGATTTTATGTTTGAGAATTAGAAACATGAAATATTTGAACTTTTCGGTTATAGACTAAGTTTAAAAAAAACGACTCAATTCTCTATAACCATCGCTCTGATACCAATCTGTGAGACCCCCAGAATCAGGCAAGGAAACAACTAGGCAGCAAGGGGGTAACACGTCATGGTACAAGAAACAATAAAAAATTGTTGACACAAAGTTGACGTAATAAAAACATATACATTACATCATAAAAGATCAGAGTTTTAAACATAGGTCCCAGAGTTTTATATGCGGAAAATTTATTATTTCATCATGATTTATAACATATAGTTACCAAAAGACATAATAACTTCTCACAACTTTAGATAAAACCAAAGTTTAAAATATACACAGAAATCTCCAAGCTGCGATAATATCCTGCGGGCTCCCATCCAAGCAAAGCTAATTAATAATACCTGAGATTAAACATGTAAAATTGTCAACATAAAGTTGAGTGATATTCATAGGTTTAGCCGTAAAGGTGTGGAACACAAGCATTCATTTTTAAAACAAGTAAATAGGGAGTGTGGTTATGATCATTAACCATAGTCCGAAACCATTATTATTGTTGTTCAGTTCATGAACCGAAGCTTAACTCGTGTAAGTTCCTCCAGGGCGTATTCAGCCTAAATACTCAAGGATAAACAAATATTAGTGCGTCAAGGTACTTAAGACGGGGATAGTCAATCCCGATGGATCCACCCACAACATTCGCGCTTGGTACTGAATATTAATGGTTCATGATCAGGAGAGGAAACTTAAGGCAATAGACTAAAAGAAATAATAATAATGAATGTCTGGAAAGCATACAAGTTCTGGATAGCATACAAGTTCAGGATAGCATACAGTTTTAAATGGTTGTGTTCCACCATGAAAATCTCACCCCGCGTTTAGAAACCATGTACAAGTAAAAAGAGGCTATGAACTCACCTTAGCCACGAGGTAAGTGAATCACGATACTCAAAAACTGAGTAGAAACATTAGTAGTGAGACGATCACCGACGATATGGATGCCCGGGAAAACACGAAAGCCGCAACCTATCAAAATAAGGCGCGCGTTAAGACTCGAACTCAAATATTGATATATATACCAAGTATAATATGACTCAAATATTTTCAAAGTATTCATATATCATGAATAATGACACGAACCAAGTGAATCCATACTATTCCATTAATCCAACACTACTCGTTTAAACACTTTCACTCTTGAAATTGACCCGTCATAAGACGCCAAGTCAACGCAAGTAAAACTATCACTTTACATCACTCGGACCAGTAACTAAGTCATTTATGTAATAACTAAACACTTGAGTAAGTCACCATGTCCAATAGTGAATACTCAAACTCACGCCACACGAGCATTGAACTATGTGTTCAAAATAGAAATCAGCAAGTACACTCCGGATGTACACACCGATCTACCCTATATATACTTGTCCGATTTCGACGAAACTTGGTGTTAACGTCACTTATAACCTATATAAGACCCTGCAAAAATTTGAGAAAAATTTCTCACTTTAAAACCCATCAGCTTGACACTTTACTCGACTCAAAAATTTGGGACAGAATGTGTACATGTTTTATAAATTCGTTTATACCACTTTAAAAGTATTATCTTGACAATCCGAATTTTAAACCCACTACTAGACTCATCATATTAAGTATATGAACTTTGAAAACCAGTAGTATCAATTATCTAACCATGCCTATTGTCGCCGAGAGTCGACCAAAAATCAGCCACAATTTCGGATTGTGTCGATTTGCGTCTCCCTGTACACGAATACTAAAACTAGCATAACTTTTGATCTGTAATGAGTTAGAAGCTCTATCTTATATCAGAACGAGCGTCTCGACAACCACTACAAAAAAATCAAATAATATCAACCTATATTAAAACTTGAACCCACGAAAATCTGCTCTAAACCTGCTGATGTAATATACTTTTAGAAATCATATCAAATCAATATTTTTACCCATTTTAACATGATCCATACCTCTAAAATCACTCTACTATCATACTCATCAACCAAACAAACTCCTAAAAACTTGCATGTCAAATTTTAATAAAATCAAAATCAAAAATAAAACCTTTTGTGATCAAAACATGATGATCTTAACAAAAATAACACATGCATGATGATTAAAACATAAACCAACCATAAAATCACAAGAACTCTTGAAAGTTGATGTATGTGTAAGATTTTTGTATCAACAGAATCACCATTGAATTATAAGAGGTGGTCTTATTTTAGTTTTTGTTAAATCCAAGTAAAACTTGATGATTTTGGTGTGTTTAGGGGTGGAGGTCACGACTAGGGGGAAAAGAGAGGAAGGAGTGATGATTTTTTTTTGTATAAATTTTGTATATGTATGTTTTTAGTAGAAGAAAATGTTGAATCCAAGATCGTTAGACTCAAACAGTAAAAACCGTTTTATCTAGGTTGATCATCATTCATATGATAACATATCGGAATTGAATGATAATCATGAACAAGATGTTTAAGAGATGAATAATTCCCAAAGGGTTTGTATTATTTGATTAACACAAACCACTCTAGGTGTGTGTACATTGAATCCACACCTAGAGATCAAAGTTTATTGTAGGTTACATTGTAGAATACTGGAATGAATGAAAACCTACGTATGGGGTTGGTCCTTTTATAATATAAGGAAACCAAATATACATGGAAACTAAATAATAACAGTAATGCATAGAATAAGTAGTGATAAGACCAAATCTTCATTTTCTCCACCAGCTTGGAGATCTTCATAATGACAACTTTGGTCCTTCTTGTTTTCATGGTGATTTGACTCATCAACTTTTAGCCCAACAATCTTCCCCTAGTTGATGATGTCAAAACACTTCCCCTTAAGCATACAACACCAAAGATCAACATGTTGAACATTCTCTGTAGACACTTCCCCTTTTTGACATGATCAAATAGGGATCTTGTATATAAACAACCTTGATGTTCAATTACTACTTAACCAATATCATACATCAAACCCATGTATTCTGCACCCCAAATTACCCTCCATGAAGTTTTCCGCATCTTAAAATGAATTTGAGAAGTAGAAACTTACATTAGTTGTATTAATACTAATGAGCAGTAGAAAAAATATTCACCTTGATGTCATATGTGAATGACTAACACTTTATCAAATGAGCTTCCCCTTAAAGTGTGCTAATCATTTATGAATCTTCAGTTCTGTAGGCTTTGGAAGTAATAATCATAAGCGAAGAAAATTCAGTATCACCTATTTGATGTAGTAGTAGAAAAATCTGAATCCATGAGTTATAATGTGCACTATCCATATGACGTCGAACGTATACCAACCATTGATGTCTAAGGGGACTACATGCCCTTGACAAATACCTCATCTTCTAGGAGACACGACCACGGTGATAGCAAGTATGAGCTTAAAGCACCATAAGAAAAATCTCATACACTTGCCAGTATTTATTGTCAATTCTTCGTCATATAATAAAGCACGAATAAAACACGTACTCGAACCATTCTACTTCATTTTCAAATAACTAATAATTAGTTACCTTCATGATCATGTAAACAATCAATTTGAAAACCTTTTATACCTTTACGACCAGTTGCTGTGAATAAACCATACTCCAAAATATTGCTGTCCCAATAATCAGATCTGACAGCAGGGGGAACGTCCTAAAAGTAGTGGGAATTAATGAAGGCAGTGGGAACTTTTTTTTCAAAAGCAGGGGAACTTTTAATGCCACTATTTTTGTTATTAACTGTGCCAAACCCACACACTGTAGGAATGAATTTATAACAGTGGGAATAAATAACAAAAACAAGTACAACTCAAAATTACCTCTAATGTCAAAATATACCATTGTTTTGTACAGACACTTCTACCACATCTGCTATACCCCACGTGAACCACCGAACAGAGCCAACAATAAAGAAGTAAATTAGCAAACCTCATTTGTTCAGTCAAACATTGCGGATGAAGACAAAGTCTCCAAACATCTTTTCCTTGTCCATGATTGGACCGACCAATAGTGAACAACTTGGTTATACGAATTGCACTTCTTGACCCACTAGACATTAAACCATTTGAACCAATAAAGTAAAACAATGTTTTGTATACACCTGATAAATAATTGTTTCTTTGGCCCACATATCACGTGAATTCTTTGACCCCAATAGCTGCTATCCGTACAAATGTAACTCTGGTTCAATCTTTACTACCCCATCTCGTTCTTTTATCTACGAGACAAAACACAAAGATCAACCATCGTGTGTGGCTGCGAATAATATGTCAATATGCATTCATTGTGGGATCACAACAAGAATCAACGCGGCTCCTCTTTATTTGCTTTGTACCACACATTAGCCTTGGGTCCACAAACGAATCACATAACCCCTATTGTTATTCAATCCCAGGTCCTTTTCAGCCGTGTGAACACAAATTCCAAACAACCATTAGTTTTCTCTTCATGTGAACACACCCAATCGTGTGAACACACGAAAAGAATATAACCAATGACAACCCAAGAAATCAAATGTCTTCACGTCACTGTCTTTGTTATCATCAGACCTCATGTAACTTTAATATAAGTGGTCGGCCCACTTTTGTTTTATTCGATCACCCCACAAGATGGAACAACGAATATTGATTTGTCGTGTGAACACAAAACATTAATTAGACTAATTAATGACTTTTGGCATCACTTTTCAAGGAGCCTATTCGTCCCACGCGTCTTTTTCAACAACGCACATCACAGCTTCAATAATTAATTATTTAGGGTTCTAACAAAAACCCTAAATCTTCACAGCAACAAAATTAAACATCTTGATTCCCTAGATATCGAGCCACCCGCTCTGATACCACTTGTTGAATCCAAGATCGTTAGACTCAAACAGTAAAAACCGTTTTATCTAGGTTGATCATCATTCATATGATAACATAGCGGAATTGAATGATAATCATGAACAAGATGTTTAAGAGACGAATAATTCCCAAAGTGTTTGTATTATTTGATTGAAGGTCTACGTAATTAATGGCCTATTCTATATCATGGATTTGGTGGATTTAGGTGGTTGATTTAGATGATAATCATAAAGAGATGAAGGAATTAGATGAAGGATTAGAGAGAGGAAGGAGAGAAAAGGGGAAATGTAGAGAGAGAAAGAAAAGATGAATAATGATTAAAGTGAAAATGGAATCAACAACCCCCTCCTAACATGCTAGGAGGGGTTATATATAGCCCACCCTACATGTGGGCTATATGGACTATACAATAAGTAAATAGATCACGAGCCCGTTACATAATTATAGTTGGAGCGACCGATCCTTCATAAATACGTAAAACGTATTTCCAACAATCTCCCCCTAAGGGAGGTCGCTCCAAGTTACAAAGTTCTAAATAGTCTATAACTCGTGATCTATGCTAACTAAGATGTGACCGAGACTTTATAGGGAAAACGTATTTCCAACAATCTCCCCCTAAGGGAGGTCACATCTTTTTACAAAATCTTAAACCTAGCATCTATGCTTGAGTCTTCGATCTTGTTCTTGTGAATATGCTTGATGTGATCTTTGACTTTAGTCTTGAGCATGTTTCCTTGCCTTGACCTTGTGCATTCTTCACTTGTGATATTTGCCTCTTTGTGACTTCATGTTCCACATACTTATACTTTTAAATTCTTGAAAGCTTCAGAGTTTGATACAGCGGAAGACTTGACCTTCATGCTTTCTTGAATTTGTTGAAGTACTAATTGTATGTAGTATAAGCATGTGGTGACGACTTCTTCTGGATTGTACACCGCAATGCCACCTTCTTGTTACGCTGCATAAAACAGTTAGCAACAAAACAATATACACGGATGAAATGGCCTTGAACATTTCATTCTAATTCGGTAGCATTTTACCTCCGGTCGGTGAAGACCGTTGGACGATATTAAATATCGTACTTGTGGCAGGTAGTTTCAATAAAGAACCTCCTTGACAAGATTTTGCGGGTAAACCCGTTCTCTTTACTCGACCGTCCAAAGCTGACCGCGAACGTAAAGAGTGAATCATTTGGATAATATTATCCGCATGATTTGAAGCCGTCAATTCATGTTCCTGGAACAAGTGAAGTTCAATTAAGAACCGCACCATCGTTGCTTTCCAGTTGTCACTAGCTTGATTCATAAAGAATCTTGCAAGTTACCTACCAAGTGCTGTTTGATGTTAACACTAGAAGGATTTCCACTCGTCACTGTGATCAATAAAGAGTCACTCTGAGTGTTCTGGCATGATCATATGATAATGCGTAGAGGCCTGGAACGTGTTTAAATTCATTTAAGAATTAAACCACTGTTGCTTTCAGTTATCACAAGTTTGATTCATAAATAACCGCACAAGTCACCTACCATGAGCTTTTTGATATTCGCTCAAGAAGGATTTCCATCTTCATTGTAAATACTTTCGTATTACTCGGATGTTCAGGCAAGATCATGAAGATTTGCGTAGGACTCTTAAGATCTTTCTTACTTTTCACAGTGTGTGAAGAAGCAAGGAATAATGAAAGTGTGTCCTAATGAGATATTTGATGATCTCAAATGGCTCTAGACTCGATCGTGCATTTTGGATTTTTAGTGATCGGAGGCTGGAGAGGAGTGCCACCTTTTCAATACCAATTTATTCGGAGTGAATAAATCAATAGATAACGTGTTGATCTCCGTGTGATTAAAACAAATACCTTTTGAGAGATATTTGAGTTAGCTGGGAAGGGTTGTGCATTGCATCACTGGGTCCATGATGTCTTTCTTCAATATCGAGAATCATTAACAAAAATGATCTCAATAGCATATGTATTGACCCGGTTTCTGCCTAAAGTTGTAAGGAGGGCTTCTTTCTTTACACCCTTTATCTTTACAATTCTTTTTCATTCTTCAACCCCTTCAATGCTTACCAATACGTCATCACTAGCACCTTGTTGTGATTGTTCCAGTGCTAACATAAGTACTTGGTCGGCATTCAGCTACGTTCACAATCTTTCTCCATCTTTCCTAAGGACTACTATTTCTAGCTATGGAATGTCCTTGGGAAGATTCCTCCGGTTCTAGAGAAATCATTGGACTTTAACCTATCCTACCATCCTTATGTCACCACAATCGTCACCGTCGTGAATAAAGATGTTTTTGGGTAGGTGTATGTCACCATGAAATCCACTTTGAAGTGCAAATCCATTTTGCTCCCCCTTAACATATGCTACGATATCCGAAAACATTTTGCACATGTCGGGATGAGCTATCACTTTAAGTCAAACCATTTATGATTGATCATATCCCATATTAAATCACATTTTCTCCCCCATATTAAAAATATTAACCCAATCGATGTTTTTAATATCAATTGATTTAATAGCATTTTAAGAAAATTTGGGAAGAAAAATGCAAGTCCAATTATCTTCATGAATTACACAAGCTCCCCCTCAAATTAATGAGGGTGTGCTGAAACGTAAATTAAATACCTTTTAAACACAAGTGTAAGGTATTTATTACGTGCAAAGATCATATATGATAATGAATTCATAAGATTAACAAATTACGAGGAAGGACCTGAATGATGGAGAACATCATATGAAAGATTCACATGGTTCTTGTTCACGAATGTTGGTCACCTCGTCACGTCCCCGAGAAAATTAATTCCCGTTGTTGAGTCAAAGCTTTCCGGTGAAATGCTTGACTTGATTATGAAAAGCGGGTTGCTATCTGAAATAATAGCAAACCATTTTGAGCATGTTTTAAAAGTTTGAACTTCTGCTCGAACTTTATTTACAACCCCGTGTCATTATTGAATGACATTTCTAGGTTCGTAAATATTATCGATTCCAGAAGACATGCTCGTTTTATCAAAACGTTTTTGAACACACAATTTTGAAAGATTTAGAAAAACCTTTTGAGAAATTCTCGAAAAATTGTGTTCAAAGTTTTGAAAAACAATTACTTGAGCTTAAGATGTTGAATATCTTAAAAGCAAGCTCAAGTCCGAGAAGTTGTGAACTTCCCGTTGTTAAGGATAAGTTACCATCGGCGATAAACTTTCCTTTTATCTGAAGGACGAGTCCTAAGCTGACATTTACTTAGAAGTCGTGTTCATGAGCTTGAAAACTTTGACTGTTTTAACGGAAAGCTCATGACCGAGAAAGGTGAATTTCTCGTTACGAGGAAAAGTTCTCTTATTTAAAAGATACACTTTCCTTTCTGAGCTTAAAACTTTGAATGTTTTAATACAAGCTCATGACCGAGAAAGGTGAATTTCTCATTAAGAGGATAAGTTATCATAAAAGATAATCTTTCCTTTATCTTAAGTTCGAGTTACAGTCTGACATTTAACTGTAAGTCATTGTGCATGAGCTTAAAAAAACTTCGAATGTTTTTAATTTTAGCTCATGCCCGAGAAAACTTAATTTCTCGTTGTTAGGATAAGTTTATCATCGGCGATAAACTTTCCTTTCTTTGATGCACGGGTTACCATCTGATATTTAATGATAAACCATATACACGAGCTTAAAACTTTTGAATGGTTTTAGGGTAAGCTCGTGTCCAAGAAAACTTAATTTCTTGTTAAGAGGGTAAGTTATCGTTGTGTGGATAAACTTCCCTGTCTCTGAAGTTCGGGTCGTCGTCTGTCATTCGGAACTTTTCATTCATTCGGAAGAGTTCCGAATCGGAACTTTGTTCTTGATCCAGAAGATCTTGGTTCGGAAGTTCTTGATCCGGAACTTCTTGATCCGGAACTTTTGGCTTGATCCGGAAGTCCTTGATTCGGATGTTGTTGATTCGGAACTTTTGGCTCACTCGAAAAAATTCTTCACCCGGAACTTTTGTATCAGTATTGATGGACAAAATATGGACAGTTTTGATGGACCAAGATGGACAAAAATAAAACTGAAAACTGATTAAAAATAAAACTGAAAATTAAGAAAGGTTTGAAATAAAACTGATAACTGATAACTGGACAAAACCGAGACCCAATAGATTAAAAAAAATACTAATTATAAAAATATTGATTAAAAAACTAAATAAACTGTTTATAAAAAAAATAGAAGCTGATTAAAGAAATAAAAAGAATAAAATTGATAAAAAAATTTAGAAATTGATAAACTTGATAAAAATTTAGGGATTTATAAAATTGATAAAATTGATACAAACTTTTTATAAAAAACTACAAAATTAAAAAGAGAAAAACAAAAACTTTTATAAAAAACACCAACTTTTTTATAAACACAAACTTTTTAAGGTTTTATATAAGAAAAAAATTTGATTTTTATATAAAAATTTGTGATTTTTTATCTAAAAAGTAAGTAGATTTGAAGATTTGATGTGATTTAACACAAAAAACACAAACTTTTTATAAAAAATACAAACTTTTTAAAGTTTAAGCATGATTAAATCAAAACCCACCAAAATCAAAAAGAAATAAAATAAGAATAAACCAAACTAACCATGGCTCTGATACCAATTGAAGGTCTACGTAATTAATGGCCTATTCTATATCATGGATTTGGTGGATTTAGGTGGTTGATTTAGATGATAATCATAAAGAGATGAAGGAATTAGATGAAGGATTAGAGAGAGGAAGGAGAGAAAAGGGGAAATGTAGAGAGAGAAAGAAAAGATGAATAATGATTAAAGTGAAAATGGAATCAACAACCCCCTCCTAACATGCTAGGAGGGGTTATATATAGCCCACCCTACATGTGGGCTATATGGACTATACAATAAGTAAATAGATCACGAGCCCGTTACATAATTATAGTTGGAGCGACCGATCCTTCATAAATACGTAAAACGTATTTCCAACATTGATTAACACAAACCACTCTAGGTGTGTACATTGAATCCACACCTAGAGATCAAAGTTTATTGTAGTAGAATACTAGAATGAATGAAAACCTACGTATGGGGTTGGTCCTTTTATAACATAAGGAAACCAAATATACATGGAAACTAAATAATAACAGTAATGCATAGAATAAGTAGTGATAGGACCAAATCTTCATTTTCTCCACCAGCTTGGAGATCTTCATAATGACAACTTTGGTCCTTCTTGTTTTCATGGTGATTTGACTCATCAACTTTTAGCCCAACAGAAAAGTGGTATTTATATGGTGTTAGAGCGGTAATTCTTGCCAACTTTGAAACCTTTGGACTAAAAAACAATTTAATAGTTTAAAGGGTATAAAAAGACTTTTATCAAATTTAGAAAATATTTACGGGGCTTGTGTTTCGTAAAAATACTTTTCAAAAGTTAAAATGCATCATAAATATGATAATAAGGTTTTCCGACATGACTTAACACGTAATTAGAACGAAATCGTCAATATATTAATTATCGAAACAATCGATAATAAAATGTAAAATAGTGGGCATCCGTCGGTATCGCGATCACTAGTAATTCTCGTTATTCTTTGATTTTGAGTAAACTCATTGAAAAATACACGCGGGTGTTTTTAAATCAAAAACCTTGATTTAAATAAATATTGGAAAAATAAAATAAGAAATTTTATAATTCCAGATAAAGTATTATCAATGATCAGAAAATACTTATAAATTATAATTTATTAAAATTATCATGATCTTAGGATTTACATATAAGAATACAAGAAAATGTAATACGTTGGAAAATTCAAGCAGCACTAATAAAAGAATAAAATAATACTAGAAAAGTACGGGTTCTTACATGCTCTACACCCTATCACATTGGAGTTGATCTCTCCATCCAGATTATTATTTATTAGAGGTCACCCTTATAATGGCATGACGAGCACGTTGATAATATGTTATGACTTATATGAGCTCGTGGGTATTTAAGTTATATTGCATGCATAATCTTAAGACTTTTCAGTTATCTTTTTGTTTATAAATCATCTTCCAGGTTTTCCAGGACATACACATATTTTGTTGCATTTCATATCTTTTACTCATATTTCAGTTATTCTTATCATGTCATTATATCTGTTCACTGAGCGCATTGCTCAGCCGTATCTTCTTTTTCATGTCTCATACGACAGGCACCGAAGAACGATATTGGGCATTGCGAGTATGTGCTTAGGATGAGAGCTACCTTAGTTTTCTTCCCTTATGCATTTTAATCCTTATGCTTTGGTTGGGCATATGTTTTGCCCTTTAGTCTTCCTTTATTTTCATTTATGTTGAGCTTATTTCGGGAGCTGATGTTTGATTCCGGCTTTCTTGTTGGTCTTTTATGTTTTTATGACGTTATGCCTTTATTATGCTTTGATGACACGCCATAAATGTGACATAATGGTCTACTTGTCAAAGTGGGTCGTTACAGCATCAGTTCTAATTGTCCTTTGTTCCAATTCTTTGTAATTCTGAATTTTTCTAAGTAATGTAGTGAAATCTTTTGAACAATGTTGAATTGAGTTCCATTTTAATTTAAATTGTCATTTATATATCAGCACTTTAATTTATTGCAATTTCAATTTCAGTTTATCAAAGTATTTTCCAAAGAAATTTTGGTAAAATATTTTGAGATCTATTTTTGCTTACAGCTTTCACATTCTTGACTGACAATCAATTTTGTAAAAGGTTTTTGTTAAAGTGTTCAATTCCAGTCATTTACTTTCACTTTGCAACTAGTTCTTTCCAAGGTTTTGGAAAAATCAGCTTTTTAAGGTTTTTATTGTTTTTTGCTTAAGAATCACTATAGCATAAGCTCCTACAGGGCTTATTTGACAAATATTTTTTTTGGTAAAGGGTTTCCCCGGTAAATATATTAACCAAAAAAACGTTGAAGTATAAAGGAATGTGGCTGAGATACCACATTAACCGCATGCTACAGGCAGCATGTTAACACATAGTTATGTAATGACATAAACACTAACTAATCTAGAACTACAATACAAGTAAACTAGATAGAAACCAAGATGCAAACATGAAGACATGCATTCTCTTCAGCTTCCAACAACACCACGATAGGAGCAAAGGAAATCCAAATGAGCCTGCCTCCTTAAAAAACCTTGCCAAAGAAAACCCAGTGAGAAAAACCTTGGACAAGGAAAAAAGAGTACAACCCTCACCCGACACTCCCATCGTGAAAAACTCTAAAGCTCGACACCCTCCATTTGTCAAGCAACAAACTCGACCTGGTAGACAACTTCTTAAAACGAAATGAAATCAACTTCAATTGAATAGTATCACAAATAATCTGAACAAGCTGATCAGTCGCCATCTGCTTTTTCTTGAAAAGTCTTGAAATTACGTTCCATCCATATAAAGTACGCAGTAGCAGCCAACACAAGACGTGCAAGGATGCTAGGGCAAGACTTTCCCTTAGAAATTGGAATAACATAAGCTAAAATATCATCAATTCGAGGGGGGACGTTACCCATATCACAGAGGACCCGAACCTTAGACCAAACCTGCACAGAATAAGAACATTCAAATAAAAGATTGTCATGAGAATTCGGCACCAATTTACACATAGGACATCGAAGAAGGCTTAAATCCACCAAAGGGCCAACATCCCATTGCCTAAGCCGATCTTGGGTCTTCAATTTTCTTCTATCCACTAACCACAAGTGAATAGGGTGACGAGGAATACAATGAGCGAACCAAACAGCATGGTACCAATTAACCATCAAAGCCCTATAACGTATGGAATCCCATGCTAAAGAAACTGAAAAAGGATGTAAACCCCCATCTATATCCCGCCACATCAATTCATCATCCTTATCAGCATTAATAACAGGGACAGGGATAGAGACAATGTTCGGAAAGCTAGCATTCCAATCCTGTGGCCACTTCCAAATACCATCAATGATAAGATCCCTAACCTTATTAGAAAGAGAGAGCCCTGATCTTGTAATGCTACGAACCTTAAGAGCGTTCCGTAATGGACACAAATCTGCCCAATTATCAAACCACATAGAAGCAACCTTACCATTATTAATCTTGTACCAAATAAACTAACGAATACGTGATCTAATCTGGAGAAGTTTTCTCCAGCCCCAAATCATATCACCAATACATGGAATGTCCCAAAAACTTATATCCTTTAACTTGTAAGAATAAATCCATTTAACCCATAAAGATTCTTTACGAGTAAGGATACACCAGATATGAGAAACCATTAAAGTAGCATTAAAATCAGAAAGCTTACGAATACCAAGGCCACCTTCATAAAATGGGGTACAGACCGAGTCCCAAGCAACTTTAGCCTTACCTTTCTTCATTTCACCTTGACACCATAAGAAGCCTCTCATAAGCTGTTCCAATCATGAATAATCCAAACAGTTAAAACAAAGACAGACGCCCAGTAAATATGCATAGATGAAAGCACTGAACGAACTAACTGGAGTCTTCCTGCTAAAGAAAGAAACTTATTGCGCCAATCATTTACTCTACTCTCAAGATTTTCTACAAGGACTTTACAATCCATATATAGAAGCCTAGACGAAATGAGAGGAACACCAAGGTATCTGACAAGTAACACGCCTTCAGCAAATGGCATGATATGTAAAATACTACTTTTTATAGTAGTGGATATATTACAAAAGAAAATAGTGCTCTTAAGGATATTTGGAACCAAACCCGATGCTATCTTAAATTCCTCCAACGCATCCATAATAACCTGCACAGAATCCAATTGACCCCTAGCAAACAAGAAAAGATCATCTGCAAAAACATAGGTTTATAATACGTTGTTGCTCACAGCGGTGATGAAAATAGAACTCCTCCGCATTAGGAACCCTCCGCTGCAACATAAGAGAAAGAATCTCCATAACTAAAGTGAAAAGATACGGAGATAACTGATCACCTTGTCGGAGACCTCTTTTTCCTTGAAACCAGCCATATAGATTACCATTAATGCAAATAGAATACGAAGTAGTTGAAACACACGTCATAATCCAATCAACCATTAAATGGTGGAATCCAAAACCAATCAGAATGTTACGAAGAAACTGCCAGTCCACCGTATCATAAGCTTTCTGAATATCCACCTTAAAAGCACATCTTGGAGGACCAAAATTTTGATGGTAATTTCTCATCAACTCTTGCGTCAATAAGATATTATCCGAGATCCTACGACCCGGAACAAAAGCAGATTGATTAATATTAACCAAATCACCCAAATCCCCTTTAATACGGTTAGCAATTATCTTGCTAATGCATTTGAAAATAACATTACAACAAGAGATGGGGTGATAATCAGTAATCTTATTTGGGACAGAAACCTTAGGGATAAGAGCAATGATAGTATGATTAACCTCTTTAAGAAGTTTTCCATTAGAGAAAAACTCATGAATAGCACATGTAAAATCAGCACCCACAAGATCCCAATACATCTTAAAAAAAGCAGCAGTAAAACCATCCGGACCAGGCACTTTATCACCACTCATGGAAAATAACGCGCTTTTAATTTCAGAATCAGAGATGACTCTAACTATATGGGCAGCTTTCTGAGCACCAAGCTTTCGAACAAACAAATTAGAAGTATTAAAAGCACCTGAATCACTTGCCTGACCAAGATACTACTCATAATAAGCAACAAAAGCTCCAGGCACAGCACCACTATCATGAAGAACATTATGAGAGTCACGAACCATTTCAATACGATTACGAGCATCCCTACTCATAACCGAATTATGAAAATAAGTCGTATTCAAATCACCTGCATCAAGCCATTCAATTTTAGATTTCTGACGAAAGAAGCGTTCCTCATCAAGAGAAGATTCTTTAAAAGAAACTAGATAATGAGCATGCTCTTCTTTCAGTAACACATTAGATGGGTCTCTGTCCAGAGCTTGCTGAACAGCATCTAATTCCACACGCAGTCTGTTAACATGATCATGAAGGTTACCCTGTTCAAAAAGCAATTTACGCAACGGGGTCTTTAAGCCTTTTAAACATTTAACAAACTTAAACATAGCACAGCCATGAACATTGGCCAACCATCCATTAGCTACCACTTCATGAAAACCCTCCTTATAAACAAGAAAATTACTGAACTTAAACGGTTTAGGCTTAGGTTTGCTAACTGTAGGAATACGTAAAACACAAGGAGAATGGTTAGAAATCCTGTAAGGTTGAAAAATAGCAAAACATCCTGGAAACTTAACAAGAAACTTTATGTTAGACATAATTCGATCAATCTTTTTGAGAATACCATCATCACCCTGTGGTTTCTCATTCCAAGTAAAGTGTAGACCTGTAGCATTAACATCCATTACTTCCATAAGATTTACACACTCCTTGAAATCACGCATGGCAATATTAGGAGTGTAGCCGCCACATGAGTGATCTTCAATATTTAGTGCAGCATTAAAATCACCCAAAACAGCCCATGGTTTATCATGCATGAAAGTAGCATGAGCAACAAGATTATTCCAAAGAACACGCCGATCAATATAGTAGTTATCAGCATAAACAAAAGAGCAAAACAAAGTACGGTTATCAAAACGCGTATTAATCTGACAATGCGTAACTTTACTTGTTTGAGACAACACCATAACATCCACATTATCATCATTCCAGCCAAGAATAATGCGTATCCCTTTAGTACACAAACCACCATTAGACGTCCACTTCCATCTGCTAAAAATCTTACGACACATATCATAAACACCTGAAGCATCAACATGTGATTCCAAGATAGCACAAACACTCAGATTATTATCATTGATAACCTGACGAACCTCTATTCTTTTAGGGGATTGGTTCAAACCCCTTATATTCCATAAGGCTATACTAAACATTTAAGACATTCGTGGCAAGAGTGCTTGCCCCTGATTGAGAATTAAGAAGATTAGCAGATTCATCATAAACGTTTTCAACCTCCTCATCATCATCATCTCTACTTTGGTCACATGTTTCCTCTGAAAGAGACCCAAATGAATTCGAAGTAGAAACACCACTCACAACAGATTTACCTTTATTGGAACTATTAGTATGTGATATGAGTGATTTTACTCATATCAATTATATCATAAAACAAACAATAAATGCATAAAATCAATAAAAAATGCCTTGTATATGTTTGTTTGTCATTTCATGTGTGTAGGTACCGAAGTTCACGAAAACCGGCAAATTCGACACGAGATTGAAGAAAAGATCGACAATGCCAAAGTCAAGCTCGTTTTTAGCGGAATTTATCTTAATGAAGGACATTTGGGCTTTGTGGGTCCCACTTTTGGTTAATGGGCCCAAAAGCCCAATTGTGGAAACAAGTTATTTACCTTTTTACCCAAAACCCAATAAAGCCCTATAGCCTTATTGATTTGTGACGGATTGAGTCATCTTGGGCTACAAGCCCAAGTCATTTTACAACATGTTATGAGTCGGTGGAAAATGGGCTGTAAAACCCATGAAGTAAAATAAGGATATACACAATTTTCCTGGTCAACTCATCTACTTACCCTCACACTTATTTACTCTCGTTACAAACAATGTTTACTTTCTCTCTCACCAAACAAATAACCACTCATCCCTTTACTGTAAACCCTAGTTCATAAATTAAATTGGGGGATTTAAGTCTCAAGCGCGTGGATACACACGGCTGGTAATTAAATACCAACTTTTTCGGAGGAAAGTGATGATCCCATTCAGATAACGTGGCTTCTCTTCCCTGTTTTGATTGGCTCATACACACCATTCCCACTATTCCACCAATAAGCATCATCCACCTCACCACCAAACTAGCAAAAAGAAGCACAAGATTGGACACGTTGGTGATCCGTATGACCGAGAGCTATCCACAGCCCTTGGATGGAATTGAGAAAAAAGAGAGAGTCAGAGATGCTGAATTAAGGGTCAAGATCGTTTCTCTTCACCAACAAACTCAACCCCCAAGCCTCGGGTTCTTCTATAGATATTCCCCAAAAAAATAAGTGAAGGATCCCTTTTTCTTAGTATAGTTATAATTTTAAATTATAGGTAGAAGTTGTAATTTTCTTTTTATTAATAATGTAATATTGTTTTGATTTAATAAAAAATTGATTTTCAGCTTTATTGACTTCTTGCCCCACGTTTTTATTTTAATGTTGAAAGTTATTTGCATCTTCTAGTTTTACAAGATAATATTATATGTTTTAATCATTCATGAAAGCTCAAACATTATCTTTTATGAATGATATAGAGGATTAGGGATATAAATATCGATCCCCACTGGATAGATATGAAAATAAGCTGCTGATTCGGTAGGTAGTAGATGATATACTGTTGGTTCGATAATTATGATGGTGGTTCGTTTATTCTTGTGATATATTGAAATGAACTGTTGGTTTGTTTTATGTTAATGGTTCGAGGTTCGTGTTGATTTTTACGGAGATTGGTGGTGTCGAGTCGATTCATAAGGAGGCTCAGCGCCTACCTTCACATAAAAGGATCATCTATAACAATGGTTAAGCTTGTTTTTATTTTAGTGTTATATTAGAATAATTTTGCTCGTTTTTATTTAACTGTTTTAGATCTGTTATTATTTTCTATGATTAGAATTCAATGAATCTGCTATAATGATATGATAGAGGTTTAGTTGGTGTTGATTTATAATTGTTAGATTTATTCATACCTGGAATTTTCGAGTTATCTGTTTGAATAAAAGATTATGGATTAGATAGAATTTGGTTTATGTATTTATGAAATTGCTTTGGTCTGATATTCTGATATTAGTTTGAATGTTTATAATTTTGGAATATTTCTCCGTTTCATTTAAATGATGGGAAGTTGATAGATCTGCTGAATCTGATTTATTTTTATAGGAGAGGTTTATTTAATAACTGATTTCCGTTTGTTGCTGAACTTTTGATTCAACTGCTGAGTTTAAGAATCTATGGTGACTATATGTTATGTTTCTTTTTAGTGTGTTTTGTCGCTGCATTGTAGATCTGCTGCTAGGTTGTTTGATGTTTATTTTAAAGTTCTGATAGTTGCTGATTCCAGGAATCAAGTCTGATTTAGTTTCAAAAATTGCATTGCGATCATAGTCTTTTTGTTACTGTTTTTCTTATGAGAACTAGCTACTGCCTTTAGTTAGTTCATTAGACTTTGTTGTAGCTGTGATATATATGGTAGATTTGTTTGTTGAACTTCTATAAGAACTGTAATGTTTTCAACTGCCTTCGTTTATGCTTTTTCGATTTTAGACTTTTTATATAATTTTGTGTATTATCAGCTTTGTAGCTCTTGCTGAGTTATAATTTTGTCTTAATATGTGCTTGAATGGTTAGCATGATATGTTAGTCGGCTGATTTGTTTTTTCATGTTTATAATAGGTGTTAACTAAATTTGATGTGACTGTATGTTTATCATTTTTTTTAGATGATGCATTTGTTAAAACTGGTTGTCTGTTATTTCTGTATCGTGGGTCTGAGTTTTTTTTAATTGTATCTTTGTTGCTGATAAATTGATTTTATCACTACAGAATTCGTATAATCTACATATATGTAAAAAATTATATCAATCACCAAAAATGGTCCTTTCTAGGACTCGAACTTGCGACTTCAAGGTTAACTGTCCAAAGACTTTCCAATTGAGCTGTGAGCTCTATTTGTTTAATTTCTACTTAATGGTCTAGTTAAATATTTTTGAACTTTTTCTACCTTTAAAATTATAGACGTTTTTTTTCTTAAAGTATGAGTTTTAAAATTAAAATTACTTTTTATAAAATAATTGTAAAATAAATTAGATTTATTTTGTTAGTTTAAATAATAAATTAAATAAAGTTTAAGAAAATAAATAAATATATTTTATTACTTTTAAAATTTTAAAATTTTTAAACTGATTTGAATTTGTTCTTTTAAATAATATAGTTTTAATTGGAATTTTGTTGTGAAATAATTTTAGTTTAAATGATTTTAGTTTAAATAGTTTGTTAAGTAGAAAGTAAAAGTAAGGTTTAAATAAAAATTTATATAGTTTAAATATTTGTCTATTGGATTTTATTTTGAGTAACGATTCATGCACTTAGGATTTAAAAAATTTTAGGAGTAGTTTTAGATTAAAAACCGAAAACTCATTCAAATCAATTGTCCAAATCGAATAAAAACGTCTCAAATTCACTCGATCTTCGTATACAACGAACTTGGTTCATCATCGTGTTTAATTAAATCCGTCTTTGGTGAATTTAGTCTATTACTTTTTCCTAAAGATAATTTTCTAAGTTTACCCTATAACGTGTGTAATTAATATACATTCCACGACACATCACATACAAAATTTTGGCGCCGCTTCCAGGGACCTTGTGTACGATTCGTCTTTGTGAGATTTGTTGATCGTTGATTTGAAGACCCTTTCGTCCTTGAAAAAAGTTTTGTTATTTTTCTATTATTATAGTATGTATCGTTTTTCTTTTTTTTTGTGATTAATATATTGTATTACGTAGAACAATAAATTTACCTACTTCCAAATAAGACCTTAGTTGGGATTTCATCACCTAGCTATTGTATTCGAATCCAAAACGAAAAAAAAGGCAAAATAGATAAATACTAATAAAAAGTTTGAACTCGATTTATACAAACTATAAGGTGGGTATAAGGCGACGAGCTATAAAAGGCCGTCTAAGGAAAAAGGTTTTTAAGTGCTTTGTGCCACCTCGTTTCCCCACTTGCTTGTGCGTATATTGAGAGGGACGACCGATTATTGGTTTGCCGACTCAATTAGTATTATATCTTATTTTTGTAGTTTACTTATTGAACCTCGAGACGTTTAGGTTTTCACCTATCGTTTCAAAGTCGACCGAGGGTAATTTACTTCCGTAGTAATTATCCTTATTCCTTGTTTTTATCAATCTTTGATTGATTTATGAAAAATACCAAAAATAATCTTCTTAATCCTCCTTAATTCTTTTTCTCCTCACCCTCTAATTTTTAATTCTTCCATGAATTCCTTCGTCAATTATGTAGGGTGTGGAGAACCGTTATATGGTCTTTTACCATGTCGGTGGTGTACGTGTGAGCATTATGGAAATGATTTACGTCACGATATACGAGTTGGATTTTGTCATTCTTGTAATGAAATTACTTCATGTGGAAACCCGAATTTTTCGAATAATTATCTCGATTTTTACCCACCTCCACACCTAACATACAAGACACCCTCGTGTGAGTTTTGTAGAAATGATTCTCATTTTGGAATTAATTGTTCGCATTGATTCTCGCTTAATTACGAGTAAGAACCGAGCGACAATCAAAACTTTAATGATAATTGTTATCCACAAGATTTTCCGAGTTTATCACAACAACATCTTTGTTGTGAGTATTGTGGAGGTCCTCACGAGAGCTTTAATTGTCAACCAAGGGATAAAAAAATTTATGAGCCCTTTTCTCTCGTGAGTGAAAACTTTAAACGACTTGAAACATTGTTCCAACAAGTAATGAATCAAAGAAATGTTGAAGTTGTCGAAAGGAACATTGAAGATATGTTGCTTGAAAAGAGACAAATCAATCAAGAGATTAATGATATAACTAATGAATTGGGAAGTCGTAGATTTCATGGAGAAATAATTGAGGAGGGATTTGAAAGAGATTGTGAGAATAAGATTAGACAACTTTCGCAAGATTATAATGGATTAAGTGTAACACCCCCAAATTTATACAACTCAATACAGCGGAAGACTAGTTGGTGTTACGGGATAGCACATTACTCACATCATAAACAACGCATAAAAATCGCGTCGTTTATTAATAAACCATTTCCATTTATAAATATCAAAGTTACATAGGTCCCAAGTCATTATATTTCATACAAAGTTTTACAAAGTTTTTGAATGGAAAATATAGTTTAGGTGCGGGCCATGAATTCTTGTCGTCTTCCCGAGAATTACCTTCAAGTACCTGAGATAAAACATGTTAAAAGAAAAGGTCAGCGATAACGCCGAGTGAATTCATAGAGTTTAATAAAATCCATCAATATAATATCAGTATAAAATTATTACTGAAAATTATTTTGTACAAATCATTTTTATAGGCCATAAAATAGCCAAAGTCATTTTATGCAAATACTTATCGAAAATCATAATATAGGCATTTGCCTTAAAAATCATTATACGAGCCAATGTTGTAAAAACATCATACAATACGTCTTATGACGTTGTATAAAGTCAAATAAAAACCGTTATATGAATAAGGTTATGAAAACCAAAACACAAACATAATATCAATAGTATGACCCTGTATTGCTAGTCAGGCAATACATCGTAATTCGGAGCGTCTAGTAGTATTTCGTTAGTTTTGGATTATTATAAGCCGCATGACATTGTTACCTTACTAAACCAAAACGGGTAGCTAACCCGATACCAATTTTGCCCATCTAAAGTAGCGTGTCGTCACAAAGGTCACGCTATGGAAAACTTCTCATACATAAATTCGCTTACCAATCAATGTGGCACGACGGGGATCAACCGTCAAGGCGCGAACTGGGGTGATCGTCCCCAAATAGTACTATTAAATGCATAAGCGTCTACCAAATCCCGGTAGTTCACAATTCATGCTAATGGGACTTTTAGTGACATAAACTAACTTTAATAATCCATTTAATTTCATCTATCTGGTCCTTTAATCATTTATCGGGTCATATAATCGGGTCATTCAATCATTCGGGTCCAAAATCAATAAACAAACAATCGGGACAAATGGTGTCCTATTTTATAAAAACTAACATGTTATCTCCCTCGCGGGTTTATAAAACATTTATAAAACATTTAAAAGAGTGTGAGGCTATGAACTCACGTTGATGTGGGAAGGCGGGTTATCGGCAATTCGGACGTACGGTACGTGCTTCAATCACGGAAACCTAGACAAATGATACTCGTCTTAGACTCATGTCCAATGACTTTATAAAAATAACAATTATGTATACATATGATGATTATATATATATGATGATCAAGTGGGTTTACATATTCTCGTTTACTCATTTTAGTGTTATATGTCGATAACTTTTATACTAGTTTACTAGTTTTACCCTTTTACGTGTTTTAAGTCCAATAAACTTATTGTAAGTTCTTTAACTTGTTTTAATCCATGTTATACTTATTTTATCAGTATCTACACTTTAAAAGTTGGGCCTAAATGGGTTAAGCCCAATAATAAGTTTATAAGTGTTTTAGTCCACTTTTGTTGTATTATTAGTCCAATAACGTTAATTTAGTCCGTTAACGTCCGTATGTCCTATAGTTCGGGTTTTATCGGTTTTTACTTGTTATACATGTCTATATATCAGTATATGAATTTATAAAAGTTTACATTAGACGGGTCCAACCGTCTAAGTTTTATTTAATAAAAACGTTAATTTTACGGTATTAGCCGAAAAAGTCGTAAAAATCATGTTTATAGTTTTATAACTTATAAAACTTAACAAGTTACCATTTTTATAATTTATACACTTATTCCACCTTTTACATATTTATATAAATAGAATCCATAAGTTAGTGGGTTTTAAATTTATATTTTATACATTATAATTTTGAATGCTTATATAATATGATTATACTTTAATTTCCAAAATCTGATTTTTATCCTCACTTTCACCAAAACTTCCATATCTTGAGTTCTATATGGAGATAGAAGCTCAAATTTTTATCACATAAACTACATGATATGTGCTACATTTAACTCTTCTATAGCTACTGTTGAATCATCTTCTAAATACTTTCTAAAAATCGTCCAAAACAGTGAACTCAGATTTATACCTTAAACTTGTTTTGATCATATCTCACTCATTACTTTGATTCCATTGTATGGCCAACTCTCACATGTGTACAAGACCCATAGCTTACTGTAAATCCATTCTACTTCATCATTTTATCAGTTTACCATATGGTTCTTTACTGTTTTTATACAGCCTATCATTTGAACAAGATTTACCCATTTTTACTTATAGTTTTTCATCTTTTTATCCATGATTATCAACAACAAATCCCCACATAACATTTTTATCATCATATAATCATCATATACATATACAATAGGAAATAAAATACATGTTTACATAATCAAAATAACAAGAAGTTGAGGAGGACAATCTTTATACCACCATGATGATGTAGGTTGATCAAAACATGGATTTTTGATGGAGAAACTTGTGATGCACCAAGACCATCTTCATGACCACCATGCTTCATGAACTCCTTGTGTAAAATCAGCCCCAAGACACCATGAATACTCCTCCTTGGATGTTATAAGCACCACCAATCAATAGAGTTTCAAGAGAGCTTCAACATATATGTAAATAACATAGGCTTTGTGGTTGAATCAAGATCAAAGGTGGTGTTTGATGGTGGAGTAGGGACGGCCAAAAATGGGAGCCAAGAGAGAGATGAGAGAATTTTGAGAGGTATTGCATGTGTGAAGTGGTAAATGTGAAGAATCTAATGGTTTTTGTGATGTCTTAGCTTCATTTGTAAGGTTTGTAAGACAAGTGTCTTACTTAGCTTACAAAATTGACACCAAGTGTGTTGAGGTGTAGCAATGTTGGACAGTTATAGTGGGGGTGGGGCAAGTGTCCCACTTGTCTCATCCCCATTTATTTACGGGCACTCCTCGATTCTAGTTTCCTCGATTTGCGTGCCCTCGGGTCGTTTTACGAAAAATGTTTTTATAAATTATGAATCTACGTCACAAAACGAATCCAATAAAAATTGTTTCATCAAAAACGGAGTTCGAAAACGTAAATACGTAATCCTAAGGTTTTCGGTTTAGTCGTAAAGGACGTAAAAATAAAATCGTAAGTCCTAATCTCTTCTCGTAAATTTGTGAGTTTATGAACCAACACAAATTTAAAACTCCAAAATAATATTCACGGATAAATTTATTTTCTGAAATATCGGACTGTCACCAAGGATGGTGTATGTAAACGTAAGCACGTAACGTTGAATCCTCCGGTTTAGACGTAGTCGATGCTACTCCAAGACGTAAATCCAAATTTCTTCCCAAAAATAAGTGAGTTCATATTGTATCATTAAAATAATATTTTCAAATAATATTTGAGAATAAAATATCAATCGTAAATTGACGGATTGTCACAGCATTTACCCCTAAACAGGATCTTTGTCCTCAAAGATCATCTTACCTTACTACTCGCTTCGTATAGAGTTAAAGCCATGTGGGTATTTCCTCCACATTCGGTCTTTTCTCACAAGTGTAATCTATTATAATACGCGAGTTTCATCAAACATAACTACGGGAATAAGATCAGGCTTAATGTTGACTTACTTTCTCTATCCATGATGTTCACGGGTTTTTGATGAATGCAACTTTTCGCCGATCTAAGCTTTATTAAGAAGAATCAGATTCTCACTTGATAGATATTCCATCAAGTTCGATTTACGAAACATATTCAAGCGGTTCTTGAAGTCCTAGGGTAGATCCAGCTTATATGCCTTTCAATCCCAACTTTTACGTCATCTCAATGGTCCCAAACAACGGGGACTTATATCCCATGATTTGTCAGATCATGAATTCATTTTTTTTTCCAAGTTTAAAAACTTGTGGCATAACTTCGCTACCCATTTGGCACTTCAAGATCTACATTCCACATTCTCTTAACCTCCTGCCCACTACCGGCAGTTAATAATCAAATCCTAATTTCAACAATCATTTCAGATCTCGCGGGTCGGGTATTTTGCAAGGATAGCTTCGCCATCATAGGAAACCTTAACCTAAGAGACATGTCCAACCCACAATGGGTGTATGTCGGATGTCTTCATCTCAATTCCTGCTTACAGATGCTCTAAGATTTAGATCCTAACAAGATTAGATCTCGATCCTAATACGATAATTATCAATGATGATCCTTTCAAAGGAAAACGATTATACGGTCTATTACCAAAGGTCAATCATTCAAACATAAAACATCACTTATATTACTTTGTATCGTTACTTTACCTGGTCCCTTCGATTTGGGGTGGTACATAGTACTCTCATCAAGGTTCGTTCTTATTGATTTCTGAGCAAATCTCTAGAAATTCAATGCAAAACGAGGATCTTGATATATAGATGATCGATACAAGCAATCTATGTTTACATAACTCTTTTGCATTTATCATTAACGGGAATGATATTAGCAGATTTGGTCAGTCTGTCGACGATGACCCAAATCGAATCAAATTCAGATGATGACCTTTGCAATAGCTAGACGTTTACTAATGTATGAGGCGATCTCTGCCTTCATAATTGCCATCAGTACAACTTCTTCAGACAAAGATACTTTTAGTCATAAATGACATAAATAGAATACTTATACTTACAAATTCCAACAAAACTATATCTCACAATCTCCATATTTAGGCAACCACAAGTGGTCTTTTATACATTTAACGCCATCGGCTTCTTAATTCTAATGGTTCACACTAGCCGTGAAACCTTTTATTATCTATATTATCCTTTTTACAAACATCGTTTATTTTTTTTTTATATCGTTCGGCAATTTTATTTTGCACCTTCATTATTAAGGAACATGTCCTAATTGATTCTTTTATCCTTTATACATAATGTGTTGGTATCTATATTCACTTCTCATGATGATATAATTATCATGTCCACAATTCACTCAGATATTCTTTCTATATTATGCGTCAGTAATTACGTTCACTTTTCTTCATATTTTCTAAGTTTTAGTTTCGTCTCATCTATCATTTTTTTTATCCGTTTTACTCAATCCGACGTCTAAAGTGTCGATAATTATTACAACTAATTAAATAATAAATTTTCAATTTTTATGAAATGTAAACATAAAGATTTTAAATTTCTTATTCCATCCAATTATATAAAAATGTTCAAAATAAATTTGAATTTAATTAACAAGATTTTTGGTTGATTTATCGAAAATAATTAATAAGATCCGTAAATGTTCGAAAAACCTTTGTTTATACTTTGGTCAAAGTTTTCTTAGTTGAAAAGCAAAATTTTCGTTTCAAATTTCAAGTTATGGTTTTAATGGGTTTTCTCAATCTTCTTAAGTTGTCTAAAAGTATACACAAACATTTACCCCTAAACAGAAGTTTAGTTAAATTGTTTGTGTATAAGGGAACAACCCCTTTAAAAATCCTTTGTTAAAACCTTTGTCAAAACATATTTGCACTTTCTTTTTAGTAATAATCCAAAGTCTTAAAAGGGCTCTTAATTTTTGAAGAGTCAATTTATATTCCATTAATAATTAATCTCATGGTTAAATCATGTAAAGATTCAAGTCTTTAATCACGTGTTAATTATTCAAGGTATAGGTTTTCATTGTTTAGCCAATTAAGGGCAATCTATAATTAATTATTAACCTCATTCTTATTCTTGTAAACAAACAAATGGTCACTAATGATCACAAGCATGAAGTTATCAAATTACAGCCTACACATGTGATTCACTAAATTTATGAATGCTACATGTGCATTGGTCAATCCAAACGACATCACGTGAAACTCATAACGTTCATTACAAGTACCGGATGTAGTGATTGGAATAGATAATCTATTTCACAGATGCGAAGTTTGATGATAACCATGCCATGGATCAAATCTTAAAAACATACGCTAGAACATTGTAAATGATCGAACAAATCTTCCATTTCGAGTTATGGATATCGTTTTCGATTGTCAATTTACTCAGTCCACAGTAATCTATAAATATAAGGAATGATAACACCATAGCTCTTCATGATGACAGGCTTGGTATAATAAAATCTTTCTCCGACAACTCTCTTAGTTGTACGGTAATTCCTTTAATTTAGATGGTGATGGCGTACAGTGCACAAGCCACAAGTGCAGCACCGGAAATATAATCAATACCAATTTCAACTTGCCCTACTGGCGAAAGTCTAGGTAATTCACCAACAAATACTTCTTAAAGTTTCAGATAACATAAACATCTTTTAATACATTCATATTAGGTTCTTTCTAGATTATAGTATCTATGACTAGTTCACAGCCATTCATGGTAATATTTCAAGTCTTTATACAGGATATGGTCATCCATCAAGAATTATTTAGATCACTTTTGATAATCAACATCTTCTCATTTAGGGGAATTCTATTCGAGTTCCCATTAATTAAGACAATGTCGTCATGTCATAATCAATCAATCCATTCTACGGGCACTATCAACTTTCCAGTTGCATTGCCGTCGATAAGGTGTGAACTTCTCAAAAGACTAATAGTAATTCATAATCCTTCACAATTTCAGGGATATTAGGATACACAACTACTATTAAAAGAGTAAGGTCAACGCATAATCTGCGCGATAGAATTTCAAATCAGATACAGACGAAAACATTTAACGAATATGAATATATCCCATGTTTTCATAATTTGAGTACGCATTCGAAAGCTCCTCGGATCGTTACCCAGGTCATTCAAATGAAATCAAATCATAAGAAATAATAAGAACGTCAATACATCCAGTCGGGTATCAACACTCGGTAATCAAATACTTTTTCTAAGAATCTCACTACGGGAGAATTGGACAAGAACGGAATATCAATTTGTCGAATAAGACAAATTTCCACAGATGAGTAAATTCAACTCAGAAGAATAGATGCTACAGGCACATATGTAGGTGTCCCTTACACTATGTCCCTATTTTTCTCTTCTTGCAGATCTCATAAATTTAAACTTTCACAATCTTTAAAGAAAATGTAGTGTATATTAATCAGTCTTATGGTGACTACTAATCAGCCTTGCATAGTCCATTCCAAATTGTATGTAGGCGCGCAACTATATACAATTTCAAGATTAACAATGAAATACTAAGTTCGTCAAAATTTTATCATCATGTTTATAATAAAAACATTTTCATGCTTAATTCTTAGATAAGAATCAAGAATAAATTTTCAAAGATTTTCTTTGTTATGAAAACAATTAAGTTTTCCAATGTGTTTCATAAGCAACTTTATTTTGATATCAATCACTTTTAAATCTCACTTTGAATAATCCTCATTGTGTTGAAAATTAAATTTTCTCAAAGGATACCGTTTTAGCTTTATAAAAACAATGTGTGATCTGCAAAAGAGTGATGAAAGCTTGTTCACCAAGAACTAACTACAATATGATAGGAAATGAGCTTAGCCAAATAATCATGAGGTTCATGACTTCGATGGCACTCAGGAATACAAAGAGAATAATCCACAACATAACTCAATTCGAGATGAGTACTTGTTCAATGGTTGCATCACTAATGCGAGCATTAGGATGAAGCAATAAAGGATAGATAACATCGATACGTGTAGAATTTAGCGATCAAAGGTAGTCTTTTCATTAATCACAAACAAGTCAAAATTGTACCGCAACACATTACGTGTCACTATGTCATACAATTCTCAGAACTCATCCTACCAACTGATATCTCAGTTAAGTTAGGGATTATTTTTAAAAGATACCACAATGAATACTAATCTACAAGAGTCATTAGGTGTCCCATCTGTCCCGGAAGATCCATCGGTCCCAATTCAGAAGAAGATTTCTTCAATTTATTTCTTGGACACTGGGCATCCTCGTTAGTGGACAATGGCCTAGGAACAACCCTTAACACGAACTAACAATCAATTAAAACCTTATAATTCAATCACAGAAGTTAACGACTTATATTAACAATCTCATATTCCATACAGGTTAAATTTTACTTTATTCAAGTTTTTAACCAATTTTATACTCAATTCGATATCCTATTTCATTCTCCAATACTTACAACCTTATTCTTCGGCCTTGTAAAGGCAATACAATCTCAATATGAATCAACACTTAATTTCCAATCCTATTAGCTCTTACAACAACAATTATCAAATGAGTCACTAGTATGAAATGACTCGATCAGTCAACTAGACTTCTCGAAAAGGTACTAGTGGCATGAGGCTTTTGGGTAATGGTTCCAATGAAAGCCTCAAACGCAACATTCACCCTTTCGATTTCAATTTAAGAATTGGATGACAACGAATCAGATGACATCTTTCTAGGTGGTAACGTTTTGTCAAACTCCACTCTATAAGGAAAGATCGTCATGACATCGATATCAGATTTAATCTCGCCAATTCTTTTTCAAGATCGAAATCAACTAATATCTATATTTCTACGAATATCAACCATTTGTTGGGATCATAAATATCCACAACTTGGTTTTAGATCTAGGATAGCTAGAATTCCTACGAGAATAGCTTCGATTAATTTACTAGGGGATTTAGGGTTACTTGTGACAATCGACGTCGTATAAATACCTCGTATAAATATCAAAATAATCATCAAACAATCATGTAATCAAATTACATCATATATATATAATCCAAGTTATATATATATTAAAATAACACTTCTCAGTCTGGCCTTGTCGGTAACTCGGGAATTGTTCGGCACCGTTATAGTCAAAAGATTTTTAGACATTTTGTGAAAAATGTTTTTAGTAAAAAGATTTTGAAATGTTTTATTCAAAACATTGGTTTTAAAAATCTTTCGTTCTCTATAACGAGAGCTCTGGTACCAAACTGTAACACCCCCAAATTTATACAACTCAATACAGCGGAAGACTAGTTGGTGTTACGGGATAGCACATTACTCACATCATAGACAACGCATAAAAATCGCGTCGTTTATTAATAAACCATTTCCATTCATAAATATCAAAGTTACATAGGTCCCAAGTCATTATATTTCATACAAAGTTTTACAAAGTTTTTGAATGGAAAATATAGTTTAGGTGCGGGCTATGAATTCTTGTCGTCTTCCCGAGAATTACCTTCAAGTACCTGAGATAAAACATGTTAAAAGAAAAGGTCAGCGATAACGCCGAGTGAATTCATAGAGTTTAATAAAATCCATCAATATAATATCAGTATAAAATTATTACTGAAAATTAATTTGTACAAATCATTTTTATAGGCCATAAAATAGCCAAAGTCATTTTATGCAAATCCTTATCGAAAATCATAATATAGGCATTTGCCTTAAAAATAATTATGCGAGCCAATGTTGTAAAAACATCATACAATACGTCTTATGACGTTGTATAAAGTCAAATAAAAACCGTTATATGAATAAGGTTATGAAAACCAAAACACAAACATAATATCAATAGTATGACCCTGTATTGCTAGTCAGGCAATACATCGTAATTCGGAGCGTCTAGTAGTATTTCGTTAGTTTTGGATTATTATAAGCCGCATGACATTGTTACCTTACTAAACCAAAACGGGTAGCTAACCCGATACCAATTTTGCCCATCTAAAGTAGCGTGTCGTCACAAAGGTCACGCTATGGAAAACTTCTCATCCATAAATTCGCTTACCAATCAATGTGGCACGACGGGGATCAACCGTCAAGGCGCGAACTGGGGTGATCGTCCCCAAATAGTACTATTAAATGCATAAGCGTCTACCAAATCCCGGTAGTTCACAATTCATGCTAATGGGACTTTTAGTGACATAACCTAACTTTAATAATCCATTTAATTTCATATATCGGGTCCTTTAATCATTTATCGGGTCATATAATCGGGTCATTCAATCATTCGGGTCCAAAATCAATAAACAAACAATCAGGACAAATGGTGTCCTATTTTATAAAAACTAACATGTTATCTCCCTCGCGGGTTTATAAAACATTTATAAAACATTTAAAAGAGTGCGAGGCTATGAACTCACGTTGATGTGGGAAGGCGGGTTATCGGCAATTCGGACGTACGGTACGTGCTTCAATCACGGAAACCTAGACAAATGATACTCGTCTTAGACTCATGTCCAATGACTTTATAAAAATAACAATTATGTATACATATGATGATTATATATATATGATGATCAAGTGGGTTTACATATTCTCGTTTACTCATTTAGTGTTATATGTCGATAACTTTTATACTAGTTTACTAGTTTTACCCTTTTACGTGTTTTAAGTCCAATAAACTTATTGTAAGTTCTTTAAATTGTTTTAATCCATGTTATACTTATTTTATCAGTATCTACACTTTACAAGTTGGGCCTAAATGGGTTAAGCCCAATAATAAGTTTATAAGTGTTTTAGTCCATTTTTGTTGTATTATTAGTCTAATAACGTTAATTTAGTCCGTTAACGTCCGTATGTCCTATAGTTCGGGTTTTATCGGTTTTTACTTGTTATACATGTCTATATATCAGTATATGAATTTATAAAAGTTTACATTAGACGGCTCCAACCGTCTAAGTTTTATTTAATAAAAACGTTAATTTTACGGTATTAGCCGAAAAAGTCGTAAAAATCATGTTTATAGTTTTATAACTTATAAAACTTAACAAGTTACCATTTTTATAATTTATACACTTATTCCACCTTTTACATATTTATATAAATAGAATCCATAAGTTAGTGGGTTTTAAATTTATATTTTATACATTATAATTTTGAGTGCTTATATAATATGATTATACTTTAATTTCCAAAATCTGATTTTTATCTTCACTTTCACCAAAACTTCCATATCTTGAGTTCTTTATGGAGATAGAAGCTCAAATTTTTATCACATAAACTACATGATATGTGATACATTTAACTATTTTATAGCTACTGTTGAATCATCTTCTAAATATTTTCTAAAAATCGTCCAAATCAGTGAACTCAGATTTATACCTTAAACTTGTTTTGATCATATCTCACTCATTACTTTGATTCCATTGTATGGCCAACTCTCACATGTCTACAAGACCTATAGCTTACTGTAAATCCATTCTACTTCATCATTTTATTAGTTTACCATATGGTTCTTTACTGTTTTTATACAGCCTATCATTTGAACAAGATTTACCCATTTTTACTTATAGTTTTTCATCTTTTTATCCATGATTATCAACAACAAATCCCCACATAACATTTTTATCATCATATAATCATCATATACATATACAATAGGAAATAAAATACATGCTTACATAATAAAAATAACAAGAAGATGAGGAGGACAATCTTTATACCACCATGATGATGTAGGTTGATCAAAACATGGATTTTTGATGGAGATCCTTGTGATGCACCAAGACCATCTTCATGACCACCATGCTTCATGAACTCCTTGTGTAAAATCAGCCCCAAGACACCATGAATACTCCTCCTTGGATGTTATAAGCACCACCAATCAATAGAGTTTCAAGAGAGCTTCAACATATATGTAAATAACATAGGCTTTGTGGTTGAATCAAGATCAAAGGTGGCGTTTGATGGTGGAGTAGGGACGGCCAAAAATGGGAGCCAAGAGAGAGATGAGAGAATTTTGAGAGGTATTGCATGTGTGAAGTGGTAAATGTGAAGAAGCTAATGGTTTTTGTGATGTCTTAGCTTCATTTGTAAGCTTTGTAAGACAAGTGTCTTACTTAGCTTACAAACTTGACACCAAGTGTGTTGAGGTGTAGCAATGTTGGACGGTTATAGTGGGGGTGGGGCAAGTGTCCCACTTGTCTCATCCCCATTTATTTACGGGTACTCCTCGATTCTAGTTTCCTCGATTTGCGTGCCCTCAGGTCGTTTTACGAAAAACGTTTTTATAAATTATGAATCTACGTCACAAAACGAGTCCAATAAAAATTGTTACATCAAAAACGGAGTTCGAAAACGTAAATACGTAATCCTAAGGTTTCCGGTTTAGTCGTAAAGGACGTTAAAATAAAATCATAAGTCCTAATCTCTTCTCGTAAATTTGTGAGTTTATGAACCAACACAAATTTAAAACTCCAAAATAATATTCACAGATAAATTTATTTTCTGAAGTGTCGGACTGTCACCAAGGATGGTGTATGTAAACGTAAGCACGTAACGTTGAATCCTCCGGTTTAGACGTAGTCGATGCTACTCCAAGACGTAAATCCAAATTTCTTCCCAAAAATAAGTGAGTTCATATTGTATCATTAAAATAATATTTGAGAATAATATTTGAGAATAATATTTGAGAATAAAATATCAATCGTAAATTGACGGATTGTCACATTAAGCATTGAAATTCGAAAGAAAGAACAAGCCCAAGAGGAAGCTAAACATCTTGCTACTCGTGAACTCGAGCGTTCTCTTCTTATTGACGATGACGAGGATAGTATTATTTGTTTGAGAGATCTTATTGCTCTACATCCTTCGTCTAGTGCAATCGTACTTCCTTTTCATGTCTTGCCGGCTATGGAGCATGAGAATTCACCCATTCTAGATAATGAGGATATTTTTTATCGCACTCCATCTCATGACATCACTACTCCTATTCTTGAATCTTCCACCGTGGAACCCGAAAATTCTCTAAGCAAGGGGACGAGCATATTAGCACTATTCTGGACACGGAATCGGATGAAGTAATAAAGTCTAGTGTTGAGATCCTTGTCCAAAACCCAAGAGAGTTCGATGGTATTTCCAATGAAATGTGTGATTTGCCACATTGTGATGACTCTACTTCTTCCATTCACTTTGATATTTTCTCCAGTTCTAATGATGAAAATTGTGATGGAAATGAAGATTTTGAGAATGATTCGACTTCTAGTAAATTTTCTAATGAGGAGTTCTCCGATGAACTTTCTTATAAAGATGATATTCACGATTCGGACTTTGAGGGGTTTCCCGATGAACCTACTCTTCTTCACCCATTTCCACCGGGAAATGAGGATGATAGTGATCTGATATTTGAGAGGTTCACTTTTGAACTTGCTCCTTTAGACCCATTTCCACCGGGAAATGAGGTTGATTTGACTATTCCGATCCTTGAGAAGTTCACCGATGAACTTACTCATTTAGATGTAGAAGACGTTATTCTTCGTGAAAAATTATCAAACGTCTATCTTCTCATTTCTAAGATCGAAACCTTGAAATCTAAGCCTAATGCCAAGTCTTTCTCTCCATCTCCTATTCCCGTTGAGGATAGTGGTCCGTTTATGGAAGAGATTGACATGTTTCTTGCTTCTAATGATTCGATACCACCGGGTGTTGATGAATTTGACCCAGAGGGGGACGCTCTCTTTTTAGAGAATTTACTTGATGATGTTTTCGTCCCAAGTCCTCCTCCCACCCACTTTGACCTTAATGTGAGGTTTTTTCATGTGACTCATATTGAGTACCATGACCCGATTGTTCACATTTCTAAGGGTGAAATGGTCGTTAAAGCTAAGAATGTTTTTACCACTATAGTTGAGACCTTTATCCCACCATTACCATGTGCTTTATATGATCTTGGATTAGCATGGGGGGACGACACCGTGTTGTCTATTCGTTTCTACCCCGAGGACGAGGTATTCGACCCCGGAATCGTTGATTTAGGGCAATATTGGCCTTTCACCGATGCAATAATTGAAAGATTTTCCGATCATCTTGGTGCGAATTTATCTCGGGGAGCATGCTATATCCATTTCACGATTCGTGAAATTGACCACCATCTCTTGTTAGAGATTTATGTTGGAGTTGTATCCTTTCGTTTGTCATCCGACAACGAGGATGAAATCTTTGACCCCGGCATCGTGCTTTATCATGGATTTTATTCCATTATGTCGGTTTTCACTATTTTCCCTAAGGACCAATGAATGCGGGGATCGAGTCGAGCTCATGACTCGGTTAATAAAAATGAGGTGCCTTGTGGGGGAGTCCCATACATTCTATCTTCTATCTATTTTTTGTCACTAATAAGGCTTGATCTTTCAAGCTCATGCTCGTGTTTTGCTGTGTTGTGAATATTAGGTATGACCCTAACCATTGAAGACTCTCGTGTTCGGGTTTTGCTGGTCCACATGATCTTCCAATCTTTGATTGCCAAAAGAGGCACACTCTCTATCCTTTTATTTTTATCGACTAATGTTTTATCTTGAGGCATAATTAATAAACGGCTTATTGATTTGCGTGCTCTTTTCATGTTAGGATTTTGCATTAGACTCTTTGTATTTTAGCAAGGGGTGTTACTCTTGAGCTAAGAAACATTGAGGACAATGTTTAGTTTTAGCATGGGGGAGTCAATCGATATAATCGCTTGCAATTGTTTTTGTCGTGCCTAAACGTAATCGTTTTTCATAAAATATTTAAATTTTTAGTCTTATTGTTAAGTTTTAATAAAGAAAATAAGTGCTTTTGACACAAATGTTGGCTTTTCGTTGGTGAAAATAAAAATAGTTTTTGACTCGACTCGGTTTTTACCTTAGCTTTTTCCTTAACGTATTTGAATTAAGTTTTGCTAGGCTTTTATATTGGGAACTTTAAAACGCAAAAGTCTTAACTCATTCGGGTTCAGAACAAGAACTTTTCGCAAGTTCCTATAATTGATCCTAGAAAGTCGTTTATCAAGAGAACTTTAAAACGCAAATTCTAAAACTTGAAAAAGTCTAAGAAGATGCAAGATCCTATAGATGACTTGAAAACCCAAAACTTTGATTTAATAGGCTAAGTATCCATTGATTTCACATTTTTGAAATTTTACAATATGGAGAACAAGAGATGATATAGTTTAATCATAAGTTTCTAAGGTTAACTCTTCTTTGTGTAAGTATTTTTGTGTTTGATTTAATCTCCTCGTATTTATTTTCCACGCTTGAATAATAATTGATTAATAAATGAAGTTTTTAGCGGTTTAGGCTTGATATCTTAACTCGTAACTCCTTCTTTTTCTTCCTTTGTAATTAAAGTGAGAACACATTAAGGGTGTCAGCGTCATGGAATTTTGATCATAGGATTGCGGAAATTTGGCTTACTTTACATATCATAATAATAAGAAGAATAAATAAAAACATATACTCTATGAGCCTTCGGGTGGGAGTCATGTAGCACTAACCTTGTCATTTGAGCCTTATGGTGTATGGAAAGGGGACGTATTGAATAAAAATTGCTTCATCATCATGAGCCATAAGGTGAGATGGTGAATGTCAATTCCCTTATTTTTGTCCAAGGAGCCTTCGGGTGTGGATTTTAAATAACGAGCACAATTGCATCTTAAAGAGCCACAAGGTGATATGATGTAGTTGTTGCTAACTCCATTAATAAGGTCATAATTGACTTTGGGGGTTTTATTGTTGCTTTTAAGTAGTCCTATTAGCCAAATTTCGGGTCTGGGGATTTATCCCTCAAATCGTGTTAAGTTATCCTTGATGTGGGCTTTCTTTAGTGACAACGGTTTTTGAAGTCGAGGTTAGGTTTTGAGTGTTGAGTTTACACCGTTTTTGCCTTCAATTTTGGATTAATAAATATCAAATAAGTCAAATGAGCCTTTGGGTGAATGACAAATAAAATCTAGAGATACAACTATGAATAATAGGAGAATGAGTTTAACACAAATTACTTGTATGAGTTGTTTTAATTTTGGGTCTTATGATTGACAATGATTTTGTTTTTACACTTGGCATGGAAAAGTGAAAAGTCGAAGACGATGAATCTATTTGAGTTTTATGATCCTAAAAGTTATTTTTCAAATAATGAAAGCAATACATTATGTCTTTGAAAAATAAAGTGTCAAAAGTTGAATAAAAGCGTAGTTAGTAGTTTTATTTTATCATTGCGTGAGGACACGGCAATTTCTTAGCAAGGGGGAGTTTGATATGAGTGATTTTACACATATCAATTATATCATAAAACAAACAATAAATGCATAAAATCAATAAAAAAATGCCTTGTATATGTTTGTTTGTCGTTTCATGTGTGTAGGTACCAAAGTTCACGAAAACCGGCAAGTTCGACACGAGATTGAAGAAAAGATCGACAATGCCAATGTCAAGCTCGTTTTTAGCGGATTTTATCTTAATGAAGGATATTTGGGCTTTTTGGGTCCCACTTTTGGTTAATGGGCCCAAAAGCCCAATTGTGAAAACAAGTTATTTACCTTTTTACCCAAAAGCCCAACAAAGCCCTATAGCCTTATTGATTTGTGACGAATTGAGTCATCTTGGGCTACAAGCCCAAGTCATTTTACAAGATGTTATGAGTCGGTGGAAAAATGGGCTGTAAAACCCATGAAGTAAAATAAGGATATAAACGATTTTCCTGGTCAACTCATCTACTTACCCTCACACTTATTTACTCTCGTTACAAACAATGTTTTCTTTCTCTCTCACCAAACAAATAACCACTCATCCCTTTCCTGTAAACCCTAGTTCATAAATTAAATTAGGGGATTTAAGTCTCAAGCGCGTGGATACACACGGCTGGTAATTAAATACTAACTTTTTTGGAGCAAAGTGATGATCTCATTCAGATGACGTGGCTTTTCTTCCCTGTTTTGATTGGCTCATACACATCATTCCTACTATTCCACCAATAAGCATCATCCACCTCACCACCAAACTAGCACAAAGAAGCACAAGATTGGACACGTTAGCGATTCGTGTGACCGAGAGATATCCACAGACCTTGGATGGAATTGAGAAGAAAGAGAGAGTCAGAGATGCTGAATTAAAGGTCAAGATCATTTCTCTTCACCAACAAACTCAACCCCCAAGCCTCGGGTTCTTCTATAAATACTCCCCAAAAAATATATGTGAAGGATCCCTTTTTCTTAGTATAGTTATAATTTTAAATTATAGGTAGAAGTTGTAATTTTTTTTTATTAATAATGTGATATTGTTTTGATTTAATAAAAAATTGATTTTCAGCTTTATTGTCTTCTTGCCCCACGTTTTTATTTTAATGTTGAAAGTTATTTGCATCTTCTAGTTTTACAAGATAATATTATAAGTTTTAATCATTCATGAAAGCTCAAACATTAGCTTTTATGAATGATATAGAGGATTAGGGATATAAATATCGATCCCCACTGGATAGATATGAAAATAAGCTGTTGATTCGGTAAGTAGTAGATGATATACTGTTGGTTCGATGATTATGATGGTGGTTCGTTTATTCTTGTGATATATTGAAATGAACCGTTGGTTCGTTTTATGTTAATGGTTCGAGGTTCGTGTTGTTTTTTTACGGAGATTGGTGGTGTCGAGTCGAATCATAAGGAGGCTCAGCGCCTACCTTCACATCAAAGGATCATCTATAACAAGGGTTAAGCTCGTTTTTATTTTGGTGTTATATTAGAATAATTTTGCTCGTTTTTATTTAACTGTTTTAGATCTGTTATTATTTTCTTTGATTGGAATTCAATGAATCTGCTATGATGATATGATAGAGGTTTAGTTGGTGTTGATTTATAATTGTTAGATTGATTCATACCTAGAATTTTCGAGTTATCTGTTTGAATAAAAGATTATGGATTAGATAGAATTTGGTTTATGTATTTATGAAATTGCTTTGGTCTGATATTCTTATATTAGTTTGAATGTTTATATTGGACTGTTTCTCCGTTTCATTTAAATGATGGGAAGTTGATAGATCTGTTGAATCTGATTTATTGTTATAGGAGAGGTTTATTTAATAACTAATTTCCGTTTGTTGCTGAACTTTTGATTCAACTGCTGAGTTTAAGAATCTATGGTGATTATATGTTCTGTTTCTTTTTAGTGTGTTTTATCGCTGCATTGTAGATCTGCTGCTAGGTTGTTTGATGTTTATTTTAAAGTTCTGATAGTTGCTGATTCCAGGAATCAAGTCTGATTTAGTTTCAAAAACTTCATTGCGATCATAGTCTTTTCGTTACTATTTTTCTTATGAGAACTAGCTACTGCCTTTAGTTAGTTCATTAGACTTCGTTGTAGCTGTGATATATATGGTAGATTTGTTTGCTGAACTTCTATAAGAACTGTAATGTTTTAAACTGCCTTCGTTTATGCTTTTTCGATTTTAGACTTTTTATATAATTTTGTGTATTATCAGCTTTGTAGCTCTTGTTGAGTTATAATTTTGTCTTAATATGTGCTTGAATGTTTAGCATGATATGTTAGTCGGCTGATTAGTTTTTTCATGTTTATAAAAGGTGTTAACTAAATTTGATATTACTGTATGTTTATCATCTTTTTTTAGATGTTGCATTTGTTAAAATTGGCTGTCTGTTGAATTGGTATTTCTGTATCGTGTGTCTGAGTTTTTTTTCATTGTATCTTTGTTGCTGATAAATTGATTTTATCACTACAGAATTCGTATAATCTACATATATGTAAAAAATTATAACAATCACCAAAAATGGTCCTTCCTAGGACTCGAACTTGCGACTTCAAGGTTAAGTATCCAAAGACTTTCCAATTGAGTGTGAGCTCTATTTGTTTAATTTCTGCTTAATGGTCTAGTTAAATGTTTTTGAACTTTTTCTACCTTTAAAATTATAGACGTTTTTTTTCTTAAAGTATGAGTTTTAAAATTAAAATTACTTTTTATAAAATAATTGTAAAATAAATTAGATTTATTTTGTTAGTTTAAATAATAAATTAAATAAAGTTTAAGAAAATAAATAAATATATTTTATTAATTCTTAAATTTTTAAATTTTTAAACTGATTTGAAATTTGTTCTTTTAAATAATATAGTTTTAGTTGGTATTTTGTTGTGAAATAATTTTAGTTTAAATAGTTTGTTAAGTAGAAAGTAAAAGTAAGGTTTAGATAATTTTAGTTTAAGTATTTGTCTATTGGATTTTATTTTAGGTAACGATTCATGCACTTAGGATTTAAAAAAAATTTAGGAGTATATAGTTTTAGATTAAAAACCGAAAACTCATTCGAATCAATTGTCCAAATCGAATAAAAACGTCTCAAATTCACTCGATCTTCGTGTACAACGAACTTGGTTCATCATCGTGTTTAATTAAATCCATCTTTGGTGAATTTAGTCTATTACTTTTTCCTAAAGGTAATTTTCTAAGTTTACCCTATAACGTATCTAATTAATATACATTCCACGACACATCACATTAGTATGCAAACCAGGTTTGGTACCACTATCCACTTTGTTATTATCACATTTAGATGCATTCGAAGTCGTTCCAGGGTTAGATGAGTTATCTTGAATATGAACACCAGAAGTAGACGACTTCGGACTAAAAGTAAAAGGAGTACCAACCTGGAAGCCTTTGCTTAAAGGAACACCTCTCGGAATCTGACTTCCTTGCTTACCTTTATTGTTATGCTTTCTACTACGAACTTGTTGAAATCCATCATCTTATTCATGTACAACTGTAGGAGCCACTTTAGAGATAACACGTTTAGGACAATTTTCAGCCGTATGACCAAAAATATTACATGTAGAGCATCTAGGTGGTTTCCACTCGTATTCAACTTTAATAGTTTCCTTAGTAAACCCATCACCCTCCATGTCAGGAACACCAATAGTAATTGTCTCATGTAAAATCACAATCAGATTTAATTTCAATTAAACAACGAGCAAAACTACTATGACCCCGAGATTCTTTAGACATAGTGCTAGTAAAAGAATCAAGCATAATAGGCTTACCAAGATATGTAGCAATCAAACTAATACCCTCTTCCTCAAACACTTGAATAGGCACATCATGAAGTTTGACCCACACAGGAGTACAAGTAAATTCTTCCTTTCGAAGACTAGTCTTCATAGTATACCTTTTAAGAATAATGGGAGAATTATGAATCATCCATGGGCCACCTTCCAAAAAAGCTTCATAACCCGATTGTGCATCAAATTGAAAGAAAAAGAAACCATTAGAATTCATCATGATCCTTTTAACCCAAATTTAGCCCAATTTGTTTTAGCATAATACTCAACCGCTATAAATGCCATTCGTTTACCAATAAAGTATCCATAGAGCGTATTATGAAATCGAGTATTAACTTTTTCAACCACTTTACGTGGCTTGAACTAGTAGCAGCTGCATAAGAGTTAGATGGGACACCAATATCCACCGATTGTACAATATGACATTCCTTCTCACCATGGCTAACAGTGGAACCATTTGCACCAAATAACTTATATGTAGGAAATCCTGATTCAGTGCCTGTATGTTTGGAAGACCACGCAGTTTCCTCTACCTCTAGCACAAGATCCAGAGGATTAGAAAAAGTGAAATCATCAATATTTGGGTTAAATACCTCACTCCTCATTGGCTCAGTGACCCGTTCATAAGGGATTATATCCATTTGGTCAAACGATAAATCATCATCAACCAATTTAGTAAACGTAGGAGATGAAACACTTACCTCTTTATGCTGATCTGAGGACATTCGCATAGTGATATTAGATAAATCTGGTGTAATTTTTTATGTGTAGGGAAACATCGGTGTATTTTAATTAGATACGTTATAGAGCAAATTTAGGAAATTGCCCTTAGGAAAAGGTAATAATCCATAAATAAGCCCAAGACGAATTCAATTAAACACGTGAGCGATCCAAGTTCGTTGTACACAAGGATCTTATGAATTTGAGACATTTGTTTTAATTTGGACAATTGATTTGAATTAGGTTTCGGTTTTAATCTAAAATTAATTCTACCAATTTTTAAATCCTAAGTGCATGAATCGTTTCCCAATATTAAATCTATTAGACATTTATTTAAATTATTTAAATTTTAACCTTTTTATAATTAATCTATTTAATTAAAAACACTTTTAAATCTATTTTAAAAATTATAAACTAATTAATCTATTTGAGAAAATTACTTGTACTTTATTTAAACAAAATCAATTTAAAACTAATTTTATTTAAAACTAAATTAATTAAAAACTAATTTATTTTAAATCTAATTCTAAAAACAATTTAAATTTCTAAAAGTAATCAAATATATTTTTATTTATTTTATTTATTATTATTTTTTTTAAAACTTTATGAAATTTATTTTAACAAATGATTAAAATTTTATAAATGAAAACTATGTATAAAAATAGAACTTAAAAGCTGACAGCTAGATCTATCAAAGCTATATTAATAATTAAGACTGTATTTAAACTAAAACAATAGCTAGACAAGTTGGTTAACACGTTGGGCATGTGACCAAGAGGTCACAGGTTCGAGTCCAGTGGTGGACATTTTTTTGTGAATATTATTTTTGGACTAGAAAATCGAAAATCAAAGTCACAGGAGTGACTTTTGTTGAGATATTATTTTTTGACTGATAAACTTATATCAGATTGTTAAATCAGTACCCAAACTATGCGTTTGGAATACTGACTAATATGTAACAGATCATAAAATCACTAGTACAAATATATATCAGTAAACTCAAAGTCCTAATACAAGTAAAATGCAAGCAAAAAGATATTCATCAATTCAGTATCCAAAATTCAGTGTAAGGCCAAAATCAACAGATATCAATAACTTTCAAGACTTTGAAAAAGAAACATTCAGTAAAATGCAGCATTATCACTAAAATCAAACCATAATATTTATAAGACTAAATTTAGGCAGATCAGAACTTATCAGATGCAAGCCATGAAGCAGATCTGACTATTTAACAAGAATCAACAGCCACTAGATCAAATAATAGATCCATTAACATCTAACTCTATAATATTATCAGCAAACTAAACAAAAACTGAAATAGCAGATCCAACTTCTTATCAGCATAATACTTTATCAGATTTAACAAACAACTATTAGTTTATAAAAATTAACAACTCACAAAACCTATTATACTACTAGATTAATTTACCCACATTCACAAGTTTAATTCATCCAAGCAGTGCCAAAATTCATCTGATCATTCAAATAACTCTCTAGACGAATTAATGTCATTATTCTTAACTCATATCAAATAAAATATCAATCCCAAACTAAACAGTAAAAAGATTGAAAACAGCTTAACCAAATTCACAAAATAAACCAAAACAATATACTAAACCATTCAACAATTTAATTAAAATTATTTATGAAAATAAATATAAGATTAACCTTTAACGATGAACCTTTGTAGAAGAAGGAAGGTGCCGAACCTCCTTAGAACCGAAATAAACCACCATTACTTGAACCATATACCATTCGTCACCATATCGAGTCACGAACCAAACTCGAACATCAAACGCACCATTCGACTCTATTCTCGAACCACGAGTCAACGAATAATTTTACTTTTCCAGTGGGGAAAAGTTATTCCAAATTTCACTTATATTAATTAATTAAAGCTATAGAATAAACTTTAATCAAATAATATTTATTATAATATCAATTTAGATTGTAGAATAAAACTGAAATTAGGTTAACAGTAAAATCAACTTCACAAAGAAAAATTAAACTCAAAAGAACTTTTCATTAATTTCAGAAAAATATACAAAACTATTAAAGTAAAAAAAATACAATTAAACCTACATCTATTTTAACATTATAACATTAAGTAAAAATGGAATGATTACAATTACATTTTTTGGGGGGGTTTATAGGCAAACCCCAGCCTTACTGATGAGAATTTGTTGAAAAGCATCTTCAATCTTGGCCTTCTATTATTCACTCTCTATATTTTCTTTAGATCTTAACCACTCAAGGGTGGCCTAGTGGCAAAAGGATTTGTGGCTATCACTCCAAAGTGTGTGAGGTCTCAAGTTCAATTCCCACTAGGTGCAAACAACCTTAAAGTGGCCACGCCAACCTCCTGAAAGGGAGGGCTTTACCTGGTTTGAGTCTGTGTGGCGGTGGGCTCAAACCCCGTGGATTAGTCGGCCAATGTGTCGGAAATCACGGTTACCAAAAAAAAAAAATATTTTCTTTAGATCTTACGGTGGAAAATGGTTCTCTTGCACACGGATTGCCAAGGTGGCAGAGATGTGTGCTTGTTGTGCTTTTTTAAAGATGATGTGGCAAGATATAATTGGGTGGATGGCTTGTTATGAGGTGTTTCCACCAATCATAGGTGAGAGATGACAAGAGAGGGTGCCATGTCACCTAGATTGGGGCATCTTGAAGCTCCTAAATTCTTGGGAATTATTTAGAAGCACGTGCGTTTCAATTGTTTAAGATAGGAAAAGCCCCAGTTTGGTATTAGGGTTTGGGATGGAAGGGTGACTGCGTTTATTATTTTGGTTGAGAGAGATAAGGGTGTAACTTTGTTTGTAACGAAAAAAAGGAGTGAATGAGCATTTTGACCAAAAGTGAATACATGTTTTCACTTATATCTTTTTTTTAACCGTCTATGTTGACCTAATGGGCTTGAGGACCCAATATTCTCCCACTGTCTCAATAATATTGTAATTGTTGGGATTTTGGGCTTTATATAATTCCCATTCGTCTCATTGGGCCATGGATTGCTTTAAATACCATATGTCCCAAAGTTTGTTGTTATATGGGCTAAATTGAGCCTTGTAACCAAGAATGAATACTACATCTCTTTAAATGGGCTTTTAGGCCCCACTGCATCATGTCCAAAATTAGGGCTCATAAACGGAGCACTAGCATTAATATCATCACGCCCCCCCCCCCCCCCCCCTCTGCTTGAAGAGCATTAACATGTTGTCTTTTTTGTGTTCTAGCAACGCTCTCCAATTCCACTTGGCGAGTACATACGATATCAAGAGTCTTTTTCCATTGATCAGTATACATTCGCTTCCAGGCTTCATATTTGTTGTTTTGAACGTCATTCATAAACCTGTTAATCACCTCCACCGTATTGAGGGAGATCGAGAACAACTTTTCAACATCTGCTAACGACCCAACATTCAGATTATGTCCTTCTATAGTTACCGTTATAGTTCCATCAACCAAACTAGGGTTTGACGAAACCCTAGTCGATTCAAAATTCTTGGAACCCATCATAGCAGCCCCATGACTAAAACCTTAACAATAAATAAACGATCGACAATGGCAGTAGCAATCACAACCCTAACGATGAAAAAAACGCTCGACACCCTAAAAACGATTATTAATACCAACCAGAAAACACAAAAGCAGCAACTGTCACAGGTTACACGTGAATCAGCACAATAAATAAAGACTAAGCCAACCTAATAAGCGACTAGGACAACCAACGAAACAAATCACATGCAGAAAAACAATGACGGCAGAAAACTAAAAGAAAAAGCAATTTAACTAAGCCAAAAACCAATCAACCAAATAAGGACTTTGTTAACTCAAGAATAATCGGAGATTAATCGAGAAAATAGCATCGTTATAAGGTATTCGAATTAAAGGAAAAAGAAATTCAGGTTATGAGGTGAGGAGAATTTTCGGCAGCCATTGTTGTTTTTTAGGGTTTTTTTTCCTCCCCGCTTATTTGATAAATAAGCTTAATATTGGGTTTATGCTACTTGTTTTCTTTGTTCCATGTTGTGTAGGTCTTAAAAGTTTGAAGATATTCGTTCAGTCTTATTTCCTTGGACTATTGTAGTCCACCAACAAGGAAAGCCATAAGCCATTTCCTTATAAGCCCTCATAAGCTCAATTAAGGTATTAAGCTGGTGGCATCAACTTATTGTGCTTGGTTTAGATGTGCATCAAGTCAAGGTAAAGCTTGAACTCCCTTTTCTTTTTCTGATCTTATATGCCTTATGTGGTTTTTATGCATATGTGCTTATCTAGTTGAATTTATTGCTTGTTTACTTTTATTTATGCTTATATTCATTATTCACGCCTTTTACTTTCTTGTCTTAGAGTAAAATTTTAAACTTTCTTTGTTAAAATTTTGTGCCCTACACCATTAGGGTGTTTGGGTTAAAGATTATACCTATGTTCAATAGTTCATTTGGCTTTGTGGTGTATTATTCAGTCACTTAGGTTAGTTATAGGTGAGTCTAAATCAGCTTTGTTTGAAGTCTTGTAGGGTAGAATGTCACAAATTGCCTATTTGTTAAAAATCTGTCTAGTATCTCTATCAGAATTGCATTTGCTTTATTTTTATCTGATGACACTGATTTGTGAGTTGCCTGATATGTATATGTGTTGTCTGATGGTTCTTGATGGCTTGCATTAGCTTTAAGATTGATTAGTGCATTCAAACTTGCTAAGCTTTGCCTTTTTTTGTTGTCAAACACATCAGCTATCACAACTTGCTCATCTTTGGGATTTAAGCTCTATTTTTTGGTTCATAAGTAGCTTAGGAGTATAGCTTTATCTGTTTTAGGTATTTACAAGTTTCAATGCTTATTGGTAGCATGTACATTAAGCCAAAGTTCACTCTTTTGCCTAGAATTGCACTACGACTGTAGCTTAGCCATATTTTCATTGCTTTTGAAGTTTTCTTGCTTATTTTGTGTCTGTGCGTTTAGTTTGAGGTGCTTTTGTTACTTTTGAACTTCGAGTGAATCTTAAGCTGATAAGCCCAACTGGCTTATCAGTCTTGCTAATTGTCTAAAACAAGCTAAACAAGCACAACTGCCATCATCAAGAAGTTTATCCTTAGACCTCTTAATCACATCATTCACAGCATTCTCAACTTATTTTTTAGTCACTTTTAAGTCCTTTTGAATTTTCTTTTTGTTGACATTTTGGTTGAAGTTGTACAAAGTTGGCCACTTGGCTTATTTGCTTATAACAGCTTATCTAATCAGTCAACAACCTTGTTTTTGTAACCAACCTCATTTTTATAGCTTATTATCAATTTTCCAGCTTTTGGTTTTATATAATTAAGGTTTTACTATAAAACAAATAGCTTTCATTTAAAATAAGTGCTTATTGAGTCCTACAGCTTATTAATGTAGGCTTATTGGATTTTTCTTGGTTCTAACTCTTAATTATTATATTTCCAAGCTTTTTGCCAGACCTTGTAGTTGAGTTTTAAGCAAAGTCCACTATTTTGTCTGTTGGAGTATTTAGCTTTTTGCTTATTTTAAGCTTATTTATTAATCTTTTTCAAGTATTCTTTTTGCAAAGTCTTAGTTATCCCAAAAGGGGAGAGTGTGCTTATTTACAGCTTATGGCATTGAGTTTTGAGCTTATTGGGCTTTTAAAGGCTCACTAAGCTAGCTTAGTGCTTATTAATGTGTGATAAGTTCATTTTCAGCTTTTGGGCCTATGGAAAATTGTGTTTAAAATTGCATTTTTAGTCAGAATAGACTTTTAGTTTTTAAATTTTCAAAAGTTGTTTTATTGGGCCTAAAAGCCCATTTAGGGTAAACTAGTTTTAGATTAGGCCGGTTTTAGGGCCCATTAAGGGTTTTTAATTATTTTTAATTTTATTTTGCATTACTTAGGTAAAAATAAACTAGTTTGCACATTTTTAGAATTTTTCATATTTTTGGATTATTTTAATATTATCTTGTCTCGATTTGCGTGCCCGTAATTCGATTTTATTTTTATCCGTCGTAGTGTAGACTCGTCTTATATTTTAAACCTTGCTTTTCCCAAATCCGTGACTAATCCAAATACGTATAATTGGCAAATAACTTCACCTCGCTAGGAACGAACTCGACTTTCGGTTTAGCGTTTACGTTTTACCTAATATTACCATACATACTTTCCTAAATGTGTAAATCCTACATCACCTAAGTTCACCAATTTTCACCTAGCGAAACAACACTGTAGCCATAGTTCTTATTCTTTGCATTTTGATTTTGTGCTTCTATAATTGATTGTGAGTTGCTTGGTGTTTGATTTTCGTTTGTTCGCTAGATATGCAAAGGTAATAAGCTCAACTTGCTTATTTACCCTAACTGTCCAAAAATAAAACATTTAACCAAAAATAAAAAAGGTATGGGGTTCGAACCCACATCCTTCACACTCACAACCAACATTAAAACCATCTGCCCTTGGGACTTTTTCAAGTTACCTAGGGTAATTTATATTTGTATAGTATATTGGTCAGTTTTGGTCATATAAGCTATAAAACAACTTATTATGCTTTTTCTACTTATCCACTTGTGCAACAACCTAGTTTTTGTAATCATTCCTCTTCATTTTACTTCTTTCTTATATTTCCAACTTTGTGTTCCATTTGGTTAGATTTTTGCTAGAACCTGTGGCAACCCGTAAATTTGAACTCATGGTTTAAAATAATTATCGCTACAATTTTTTTATAGAAAATATTGTAACTAATAAACAAGAAGATATCCAGATTCTAAAAAATTGTTATCACCAATAATACTTACGAATGACTATTTGGAAATTCTACTGGTTATACAGAAATTTATATGCTACGTGTTTAAATTAATTTACCGTAAAGTGGAAAATAATTATTGTGCTACTTGAAGACCGTTATTAACTCTAACTAGAGGCCATCAAACTAAAAGCTTATGTTTTCTATATATTTTACTTGAAATAAATTATTTTAAGTTTATAGGTTATATAAACGTCAATACTAGTTTATTTTAATAGTTAACAAAAATTATCGAAATCACCGTTAATTATTAATAGGATGTTATATAAATGTTATCGACTCACGGTTTCTTCAAAACAATATATGATGGACTATAAAAAGTCTATAAATCATATATTTATCACTTTTAATTTATTTTCAACGTTTCAGATAATTTACCGAGATAATCGTATTTTATTTATTATTTAATTATAAAATATTGTTTTTATGGAAAAATAATCATGAAAATGTGTAAATTAATTTTATCAACTAAGAACTAATAAAAGTAAATTTTTAACTTCATAATAATTTATACGAGCTTAAATAAATTATTAAACAACCATAAATAAGCCCGTATCTATTTTTAAGTGCCCGTAAATAATTTTGAAGGCCCGTAAACCCTAAGTAAACCCAAATAATTATTTCTAAACCCAAATTAGCCCAATATTAACACTACTTAATGGAAATTTCGTGACTTAGGCCATAAGAAGTCTTGAGCCGATTTTTACAAAGCTAGAAAATAGGAAAAATAATTTAGATAATAAGGAAATAAATTAGGAAACTTGTTTACATTTATGAACTTTCTAAATAATGAAAGTCCCTGCTCCTATACATTGTATATTCGTCCATATCTCTTCCTAAACCCCACCAATGATTATTTTCCTACAAAATCTCCAAAAGTCAGTCTATACACTGTTTTATCCCATTCTTGCTATTGTTCTTCCTTCTCAGCCATTACTTGTGATTTCCTATCATAATTTTAGTCCTAAAGATAAGATATAATCAGGTTATAAATATAGAGTTCAAGGTTTGTGATTCTTCATCCCAAAACACAAGCAAAAAATCAAACCGAACCCTTTTCTTCTTCTTGTTTCTGTTGCATCTTAACACCACCATAAGACACCATTGACATCACTCTTACCACTCCTAATAACTCCTTAACATCAGTCATATAACTCTTGTAAGTAGCCCCTATAGCCCAAACCATCCTTTAATTCGAAACCGTATGTTTTGGATTCATGTTCTTGTTTCTTGAATTGATGCCGAGACATCACACAATCATACACCACCATATAGGTCAGTGTTAGAACGTCTAAGAACCCTTTAAAAATATCCTTAAACACCCTCTAAACAGACCTCGAAGTTCGTGACTTGAAGTACTTTAAAAATCGAAACCCTAAATGAGTCGATTTAGGGTTTTCTTCAAAACCCTAGTTTCATAAACTTGGGTACTGAATTTATTTTGGTTGTGTAATATCCAGCAGCAAGAAACCTTATATCTACTTGTTTAAGTGATCACGAGTCCGATTGTTCCTTGCCAAAAGAGTTCATGTCCTAGCTTTGGAGTGATAGTAAAACCGAGACTCATTTAGGCTTCTCTAAGGCTTAATCTTGTTCAAACCACCAAACCATTGTAAGTAGGGTATCATTTGGTTTTAAACATATCCTAGTATGGTATAAACCCTGACCTAGTAATGCCTAAAGTTGAAAAGTAACACGTAATTGGCTAAATGGTTAAAATCGAGCCCTAACAGGACGTACGGGTATAAACCGTGCAATAATTTTGCTTAACTTGATTATGAACTGAATTTTCATGTTTACTACTGTTAAATGATGTTATTAATTAGTTTATGTTATTTAAATCAGTATATAATGTTATTTTATCAAGTGGTAAAAGTAGTCGAAACTCTCGTTGCTAAACTAGCTTAAAAATGACTAAACTCTTGTTAAAAGCCGACCATTCAATGTTGGTCACGAAACTTTTACTCTAAATATTCATATTGAATTTTTCATAAGTTTTACAATTCTCTTTGAACCAAGTAAAAAGACCTAAAAATGAATTAGTTATCACACTTTTAATTTTATGATTTTATGCGAAATTAATGAAATAATGTGCATGTAAAATGGTAAACTTTAGAATCCTTAAAATGTCACTAATATGAATTTCTTAATTATGGTTAGATTATAATATGAATCTACCTCTGAAAAAGAAAAAAAATCATGGTAGAAGGATTAAAAACGAGTTTACAATTAATAAACAATCACTACACGTAAAAATAACGTTTTTAAGAAAATCAGATTATATTTTATAACACATGAAATTGTTAAATGAAATTTCATGCTAAACTGGATATTTTTACATTTCATATTATTATTTTTAAATGATGACATGCCTTTATAATAATTAAAATGATTAATACATAAATATGAAAGCTGAAACCGTAAAACATGAATTTTTACTTATTAAAACCTACGTAAAATTTAACTATTAATTTATATAGTAAAATTTAATAAATTTAAATTAATTTTACATGAATTCATATCAACCTATCAATTATTTTATAATGTATAATAAAATAAAAATTTAAAATGATAATAATTGATGAAACCCTAGTTTAAAAAGATAAAACCCGACTCTAAATAATTAAACTAATTAATAACCGAAAACATTTTATAAAACATTAGTCGTTATTATTCCAACCTAAATCACCAACTAAGAACGGGTTTATACATGTATATTATTTTTATATTACACATGTTTTAAATGAATATCATTCTTATTAGGTTACCGGTAAAATTCTACTTTGTCATGCGACACTTTACTATCAACAAGGTGAGTTCTCTAGCCCCTATCATAAATTATTTTATCAAACTATGATTTTTCTAGCCCCTTTATCTCAAATTATTTTATCAACTAGTGAGTTACTAGCCCCTCTATCTTTAAAAATGCTTTATCATCTTTTGGGGTGAGAACATTGCTTGATTTATAATGCATGAACACAAGTGAACTATTGTTTACTAGTTGGTCTAAGTCCCGAAATAACCCAAATGATAACTGCCCCACGAATCATGAACCGTTAGTCACCTAGCTGGGTTACAGCGAAGTGAGCGTGAATGTTATGGATAGATCTATCGAAGTTGACACTCCTATTTACTTTGAATCAGTCTGTTCAAGTAAATACAGTTTCATTTGAAGACAATGGGTGACTTGGGTTAGTCACCTTCACGGGCACAAACGAAGTCAGTTAGACTCGTTAAGGCATCGGTGTCATGAGCTTAGATAGTAGTAAAGATAAACTATGTGAATTTGTATGTGTTATATTGTCACAGGTGGATACGAATCTTGTGGTTCATTGAAATCGTTCTTATTGCTTCCTTAAACTTAAACCTAGGAACTCACTAACTTTGTGTTGACACTTTAGCAATGTTTTTCTCATGTATGCTACTAAGTGGAGTCTACATTGTTGTTTTGGCATGTATAGGTCATTCTCTCGCATCAAGTCCTCTTCACGCCATGAAGTCGCAACCCAAATCCAGTCTTCCGCTGTAGTAAAATTTGGGAGTGTGACAGAATGGTATTAGATCCTTGATTATAGAGAACTAGGTTGCATTAGTAACTCTAGACTATAATCGGCTGTAAATCGCATAATAATATGACATACCAACCATCTAGTGTTAGATCCTTATCAAAAGCTAAATTGTTTGACATGTTATTTTTATTTACTATATACTACTAAGTGTTACTATGAAAAACATGCTTTATGGGACTATGAATGGACACCCATGGGTGTGGGATGGCGTAACATAGTGGGTTGCAATCTAGTATTACAATAGTACACAATATGCCATGCTCTATCTACTTAACTGCAAGTGAATGGGAAGATATAATGAAAATATGATACAAATAAAAGAGGTGACGAAAAGGAGGATGATATATGTTGTATCTGGAATATACATAGCCTGATCACCTATGTATAATTTAGATGAGACAATAGTATGCTCGTAGTAGTTACCACAACTACCAAAATGAATAAAACTCACTCAAAATAAAATTAATCATTTTTTTCTACCATACACTAAACGTATGGGAGAAATCATAAATTCTAGAAGGTCGAGAATGCCACTAACCACTTTCGTCTTCTTTTCGACAAATACTTTAACGTATACGACGCCTTGATTTCGGGACGAAATCTCTAAGGCGAGGTGAATGTGACAACCCGTAAATTTGAACTCATGGTTTAAAATAATTATCGCTACAATTTTTTTATAGAAAATATTTTAATTAATAAACAAGAAGATATCCAAATTCTAACAAATTATTATCACCAATAATACTTACGAATGACTATTTGGAAATTATACTGGTTATATAGAAATTTATATCCTATGTATTTAAATTAATTTACCGTAAAGTGGAAAATAATTATTGTGCTACTTGAAGACCGTTATTAACTCTAACTAGAGGCCATCAAACTAAAAGCTTATGTTTTCTATATATTTTACTTGAAATGAATTATTTTAAGTTTATAGGTCATATAAACGTCAATAATAGTTTATTTTAATAGTTAACAAAAATTATCGAAATAACCGTTAATTATTAATAGAAGGTTATATAAACGTTATCAACTCACGATTTCTTCAAAACAATATATGGTGGACTATAAAAAGTCTATAAATCATATATTTATCACTTTTAAATTATTTTCAATATTTCAGATAATTTACCGAGATAATCGTATTTTATTTATTATTTAATTATAAAATATCGTTTTTATGGAAAAATAATCATGAAAATGTGTAAATTAATTTTATCAACTAAGAACTAATAAAATTAATTTTTAAACTTCATAATAAATTATACGAGCTTAAATAAATTATTAAACAACCATAAATAAACCCGTATCTATTTTTAAGAGCCCGTATATAATTTTAAAGGCCCGTAAACTCTAAGTAAACCCAAATAATTATTTCTAAACCCAAATTAGCCCAATATTAACACTACTTAATAGAAATTTCGTGACTTAGGCCATAAGAAGTCTTGAGCCGATTTTTACAATGCTAGAAAATAGGAAACTTAATTTAGATAATTAGGAAATAAATTAGGAAACTTGTTTACACTTATCAACTTTCTAAATAATGAAAATCCATGCTCCTATACATTGTATATTCGTCCATATCTCTTCCTAAATCCCACCAACGATTATTTTCCTACAAAATCTCCAAAAGTCGATCTATACACTGTTTTATCCCATTCTTGATACTGTTCTTCCTTCTCAGCCATTACTTGTGATTTCCTATAATAATTTTATTCCTAAATATAAGATATAATCAGGTTATAAATATAGAGTTCAAGGTTTGTGATTCTTCATCCCAAAACACAAGCAGACTATCAAACTGAACCCTTTTCTTCTTCTTGTTTCTGCTTCATCTTAACACCACCATAAGACACCATTTCCATCACTCTTACCACTCCTAATAACTCCTTAACATCAGTCATATAACTCTTGTAAACAGCCCCTATAGCCCAAACCATCACAGCCTTTAATTCGAAACCGTATGTTTTGGATTCATGTTCTTGTTTCTTGAATTGTTGCCGAGACATCACACAATCATACACCACCATATAGGTCAGTGTTGGAACGTCTAAGAACCCTTAAAAATATCCTTAAACACCCTGTAAACAGACCTTGAAGTTCGTGACTTGAAGTACTTTAAAAATCGAAACCCTAAATGAGCCGATTTAGGGTTTTCTTCAAAACCCTAGTTTCATAAACTTGGGTACTGAATTTATTTTGGTTGTGTAATATCCAGCAGCAAGAAACCTTATATCTACTTGTTTAAGTGATCACGAGTCCGATTGTTCGTTGCCAAAAGAGTTCATGTCCTAGTTTTGCAGTGATAGTAAAACCGAGACTCATTTAGGCTTCTCTAAGGCTTAATCTTGTTTAAACCACCAAAACATTGTAAGTAGGGTATAATTTGGTTTTAAACATATCCTAGTATGGTATAAACCCTGACCTAGTAATGCCTAAAGTTGAAAAGTAACACGTAATTGGCTAAATGGTTAAAATCGAGCCCTAACAGGACGTACGGGTAAAAACCGTGCAATAACTTTGCTTAACTTGATTATGAACTGAATTTTCATGTTTACTACTGTTAAATGATGTTATTAATTAGTTTATGTTATTTAAACCCAGTATGTAATGTTATTTTATCAAGTGGTAAAAGTAGCCGAAACTCTCGTTGCTAAACTAGCTTAAAAATGCCTAAACTTTTGTTAAAAACCGACCATCCAATGTTGGTCACGAAAATTTTACTCTAAATATTCATATTGCATTTTTCATAAGTTTTACAATGCTCTTTGAACCAAGTAAAATGACCTTAAAATGAATTAGTTATCACACTTTTAATTTTATGATTTTATGCGAAATTAATGAAATAATGTGCATGTAAAATGGTAAACTTTAGAACCCTTAAAATGTCACTAATATGAATTTCTTAACTATGGTTAGATTATAATATGAATCGACCTCTGAAAAAGAAAAAAAAGAATCATGGTAGAAGGATTAAAAATAAGTTTACATTTAATAAACGATCACTACACGTAAAAATAACGTTTTTAAGAAAATCAGATTATATTTTATAACACATGAAATTGTTAATTGAAATTTCATGCTAAACTGGATATTTTTACATTTCATACTATTTTTTTTAAATAATGACATGCCTTTATAATAATTAAAATGATTAATACATAAATATGAAAGCTGAGACCGTAAAACATGAATTTTTACTTATTAAAACCTACGTAAAATTTAACTATTAATTTATATAGTAAAATTTAATAAATTTAAATTAATTTTGCATGAATTCATATCAACCTATCAATTATTTTATAATGTATAAACATAAAAATCTAAAATGATAATAATTGATGAAACCCTAGTTTAAAAAGATAAAACCCAACTCTAAAAAATTAAACTAATTAATAACCGAAAACGTTTTATAAAACGTTAGTCGTTATTATTCCAACCTAAAGCACCAACTAAGAACGAGTTTATACATGTATATTATTTTTATATTACACATGGTTTAAATGAATATCATTCTTATTAGGTTACCGGTAAAATTCTACTTTGTCATGCGACACTTTACTATCAAGAAGGTGAGTTCTCTAGCCCCTATCTTAAATTATTTTATCAAACTATGAGTTTTCTAGCCCCTTTATCTCAATTTATTTTATCAACCAGTGAGTTACTAGCCCCTCTATCTTTAAAACTGCTTTATCATCTTTTAGGGTGAGAACATTGCTTGATTTATAACGCATGAACACAAGTGAACTATTCTTTACTAGTTGGTCTAAGTCCCGAAACAACTCAGATGATAACTGCCCCATGAATCATGAACCGTTAGTCACAAAACTGGGTTACAGCGAAGTGAGCGCGAATGTTATGGATAGATCTATCGGAGTTGACACTCCTATTTACTTTGAATCAGTTCGTTCAAGTAAATACAGTTTCATTTGAAGACAATGGGTGACTTGGGTTAGTCACCTTCACGGGCACAAACGAGGTCAGTTAGACTCGTTAAGGCATCGATGTCATAAGCTTAGATAGTAGTAAAGATAAACTATGTGACTTTGTATGTCTTATATTGTCACACGTGGATACGAATCTTGTGGTTCATTGAAATGGTTCTTATTGCTTCCTTAAACTTAGACCTAGGAACTCACCAACTTTGTGTTGACACTTTAGCAATGTTTTTCTCATGTATGCTACTATGTGGAGTCTACATTATTGTTTTGGCATGTAGAGGTCGTTCTCTCGCATCAAGTCCTCTTCACGCCATGAAGTCGCAACCCAAATCCAGTCGTCCGCTGTAGTAAAATTTGGGGGTGTGACAGAATGGTATCAGATCCTTGATTATAGAGGACTAGGTTGCATTAGCAACTCTAGACTTTAATCGGCTCTAAATCGCATAATAATATGACATACCAACCATCTAGTGTGAGATCCTTATCAAAAGCTAAATTGTTTGACATGTTATTTTTATTTACTATAGACTACTAAGTGTTACTATGAAAAACATGCTTTATGGGACTATGAATAGACACCCATGGGTGTGGGATGACGTAAAATAGTGGGTTACAATCTAGTATTACAATAGTACACAATATGCCATGCTCTATCTACTTAACTGCTAGTGAATGGGAAGATATAAGGAAAATATGATACAAATAAAAGAAGTGATCAAAAGGAGGATGATATATGTTGTATCTGGAATATACATAGCATGATCACCTATGTATAATTTAGATGAGACAATAGTATGCTCGTAGTAGTTACCACAACTACCAAAATGAATAAAACTCACTCAAAATAAAATTAACCATTTTTTTCTACCATACACTAAATGTATGGGAGAAATCATAAATTCTAGAAGGTCGAGAATGCCACTAACCACTTTCGTCTTCTTTTCGACAAATACTTTAACGTATACGATGCCTTGATTTCAGCACGAAATCTCTAAGGCGAGGTGAATGTGACAACCCGTAAATTTGAACTCATGGTTTAAAATAATTATCGCTACATTTTTTTTATAGAAAATATTGTAATTAATAAACAAGAAGATATCCAAATTCTAACAAATTATTATCACCAATAATACTTACGAATGACTATTTGGAAATTATACTGGTTATATAGAAATTTATATCCTACGTGTTTAAATTAATTTACCGTAAAGTGGAAAATAATTATTGTGCTACTTGAAGACAGTTATTAACTCTAACTAGAGGCCATCAAACTAAAAGCTTATGTTTTCTATATATTTTACTTGAAATGAATTATTTTAAGTTTATAGGTCAAATAAACGTCAATAATAGTTTATTTTAATAGTTAACAAAAATTATCGAAATCACCGTTAATTATTAATAGAAGGTTATATAAACGTTATCAACTCACGATTTCTTCAAAACAATATATGATGGACTATAAAAAGTCTATAAATCATATATTTGTCACTTTTAAATATTTTCAATATTTCAGATAATTTACCGAGATAATCGTATTTTATTTATTATTTAATTATAAAATATCGTTTTTATAGAAAAATAATCATGAAAATGTGTAAACTAATTTTATCAACTAAGAACTAATAAAATTAATTTTTAAACTTCATAATAAATTATACGAGCTTAATTAAATTATTAAACAACCATAAATAAGCCCGTATCTATTTCTAAGAGCCCGTAAATAATTTTCAAGGCCCGTAAACCCTAAGTGAACCCAAATAATTATTTCTAAACCCAAATTAGACCAATATTAACACTACTTAATATAAATTTCGTGACTTAGGTCATAAGAGTCTTGAGCTGATTTTTACAAAGCTAGAAAATAGGAAAATTAATTTAGATAATTAGGAAAGAAATTAGGAAACTTGTTTACACTTATAAACTTTATAAACAATGAAAATCCATGCTCCTATACATTGTATATTCGTCCATATCTCTTCCTAAACCCTACCAACGATTATTTTCCTACAAAATCTCCAAAAGTCGATCCATACACTGTTTTATCCCATTCTTGATACTGTTCTTCCTTCTCAGCCATTACTTGTGATTTCCTATAATAATTTTAGTCCTAAAGATAAGATATACACAGGTTATAAATATAGAGTTCAAGGTTTGTGATTCTTCTTCCTAAAACACAAGCAGACTATCAAACTGAACCCTTTTCTTCTTCTTGTTTCTGCTGCATCTTAACACCACCATAAGACACCATTGCCATCACTCTTACCACTCCTAATAAATCCTAACATCATTCATATAACTCTTGTAAACAGTCCCTATAGCCCAAACCATCACAGCCTTTAATTCGAAACCGTATGTTTTGGATTCATGTTCTTGTTTCTTGAATAGCTGCCGAGACATCACACAATCATACACCACCATATAGGTCAGTTTTGGAACGTCTAATAACCCTTAAAAATATCCTTAAACACCCTGTAAACAGACCTTGAAGTTCGTGACTTGAAGTACTTTAAAAACCGAAACCCTAAATGAGCCGATTTAGGGTTTTCTTCAAAACCCTAGTTTCATAAACTTGGGTACGGAATTTATTTTGGTTGTGTAATATATAGAAGCAAGAAACATTATATATACTTGTTTAAGTGATCACGAGTCCGATAGTTCATTGCCAAAAGAGTTCTTGTCCTAGCTTTGGAGTGATAGTAAAACCGAGACTCATTTAGGCTTCTCTAAGGCTTAATCTTGTTCAAAACACCAAACCATTGTAAGTAGGGTATCATTTTGTTTTAAACATATCCTAGTATGGTATAAACCCTGACCTAGTAATGCCTAAAGTTGAAAAGTAACACGTAATTGGCTAAATGGTTAAAAACGAGCCCTAACATGACGTACGGGTAAAAACCGTGCAATAATTTTGCTTAACTTGATTATGAAATGAATTTACATGTTTACTACTGTTAAATGATGTTATTAATTAGTTTATGTTAGTTAAACTCAGTATGTAATGTTATTTTATCAAGTGGTAAAAGTAGCCGAAACTCTCGTTGCTAAACTAGCTTAAAAATGCCTAAACTTTTGTTAAAAAACGACCATCCAATGTTGGTCACGAAACTTTTACTCTAAATATTAAAATTGCATTTTTCATAAGTTTTACAATGCTCTTTGAACCAAGTAAAAAGACCTAAAAATGAATTAGTTATCACACTTTTAATTTTATGATTTTATGCGAAATTAATGAAATAGTGTGCACGTAAAATGGTAAACTTTAGAACCCTTAAAATGTCACTAATATCAATTTCTTAATTATGGTAAGATTATAATTTGAATCTACCTCTGAAAACGAAAAAAGAATCATGGTAGAAGGATTAAAAACGAGTTTACAGTTAATAAACGATCACTACACGTAAAAATGACGTTTTTAAGAAAATCTGATTATATTTTATAACACATGAAATTGTTAAATGAAATTTCATGCTAAACTGGTACATTTTACATTTCATATTATTTTTTTAAAATAATTACATGCCTTTATAATAATTAAAATATATAATACATAAATATGAAAGATGAAACCGTAAAACATGAATTTTTACTTATTAAAAACCTACGTAAAATTTAACTATTAATTTATTAGCAAAATTTAATAAATTTAAAATTAATTTTACATGAATTCATATCAACCTATCAATTATATTATAATGTATAAACATAAAAATCTAAAATGATAATAATTGATGAAACCCAAGTTTAAAAAGATAAAATCCGACTCTAAATAATTAAATTAATTAATAACCGAAAGCTATTATTCCAACCTAAAGCACCAACTAAGAACGGGTTTATACATGTATATTATTTTTATATTACACATGGTTTAAATGAATATCATTCTTATTATGTTACGGATAAAATTATACATTGTCCTGCGACACTTTACTATCAACAAGGTGAGTTCTCTAGCCCCTATCTTAAATTATTTTATCAAACTATGAGTTTTCTAGTCCCTTTATCTCAAATTATTTTATCAACTAGTGAGTTACTAGCCCCTCTATCTTTAAAAATGCTTTATCATCTTTTGGGGTGAGAACATATCTTGATTTATAATGCATGAACACAAGTGAACTATTCTTTACTAGTTGGTCTAAGTCCCGAAACAACCCAAATGATAACTGCCCCACGAATCATGAACCGTTAGTCACCTAGCTGGGTTACAGTGAAGTGATCGTGAATGTTATGGATAGATCTATCGAAGTTGACACTCCTATTTACTTTGAATCAGTTCGTTCAAGTAAATACAGTTTCATTTGAAGACAATGGGTGACTTGGGTTAGTCACCTTCACGGGCACACACGAAGTCAGTTAGACTCATTATGGCATTGGTGTCATGAGCTCAGATAGTAGTAAAGATAAACTATGTGACTTTGTATGTGTTATATTGTCACAGGTGGATACGAATCTTGTGGTTCATTGAAATGGTTCTTATTGCTTTCTTAAACTTAAACCTAGGAACTCACCAACTTTGTGTTGACACTTTAACAATGTTTTTCTCAGGTATGCTACTATGTGGAGTCTACATTGTTGTTTTGGCATGTAGAGGTCGTTCTCTCGCATCAAGTCCTGTTGACGCCATGAAGTCGCAACCCAAATCCAGTCGTCCGCTGAAGTGAAATTTGGGGGTGTGACAGATTCCGACTTATTGCTTATTTAAACTTTGTGCTTATTGGTTCTCCTAGCTTATTGTAGTTAACCTTTTGCAATCTTATTTGTGTCATTGCCTTAATAAGCTTATTTCACAACCTTGTGCGAAGTTTCAGCTCACAAAACGCCCAAAATAGTCAAAACGACTATTTTGTCGTATTGTGACAAAGCCAAACAATAATTTGAGCTTGTTAGGCAACCTTTTTAGAAAATTCTTTTTTCAATCTCTTTATAAGCCAAAAATATTGATCTTTTCCAAATTTCAGCTAATAAGCTTAAGTTTTTAACTTACTAGGCTTATTAGGCCCAATAAGTTAGCTTATAGCTTATTTATGGCTTATTGGTAAGGAACTGGCTTTTGGGCCTTCGGAAAAAGTTATTTAAAATTATCTATTTAGTCAGAATGGCATTTTGCTTTTTAGTTTTTCAAAAAAATTCTTATTAGGCTTTTGGCCCATTAAGCCTAATTTTTTTTTATTTTGGCCCATTTGAAGGCTCAAAACTCATTTTCTGATTATTTTAATTACTTTTTGGTTTTTATTAGTTAAATTAATAGTTTTCAAATTTTTAATTTTTGAATATGTTATTATTTTAATATTATTTTATTCTCGATGTGCGTAAAAACGTATTTCGTCTTAGTTTTTAGCCGTCATAGTGTAGTTTCATCTTGTTTTTCTAATCTTGTTTTCCCAAATCTGTGACTAATCCAAAAAAAATTTCAACACGCCTCGTACAACGACCCCTCGGTTTTTATTCGATTCAAGTTTTTCCCTAAAACGTTGAACTTATATATACTTACACTATAAAAACTCCAATATTAGTACGATCTAATATCACAATTCCTCATCTCGGAGGCTTATCCAAAGGAAAGGTAGATCCTACGTTGTTTATTAAAAAACAAGGGAAAGACATCATATTGGTACAAATATATGTTGATGATATTATATTTGTTTCCTCGACCCAAACTTTTTTTAACTGATTTGGGAAAATTATATCTTCAAAATTTAAGATGTCGATGATGGGAAAAATCTCATTTTCTTAGGGCTTCAGATTTATTAAAGTCCTAGAGGCATCCTTATTAACCAATAAACATAGGCCCTTGAATCACTTTAAAAGTATAAGTTTGAATCTTGCGACCCTTTGGATACTCCAATGGTGGAGAAATCCAAGCTAGATGAGGATAAAGAAGGGAAAGCTACTGATCCTTCACTTTATAGTGGAATGATCGGTACCCTTATGTATCTTACAACTAGTAGACCTGACCTACAACTTGTTATATGTATGTGTGCTCGGTACCAGGATAGGCCTACCGAAACACTTAACTGTTGTTAAAAGGATCTTTCGGTATCTCAAACGAATCGTTAATTGGGGACTATGGTATCCAAAGGATTCCTCTATTGTACTAATGACAAATGCATCGGATCATGCGGGTTTTCAAGATACAAAGACGTATCACAAGTCGAAGTTTGCAACTGCGAGGAGATCGAGTTATCAGCTGGGCATCGAAATAGCATAAAAGCGCTGCAATTTCAAGTACGAAGGCAGAATACATAGCCATGTCCGGCTGTTGTGCTAAAGTACTTTGGATGAGGTCACAATTAACGGACTATGATCTAGGTTTCAAAAAAATACCGATGTACTACGACAATCAAAGTGCCATTGCTCTATGCTGCAATAATGTCCAGCACTCGTGGTCGAAGCACATTGACATACACTATCACTTTCAATGAGTAAGTGGAAAACGGTGTAATCTTGCTCTACTTTGTCAACATGAAGTATCAGCTATCAAATATTTTCACGAAGGCTTTAGCTCGAGATCGAATTGAGTTCTTGGCAGAAAAGTTGGGCATGAAAACATTCTCCCTTGAGACGCTCAAGGAGTTCGCATATGAGGTGGAAGAATAGTGGTGATAACTATTCTTGAGTATCTATTGGTGATCATGTATATATTGTATATTTGTAAACCCCAAAAAGCAAAAGAGAAAAATATAAAACCCATAAAAATCAGAAACTCAGAAAAATCCAAAAATATTTTTTCAGAAAGGCGTGTCTTCTGGTATCGATAATATTTACGGCCTTAGAAATATTGTTCAATAATTACACGGTGCCATAAATTGAGTTCGTGCAGAAGTTGAATATGTGTTATTAAAACATGCCAAAATGGCTTGTACTTATTTCAGACTACAACCCGCATTTCATATTCAAGTCAAGTATTTTCTTCGGAAAACTTTGGCTCATCAATGGTAATTAATTTTCTCGGGCATGGTTTACTTTATAACCATGCAAGGGATCGTGTTTACGTAATAACACGATCTAACACGAATTTATGTACGCTTTAGTGCATTTTTTGTACAAATAAGAGAAATCTTATTTTAAAAGTTGTCTACTCAACAAATCGGTGTCTACATACACGACAAGGTGACTACTCAAACGACGACTATAGCTCTTTAGATAGAAAACGGGTCAACAATTGAGGGGGAGAAATTGTCAAGAATTCAGACTATTAGATGTGACTTGCTCTACATCTATTCAAGAAAGGATTTCCGATTTTCAGGGCGCTAAAACAACTTCAAGCATGACGTTACGAGGGAGACCAACATTTGCTGAAAAGAACCACACGATTTTATTAGATGATGTTCTCATCATTCAGGTCCAACCTCGTAAATTCTACAAATGTGAATATGTTATCATATATGATCTTTGCTTGTGATATTGCGTATGAAGTGTTTGAGTATGAATTTTTCTAGATTTTTTCTAGAATTTTTCAATAAATAAAAAATCTTTCAAAATCACATACTCGACACTACATACATACCTACATTAATTTGAGGGAGAGCTTGTGATAATCATGAAGATAATCGAACATGTGTTCTCTTCCCAGACTTTGTTAATTAAATCAATTGATATCAAAAATATCGATTGGGTTAATATTTTTTATTGTGAAAAATGTGATTAATAAATAATGGTTTGACTCCAGCTACGGGCTCTACTCCCACATGTGCAAAATGTCTTCTTAAATTCTTCTCATTTTGATGCACGTGTTTAGGGGGAGCAAATGGTTTTTGGTAATTAAAAACATTCTACAAAATGCTTTTGATTTTATAATCACAAGTGCGTTGAATGAGTTTCAACGAAGTTTTCATGGTGATGAGCCTTACCCACAACCCATTTATATCACGACGATTTTGGTGACAAAGGATGGTAGGATAGGTTTAAGTCCAATGATTCTTCCAAAGCCGGAGGAATCTTCCCAAGGACATTCTATAGCTAGAAATAGTAGTCCTTAGGAAAGATGGAGAAAGTTTATGAACGTAGCATAATGCCGACTAATTACTTAAGCTAGCACTGGAACAATCACAACAAGGTGCTAGTAATGATGTATTGATAAGCATTGAAGGGGTTGAAGAATGAAAAAGAATTATAAAGATAAAGGGTGAAAAGAAAGCAACCATTCTTACAACTTAGGCAAAAACCGGGTCAATACATATGTTATCGGGATCATTTTAATGATGCTCGGTATTAAAAAAAGACATCATAGACCCAGTTATGCAATACACAATCCATCTCAGCTAACTCAGATATCTATCAAAATATATTTTTTTAATCACACGGAGTTCAACACATTATCTATCAATTTATTCATTCCGAATAAGTTGGTATTGAAAAGGTGGCACTCCTCTCCAGCCTCCGATCACAAAAACCCAAAATGCATGATCGAGTCTAGAAAATTTGAGATCACATCATTAATCTAATTAGGACACTATTTCATATTTCTTTGCTTATTCACACACTATGATAAGTAAGAAAGATAATAAGAGTCATACGCAAAATCTTAATGATCTTGGCAAAACATCTGAGTGATACGAAAGTATTCACAATGAAGATAGAATTCTTGCTTGAGTCAACATCAACAAGCTCATGGTAGGTGACTTGTGTGATTCTTTATGAATCAAACTTGTGATAACTGGAAAGAAATAATGGTTTAGTTCTTAACTGAATTCAAACTTGTTCCAGGCTTCTACACAATATCCTTGTGATCTTGCCAAAACATTCAGAGTGGCACTCTTCAGTGCTCACAAGGATGAATGAAAATCCTTCTAGTGTTAACATCAAACAGCATTGCGATAGGTAACTTGCAAGATTCGACATTAATCAAGCTCGTGACAACTGGAAAGCAACGATGGTGCGATTCTTTAATGAATCAAACTTTTTCTAGGAATCTGAATTGACGGCTTCAATCATGTGGATAACCTTATCTAAATGATTCACTCTTACCACGTTGTCTACATTGAGACGACTGGGTAACGAGAACAGGCTAGTACAGCCATGAAACCCTGTCAAGAAGGTTCTCAATTGAACTTCTATGTCACATGTACGGTATCTAATATAGTCTAACGATCATCACCGGCCGGAGGTAAAAGGCTACAGAATTAGGACGAATGACAAAGCCATTTCGTCCGTGCATATGTTTTGTTGCTAACTGTCTTATGCAGCATAACAAAAAGGCAGCGGCGCGGTGGTCTATCTAAGAAGTCGCCTCCGCAAGCTCATACTTAGTGCTAAAGTCTTAAAGAATCAAGAAAGCAAAAGATCAAGTCTTCCGTTGTATCAAACTCTGAAGCTTTCAAGAATTCAAAAAAGTATGAGTATGTTGGTTTAGAAGTCACAACTTCACAAGGAGGAAAAAGTCACAAGTGATGTATACACAAGTTCAAGGCAAGGGAACATGCTCTGGCCTAAAGTTAAAGATCACGCCAATATATTCACAAGAAAAAGAAAAAGAAAAGAAAGGACTGCAAGCTCAAGACAAGCATAGTATGTTAGGTTTAAGACATTGTAACTTGGAGTGACCTCCCTTAGGGGAGATTGTTGGAAATAAGTTTTTATGTATTTAGAAGGATCGTCACTCCAACGCTATTTATATTTAACGGGCTCGTAGTTTAGTTAAGTTAATAGTAAACTAATCGGGCCTCAGTCATAGACTAAGCCCTAAACGTGTAAAGCCCATAACCATAGGTCATAGGTATATAAACCCTCTCCTTATATGGAGAGGGTGTTGGTCCATTTCACTTTACACATAGTTATTACACTTTCTCTCTCTAGTTTCTCTTTTTACAAAATGTGTGTGTGCCAACCTCTTTCCACTCGCTCTCTCTCTCTAAATACTAGTTTAGGTTTACCATAAGTCAACATTATTGGACTAACCACTCAAGGGTGGCCTAGTGGCAAAAGGATTTGTGGCTATCACTCTAAAGTGTGTGAGGTCTCAAGTTCAATTCCTGCTAGGTGCAAACAAACTTGAAGTGGCCACGCCAACCTCCTAAAAAAGGAGGGCTTTACCTGGTTTGAGTCTGTGTGGCGGTGGTCTCAAACTCCGTGGATTAGTCGGCCAATGTGTCGGAAATCACGGTTACCAAAAGAAAAAACATTATTTGACATGCGATTGATAGCAGTGGTATTCACGTGGACCTTGCTAAGATATAAGCCCTGAAGGATTGGGCATATCCTACAACACCCATGAAATTCCGTCAATTTATAGATCTTATCGGTTACTATAGGAGAGTCATCGAGGGATTCTCTACGATTGCTAAACCAATGACAGTTGACCTGGGAGGACAAGAAGTATGAGTGGGGAGAGGACCAGGAGTTAGCATTCCAAAATTTGAAGTGAATGTTGTGTGAAGCACCCATACTAGCCCTACACGAGGGTAGTTAAGAATTTGTGGTGTATTGTGATGCATCCATAACGGGGTTAGGTGTGGTGCTAATGTAAAGGAGTAAGGCCATTGCTTACTTGCTAGACAACTAAAAGAGAACGAGCAGAACTACACAACATACAATCTGGAGTTAGGAGCAGTTTTGTTTTCCTTAAAGATTTGGAGACACTACCTCTATGGTACGAAATGTGTGGTGTTTACTGAAATAAAAGTTAACAACAAATACAGAACCAAAAGGAGCTCAATATGAGACAACGAAGATTGCTAGAATTGCTCAGTGATTACGATTGAAATACGTTATCATCCAAGCAAGGAAAATGTCGTAGCCGACGTTTTGAGTCGAAGAGAGTTCTTAGGGTGAAAGCCTTAATGATGACCATCGGCATAGATTTACTGTCTTTGATTCTCAAGGCTCAAAAGGAGGCAGTGCAAGAGGAAATTCTCAAGATTGTAGATGTGCAAGGCATGATAAATAAGTTTTTTTTGTAAAGGGTTACCCCAGACTAGATCGGATGGAACGTTATGTTTGGATAATAGGAGTTGGTTACCATGACATGACGACCTACGGTCTTTGATTATGCACGAGTTGTGTAAATCAAAATACTCCATACATTCGGTATTTAACAAGATGTATCATGACCTTAAGATGCTGTATTGGTGGCCGAACATGAGAGCAGACATTGCCACTTATGTTGGCAAGTGTTGACTTCTGCTAAGGTCAAGGCCGAGCATATGAAACCATCAGGATTGTTAGTCCAACCCGAATTGCCTGAGTGGAAGTGGGAAAGGATTAAAATGGATTTCATCACAAAGCTACCTAGGAAGTCAGCTGGATTCGATATTATTTGGGTCATCGTTGACCGACTTACCAAATCATCTCACTTCATACCAACTTAGGAGATTGGTCAGATGCATAAGTTAGCAAATACGTATGTGAAGGAAGTAGTCGCGAGGCATAGTGTGCCTGTGTCTATAATATCGAACTGAGATAGCCAATTTATGTTAAGATTTTAGTATTCGTTGCAAAATACTTTGGTAATGCAGTTAGATATGAGCACTATGTATCATCCCAAATAGACGGTCAAAGTGAGAGGATCCATTCAGACATTACAGGATATGCTGAGAGCTTGTATGATTGACTTTCGGAATGTATAGGATAGACACCTACCATTAGTATACTTCTCATACAATAATAGTTATCATACTAGTATTAAAGTTTCACCTTTTGAAGCACTTTACGGTAGAAAGTGTCGTTCACCCGTATGCTGGGCGGAAGTTAGAGATGCTCAACTCACCGGACCCGAGATCGTACATTAAACTACAGAGAAGATCTTTATGATTGAGAATCGTATGCACGCAACACGAGATCGACAAAAGAGTTATGTTGACAAGAGACGTAAACCTCTTGAGTTCGAGGTTGGTGATAGAGTCTTGTTGAAGGTTGCACCATGTAAGGGTGTAATTTGCTTTGGGAAACATAGGAAGTTAAATCCTCGATACGTTGGACCATTCAAAGATCATAGAAATAATTGTCCTTGTTGCTTATAGTCTGTAGTTACCTTAAGAGCTTAGTCGAGTGCCCAATGTGTTCCACATTTACAATGAAGAAATACCTATCTGATGAGACGCTCGTTATTCCTTTAAAAGAGATCCAACTTGACGACAAACTTAACTTCGTAGAAGAACCCATGGAGATCATGGACTGTGAGGTCAAACAACTCAAGCAAAGTCGTATACCAATTGTGGAAGTCCGTTGGAATGCACAGAGAAGCCTAGTGTTCACGTGGGAACGTGAGGAACAGTTCAAGAGGAAGTATCATCATCTTTTTACTAATCCACATACGACAACAACATCTTGATTTCACGGCGAAATCTCTAAACAAGGGGAGACTGTAACAAATGTCAAACTTTCATCATTTAATTACCCCATTATAGCTAATTTTGAGCTTAAACATTTTGATTATCAAGTTGAGAAGTTATCTCATTTAAATGTAATATTATGTGTTAGAATTATTTATGTGTCCATTATGTGCATTTTATATTTTAGAATATTGTGTCATTCATCATTTCTCAATTAAACCAAAAACCTAAATGACCAACTAGTCAAGTGCCATGAAAAATACACCAATACTATATATCAAAAACCAAGTGACTACATTTACTTGAAACACTAACCTTACAACAACTACCAAACCTTTATATAACAAATAAGCATACACTACTTTTATTTACATATTTAACTACACTTAAATTTCACAACATTTCCTTCAAAATTCAAAAACACCAAATGTTTTCCCTCCTCACTTTTCGACCGACTAGGAGAACACATGCATGCAAGGTTCACATCACACTTTGTCCAAAATTACCTAAACAACTTACATACAATACTTAACCAAGAAAAGGCATTATTCTGCTTATAAGTCAACGATCAAACAAGTTTAAACGCCTAAATCATTCATTTTTCGCATATCAGTTTCATACACTTATCCAAATCCTCTCAACTTTCTCACACTAGAAACTAAAATACCTTTCTTTTCTTTCTAAGATTTTTGGATCAAACACAAGCAAAACAACCATTTCCATTTCCTTATCAACTGATGTTCATTTTGCAAGTCTTAAAATTTTTTCAAGATATTACCACACAAATGACTAGAAAAACAAACACGGGCAAGTATACCCTATAATTTATAGCATAGCTTAATGGTAAAGTCCAGTTCGTTCCACGGGATTGATGCTAAAGAATTATAAAACAATTACCTCTAGAGTGTCACAAGTTCTAAAGATATACTTAACAATTGGTTTTAAAGGTGCATTTGGTTAAGGTTACAAGCTTATGAAAGATAGATGACAATGATGATTATAAGCACATAAACAAGGTAAGACAACATGCCGATTACTAGTTGTACACGCAACATCTAATTAACATAACAACAATCCGACTAAAGATCATGATATATCAAAAGCATTAAGAACGGTTTATGTTTGATTTCGATAACTAAAGTATTAGATGAAACTAAGCAAGAGTTTGTTATATGTTTTATTCCACTAATCGTGACAAAAGTGAATAACAAGGTTCATTTACTAGATGACATGAAATTCATCCATTCACATGAGTACTAGTCATGGTCATGAACAAATCCAACATATAACCAATGGTCTTACTTAATAATATAAAATACAAGAGCATCTAAATCATGCTTAAAATCAAGTACCCAAGGAAAAAGTGCGCCGCACAAATCTAATTGTGCGTCGCACTTTGCCCTAGCAAAGTGAAAATTTGTATCTTAACATAAGGTGTAAAAACCTTAACCAAAGTGCACAACACACTACTCCATAATCACAGTAAATAAGTTCATTTCAACAATATGTAAATCAAGGTAAAGGAATGACATAAAGGAAATGAGAATTATACCACAAATGATTAATCAATGATTTCTTCCAAAAAGGTTATAAGCTTTGTGTAGAATCTTGATAACCTATGAATCTATGAAGTGGGTTGATGTTTTCTAGAGAGAGAAACTAGAGAGAGATAGTGAGAGAAAACTATGTGTATTTTTATTAAATGAAACTAGAAAGTGAACAACAACCAACCCCTTTCCAAGGAGGAAAGGGGTATTTATACTTCCAAGCCACTAATGGACTTGGGCCGGCCCATGACAAGCCCATGGGCCGGTTCTTACTTAACTATATAAGTATCTGTTAACTACGAGCTATTACAACATAAATAATATTGTGGAGTGACCGATACTTCTAATATACGTTAAAACGTATTTCTAACAATCTCTCCCTAAGGGAGGTCACTCCACGTTAAAAAGTTCTAAACCTAGCATACTATACTAAGTCTTCGTTCTTTAGCTCGTAGTCTTTTCTTCTTTTTCTTTTTTTTGTTGTGAATATGTTGGTTTGATCTTTTAGGCTGTGGCTTGAGAGCATTGTTCTTTTGGCCTTTCACGTGCGATCTTTGCCTTCTTGTGAAACTTGCCTCCTCGTGACTTCATGTTCCACACACTTATGTCTTTTTGTTAAATTCTCGAAAGCTCAGAGTTTGGTACAGCGGAAGACTTCATCTTGTGCTTTCTTGAATTTTTGTTGAACCTTGATGCAGAAAAACATAAGCATGTGGGAACGACTTCTACAGGTACACCGCAACACCACCGTCTTTAACTGGTACACAGCAACGCCACCGTCTTCAACAGGTACACAGCAACGCCACCGTCTTTAACAGGTACACAGCAACGACACGAATAAAATGGCTTTGACATTTTATTCTAATTCGGTAGCATTTTACCTCCGGTCGGTGAAGACCGTTGGACGATATTAGATATCGTACCCGTGACGGATAGTTTCAATTAAGTAACTTCCTGACAGGATTTCGCGGGTAAACCCGTTCTCTTTATTCGACCGTCCAAAGCTGACTACGAACATAAAGAGTGAATCACTTGGATAAATTATCCTTGTGATTTGAAGCCGTCAATTCATGAAACCTGGAACAAGTGAATTTCAATTGAGATTTTCACCATCGTTGCTTTCCAGTTATCACGAGCTCAATTCATAACGAATCTTGCACGTCACCTACCAAGTGCTGTTTGATGTTAACACTAGAAGGATTTCCACTCGTCACTGTGATCAATAAAGAGTCACTCTGAGTGTTCTGGCAAGATCATATGATAATGCGTAGAGGCCTGGAACGAGTTTAAGTTCAATTAAGAATTAAACCACTGTTTCTTTCGAGTTTTTCACAAGATTGGTTCTAAAAGAACCGCACGTGTAGCCTACCATGAGCTTGTTTGATGTTGGCTCAAGCAGGATTTCCATCTTCATTGTAATACTTGTGTATTACTCGGATGTTCTGGCAATATTACAGGAATACTGCGTAGGACTCATAAAAATATCTTACTTTTCACAGTGTGTGAGAAAGCAAGGAATAAATGGAAAGTGTCCTAATGAGACTTTTGATGATCTCTTGGATCTAGACTCGATAGTGCGTTTTGATTTAGTGAGCGATGGCTGGAGAGGAGTGCCACCTTTTCAATACCAGTCTATTCGGAGTGAATAAACCAATAGATAACGTGTTGATCTCCGTGTGATTAAAACAAATACCTTTTGAGAGATATTTGAGTTAGCTGGGAAGGGTTGTGCATTGCATCACTGGGTCCATGACGTCTTTCTTCAATATCAAGAGTCATTAACAAAAATGACCTCAATAGCATATGTATTGACCCGGTTTCTGCCTAAAGTTGTAAGGAGGGCTTCTTTCTTTTCACCCTTTATCTTTACAATTCTTTTTCATTCTTCAACCCCTTCAATGCTTACCAATACGTCATAACTAGCACCTTGTTGTGATTGTTCCAGTGCTAGCTTAAGTACTTGGTCGGCATTCAGCTACGTTCACAATCTTTCTCCACCTTTCCTAGGACTTCTAATTCTATCTAGGGAATTGTCCTTGGGAAGATTCCATCGGCTCTGATGAATCATTGGACTAAACCTATTCCTACCACCCTTTTGTCACCACATTCGTCGTGAATTAAGCGTTTTTTGGGAAAGTATAGCCACCATGAAAAATCATTGAAAATCACCTAAAGTACTTGTGATATTGAAATCAAAAGTTTTGTACCTTAGGTGTTTTGTTCATCAAAAACGCTCCCCCTTAACACGTGCTTTACACATATTAAGTTGGATAATCGTTAAGTCCTTTTCATCTTTTAGCCAAGTATCATTTAAGTCTCCTTAATCCCATTTTCTCCCCTTATCCAAAATGTTAACCATTAATATTTGGGATATTGAATGGATTAACCGGTCTTTGGGTAAAAAATGAAATCGATGTTTGGCCATAGAACATGTTAATGCTCCCCCTTAAATTAATAAGGGATCTTTGTAGTGCTTTAGTATGATATATTTTGAAAGATTTAGAATCTCGTGAGAAATTCTTGAAAAATTATCATACCTTAACACTACATCAAGCCATTAAAGCACAATATTCACAAATTTACATATTCACAATTAAAACCAATATAAAGTGGACCTGAAATGTACGAACCATTAGATGGATCGTTGCAGTAACTTGTGGTGCACTCCATATGGTCTACCACCAACGAATCTTTCTAAGCTCCTCATCAATCTTCGTTCAAGGGTTCTTGCTTCGGCAATTACGGCTGCTCTAGAATCTTGGAGTGCTTGTACTGTTGGATTAGTCATCGTATTTGCTTAAGATAACCCATGAAAGGTTGATGCACAAACAATATATAGATATATATCATTATGACTTCTAAGCATAACACATTATATTAGGCAAACAACTATCAATCCAACAACTCTTCATCCGAAAGTCCTTCATTCGGAACTCTTCATCCGGAAGTTCTTCATTCGGAACTCTTCATCCGGAAGTTCTTGGAACTCTTCATTCGGAAGTTCACTCGGAACCTCTTCATTCGGAAGTTTCATTCAGAACTCCTTCATTCGGAAGTTTCATTCGGAACTCCTTCATTCGGAAGTTTCATTCGGAACTTCTTCATTCGGAAGTTTCATTCGGAACTTCTTCATTCGGAAGTTCACTCGGAAATTCTTCATTTGGAAGTTCACTCGGAACTTCTTCATTCGGAAGTTCACTCGGAACCTCTTCATTCGGAACTTCCTTCATTCGGAACTCCCTTCATTCGGAACTTCCTTCATTCGGAACTTCCTTCATTCGGAAGTTCTTTCATTCGGAACTTCCTTCATTCGGAACTTCCTTCATTCGGAAGTTCTTTCATTCGGAACTTCCTTCATTCGGAACTTCCTTCATTCGGAAGTTCTTTCATTCGGAACTTCCTTCATTCGGAACTTCCTTCATTCGGAAGTTCATCCAGAACTTCCTAAACGCAGCCTATTGGAGATTATTCTAAGCGCGATTGTGAGTTTTAAGGCATGCTAAGGCAACAGAACATCTTCTAATCCTAATCCGCATAAAACCCAACTAAAACCTCTAATTAATTAATCCTAAATTAAGGCAGAAACCCTAATCTTGATTAACTTAATTAAGTGAATTTAAATGAATTAGGCGAATTAATTTTTCAACTTAAGCATCGCATCCTATTAGAAAATCTCCAACATCTAAAGCCAGTCCAATCACAAGTCGTATTCTAAAGCAAAACCACTCATAAATCATTTAGCCAATTAATTTTCCACAACTACTGTTGAAAATCGTTTTGATGACAAAGATGATTTAATATTTTCTCCCCCTTATACGATGACCCGTATTCTATTTAAAGAGTTGTAGTCATTGTTTAAAGAGTCAAATATTGATGAAATCATTTCCAATTAGTATCTTGAAAAAGATTGATTCGTGGTGTCAATAAGATTTCTCTTATTTTGACAAATTAATGCACTGAGACGTACACTAATTCGTGTTAGACCAAGTTGTAAAGTAAACTTGATCCCTTTGCATGATTTGGCTTGTAAATCATGCCCGAGAAAATTAATTCCCGTTGTGAGCCAACGTTTTCCAAGGAAATACGTGACTTTAATATGAAAACCGGGTTGCAGTCTGAAATAACTACAAGCCATAATGGGCATGTTTTAAAAATGTACAACTTTTATACGGACTCTATTTATGGCACCGTGTCAATATTGATCGACATTTCTAAGGCCGTAAATATTACCGTACTAAAAGACATGCCCGATTTAAAAACGAAAAATATTTTTGGGTTTTTTTTTTTTTTCTGATTTTATAATTTTTATGGTTTTTCTAGGTTTTATATTTTTTATGGTTTTTCTTGGTTTTATATTTTTGTATTTTTCTTTTTGTGGTTTATATATATACGATAATATACATGATCACGAACAAAGGATACTCTGAATAGTTTACCACCACTATTCAGCTGATTCTTCTGCCAACTCTTTGAGAGTCGCTGGAGTGAATGATTTCATGCCAAGCTTGTCGATCAAAAACTCGATTCGTCCTCGATCTAAGGCTTTGGTGAACATATCCGCCAGCTGATACTCAGTAGTGACAAAATACAGCTCGATCACTCCGTTCTCCACCTGCTCTTTAATGAAATGGTAGCGAATGTCTATGTGCTTGGCCCGGGAGTGTTGAACATAGTTGCAGCAAAGGGCAATGGCGCTTTTGTTGTCACAATACATCGGGATTTTGTTGAATCCCAAACCGTAGTCAGTTAGTTGTGATCTCATCCAAAGGACCTGAGCACAACAACCGGACATGGCGATGTATTCAGCCTCCGTGCTAGAAATTGCAGCGCTTTTCTGCCTTTTTGAAGACCAACTGATCAATCTATCTCCAAGGAGTTGCACAGATACAGAAGTGCTACGCCTCGTGTCTTGACATCCAGCATGATCAGCATCTGCGTATGATATTAAAGCAATAGAGGAATCTTTCGGATACCATAGACCACGATGAAGTGTTCCTTTTAGATACCGAAAGATCCTTTTAAGAACATGTAGGTGCTTTTCGGTAGGCCGAGCCTGATACCGGGCACACATGCATACAGCAAATTGCAAATCAGGCATGCTAGCAGTCAGATAGAGAAGGGTGCCGATCATCCCACGGTAAAGTTTTGGATCGACAATAGTCCCATTCCTATCTTCATCTAACTTAGATTTCTCCACCATTGGAGTGTCCACGGGGTCACAATTTTCAAAGTTATATTTCTTTAAAGATTCAAGAGCATATTTGGATTGATTAATAAAGATGCCTCTGGGATTCTGAGAAATCTGTAATCCTAAGAAAAATGAAATTTTTCCCATCATCTACATCTGAAAGCGTGTGGACATTATCTTCTCAAATCGATTTGACAATTCTATGTTAGTGGCAGCAAATATTATATCATCAACATAAATTTGTACCAGAATCATGTCGTTGTCCTCCTTGAGAGTGAATAGAGTGGGGTCCACCTTGCCTTTGGAGAAGCCTTCCGAGATGAGATATGTTGAAAGGAGATCATACCACGCGCGTGGAGCTTGTTTCAACCCATAGAGAGCCTTCTTAAGCTTGTACACATGATTAGGAAACTCCGTGCTAACGAACCCATCCGGCTGACGAACATAGACCTTTTCCCTTAGTTCACCGTTCAAAAATGCCGTCTTCACATCCATTTGATAGACGATCATATTCATATGAGCAGCATACGCAAGGAATAGTCTAATAGCCTCCAATCTTGCCACAAGAGCAAAAGATTCTTCAAAGTCTATACCCAAGGCTTGTTTATATCCTCTAGCGACCAATCTAGCCTTATTCTTCAATACTGCACCCATCTCATCGAGTTTAACCTTATAAACCCATAACAAAGTAAGGATGTTAACCTTGTCAGGGAGAGGAACCAATCCCCATACTTCAAGTCTTTGGAATTCATTTAGTTCCTCTTGCATGGCTTCAATCCAAGATGATTGAGTCATAGCCTGCTGCCAATTTTTAGGTTCAACTTCAGAGAGAAATGCATCAAAGTAGCAATAGAGTGCACTCTCTTGTAATTGATGGCGTGTAGAGACTGGTCGATTTAGATCTCCAATGACATTCCTAATTGGGTGATCTTTTGTCCATTTGGTGCTATGATTTTCAATCCTAGGTGGTCTGGAGTGAACAATAAAAAGAGCTTCTTCTGAGGTAGATGCGGCTGAAGGGTTTTCAGGGAACGGTATACCAAATAAAGGAAGCTCTTTTAAGTGAGCATATTCCAAATCGTGATCAGTAGAATCCTCTTCCACATCATTAGGCACAAGTAGGGGTGATGATTCAGGTGTAGTTTGAGAATCACTTGGTAAAGGTGCATCCGGTTCAATGTTAATTGAAGATGCATTAGATAAAGATTCATTAGCTTGAGCAACAACTTCAGGGATTGGAGCTATCACTGCCGGTGCTGGAACTTCATCATTTGGGGGATCAAAGAATTCATCAAACAACGGTTGAAACAGTTTATCCCACTTGGGCCTTGAAGGTGGTAAAAATGATGTAGAAGTAGGATTATTGGGAACTAATCCGGAACTAATAGCACCGGTTCCCATCTCATGAAGCGCGGGTTCAGAGCTGCGTTACTCAGAAGCCATCGCTGTCAACTCATCGAAATCTGCGTCCATAGTTTCTACAATCTTACCAAGACGACGGTTGTAAATTCGGTAGGCTTTCTTGGAGGGTGAGTAACCAATGAAAATACCTATATCGGCTTTTGGTTTAAGCTTGCCCAAGTTCTCACTATTAATGTTTGGATAACAAAGAGCACCAAACACATGAAAGAATGAAACATCGGGTTTACGGTCATGTAGAAGCTTGTAAGGTGTTTTTCCATGGCGTTTCCGAATGATAAAACGGTTTTGGGTGAAACATGCAGTAGATATGGCTTCTGCCCACAAGAACAATGGAGCGTTCGCATAAATTAGCATAGTCCTAGCAGCTTCCATAAGTGTACGATTCCGTCTTTCAACGACACCGTTTTGTTGTGGAGTACGTGCAGCGGATGTTTCATGTGAGATACCAACTCCTTCATAGTAATCACGAAGAGTCTGGTTGACGAACTCTGTTCCATTATCTGTACGAATACGGCGGACAGTAGTATTCAAACGTACCTGAATGAATTTCAGAAAAGTGATGATAGCCTTCGGTGCTTCATCCTTTGTACGTAGAAATCTAACCCATGTAAACCTGGAGAAATCATACACAATGACAAGAATGAATTTCCTACCGCTCACACTTTCAGTTCTCATTGGCCCACAAAGATCCATATGTAAAAGATGAAGTTTTTCTTGATTGGTGTCTTCAGCTTTGGGCTTGTATGATTTCTTGGTACTTTTCCCCCTTGAACACGCGGAACATAAATGGTCCTTGTGAAATTTGAGCTTTGGAAGACCACGAACTAATTCGTTTTTAGCCAGATGATTAATAGCATCAAAGTTAAGATGAGATAATCTGCGATGCCATAACCATGACTTGGTCTTAGATGCTTTAGAGAGAAGACATACTGGAGAGGCGGCCATCATGTCTTGTAAGGACAAGGTATAAAGATTTGCACTACGAGATCCCTTCAACAAATCTTTTCCTTCCAAGTTGCGGATGAAACAAGTGTGTTGTCGAAAAGCAACCTCTAGGTTGGAATCACAAAACTGTCCTACTGAGAATAAATTATGACCAAGACCTTCTACATAGTATACCCTTGAAATCGTAACGTTTCCAATCTGATATTCACCATACCCCATTATCTTTGCAATATGATCATTCCCAAATTTAACCGTACCAAGAAACTTGCTGACGAAATTTCGGAGCATCGAGCGATCTTCGGTCATATGCTTTGAACAACCGGAGTCCAAATACCAGAGGATGATTTGGACCACCTGAAAATATCACCACACAAGGACAATGTAGAGGTATCGGAATCTGAATGTTCCTTGTTATTAGCAGGTACAGATTTAATAATCTTAGATTTGCTAACTTTAGGTTTCTTAGATTTCCTAGCCTTCTTCTTCTTAGTTGGTGGTGTAGATTCTAGTTGGCTTAAATCTTGTGGTATTTCTTCACTGATAGGCACTATAGTGGGGGCTGACCTAATTAAAGGGCGCTGTTTCCATACTTTAGTGCTAGTGTGCCTAACTAAAGGACGCTCAGACCTAACCTCAATAGATGCATTCCTAGTTAAAGGGCACATTTTTCCATCTAATGTAAAGGTCCTACCAATGGGACGCCATTGCCAGCCAACTTGGGCACGAGTTCTACCAGTTGGCTTCCATTCAAGATTATTCCTAATGGCATTCATTTCATTCACATGATCAATAAGACACAAATCATGACGTTGGGAAAACATACATTCATTACAATTCCAACAATTCAAATTAGAATTCACGAATGGTTTAGGCTTCTGCACAGGCGCAGAGCTTTTAGTCTTAACATGACTCTTTTTATTTAAAACTGAACTAGCATTCCTATGGTGAGCTTCTACTTTCTTCTTGTTGGTACTACTAGTGGAGGGCTTGATCTTATCTTTCTTGAGTGGCGATCCTTTAGCCTTAGTAGACTCTTTTACTCCTGTAGAAGGCAAAGTGGGAATATTAGCAACAGATTTTAAAGGTGCCTTACTTGATAGTGCCAATGACGGTTTAGCTCCTGGGGTCTTATTGAATGGAGTTACAGCAATGGGTCTATTAGTGAGTAGTGCAGAACCTGGTTTACCTATGTATTGCAAATATGCTAAGCAATATTGAACTCGCTTAATATATTCATGAGCCGAATAATAGTAGCTACTTGAGGGATCTAAGGCATAAAGATCGTCTAAAATATCCCTAACAAGATCTACATGCTTAATGGCATTCCTCATATAATCATCGTAGGTAACCGGGTTTCTCTTATGAAGCGGGTTCTTATAAAGCACTACTGACTTGGTTGTTGGAGCACTAGTGGACGGTGCAGAGTTGGTAGCTAAGTTATCAACAGCTTCTTGTCGGGTGAGAAGAAGTGTCTCCTTTAACTCGGCCAAAACCATGTTTTTGTCAATGAGCAGGATGTTTAAGTCAGAGATTTCCTCACATTTTTGGTTCAATTGTTCAACATAAAATTGTTGCTGTGCCGCATTAAAAGCGAAGCGTTCTTCTAGTGAACCATAAAGTTTGGACATTCCCTGTCTTGCACGATCCATCTCCCCTAGAATAGACGAGAGTCTAATTTCTAAGGCCTGGTTTTTAGACTCTGCAGCCTCTAGTTCCAATTTTAGTGTTTAATTTGATGACACATCTCTCTTCAATCTCATAATCTCTTCCTCTAATGCCTTAACAATTGCAATCATCTTGTCACTCGTCTCAACACCGTTTTCACAACTATTTGTTATCAAAAGATCCTCATTTTGAGTTTGTTGTTTTAATTCTAAAGATATACAATGTTGTTCTAGTTTATTAAAGCATTTTGAAAGTAAATTGTAAGAATCTTGTAGCTTTAAAAACTCAGCGTTAGATTCGTGACAAGAATGATTATCTACCTCATTTACAGTATCAGCAACATTTACAGAGAGATCACACACATCATCACAAATATTCATAGCGGATGTAAGCTCATTCGAATAATTAACATTTACAGTAGTAAGCACATCACACAAAATTACTTGGGACAAGAATCGGTCATATTCAGATAAAATCTTCTCCTTTTCAATCAGTTGTAGTTCGTAAGGGGTGTCCTTTTCATAAAACACTTTTTGAACTTCTCCAATTTCAAACTCAAGATTTTCTTTAAGAGATGTAAAACTTCCTTTTAGAGTTTCGACAAATGGGTTGATCTCATTTTTAAACACCTCGTTCATGTGTTCGAAAGCCCATTCTCCGGCGTTTAGGCCATTTGAAGTCGTACATTCCAAAATGACCTTGTCAAAATTAGTAAAGTATTGATTAATCTCTTGCAAGTTTAACCATACAGTGCTAACAGGTGGAAGATCCTTTGGAATTTCCTTAGGACCTTCCATGTTGACAAGTGTAGGAAATGTACTAGGGTTTTCTTCATTCAACATGTAGGTTGGTGCTGTAATGAGATCTTTGTCCATATGGAAGCGAATTCTAAAATCCGTTTTAGCAAGCTCCTGATTCATTTTAAAATAATCACAATCTGGATATTTTGCAGAGTTGTATGACCGATTCTCATCAACTAGATCCTTATTGGTGCGATCATCGAAAATATTAATCGGGTCTAAGACCAATCCTAATTGGGTTGCATTATAAAGTCTAGGACTATGGATTAAAGCTTGTTTTGCATACCGTGTATTAGGGGGAAGGCCTTTTTGACGCGATAAGTTAAATTCTCTAAACGAAGCATCAAATAAGTGCACTAGTTGAGAAGCAGCGTATTGTCTTAAAAGCAAGTAATCTAGACTTCTAATCTTATTAGCAGCATTAATCTCCATTTCATTCTTCTTAGACTCGAGTAATTCAAAATCCGTTTGAAGTTTTTGAAAATTAGTGACCACTAACTCCTTTTCTTTAAGTTCATTAGAAAGATTTGCTCTTAAGTTTTCAATTTCTTGCAAATGACCCATTTGTTTGTTTCGAAAATGATCATATTCGGGATTTGTTAGAATACTAGACGAAGGCACTAGTTCCAAGGTTTGAAC